>CM038361.1:8208218-9644479 GCA_021464625.1 Proterorhinus semilunaris
CAGTCACCGTTTATGCTGCTCTGATGGAGCAGAGCGTAACATAAATTATATTGTGTCCACAACGATATAAAAAGTTACAACGATATCAAAACATTATATCACGATAACGATATGCGATACGATATGGCCCAGCCCTATCGTCAAATATATCGTTATCGTGATATTTATTTTTTCATATCATGATCTAGATCAGGGGTGGCCAACCGGTCAGAGGCCAAGGGCCGAAATGTTCAACCTTGATCCTGTGAAGAGCCACAAAGGCACCGACCATTCGCGAAATCCGAGTGTGGTAGTTTAATATGATTAAATGTAATGAAACTGTTATATTTAATCATAATAAACAATAACTTTATGCCTGGCCTTTTTCTTTTCAATAATTGTGGTAGTTTTACTCCTCACCTAGATTGAAATAAATGTATATTAAATAAACTGACATTTTCTGCTATTCTGTTCTGACTGGGACAACATTTGATCTATTTATTAACAATATTATTATTTCGAATAGTTTTTGTTGTTGCTTGTTTTGTTTTTTTCAATGCTGGTGTATATTTGTGTGTGGGGCCCTGCCCACTGAGCCCCCTCCTCTGGTTCGCCCCTGGCCTGTGCGCTCAGTGCCTGCAGCTTGGTCCTGACTGGACTGTGCAGAGAACGAACTTTAGGCTGCACAAAGTTCATAAGCTTTAATCAGGAGCCTCTGGAGGACGTCTGCAGTTCTGTTTTATGTTGCATTTGTTACAGTTACAACATGTGACAGAAAAGTCAATGACTTTGCGTATTTCCGCGTTACGATGTCGCGCTTCGCATCATACGCTTCATTAGAGCTCCGCTTTTTTCCATTTACTAATTATGATCTTTTTCTGTGAATATGAGGCCAACGTTCATCAAATAAAGAGTAGGCTAATCAGAAACTTGAAAAGCACGGAAGCTGATCCCAGTGCCACGATCTGCCTGACTGTTGTTTAACCTCCCCTACATCCCGCTTTGAGCGAGGCTGCTGCACGAGCACCTTTTACACGCCGCCTCGGAAAGGAGAGAGACAGACTCTCGTTCATGCGTAGAGATGGAAAACAGGGTCTGTAGGACTATGGTTGGATTTTTGGTCAAGATTCTTAAAGACTGTTACAGTTTATGGGCAACATGTACCAATTCTTTTGCAAAGAGCCGCATTGTGTTAAAAATATCTAATCATGCAAAGAGCCGCACTCTGATTGGCCAAGGGCCGCATGCGGCCCGAGAGCCGCGGGTTGGCCACTCCTGATCTAGATTTTAGGCCATATCGCCCTGCCCTACTTCATCCCATGTATTGTTTCGCCTTCAGTGCAGTGAAGATGGGAGTGTGCGGTGTCCTGGTGCTTCTGCTGCTGCTGCATGTCCTGCACTCATCGGCCGAGGACTCAGGTACTCTATCCTTTTCTGCGTTGTGTTTACTCGTGGGTTTTCTCCAAACTATTCAACTTTATGATAATCAACACAGCAATAATTGACTTGGACCTAAAGCAAACTCGCGCTATAAATTAAGAACACAATTAAAACTCTAGACAATAAAGTAAGTAGAGTAAATAAAAGAGAACCACTTTAGTTTGGTAAATGCTTGTTAGTGTCTGTCCCTCTCATAATGCCAATGTGATGATCTGTCGCTGTTTGACCCTTTCACAATAAGACTTACTAAAGCGATAACGTGCAATGACTTTTATTGTGTAAAAGGCAAACGAGAAGCAGTTTGTTACCATTAGGTGACTTGACAATAAGGAACTGAGTTTCCCCGCTGTTTGGAAATATAAGAGTTCTCCAAAAGACATGGATAGACGGCGTGTTTGTCCACGATTTAAATTAAACAAATGAGAAGGATGCTGTGCCCGACAACTGTAAGGACAACGGACACACTCGCCTCTTCGCACAGCCCTACTTCAGTCATGTATGATGTTGTGATTGTAATGACTTTGACAGTCATTACAATCACAACACGACTTATTCTTTTGTACATCTGAAAAACAGGTAAATAGGCAAAAATGTTATTTAAAGCATTGCATTTTTCTTTCTAAAAGGTCTTCACTGCACATAAGAATAACTTTAACATTGATCCATGTATTAGGGCTGGGGGAAAAAAATCTATTTGATAGGTCAAATCAATTCATAGTTTGTTGTTTTATTGGCTCAAGGGTTTGCCTTTGTAAATTTGTATGTTGATGCATTTTAATACACCTATATATAAAAATATATTTACAGTTTGCAGTTATTTTGTTTTAAATTTTAAAATAGCAGATTTTTTGAGGGGAGGGGGGGGGGATATAAATCGCCCAGCTCTACCATCTATATTTCTTAATTTTTCAGTGAGACTATTCTGGATTTTATCAACTACCTCTGCCTCGTTTAATAGGCATCCAAAAATTAAAAAAAATACATTTCTTGTGCACAATTTAATATACAGAAATTATTGAAAATGTGTGTCCAAAAGACTGATGAACTTATATATTTATAAACCCCTGGTTAAAGCTTTCATGGTGTAAAAGATCAACCAATGTAATAACAGTAATTAGGGCCCCACCGATACATCATCAGGCTGGATCGGCGGATAATCTGGTAGCCAGATCTTGTGGCTAAATTCAGTTTAACATATATTGAAATTGTTCTTAAGGAAATGTTCTTGTACTTGTAGTTTAAAACCACAAAGGGTGCATCCTACAACCCTTACATTTATGTTCAATGCTTCTTTAACCTGTTTAAATCTCCTCCCATATGCAGTAACTAATGGCCTTTGTGTGCAGATGGGCCGCTGGTGTGCGCGTGCGACAAATGCCAGGAGGCCACAGACTGTCGGGGGACGCGCTGCTTCTCCTCGGTCAAACTGGAGGGTGATGCGGTGCTGTTCGAGCGCGGCTGCCTGAAGAACGACCAGCAAACCAACCTGCAGTGCTTCACCTCCCCGTCGGTGAAAAAGGCCATCTTCTGCTGCACTCAGGACCTGTGCAACGCCAACGCCACCAGGAGTGCGCTCCTGGCCCTACTGCCGTCGGGTAAGGCTCCTGGGGCTGTGCCAGGATGTAATAGTCCTGTGATCAGGTGTCTTATCCTTTCAATTACTTCAACCTTATGAAAGCCATACTTTTTCCTCCCCACAGCCCCGGCGGGCGAGCCGGTGCCCTATCGCGTGGAGACGCTGGCTCTCTTCGTCCTGGCTCCGGTGATGGTCCTGGTGCTGCTGTCTGTAGTGTCAGTGCTGGCCTGCAGGAGGCTCCACCACGGCCGGCTGCAGAGGCTACAGGAGTTCGACACTGAGCAGGGGGCCATTGACGGCCTCATCTCCTCCAATGTGGGGGACAGCACCCTGGCGGTAAGCAGGAAGGACAACATTGTGTTTAAATGACTGTTCGGCTTAAACTGATCAACTAGAGATAAATGAGACTAAACGGATCAGATCCTTTTTATGTTTATGAATGCTTGTTATCTTCATTTGTTTTTGGGTTAAAGTAGCTGAGATTGGCAACAGTATAATAATATTCCACAGTGTGGCCTTTAAACTAGAGCTAACTTGGACTAAACGGATAAAGTAGGAGTTCGGTTGTTGTGTTGCTTTGTTTGTATTGTTTATCAGGATCTCCAATAGCCAGTCCCTTGACGATGGCTAGTCTTACTGGGCTCCTCGTTGTAAAATCACATTTAATAATTATATTCATTAGATTGAAAATTGAGGTAAGTATATGAAGTACTCTTTGAATAATCATTTGCTATAATATAATTTGAGTTTGTTATAAAAGTTTCTGTATTTTCTGTGGTAAAAGATTCCATTCATGTGTTGGATGACACATAACTATGTTGGTGAAGAATAGTTTAGTTAACTCCTTAACCCCCACCTGAACTGAGCACATATTGGCTTTACCCAAAACTAAAAGCTTCTTGGAAAAAAGCATCAAAATAGTGACAAATGAGGATGAAAACACAGCAAAAAAGCGACAAAAGAGCATCTAAAGCGTGACAGAAAAACAACAATAACAAAATAGAAAAGTGACAAAAACAAACAAAAAAGCAGCAACAAAAGAGTGACACAAGCGAGCCAGAAAAGCAACAATAACATGACAAAAACGTGACAAAAAAAACCCCACAAAAATATATAAATAGAGACAAAAAACCCAGGACAGTTGTTTTTGCCACATCAGCCACATGTTTTGCACCAATTGTAATGTTGTTGTTGTTTATAAGGCACAAACAAAGCCCTGAAATCAGGTGTACATTTTTGTTGATTAAACTGCAGCGACTGCTCGGTGTCAGTCAGAGGATAAAACTAATTGTCTTTTGTTTGCAGGATTTGTTGGACCACTCGTGCACTTCGGGCAGTGGCTCAGGTCTGCCCTTCCTCGTCCAGAGAACCGTGGCCAGGCAGATCAGTCTGGTGGAGTGTGTAGGTGGGTGAAAACCTTTACACCACGTGAGATCAAACTGTAAATCGTGCATAGGTCAACGTTCTAATTGTTTTCTGTAAAATGAAGTCCGTGTGATTGGATTTGTTTACAAAAAGGAACCTTCTTAAAATAACTTGAAAGACTCGTGACTGGGCATGTTGACAAAGGTTAGACTATAAACGAGTAGATGAAGTGCAGATCAAATAAATGTGGGTCTAGATTAGGGATGTAACGATTCATCGAAAATCGATTTAAAATCGATTTAATATGCGTAAAATGTGAATCGATGTAAAAAATAAAATAATCGATTTTAAAGCCACCCTCAGCTACTCCATTGTGCGCGACCGAAACAGACCAGAACATAGCTCGTTGTTTCTAACAACACACACCATGTAAACACATACATGTGCAGGCATCGAAGAAACAGACGCAGCTAAAGTTAGCGGCTAACGCAGAGTTTAGCATTTTGACAGAAGTTTACCAAAGATCGTAAACTGACAAACATCTGACCAACCTGCTCTGATTCTGCTGAAATCCTCATCAAATGTCCGTTTGTCAAATAATCCAATACCTACAGGAGCTGTCATGTATTTGTCCTCCTTATGTTTACAAAGGCTGCACCGGAGGCAGTGAGGCGTTCAAGGGTGAAAAAAACTGCACTGTAAAATTAGTTCTAAATGGTAGTATTATGTTCAAACTGCAAAAAAAAAAATTAAACAAAAATAAAGGTTTGGTAAAATTAATATAATCTCAAAATGTTTGCTTTGCTACATATTTTATTTATGCTGAAAACATGTAAATTTACAAGCACTCGGGTGCGGGAACTTAAAATCGGAAATCGAATCGGGGCTTGAGTGAATCGTTACATCCCTAGTCTTGATGTTTTACTAACATCGCATGTACAAAGTTTAAACACAGCCAAAGCAACGCTAATGTTAGAATATTTGTTTAATCCATCACTTTGGGCACAGATGGATCATCATTTTGACAAAACACGAGAACAATTGGCATAACTTATCTTTAAAACGTCACACAATTAGCCTTCAGAAGCAGCAATGTCGATTTCCCCATATTTGTTTGTAAAATGAGTAATGGACCTTCTTAGCAACGATCTGTCAACAAAGCCTGTGCGTCCATGTCTCCCAGGTAAAGGGAGGTACGGAGAGGTGTGGCGCGGCCAGTGGCAGGGGGAGAATGTGGCGGTGAAGATCTTCTCCTCTCGGGATGAGAAGTCCTGGTTCAGGGAGACGGAGATCTACAACACCGTGCTGCTAAGACACGAGAACATCCTGGGTGAGCTGGGACATGCTGGGACACTCCATTAGGTCCAGAGCTGAGCCTGGACCCAGACGTAACCAACATGAGTGGTTTTGGACAATCTGAACCCGAAGTATAAGAAATGAATCATCTATTTGTTACTAAAAATAAAGGAAATAAAAATGAATGTCCTTTCTGTGAGACACCTGTGACCACAGCCGAGAGAAGGCGCATGCACAGATAATTCAAAACCGTAGGCCTGTTTTCTCAAAATAAGGTTTTCTTTACACTCTTGCAACAACATATCTTTAGTAGCTCCTTACAGACCTTTCAGTTTTGTCCATGACGATATGTTTTTCCTGCCTCATTTATTTATGAGCCCTTCTTTTAATATCGGTAATCTAAAGCTCTTGTTATCAATTCGATATCTCCAAATCCATTATTTTGCCCCTATTCAGCGTCTTGCCTTATGATCTCCTTTTATTATTTATTATTTCTCCTCCTTCTCTTCACATGTTCTCACTTTTCTCTCTGTCGTCCAGGCTTCATGGCGTCTGACATGACCTCTCGAAACTCCAGCACCCAGCTGTGGCTCATCACCCATTACCACGAGAACGGCTCGCTGTACGACTACCTGCAGCGCGTCGCCGTGGAGACGTCGGAGGGGCTGGCCATGGCTGCATCAGTGGCCAGCGGTTTGGTGCACCTGCACACGGAGATCTTTGGTACCGAGGGGAAACCCGCCATCGCCCACAGAGATCTGAAGAGCAAGAACATCCTGGTGACCAAGGACCTGCGCTGCTGCATCGCCGACCTGGGTCAGCAGCACCTCTTTATTCTTATCTTTGGTCCTTTTCATGCTGCTTTGGAAATGTGGAAATTCATTCTGACGCACAATTTCTAATAATGGACACAAATGGATATTTTCATTTATTAAATTTTTTTGTCAAGATTTGGTCAAATAATTATTTTTAGTTTTGCCAACAAAAATATAATGCAAATTGAGTGGACTAAAATCAATTGGAGTTGTGCATGAATGTTTTTGGCTAACCTCCTATTGGCATCAATTAAATCAATTAAACGTTATATCTGGGGCACTTAACAACAACACTTGTAGATCAAAGTGCTTTCCATAAAAACATCAACATTAAAAATGTTAAAACTAAGTATTTTCATCCCCTTACAGCCATGCCCTAATGTGTAGAATGAGCCCAGACCTTTTCACCACAACTGCCTCTAAAATCCTGCACTGTCACTCAAAAAGGTGTTAATTCGGGTCCGAAGTGCCGTCATGCACGAGCTTAATATAGAGACTGCAGTTACGCCTAAGACCTGAGGTGGCAGTAGTGAGTATAAAAATGACCAACTTGCATCTAGTCTCTTTAAATTTCATAAAGTATAAAAACACAGGCAAAGTAGTAGCGTAGGAATACTACCTGTCCGCATTTAACGTAAAAATAAGAAAACTGGAATTTCATAAAAATTGGTTCAAATGGTGGTGCTATTTTAACATGTGTTAGCGTCAAATTAACGTTAGCCTTTAGCTTCAGTGCTAAAACAGCTACAGTTGTGAACACAGAATAACGTTTTTAGAATGATGCAACAGCTGCATATTTCCTCTCCTACATGAACAAAGCACAGACCTGTTCCTTTGGCGGTCAACTTAAACGCCAAAGGCTCTTTCAAACTGTGTCACTGAAGTGCACGTTTTCAGTTCCTACATTTCATTTTTAGTTTTGAACCAGTCAAACAGAGATATTGGTTCCCATTTTAGTCACATATTTAAAACTAAATCAAAATAGTCAGCAAATACCTTACTTTGACCAAAATTATGATAAAACATTTTAGTTGGTGATATTAACGGTGGGTGGAAGCCTAAATAAATGTCACATAAAAACGTCCTTCTCAAAAACGGTAAAGGGAATAGAATTGTTTATTCAGGAAGCCGTCACGTCCCTATTACACGCTTACAGCCCAATGAAGAAACCATATCCTATAACAGTTCCCCAACCTAATAGTGATTAGCTTCCTTGTAGTTATTTGTGTTTCCCTCTTCACGTCCTTCAGGTCTGGCTGTGACCCACTCCCAAGCTGACAACCTGCTGGACATCGGGAACAACCCGAAGGTGGGCACTAAGCGCTACATGGCCCCGGAGGTGCTGGACGAGACCATTCAGACGGACTGCTTCGACGCCTACAAGCGAGTGGACATCTGGGCCTTTGGGCTGGTGCTGTGGGAGATCGCCAGGCGCACCTACAGCAACGGTCAGCGCCGCGGAGCTGGAATATGACCCGGGCTCTTTAAATGTCTTCTAATATCTGGTGTTGTAATGTTAGGCATCGTGGAGGAGTACAAGCCTCCGTTCTACGACCAGGTGCCAAACGACCCGAGCTTCGACGACATGAGGAAGGTGGTGTGTGTGGAGCAGCAGAGGCCTTTCGTCCCCAACCGCTGGTTCTCAGACCCGGTCAGTATTTCCTGCCCCGTGTTCACTGGCACACTCGCACACCCACTGACGAGAGGCTGGAGATGAGGTGTCAATCTGGCAACAAGTGCAGCGCATGGTGCTTGGAAAGGTCTTACTAGGGCTGGGCCATATCATATCAGGCATGGTTGTGTAAATTTGAAATCCACTGTGAAAACATATGTAAAAAAAAAGTTACATTAAACGCAGCGACAATGCCAGGAAAAATCTTTCCAAAATTCATTTTGTAAGTCTTGGCTTTCAAATGAGGTGTTACACTGGCCTATAGGCTGTGAACTCCTGTCAAGCAGCTTTTAGATTTGGCTAAAACCAACACCAATGGAAACTGATTGTTTTTATTTTTAATGGACTTACAGATAAAGTTAATCCAAACCAAGTTATTAAGTCACTTGTTCTACTATTTTTGAAATGGCACTGTTAAAATCTTTGGATAATGTAAATGTGCTAAATTCCACTCTCTCGTTTCAGACTCTTTCGGCCTTAGTGAAGCTGATGAAGGAGTGCTGGTACCAGAACCCCTCGGCTCGACTGACCGCACTGCGCATCAAGAAAACTCTGGACAAGATCTACAGCTCTTCTGAAAAGGGCAAAGATTCCTGAAAACGGCTTTCTTCCAAACGGACCTCAGAGGACCACGCATTGTTCCGCCTTCCACCGTCATTGCCCTCTTCCTCGTCTTAAAAAAACAAAACACACAAAAAAAGCAAACGCGTTCTTCTCCTCCTGGACACTTGACGCCTACTACGGACTGCCTTAGACCCAGTGAGCGGTTCAGGTTTTTCCAACGTTTGTGACGGCGCCGTGGCATTACGCTCGAGGACTTCAACTTTTACATGCCAAGAAATGCCACAATGAAACGATGCTCACAAAGGAAGAAAAAGCCAATAGGATGCAATTTTTTTTTTAACTTTCTATCGCATACAGGGCCTTCATCAAAAACACGCCTAGAGTTGTACGTTTCATGCATTTTTGAGTAATCCTTTTATCGCTACTTCTGTTTTATTAGGGACGCACCAATACATTCAGTAAAAATACAGTTACAGATTGACTGATAGGAGCATATTTGCGACGCATTAATGATCAGGTCACTTTTTGTTGGAAATGATCTATATTAATGTAACTATAGCTGCGAAGAGTCCAGTGATCTTTGAATGTAGTAAGAGAAAAGGGTCGGATTATTTTGTAGAACTGCACTCTACTGCCCCCTGCTGGCGATTTGCTGCCCTTTTAAGAACTACATTTAATTTTTTTGCCATGAATTATTTATTTTTTAACCCCTCCCCTCGCCTTATCCGGGTGCATTTTCTCCAGTTCGGCTTTACCCAAGTCTTAAAACGTCTTTGTGCCCTCATTTGAAAGCTACAACATTGATCTAAACGTATCTTTTTTATCATCACTCTTGTCACTTTTTTTGGTCATGCTTTGTTGGTTGTGTTTTTGTTGCATTTTTGTAACTTTTTCATCGCTTTTTTGTTGTCAATTTGTCTTATTTTGAGGCTTTTAGATTTGGGTAATGGTAAACTGGAGAAAATGTGGTCAGCTCAGGTGGGGGTTAAGAGGTTAAGTCCGATGACTCTTTTCTAAGCATCAGTTACAAAGTGCTGAAAGGAAGATAATTACAGTCCCTTACAATAAAGTGGCAACCCATGCTGACCAAGTAAGCATAATTAAAACATCTTTATATTTATTCATTACAACGGCCACACGCGATTACAAGAATTTTTTTCTTTTTCTTTTTTTGAACAGGAACAGTGTACAATCTACATTAGCCTCAGAGAGGAGAGATGCATTGTACCAGGTTATAGCACTTGTGCTAATTTCCACCTGCAAAGATTTGGTAATGGAGGCAAATTAAGCACAACTCCAGGTATGTTTTTTTGTTTATTTTTACAAAGAAGCCACATGGAAGAGGAAAAGTCACTGATCTGGGCCCTTTAAGGAATTTTTTACTTTTTTTTTATGCCACTGGCACACACTGAGGATACATGATTGATAAGGGTGTGACTGTAAACACATAGGAGTAACACTGCAATCCATTGTCACTACAGCAGGTCTATAGTATGTTGGAAAATGATGCTGTGCTTGATGGGAAAAAAACACTAGCACTAGCATCCAGAAAATATATGTACAATAATAATGAAAGTAAGTATTCCATGTAAAGGTAACCTATGGTTATTATGATGTAGCAAAAGCCAGACTCATCCATGATCGTGCACAACTAAATGTTGATCACACTACATTGACTTTTGGTAAATGTTTCAGAATCAGAAAGCTGCTTAAGTGTGCGGTTGTGTGTTGGACAAAATGTTGCCGTCTTTTTATATGTAATAATAAATATGTATTGCACTCTTAAGGGGGAATGTTATGTCAATTTGAAGCGGCCTAAAGCATGTACAGTAGGAGTACTCCATTTTCTAAAATGAGCATCCAATGAATGGCTAAAATTGCCGGGAAAAAAAGACAAAGTAGTTTTATTCATTTACAACACTGCAATTATACTTGCAAATAATAACTTATCAGTATCCATCATCGCCATAAAAACATTTCCACAGCAGGGCTTTGACTGTGCAGCAGTAGGGAAACGATTTGTGAAACTTCCACTTGAAAACTGATCTTGGTTTTGGGGGGTGCGAATTACATGTCTCTGCCTATTGAACGTAACTTGATAATTAATCTCAATCTTCTTAACCCCCGCCTCAACCGACTCAAGCCGAGCGCCCTTTCTTCAGTTTTACCCAAACCTTAAAGCTTCTTCACCGGAGAGTTTACAGCCTATAGGCCAGTGTAACGCCTCATTTGAAAGCTAAGACTTGCAAAACTGATTTAAATGGCTCTTTTTCCTTGCGTTGTTGCCGTGTTGTCATCGCATTTGTCACTTTATGCTCTTTTCAATTTTGGATTAAATGTCAGAATATCGAAATAAAAAAGTCAGACAACATTGAGAGCACAATCGGTTTCCTTTGTATATCAAAATAATCCACATTTGAATCGAGACGTGGTCTTAATTAGCCTCCCAGTGTGCCGCCGTCGCGTTCAGTCTTGTCCGGTAGTGTTTTGTATGGGTTGAGGATGCCTTTGGGGTCGAGCAGGGCTTTGATGTCCCCCATGAGAGCGACGGCCTGGCTGGATTTGCTGTAGTAGATGTAATTTCTCTTCTTTAGGCCCAGGCCGTGCTCCGCGCTGATGCTGCCCCTCCTCCCGGCCGTCCACTCGTAGACGAACGGCTCTATAGTGGCCAGGAGGGCGGGGTTCTTCGCCGGGGACGTAATGTTGAGGTGGAGGTTGCCATCGCCTGAAGGAACACAAGAGAAATTGAATTGACAATAGTTGTCGGACATATTGTGTGGAGTAAGTAAAGTAGTAAGACGTAAGCTGGAGATTTCAAGCTTTGAAAAGAGCCCTCCCTGTATTAAGTTATGCATGTTTTATTCCGTCTCGAGCCAAATGACCCGTCTGCTTGACTGCTTACCCACGTGCCCGTACCCCACCACGCTCCTGGCCGTGTCCCCCAAGTGCGCCCTCATGTCCGTGACCAGCTGGTAGATCTGCTCCACGGGGAGGGAGATGTCGTATTTGTAGGTGAAGCCGTCGTGGGTCAGCGCCTCGGTCACACGCTCACGCATTGACCACAGGGCCTGGAAAGAAAACCAGAGCAATCCTAAAAAAAAAAGATGTATTTATAACATTTGAACCTTTTCAGCCATCTCAGAACCATACAGCACTTTGAATCTTTAAGACACGGGAAATTATTTTGAGAGGTTTCATCTGATGTTTAACAACTAGGAATCAAAACATTGCTGTTCCACCTTTTGCATGATCAGAAGCAGTGCTCATTTGGAAAAACAATATATGTTGTATGTAGCCCAGTGGAATATTACAGCATTACCAGAACATTAGGGGTTAATATAAATCCTTAATTAGGTGAACCTTCGTGGTATCCTCCTGTGAGTAAACCGAACCCAGGCACCCATCATTCTCAGGTAAGTCCTACATAGAGTGGTTGTACGTGTGCTACTTATTCTTTACTCTTCACACACGCAACATTGTCCTAATTTGATCCTTTCACATTATTGCCTGGCTCCAAAATCACAGCACACTTGTTAGCATGAACTAGCTTCAGTAATGAGGGAGGCCACGCGCCCTCAGTTCATTCTTAATTTTACAGTCTATGTATAGTATTTAGATTTAAATGAAATGTTCAGCAAACTCTTAAATCTAACATCTCATAGTCACAAACAGTTTCAAAGGCAGTTGGGTGTGTTTACCTCATATCTGTGAACAAAGATATTTTTATTAAATTTGTACCGTTATTATGTGCCAAAAATTTATGTGAAAATTGGCAATTGCACATTTTTGTCAGCAGAGGGTGCTAATGATAATAAATAGAGCTGCGTGCAGTAGAGCAGTTCTCAAACTTTTCAAATCAAATCCGACCTCAACAATATTTTGCATTCCAAGTAGTCCTAAATCAAGATATAAATTGGGTCTACCCATAATCTAGTTAAAATGAATAATGTCTAAATTGAAGACAGTAGTTCTGGAGCCACTGCAGTACAATGCATAATATTTTAGGAGAGTATTATTTATTTATAACAAAGTACAATCCATAAGCAAATTTGAGAAAAAAATTAGAAAAATAGCCCTGTTTGAGTCCAAGTTATGTTACTCTACTATGATAAGACATTTAAAATATATAAAGCCAATGCCAAATTTAACTTTGATCAAATAATAGATTTCTTACAATTTACAAGCAAAATAATATTGTCATTTTCTTCATGCTTTTGTAGATTTTTACCTTTCATCAATTTGAATAGGATAAAGAAATGAATGAATTACTCTTTTGCTGAGCAATAGAGCATATTTAAAATTCAGCTTTAAAATGTATCTATATTTCTCTGGGTTTGACCTTTTTTAGACATTTGTTATTTTACTTCCTGATTCAAGATTTTTTATTTGTCAAACCATGTGAATGGTTTGAAATTATATTTCTCTCATCCTTGATTGTGGAGCGGGGGGTGGGGGAAGGGGAAGAGGGGTGGGAGGGAGGGCAGGGAGTTCAGCTCCCCGATGGCCCTGTGTACGAAACTGTTCTTAAGTCGACTGGACCTGGCCCGTAGATTCCGCAGTCTCCTCCCAGAAGGCATTACTCTGAAGAGACTGTGTGATGGGTGCGTAGGGTCCCTGGTGATTCTGACGGCTTTGCGGGTGAGTCGGGTGGAGTACATGTCCTTAATGGAGGGGAGAGGAGCTCCACAGATCTTCTCCGCTGCTCTCACGATGCGCTGGAGGCTCCTTCAGCAGGAGGCAGTGCTGGCGCCGTGCCACACAGTGATGGAGCTTGTCAGGATGCTCTCTATAGTCCCTCTGTAGAAGAGCCACACAGTGATGGAGCTTGTCAGGATGCTCTCTATAGTCCCTCTGTAGAAGAGCCACACAGTGATGGAGCTGGTCAGGATGCTCTCTATAGTCCCTCTGTAGAAGTTGCACATAACGGACTCATACACACAGCGTTGCGTCATACAAGCGGGCGTGTATGACGCAACGCCATCATACAAGGGGGTGTGGCCTCTCCATGGCAGATTCCATACCTGTTGCCGTGCAACCATGCCCACAAGCAAAACCCAGTTTTATCCTTATATGGAATTCAGAAATAGAACCGTTGCCGTGACAACAGAATGTTTTCGTTCCGTCTTTGGTGATGTGATGTCATCATTCCCTCGTCACACTCACATGCAGACTCACATGCAGAAGATCTGCCATTTGACCTACAGCTTGTGCCCAAGCTTGTTCGTCCATGGAAGTGGATGGCTTCTTCTTGTGGTTCCTCCATGGGGTTTCTGAGTTACTTGCCGTGAAGGAGGGTCTAAGGAAAGAGGTCACCCGGACTGCTTTTTAGGATACGAGTGACGTTTGCGTGGGCATTACATTGGTTGTGCTGTTGTGTTGTATATCAGACTACTTGGTCACTTCTGTGTATTCTTTACACAGAGAATTTCCTTGTAATAACGCTTCATTCATAGTTGGAACAATGGAAGATACAATTATGATTATGTTCGATGGAAGTGTGGACTGTGAGTTTATTCAGTTATTGAAACAAATTGCAAACAACCTGGTCTCAGATCGTGTTGATGAGAATGTAAAACTCTTCACGAGTTTCGACTCTCTTCAGACTCTTCGGTCTGAACTAAAAAAGCAAAACCAAATCCAGAATCAGCTCAAAAGAGAGTACGAATTACTCCACCCAGACCACGAAAAGGTGTTGAATATTCAGGAAGCGTACAAAGCATTACAAAAACAGGTGCATGATGTTACTGAAGAAAACCATGCGCTTGAGAATGGCATTAAAAAAGTGAGACAGGGGATCAGTGAAAAGAGGGCCTACATTAAATTGCAGTCTCTATTGGGCAAATCAGTAAAAGAGTTGGGTATGAAGAATAAAGCTCTTAAAAAGGAAAAAGAAAGAGTCTTCAAAAAGTACGACCAGGTCAACTTAAAAAGTTTCGAGTATAAGGTGAGGGAAAGAGAGGCTAATCTGATTCTAGAAAATGAGTCTCTTTTAGAACAGATCAAGGACATCCGGAGAAATACGGCAAATCAACACGTAATGAACATCGTCTCCAGCCATGTCACCAAGCTTAAAGAGGAGAACATGGATCTCATCGATCAACTGAGAACATTGAATCACAGCCAAAGGAATGTGTATGACAAAGATGGCGACATTGAGCTGAAAATGCATAAAAAAGAACAAAGCGCTTATCTTCAATGCAACAAGGAACTAGAGAAAGAAAAGAAAGAATTAATAAAAGAAAAAATGAAACAACAGCAGATAGAATTCAAGATCCTCCAGGAAAAGGGACACGTGGACCTGTTAATGAAATCAAACACCAAGCTCCAGCAGCAAGTGGAAAAGATGTATGGCTCTCTGCAGAAAGGGGGCTTCGTGCAGCTGGGCCTCACCTCAGATCTGCATCTAGATGAGTTAATTAAGATTGAGAAAAGACTATGTCCTGAGCTTGGGACTCAGACAACTGTGGTCACTTTGGAAATGCCTGACGGTTTAAAACAGGCTGCTTTGATGGAAGCTGAAGGCGAGGCCCCGGTGGAGAGAGCGGCTGCAGCTGGGACTGAGGCCGGGGCTGAGGCCGGGGCAGAGAACTTTGAAGTTGGGACTCAAACTGTGGAGTTTGGAAAGGGAGAAAATATGGAAAACCCATTGCCTGCTAAACTGGAGAAGGACAAATGGCCTTCAGATGAGTACTTCTAGTCTGTTTGGAAAGGCTGTGGGGAGTTTGGTTGTTGTTGTTTGGTTGTTTTGTGTTGTGTTGTAGAAGCTGGTTCTCTTGGAGGAGTATTAGGTCAACATGTCATAACTTAAATGTTTTTGACAGGTTGTGCTGTTGTCGTTTTGTGTTGTTAGGTCAACATGTCATAACTTAAATGTTCTGACAGGTTGTGCTGTTGTCGTTTTGTGTTGTTAGGTCAACATGTCATAACTTAAATGTTCTGACAGGTTGTGCTGTTGTCGTTTTGTGTTGTTAGGTCAACATGTCATAACTTAAATGTTCTGACAGGTTGTGTTGTTGTCATTAGGTCAACATGTCATAACTTAAATGTTTTTGACAGGTTGTGCTTTTGTTGTGTTGTTGTCGTTTTGTGTCGTTAGATCAACATGTTATAACTTAAATGTTCTGACAGGCTGTGCTTTTGTTGTTGTCGTTTTGTGTTGTCAGATCAACATGTCATAACTTAAATGTTCTGACAGGTTGTGCTGTTGTTGTGTTGTTGTCGTTTTGTGTTGTTAGGTCAACATGTCATAACTTAAATGTTCTGACAGGTTGTGTTGTTGTCGTTTTGTGTTGTTAGGTCAACATGTCATAACTTAAATGTTTTTGACAGGTTGTGCTTTTGTTGTGTTGTTGTCGTTTTGTGTTGTTAGGTCAGCATGTCATAACTTAAATGTTCTGACAGGTTGTGCTTTTGTTGTGTTGTTGTCGTTTTGTGTCGTTAGATCAACATGTCATAACTTAAATGTTCTGACAGGTTGTGTTGTTGTCGTTTTGTGTTGTTAGGTCAACATGTCATAACTTAAATGTTTTTGACAGGTTGTGCTTTTGTTGTGTTGTCGTTTTGTGTCGTTAGATCAACATGTCATAACTTAAATGTTCTGACAGGTTGTGTTGTTGTCGTTTTGTGTCGTTAGGTCAACATGTCATAACTTAAATGTTTTTGACAGGTTGTGCTTTTGTTGTGTTGTCGTTTTGTGTCGTTAGATCAACATGTCATAACTTAAATGTTCTGACAGGCTGTGCTTTTGTTGTTGTCGTTTTGTGTTGTCAGATCAACATGTCATAACTTAAATGTTCTGACAGGTTGTGCTTTTGTTGTGTTGTGTTGTCTGAACAGCCGCAGTCGGAGCGGCTGTTCAGACCGTTGTAAAGTGCTGTTGTTGTGTTGTTGTGTTGTCCCGTTGTAAAGTGCTGTGGTTAGATCCGCTCTCGGGCCGAAAGGAATATTAGGTCAACATGTTGTAAACTGTCAACATATTTGCGTGAGGGGACTCGCGGTCTCAAAGCCTCTCGATGCATCCCATTGGGCCGTGCTGCTGTCGGGACATCCCATCTCTGTAAGACCGTCATGATTCCATAATAAATAAATTGGCTAATCGCAACACACTGTTTTGTTTTTTTTAGCGCCATACTAATTTCCTCATAAATATGATCTACTCAAGCAGTTTGCTTTTTAAGCAGCTGCCCTCGTGTCCTACACAGTCAGTGTTTATGCTGCTCTGATGGAGCGTAACATAAATTATATCGTGTCCACAGCGATATAAAAAATTACAACAATATCAAAAAATGATACTGCAATAACAATATGTGATACGATATGGCCCAGTTCTGGCTCATTTACACCTGTCCCAAACATGTCACAACTTCCAGCCGTTCTATCATGTATTTTGGAAATGAGGAATAGTTCGTTATTTTACAGTTTGGGACAAATGTTTACATGAATGAGCATCTAACAAAAACAAAAAAACGTCAGTATGCGTTGCCTTCCTGTAAACCTCTGTCTGAAGGTTTACAGGAATTACTATCACAGGCACACACTCGCGGTTTTGTGTGGGGTTTGCCTGGATATCAATATCGAAGTATTATAAAGAAAGTTAAGACTCTAATGCAGGGGTGTCAAACGTACGGCCCGCGGGCCAGAACCAGCCCGCCAGTGGGTTCAGTCCGGCCCATGGGATAAATATGCATTATTAAAAATGCACCCCTTTTTTTTTAAGGGGCGCCTTGTAACGGCTGCCCTGGTGCGTTTAGTGCATGTGCGCAAACGCACCGAGTAAAATTCCTAGTTGTGAACCTGTTCATAACAATAGCAATAAAAACCTATTCTGATTCTATTAAAGCAGCATAAACTTCATTTTCTTTAAAATTTGCAGTTCTTATATTGTCCGCTAGGGGCGCTGTGTTTGAGTCAGTTCTATCGCTTTACCTGCTTTTTCTGTTGACTCTGGCACCCTCTTCAGTGAAATGTCTTTGTCAAAAAAGAGAAAAGTGGACACAGAGTGTCCTCTTCCTTTATGTATACAGTGATCTTTGTTGAATGTTTTTACATTATTTTATCGATTGATATAATTGATAAATGTTGACATCTCTTTTGCAAGAAAAAAATAAGACTTGAAAAGAGGACCATTCACCCTCTACCAACAGTTATTATGGACAATCGTAAATCACACCTCTCCTACGAGAAACTGAATTGGTGAACCCCAGACTCTAAATATAATCATTAGTCTGGTGTTAGCCAGGTTAGGGAAGAACTAAAACTATGACTAAAATGTCCAGATATTTCAATCAACTGATAAAAACTAGATAAAAGCATAACAAAGCTTCCAGTGACACACTTTGACAAAGCACCATATCATTCAAAGATTAAAAAAAATTGATCTGTATATGTGGTGCAAGGTCCAAGGAGCTGTGCCATATACACAGTACTTTTAAATAAAATAATATGAATGTAAAGTTGAGTTAAATTTAAAGTTTAAAATGTTGTCAACTAAAAAAAAAACATTTTTACTACCGGTAAATATTGACCAAAACTTAAAACACATTTCCATTAGAGGACGAACACTAAAATGCGGCGTCTGTAATAAAAAAAATAATTCAATTTACCTAAACACTGAAGTTACCTTTATTTTGGACTCTTCTGTGGCCACTGTCCCATCAGTCACTACACACGTGTCCATTGCCTCCTCCAGGAAATGATGAAGCTTCTCGCTGTCGTGGTTTGGGTCAGAACCGGCTGTTTCTATGACGATGTAAAACGGGCAGTCTGTGGAACAAAGACGTCATGATTTTGTTTTTATTGCTTATTACTCTGATCAAATGTGTGTCTAATCTGTGTACCTGATATAGGATTTGGAAGTTTGAGATGAGTGTTTAGCAGCCTCATGCATTCACTGTCCAAAAATTCAAAGGCGGACAGGATTTCCCCCAGCATGCCCCTGCAAAGTTGGAACGTCTTCAGCAGTTGTTCAAACGTCTCGCATCCTGCAGGCGAATCACAACATCAGCCTGAACCACAAATACAAATAGATAGTTTCTCACCGAGAAAGATGACATTGACCGACATGGGTTTCCTGGGACACAGGACAGAGACTGCGGTGATGACGCCCAGCGTGCCCTCGGAGCCGATGAAGAGCTGCTTGAGGTCGTAGCCCGTGTTGTCTTTCCTCAGTGTGGCCAAGCAGTCCAGAACCCTTCCATCCGCCAAAACCTGCAACACAAAGCCCCTTCAGTGTGGTTCAATGTGGAGTGTGAGCGCAATCAAACCGTGCTCAGGTCCAGCTCGGTTCTTGACTTTGGTCTGGGTGGAGGTGGGCTACATACGCACACGCATGGATACAAGAGGCTGTCATGAGCGGCTGCATTTGTTACAATATTAAAGTGAGAAAAGGCTGTAGGCTTTACAACGTGTATCAGTGCCTCGTGTTTCCTTTTTGCATTGCTGCTCCTCATGTACAGCTCAGTCCAAAATCCAAGATTGGCACGCATTTCACAAACAGGGCGCAAAGCAAACATTCATTCAGCCCCTCCAAGAATCCTGCAAGTGTCACGCAACTAAGCTGCAATTTCCTTGCAACTACTGCATAACTCTGCAATTAAATTATTTATTTTTGTGACATTTGCGCACTTGAGTGGTGTCCATGGCCTCCCCTTGTTACAGACTGAAGCGGGGGCTCAGCGAGGGCTTCTCTGCTAAACTGGACCCTCATTCTGGCGATAGACACTCACAGCGACAGGTGCCCGTCTGCTCCGCCTACTGCCATAGCTGAGCGGAGACAGCTCTTTCTCTCAGCTTTATTAAAAGTGCTTATCTGAGCTATTATTCACTTATTCCTCATAGCCCCTTTTGTTTTGTCTTATAACATCACCACCTCGCACATTTTCTTAAGCTTTTGCAGGGAAAAAGTTCGTGTCCCGAGAGTGTGTTAGTGTCCCTTCCGCCCCGCACCTCCCCACCGCTTTGCGCAGATATGCTGGCACAATCTGTAGGAGGAAATGCATAGGGAGGGGAAACTCCTGCAGAACACCGCCACGGGAGTCTGTCCAGCAACTTAATGCACCCGGTCTGAAGCACAGAGCACAACTCGACTGCGCAAACGCCTAGTCTACAGTCCGTGTTTAGAAACACCAGATCGGACCCTCCAAGTCCGTGAACCATACGCCTATTTACCACAAAGTCAAAATAATGAACAAGACGCAAAATAATGAGCCTAACTGTTGAATTTCCTATGGCGCTGCCCACTCACCACTTCCAGCCCCAGCACAGTGCCCCTCAGAGAGCCGTAGCGCAGAAGCCTGAGCCCACCCGCGTTAGTGGCCACATTTCCTCCGATATGGCAGCTGCCCTTCGCCCCCAGGTCCAGAGGCATGATGTAGTCCCTCTCCTCCAGGTACAGGGACAGATTCTCCAGCACGCAGCCCGCCTGGCAGGTCAGGATTCCTGCAGAAATGACATGTTTATAGGTGAAAATGTTTATTGTTGTAGGTATGTAGTTCATCATGACAAATATTTCCTACAGTACCAAATCTGCAAAAACTGCTAAGAAATCAAAATAAAACACACTACATAATCGCTCAAAAAAGGGTTTAATAGATTTATAGTTTTTTTTGTATGTACTTTTGTAGTTCTGTATCTTTTTGAGTGATAGTGTTGAGCCATTCCTTTTCGTCAATATTACCCGTAATCTAGAAATAGGCCTATTTCATATAGCCATTCACAACCTGCAACAGCTACACAAGAAAATCTAGAGCCGTTACTGTTGTAGAGCATGTCCACATTGACCTTGTGCCTTGTGTGGACGGTTGAGGCAAAGCGTGTGATATGTTACATATTCCTGACACATTGCACAACCATTGTGACCATCGAGGAAGCGGGTGAAGTGCCGTAAACTCACCAGAGACGCCGTCGAAGCTCAGCACATTGTTCATCAGAGAAGTGGAGAGGATAATCTCGTCGTAAACCGGCACGCTCCCCCCGACCAGGCCGGTGTTTCCTCCTTGAGGGTTCAAGGCGAGGTTGCGACTATTACAGTACCTTCAAATCGGAAGAATACTGATATGAGCGCAGCACGCATCGATTTGACTCACTGTGTTCAAACATGTCACTGATTACCCAAGTATTTGTGAAACTTCTGCTGTGGTTTGAGGTCTCAGCAAAACCTCGCTGGAACCTAGAAAATACAAAATAAAGCTTTGGTAAAGTTTTTCCTCAAATGATGAGTCATGGCAATGTTGACATTTCCACTGGTTACCTTTCACAGATTTGAGCCAGTCCACATTGTTGGACTCCAGCAGGTCCGGGTCGGTGATGGTTCTGCCTGGGAGGATGCTCCGGAAATACTCCACATCCTCTTCGGTCACTCTGGAGAAAGGCAGTCTCTCCGGGGCGGCCGACTTGGACTTCTCTGCATGTTTTGTCGTCAGTGCTCGAGCGCCGCTCCCGGACAGATACAAATTGCATGATGCCGCCGAGTTATTTTCTGGGGCGAATAGTCGACAGGGCGGAGACACTTTGGCAAATCTTAGAGTCTGCTTCAGTCCGAAAGCTCTCCGCAGAATCCCGGCCATGCTTGCTTTGGACATACAACTGAATGAAAAAAAATAATAATAATAAAAAAAGATTCCCAAAAATGTTCAGTATTTCAGTCATATTCAATTTGTCTCACCATCTCTAAACACACCCAGAAGTCATAAGGAGTTAGCCCCTTAACCCCGACCTTAACTGGGCACATTTTCTTCAGTGGTACCCAAATCTTACAGCTTCTTGACTGGAGCTCACAGCCTATAGGCCAGTGTAACGCCTTATTTGAAAGCTAAGACCAACACAAAACACTTCTAAGCCTCTTGCTTTTTAGCAGTTTTTGTTGTATATTTTTTATCACATTTTCCTTGCTTTTTTGTCAAATTTTCATCCCCTTGTCTGTCATGTTTTCACTGCTTTTTTGTTGCATCTTTTGCCACATTTTAAATCAAAATGTTGTTGCTTTTTTGTGGCAGGATTGTTGCGTTTTTGTCAGGTTTTATATTACTTTTAATTGTAGCATTTTGGCCACATTGCATGTAATGTGACTGTGAACAAGCCGCAAAAATGTGACCAAAACAACACAAATGTGATAAACACAACCAAAAAAATGACTAACAGTTTGACAATCAAAAGAGGAAGAAGCTTAGATGAGTTTTTGTCGGTCTTAGCTTTCAAATGAGGCGTTACACTGGCCTATAGGCTGTGAGCTCCAGTCGAGAAGCTTTTAGATTTGGGTAAAGCCGATCGAGAGAAAATGCACTCGGTTACGGCGGGGGTTAAGTGGTTGAAGTTATAAAACATGCATTATCAATCCTAAGGTGTAGAAAAGAAGTTCAGAAAGCCATATAGGACCTTGTATAGTTGTATAGTATTCTAGTATGGTAGAAAATGTCACAAATCAGTTCAAACATTTGGTGATTTCACGTCTTAAATCTGAAAATACCATAAACGAGCCTAAACTCTGAAAACAACAATCATCAAGCCATCTGCGAACACGGTAATAATTACACACGTTGTAAATATGTAACAGGCTAGTTTAAAACAATGCTCTCATAAGCTTATATATCGCTTTCATGTGAAATGCTTCCATACTTACCGAAAGGCGTCACTTTTGAACGCACATGGCCGGATTATTTGTTCTTTCACTCAAATTTGAGCACGTTATGCAGAAAACCAAGTCAAAGTCACTGCAGTGTTTACAATCCGGCGAGCTAACCAGGAAGTCAAAGGGAAAGCCCGACCAATCAGAGTCTCCCTTCTGGCTCAGTGACCAATCACGCCAGTGCTTTGTGTCGCGGTGCAGCCAATCACGATGTCCTTCGTCAAACGGCTCAACACATCTTTAACCTCTTAACCCCCGCCTTAACCGAGTCCATTTTCTTCAGTTTGGCTTTACCCAAATCTAAAAGCCACTCTGCAACAGTGTAATGCCTTATTTGAAAGCTAAGGCCTACAAAACTGATCCTAACTTTTTCGTCACATTTTTGTCGCTTTTTGGTCACTGGCTCGTCACATTTATTGTCACCTTTTCATTGCTTGTTGGTCAAATTGTTGTCACTCTTGTAACTTTTTCATTCTCGTCACTACATTGATGGGAAAATGTATATCCATAAAGCTAAAGTCTCCGAAATGCACCCCAAAATCAATCTGTTATATTTAGTTGAACTTGAAACACAAATAATAGAGTATTAGAAATTTGTTGCATTGTGAGTATAAAGATGTCTTCTTCCATAAGAACAAAAATGCATGTATAAATGTGTTTCTTAGTTACTTTATTTCTATTGTTTAGTTAGTTATTTTGTTATTGTGTTAAAACTGCTGAAAATATTTGCATTTATGTTGTATTTTTTAAATTGTATTCACTTGATTTGTAAGATATTCTCATGATAGACAAAAAAGTACCTTTTTTATTTATTGCACTTCGGGGTGGGCGCTCATAAGCTTTTTGCGTCAGCCCACTCCTTTTGAGCAGAATGTATACTGCTCAAATAAACAAATAAACTAAACATACACGAGCTGTTATAAAACTGACTATTGATTCATAACACATTTGTCAAATGAAGCCTAGGCCTCAATTCAACCTGGTAGACTAATTTCAGCATCACCTACCTCCAGCCAATGGTCGCTTCCGAGAGGGCCACACCTCCACCTCAGCCATCAGCGTAAGAGCGCTCCTCCGTAGCAGCCAATCATCGCCCTCGGTCCCACTTTTAAGCCCCAGCAATCATGGTTTGTTCGCTTCCCAGCTGCGCTGTGACCCACCTCTTCTTCTCCCTGCTGCATCCTTCACGGGTCTCCTATACCAGTGTCCAGGCTGCGGGGGAAGACATTCCTAACTCCAAGCTGTTCATCCATACCGACTTTCATACATACATCGATGTCTACCACTGGGGTCTGATCGCCAAAACTAGTAATGTCAATAAATCTCCCTAATCGCTGCTTTCGTCTGTTTGAGTCTATCCAGGTTGAAATAACCGCAGACTCATTTTTGGATTTCTTTACATAATTCTGTCGCTGTCAAGAGCTGGTGGTGTGATGCAAAGGTGAGTAGAGTATAGCCAAAATATTTGGAGTAACGAAACATTTTTTCTCAAGTGGAGGTAACAAGCAATGACTCAAAGAAATCACTCAAGTAAAAATGTAATTTTAACAAAATACGTTTGAATGCTTTTGTGCATAAAAGTATAATTAATTTAAGTTTTAGAGTTGTAATCTGGGGAACAAAATTTAAAAACATGCAGCAATTGTAATAATGCTAAAGAATACGCCTACAAATTAGAATAGATTTTTTTTATGATACACAAATTTAAGTTTCAAATTAATTCAAATTTTCATCCCTTTGTGTATGAGGCTTTTGTTACTTACATTTAGTAAAATTGTTTACTTTTCTAAGTGTGAGAAATTCCCATCATCCAAGGATCCCCTGAACACACATGGATGAAGGTGGATAAACCAAGCACTCCTTCCCTGTTAACTCCACCCTCCACCACCTGCTGATGATCAGCAATCAGCAGTCTATATAGCACACTGACCTCCATTGTTCTGTCCTTTCCGTGCCTTCATGCGTCCTCTGAGTTCATGTTCATTTAATAATCATTTGTTCCTTTACCCATATTTTGACTATGTTTAGACTAGATCTTATTTCTGTTACTTTGTTAAACCATCTGTTAAACCTAATGTGATCCCTAATTGTTTCATCTCCTCTGTTTCAGAGAATAAACCATGTCTCATGCCCCGAAGGCAAAAAGATAAAATAAACCACGCTTCTCGCCCTAAAGGCAGAAGGAACAAAGAAGTGGAGAAAATAAACACATTGAACTGATCCCTTGTCTCCTGCCTCTCTATCCATCTATGGGTTTTACACTTACCAAAGTCACAGAATTTTACAGTAGGAGTATTGGGGCGACGGTGGCGCAGATGGTAGAGCGGGTCGTCTCATGATCGGAAGGTCAGGGGTTCGAATCCCGCCTCCTGAAGGTGCACATTGTTGTTGTGTCCTTGGGCAAGACACTTCACCCTCCTTGCCTCCAGTGTCTGCGTACACTGGCGTACACTTGGTCTCTCCCTATGAGAGACCAACAGGCCCGGTTAGAACCATGAGGCCGTCCTTCCGTGGACCCACCACCTGCAGGAGGAGCCATAGGGGACTGGTGCAATGTGACTTGGGCAGCTCCAATAGCTGCCCCCACGACCCGGCAACGGACAAGTGGGAGAAAACATCCATTTTCTCCCACTTGTCCGTTGCCGGGAAAATGGCTGTTCCTTCAAAACAATATTACAGTACTGTGTGATTAAAGTAAAAGGAATAAACAACATCTGAACTCAAGACTTTAAAATATGAACTTTTATTTTGAAGTGCAGTTAAATCATGCAACAGTGATTGCTTCATCACAGCAGCGATGGACAAATGTTCTCTTTCACTGCTGATTGAAAGACGCTAACACAACTTGTACTATGAGTCCTTCGAACTGATCTCAAAGATGTGAATTCAGGCACTGGCAAAACACTGACATTATGGATGATGAAATAATCCCATCTTCAGAATGAACACTGATGCACGGCATACTGAAGTCACAGAACCCAAAAATATTCAGTTTTTACAACACGTAGAATTGAAAATGTTAAGTGTCATGCTTTTAACTGAACACCACAACACTGACAGTAACTTAACACCGAAGCCAAGATGTCACACATTTGGTTTCTTGGAAAGTAAATTCCAACTTCATTGTCCAAAACGTTGTCAGTTCATGAAATTGGAATATTGGTAGTAGCTGCCGTTCTAAATTATTTTTAAAAGGAAAATAGAAAATCCCCAAAAATGTCAAATCTTAAAAACGGTAAGGGATTGGCTCAAAAAGAACAAAAGTGTGCACTTTTAAATATTTTGTACCATGTGATTGGATAATATCACCACCAGATGCATAGAAGTTGCGGTGTTGTCAAGTGGATACGGCTAGTAATTATAGATACATTTTACCATAGAAATCTGGCCTTGTCCTCTGCTTTAAAGGGATATTTCAGGATTTTTGACATAGGGCCTCATTTCCTAGTTATCCAGATATTCCTATGTTTGTTGATACGTTTTTCTTAAATTCATGCAGTTCTTATATTTAAAGAATCTAGTGGCGCTAGGCTAGGGCAAGGCTAAAGCATTTCTATGGTATCAGCTAGCCTTTCATTAAAAACAGTCTTGCGCGCCGCACTCCACACTGCACCTGAGGCAAATCACTTATAACGCCAGACTACCCATATAAATGTCTGTGTTAATGGAATAATTTTGGAAATATAACTGACCTTGTATCACATGAATTACCGCATTTTGAGGGACTCAAAATAGTCCCTCAAAATGCGGTAATTCATGCGAGCCGCTTACAGCCACGAAGCTGATGCTGCTCAAATATAAGTTATTTTAAATGCAAAATGGTTCAAATTATTCTATCGATACAGACATTTATATCGCTAGTCTTGCATTATAAGTGAATTACAGACTATTTTTAATGCAGGCTAACTGATACCATAGAAATGCTTTAGCCTTGCCCTAGCCTAGAGCCACTAGACTCTTCAAATATAAGAACTGCATGAATTTAAGAAAAGCATATCTCCAGACATCAGCAACACTCTGGATAACTAGGAAATTAGGCCCAGTGTCAAAAAACCTGAAATATCCCTTTAATTTTAAACTATTGGTTTTGTTTTTTTCCAGTAACATGACATTTCCTGCTATGGACGCCATGTGGGGGACGTTTCACCATTTAAAAGAGAAGATACTGTGTGTTTTTGGCTAACTTCCTGTTGACCAGCGTAGGGTAAAGACTACTTCCTGTCCACATTTTAATGTTAAATTGAAAATGAAGTCAGATTGAAACATCAGAATTACACTTAAAGCAGTACTAAGTAACTTGTTTACCTTAATAAATCTTTTTCGTAGTCCCTCTGGGGGTAATACAAGTGTTAATGGTATGATTGGGGGTCTTTCATCTTTCCTTCAACTAACGGGCAAGGCTAACTGTTGGCTAGCGCCACTTAAACAGTATTTACAGCCAAGTTTGAGTGAAAAAAAGTATCTTGTAATTGGATGTACAATATCCCTCTCTCCCTTTGTCTTTTCTGTCAACGTAGTATTTGCTCTCACGGACAATTAATGAGTAAAAAAACACAACATGCTACAAAACCTGCAGTGGCGCTTATGGCCTCTAGGGGCATACGTTACTTAGTGCTGCTTTAAATAAACATCAAGTCGAGTGTTTAAAAAATAGTGATAATACAAAATCACTTGAAATGGTGGAACTATTTTAGCATTTGTTAGCGTCAAATTAAAGTTAGCATTTAGCTTAGTTACAGAAGTCTCCGCCGGTAAAGTATTTTCGTTGTAATTAATTAATCCAACAGCTGTTTGTGTTCTGCCATGTAGTGTTTTAATATTTATGCCAATTCTCCATAGGAATAGAACACAGAAAGGACACAGTCGTTACCCTAGGAAGCTAGCATCAAGTTAGTAGGCAACATTCCGTGCACAGAGCATATTGACATGTCAGCATTTCCTCATACATCATCACTCGAGGCCCACGTATCGGTCCCTTGGCACGTTGAACGCACTCTTTACACACGTGGTGCATTACAGGCTCCAGCTGTCGGACTACAGGATGCCTGGTTGCTCGGTAACCAGCAGCAAAGTGGTCCCTACCCCCACGTCGTAGCGATTAGCCACCACATTTCTAACCATTTCACTGTTTTCCAGTTCGAGTCTCTTCAGTTGGGGCTCAGGCTGTCCGTGGGGAGCGGCAGCTGGTCATACTCCGATATCAGCTTCTTGATATGGGCCAGTTTGTTATGCAGGTACTCGCAGCGGAGCTTGTCCTGGCTGTAGTTGGGGTTAGACTAAAAAAGATATAATTTTCATTAAAACGTTGATAATATGAACTGTTTAAAATATGTTGCGCTGTTGAGACAAATTTTTTGTTAGAGATTGGGTCCAAACATTTATTTTCAATTTAGCAGATGTTGCATGTAATTTCCCATCCGATTAATTCATTTATTCAGCAGAAAAAGATGAAGACGAAATCTGGCCTGGCTCAGGAAAACTGGTTTCCAGCAAAACAAACATGTACCAAAACACAACACAATCATACAATGATAAATATTGTGTTTTTTTTTCTTTCTTTTTTTTAATCTAAGGTTGCATCTTCATTCATTTTATTTTAAAAGGTAGGATATGTTGTATATTAGATACTGGGGAAATACTGTATGAGCAAATCAAATAGGTTGTAAAGCTGATGTATTCTTAATTGCAAAAACATGTGTTAACTTTCAAACCTTAGCAGACATTTATGCACCATCAGGTATTTTAACCTTTTTTATTTATTGGACTGCTTCTGTTCTTAAAATACAATTTTCTAAACATTTTGCAAGTACAAGGCAACAGCAAAATTGGTGTACGTTGTGCATCTGAATGACAAATGAAGTATCTTCCATCAAGCCGGAGATTATCCAACCAGAAAGCAGAATGAGCCACGGCTGCTATGCATTTGGGGATGTCCAATCAGATCAAAACCAGCACTAAGGCAGGCCTACATTAGTGTTGAAAGCAGTGGTCACCAACCAGTACATTGTAAACTACAGGTAGCTCTTTAGCACAGCCCCTAGATCACAGCCTGAATTGATAAATTGTGACTAAATAAACAAATTAAATAAATGCCAGTAGGTAGATTTCAAGAGGCCTTTGTGCTGGAAAGAGAGACTTCCATGTGGCAACACTGATTCCAGACCTAATTAGGGCTGTGTAGCATTAAAAGAAGTGACTTGGTTGTTTCAGCTCAAATAAATGTTTTTTACCCCCATTTTTTTCCTGAATGTCTGCCCTATTTTTCTACAAATGTTTTCCTTATTTTTTTTATAACTGATATTTTCCCCCAATCTTCCCCCATTTTTTTCCTGAATTTTTCCCCAATTATTCAAAATTTTTCACACATTCCTTGACCTTGAAGATGAACCCTATATTGTAAATTTGCAGATCTGCCACACCTGGTTCTAGATGACAAATATTTTAGTATAGGTATGGAAAAAACAAAAGTTCAGGTATTGGTATCAAAGACCGAGTATCGTTAAAGTACAGGTATGGAAAAAAATCTTTTTACGATACATAACCCTAGACCTAATACTAAGAATCTGGCATGGACCTATAAACAGTTTGGGAAAAAATGCTCACCTTTTTAATCTTGCAATACTCTTGGACGATTTGATTATGAACAGTCTGTAATAAAAAAAAAATATGTAAAAAAAAATGACACATGTTAAAGTTGCATGAATACAGGAGCGTGTTTGACCTTGTATTTCTGCGAGTCGTGCTGCAGCTGTTTGAGTTGCGAGTCCAGCTCCATGAACTGCCTGGTCACGCAGTCGATGCGGGCGTGCAGGTCGCGGTACTCGCTGTACTCCCGGTTGAAGTCCAGCTTGAAGCTCTGCCTCTGCTGGGACGTGGAGATGCTGGTGTACTTCCTAAAAACATCACATGTGAATTAGTCATCGGAATCTAATGAAACCTGTTCATGCTGGGGTTTAGAGCTCTATAAACATGTTCGGAGATGCATGTGCAATACCCGACCAAAAATAAAACCGCAACATAAGTTCACACGCTCTAATATTTGGTTGAACCGGCTTTAGCTTTGATTATAATAGCACTCCCTTTGGCATTGTTTCAGTAAGCTTCTGCAATGTCAAAAGATCCAGTGTTGCATTCATGTTTCACCATCTCGTAATTTGATGAAAGATACAGACGGCATCTCTGGAAATCCCCATATATGGAGAAAAATCTAAACGTTCTATAATTTCGTCGAAACTACTTTAACAAATGCTGAATTATGAATATAGTTCTCTACCCAATAAAGATACAAAGACATGGAGAGGAGCAAAGCGGTTCACCCGCCCATAATTACAAAATGGAGAATGCCAACATGAAGCACTGCCGTTTTTTCGAGAAGGGTCTGGGTGCAGTAGATGGAGGGACACGTGATCAGTGAAGCTCCACTTTTCACAGGAAATGACGTCACCTCTGCCGGACAACGCTTAAACTAATCTGAACTAACCCTACACCAAACCCTAATCCTAACCTTAAGGACAGTGGAGTGTGCCCCCTTGTATGATGCGTTGCCAACTGTATCTATGGGAGAGTGTGACCACTGCGCAAAGCCTTCTCCAGCACATCCCAAAGATTCTCAATAGGATTCAGATCCAGACTCTGTGGTGGCCAGTCCATGTGTGAAAATGTTCCATGACCACTCTTTCACAATGTGAGCCCGATGAATCCTGGCATTGTCATCTTGGAATATGCCCGTGCCATCAGGGAAGAAGAAAACCATTGATGGAATAACCTGGTCATTCAGGCAGTGCGGTTGATCTCATTTTTTGGGCACATAGCCAGTCCCTCCAGGATTTCGGGGGCATTTTTTGTAATTGTAGCTAAAATGCCTGATTTCGCGGGCCATTTTTTCCAAAAGTTGCGATAAAACGTTTTGATTTAGTTTCTTTTTTTGTATTTTACATCAGTTTTAACCAAGGAGACTGGGGTATAGGAAAATACTTATATAGGCATTACTTTAAATAGTTGTATCATCTAAAAAACAGAAGCGTGTTCAATCCGCGGAGGCGCTGGACATTTCCTAAGTGCAAATATAACAAGAAAAATGTATTTAACTGATCAGAAACTCACTTTACTTTAGAAGTTGCAAAGTTAAAGGCACTATACCTTTATTTCTAGAAATGGAACAAAATGTTGTTTTATCGTCCGTTAGTATATTGTTAACACAAACATTAGTGGGAAAAAACACTGTGCATCTAATTATAAAACATTTGTCAATCAATTTCATGAACTTTCAGGCTTTTTATTAGCATTTTTGAGAACGTGACCCTGAAAAGCGACCGTGAAAGTTGTGAAATGTGTCTATAAACTTGTCCCTGTGACTAATTTGGATGCCACAAATATGTTGGGACTGCCCTTTTTATTTAATGGCTTGCTCCTTAATTATTTGCAATCAAAAGATCAGGTTTAGGGCCTTTAAGGAAAAGTCGTGAAGGAAATTGCAGCTTTTGGAACAGTTGCATTGCTTGATTTAGCGTCAATATTTGCGATCACATCATTGCAAAATCCTGGATGTAACTGTTATGGAGGCAGAAAAACTTCATTCGTATATTGTACTTACGATAAATAGTCCATCGTGTCATATGCTTGTAGTATGTTAGAGTCTAGCAGCTTTTCACATGAATCTGAATGAAAAAAGGATCATTTCAATTATGTAAAAAAAAAATACTTGAAAAATGTAAAAGACTGTTTTAAGATATAAGGAGTAAACTTGCCTGTGTAATCTTGAGAGATTTGGTTCAGGTCGTCTTCTACCTTGGCTTTTCTCTCTTTGCTTCTATCTTTCTCCTTATTAAACAAATAAATACATCAAAAACAATTTTATATAAAAAATATATATTATAACAGTAGCAGTATTGGTCACGTTTTTACTTTGGCCTTAATCTCCTTTGTTTAAGTGTGGTTACCTTCTCCTTGTGTTTGTGCCTGCTTTTCCTCCTGGTGACTTTGGGCCTGTTCAAATCGGGCACTACCAGCGGCGCCGGCGGCTGATCGCATTTCGTCTTTTTGTCATTTTCCCGCGCTCCCCTCGTCAACTCCTCGCCTTCTCTCGGCGTCTCCAGTCTTTCGGCCGCCTCCGCTTCGGACAGAGACTGGAACAGCTTCCCGGGGTCTAACTTTTGCCCCTCTTTGTCCCTTTGAGCAGCCTGTTCTGCCGGCCGGGGCCTGGACGCGTCCGTTTTGGCGGACATGCGGGATATCCTGGGGCGCTTGGTCACCAGGGGGTCGGTGTACTCTTCGTGCAGCGGGTGTTTGGGGCGGTGGGCTGGGGAGGAGTTGGGAGTGTCTCTTAATGGACTGACCTGGGCCTCGGGGACGGAGAGGAGGTTCTGCTGTGGCTGGAAAAGCCTCCTGTATGCAGTGAAGAAGCACTTATTAGATACAGTGGAACAGGAAGAGACTTTTTCAACCACTACTTAGCTAGGTAGGATAATGCTTGTGGTACGTATCAATTATAGCTTTACCTCAGTGTGGAGGCAATTTTATAAGTAGTCGGGGGGAAAAAAATGAAATAAGACTACAGTATAATACATTTTCTTACACTTACACCAGACTCCGCGGCTGGGAAGGGGCGAGGGGAGGTGGGGGAGTGTGCAGGCTGGAACCACAGTGGGAATGGCTGTACTGTACATATTTCTCCTGGGACACCGGACACGGACAGTGTTTAACTCAAGTTCTTAGTATGGCCTTATTAAAGCTCTATCTTGTGTTCTTCCTATCTTGCTAAAGGAAGAACACAAGGCAGTGCGATATAAACAAGAATGGGAAATAAACCACGCCTCAGTTGACCACTTTTTAGTTTTAATAAGTGACGCCGTCTCACCAGTGGCGCAGTCAAATAGCAGCCCCCCCCCCCCCCTAAAATGCACAGTGGCAAACCGTAAATGGGGACTCCAAGGCGGCACGGTAGCACAGTGGTTAGCGCTCGTGCTTCACAGCCAGAAGGTCCGGGTTCGATTCCCACCTGGACGGGGCCTTTCTGTGTGGAGTTTGCATGTTCTCCCCGTGTCTGCGTAGGTTTCCTCCGGGTACTCCGGTTTCCCCTACCACTAAAAACATGTACAATAGGCCCAGGGACTGCAGGTGGAAATTAGCACAAGTGCTATAACCTGGTACAATGCATCTCTCCTTTCTGAGGCTAATGTATATTGTACACTGTCCCTGTTCAAATAAATAAATAAAATAAATAAAAAAATAAAAAAGGATAGAGCTGGGACTTGCTCATGCTCCATTGGTACAGTATGGTAGCGCAGTTTTTGTCCTAGATCCTGAATCCAGCTCAAATTGTACCAAAAATGCCCCTGACCCAAGAGCAGCAGTAGTTATTGCCTGATCATAGGCCAACCCACGCTGCAGGCCTTTATTATTGCGTGTGGGACGGTGCTGGATGACACTCGGGCACGCGGCGACACTCATACTGTATCCCCCTTCGAACCTTTTATTGTATTTGGGCGTGATATGTGCCGGTAAACTTTGAGGTCAGAGATAAGATCTGCGCAGAGGCAGAGACCCGCTCAGAGCTGGGACTTCTGTCTCCAATAACCTGCTGGCTAATGCTCACTGTGATGGCTATTGCTCACTGTGATGGCTATTGCTCACTGTGATGGCTATTGCTCACTGTGATGGCTATTGTGATGGCTATTGCTCACTGTGATGGCTAATGCTCACTGTGATGGCTATTGCTCACTGTGATGGCTATTGCTCACTGTGATGGCTAATGCTCACTGTGATGGCTAATGCTCACTGTGATGGCTATTGCTCACTGTGATGGCTATTGTGATGGCTATTGCTCACTGTGATGGCTAATGCTCACTGTGATGGCTATTGCTCACTGTGATGGCTATTGTGATGGCTAATGCTCACTGTGATGGCTATTGCTCACTGTGATGGCTATTGGTCACTGTGATGGCTATTGCTCACTGTGATGGCTATTGTGATGGCTATTGCTCACTGTGATGGCTAATGCTCACTGTGATGGCTATTGCTCACTGTGATGGCTATTGCTCACTGTGATGGCTAATGCTCACTGTGATGGCTATTGCTCACTGTGATGGCTATTGCTCACTGTGATGGCTATTGCTCACTGTGATGGCTATTGTGATGGCTATTGCTCACTGTGATGGCTAATGCTCACTGTGATGGCTATTGCTCACTGTGATGGCTATTGCTCACTGTGATGGCTATTGCTCACTGTGATGGCTATTGTGATGGCTAATGCTCACTGTGATGGCTAATGCTCACTGTGATGGCTATTGCTCACTGTGATGGCTATTGCTCACTGTGATGGCTAATGCTCACTGTGATGGCTAATGCTAACTGTGATGGCTATTGCTCACTGTGATGGCTATTGCTCACTGTGATGGCTAATGCTCACTGTGATGGCTATTGCTCACTGTGATGGCTATTGCTCACTGTGATGGCTATTGTGATGGCTATTGCTCACTGTGATGGCTATTGTGATGGCTATTGCTCACTGTGATGGCTAATGCTCACTGTGATGGCTATTGCTCACTGTGATGGCTAATGCTCACTGTGATGGCTATTGCTCACTGTGATGGCTATTGCTCACTGTGATGGCTATTGTGATGGCTATTGCTCACTGTGATGGCTATTGCTCACTGTGATGGCTAATGCTCACTGTGATGGCTATTGCTCACTGTGATGGCTAATGCTCACTGTGATGGCTATTGCTCACTGTGATGGCTAATGCTCACTGTGATGGCTATTGCTCACTGTGATGGCTATTGTGATGGCTATTGCTCACTGTGATGGCTATTGTGATGGCTATTGCTCACTGTGATGGCTATTGCTCACTGTGATGGCTATTGCTCACTGTGATGGCTATTGTGATGGCTATTGCTCACTGTGATGGCTATTGCTCACTGTGATGGCTAATGCTCACTGTGATGGCTAATACTCACTGTGATGGCTATTGCTCACTGTGATGGCTATTGCTCACTGTGATGGCTAATGCTCACTGTGATGGCTATTGCTCACTGTGATGGCTATTGCTCACTGTGATGGCTATTGCTCACTGTGATGGCTATTGTGATGGCTATTGTGATGGCTATTGCTCACTGTGATGGCTATTGCCCACTGTGATGGCTATTGCCCACTGTGATGGCTATTGTGATGGCTATTGCTCACTGTGATGGCTATTGTGATGGCTATTGCTCACTGTGATGGCTATTGCTCACTGTGATGGCAATTGTGATGGCTATTGCTCACTGTGATGGCTAATGCTCACTGTGATGGCTATTGCTCACTGTGATGGCTATTGCTCACTGTGATGGCTAATGCTCACTGTGATGGCTAATGCTCACTGTGATGGCTAATGCTCACTGTGATGGCTATTGCTCACTGTGATGGCTATTGCTCACTGTGATGGCTATTGCTCACTGTGATGGCTATTGTGATGGCTATTGCTCACTGTGATGGCTAATGCTCACTGTGATGGCTATTGCTCACTGTGATGGCTATTGCTCACTGTGATGGCTATTGTGATGGCTAATGCTCACTGTGATGGCTATTGCTCACTGTGATGGCTATTGCTCACTGTGATGGCTATTGCTCACTGTGATGGCTATTGCTCACTGTGATGGCTATTGCTCCCTGTGATGGCTATTGCTCACTGTGATGGCTATTGCTCACTGTGATGGCTATTGCTCACTGTGATGGCTATTGTGATGGCTATTGCTCACTGTGATGGCTAATGCTCACTGTGATGGCTATTGCTCACTGTGATGGCTAATGCTCACTGTGATGGCTATTGCTCACTGTGATGGCTATTGCTCACTGTGATGGCTATTGTGATGGCTATTGCTCACTGTGATGGCTAATGCTCACTGTGATGGCTATTGCTCACTGTGATGGCTATTGCTCACTGTGATGGCTATTGTGATGGCTAATGCTCACTGTGATGGCTAATGCTCACTGTGATGGCTATTGCTCACTGTGATGGCTATTGCTCACTGTGATGGCTATTGCTCACTGTGATGGCTAATGCTCACTGTGATGGCTATTGCTCACTGTGATGGCTATTGCTCACTGTGATGGCTATTGTGATGGCTATTGCTCACTGTGATGGCTATTGTGATGGCTATTGCTCACTGTGATGGCTAATGCTCACTGTGATGGCTATTGCTCACTGTGATGGCTAATGCTCACTGTGATGGCTATTGCTCACTGTGATGGCTATTGCTCACTGTGATGGCTATTGTGATGGCTATTGCTCACTGTGATGGCTATTGCTCACTGTGATGGCTAATGCTCACTGTGATGGCTAATGCTCACTGTGATGGCTATTGCTCACTGTGATGGCTATTGCTCACTGTGATGGCTAATGCTCACTGTGATGGCTATTGCTCACTGTGATGGCTATTGTGATGGCTATTGCTCACTGTGATGGCTATTGTGATGGCTATTGCTCACTGTGATGGCTATTGCTCACTGTGATGGCTATTGCTCACTGTGATGGCTATTGCTCACTGTGATGGCTATTGTGATGGCTATTGCTCACTGTGATGGCTATTGCTCACTGTGATGGCTAATGCTCACTGTGATGGCTAATGCTCACTGTGATGGCTATTGCTCACTGTGATGGCTATTGCTCACTGTGATGGCTAATGCTCACTGTGATGGCTATTGCTCACTGTGATGGCTATTGCTCACTGTGATGGCTATTGCTCACTGTGATGGCTATTGTGATGGCTATTGCTCACTGTGATGGCTATTGTGATGGCTATTGCTCACTGTGATGGCTATTGCCCACTGTGATGGCTATTGTGATGGCTATTGCTCACTGTGATGGCTAATGCTCACTGTGATGGCTATTGCTCACTGTGATGGCTATTGCTCACTGTGATGGCTATTGTGATGGCTATTGCTCACTGTGATGGCTATTGCTCACTGTGATGGCAATTGTGATGGCTATTGCTCACTGTGATGGCTATTGCTCACTGTGATGGCTATTGCTCACTGTGATGGCTATTGCTCACTGTGATGGCTATTGTGATGGCTATTGCTCACTGTGATGGCTATTGCTCACTGTGATGGCTATTGCTCACTGTGATGTGCCACTCACTCCTCCCTGTGCTGCAATCGCTCGGTGATCAGCGAATGAAGCAAATTCTTATGTTCTGGTGAAAAATAAGTTGAACCTCACCTGACGAGGATCCGTTTGAGAAGCTGCTGGTCCCCCGAGGTGTAGCCGGGCCAGTCCTTCTGCAACTCTTTGAACAGACTGTCTTTCAAAACAAACGCGCCGTCTTTGCTCAGCTGGCCCACCTGTGGTAAGACGAACTTTTATTACTCACAGGAAGACGAATGTTAAGTAACCTTCACGCTGTGTCCATCTTTAGATTTAAATTCAAACATAACTTCGCATAATGTTGTCAGACTTTGGCCTTACCTCCTGCAGCATAGTATCCAGCTCCTCCTTTTCGGCTGCCTTCAGCCCGTCTCTCTGCAGCCTGAGGAGCAGCTCGGGTTTCTTGTAGGGTTTCAGAGCCAGCAGGTGTGTGACCCTCTCCCTCAGCTGCCTCGACTGGACCTCATTCCCAGCACTGTTCGGACCCAAAGGTCCAGTGGTTTTCTTCACTTTGGACTTGCCCACCCCCTTCTTTATGTTGCTGAGGAGGGAGTGGCCCGGCGGCTTGGGCTTGGTTTGGCTGGAAACCGCAGAGGAGCGCACGGTCACCTTCCGACCTACGAGAGACCACAATGGTTAGTTTTATTATAGGCGGAGGTTGATTCAATAGATTTACATTTTTGGAAAGAGGAAACAGTATCTTAACTTTAGCTTATTGTGACTAGGGATGCACCGATGCCAGTATCGGATCAATAACATGTGCCTGTACTCATACTCGTACTCATAAATGTGGTCCCGATACCAGAAATCGATACCACTTGAGGTGTTCCTTTCAGCTGAGCAGAGCATGACAACAAGCTGGACAATTCTGACATAAGAGTTTCTTAGTAACAAATTACTGACTACTTTCTTCAGTAACGAGTAATCTAATGTATTACTTTTTCCAGACCAGTAATCAGATCAAAGTTATTTCTCCAAGTCAACCAGTATCATTCGGATTTTGAGGCAGTGAGGTAATGTGGGCAGCTGATTAACGTTACTAATAATAAAGTAACTTCCAATCTAATTTAGTTACTTTACTGATTACTTGATTTTAAACGTAACTACGTTACTTTTTAAAGGAGCTATCAGAAATCTGTAATGTACTTTTTTGAGTAATCTATGATTACAGCGCTGAGTCTGCAGTGTTTTCAAGACGAGCATGCTAATGTTGCTAACTGGCAGCTAACGGGTCTGGCGATTCTTAGCCACTTCATGCTTAGGGACATGGCACATCTGTAAAATAGATCCACTGACTTAAAAGAGATAGAACATGTCCATATTAAGCAACATTTAGCTACTGCTGAACCAAAATCCACATGGAGTTGTAGTAAGGCTCATGCTAAAAATAGGCCACTCTAGTAGCAGTGGTGATAAGAAACCATCTGAATACCATTATAAACAGGGGGAAAAGTGGCATCAGTGCATCTCTAAGTGTGACCGATAGGATTGATTCAGTTGTGCTTAGTCGTGCTAGCTACATGGTAGATAGACTCCATAAGACACAAAGGTGAATCATTATCTCTCGAGCCATGATCGGTTTCACAAATCTCGGTCATCTTGAAACACAATGCATGACTCAGACCGTAATGTGTAGCACAACAGGAACTTCACGGTCACAATTAATTGTACACGCATTGTTACTGCCAGTATCTGTCTCCACTGCATCAATTATCTCTGATACTGTGTAGCCCTAAAGGGAAGATTCTGAAGAACACGCCACAGATTCAGATACAGGACATTTCACAGGACCAAGCACACAACAATTAGGTCGCCAAACTCTAAAACAACAAAAACTGCTGTCTAATTAAACCACAACCTCTAGCGCAACAGCCTACAGGGAGGAGTGGAATTTACATGGCTTTAAACCCTGTAAACATTCTGCATATACCTGTTTGTCTGTTTAGGGAAGTGGTTTTGTGGCAGCCAAATGCAAAAAACAAATTTAGCTTATCTGTGCACTGCAGGGTTGAACAATGTTATAGTTTGTTTGCAGAAAGTGATGATGTCCCTCTTTTAGACGGGAGACAGTGCCAGGCTTTTTGTGTTGATAGCAAAAAAAATAACCAAAGGAAGCTCCACAGGGTTGCAAATAGTTTGTATGAGTTATATTAATAACTTATTATTAATATTTTAAACACTTATCTGTGTAATGTCCCATTCAAATACATCCCTGCACATTTAAGTCCCTGTATCCGTGTTTTAAAAAAAATAATTAAACATTGTTAACTTTTCAAACAATGGCCCTAGGAGCTAGTTAAAAGGCCCTGTACCTGAAAGAGGGAGGAGTAACGTTTCAACAGTTACTACTTTGGCCCGCCAGAGGATATAAAAAAATAAAAGCCTAACACCGAGACTTAACTGTTCTTTATCCGCAAATGTTTTGCCGAAGATCTTTGCTTGTGTTTGGCACAACATCATTCCACTGTTGCAATTTAACTCTAAGCAGCCTACACACACACGAGCACCTTCACACGCTCTCACGCCACACTCCTCATATCACACGCTCAACCAAAAAATATCCCTGACTTTAAAGACATTTAAAAAAAAAAAACGATCTCTTCTGGTTAAATGAGCTATGGTTAGTCAGTCTTACATAAATAAATACACAGAAATGGGCTATAATTGTTAAGAGACAGTCCTAGAAACCTTCCTGCCGTTGTTTCATCTGTGCGCGGTGAGAGGGGGTGCATTTTTCGGCGGTCATGCAGTTTTCGGCGTAACACCGGGCCAAAATCCAGGACGCTTTAAGCGAGGCACTGGATACCTTTTCCTGTGTGGTCAGGCCTCGGACTAGGACCTGTTGCTCCGGATATAAAGTCATAAAGAGCATTGACTTTGAGACGCCTTGACTCAGACTGAAGTGGAAAGGACGCTCTGACTGACCCATGTTTCGTTTCGTGATGTCGCTGAATATTGGACTCTTTGCAAACGGAGATGACCTCGTTGCAGATGAGGCAGAGGTTTGGCATTCACATATCCAGGTAGGATGAAACCATATGTTTGTCGCCTTTCCTCCCTGAAACTCCTGTCTTCACTGTCCACTTTTCTTTTTAGTCCTTTGGAAAGCGACATGTTTGTGATACTAACTTTATTTTTTGCTAGTGCTGTGTAACCCGCGAACATCCGACAGACTCGGGGACAGTATTGTTTCAAACAATATTTTATTTTTATTTTTAAACAAAAAATATGTATAGTTTGGGGTTATCTAGTATTGAATATCCATGCATAAATCTATTTTTGATCAATTGACCGGCTGGCCCGCCATCTATCAGTGTAAAAAAATATTGGCCCGAAGCCAAGCCAACTTGCCGACCCCTGCACTACTCGATTTTGACAAACAGCTGATGTTTGATAACACAGCACGTCTGTCTCTACCGCTTCATTTCTCCTCCGGTTTCAAAAACTGACCCAAATCCGCAAAGATAGGCCTGCGTTTGTGAGCGTGGGAAAACATGTGCGTGTCCCAGTTTGGTCAGCAGTGTCAACAGTGTCACAACATCGCAGTGCAAGGCTCCTACTGCTACGACGCCTTCAACTTGGCTTTAGTTCTGTCAAATGGAGATAAAAGTCGGCGACACGAAGACGCGGGACGTATTCCAGTGGATTTAATAAGAAAAGGAGACACGCTCCAAGATGGAGGAGGCGGAGGAGACAGCGGAGAAAGCGGAGAGAGGCGAGCCGCTAGCGGCGAGGTGAAGCTGAACAGTCCGTCTCCAAACTCAGTAAGTGCCGCTAAAATCTCTTTGCGGTTGAAATGTAGCTTGAAAAGGTGGTTCTCGTGAACATTTGGAACGTTCGTGTGGGGCTGTGGCCATGAAATGAGCCGTTTGTGCCGCTGAAAAATGAACGGAGAAATGAAAAAGGAGACGCGGCAGTGTTTTTCTGTCTTTATTTCACTCTGTCATTGGCGCTGCAGTCAGTGTGTTTGCTTTGGGGACCGTAAAATCACCCACGCTTCTCCTGTGCGTCCAAAATCAGGCTTAACACACAAACATGTTTGATTTTCTTGTGACTGTAGTCCAGTTGCGTCTGACTGCTGCCCACCCACACTACACGATTCCAACGCGAGTCCAGTCGTGACCCCCCCACACACGACTCTCTGCAACTGCTTCGACTAGACACGACTCGGCGCGACTGAGAATTGTATCAAAATCGGGCATAAAAATCGTGTAGTGTGTGCGGACCTTTAAACGTGGAGCTTCATTTACTAAAATGAATCAATTCATTTACAATTATGGAAATGGGTTTACATAATTATTATATCGGTGGTGGCAGCCGATATACTGGGCCGATATTTGGGTATTTTACAATATCGGCCGATCTAACTTCCTACAGTTCAGGAGCTGAGAAACATTGCGGTTGAACTCAGTTACAAGTTTGATGTATCTTGGATCATATTTTATATGTTTTACGCTGCAGACTTTGGCTTATCATTTCTGAACTATAATAGGTGAACTTGCCATTTTAAGTTTTGAAATCTGCTGATTTTTGTCTTTAAGACAAGCTCCCTCTGACTAAACATGAATGTCCTGAATAAATCAGCCCTATGCCCCTAATAAAGCGCCCCCTGCTGTCACAGTTCAACACTGACACGGTTTACTTTTTAAAGCGTCATACACAGGATTGTAGACGAGACATTTGGAAATAACGGCCTTACATATCGGCATTGGCCGTAAAACTTACACCTCTAAAGATCGTCCAACATGAGTGAATTTTCTAAGCACATACATTAGCTTATGTTATAATTAAAAAATAACAAGGCTATGAGTAATAAAGACAACGTATGGTGGTCTGGTGCTTTCATAAATATCTGCTTTTACAATATAATGCTAGCACAAATTTCTCTCAGCTATATCAACACAATCAGGTAGAGGGTCCATACACTAAAGTTTTGAGTTTTTAAGTCGCATTAACATGCATGACATGTCGAAGGAAATATGCTCTGAACATGTTCTGAGGTCATTTCTGCTCTTACAAATTTCTATGGCAACTGGAGCAAGATGGCTGAAACGCAGCGCAGGACAAACTTGTCTTGAGGCCAGTCTTATTTCGTGTTGTGTAAGCTCTAAGCGGGAGTGGGTCTCAGCGCGTGTCTGTTTTAGAGCTGATGGCGGTTTTCATGACAAATACTGTGGGTAAAATTTGCAATGAATATCAAATTGTTTTGTTTTTTTAAAGCAAGATTTTAGGGCACTTTTTATTTCGTGCCAGATGATGGAAATATGAAGAGCTAACAAAGAAAAGAATGACCGGCATTTCAAACTGTGTAGAGGTCCAAACTACAGCGGGTTTTAGTCATGATAAGACCCCAATGAGAGGCTCCGATATTCAGTTTCAGCATAGAACATTAAAGTGATAGTCTGGAAGTCTAAATGTTTAACAATTGTTATGAAATGTGCAAAATCAACCACCTGGTCTTGCATTTTGATATAAAGTACGTTATTTTTTGTAAAGACCCTCCTTCCTGGATTTCATTTGACAATTCTGTTCCTGCTCTCCTCACTTTGCAAACTAACAAGGGCTTTCTGGTTAAAGAGGGGATGATTTTGATTGCTTGCTTTCAAATTTCACTCGATCTCCCTTCACTCTGCAAACTTACAGACAATCATTTTAAATAAACAAAATAATTTCAGCTTTTTTTTTAGCTATGGCAGGTTGCAAAAACAATACGCCCCATAAATAACTGATGTTACAATATACTGAAGGACTCATTGTAGACCATTACTAAGAAAATAAATCTGGTATAGGGCCTTTATAGTGAGCAATGTGTTTGGAATTTGCATTTGAAAACATCTTAAGTCTTTTAACTTGAGCTGAAATAGAGGTTACTCATTGGCCTGCGTGTCGCCGCCGCGTGCGTGCGTATGGTACCCTGGAAACGGCCCCCGTGCTTGATGACGATGGCCGCCCTGCTGCGCGTCTCCTCCTCGGCCTGGGCCATGCTCTGTTTGGCTTTGTCATACGAGTCGTCTGTGGCGTTCACCGTCATCTTCTTCTGGATCACCCCCAGACATGACAGCTCCTCCACCGCTCTGGAGGAGGGAGGGAGGGAGGGAGGGGGACAGTAATTACACGGTGCAAACGAACGAGTCCTCAAAAGACCTTTCATCCAGTCGAGAAAAAATAACTTGCGTCACGGATCGCTCAAATATGGATTCTGTGGCTGTTTGTGACATCGGTAAATCAGTCATCTGCCGCGTTAAGGGAATATGCTACATAATAAAACTGCACAGTTGATCTTTATCCTGACGACTACAACGAAAGAACACGAAGTCTTATAGTGCCTGCTTTTGGACACTTCTGCATTGCTTTGTTTACGTGTTAAAATTCATTACATTTTAAAAAAAGGCAATCAATGAATTGAGGTGAGACACTGCAGGTGGGAAAAAATAAATACATTTAAAGATGTCAATTTGAAACGTTAGCTGAACATTACTGATATAAATATGAGGATAAAATATGATGCAAGTTTTCATATTGTTGACATATTAGTAAAAACAATTTTTTTCAGAGGGGGTTTCGAATCCAGTTTGGTTTTTGAATGAGCAATTCACAAGGGGAAAAAAATCTGTAAAAACTCAACTCGTTTTTTGTGTTCAAAGCTGAATAAATCAGGCTGGGAATTAGATATTAAAGCAGTACTGACTCGTGCCCCTAGAGGCCATAAGCGCCACTGCAGGTGTCGTAGCTATTGCAGTTTTTTTACTCATTAATTGTCCGTGAGAGTAAATACTACGCTTACAGAAAAGACTTCCTAAATATATCTCCACCTCCTAACAACAAAACATCCTAAAATAATCTTTTTTTTTTTTTTTTTAACTCTGACATGAAAGCTAACTAAACAATTTCCACTTCCACCACTACATGAGAAAGGACGCTCTGTTAGCCATCATCTGGGGTTACTTGGAGCACCCTCCGCTGGCAACAAGGGGAAATTAACCAAAGCAAACACTAAATACAAGCCACCATTTTTAGACAACGGCGAGCTAACAAATTGATGGCACTGTGATGAGTGCAAGTCTGAGCACAGAACGAGTCCAGGGCAACTTGATACTTCCAAATTCTAAATCTTTTTCACAATAGAGTCCAGGAAACAGATTGGAACGTATTCTGTAGTAGAAGAAGAAATGACCAAACGAAACAGAATTATATGAAATGTTCAGTAATCCATGAGAAACTTACAAAGTGTGTGTAACGTCTTTGCAATTACAGGTTATATGTTGCCTATAAATAAACAAACAGGGCAGCTTAAAAATGTAATCCTGACTGGCGACATTGTGCGAAACAAAATGGATTATTATTATTTTTTAATCCTTCCCACATCTACGACACTTTTTGCGTCTCGCCTGATCACCTGGTGTTGGTCTGCTGGACACATTCGAAGCGGCCGTGTGGGTTGTGGCTGGACACGTTGTTCAGAGTGAAGGTGAAGACACTGACTTTGTCCTGGCCGTCGCTGCAGGGGATGGTGATTTTCTGCAAAATTATTTTTTGTTATTACGGGGCCGGAAAAATTTGACAACAGATGGGGGGAAAAAAATATGATTAATTACCCCTTTATTGTCGCCAAAACAGATGGTGGGGTTGGAGGTCCTGCCCTGAGAGAGACAGAGAGAAGGAACAAACGCTGATTCAGAGGAACTAGGTCACTGTGTCACTGTAAGCACGCAATACAGGAAACGCTCTTTTCCCCTCTGGGCCGCAGGTTATAGGAAGCGGTCTCATTTCTGATCTCATTTCAGATACTTTACACGCAATACTTCACATGATTACGTTTATTTGGCTTGCTTCATTTATATTTTGTCAATAACCCAAACTTTAACCTCTTAACCCCCACCTACACCAGCACATTTTCTCCAGTTGTTATCCAATAAGCGCCAAAAAAAGACCACAAACACTTTTAGCAGAACGGCTAATGCAACTCAGCAAAAAAATAAAAAATAAATGCTGAGTCATTACTTAGTAGCCTCCCAGTCAGGGTGGTTTGTCCCATCAAAGTTGAACTCAGATTAGGTCTTCGCATGAGCCCTGGGTTAGCATGATTTAGTCGAAGTTTAAGGTTGGTTTTAAAACATTCTATGGATCCTTGAAAGACGAGCTTTTACACATGATGAATTGCTCTCTTCAGACGGGGGTCTTCCCTGCTGCCTTTAAGGGGGCGGTGGTGAGGCCCCTGCTGAAGAAGACCAATTTGGACTGTAATAATTTTAACAACTTTAGACCGGTATCCAACTTACCATTTTGAAGCAAAATCTTAGAAAAACTTGTCTTTATCCAACTTAATGATTTTATTACTACACATAATGTCTTTGAGAAATTCTAATCTGTCTTTAGGGTAAACCACAGCACCGAGACGGCCCTTTTAAAGATCTTAAATGATTTTAGATTAAATTAAGGACATAAGTCAGGACGTCCAGCTAGGACGTCCTGACTTAACCCTCGCATCATATGTTATCGTGATACAACCTAGTTTACGCATTTTGTGATACTCTACCAATGAGTGGCCCTTGAGATGTTATTCATCTTAACATGAATCAAGTCCATTTGGTTTCATGGACTGTTTCTCTTTATCTCGCCGTTGTTGATTGAATCCGTTCCACAGCGACTGCTTTAGGGCCTAACCGTGAAATCCCCCGTGTGATCTGGCGGGGACGCGGTCAGAAGCGGCCTTTTGGAGAAGACGAATGATTCGTGGTCGACTAAAGGTCAGGGAAATCCAGTCGGCTCGATTGACTAGAGGTTCATAGAAGACGTCGATTCACTGACGATTTCAAGCCAGTTGTTTAGTTGTTGTTTAGGCCTCTGCTCCGCGAAAACATATCTCTCAAAACCATGGGGAGTCAGAGTCCAATACAACAATATTGAAATGACTTGCAATACGGCGGCGCAGTATCGCGATAACGATATTAGTGCGATATTTCCCGTTCTGCTTAACCTCTTACACGATACGGATATTGCATCACCTAATCCGGCAACATGATTCCCCCGAGGACTTTCCCAAACTATTAGATCATAGTTTATATGGACACACCAGAATGACTCATCTCCGGTTCAATGTATGATTTTTGTTTTTTGTAATTCCCACCCACTCCACCATAATCACATCTCGGTGTTGTCCTTTTGTTGTTGTTGTTGTTGTTGTTTTTCTTCTTCCCTGTGAGGCCGATCCACTTACCACAACCTCCCCATTATCCATTCATATTGTGTGATTAGCATTCCTCACCCTTGCCAACAGCTTGTGGGGACTTGGCCAGGGCAGCATGTGTTACGATCATGGTTTGCGCGGGGCTACGTTTCCGCATTGTAGCCCATTAATGCAACGTTTATGGCGATTTTAAAATCCACAACTGGCTCCCTGGAGAAAGCACGAGTACAGTCTGTGTGCACCACCCCCGAATAAAGCACTCACGAATCGATTTCAATAGATCAACAATAGGCGTTATACAGCTGGGGGTGCACTTTTCTTTTTGTGTTTGCTGTAGGGGGGGGGGGAAATAGCCTACCTTTCCGCTCTGAAAACCCCCAATGGCTCTTGCCGCGCTGTCAGTGAGTTTGACGTGGAAAACGGAGACATTGGCTTCGTGCTGGGCGCTGGACAGCCCGTAGCACTGGTTCTCCGTCAGCGATGACATCCCCTCTTCAGTTTCCCGCGGGGTTCCGAGGCAGGCGGTCCCGAAACAGGCGCGCACACATCGGGGAAGGGAGAGAGAGGCGATCGGAAGAAGAATGAGGAGGTGGTGGTGGTGTTGGTGGCGGCGGTGGCTTCCTCGGCCGCCGCGCGTAATTCTGGAGTAGAGCGCATTACCAGGGGCGCCAGATCTGGTGGGAGGAAACTAGCGGCTAGGTCCACGAAGTTCAAAAAACGATGAGCTTACGTTTAAACGTTGTGTGAAATAAACTGGAATGAATGTGTGTTTGAAGTGAAGCTTGGAGTTGTTTAAAAAAAAAAAAATATCACAATACAACACTTCATTGTTTTGCTCAGTGCTCAGTGTAACACGCCCCGTTTTCTCCAAGTAGTTCCATTATGCTTTGTTTAACTATACATTTTGAGCTTATGTTCGTGAAATAGTTTCATTTATTTGAAACATTATTTTTTTTTTTCTTCAATAAATGAATAATACTGAGCCTGACAGGACTGTAGCCGTAAAAAAAAAATTCTCACACTTGCATTGCACTTACCACTTGTGAAATTCGTTCCTCTTTTTTTTAGGGCTTAAATGTTAAGCCCTAGTGGCTGGAGTGAGCATTCCGGTTATTTCTTTAAAAATACATAACTCCACACAGGAATGGGCTAGAGACTTACTTCTTTTTACTTTTCTTTTTTTTTTTTGTACATACACATGAGTCAATGCTCTACAAGTTGTGGGCTGGATTGAATCCTGTTGGAAACCCCTGGGCTACAGTGTATATCCATCCATCCATCCATCCATTTCTTCCACTTGTCCGTTGCCGGGTCGTGGGGGCAGCTGTTGGAGCTGCACAAATCACATAGCACCGGCCCCTATGGCTCCTCCTGCAGGTGGTGGGTCCACAGAAGGACGGCCTCATGGTTCTAACCGGACCTGTCCTATAAGCAGAGCCGTGGGAAGACATTTTAGTTAGGGGGTGCTGAGCGATAGAATTGACCCCAAAAACGCTTTTTCTGTGCATATTTCCTATTCATTAATATTGCCTGCAGTTCGCAAACTATCCACCGGGGGGTCCTGCAGCGCCCTCAGCACCCTGAGTTCCCACGGCCCTGCCTATGAGGGGCTTCTGAACCGCTCTTTGTCTGACCCGTCACCTAGGACCTGTTTGCCATGGGAGACCCTACCAGAGGCATGAAGCCCCCGACAACAGAGCTCCAGGATCATTAGGGCGCTCAAACCCCTCCACCACGTTAAGGTGGCGGTTCCAAGAGGGGCTACAGTGTATATGTATTATAAATTAAAAGATAATTGCTGGGTTTCAGGTGTCAGCGTTCTAAAAGCCTATATTATTAGAGGTACCATTATTTTGTCTTTTGAGGACATTTTCTGTCTTGTACAGAGAGATCATGGACCCAGTGACTGATATTAATAATAATTTTTGTAATTCATACATTTTCTTGCATATAATTCAACAGGCTTAGTGAAATACATTTTTTAAAACAATATATGCAACACACATGTGGTCCAAGATTCATACAACACACGGAAAAACAAGCCCGCGAAGAAGCTAAACACTTGACTGTCCAAACAGACTGATATGAAGAAGATGAGAGCAGCCTGTGAGCGGATCTGGCAACTCCGCATCAGAGCGCATTACGTCATGACGGCTGGAGTCTGATTGGCCGAGGGACGTAAATAAACCCTTACGTACTGTTTACGTAAGTACTTCCACTTTTTTATGCTAATGATTTAAATCAGTGATGAAGGGAAATTCTGACTTTAAATGTGCGCTCTGTGCGTGCTCTGTGCGTGCTCTGTCGGCCTAGAGCGCGTTCTTCTGAGAGTTTACTGCTCTCACGCTATCGCTGACGTCACATTCAAATGACCCCGTACTTGCAAAACAAGTTCGTTTTTCGTGACGTGAAAACAACAGGTGTCACTTTCTTTTGGGAAAAAATAAAATAAAATCTAAAGAAGAAACAAAGAAAAAAGAAGAGGAAAAAAATTAAAATAGAAAGACAAAAATTAGATAGAAAGATATCGAGTGGACTTTAGCTTTTAACCTCTTAACCCCCGCCTGAGCTGGGTGCATATCTTCCAGTTTGGATTTACCCAGATCTAAAAGCTTCTCAAACAAAGCGTCAAAATGGAGACGAAAACGAGGATGAAAACGCAAAACAAAACAAAAAACAAACAAAAAAGTGTCAAAATAAGCAGAAAAAGAGCGTCTAAAAAAGTGCCGGCAACAATAACACTATTTTAAAAAGCGACAAAAAGCATGACATAAGAGTGATGAAAAAAACATAAACATAAAAGCCACAAAAGAGCGACAAAAAATTTGACAAAAACATGACGAAAATGCAACAAAAAAAGCCACAAAAACTGCGATGGAAAAAAAGCGTAAAAATAAATAAATAAAAAAAGCGTCAATAAAGGAATGAAAAAAAGCGGTGAAAAGGCGACAAAAACACGATCAAAAGAAAACTACAAAAACACTTCAAATATGGGATAGAAATGTGGCGACAACGCATCAAAATAGTTACAATCGGTTTTGCAGGTCTTAGCTTTCAAATGAGCCATTACACTGCCCAAGTAGCTTTTTTTTTTTTAGCCTACATGGCATAGCAAGCCATTTTACGGTATTATACTAATTACAATAGTCATAAAATAAAATAAAAATCCTGGTAGGATAAAGCAGCAACACTTGGGGCGGACTGGGACTGAAAAACGGCCCTGGACTCGGACCAGCCTGGTCCAGATTAGCGTAAATGCGCACTTCCACAAAGACATATTTTAACCTCTTTCCACCCGCCTTAAACCAATGCATTTTCTCCAGTTCGGCTTTACCCAAATCTGGCTGGCTCTGGCTACCACTGGCTCTGTGCTCCTCCAGAATGGACAGATGGCCATTCCGCCCCTGCAACACTATACACTGGACTGGTATGTATAATGGTCGTACCCTGTACCCAGAGCTGTCGCAGTGGGGTAGGCAAGGTAGGCAACTGCCTGGAGCCCCCAGCTGGAGGGGGCCCCCGATGTCTGTGGCATTATGGGACGTGAAGTTCTTTCCTTCTGACACTTCCTGTCACTGTAGCTTCTGCAGAGAGAAGCTTTCCAGCTTTGAAACTGATAAAGTCTTACCTCAGATCATCCATGAGCTGAGAAAGACTGACAGGACTGGCCCTTATATCAACAGAGCAAAACCATTAGGAGATTATAGAACATGGAAGATTTGGTCACGGCTTTTGTGCGAGCTAAAGTCCGCAAGCGTTGCTAAACCTCTTAATTTTGGATGGTTATTCCTTGACAACAAAAATCCTTGTTGTACAATGTTTTTAAAATAGTGCGTTGTACACCATTTTAATACCTTTCTTTTAATTCTACATGAATTGTATAGTTAAAGAAAAAAACACTACTCTGCATATAAGAGAAGACCGTTCTTAAGAATGATAATAATATGAATAATTATACGTTTTTACCTTATTCCTGCTGATAGGGAATCATAGATTCATTCGGCCTTTACATAATCCTTTTATCATATCGTACTGTTAGAATCAGACACGGCGGCCTCGACCTTCTAACATGACGTGTGGCCTAGTAAACGTGGCACACGGTCTGTGAATAGATGGTCATCGTCTACGTGGCACTCACGACTATTTAACGCTCTTCATGTGGATAGATAACCAGACTCTGAATGGTCCATGCCCTAACCAATGTATTGACTGTTCAGCTGTCTCCAGGCCTGTATTATTATGTGTGTGTTAATAAAACTTCTCTCTACTTAAGACATCCAGACTCGGTTCCATCCTTCCACTCGTGTCTCTCCGGGCCCCTCCAATAATCCTCTAACAACTGGCGTCACGACCGTTAGGAGTCAACAAGGCCGATCGGGTAAGTGCGAAGCGTTCTTCCTTTTTGGAAAAATGGGGAGAAGTGCCGTCTTGCCCGTATCGCCCCTTGTTTGATAAAAAAACCTATATGTGGGAATTTATTGGAGAGTCCGTTCCCTTTTTAAAAAAAATAATTAATTAGAATTGATAAATATGAATTGGCTACTATCTTAATAACCCCTCAATTGCCACAGAAACATTAGACAGATTGTGTAATTGGTTAAACTCTGAAGTTCTTCGCCGAACGACAGTAGGGAGAACCAATAAGGTTCAGGCTACTGGTTATTTGGTGTAATCTATGCACGAAACCCCCACTGTCATTACTGTTGATATTTGTGAGACCCCCCGGAAGGCCGCATCCTTGTCTAGAGTAGGTCCGAATAAAATCTGTGGAGCTCTAAACTTTGTTTGCTGTTTTGCTCGTGGGTCGATGAATATAACTTGTATTGCTATGTGTGACGTTTTTGTTTACATGCTGATGTTAAACTTGTGCTGGTTTTTGAGTTGGTGATATTTACAAAGGCCTTGTACTTATTGCTGATACAGTCAGAGAAGAGTGAAAAGCCACGGTCAGACTCAGGCCGTGGCCACATGCTATTGTGAGAGCCCGATTAGACTTGTCTATTGCGGGTGGTCAAAAGTTTGTGGTTAAATTACAAATTGCTGGTTTTGTCTGAATAATATTGAGAGAAATCGGTCGTTGTGGTGGTTAACGGGTTGCTTGGTGAGAGAGAATTCCTGATGATCTCTCTCAGCCGTTATCTATTGTTGTGAGTTATTGTGCACAAAAAAGAGAGGCAGTGTTGCGTCATATGATATGATCGCGTGCTGTGTGAACTTGAATCTAACTGTTGGAACCTCAGAGCTGTCCAATGCACATCTGTTTAAAAAAATAATAATAATAGTAAATTAAAGAGAGACTTTGTAACAAAGAAAGTGTTTGGATCTGTCTGGATGTTGTAAAGGGACGTTTGTTTCCACAAGATTGTATTATCGCCTTGTTGCAGCCATGGGTACTTCTCAATCCAAAACATTCAACAAAACACATTCCACTGGCGACTCACGTAAATCTGACATAGACGTGTGCACCCCAAACCGTGAGGCCAACACAACCCCAGTGGAGAGTAGCGGTAACGTGAGATGCGATGCATTGTTTTCCCCCAGAATGCCAGCTGGCATTGTAGGGCGTACCAGAGGTTGGGAGTTTGTTTTCCCATTCACTGCTATGTTGTGTGACGAGTCCTACAGGATTTGGCCTTATGAAGGCACATTTAATCTTGGTTTAATGGATTTTGTGCAGAGTTACGTTAATGAATGGGTGCCGGACAGACTCCTGACACACCTGCGAAGCATATCCCTAATCGCGCAAGATACGGAGGTCAAACATCAGTTTCTCAAAACCAATCGTGCAGTAAGGTCCGCACTAGACGCGGCAGCGCAGACCACTGATGACCTCATTACATACACAGCAGCAATGCGTGATATGCACATTGATGGACCGATAAGACCAGCAGGCTACATAGAAACCGGCGTTCAGACTAGTCGTTTGGATTCAACCACTTTTGACACAAGTTTGGTTGACCAAGCGGCAAGCGGGAGCTTTATTATTACTCCAAAGAGCTCCTCGACCCCGTCACCTCATTCACTGGGGTCCGTCACACGAGTTGAACCACCCATATTCAACCCCTCATCCCCCTTCGTCCTCCCTGTTGCCCAGGCCCCACATCACGCTACACCGGGTGAATTAGCGGCTGGTGCCCGGTCCAAATTTAACTTACATAACCCTGTCCCGGTCCACTATCAGACTGCTGAGGTTGACCCATCCGAAAAGATAGAGTTCCCTCCCCCACCGCCTCTCTCTAGCGCAGACAGCGCAGGGGAGACGTATGTCAGCAGAGCGGCAAGAGGGAAAACCAAGGCCAGGAAGTTAGGTTACACTGATAGGCACAACACAGATAGTGAAGGGGAAGGCGAGGGGGACAGAGGTCCGCGTTATCAACTCCGAGAACGCGCCGTGTCCCCCGGTAAGAACAGACCCGACAAAACTAGCGGTGAAATGCAACAGTTTTCGATGTTTAGAATTGGAGACATGAGAGTAAACAAACCATGGACCCCTGCGGAGATTACTGATCTGATCGATAGATCTCCTGACCCACTGCGAGATCCCGACACATTTGTGAATTGGTTTTCTCAGGTATGCAGAAATTACAATTGCTTGGTGATGGATGCGAGGCAATTGTTGGAGGGAGCGTATAAACTTGAATGGCGTCACTGTAGTAAACTGTTTGAGCTTCCTGAACCCGATAATAATGGTGATTGGCCTGCAAACAAAACAATGTTGCAATGGTTAGATGATTTCAAAAGAGCTGTGCAGAAGGCCTCTCACGTGCGCTCAGATTTTAGTCACGTGATTAACTGCTCTCAGACCCCAGACGAAACGGTAGTCAAGTTCATTTATCGATTTGACCAAACTTGGAACAAGTATTCGGGCCTCAATAGTGAAGATAACCAAAACCCACTTCTGAAGGTTCACTATCTTATCAACGCACTAGGCCCACAGACGCAATTGGCTTACAAAATTGCGGTAGTCGAATGGGAGACGGTCCCTTGGCAGACTACTTTAGATAAGCTCTTAGCCATGGAGCGCGCGGGTGTTTTTACAGTTGCTAGTCGCCCAATCGGCAATCAAACCCAAATGGCACAATTTGTGGACCAAAATGTAACAACAAAAGGTCAGAGCAAGAAGGCAGAAAGAATGGCGAAGGTCAGGTGCTTCTATTGCGGTGATTTCGGTCACTACAAGCGTGCGTGCCCCCACCGGTCGCGAGTCTGATCAGCAGGGAAGCTGCTGATTAGCTGCTGACAGGCCGATGCACTGTCGGCCTTGCCAAGCACCAAACAAACACGAGGTTGGAGAAACCGTGAGGAGACAGGATCCCTTATCAGTCCGACACGCAGCGAACATACAAAACAAATCTGTGAAATTGACCGTAATGTTGTAACCCAATCTGTAGAAATACAATTGTCCAAAATCCAGCTGAAAACCCCGTTTTGCTAGTTAATAGACAGAATTTAATCTGATAAAATATGCATAAACTGATTGCCAATCAATGTAAGCATATCTAATTTTGTTTTTTTGTTTGTGGTGATAGGAACGAGGCGGGTGGCCTGGCGTGCTCTGCGTGTTCATTGGTCCAAATGCATTAGAAGAGAATGTCCGCCACACTGAAAGTCTCCTCCACGCTGCCTCGCTGACAGAATGCCCTCGAAATATGTCAACAAATACGCTCTCCCTCTGCTGCTCCCTGATAAGCCCTGGGAAAGTCACATGCACGCGGACTGATGTTCATAATGGGTCACAGGTCTGATGCCTCGACCCCTGAACCACTGACTTAGATTTTCGAATTTATTTAGCAAATATACATACTGTTATATTTTGTTTTGATCAAGTATAACCGTGGCTAAGGCCCGTTATTGCTTTAGTAAAATATTACTTCTAATTATTCTTCGGTTATAGGCGAAGATGTGCTAAAATTCCATTTTTTACCTGATTTGCAGGGGATCTTAGGAATCTATGCAAAATACATAAAGGATTAAATTAATATTCAATCGGTGATGTAATTGTAGTCTCTCAAAAACAGTATAGTAATTCTCACATTACTGTGTAGCACAGGTAAGCCGTTGCAACACCATGCATTAGTAGAGTCACTATTAGATGCCATATTACTGCCAAAACGACTAGCAGCGGTCAAATGTGAGGCACACAGGACTGATGATGACCCTGTCTCAAGGGGAAACGCACGGGCTGATATTTCAGCCAAACGAGCAGCCGCTTCCCCTTCCCCCACGGCACTCCAATGCGTTAGCAAACAACAACCTGAACCAATTGCCTTGCCCTCCATTAATGACATTGCAGAACTGCAAAACCGCGTTGATAACCGAGAAAGACGGAAATGGGTCCGGAAAGGCTGTAAGCCTGACGGAGAGTTAGGATTGTGGCTTCATCCGGACGGAAGGCCGGTCTGTCCGCGTTCGCTCCTCCATGTATTGGCCCGTGTAGCACATGGGCCCGCACACGTCGGTAAGGCTGTCATCTCAGGCGTCATCGATTCACAATGGTTTGCACCTGGGAAAGACCAAGTTGCGGAAGAACTTGTAACCAGGTGCATGATCTGTCGCCAGAATAAGAGAGGGCAAGGTACAGCGAAGCATGACCACCTTCCGATGCCGGAGGGACCGTTCGCAAGCATGCAGATAGATTTTACACACATGCCACCCTGCCAAGGGTTCAAATATTTGTTGGTCATTACAGATGCTTTCTCCAAGTGGGTGGAGGCATTTCCTGTCCGCAGAGAGGATGCCGCCACGGTTGTGAAGTGCCTGATGAAAGAGGTAATTCCGAGGTTTGGGGTGCCACGAAACATCAACAGTGACAGAGGGCCGGCCTTTACAGCAAAGGTAACCCAAAACTTAAAACAGATCTTAGGTTTCGAGTGGGCTCTGCATCTACCCTACCATGCACCATCATCGGGGTATGTAGAAAGAATGAATGGCACCATTAAGGAAAGACTAACAAAAACAATCCAGTCCACTGGTTTGAAATGGCCCGATGCATTGCCGTTAGTATTATACTCCATTAGGAGTGCACCAAACAGAACGACTGGTCTGAGCCCACACGAGGTCCTGATGGGCAGACCAATGTCCACAGGGGTGAGTCCTCCAATTACACCACACAAGGTTACATTGTTGTGGACTGAGGAGTACCTGGCTGACTACGTTAAGGCTCTTGCCAATGTAACCAGGACATTCCACTTGCAGGTTCAAAACAGGATCCCGAAGCCATCCGAGGAGAGCACACATGACTTTGCTCCTGGTGACGACATACTAATTAAATCAATAGAGAAGCACTCTCTTCTTCCTAGGTGGAAAGGGCCGTATCAGGTGCTGCTGACGACTAGGACGGCCGTTAAGGTGCAGGGTAAGCCGGAATGGATTCACGCAACAAGGTGCCAAAAGGTCCCGCAGCAGGAGGAGGGGGGGGGAGCAGCCCCGTGCTCCCTTCCTTCTCCACCAGGGGTCCCAGGCACAAGCTCCACAGGGAAGTGATCATTCTGGTCCTCGCTCTCCTCTGGTTGGGGGAGACGGTCAACTGCGCACCTGGAGGCCAGTCCGTGGAGCAGAGGAAACATCTTCCCCGGGCCCAATGCCACCTGCGGTATTATCATACACTTAGGTCCACAAAATCGACCCCTCTCCTGGACATCGAAGGCGAGAGGTATGTTCACCGCAAAATTGTGCAGAATAATAAATTTGTGGTTGCAGGAGGCACGAGAGGGAGGAGGTCTTTGGGTACAATCGATTTTACTTGTCCGAGCTCGAGATGTCGGGATCAGGACTGTGTTGTGGCATGGAGAGAAGCACGTAATGGGCACTGGACGTGGGTAACAGATAACACCAAAAATGTACAAGTAGAGGTCTCCCGGCGTTCACCAGGAATAACATTGGTTCGATATAGGACCCAAAGTTTAGATACGACTAACATCGAGTTGTGGTGTTTTACTGAACAGCAACTAAGGGAGAAACCGGACTGCTCAGGTTGGAAGGTCAATTATCCTCAAGGTAAACGGCAACTTACTACTTGTGCAGATGCAAATGAAAACAAGGGTTCAAAAATGGGACTTGTGAGCCTAACCAAGCAAAGTAAACACCCAAATTCGGCTATTGCATTAATGATAGATTATGCTAGAGAGCGTAACTTCAGTAACTGTTGGTTGTGTCAACACTTGCCTAAGTCCACGCATTCATCTACACTATCTCCAATTCCATTTAGCAAGGCGGATTATATCAATTACAATTGGAACGATATGGCTTACCGGGTGCAAGACCACTCGGATGATTGCTATTCTCCTTCATTCCCAATTGGGCGTGTGCATGATAAAACATATGCGGGCGTCGCCAAAATAGTTGTAGACGAGGTCAACGCAAAACACCTACCACGCGGCGTTAACATAACGGTCTTATTGAAGATAACTTACGCTCAAATGTTTACTAAATTAGGATTCGAATATAGGATGCAGTTGACGTTAACTCAAACTAATTGTAGTAATCGGCGGGGGAGCAAGGTTTGCACCCCGCAGCCCTACACACCGGCGGTCTTGGTGGAAGCTTTGGTTAGCGTTCTCCCATGGTACGGCACCCGATCAGTAGATGAGGTAAAGGTGAAGGTTTTAGAATGCGCAAAACCAACTCAGACTGAAGTAAGTAGCCTCCGCGATTGTTCCCGATATATACCACCGGTATTGGTTAATGAATTGACTAACGTTTCTATCTGCTTTCAGGGAGTGGGAACGGATGCCAAGGAGGACGTGGGTCACAGCCTGTGCACCCACAGCCTTAGAGTCGCAGTGAGGCAGATCCCGCTCCCTGAAAGAGTCTACATGGTGTGTGGGGGTAAGGCATACAGTTGCGTTCCATATGAAAATATGAGCGGCACCTGCTATTTGGCTTATTTAATCCCTATGATTCGAAAAGTCGCAACATCTGAGGTAGCCGCTCTTTATGCGCCACTTCACCGAGACAAACGCACTTTAACAACGACAGACAAGGTACTTGGTACACTGTTGCCATCGTATGGAGTTTACGTCACACAACAGGAGGTTAGCTCCCTATCCAAAGTATTGGAGGCACACCTGAATGCTTCGATAAGGGCCATGCTGGCCGAACACAAGGAGTTAACTGAGGTTAAGAATATAGCTCTGCAAAATAGAATGGCCCTAGATCTTTTGCTGGCTGCACAAGGGGGTACTTGTAAAGTAATTGCGTCAACAGAGTGCTGTACTTATGTCCCGGATGCCACACAGGAGATCACAGACATGGAACACAACACAGAACGGGGGGTTCAGGAGCTACACCGTCTACATGGGTTTAGTTTGGGAAACATATCTGGCATTTTTGGAGCATGGGGCTCCGGGTTAGCTAAACTTCTTTTTGGTGTAGCAATACTCATTGTGATGGTATGTTTTTTAGGCTCATGCATAATCGCAGTAAGCAAGGTCCTGGCGAGAAAGACTGCGGCAGCAGTCATTCAAGCCCCTAGAGTAGTGACGCGTAATTCGGAAAATGGTGAAATGGCATGCAGCGTTACCTACGCTCAGTGGAAACCCCCGGTGCTCGAACGGCCACAACACAGATCCTTTGCAGATTAAAGCGAAATGAACCTGGTATTCAGCAGCCAGGAGACCATGTTTTTATTTTTAGGTCATCTATTCAGACCCCTTTTAACATTTTATAATTCCTTACATTTAATCAGTATTTAACCGTATAATTTTTTTAATAATATTTCTTTACATTTTTTTTTACATTTGTTCAATTTATATTATACTTTAAATTTTTTCGTTTATTATTCTTATTATTGCTCTTATTATTACTTTATACTTTTTATTTCAGGCCTACGTACTTGGTTTACTAATTATATTGAAATCGGTGTAACATTTACCTGACTTTACTAGTTACGAGTTCACTCAGTTTGGTGTAATTGATTTTGCAATTTAAAAGGGACTTGCGCCGATAAAGGGGGAGGACAAAATAAAAATAAACGACAACAAAAACATAATGATAAATGAAAAGGTACTTAGTAATCCGCATGGGTTTACTTAGTGGCGATGTTTGATTCAATTCTGTTGAGGTTGTATTTTGTTTGTGTGTTGTTTCTATTGTGATTTTGTATGTCAAGCAGTAATGTTTTATTTGTCACTGGTGCATGAAAAAAGATTGTGAAGAATCAAAATGGACTTGACAATTGAAACCTATTGCCCCCTCCCCCCCCTTGCCCCTCTCCCATGGACATATCCCACCTCCCCTGGCCCAATGGACATTTCCCCATGTCATGATAATTGCTGGTGATTTCCCCATCCCATGTTCAACGGACGAACAACAACGTAGGGACCTCTTGGTGTGCGGGCAGAATAATCCCACTAACACACCAAGAGTCTAGGGTGCGGTGGTCGACCCGCACCCTCAGAGATCCTGAGGCTGACACTGCCCCGGAGGGCAGCCGACGAGTTGTATTCTGAATTTGTTGGTGTGAAGTTACATGAATTATCTGAATTTTTTTTCCTTTCTCTCAACAATGCTGTAATGTGTATTCAATAATGACTGATGATGCCATTATTTTATTTGTGTTTGTTTTGATTATTCAATGACACTGAGTGTACTGTCAGATTGCCTTTAGGGTTATGTTATGGTCAATTTTTTCAAATTTTTTTTAGGGTGAAAATGTACTGATTGCTATGTGATTCTAATGAAATAGACTCTGGTGCGATCCCAACAGTACTTGACATAGTCGCGGCTGGGTGCAACAGCGCGATGGGGTCGTCTTTCCCTACCTAACGAGTAATTATGCATAGACATACTGCACAGGTGGGTTTTCGGACCTCATACTGATGGGATCAATTTCTGTCCACATGGGAAGTTAAGTTTGTCGCGAGTTTATTGGGAATAGAACCAAGTCAAGATAAAAATAGAGCCTAATTGGGTTTTATTTAAGGTTAAAATTTTGTGTTTTGACTTAGGTGAAACTACTAGTACGTGTTTCAAAACGGTGGAGTGATAGGGAATCATAGATTCATTCGGCCTTTACATAATCCTTTTATCATATCGTACTGTTAGAATCAGACACGGCGGCCTCGACCTTCTAACATGACGTGTGGCCTAGTAAACGTGGCACACGGTCTGTGAATAGATGGTCATCGTCTACGTGGCACTCACGACTATTTAACGCTCTTCATGTGGATAGATAACCAGACTCTGAATGGTCCATGCCCTAACCAATGTATTGACTGTTCAGCTGTCTCCAGGCCTGTATTATTATGTGTGTGTTAATAAAACTTCTCTCTACTTAAGACATCCAGACTCGGTTCCATCCTTCCACTCGTGTCTCTCCGGGCCCCTCCAATAATCCTCTAACACCTGCCTTGTTGACAACAATACCGATGCCATTGAAGACACTGTGTCCTTTACTACACTGTAGTGGCCACTTTGTGTAGCACTACAGAGTAATTCATGACTCTTAAAATGCACCAGTATACAATGAATCCCATCTGAATTTAAAACAATTTCCCAAGGGAGGGCTTGGGGCAAAAAAGTTCAATTTTGGTCTCATTTGACCAAAGCATCTTCTTCCACATGTTTGCTGTATCCCCCATGTGGCTTCTGGCAAACAGCAAACGGGACTTCTTATGGTTTTCTTGTAAAAATTCCACTCTGCCATAAAGGCCAGATTTGTGCAGTGTACGGCTAATAGTTGTTCTGTGTACAGTTTCCCCCACCTGAGCTGTAGCTCTCTGCAGGTCATCCAGAGTTGGAGTTGATCCAAGATGATTACTTGTCTGTATGTTCAGGTGGACCCAAACGCCCAGGACCAGGCTGCTGTCCGCTGGAGCTGACCCCACATTACAGGACCGGTGCGGGGCTTCAGCACTGGTCTACGCAGTCAAGGCGCAGCACCCGCCCACACTCAGGGTCAGCATGGATCTGTCTGTGGTAATAAGTGTATAGCCACTGATTTCAACTTCAGCATATATATATTTATTTTAGAACTCTGTCTGACTTATGATTTCACTATTCTTTTCTTTGTTCTGAATAAAGGATGACTCACAGATTTGATTTAGCATGAGTCATCACTAAACAGAGGATGTTTTGTCCAATTAGGAATGCTATTTAGCAGGCCATCTGAAATGTTAAGTATCACAGGAAGTCAACAATAATATGATGCAAAGCTCATTTGTGAAATGACATTTTATTCAATTATTTGTATACTTAATGGCAGGATTTTGACCAGAAGCACTTGTATATCTAGATTATGAGACTGTTGCAACTGCCACATGGACCGTAACATCCCCAAAATCTGTCTTCCAGATGATCGTGGAAGCCTGCAGAGCTAAGGGCCGAGACATCATCGTCCTCATAGCTACAGACCCTACGACCCTGAACACTGAAGGCCCGAATCGAAAGACCAAGCATCACCTGAAGACCGCCAAACTCCCCGGGAGGAGGCAACGTGTTCAACTTCGGGACGGCCCGTGAGTGCAGCTTGAGGAGGAGAGCGGATATTTCCACTCATGTGGTCGTGGTAGACGTGTGCATGGTCTAATGTCTTTTACTCCTTATTAAAATGCAGATTTTTTAGTCCGTTTGGTTCGGCTTGTCGTTAGCCTCGTAACCCCCACCTGAACCGAGCACATTTTCTCCATTTAGCTGTACCCGAATCTAAAAGCTTCTTGAAAAAAAGCCACAAAATGAAAAGATTTTTTTAGTGCCACAAAAAGAGTGATGGGGAAGCCACAAAAAAGAGAAGTCCGATTAAACCCTTTCATCTTTTATGATCTTTTATCATCCACCAGCCAGAGGAGAGGCCCAGAGCGTGTCGAGGCAGAGGGGACTGTCTGAGCCGTGGCTGGCGATGCCCGACCTGGCCTTCCTCCGCCAGGCATTTGAGAGGGGCGTCACAGACAGAGAGCCCAACCCGGGCATCTACCAGTCCCTACTGACCTTCTCCGACCCTCCCCCTGAACCCCGAGATCAGGGCTGGTTACCCCCCCGTCCGATGCCACGCTCCCGGGACAGGCGCAACACAATGCCGGAGCCAACTTTAGAGCAACACGCAGTACACTTGCCGCCTTTGCGTAACAAGTCAACCTCGAGTCGTGGGACAGATTCCAAGTTAACTAGTTTCAAAACAAGACATCAAACATTACATCAGGAGTTTGCAAAAAAAAAAAGTATTGATCTCAGTCAGATGAAGACTTTAGTGATGTTGTGATATATTGCATCACCTAATAGCACAATACGATATTTTTAGCGATATTTTTACAATCTTATTTTTTTCTTCAATAGCAAGCAAAGACACACTTTCATGGCAAAAAAGAGTGAGTTCATTTTATTTGTTTTTAATATGTATCTACAACAAGGGGGACACAGGCAAAAACGACTGACAACTTTGAAGAACTTAAAAACAAAAAATACAAACGAAAAAAAACCCCGAAAAAAACATTTATCATCGATGCAGTTTTCCCACCTTTTTCTGATAACATCTTTTGTCTAAAGAAATTTTACAATATAAAGAAACATACGAAGAAGGAACCTCTTTATATTTACTACACAAGACATTTAGGATCTACCCTAACATGATACAAAGCAACTCCCCTTGGACAGACTGCCTTTTTACCCCAATACTGCTCTGCCCTCTGGAGGAACGCCGAGGAATTACGGCCAAAAAAATAGTCAATCATTCCTTCGATATTCCCCCGTCTGCTCCTCCATACTCCTGAATGTTACAGTAATTTACATCAGTACGATAGAATTACAGAAGTGACCCAAAGTAACGGCTTTACAGGACACACAGGACTGCGTTTGTACAACTGGTTTTCAGCGGCAGGGGAGGAAACGCCTGGCTCATACGAACTACATCATAATGGTAATAATACTGGTCGCATTTTTGTTTACAGCACAGGACCAGCATGGGAATAACGTGATAATGAACAACAACATAATGAAGAATAATACATTGTGTTGCCCCGTCTCTATATCGTTATCAAGAAAATACTAGCAATGTTTTAAGGTTTTCAGTTTATTAATCCTCCAGTTACTAATTGTTTCCATCTCGTATTCCCAGGCTATTACCGTGCTGTAAAGTGTTACTCAGCATGGCCCGTCTCATCCCTCATAATGCAGTGATTTATTTTTTTTCATTTCTACAAATTGGTTCTAAAACTGTGGTACACTGGCTCATATTAGCAATTAAACAATTACGATCAACAAACCTGTTGAAATTCATTTGTTCAGTCGAGATTTTTAAACTGGTTACGATGTGCTTCATCTATAAATTCAAAATGACACGATAAAGATTGATAATTTACATGATAATGACGGTCATGCCATTATGACTGACTTTTAAAAAACAGCTTAAAAGTCAGTCTAAAACTCAATTTTAAACAATTGCGTAGCTAGTATAATAGCTAAACAATGACTAGGGCTAATATGACATGCTAAAAGAGCAGATTTACTATGGAATATTCTTAAAAGCATACCAAGTATGCAGTAATTCGGATTGCGTCGTCAACATTTGGATTTCTGTCAAATCCCAAACATAACGGTGTTTGAACATAACATTTTCTGTGTGGTTAAAAAACATCTGGGAAAATTCTATCCCAATCTCTGTTTTAAAGGTAGAAAGTTACTTTTAGTTTGTGCAACACAATTTGAAAACCACATTTTAAGGGAAAATGACTTAAATACAAGCAAATCGTTGTAAAACTTGGCGAAAAGCGTTCGGTTAACGCCAGTACGGTTCTTCCCCTGCCCTGCTCTGTCGGAGAAAGTGAAATAGCATACTATTAACCCGTCCGGTCTCTCATTCATTATTAACCTCTGCTAGACACATCCATCTCTGAACAAATGCACAGTTGTCCCGAATTACCATGATCAACTGTTAGCTTGTGTATATCAAAAACATGTCGATGATATCAAAATGCATTTTACAGTATTTACAAAATCAACAGATGGGAGTTTTGTACAAAAATAAGCGAGGAGGAGGTGGTGGCGGTGTGGGATGAGGGAAAAAAAAAACATCACCAGCGAAACATTGACATAAACCGGCCAGAGTCCTTGCGCTTTCAAGATGGCCGACCGCTCGTATAAGAAAGACATACATCACAGTGTGTTGAGTATCAAACTAGTGGTCAGCAAACACAAGAGTCCGACGTGGAAGCAGCATGAACAGGGATGGGTTGGTGGGGAATTAAAAAGCATTAAATAAGGAGCACCTCAGGGGTCGGTTTTGGGGCCTTTGAAAAACATGGCAGTATTGACAGAGAAAACGGAATAGGAAGTGCATATTTACACCATTGCTACTAGTTCGGCAGTTAACACAAAAAAAACAGGATTAACACTTAAAAAGAAAAAGAAAAAAAAAGTAATAAATAGTTGTGCATTTTTATTTTTTAACTGCGTGGAAGCTACCGAAGCAGGAGCAGCCTCTCTTCTGTGTGGTTTAAAAATGTCTGTCATTCAAAACGTAAGAAAAATGAAGGGTAAGAAGAGAAGGGTAATGTGGGAGTACCATGATGGTGAAATGTTGCTAGCCTGGTCAGCTGATAAGACCAAAGGTTGATGTAAAAAAATAAATAAAAAGGAAAAAGGAGTTTATTTGCGTACCAAAAATCCAAATAACCTTCAGGACTGCACTTTTTTTTATTATTTTACACTGAAATTAAGGTTGTAAAGGACTTGTGAAGCCTCTCACTGGCTAAATGGCTACTGAAATGTTTACCGACAAATTAGAGAACCTGAGCATTAAACAAAGCCCATTGAAATCAGTTTTTTTTTTTTTAAAGGTATCTTTCCAGCTGAGAAAGTGTTGTTCTTGACCAAGCCAGTACATTAGAAGTTGCCATCTTCCTTGTGAATGATGTGCCTTTAGAAAGAAATTAGAACCTAACTTTAAAAAACAAAAGATCATACCAATATCATTAATAACAATAATAAAAATAGCAATGATACAATACATACACAAAAGAAACAAAAACAAACGGATCATCACAACATCGCTGGTAAAAATGTACATAGACAACGACGTGGGGCGTTTTCAGTAGCGTCCCGGAATCCACTGCGATGCGCAAAAATTCAAAATGTTTTGCAATTCCATAGAGGGCTGTCTTATTCAGTCTCCTTTGCCCCCCTCCCCCCTCCTCCATTCACACAGCCCCCCAAAGTGGAGGTCAGCTAACCCAGGGCTAGTGTTTTCCGACAGTTCCTTTCTGCCACCCGGGGTTAGCTTTTCACCCTGCCAAAAAAAAAAAAGCCATTTGAAGAGTCTTGGCGTGCCGTGGGTGCTGTCCCAGAGGAGGGTCGCAAAAAGAGGAGGCGAGACAGACAGTGAAAGGGCCGTATCCCGTATGAGGCGTATGTGTGTGTGTCGAAAGAACAGGGGCTGGTCCAATTCCAGATGAAAACAAAAAACAAAATAGGTGCCGGGGTACAAAAATTTAAGGGGGGTGGGGGGGGAAAAAAAGGAGAAAAATAGAAAAAGTAGGGGCAATCACACACTCATCGTCATGTTGGGTGAATACTGTAAAGACAGGGAAGAAAAGAGAGACATGTAAGTGATGTGGCACTGGCTGGGTTTAGACACCAGAGGGCGCTCCAAGACAACCTATATAGAAGAGTCATCAGCGTAAAGTTTGCAGTTGTGTGAATGTATACAAAGAAGAGGAAGAATACGTTACTTTACACACATTTTAGAAAAAGTAGTAAACAGTAGGCATCCAAATAATTATCGTGAAGTATTTTTCCCCAGGTCTCTTGGAACATAAAGGGACTACTGTGAGACGCTATTGGGCTGCACTTACACTTTCACTTTGGAATGGGTTCAAGAAGTTCCCGCCCATCTCTCCGTCGTCCCTCGGCGTTCCTGGGGGGTTGTTCATGCCCCCCATGTTATTCGGAGAACTCTGGAGATGGGAGGTAGAAAGAGAGGGCAGTTAATTAGGCTGGTTCACACACACCATTCAATAGTAGATTCATGTCCGGGACTTTGACTAGACTCACCTTTGGCAACCCGTCCATGTCCCCAGACCCTAAAAAGTAGAAGTTCACACGATTAGTTCACGATTATTCGCTACAGTTTGATGAATTTTATATTGCTCTTAATATAAGTGTAAAATAATGTTTATTTGTTGTTTTTGGACCAAGGATTTTTTTTCCATGTCATTGTTTAGTTAGGTATTGTGTCCACATCCACAATATCACAGATTTGATACTTTTTAGCCTGCCCATAACCTCGTAACCCCCGCCTTAACTGAGCGCATTTTCTCCAGTTCGACTTTACCCAAATCTAAAAGCTTCTCGACTGGAGTTTACAGCTTATCGGCCAGTGTAATGCCTGATTTGAAAGCTAAGACATACAGAACTGATTGTAACTTTTTGTTGTGTTGTCTCCGCGGTTTTGTCACATTCTGGAAGCATTTTTGTCATGTTTTTATATATTTTTTGTTGCTTTTTCATCACTTTTTAGTTGTGCTTTTGTTGCTTCTTTATTGTGTTATTGTTGCTTTTCTGGCAAATTTGTGTCTCTCTTTTGTTGTATTCTCCTTGTTTTCGTTGCTATTTTGACGCTTTTTTCAAGACGCTTTTATTTTTGGGTAATCCCAAACTAGAGGAGATGTGATCGGTTCAGGGGTAGGTTAAGAGATTAAAACTGCGGAACATTCCAGGTTAGACACTGCACGTTGTATACGTCCAAGAGCAACTACACTGTTTTCAAACCGCAAACATAAACAAACCATGCAGCGGCAATGCAATTTTTTCAAGTTATGAAAATGAAGCATTGGGACTAATGCAGGGGTGGCCAACTGGTCAGAGGCCAAGAGCCGAAATGTTCAACCTTGATCCTGTGAAGAGCCACAAAGGCACCGACCATTCGCGAAATCCGAGTGCGGTAGTTTAATATGATTAAATGTAATGAAACTGTTATATTTAATCATAATAAACAATAACTTTATGCCTGGCCTTTTTCTTTTATTTTCAATAATTGTGGTGGTTTTACTCCTCACCAAGATTGAAATAAATGTATATTAAATAAACTGACATTTTCTGCTATTCTGTTCTGACTGGGACAACATTTGATCTATTTATTAACAATATTATTATTTCCAATAGTTTTTGTTGTTGCTTGTTTTGTTTTTTTCAATGCTGGTGTATATTTGTGTGTGGGGCCCTGCCCACTGAGCCCCTTCCTCTGATTCGCCCCTGGCCTGTGTGCTCAGTGCCTGCAGCTTGGTCCTGACTGGACTGTGCAGAGAACGCACTCTAGGCTGCACAAAGTTCATACGCTTTAATCAGGAGCCTCTGGAGGACGTCTGAGATTCTGTTTTATATTGCATTTGTTACTGTTACAGCACATGTGACAGAAAAGTCAATGACTATTTCGGGGTTACGATGTCGCGCTTCGCATCATATGCTTCGTTAGAGCTCCGCTTTTTTCCATTTACTAATTTTGATCTTTTTCTGTGAATATGAGGCCAACTTTCATCAAATAAAGAGTAGGCTAATCAGAAACTTGAAAAGCACAGAAGCTGATCCCAGTGCCACGACCTGCCTGACTGTTGTTTAACTACATACCGCTTTGAGTGAGGCTGCACGGGCAGCTTTTACACGCCGCCTCGAACAGGAGAGAGAGAGACTCTCATTCATGTGTGTAGAGATGGAAAACAGGGTCTGTATGACTATGGTTGGATTTTTGGTCAAGATTCTTAAAGACTGTTACAGTTTATGGGCAACATGTACCAATTCTTTTGCAAAGAGCCGCATTGTATTAAACATATCCAATCATGCAAAGAGCCGCACTCTGAGCCGCATGCGGCTCGAGAGCCGCGGGTTGGCCACCCCTGGACCATGCATGGGGCTCAACATTCGAGGCTCCGCCCACTGCCGAGGGTAAACATTCCATTGAAAATAATCACAGTTTTCGAAACATTCACATTTTAAGAGTTCAAAAGCACGGCAGAGGCAAATTGGTTACTGTATTGGCTTACTAATATGTGCCAACTACTGAACATAGTGCAAATTAATGAATATTTAAAAATATGGCCAAACACTTTTTAAATTGTGAATATATTTTCAATTTAAAATGTAAAATTGTGTTATATGTCTTTGATTTACCACATAGCCTATTGGCTGCTACGCTGCTCTTACACCCTTAATTATTCATATTTAGATTTAGATATTTTTCACCCACAAAAAAAAAAAAAAAAGACTTTATTCTATTATTGAAATAGAGGGTGAAAAGTTACGCACTGTGGCTTTAAACAATGGGTGCCTATTGTAATAACTGGCGTTGCGCTGGAACACAGTGTACCTAGTGATCCGTTCATATGGTGTGGCTCCATGGATCCCATCGCCCCCATTGGCCCGTCAGGTCCTGGCCCCATCGGGAACTGCCAAAACAGAGAGAAAACAAGCCTTACTTTCTGTCGTGAATCCTTTTTTAATGACAGCTGGGGCAGCTGTGTATTTATATTCACGAACAAAAACATGAAAAAATCCTCACTTACATTCGGTCTGTTGCCACCAGGACCAATAGGATTCATCATTGTGTAGATGTTTTCACTGGAGTTTGTAGAATCTGACAAAAACAATGACAGAAGAAAAGTTAGCAGAGACATTTGATCCAGGGCCGTTGGTAAGATTAGTGGGGGGGCTGTGCTTAAATCTTACTGCGAGCCCCTATTTGCCAAATGTAAACGTGTGCAGGAGCATTGATATTTGAGAAACTGCCTGAACTACAAGGGATATGTTGTGGTTTATACAGGCCCGGGACATTTCTAATACATCTGATTAAACCCAAGTGGATGACAGGATTTGAGAGGGAAGACGTTTCAGTTGGATGTTGTGGACAGTAACTGATACACTGCGAGTCAAAGTGACAGTATTTGATAGTGCTGGGGAGATAAGAGGTGACGCACCACCTGGGCTGGGCATGATGGGAGTTCCTGGTGGACCACCGCCCCCTGGAGGACCCTGAGGAGAAGACACATTGAGCCATTGGAGTTATGTATGGTTTTGTGTTTCAAAAAACACATTCAAATGATACAATTTACATAAAATATTGACTTTAGTGATAAATTCACAATTATAAAAACATTATTTATGATGTAAAAATTGTTCGTTTACATGTTTAGTCTCGGTTTTGAGTGGATTATCCAAATCAGATAGCAGTATGAGCCTCCACACTTTAAGATGCCAGATTCTATGAGTAAATCAGTTTTCACTAACCCTAAAGGGACTCTCTCACTGGCAAATCCTAGTGTCTGTTCCCAGTCGGGTCCTAAACAGAGCTAGTATAGACCTACAGCAGTTAAAGCTCGGTGAATACATTCTGGAGGCTGAGGGATTATGTGCACAAACTTGCAGTTTGAGTTGAGATTTAAGTGTCTTTTATAAACCAGAGTGCATATGTAAAGGAGGAGCTACATAGAGCTTTGACTCACCACATAGTTCCCTGGAGATGAGGACGAGTATGCTATCTGGAAAAGTCAAACAACATTTAATTGTTATTTCATCCACACATGTGACAGGCAGAAATACAACAGGACTTACAGAGTTAGCATTCGGTCCTGGACCGGGCCACGGCCCTCTGCCTCCGGGACCCCTGAAGTAATAAAGCAGAGAGACATAAGCAAAGGCAGTGTGTACAATGCCAAACAACAAGGACAATATTGGAACGCGTGACTTACATGTTCATGCCAGGCATCGGGCCCCCCATGGAGTTGGGAGGTGGCCTCATACCTCCATAGCTCTGAAACGGGACAAGTCTAATTATTTCCAGAGTAATTACCCGTCTGTGATTGTACATTACAAGTCACTTTAAATACGTGATCATTGGCTCAGTGGTTTTGGCATACCTGTGGGCCCATAGCCATTCCCCGGGGAGGGTTCATCCTCATGGGACCTCCCATGTTAGGATGTCCTACAGGAGAAGAGAGGAGAGCTTAGCATCTGATGGTGGTTTAATAAAGTCAGGACTTAGAGCTGCAGCAGACAAAGCCAGATCTTAATTCCATTAGTCCTAACCCTTTGGCTTCCAAAGCTCTAATCTCTATTAATCTCCATGGAGCACCTTCTGTGGTGAAGGGATGGTTTTGAGCCTTTTCATTTTACTCTGTTGTGCCGTCGGGAGTACCTTTCACTGCTATATCCGGTATCACAGAAAGTCTGACAGTAACTGATCCCGCTACACATTCAGCAAAACAGCCGCCACCCAAGATCTGACACATCCTTTTACCTTGTGGTCTTGTCGGGTCCAAACTGTTTGGCAGAAGAGGCTGAGACCCAGGGATTCCCCCAGGAGGCTGTGGAAACAAAGATAACGGTCACCATGCAAGTTTTAAATACTGGGGCTGTACCTATTTGGGGGTAAAAAAAACAGATTGCGACCTTTCTGAAAGATATTGCAATTAGATTTGTAATTTATATCAAGAGTTAGGGTTTGAATTGATGGCCCTTAACAAAATTACCTGATTTGGCATTCGGAGTGCGGGGCGCGGTCCACCAGGATACCGCGGCGACATGAACGGCTGAAAGACAGAGACAGAGGAAAGATTGAGTAAGACGAACAAGAGGACAAGAAAACGGCACTTTCATTATTAATAAGTCCAGGAGCACTCAGACGGAGGCAGCGCACAGAATACATGGATGAACACTGAGGCTGGAGAATGGAGATGAACATTATCCGTGCCAAGTCACAGCGGCGGGATTTCTACAATGCTACTGTGGGTTTAGAAAGTGTTCAGTGCCCCTCTTATTTTCCTAGATTATTGCGTTGAAGTCTGATACTGGAAAAAATAAATATTTTTTGTTGAAAAAAGCATGACATTGACTGAAAGCAATTGAATGGCTCTGAAGTCAAGACCCAGGGTCTGACTAACCATGTTACTGTGTAAATTAAGTTTCTTTAACTCAGATTTTTAAATATGTGTACATTTCTAATGTATTATTTGATACGAACAGTGTGCTTTACCAATAGACCAGAAATGTATAGGATTTTATACAATTACATATTTTTGCTAAAACATAGTAACTAAAAGTCTTACCCAGCTTTCTTTAGTTTGACCATTTTTGTGTTTATAGTTTCACTTCCTTATTGGACACTGACAGGAAGTGACATAGATAGAGGCAAACTATTTTAAACTGTTGCCGTGCCGACCATTTTATGACAATGGGAAATTAGTCAAACTGCTATGAAACCTTACCTCTATCACTTCCTGTCAGCAGCTTAAAAATGCTAATAAATTAAATAAATTCCCCTTTATGTATGTATGTATTCATGAGTTGTTGATCCCCCTTTCTCCTCCTCCTATCTCTGTATCTTTATTCGGTAGAAAATACATCCATAATTCATTGTTCGTTAACGTAGTGGTGGTTGTGGTGGAGTTCAGGACTGTGACGTCAGCATCATAGGATTTGCAGCAATAATAAACTAATAGAGATTTAAAAAGGTAAAATACTGGAGTTATTGTTGACATTAAAACACTTGGACACCACAGTGTGTTCGATGTATTTACCAGAATGTTAGTCTATGGAAAATGTATGCTAACAACCACAAGCATGGCGGATTTCCATGATAACAGTGGATTTTCCTGAACTCTACAGGTGAAGTTTTCCCCCTCAACTGTGGCCATAGATGCCGTCTGTATCAGTCACAGCAACATCTCTGTGGAAACAAGCTGGTCATGTACCCAGTCTACAAAGTTACGAGTCAGGTCTGAGGAGAGGAGATGAACAGGAGAGTAAAAGACATTTTTCACTAATAAAACCCCCATAAAAGAAATTCAAGCTTGTATTTTATTTAATTTGTTGAATGAGATGTTACGCAGTGTGGCTTTAAAAAAGGGTCTGAAAACTGTCCAGTCCAACATATCTTCCAGAAAAACAAACAAGAAAGCGTGTGCGTTTGATGTGGAGGCCTTGCTCTTTTAAGTGTGGTGTAAGCCGACTCCGCCTGTGGTCTGCCTGCCGTAAGTTAAGACACCTCCGGCCGACGAACCAAACCCAAAAACCCTTTCACAGAGCCTCGGTGGAAGCACGGTCCACTCGCCCCGCACGCACGCGCAAACACACACACACACACACAACAGCGAAACTGGAAACCACAAAAATGGCAGGAGCCGTGCCGGACCGCAGTTTAATGGGCGAAAAGAGGGCTAGCTTTACCGCGCCGGCGACATCTTTAGCCTCTGTTGTGAACAAGCGGTGAAACGCAGCCGCCGCGTGTTTTGGAACGGGCTGAATACGGTACATGTGTTTCGAAAAAGGAGTGCGGGGGGGGAGTAACTCGAGACGGCGGCCCACGTGTCGACAGCCGAGGCTAATGTCCGAGGCGGAACTTGTCCAAAAAAAACAAACAAAAAAAGATCCTAACTCGACAACCCTAGAGCTCAACTGTTAGTTACTACAGGGTAACTGTGACAAATTGCTGTATAAACCCAAGCAGAATCTCTTTTTTTTTTTTTGCAGGACTTTCCCACCATATTCCACCAGGTCAGGCGATAAACCTCCAGCAATTGTCTCGCTCATTATGGTCCATGAGACATTTTTGCTATTTTGGCATTTTTCTTTGAAGATATTGTCATACGGTATAAAATTGCTTTAGTAACGCATTTAAGTTTGGTGTTTTTCTGGTTTAGAATGGTTTACAGCCAGCTTAGACAAAATGAAGTCAGATTTAGGTCAAATATTCACCCCTTTTGAACATGGTTTAGTCCTAATTTGAGTTGGATCTCGGCCTGGTGGTACTTAGGTCAAATATTTTAAAAGGTTGTATGACTAGTCAACAGTAGTGCCCTAGCAGTTTTGGTCCTGATATAAATTTTTATTTTTCCCTATCAAAGAGAAACAGTCATCGAAAAGAAACATCCCTTCCTTGTTCTTCCGTTCGACTGTGATTGGACAACGCTCCCGGTTTCTATATTCGAAATTACGATCGTTTACGGCTGCATTTTAACCTCGTGCAGGATTTTTAACACGAGGTGATGAAACGCTTTTCCAAAAATAGAAATCCCAGCCCTTCATTTCAGTGACATTTTCCCGGGGCCGGTCACTTGTTTTATTTAGCAGCTGCTGGAACATTGAACCAAAGGGTGTGTGTGTGTGTGTGTACGTGGAGGGGATAGTGGGTGGGTGGGATAGCTTTCTCCATGTGTGTAACCCCCACAAACTGCTCCGGGAGAGGGGCACCCACTGAATTATTCATCACCCAGGACAGACGACTTCTGCCTGCCTCTGGATGCAAGGCTTTCACAACCGACGGGAGGGACTGCAGCCAAGGAGAGTGGGCGATTTCTAACATTAATTTTGATTCCTTTTGTTTCTGGATGACATTTTCTGCAAATTTGGTCACCACAATCTAATATATTTTGTAGGGCCGCGTGGATTTGGAAACGTATGCGACTGCACTTAGATTTGCGTATTTTATTTATTTTTTGTAATTAAGATTCAGTTTTTTTTGTGCTCATTTTAAACATGGCCAGGGGGAATTAACATTTGAGAGAAATCTAAAATAAAAACGGCTAAACTGAAGTGAGAAACACATGAATATAAGAACTGGTTCGTGGAAGTCTAAACTACAAGGTTATTAAGTTTTATACATAAGAGACATGATTGTTTGTTGTTTACAAAAGGTTTTATTGCCTTAAAAAAAACCTGTAGTTTTTTGCAGTTTATTTATTGAGATTTGAATACAATGAATGGCTCAACCCAACCTCCTGGGATGTTGAATTTGTGTAGTTCAGAGCTCAATGATTGAAATAGAAAAATATATAATAAAAACATATAAGAAATATAATTAAAATGGTTTCATGGAAAGATTTTTGTTCATTATTGTTTAGTTTAGACATTTTTAGACATATATCAAGTTTTGCTCAGGACTTTCGATTTCAAAAACCTTACATTGACAGAAACTACCGTATTTTCCGGACTACAAGTCGCACCGGAGTAGAAGTCGTATCAGTCAAAAAACGCAAAGAAATAAACATATATAAGTCGCACCGGCCTGGGCATGGAGGCGCAACTGCTCCGCTGACAAGCCTCTCCCGGCAGCACGTTGTTCAAGCCCCCATTTGTAAACTCTTTCCTCTAGCTGTGGCCATCTAGCCTTTAGCCCGCGATTAGCTTTTGTTTGTTTTCTTCATTGCAGTAAGAGTAACCTCCGCTCTTCGCCAGTCCCTCACAAGTTTCTTGCGCACTCCACATTTTTTTTCTGCTGCTCAATTACCATTTATTTATGTTTTTATTTTTTTCAGTGGTAAGAGTAGCAGATACTGGTACACAAGCCTAAAGTCCCCTCAAGCGGCTGCCAGTGTGAAAACAACAAACATGTGACATTATACATTTTGATATACAAGTCGCACCTGAGTACAAGTTGCACCCTCAGCCAAACTATGAAAAAAAGTGCAACTTATAGTTCCGAAAATATGGTATAGCCAAGTGTAGTCGACATTGGCGTTCATAGGGGATTTGAAGGCTGGCCTAGCATTGGGGGGGGCTGCACCAAGGAGGGTCTGGCTGCAGCCGATGGAGTCACACGTGGGCGATGGGAAATTACGTCACCTCCGCTACTTTAAAGATTTGTTTTTTTTTAATTCATCATGTGTACTTGTCAGAGTTAAATGTGTACGGATTTATTTGAGGTTTTATTTCTCTTGATAAATACACATTCCCCTAATCTAAACCTAACCATAACTAACTCCTCACCTTAACCCTCGCTCTTCTCCTAAACCTAACCGTTTCCCAAATATTACACAATTTCTTTGATTTACCGTTTGTTTTTATCTGCACGTTTAACCGTTTAATCCTTTAGTTTTTGTGCCATGAAAACGTGAAGGTGATGTAATGTCCATGTGACTCTCTGTCGGCTGCAGCCAGATCCTGTTGGTCCCATTCGTTTGGAAACCAGCTCTGGTTTCCAAAAATAAATCTATATAGTTCATCTTTCCCCATAGATCCTTCCATCCATTTTCTTCCGCTTTATCCGCGGCCGGGTCGTGGAGGCAGCCGTCTGAACAGAGATGCCCAGACTTCCTGATCCACCCAGACCTCCTCCATCAGCTCTGGTGTGACCCCGAGCCTCAGGCCAGCTCGGAGACATAGTCCCACCAGCGTGTCCTGGGCCTTCCACGAGGCCTCCTCCCAATAGGACATGCCTGGAGCACCTCCCGAGGGAGGCGACCAGGAGTCATCCGGAACAGATGCCCTAGCCACCTCAGCTGGTTCCTTTCGATGTGAAGGAGCAGCGACTCTACTCCGAGCTCCTCCCGGGTAACTGAGCTCCTCACCCGATCTCGAAGGGTGCGCCCAGCCACCCTGCGAAGGAAACGCATTTCGGCCGCTTGTATCCGCGATCTCGTCCTTTCAGTCATTCCCATGACCGTAGGTAGGAACGTAGATCGATCAGTAAATCGAGAGCTTTGCCTCTGACTCAGCTTTCTCTTCACATATTTCATAGACATTTGGGGAAAAAGTTAATGATGGAAGCTAACTGGCAACTGTTTTAGCAACTAAAACACACAATTTGAAACTTGCGCTTTGATCTAAAACCAGAAGGTTGGCATTTCCCTGTATTCAAGTCATTTAAAAAAATTTCAGGAGGGGTTACGATTGATAGTGCTGGGGAAGAGCATGGGGGGGGGTCTGGAAGGGGGTGGGGGTCACAGTGTTTTTTTTTATCTTACCTGGCCGTGGGGTCCCATCATGGGGTTGCTGGGGTTGTGTGGGGGGGGCTGTGCGTGGGGTGACTGTTGAGAGCCAGGTGGTCCCTTTAAGAAAGAAGAGCATCTATATCAGAGAGGAGAGGGGCCAGACGGGCAAAGTGGCTGCATTACGTCTCCCCCCGACAGCAGCAGGTATACTGTATATTGCAAGAATAAACAGGGCAAGATGGTGGAGGGGGTCTTTGAGGGGGAGGTTTAGAAGAAAAAAAGGGGTGATGTGAGAAGAATGGACAATTTAGGTCAAACGTTTAGAAAGAAATTAGCCTGCTCTTGCGACATTTAAGATTTTGATGTTATCATTTGAGAGGGAGGGCAGGGGACGGTGGAACTCTATGGCGATCCACAGTTAAAAACCAAAACAGGAAGTATGAGAAAGTTATTCCACATTTGCAATTTTGTGCTTAGGATCAGATTCAATGACTTTGATCCACAGATCTGCTGTCATGGCGTCTCTGGAGGTTTTCCACAGTGCTGCTAATGCTAACATTAAGCTAACACCGCTAACGGCAGCGGCTTAAACACTCACTAAGAACGCTTAGCAGCCGTTAAAAACCATAACGGCGGAGAAAAGGATCCTAGTTACATTTACAGCGCTTTCATTTAGCCTTTAGCATGGATTCAGAATCAAAGAGCGGTGAGGAGAGTGCAGTTTATTCATAAGAATTAGTCGTGTGCTGGTGTTTATCATTATTTACGGTCGCTAAGCTTTATTGATACCCGTGGGTAGAATTGGTTTACAGTGGAGAGTTGGGGCGCAATTAAATAACTTTTCATGAGCAAAAAAAAAAAAAAAAAAACGTAACATACAGAAGACAGTCCTCTTTTGTTACGTATATTGTAAACCCAGTACTTTGTAGGGGGGAAAAATGCATCTAATTATAAAGCATTCTTATTTATTTAGCTAACAGGCAGGCTAGTTTGTTAGCATTTCTGTGACCCTCAGAAGTGACCCTACACGTTGTGAAAAGTGCTTGTAAACTCGTACATGTAAAGGAAGACTAGGAGTGTGTTCGGAAAGTTGAGAATAAGTTTGGACACAACAAATTGAAATTTAATTTACTCGTTTGTGTCATTTAGTTAAGTACATTTTGCACTGTGATATCAACAAAGTCTTATCTAATAAAACAAAATTAAAAAAAGAGGACAAAGGTTTATGATATAAGAGTAATCCCTCCTCGCCTCCAGTGTCTGTGTACATTGGTGTATGAATGAGAGTGGTTCCTTGCAGTAAAGTGCTTTGGGCCTGATGAAGGTAGAAAAACAGCACATTTTACCATGGTGACCTATGTACCACCTAAAGATGAAAAAATGGGGTCTTAGATTATTTTATCACCAACATTTGCAAATTACTGACAAGCGTTTGGCCTAAGCAGCTGTCATGTCTCATTGAACCACTGGGAGGCAGTGTTGTCATTAACTTTGGCAGGAGCGGACAGACTGGCATTCCCACCAAAAAAACATGGCAGAAAGTCAGGTTTGAGCCTCATTTTTTGATGATTGAAATGATCCTGAAGTATGTGACCAAAGAGAGCGCAGCAGAGCGCTTCCACATCAAGTGCACACACTGCTCGTTTAGCAACAAGACGCTAACTACCGCTAATAAATAAAACATTAGCACGTTCCGCCCTGTGTGACTCTCCACTTTTCTGCTCTTATCAACTGGATGTTGCTCATAGGGGAGCACAAATACATACATTGCAATAAGATGTTATGCTTTCAGATCTAGATTTAACTGACGGGGCATTATACACATGTTTTTGTTTTTTGTAAACGCACAATACAAACCACTGCAGACAAGATGCATTGTGTTGGTGCAAATTGTGAAAAGTTTTTTGGTGTTCATTGTTCAAAAATATTGTTCACATACTTTAAAAGGGATGTGTGCATGTACTAAAACATGTTTTCACCCCAGTAGACATTATTGACCTGGACAGAGTTAGAAGATGAACTCACGACGCTGAGTTTCATCCAAGATTTCAAAATGGACTCATTTTATTGTTCACTCTTTGTATTGTAACATCCATTTACAGAAAAAAAGAAAAACACCCACATTCATAATAGTTTAAGTGCTACAGGCCAAAAAAAAAAATGACAGAAAAACATAGGTGGACCAACAAGCCCTGGCAGGAAACGTCAATCATACTTCGCGGCTATAGTGAGGTCTTCGTCACAAAAACACAAAACTGTCGCCCAATCTCTCTCCCCTCGCGGAGGTTATAAATAGCCCATCCACGCATCCCTCCTCGCCGCCGCCCCCCCCCCCCCCCCCCTATCTCCAATTCTGAAAACATACAGTCACTAAGAGCCGCCGAGCCCCCCCCCCACCACCTCGCCACGCTTTCCCTCCTGCGCAGTGCAATGTGGCTTTCCTCTCTCCGATACAGCAACACAAGAGAATCGCATTGGACCAAACCAGCAGCAGCAGCAGCAGCAGCAGCACGTTGTCATTCTCCTTCCTCTTCCAGCCTGTGCTCCGTCTAATGTTCCCCGTCTGCTCATTTCAATTCGTTATTATCGATCTCTATTCTATGTATTGTGATTAAATGTATGTCCTTTATGTCTCGTCTTTTCTACCGACCTGTGTGTGCCCGTATAGATTACATAAGACGGCGATGATGGTAAAGCCTTCTCCAACACAAACATGGTGGTGGCAGCCCGGGGGGGGGGGACGGACGGACGGACAGACAGACAGACAGACAGACAGACAAGCGCAGGAGCTTGGAGGAGCGGAGACATGTGGGATGGTTGAATCAGTAAATGGTTCAAACGGACCACAGGACGCGGAAGATGGATGAGGCAGGAACGGGAGCGTAAACAGAGCGGGGCTAGAAGATATGTAGAAACTGCTCCACGCTGGTGCACAACTGGACTGGGCAGGTGAGGATTGTGAAGAGTTTAAGTGGCGTTTCAAAAGCTGGAGTAGAGTTAGTGATGCCCATCGTTGGGGAAGACAAAAGTCAGTGGCCTGGCGAGCCATTGCATTCTTCTCAAATGCATTTTGATCATTTTACTGGCACCACGATAAAAAAAAAAAAAAAAAAAAAGTATGTTGAGGTAGGAAAATTTTTTAGTAAACTACATTATTTAACTTAAAAGAATGAAAATCTCAGTAATCTCTTGTTCTAGTATTAGTATGTATTAAAATGCACATGCAAAAGTTGCCATAAAACAAAAGGTCACACGCTCCAATATTCCGTTGTAGCGCCTTTAGCTTTGATTAGCGCGCGTTCGCTGTGGCATTGTTTCAGTAAGACCTGCGATGTTAAAGTGCATATGACAGGTTTTGACTTATTTAGATTGATACCATCTGTTGTAAGAAATTATTATCATTTTATTTCAGTGAAGCAGCAGTTTTAATGAAGAAAGGCTGGGCAGGAAGTGACGTGGATAGAGGTAAAATTCCATAACAGTTGGACTCATTTGCCATTGACAAGTGAAACTATAAACATCACAACAATGGTCAAACTAAAGCATTTTTTGGTGTGCAAAATCTTAAATATAATTGTGTTCACTATGTTTTAAAAATTGTGTCCAATGTGTCATATGCACTTTAAAAACGATTCTCAAACGGGGCTAAGATCTGGACTCTGTGGCGGCCAATCCATGTGTGAAAATGAAGTCTCGTGCTCACTGAACCACTCAACCCGTGCCATCAGGGAAGAAGAAATCAACTGATGGAACAACCTCGTCATTCAGGGTGTGCAGGAAGTCAACTGATCTCATTGTTTGGGCACATCGTGTCACTGAACCTGGACCTGACCCACTACAGCAGCCCCAGATCAGAACAGTTAGTTACATGCACTTGTTTTTGGTCAGGCAGCGTGAAACGTTTTGTTAAAATAGTAGTAAAAAAAAAAAAAGGATTTAAAAAAAATGCCTAAAATTGTACGGATGATATGTTTTTATTAAATGATCACTCAATAATTATCGTGACAGGTCTACTAGCGTCAACGGCCATTTTATTTCATTGATTTTTATTGTATAGGATATGAGAGGGTTGTTTCTTGGCTGGCCAGGCCACACACACTCTGCACAGTCTAGTCATTTTATTTGCCTCCTATAGTGGACTACACAGTGCATCCATACCGCAGAAAACACAGCCATTCCAGATCATAAAAGGCACTGGATTCACACCAGAACATTCAAAATGATGTGAATCGAATCCTTTGCATCCTCACGATGTCAAAGTGCTTTAAGAATTCGCGTGTTGATGAGGAATTATTGTTGTCTAAAGGACCACAGCGAGATGGGACAGTGATGATGACAGCGGTTTTTAGTGATAGGGGGATGGGGGGGTTGTTGAGAGAGTCATACCTGGAAGAAGCCTGGGGGCATGGGTCCACCGGGCATGGCGTCGTTTGGAGGCATGTTCCCCATGACAGGGCTGGGGGCCGCCGCTGCACTCTGGAACACACAGACAAACTATTTCACGACCACGAGTTTTATACGTAGACCTTTCAATTTTTCCACTCACTTTTACGAAAATGCCACAAAAGGTAATTGCCACCATTCAAATTGCAATTTTGATTCAATTACAAAAGGAATAAATACAAAGATGTCACACGAACATACAAACGTGGGTGGACACGGATGAGTGGAGAAATTAGCCTGCAGCTAAATTTGAATCTATCCTTGTCAACACATACATGGAGGAGCTTGTTCAGAGTAGACATAAGCTTATATAAGGCTCCAGAACAAACAACGACGCACACAGACACGTGCGCAAAGCGGGCACGCACACGCACAAATACACACAGGAAGTGCAAACACGAGCTGCGCAGTCCAGTCTCTCACAAACAACAGAGCAGAGCCCTAACCAGGAGGAGGACTTTAACCTAACATTTCAGAATCTATTCTCACATTCCTACAAAAGCCTTTTCCTTTTAAGAGCAGTGAGCGGACTAACTTTAAAGTTCAAACTGAATACAACAGTAACATTAAAAGGGGATGTGCCTATTTTTTTTCCTTTACTTGCAGTAGATTAAAATCCATGTTGCTCCCTTGCAGTGTAATATGTTTGCAAGCATTGTGAGAAGAAAAAAAATTAATAAAAAGATTCTACGCAGCATATTATGAGCAATCGTAAACCTGGAAGTAGCGCCGATGCTAAACACAATTAGCCTGGTGGATGCCAATTACCGCGTCAGAAATCATCCTAGTAAAGAATCTGGAAGTCAGGAGCGAGTTTGTACCTCAGCTTTTTTGTTTTTCAGGTCAAGTGATAGTCTGGAAGTGTAAATGTTTTACAAATTTTATGAAATGTGAAAGAAATCGGCCATTTCGTCTTTCATTTTGATGTAAAGTAAGTAATAATATACAGTATATATATATTATTATTTGTAAAGTCCCTCCTTCCCGGATCTCAGCAACTAATCAGAGTCTAGCATCCTCCCGCATTGACCAATGAGACGAGCTTATTCTGTGAACCAGCCAGTCAGGTCCAATCAGGAGGGAGGGGGAGGAGCTTGATCGTTTACTTTTGAAAAATTCTGTTCCTGCTCTCCTCATTTTGCAAACTAATGAGGTTAAAGAGGGGACGATTTGATAATGTACTTTCAAATTTAAACTCTCTCCTCACTTTGCAAACTTACAGACTGTCACTTAAAAAAAATTAAGGGAAATAAATTGGTACAGAGCCTCTAAAATTGCGACCAAAAATATTTCCTGCCAAATTCCAATGGATCTCTGAATTTACTTGAAAATGATTTTACTCATGTGGAAGTACAAAAATCATTGCATTACAGAATTAAAATAGTAAGCAGAGCCCGGTTTGTGGAGTGGGTGACCAGCGGAGCATCGTATCAGTTGCCGAACAGTGCGCCGCCGCCGCCCACCCCTCCCCCTCTTTATGCTAATTCTGATGCGAACATGAGCAGGCCACCTAGTCCCTTGGGGGGGGGAGCGCCCGGTCGGGTCCTCTCCTCCACCTCCTTCCCTCCATCTCAGTCTCCTTCCTTTATTTCTCTCTCCATCTTTCGCTCCTTCCTTTCTCCATCTATCTACTCAAGCTACACTTCTTTGCCCCTCCAATACCTTCATCCTTTTCTCTTTCCTTCAGTCATCTATACTTCTCTACACGCTGTCCCTCGGCAGTTATCGAGCCAAGACTAAACCAAGACGAGCACATGACTAATTAGGACTAAATGATAAGGATCAGTACCTAAAAACAAACTTTTACAATAGTCTAAAGTCATTCATTCAGTCACATGTTTATCTTAAGCCCTTAGTTACATTACAATACTTTATCGGCTAAAGTCTGTCAATATCAACGTCGCATTAGCCACTATCGCTAAATGCTAATTTCACTAGCCTGATGCAGCCCGTGTAATGTACCCACAATCACAAACACACACCTAAGGCCCCTGGTACTTTTCCTCCTCGCCCCCCCCTCCCCGCAGTGGGGTGTCAGCGGCTCGCAGAAGAAGCTGTTGCCATGGAGACGGGTCCTATCTGCGCTCCGTCCCCCTGGCAGCCCCCTCGACGAGAGCGCACACTCCCGAGCATGGAGAAAATATACCGAAAACGGCGCGTTAACAAGACACGGATCTCATGTATGAGAGTAAACCCGTTTTGTGTTTTCATTACATTTTTGTATAGTTTGAGTTTGACTTCAAACTTAGTGTTATAGAAAATCTAGTCTTGGAGGCAACTTTCACGATTTTCACTAAATGGAAAATGGGTTCATTATAATGGACGCCTATTGTGCTAAAAGCAACAGAGTAAAACATTTTGAAACGATGGCTACTGTCAATGTCCGGCTACAGATCTAGGGTCCTTAGTGAAGCCAATTTAAGTGCAGAAATGAAAAGAAGAGGAACAGGACTCCCTAGTTTCAGTTGTTCATGTAGAGAGAAGTCGCATGGCCAGTATAAACATGAGACTAACAGATCTAATCCCTCCCGTCCCTTTTGAGAGACACGATTATATCAAAGCTTAAAGTTGATTTCGCTTTTAGTCAAGCTAATATTTCTGTATTTACCTGCGAGAACAATCGGTGCACGGCGGTTAGCTTACCTTAGCTTAGCTTTAGCCAGGGGAGATGAAAACATTATTTACTTCCTCTTTGGCGACATTTGCAATAACCCAGTTTGTTTTCTCCATTGATGAGATCGGTTTTGTTTAGTGTCACGTTTAAAAAGGAACAGGCCACCGTTTTTCCATACCGAGATATGTTCTTACCTGAGCTTAGACGAGTTGATGCGTACCTGTCTGGTCTTTGTGCGTGCCCTCAGTCACACAAAACGACCACAGATGTTGTTAGCATTTGGCCTCTCCCAGCATATTCCTATAGCTCCAAATGGGGGTGAAGTTAGAAGTGACCACGCTCTTCCACAGGCACAAAGACCAGACGGGTACGCATCAACTCGTCTAAGCTCAGGTAAGAACATATCTCAGTATGGGAAGAGAGAGTTGTAAACAAAATGTGCTTCATTGCAGTTTTTAACATTCATGTTCGCACACTTGCGCCAACTGCACAGAAAGTCGTAAGCTTCTGTCGAGTGTCCGCTGTGTTTATAGACAGAGGAAACACAATGAAAGAAAAAGAAGTCTTGTGTGAAGCCTCCTTAAAAGACACCAGTCAACATGACATCAATATTTTGTCCATAACACCACTTAACTTGGACAATACTGCGGAAAATGAAGGAGCAAAACCCATGCCTTCGCTTGCTACGTCGCCACTCCCATCTCATTAGTCAAACACAAACTGAAGTGTTCACTCCTTCGCCAGAAACGGAAGAGTTGATGAAAAATCTATTAGTGATGCGATGGGCTGATTGGCTGCTTGTTACAGTATATGTAGATCCATCTGTAGAGAAACCCAACGGTCTCCATTTCTCCACCTCTCCCCTCTCGACCACAGCACCTGGACCGATCGATACTGCTCAACGCGTTATTGACCCGCGTCGATACCTCCAAGGGGCCAGACATAAACAGTGGGCTGACAGGAGTGCGGCTACGCTAATATATTTATGCCTAAACTCATCTGGATGCTAGGCCAGGCTGCAGCTCGCGTACCTCCGCACAATGAGGCATAGGGGAGAGGGGTAGTAAGGGGAAGATGGTTTAATGCTGTACTGAGTAAATTCCATCTGTTCGTAACCCCCAAAGATAAATCCATTATTGGGTCTACCTGCCAAGGAACAAGCCGAAGTCGTTCATTCAAGAAACGGTTAATTGCAGCCAACTCATTTTCCAAATTTTGTATTTGAGGAATTTGCTTGCTCTTTAAATTTGACCTTACAAACAGGTTCTTCCAAGCCAGTGAGTCCCAAAGTGGGGATCGGGACCCCCTGGGGAGTCGTGGGACACTGAAGTGGAAGTCGCATGATGATTTTGAGACAATATTTTTTACATTTCTGACATTGAATTTGATCTATATTTGATTGAAAACAGCACATCTTGGTGAAATTAAGCCAAATATCAAGATACAGTCTCCAAACTAACATCATGTTTTGCAGCTTTAATTATTATAAATGTTAATTACATTTTACAGAAAGGGGTCCCCGAGTTGTTCGTTGAGTGATTGTAGGGGCCGCCGGCTGAAAGGTTTGGGAACCCCTGTTCTAGGCAACCAGTCAGAAGCCGTGGGAAGCGATATCGAGACCTTTAGCCAGGACTTGGGTCAGGAGTAGCTAGGACTGGGTACCATTAAACGTTACCAGTATGGTATCGGGAAAAAAGTTTATGTACTACGGGTATTGAAATCGTTTTGATGCTGTTGCCCCATTTTGGCTCATTTTTATTACCAATATGTTCCCTATTTCCACCCAATATCTTTCCTATTTTTGACCTTTTTCATTCTTTAAATTCTTCCTTATTTCTTCCACAGTTTCTCCCAATCTTCTTCCATTTTTCCCAAATTATTCCCCATTTTTCAAATATTTCTTGACATTGGAGATGAACCCGATATTGTAAATGTGCAGAAAAAATGCAACGGTACCCAGCCCAAGGAGTATGTAGATTGAGCAGTCTATGCACAAATGTGAAAAAAAAAATCCTCTAAAGATTATGGGTACATTCCAAAGACGATTGTGAAAAATGAACATTAAATTGGAAAGAACCTTAAACCACGATCTGAGCAGTCAGGGACTCTCTCCCTTCTATATTCTACAATGTTAATGCAGAAACTGTACACGCTGTAAGTTTCAGCGTGTACAGCACTGCACATTTCCTAACTGTTTACACCCCCAGAAAGTTTCTTTTGAGCTGTTGTAACAAGTATTTCTTACTGTGCTAGTTACCATAAGCTTGCAATTGGCAAATTAGTCTAAAATTGTCCCTCTTATTACGATCATTCCTGTTACCATTCTGCAAAACGTTGTTAGGATAATCGTATTGAGATGGTCAGTAACAAGTTTGACACTTTGGAATATGTGAACTTCAAAAATGTCATCAAAAATCAATCTAAACAAAAACAAAATGATTAAGACATTTGTTGTTTGCAAAGTACATTATATAATCTAAATAACTGCAGTTTTTGTGACTTGCGACCAGTCAAAGGGCGATCTTTGATTTGATTGCGATTATTCGTGCAGCCTCACTAAACATGAGCCTGCGCCGTTTCCCCTCACCACCACTGCCCACCTAAGCTCCGTCACCTGTTTCTCTAGTGCCGGCTTGGGTGACTTGCCGTCAGTTTGCCCTGCCACCTTCTACCTTTTAGCACCTACTCGTTGTCGACGACGGCCCCATCCGAAAATACAGACACACGCGCGCTCATACGGGGGTCACGCACACACAAATAAATCCTTGGCTTAGCTGCGGCCCAGTGCTGGGATTAGCGGATTAGAAGTCTATTCCATTATCTCCAACACTATACAGCCCACAGACACAATGCGGCCCTGTCTTGACGAGGTGAGAGAGAAAAAAAAAACACATTTATTTTGATGATGATTGTGTGTCGAGTTAAAATTCAAACTAGGCTTCAGTGTCTGGTAGGCTTCCTGGCTTATCGTGCGCGGTTATTTTTAGCTCGGCCTGGTCACTTCTGGTAAAATGTTGCTGGTCTTTTTAAAGCGGCAGATCAGTGAAATGTCAATAAGTCCAGGTCTACTTTGGGAGGGCCTAATTTTGCTCAGCAGACAGTACGGCCGAGAGACGTTAGTTCTCGAAAACGTGAACTTTTGCCAAAATAAACGCAGGTGGATCGTGCGTTTTTAGACGGAAATGCTACTGCGAACAAACGTGTGTACACTTTTTGAGTCAAGTGTGAATAACAAAATGAACCATGAACTGTGGTTTTGAAGAAAAGGATCATGTTTTGGAGAAATGAGTTCCATCAGTGGGTGGCACTGTGCCGTCTGTGACATTCAGCATCTTATCAAGGTAAATTAACATGAACAATTGCATATTTTTTTCCATACGTACCAATGTAACATATACGCCTCCAAACTGAATAAAAACATTCTCAGTTAGCTATTTGCAACCAAACCCACAAGTTTCAGGTTTCTTTTAACCACTTTACACTTTTTTGTATTACTTCAACAAATTCTAAACTTTCATTATGATATTTTCCCTATTTCAAGCATGATTTTTTTTAAGTGATAGTCTAAGTTTGCAAAGTGAAATTTTAAAGTAAACAATCAAATTCCTCCCCTAGGAACAGAATTTTATATTATAATACTTACTTTACATCTAAATGCAAGACCAAGTGGTCGATTTGGCACAATTTAACATTTGTAAAACATTAAGACTTCCAGACTATCCCTTTAATGAAAAAGTGCAATTACCTTAACTCAAGAGCAATTTCTGTGTCCAATTTTGTTGAAATCAGAAACTACACATTGGATTTGGTTTAGTTTTGAGATATTTCCTACACGTTTCAATGATCACTGTTGAGCTCTGCAGCTAGGGCAGCCTAAGAGGGTCAAAAACCTAATGAACTGCCTTTAAAAGGAACAGGCCACCGTTTTTCCACACCGATATATGTTCTTACCTGAGCTTAGATGAGTTTATACGCAACTGTCTGGTCTTTGTGCCCGTGGAAGAGCGTGGTCGCTTCAAACTTCACCCCGTTTGGTGCTATAGGAATATACTGGGAGAGGCCAAATGCCAATAACATCTTTGGTCGTTTTGCGTGACTGAGGGCACACAGCTCTTCCATACTGAAATATGTTCTTACCTGAGCTTAGATGAGTTGATATGTACCTGTCTGGCCCGTGGAAGAGCGTGGCAGCTTCCATCTTCACCCTCGTTTGGAGCTATAGGAATATGTGACCCGCCGTGGTTTCCAGGTACACAAGTCGGCAGACTCACTTTCTCGCAAATGGAGAAACAAGCTAATTTTTTTTATTGGTGATTTTTCGCTTTTTTGCAGAATCGTTCAATTGAAGCCACGAAGAAGCTAGCAGTATTGGTATATTTAAAAGCGTAAACTTTTAGGTTCAAACCGGCTTGATTTTGGAGATTTCGGAGCGTGCTGTAGGGGCGTGACTTTGTCTGTGTCCATTTATATACTGGGTAAACAATCAGGAGGAGGCACCGCTGCTTTGGTTTGCGTTGTTGACAAATGCTTTAGCAAACAAATGCCACGCAAAAAAGGCAATTTTATACATACGCCTATTGTCGATCAATTTTTCAGCTTTAAATCGTCTTTTTTTTAGGAGAAATAGCGCATGGGCGTGTGTGGCTCATTATTATGCAACGCTTCCATGTGTGTCTCACGGAGGCCGCCGCTTGATGAGGTCATTGTTGTGCTGTAAGCTAACGTGGTGTGTTCAGTGGGTTGGATTTGTTTGCATTTTGTTTTTGGAGTTGTTCTTCAATTTGCCACATCTTCTCCAAATATTATCAGATTTCCATGTGTTACACATCATTGGAAAGCTTGGAGACTACACTTTCTCAAGCTACGGCTCCCTCAAAATTCCCCAAAACCGAGTTGTGTCCCTGGATTCCACAGCTGGACACATATGCTGGGAGAGGCTAAATGCTAACAACATCGTTCTTCGTTTTGCGTGACTGAGGCCACGCACAAAGACCAGACGGGTACGCATCTACTCGTCTAAGCGCAGGTAAAAACATATCTCAGTATATAAAAACAGTGGCCTGTTCCTTTAAAAGGTACACTGTGCCACTTTTTATGTATAACATTATGAGTTGACATTAGTGCATATTTGACCTCTCAGTGACCCAACAGGTGGTTAAATTAGCATCTTTACTTTCCATCCCGGTGGACCCTATGATCAATAGAAAGTTGCATAGTGCACCTTTAAATAACAAATCTGCACCTTGCTTTGTATGCAGCCCAGATCCGTAGCCCAAAATGAACTTGTTTCCGGTGTCACTTACATAGTCATGGAAGGCTTTGGCCTCGCTGGAGTGCTCACACGTTTCTCTCCGGTCCGGCGCCGCACAATACAAATCCCAGAATACACTGCGAATGGAAACAAGAGGGAGGCAGAGGGGTCAGAAGTCAGCAAACACGGCAATACAAGAAATCGAGTGGTGGCCATTGGCGGGCCATTTCCAGCCTCTCAGTATCTCCATAGTGCTCTTAAACTCTGGAGCACCATTCAGCCAGGACACTACGCCGGCTCTCAATCGCCCTCTCACTCACTGCATATGCACTTGTGATTTATCATGCGTTTGCAGCGAGGCCCTTCAACGTACACATTCAGGGCAAGACCGGCACTTTATTTATCAATCTGTGTGCGCAAAGTGATCCTGAAGTGAAAGCTACGGAAAGTTTGGTACAAATTTTAAACAGGATATTGAAAGTAAACAGACACAGAGAGAGACAGAGAAAGAGAGGTTTAATAATGTTTAAATTACTCGAGAGCAACAGTGGCTCAGTCAGTAACAGTTCGCCAATCAAAAGGAAGTCAATTAAGGTGAGACACTGCAGGTGAATAGGGGAATCGTTTAATATAGTGATGTCAATTTGAAGGTTTTGCTGTAGATTACTGATTCTGATGTAAATATGATTTAAAAAAAAATGTATTGCAAGTTGTTTTAAGTTTTAATTTTATGCATAAAAATTGCCACTTCAGCAAAATGTACATAATGGATAATACCAAAGATAAGGAACTTTTGATGTGTGTTTAGTTTTTTAATAAGCTATTTATAAAAAAAAAGTAAATTATGACATTTTGCCTGGTCTTCATTGTGATCCAAAGCTCATTAAATCAGACTAGGAATTAGATATTTTAAAACACCTTCAAAATGCCTGTCACAAGCCTGGAAAATCTGTAGGTAGGCGATACTAAAGGTGGAGAAGTTGTTGTAAGGAAAACCTAATTTTGAGAAAACAAGTCCTAAAGGTTTTGTAATGTCTGCACATGTGGCTGTATACAGTGCCTTGCGAAAGTACTAATACACCTTGAACTTGTGCTCATTTTGTCATGTTTACAACCATAAACAAAGATTTTATTTTGAATTTTTTACTGAAAGTTCACACACAAGTAACAGACAACTGTGAAGTGAAAGCAAAATTATACATGGTTATTTTTCAAAAAATAGAAAAGTGGGGCGTGCATAAGTATTCATACAGCATGAAATAATACTTTGTGGAATCCCCTTTTCTGCAATAACAGCAGCAAAACGTTTGGGGTATGACTATAAGATGTGCACATCTAGAGACTGACATTTTAGCCCATTCCTCTTTACAAAACAACTCAAGCTCTGTCACATTAGAAGGAGAGCGTTTGTGAACAGCAGTTTTCAGGTCTTTCCACAGATTTTCAATAGGATTTAGGTCAGGACTTTGACTGGGCCATTCTAACACATTAATATGTTTGTTTTTAAACCATTCCATTGTAGATTCAGCTTTGTGTTTAGGGTCATTGTCCTGCTGGAAGGTGAATCTCCGCCCCAGCCTCAATTCTCTTGCTGACTCCAGGTTTTCCTCCAAAATGTCTCTGTATTTGGCTCCATCCATCTTCCCAACTATTCTTACAATCTTCCCAGTCCCCGCTGAGGAAAAGCAGCCCCATAGCATGATGCTCCCCCCACCATATTTGACACTGGGGATGGTGCACTCAGGACGATGAGCAGTGTTAGGTTTGTGCCATACATAACGTTTTGCATTTGGGCCAAAAAGTAAAAAAAAAAAATAATCATCTGAGCAAAGCACCTTCTTCCACATGGTAGCTGTGTCCTCCATATGACTTCTAGCAAACTTCAAACAGGATTTCTTATGGCCTCCTTTCAATAATGGCTTTCTTCTTGCCACTCGTCCATGAAGGCCAGATTTGTGTAGAGTACGACTTATAGTTGTCCCATGTACAGATTCCCCCAGCTCAGCGGCAGTACGTCGCAGCTCCTCCAGAGTTATCTTGGGGCACTTGGTTGCATTTCTGACCAGTGCTCTCCTTGTTCGGTCTGTTAGTTTAGGTGGACGCCTATATCTTGGCAAGTTCGCAGTGGTCCTATACTCTTTCCATTTCCGAATGATGGATTGAACAGTGCTCCGTGAGATGTTCAAATCTTGAGAAATCTTCGTATAACTTAATGCTGCTTTAAACTTCTCCACAACTTTATCTCCAAAAATGCTGTATGAATACTTATGCAGGCCCCACTTTTCACTTTTCTATTTTTTGAAAAATAACAGAATCATGTATAATTTCGCTTTCACTTCACAGTTGTCTGTTACTTGTGTGTGAACTTTCAGTAAAAAAAAAAAAAGAATAAAAAATAAATCTTTATGTTTAGGGTTGTAAACATAACCAAATGTGCAAAAGTTCAAGGTGTATTAGTACTTTCGCAAGGCACTGCATTTCTCCCGTCTTTAGCCACAGCCGTCTTCCAGAAAAGAAAAAAAAGACTATACATGGATACTAAACAGGTCAATATTTGTGAATGAATACGCATTAATGGTCAAAAAAAAAAAAACATTTTGGAGGGCAAGTGTGGTCTTTTTTTACTTTGACATTAAAACTAAGGCGATACAAATGTGACGTGAACAGACTGCTGGCCTCCGATTTGACACAGGAGAGAGAGAAGACGGCCTCCTGAAACAGGCATAAGGGGATATTTTTAGGATAGCATTAGCTGCTATTAGCATAACATTTGGCAAGCTGGCGACTTCTTTCCTCCTCCACTTCTGAATAATTTGATAATGTCTATCAAAAGGTATTATTGCATGTATCGCTTTTCGCCCACTAGAGTTCTACTTGTAATGGAAACATTACAAGTAGACTGTAGAGTGAATAGCTGCATCCTAAACCACCTAGGGTTGAACTGTGCTGCATGGGAAAGATAAATAGCTAATATGTGGGAGACATTGTAGTCGCAGCTGCCTTGGGACAGACACAGGCTGTGTCCGAATGGCCACTGCAGCCCCTAACCCATTCACTATATAGGCCCGGCCGCACTATAAAGGTATAGTGCATTTATTCTGTTGGCAATTCGGACATGTTGCCCACTACTTTCTCCTCGCGGCCTGTCGTCACGTGCTCAGTGGCATGCAGTAAAGAGTGAGCCCGATGTCCGAAACACCAGCAGAATGAGTGACTACAGCTACTATAAAGTTTGCTAAACTCTGGGAATAATGTATTTCTGCGATAAAAAACAAATTCAAGAGACAGTGAAAAATTTATGGATAAATATTTGTGGGATCCGTTTAATTTCACATGGATTTTGCATGAATGACGAAAACGGATTGAATTATTGCCTTTTTACCTGAGAAAAAAATCTATGAATCATTTAACAGATCGAGCTAAAGGTAAGCAGCTAACGTTAGCAACTTTTCATTGTAACAATTTATAATCAAGTAGTTCATTCATTAAAAATACGCAACAAGAAATTACAACTGCTCTTTTCACTCACTCTGTTGTGTTTAGTTCAAAGACCTGCCGTTCTAACTCCAACTCTCTCAATGCATGGTCTCTTAAGCCGTCGTTCCACATAGCGCGACCCGGCCGCACACGCCACGATCTACGTGCACGTATCGACTCTACCCCGCAGACCTTTCTGTTTCCACCACACACACATTTGTTGTGGGAACTGCCCAACAAAACTCATTAAAAGTTTTTAGAGCCACAATGAGAACAAATGTGGATAAATGCTGCCTTCTGGTGGGAGTTATGGAATCATTCAGAGGAGCCAAGCTGTATTAAAACAGAAACTAAACTGCTATCCTACGAACTATGAAGGTAAGCTACATGCAAAAGCTAAAGCTGTGCTAACAGCAGCTAAATGCTATTATCGGCAAAATCCCCTTTTAACCCAGCGGTATGATCTTGTGAAATATTAAATCCGTATGACCTGCGTGTCAATAGTGATGCCAGCAGTCTTAAGTGCGCTTTGGCCACAGCCAGAGGTTGGTCCCATAACCTATACCTGGTCAGACCGGTTTGGCAAGGCAAGTTTATTTGTAGAGCACAATTCATACACAAGGCAATTCAAAGTGCTTCACAGTTGCAGAAAATTACAAGAAAACAGATCAAATCAATCAATAAAACATCAACATAAAAATAATCAATTACAGTAAAAGGTAAGAGTGCAGATAAAATACTTTCAGTTTTCATATGCTCGGGTAAAAAACAGTTTTCAGCCTGGATTTGAACATTGTCAGAGTTGAGGCCTGTCTCACATCCTCATGAAGACTGTTCCAGATTTTAGCTGCATGAAACTGAAACGCAGCTTCACCGTGTTTATTATTGACTCTGGGAACCACCAGGAGACCCCTCCCTGAACCGAGATGGTTCATACGGCTCTAACATGTCAGAGATGTACTTTGGTGCTAAACCATGAAAAGACTTGTACACAAGCAGAGCTGTTTTAAATTATATTCTCTGAGTGACAGGAAGCCAGTGCAGAGACCGGAGCACTGGACTAATATGGTCGTATTTCCTGGTTCTTGTCAGGACTCGAGCAGCAGCGTTCTGGATGTACTGCAGCTGTCTAACAGCTCGTTTAAAAAGGCCAGTGAGCAGCCGTTACAGTAGTCTAACCTGCTGGAGACAAATGCATGGATGAGGGTCTCCAAGTCTGGTTTTGACACTATTCCTCTGAACTTGGCCATGTTTTTCCGATGGTAAAAAGCTGATGATGTTATTGCTTTGATGTGGCTGTTTAAGTTCAGGTCTCAAGGTGACTGATAACACTTTGTCTGTGGCTTAAAAACAATGATCTCAGTTTTGTCTGAGTTTAGTTGGAGAAAGTTGTTTTGCATCCTCAAACCGATCTGTTCGATGCAGTGACAGAGTGTATCTACAGGCCCCTGTTCACCTGCCGTCAGTGACACGTAGATCTGAGTGTCATCTGCGTAGTTGTGGTACGACACATGGTTGCTGTTTATTAGCTGACCCAATGGAAGCATGTACAAGTTGAATAAGAGGGGTCCCAAGATTGACCCCTGGGGGACTCCACAGGTCATGGAAATTTTGTCTGAGACACAGTTGCCAATTTCGACAAAGTACGTCCTGTCCTCGAGATAGGACTTGAACCAGTTTAGAGCAGTACCAGATATTCCCACCCAGTTTTCTAACCTGTGGAGCAAGATCCCCAAAGGCACTGGCCTTTGTTATGGAAAAGCTCGACAAAGCGGGTGAAAGAGCCATTCGGCTGACACGCGCCTGCATGTGGAAAAACACCTTTATTGACCCGTCTAGTGACCATGGCTGCACACTACAGAATGCATCGTGTGAAACGTTGAGTGGACTACTTTTTTCTCTCTGGACATTGAGACACCACTACAAAATGGCGTGACCGCGATATATGTGTGCACTATAAATGGAAAAGTGTTCAGACACAGCCAGAGACATGGCTGCTCTTCTATGCTGCTTGTCTTCACGATAAATCGCTCACACAAGCAGCCAGGCATTACTGGTCTTTCAGCTTGTCAAGACAACTGTGTCACACGTTTGCCTGACTTTTACACTCATTTCTCACCAAAGCACCTCAACTCTATGGTGATGTGGCAGAGGTGACTCACCAGGTTCAGATATTACACTTTGGAGAGGGGAGGGGGGCTGGGTGGTGTGAGGGCAAGGTAACACAATGGAAACCGGAATGCAATGGGTTAATCTGCCGAGAATCCCCCCGCTGGCCGAACAAAGGGGCTAACCTGGGGGTGCGGGGGGGGTGCACCGGGGACAAAGGGTGACAAGGCAGCGAGCGAGGAGGGGGTGAGGGTCTGAACCATCTGGGGCTATTGTCTTGGGGGGCAGGGCTGGAGGAGGGGAGAGCGCGGGAGGGTCACAACCTGGGCCAGGGCTTGGTCATCCCCGAGACTGTGGTGCACCAACGAATGACCAATCGCAGTCGCCATCAGAACCAAGCCAGAGATGGGAACGTTCTGAAACATTAGGACTCACCTTCCATAATCTCAGGACCTGTCGCTAATCAAGTCCTAATTAGTGCAGCTAGCGCGGATGCGTTCTTACTGGGTAGGAAAAAAAAGGGCATACAACTAACCTTGGTTGCCGTAAGCTGCTTATACGGACATGTAAATATGTAAATGTGCCATTTCTCATCTGAAAGCCAAGAACCTCCAGAATTCAGTCACTGAGCTTTAGCGTATGGACGCCGCAGCACTGGTTAGGACTTGCTTGGGGAAAGGGGCTGATGTCGTAAGAGAAGGAGAGACTTTTTATGTTAACCCTTGGATGCACAACCTACCAATACCTGCACTCTTCCACGGTGGGGTCAAAAATGGCCTAAGAATCAAAACAAAATATGTTTGTTGTTTTTACAATTATCAGTGAAACCAATATTTGATCAGAACATCTCATATCTGGGGACACGGATAGGCTATGTTTATGAAATATTTATAAACAAAATCTTACATACTTTACCTTTAAAGCTCAGCGATGAATATCTGGAGGTTAAGAGCTTTGAAATGAGGTATAATGTACGGTATGACCATGCATTATGTTTGTGCCCACAATATGCAGCTAAATGCAACCCATTTTCAGCTCAGAATCAGAATTCTATGTATTGCCATTGTTTGAGAACAGGTTCATAAAAGTAGAATTTTTTTCATGGTACACTCGTGCAACATAAAACATAGAACACAGAATTTAGATAAAAATAAGCTATGATGACGTTAAAACTATAAGCTGTAGTCGCATTGATGTTTTTACACAGTAAGAGAGCATCTCACAAAAACGGATGCATACATAGGGACTGGACATATAGCTGCACTCAGTAACACATGTGAACAATTAAGGAAAAAAACTTCACAGGTAATTCTTCAGCTACTTATTAAAAATCAACAAGGCATATTTTTACTTCTTTTGTCATTAAACAACTACATGTTAAAAAGCCAGTCTGTTACTGACATTTAAAAATAATTACTGTTTATAGGGGGAATTCAGTTATTAGCATTTAGCGGGACAAGAAAGCAACATTAGCCGAAGTGCAACACTAGCCAAGCGTAGCCTCAACCCCAAGCATTTTAATCAAAGCCAGACACATACTTCATGCTAATATTCTGCTAGGCTAGCTGCTAGCTTGGCGCGTTCCTTTGCCCTCTCTAAACAGTGCTGCTGGAAGTAGCCCTTGTTATCTCTTGTGGTGCGCTATGACTAATCGAATCCACTCGGGTGAATGCTAAACCCTGACCATAATAATAACAACAGCATTTGGTGTGGTTCACTGTCAAGTACAGTTAAATACTGCACAAAAAAGTCAGTTTGATCGACAATACAAATGCAGTGACTAATTACAGAGTTCGGGATCAAATATTATGAATTGATTTACCACCAAAGAAATCTGCCCATTTTAGTGGGATCTAAAAAACACCGTCCAGGCTAACACTAGGGGTGGGCGATATTGACAAAAATGAATATCTCGATATTTTTTTTCAATATCTCGATATCGATATTCAGACGATATTTTTGCAATCCTTCAAAGAAATGTGTGCAAACTGGCAAAGAAGGTCCGGTTGGTCTTTTGCGTCTGACCTATTATTGTAGTGGCGGCTGGTGATGTAAACTCTAGGTGGGGCTGTTGCACAAAGTGTTCGTGCTTTTTTATTTTTACCATCAGATCTACTAAACGCATTTGCCACCACTTGTCAGACTAAAAAGAAGCATGTAACCACGTATCAGCAAATACTCACAGAACAAGCATTGCAAACGGCGCTTATTCCCAGAGCATCAGACCAACATTAAGGCAAAAGTGTCCTATAGACGGCAGTCAAACATAATTTAAACAGCAGATTACCTAACAATGCATTCACCCAAATGATATGAGAGCATAAAGGAGTCATTAAAGTTAACAAAAGCGCTGAACGTGGACAGATGTAAACCGTGGCGTAAACATGGACTCACCAGCGTTCAGAAGCATCGTGCCCTCCTTACGTACATAAACACACGGCAGCTTCCACACTTCATCTTGTGTCGCCAGCAAAAAAGTCCTGTTGCGAGGAGTCGTCCAAAAAACGAAGAATATCCGAGTAATCCACCGTTGTTGCGCTTGAAGCTAGATAACAAGTGATTGACAGTAACATACTAACGGCACGCTGTAATGACGTAAGCGTCAGGGGCACTGAGGGATTATGGGTAGTTCCCCGTAATAATAAATAAAAATGTTTAGAAGTTAAAAGAAGCCCTGTTCGGAGGCTATTCCGGTGGATCTCTTGGGGAAATGTATTCCATCTTTTGGACTCATTATATTATACAACCCAGTTTTCTAATGATACAATCACGAAGCTGTTTAACTTTAGATTTCAGTTTTTCGCAAACAACGCAGATTTGGCCTTTTTTATCAGCTATTTTATGAATCGTACATTAGCTTTACTCTTTATGTTTTTGGATTTTTGCTTCAACCTAAGAAACGCCGTAACACACAGGTAAGAACTCCGTCGTTGTTTTGCAAATTAGTAGCAGCGTACGCGCGTGCAATTGAGGAACGATTGTGATTTTGTACAAAAAAACATAAAATACAGTCAAACCAAACCCGACAGTATTGAAGTCGCTGCATATAATTGTTTAGAAGGTTATAGTGTGCGTTATTTGTTTTCTCTTTAACTTCCTTCTGCTCTTTTCATGTTTGGGGGTCGTATTGTACAAATTATGAAATATTATCTCGATATCCATTTTTGCATATCGTCCAGACAACAATTTCGATATTATCGTCTAAACGATATATCTCCCACCTCTAGCTAACACTAGCTAAATTAAAAAAAGGTACAGAAAAGTTAGCTTCCACTGGTAAGCTAACAAACTGTAGTTTCCAAACGCTAAACAATGACTCCAGTATTTTACATTTTAGTTTTAGTTTAGTTTAATTTAATATTATTTTCTGACTTTTAAGGCCTTAAAAGTCAGAAATTTATTAATTCATGGAAAAATTAATTCTGGCTATTAATTTTGCCAGAATTAATTATTCTGGCAAAATTTAATGACTTAATAGGGCTGCTGCATGGGTACCTTTAAATTGTTTTGTGTATCAGTATTTCAATGGTGCAAAACCAGTAGTCATTTGTATTTAGATGGCACGTTTCTTTTGTGCCGTCTCTGAACCCACCAGGCATCAAAAGAAAAATATTATTTCCAAACTTTGTTCCTTAACTTTTTCGTCCGTACCAAAGTACCTTTTACCAGTACAAGCTTTTTTTTTTTCCATATCATCCAAGTCCATTTTTAACTACTCCATTATCCTACCACTGACAGAGATCCAGTAAGAAGTTTTAACCGAGCTCCATGTATAGTCTTGCTTATAAAGTTGTGCCCCTCTTCCTTCAGTGCTCTGAGAGAAAAGTGGAATAAATGTTTAGATGAAGGAGACACTCACCACCACCATGAATGGAGGAATCCGGGCGGCTCTCCTAACGTGATGTTCTTCTCCCATCGAATCTGCAAAACAGGACGAGCAAAGGAAACACGTTAGGGCAATAGAAGACCTGCGATATTAGAGAACGGTCTTAACCTCTTACCCCCCACTTTAACCGAGAGTTCGGCTTTACCCAAATCTAAAAGCTTCTCGACTGGAGCTTACAGCCTATAGGCCAGTGTAAAGCCTCATTTGAAAGCTAAGACCTACTAGAAAAACTGATGCTCCTTTTCCTCGCATTGATACCGTGTTGTCGTCACTTTATCTAATTTTTGTCCCGTTTTTGTTGCACTTTTATGGCTTTTTTTTTGGCATCGTTTGTCACTATGTCGCTTTTTTATTGTGTTTTAATCCTCGTTCTCTTACTGCTTTTGTTGCTATTTTCAAGAAGCTTTTAGATTTGGGTAAAGCTGAACTGGAGAAAATGCACTCGGTCCAGGCGGGGGATAAGAGGTTAAATGTTGTGATAATATTATTATGACATTTGACAAAAAATATTAAATTAGGGTGAAAACAAGAATAAAGTTAAACTGAATGAGGAAAATTGTGAGTAAACTGCACTTTTGTGCATATTTCAAAGTGTAAAAAGCTTCTTGCAATGTAGATGTTTGAAGACGTCAAATGATAAACATCTGAAAAAATTTCAAACTTCAGAAAATCTCCTTTTTTTAGCTCTAAACTTTTTTTAAATGCTGTTCCCTCATCAGCAACTGGAGTATGTGGAGTCATTCACCTAATTTTTGAGTAATTCTGTTTCTTCTTCGTCTACTGTTGAAGCGGTCCGATCAGTATTTCTAAGATTATGTTGTAATAGAATAGAAGTGTCCAGAAGTCTATTTGAGAGCTGCTCCTCACTTCAAGTTTATCACAATGTCATTGATATGTTAGCATGTCATTAGGGAACGAGTGGTGTGTATCTTATTTTATAATGGTGTAATTCACCTTACCGACTATGGAGGGCGCTCCGAACAATAATAAAACAGCAGTATTAACTCATCAAGTGTCTTTTCTATTATGCACGCACATTAATTCAAGTTAGAAACCGTGAGATGTGAACGCTGGAGGCGCAAAAGCTTTTTTATACTCCACAATTGTGCATTATATTGCCACTTTAATAAACATACTGCCTTAATGCACCGTGTTTGTACTTATGGCACGTTCTGTAAATACAATACATCCAAAATACAGAACCGCAACTTCTCCATCTTGCCGTGCGTAAAGGTAAACAACATGCTAGCAGCTTTGTGTGTGGTCAGTGCGGAGAAAGGCAATGACGGCATCGGTTGTTGTTCGCACCTGGACACAGCGGACGCAGAGCATGATCTAGCGGAGCTTTATCGGATTTCCATGAAAGATTGATGTAACAGCGTGCACTCTGTAATCATGTTAGCCGTGTTTAGACTCGAGCTGCATGTCCCGCAGCAACGGAGGTGAAGGAAGCTTACAGTTTTGGGTTAGGTCAATGTTGCTCCATGTAAAGAAAATAGCAATGTCTTCAATCAATAAACACTACTGTATTTTGCTTTGGAAAGTGTTAAAAGTTGATTTGTGAAGTATCACAAAAGTGTATACGTAGATAAACAGGAAAAATGGAATAAAGCTACTCCTACTTTCTTTTAGAATACAGGAATTCTGCTCACAGCAAATCATTTTCAACGTACAATTTTGGGACGATCCAATCAAAACCAGGGTAATCTATCGTTCACAAGATCACATCAAAATCGCTGACGGCATGCTCACAAGCTCATGACAGATATGACAGAAATTGCAACTTGATCGAACGTTGGCGCTGCGGTTGTAACGAGCGCCGACGCTCAGCCTCACCCGCTTTCGGCCTCCGCAGAGTTTTACGCACTCGGCTCTTGATGTTCGGTTCTGGAGTGGACACATTTAGGTCCAGGACAAGCTCATCCACGTCTGAATGATAAGACTCTTTCGCCTGTATAAGCGCGTTTCCCGTGCGGCGTCAATATCGATCAGATTGTGATCAACTTTTCTTTTTTTCGGTATGCGTACCACAGTTTGGGAACCCCTGCTGTAGAGAATATGAAATACTGCACTGGTCTTACCTCAGATAGGAAGGTCTGTGCGGACTTCTGGGCTCCAACATGTAGCAGGTACTCGTATACGTACAACGCCAGCCTGAAGACACAACAGAAAGAGGTCGGGGGGTCAGCATTAGCGACTGCAAACATTTGACTCCATAAAGCTGATTTCCAGATACTCAAGTGCTTTACATTGCATTTTTGCTCAGTCACGGACCCGTTTGCCATTCTGCGTAAATGGCCTCCCCAACCCCACATTTGCAAAGTGTCTTCCTCAAGGACACAACGCCACTGTCCCCCAAAAAACGATAAAACCGCTGCATCAGGACATAGGTATTGTGGATGTGCATTTCTTCAATTGAAAGCTGCAAAATTCCAGAATTCAGACCAAAAACCTGATTGGGGACAGGTGCTGGGAATTTTCTGGTAAACCCCAAAGTGTGTGCCTCACTTTCTAATAATTGGCTCCAGATCTGCTAAACCAACTTTCTGAAACATTTCACCACAAAACGTTCCCCCCATGAAAAGCATACCTAGAGCTGTGTTTTGTTTTGCTAATAGCTTAGTGTTACTAGCATTTTTAAGCACTGAAAAAGCACTATAAATAGCAATTAGCAGCACATCGGGCCATTTATTAGCCGTCGCGTTGATGGCTGCAGTACAGTATTTGAACCCGTATCAACTCCTTCACTTAGTCATGTTTAAAAGGCCATTAACGACACATCAATGGAGCGGCGTGTGGGAATAAGAGAGGTCATGATCCGGACAGGCCAGGACCGTCTCGGTGAGAGTCTGCCGCACTATCTGGAGCCCCGCGGAGCTCGATGCTGATCAATGCAACACGCTACGGACAGCATCAGCTTCTCATACGGTGAGAGTTCAAATCGGTAAGATGGATACTTCACAGACACCAGCTTTGGAGAAATGCAAGGTTGTTGTTTTTCCATCAAATATGAAATAATATGTCAAGCATCAGAGGACAATATATCATACAGTAAGTGGACACTGGACTCTGACCTTATGACAGGCCGTTTGTTCATAATTAACACCGCCATATGGAAACCCTGCGCAGATCAGTCAGTGAGGTCGGAGGGCTAAATGTATCCATCGGTCCTGCACCTCGACCGACTTCAGGTCTACGCAAATATTTGACACCATTACTGGATGGAAAGACCGCCTGGTGGCTGGACAAACTTTTGAAGGGGGCACTTAACCTGTACGCAGTGAGAATAGCCGCATATAATTTAGAGTGATTAGAAGACAAAACCAGGGGACTCACAATCCCAGCAAATTCAAATCACATGCATCTCGAATGACACATAAAAATAGACAGCGATTATTCTCACATTACGTTTTGTTTAATATTTTTTAGTTTACACCTCGACAAACACGTGCTGAACCGCGCGTGATTCTTGCATTTGTTTAGCGGTCCATATTTCAGTCTTATCTCACAAACCTTAATAATAATAAAGTGTGCACTGTGACCTGAATCTTGCTTTTCTAAAAAGGTGTCAATACCGAGCTTTAAATACAAACCCAAAATGTGCTATGACGTCACTGCACATGTCAAAACACATGCGTGCATGCATTAGGCGTCATCGATGCACTGGCCGCTCCATTTCTAGAGCACTGTACAGTCTGACAGGTCATCGCAGACCTCACCAGCAGTCAATGGTCCAGGTCAAGCTGATCGCACCGACACAGACTTCGGACTCGGTGACACTCGCATGGGACAGTAAGCTACTGGCGAACCCGTCCTAAAGCTTTTCTCTGAGAGCCATATCTCAAAAGGCCAACAGGCTGTAGCCGTTTACACACATTCAGGCTCAGGCAAGGAGCGCTCGGTTATTATGATTAATAGAAGGCCGATGTTTGGCTACATTAGAAAATATCTGCTCACACTCAATGCAGCAAATAAAAAACATAAATCCTACATCATAAGGCAATCTGCAATCAACTGCATCCACATGAACTTCCACTGTGCTCGAAGTGCAGCAGACACATTTTTTGCTCAAACATAGTTAACACAATTTAAGATTTAGCTAAATGTTTTACCCAGTTTTCTTTAGTTTGACCATTTGAGTGCCGTTTATAGTTTCACTTCCTTATTGGACACTGACAGGAAGTGACCTAGATAGAGGCAAACTATTTTAAACCAACGACCATGTTATGTCAGTGGGAAATGAGTCACACCGCTATGGAACTTTACCTCTACATCATTAGCTTAATAATAACGTTTCTGCCCAACATTTCTTCATCAATTGGCTGCTTCGCTGAAATAAAATGAGAAGTATGACTTACAACATCCACCTAAATAAGTCACATTTTCAAAAGCATTAAAACCGGTTGTATACACTTTAAAAGGCATACTGTGGAACTTTTGTTTTGTATTATTCTGTTGCCAATAATATTAAAAACTCATATGTAGCTGCTTTCAGTCAACATCTCCATGGAGACTAGGTGGAGACGTCCCCGCTCCCAGTAAAGTCAAATTGTATTCTATTTATTAGTGTGGCTTTAAGTTGCGATACTACATTTTATCAAAATGGTTCACAATGGGATCGAATCAAAACCACAGAACGTATTGAAGTTTAAAGTGGTCAGCAGCGGTATGGAATACAACTTTGCACTTTCACCATTACTGCTGCGTTTCTCCTCACAAGTGCATCATCTGTACATTTTACACATGGCTCACACCCCCCCCCCCCCCCCATCTTCATCTGGTGATCTGCGCGGGTCAGGCTTGACGTCATCGCCTCCACTAAGCCGTGAAACGAGGCACATCTCTGGTTTGCCGACGCACTTTCAGGAAAACCAATGAGCCGCCAATTACGATGATCTCTTTCATTTGTCAAACTGAAACCTACCGCGTTAAGAGATCTCCGCTCCAAATGCTGTCTTCCGTTTTTCGCGAACAGGCGACTGGCCCGGTGAGTGAAGGGAGCGTTACCTGAAGCTGCCTGTCCCGAGCAGTGAGGCTGACTGGATAGAAACAAAAACGGTGCTAAAAGACGCATGCGAACGCTTGAGGGAATCCGACCACTTTCTGAGGCTTCTGGCGATTTGTAGGTCACGAAGCTCTCGCTGACCGCTGGTGTAGAGTGCAGGCCCCACAAACACACACACACACAACACGACAAGAGAGGGGGACTATTACGGACTGGTTTGGACATTAGAACACCGTTTTGGAAAGAAATCTCCAAACAGAAAATCAACAAAAGGTTTTCCCTGATCACTATCGGGAAGTGATTGGATTGACAAACCTGCCACATTCATCTTATGGCTAAAAGTCCTTCCCTCTGACCAACATCAAGCACACAACTTTGAACAGTGTCGCTACTTTTGGACGGCTTTATGAGACGGTACTCTGACCTGAATTCATATGTGCAGATAGAGGACACGAACTTTGTGACAGGTTTTCTTTCACAGAGATATTCAAGTTGAAAAGTCAGCATTTTGACGGTTACCGTAGTTATCACAATAGTTCTTAACTGCACCAACGCAGTTTTATTATATGCCGTTTAGAATGTTGTGAACACAGCCTATTGCTCAAAACTAATTCTCGGTTTTTGGATCAGTGAAGTGTCTGAATGGTTATCCTTCCAACTCTTCCCACACTTGTCCAAAAAACTGTTTACCTCAATCAAATAGAAAACCACAGTGGCTTGCAGCTCAAGTTGTTGTTAATCTAATACTCTGCAAGATGTTTACAATCTATATTAAGATGTGAAAACGTTTTGTGTTTTACACCAATAGAAACTGACCATAGTTTAGTAAACAGGTTCTAGTTCGGGGCAAACATTCTCTAAACTTTTTATCAATTGCTTACTGTCCAACAAACTAACCCTCGCTTGAACTCCAAACTTTGGTAAAAGTTGTCGAAGCTGAAACATACACACAAGTGAAAGCTTCGTCCCGTCACCGTTAGTAACCAATCACAGCCTACTTCATTTGCCTCTGGACCAGTCAGCCCTGAAGCCGTCCATAGAAATCCACTCTTCCTCCTCCATCATTCCACCGTGTCAACAAACCCACATCTGCCTCATGTCTACCGCATCAGCAGAACCACGACCCTCCTCAACCTCTCAATGAGCTCTCCCTCAATGCTCAACGTTTATCCCCTCATTTGATCCATGATCTTCGATTCATTGCACCCAAGTTTATCCACTCAACTTTTCACACACACTACAGTCAAGTCGTAAGTCTTTCCTGCTCGAAATGCCACAAAACCAGTAAAGTTTCTCAAAGTGTTCCCGAAGCGCGATGTCGTTTTTCCTCCGCTTAAACCAACCGTGTGTTCTCTGATACCGGCGTCCCTTAGTGCAAGAGTTGGACTCGGTGAAGGCCTCGGTTCCGTTCAGGAGTCTTGGGGGGGATTGGCGGATCACAGCGTCGCGTCGACCCCCGGCTCCCCCTTCCCCGCACCCCTGAGAGGGCCTCTATGAAATTTTTATGTGCGGTGTGCGTGTTTTTTTGTGCCGCTTGTAAAGGGGGCAGAGCATGCGTGCACCTGGACCACTGCATTATTAAAGCCAGGGAGAAGGGAAGGAGTGAGCAGCAGCCAGGGGGAAGTCAAAGAGCTGCACGGGACGGCCCCAGACGAGGGAGAAGGGAGAGCGAGAGGGGAGGATGGGCTGCTGGGGGTGGGGGGGGGGGGGCAGGGGTCGTGTATACCCGGAAAATCGCAATCAAGATTCCATTCCCGCTGCACATTTTTGGAACACATTCAGAAAAGTTTGGGGAGAAGGTGACCTCCGTGCGTTTTTTTAGAAGAGGTCCCAGGCTACGCAATTAGCAGATTTACTGATCAACTCGAGAACATTACCTTACGTTCGCTTCCGTCGCCATTAATCTCGCGGCGCGAAAATAAAAAAAGTTGCATGGAAGGACTCAGTGAACCACACGCCGTAGAAATACCCATCAATAACTACGACTGTCGCACAGTTAATCACAAATACTGCCGCTCGAATCCATGACTTTCCAAGTATCACCAGGCTTGGAATGAGATCAAATCAGGACTAGGCTGTGTTTAGAAAAAGGTCGAAAGCGGTCATAAAGTGGACTAAATCGTGTCTACACTGGAGATGTTGACTAGAGGCGGCCAAATATGTGATTTAAATAGGTTCGGTCCTCATCCAAATCCATTCTTTGATTAGCCCCCGAAAAAATTGCTGGTCTGGCTGGTCATTAAGAGCATGAGTTATACGGCGAGCAACAGAATAATCCAAAATGTTACGCAGCGTGCCTTTAGTTTGATGGATAATGTCCGAGGTAGGCATTAATCATAGCTTTACTGGTGTGAAGCGGCAATTAGATGAACAAAGTTGGGAAGAAAGGTTGTGTTTACTCATTTTACTAGAATTTTTGTTTGTGATACAGATACAAATGGAAACATGTCGTACAAGGGGACGTAGCCTAGCCGACGGGGAAGGAAGCTTGTTATGGGAACCGCAATATTTGACTAATTTTAGCCGTTTTCTGGCGGACTATAAACACATCTAGCACACACAAATAAAGTCAAGACACATTCGGGTCCATATGGATGTTTTGATGCGACAAAATTATCCATTAGAAGTGAAAAAGCAGCACTTGAAGCAAGCATTAGCATGTAGCATGAAGCTAACGTTAGGATTATGGTTAGCGTTCTCCGTTATTTATGTAGGCTATTTATGGGCTGTTGAACCCCTTTGCTCCTCAACATGTCTCTGTCTCTTTATTTAGTAGAAAATATATCCATAACTCGGCGTTTGTTGAAGTTAGAGTAATTGGTGCAAGAGTTGCTTTTCCTCCTTTGTTTTCTCTCTCTTGTAGCTTCAAACAGGACCATTTATGGGCAACTCCAGAGATACCGTCTGTATACTGTAGAGGGAAAGTTCTGACTCTCTCATTTCTCATTTGGTATAACGTGGTTGGCACAGCAAGTTACAAATGTTTACCTCCACATATGTCACTTCTTGTCGGCATCCAATGGAAGTAATATTATAAACATCCCAAAAATTTTTGAATGAAAGAAAACTGGGTAAAAAACATATAATTGTGTTAACTATGTTTTAGCAAAAGATTGTGTCTAATGTGTAATATGCACCTTAAATGCATTATCAAAGCGAAGAATTGTTCATTTTTAGCCTTGTCTGGATCAAAACAGGATTTAAAAAATGTAGAATCAGGAAAATCATAAATAAACCTACACACATTTTTAAGTTCCCGTGTGTTTTAAGTTTTAGCCGGTGTTGACAAAAAAAAGTGTCCCTCTGAGTCACATGAAAGAACTCAGTGATTTTGCCATAGATTGTGACAATAACCATCTACTCAAACAAAGTTGCATTAAGTAAACATCTATAAACAATCACTGTTCCTAACCAAACTTAATTCAAACTTTCAACCTTTACACAAAACTTGTGAGATAGTTGTGAGCTAACATTTGGAAAGTACTTTTAAGAAGCATTCATCATAAGTTAAACAATGTCTCTTCTAAAGTCCCATCTTCAGACTTGTAATCCACTAGTTTGCATATAGTCAAAGAGGCATTACTGGTGTGGAATAGCACCATGGCCCGGGACAGACAAATCCCATGTTAAAGATAGATGAGAGGGCCCTCCACACACTCTGCTCTCCCTCCATCCCTCTCCGGGCAAGAGCTGAGAGCCACAGCCTGGGTCGTCTCAATAATTCAACACAGCAGAAGTGAGGGATGGGAGGAAGGCAGCAGCCCGGTGAGGAGGAGAGCTGGAGCACACCTGCTGAAGTGTGTCCCTGTAGGTCCCCCGTACAGTCCCGCTGCCCGCTCCAATCAGTGCCATTCAGCACATATACAGGCAAACACCATTCACCTGTGCGCAACCCCTCACCTCCTGTTTACCCCGGGGTGAGTGAACTGTGGGCGAACAACAACTCCAATAAACCTTTTACACACTCCAGCCTAACACCATTAAAGCGAGGGCTGCAGTGGACGGGCTTAGTTAGCAGTAATCTGGTCGAGTGCAGCGTGAAGCTGATGGAGGTCCATCAGCGGAGCACTCTGAACTACAGCGAGTCTCCAGAGCGAACAGGCTTCCTCTGCAGGCACGGCAGACAAAGGGATGGCTGCTCGGCTCGGAGCTAACGCTAACTCAGATGGAAAGAACTAAGCAGCTCAGGAGCCAGAAGTCATGGGATTGTGTGCATGGAGACAAGCTTTACATAGTTTTTTGTGGACCGCTCTGAGCAGTGGTGTTGAGCGGACTTCTGAGGAGCGGCCGGGCCCCTGAAGTTACGGAGCGGAGGAAGCCGCGTCTGCCGGGCACAAGTCCACAGCTCACGGGCACAGTGCCTGAGCCGGTATCGGCACATGATGGAGCAGACCCAGAGAATATGTCCATTGACAGTTCAGTCACAAAGCTCCAAACAGCTGTATCCTATTATTGTGTCCAAGCGACACAAAGCCAGCAGCCACAATGCCCAGCGCGCTCCACGCGCATTGTTCCCCGGTATGAGGCTCTTGTGCTCCCTTTTCCCTGTTTCTGCACACATATCACTGTGAGCGTGGATTTCAGCCCTGTCCTGCACACATGTGTGCCTGCAAACCCCGCAAAACAAGAGCTGCAACTTTACTGACTTTACCTCTGCTGGGATAGAGCAGAGTACCGTGTAGCTAGCTCCCGGCTAACTTAGCACTCATGCCCAAGTTTGAGGATGCAGGACCCCGCTGATAAAGTCTGCCACTACCGATCGCACTACTTCTGACCCCTGGGTTCACTCTGCTGTCCTGATGGACAGGCGCTTCCGGCAGTCAGCCCGGCTCCCACACCACAGTTAGCGGCGTGAGCCCAGTCACAGATGCGCCTCTCCAGGACCGCCTGTGACAGTGTACTGTGTACTTACTTTTCTCGTGCTTGGCTGTCGGAGGGGACCACGGCTCCTTTGCCCTTGCCGTACATCTTGGAGTCTGTAGTGACACTTTATTTAAGCCCAGTCTCCACCTGTCAAAGAAAGCTCCGAGGGAAAGCCAGTGTCTCCATAGCTCCAGTTGTGTTGTCCTGTCTCTCCGCGCTCTCGCTCCCCTCCGCTCCGCTTTTTTCTACATCCCCAACATTGCCCACAAATCAGGAGCTTCAGCCGGGGAACTTGAAACCGTCCACTGGTGGAGCTTTTTTTTTTTTTCAATCGCTGTTCCAGGAGTCGGTCTGCCTCCCTCCGGTGTGCAGCGGTGGGGGCTTCTTAAAGCGACAGCGCCTCACTTTGAGTCAACTTCGCTCAAGTTCAAGTTCTTCTGTAGGCCTTAAACTTTCGGCGGTACATTACACGTATGTTTCTGTGCTGTGACCGTCTCAGCTATTTACATGTTTTAAATGATTACCGACTATATTGCTTTACTTCCAAAACTATAATAGAACATGGGCTCAGACAGACACTCCCTGTGACCCCGAGTGCTTTGGGTCAGCCAGGCCAGTGATTATTATTCATATTAATGATTTAATTTCATATTCAATTACATCCACCTTGACTAATGTGCAGTACTTTTTGGGGGGGGGGGGAATCTATAGAATAGCCCTATGCCTTTCATCCAAGTCATTTGTTATAGGCCTAACAACATGCTATAGGCTCTGGACTAGTTGCCTGGCTCTGCCATACTATTCCCATACCATTCCACGCAGGGACGTTAGTCTGGTCACGGGGCAACTGGAGCAGTTTGAACGGACGGGCCCAACGTGCACAGATTGTCAGTGAAATAAACTAATTAGCGGACATGACGACAGCTGTAGTCCAACTCACAAAATATGAACTGAATATAAACTCACGAGAGCGCGGAGGCAAAATCCTCCACTACTTCAACCATGATTAGCTTTGGTTAATGTTAATGTTGTTAATTAAACTAACAACATGGCAGCGAGTGACGTAACCTTGTCAATTCTCTGACGGTCCTGATTGGTTCGGCCTTAGCCGCCGATCAGCAACTTGTTTACCGCGTGTGTCCAGACCCGCCCTCTTCCGCGCAGAACAGAAGTGGGTGTGGTTTATCAGGCTACTGGACTAGTGGATTAAAATTAGGGATGGGAATCGAGAACAGTAGAATAGAAGAGTAGAAATAGTAGAACCAGTTCTACTTGTAAAACCGGTTCTACTATTTGAACAATCAGAACCAAATGTCTCCATTAACGATAGGTGACAAAAATTACTAACAACCTGTTTATGTTTATGTCAAAATAGGCCAATTTATTAGCCCTGTTTAAGTAATAGCTACAAGCACACACACCGTATTTATTCATACAATTTATAACCTTTTTTTTTTATTGGAATTAATAAGAGAAATTATCAATGGCATTGATACGGATCAAATCAAATGAATTCCAATCTCTAATTAAAATGATGCACTAGTTTACTGTACATTCAGTCAAAATATTTGAAGATACTTGTTTTAACCATATAAAACCGGAGGCCTAATGACTATGAATGCAGCGAATAGTTGCACATGTCATAATAATAAATCAATTAATGTTTAAGTCAAATACTGGGGTTATTAGTTTACATGAAAGTATTTGCTGTAGCGTTGAGGTAGGCAACGTCAGGCGCAAGGACCAAATGTGGCCCCAAGAAGATTTTGAGGGGCCTTGCCATCTGTTCAAGAAACCTCATCCTTCTGTTCTATTCATTATTGTCAATTTTTTGTATACTTTTTTTTTCCTGGGGAACGACCTCCAGACCCCCTTGTTTAGTCCAGACACGATCTTGCGTGTAATGCAGTGCTTAAATTTGGGCCATAATGGGGAGGCTTGGTCCTTCATTTGTAGATGAGGGGGAAATCTGGCTGATTTTTACACAAGTCACCAATCCTTGACCCAAAATGCCCAGCAGCATGTGGTACACTATTGCTTTGCGTCATCTTAACGTATACAAATGGGATTATTTGATCATTTGTGGGCCCATTACTTCACACAGAGGCCTTAAGTCTTCCGTGTGGATAGTATAGTTTACCGGTTTGCGCCAGTTCCCAATCCCCACATGTGCTCGTCGGTATCCGTGTTGAGCGAGCGCGCTGTCCCTTTAAGAGTGTGCGGCTGAGGCCAGAGCCGGGTTCGTGTGTGCCAGAGTGTGCGCGCGCGGTGTTTGTGCGTTGTTTCTTGCTCTGGGAAGGGCACAGCTGACTGTCTGTATGCTCGCGCGCCCGTGTCCCCGTGCGCGTCGCGAGCGTGCGCGTTGTTGAGCGTGTGCGTGTGCGCGTGTGCACGTGCGTGTGCACGCATGTGGGAGAGAGAGCAGAGTAGGACAGGGTAGGGTACATTTCTGCTCATTTATGTGAGCGCCGCACGGCTGTCTTTTTACAAGGGAATACACGTAGCACACGAGGAGAGTGCAGTGTTCTGAGGCCAAATGAAATGGAAGAGATTTATTCCTCAAAACATGTTAGCGTAATTTTGCATTTGGTTAATAAAGTGACTTAACCAGCACACACGCACACACAAAAATAAAAATCTAATTGAGCACGAGTAATATCTACACGTGCGGAAGTGGTTAGCCCCGCAGCAAGATGGTCCCGGGTTCGATCGCGGAGTGGGGCCTTGCTTTTCCTGTGTCATCCATAGGGCTGGGTACTGTAAAACGATACCAGTTTGGTATAGGGGAAAAAGTTTTGGTAGGACTGGTATCGAAAAAAAGTCTCAAAAGAAAAAGACAAAAAATCGTATATCATTAGATCAAATTTGTGATGCTGTTGGTCCAGGGGCACCATTAAAGGAAGTGACTTGGCTGTTTTGGTTGTTTTTGTACGTACGTACCAAGTGTTTTCCCCACTATTTTCCCAATTTTTTTGTTCTTATTTTGTCCCAATTTTTTCTTGTTTTTCCAACTTTTTTCTTCCTCCATTTGAAATGCTAACATTTTCCCTATTTCCTCACATTGGAGATATTGTAAATGTGCAGATCTATCACACATTATTGTTCTGTTTTCTGATTCTAGACGACACATATTTTAGTATAGGTAACGGAAAAAAGTATCGGTCATCGGTATAAAAAAAAAAAAGGACGCTACCCAGCCCCAGTCATCCGTTGTCCGGCACTCGAACCCACAATCTCATTCATCCTGGATGGAGAGGGGACCCTATTGTCGATGTTTTTAGTGGTAGGGAAAAGAGAAAACCCTGCAAAGACACCGGAAGAACATGCTAACTCCACGTAGGGCGACCCCAAGCCCTTTTTTGCAGTTTATCTCAGCTAACATCTCAGCCCTAGTGCCGCACTTCATTCCAAAACATGCACAACAGGCTGTTAATGAATACCTTTGATGCTCAGTAGTTTCAGGCGTAGTTTTTACCATTGACGTGCATCCTGTTTTTTTTCCCCCCGGGGGTTCAGCTATTGCAAACAAACCTCCTCCGCCAGAACCATCGCACCCCCTCAGCTTCTCCATCTCCTCCTCTTCCTGGGTTCACTCTGACGTGCATCGTGTTGTCGAGAGGGGGTGTGGGTGTGGGGGGGCCGATTTGACTGTTGCAAACAATAAAGAGATGACATCATTAGGAAATATTGAACCAACATCTGCAGACGACAGAACAGACTATGGGTGTTGTTGAGCACTCATCCAAATTAGCTCCAAAATGATTTCGTGACGAAAGGAATTATAAATCAGTTTGTGGAGATCTAAAGTTTAATGACATTTACTTTTGGTAAATGTAGTACTAGAAGAAACAAATTAATTTTTGTAATTTTGGTAATTGTTACAGATCAATCATAAGAAGAGAGACCATTTTTCTTCTTTTCAATTCAATGTATCTCAATGTGTCATCATATCTGCTACATTGATCTCTAACTAGAGGAACAAAGAATATCAATTCCGGCTTTACCCACTAATGCCTCTCGGTCAGGAATTTTTTCCACCGTGATTTAAAGCGGACATACAATTTGTAAGTTTTTTTTACCATGCAAACATATACCTGGAGTACTTACACAAAATACGCTATATATTAATCGTTACAATTAAAGTAACTCGAGTGCATTTAAAGCAGTACTAAGTAACTTGTTTACCATAATAAATCCTTTCCGTAGTCCCTCAGGGGGTAATACAAGTGTTAATGGGATGATTGGGGGGTCTTTCATCTCCCCCTGGTGTCTCTGGCCAGAAAACCACAATTGCAACTTGACTGCCACCGGGTCGGAGCCACCAATACACACTAATAGAATCACGAAGAAGCTAACAGGCTAACGTGCAAAGCTAACTGCGGGCTAGCGCCACTTAAACAGTATTTACAGCCAAGTTTGAGTGAAAAAAATGATCTCCATTGTGTAACTGGATGTACGATATCCCTCTCTCCCTTTGTCCTTTCTGTCAGCGTAGTATTTACTCTCACGCAACATGCTACAACATCTGCAGTTGCGCTTATGGCCTCTAGGGGCAAGAGTTACTTAGCACTGCTTTAAATGTTTGTATTGATTTATGAACGAAAAAATGCCAAACACAGTGGTGTACAAGATCTGCAGTTGTGTGTAGCTAATGTCGTCAAAACAAAACACAAAAGAATGGGGAAAGCAAAGGAAAAGGAAATTGCCCTATGTATTTCTAACGCATTTGAAACTATCACTGGACCTGAGCAGTTTTGCGCTCAAGCCGCTAGCAAAAAGTGTCTGCTTTTAGCTTAAAGAGAAAGACTTTAGTTATGCCGATAGTGTCTTTTCCGTACAATGGTATAATTGTAACGGGTAAGTTCAATACTGAGGTGCAGTTTTATGAGCCACATTTATGGATTTTATGGCCATTGAAGATTTTATCTGTTTCTTTATATCTTTCTTCCTGTGTGTGTGTTGTTGGGTTTTTTTGGGAGTGGGGGGTTGAAATGTCCTGCGGTGTTGCTTTAATTAGACAGTCATGTTATAGATTTGTGATAACAATTCAATAATTTAGCATGAATTGTTCAGACGGATTTGTCCAAACTCGTCTTATCCTTCACTCTTCTTCCTCAGCTCTTCCTCATGGTTTCCCGTGTTCTGACCCACATTCGCTCCATCCGTCTGTCCTATATCCCCATGTCTCGGCCACATAATGCACTCTTTCGCTTTCTGCTTTTGACTTCTCGGGCGTTTGTATTCCAGCACATGCATCTCCAAGATTAAATTTTCAAGAATACTGACATTGTACAGGGGAAAACCATTACAGCGTAATAAAAAGAAGTAAAATAGTATTGACCATTGAAATTAGTATAATTGCCAAGACTATGATCCTAGCTGATTGTAACAATGTTTTGGGGGTCGCAACCTGAATGTTTTGGGGAATTCCCAGTCTCATCCCTGACTTTCCAAATACATTTCTAACGTTCCAATTCTCCAATCGGACATTTCACCCGTTTTCAGGCAGCAACACTGTCACGGTGATGTAAAGAACAACAACTGGCTGCAAATGAATGGCTTTATAGAATGCCTGAACCCTCCCCCAGAAAAAGTGGCCACCTGGATGTAACTATAACTGTTCTGATCTGGGGTTGCTGCAGTTGGTCGGGTCCAGGTTCAGCAACACTATTGGGATGTTTCCACTGGCAGGTCCCATCCAGCCCAGTGCCTGGTCTACCCGGTTAGACCAGGAGCATCTCCAATGGCCAAAAGCTGCCTTTCCACAGGCAGGCGTGTACCAGCCCAATGCCTGGTCAAACCGGTCTGACCAGGTAAACGTTTTGGGAACGACCTCTAGCTATGTCCAAAGCGCGCTGAATTGTACTAACGTGACGTGAAGAGACTGCTGGCTGCTGTTAGGCAAACAGGAGAGTGAACAGCTTTCACTAAAAACAGGCAGGTCATGCGGATTTAATATTTCACATTATACCGCTGTTCTAAAAGGGTATTTTGCCGATATTAGCATTTAGCCACTGTTAGCGCTGTTGTTGACATAACATTTTGCATGTAGCTTACCTTCGTGTTTTAGCTGTTGCATTTCTGTTTTATTGGCCTTGGCACCTCTAAATGCCATAACTCTTATTGGCCAGAAGAGAGATGACCACCGTCACTAATAATATGCAGTTCATACAGATTTAATATTTCACTACATCATACCACTGTTAAACTCTTGTTAGCACAACGTTAGCTGGTGTTAGCATGACATTAGCATGTTGCTTACCTTCATATATCGTCTTTTAGCTGCTTCTTCCCTTTTGGCACCATTTCTGTAAACCCCACCAAAAAGGCAGTGTTTGTTCACATTGTTCTCATCACTCAAATTTTGTATCGCTGTTCTGTTTTTCGTAAATGCGAGAGCGGCACCCACAATAACGATCCTTGTGTGTAGTGGAAACCCTCGCCTGTACTGGGTAGAGTAGATATGTGACAAGGCGAGTACAAGCGTGTTATGTGGAACCGTAGCTTAAGTGCCCAAAGAGTGAGACCTGAACATCTTGAATGACCAGGTTTCGGTTTCTTCTTCCCTCGTCGCACGGGCATATTCCAAGATGACAATGCTATGATTCAGCGGACTCAGGGTTGGGTATGGAAAAATCTTTTCCAGTTAAAAAAAATGTGTACTGGAAAATGTTTGATGCCTGGACGGTCCTGAAACAGACAGCACTACATAGAGTGACTTAGTTGTGCAATAACTCCTATGCAATAACCTCTCTAGCAGTGTCACTTTATCACTTGCACTATGACTGTAAAGTTTGCACTGCATTGACTTTTTGGTGGGGATATTTTAGATTCTGTTTTAATTTTTATTATTTGCATTCTTTGCCCTTTTAAAGTTTTGATTATTGATTAAAAAAAATATACCACTATTTACTTGATTGCACATTATCCTGTTATTTGATTGTGAATGTCTCCACTGTGAGATCAATAAAGTTCCATCTTATCATATCTTCTACTTTGGGGTTCCATGACAAATAATTCAGTATAGGTATCGGTAATAGTATTGTTCAGGTTTTGGTATCTTAAACCAAGTATTGCAAAAGTACTGGTATTGGAACGATTCCAAGCCCTAATCGGGCTCACATTGTGAAAGAGTGATTCACATAATTGTTAGGCCGCCACTAACCCCATTGAGAATCGTTGGAGTGTGCTAGAGAAGGCTTTGCGCAGTGGTTACAATCACCCGTCATGAATACAAGATCTTAGTGAAAAAAGAATGGTGGATCTTTGGACTTCGCCAAAGCTTATTGAAACAATGCCGCAATCCAACGACATATTAGACCCTGTGACCTTTTTTGTGGGGGGTCAATACAGAACAATATTTCACTTCACTATTCGCTACAAAACAAAACAAAAATCAGGCATAGGGCCTTTAAGGAAACAAAACATAAATGCCCTAATCTGCCAGTGTGCTATACGAGTATGTGGCGAAGCCTGGAATTGCCGGGTGTTGATTCCAGAGGCTTAGGTTAATTGGCACTGAAAAAGAGGTGGGTGTGTCTCCCCCCTTTACGCCTGCCTTATTTACATAGTTAAGCTGTAATTAGCCTAACGAAGCCCCCCCCCCACCCAATCGGCCCGAGCAAACGTACGTACACGCTCCCCTCCTTCTCCCGTCGGCTCCACAACAGGTTTTGGGTCTCAATCGCAAACGAAACCTGTACTTTCCATCACTCCAGAGCCCTCTCCAATTCACCCGTTCATGTCTGACTGAATGGGGCCTTTTGCAACACCAATCAGCCAGTTTGTTGGTTATTTCTATCAGAAGGCATTGAATAGGGAGGGGGAGAGAGAGAAAGGGGGGGTTGAGTGAGAGAGGTGGCAGTCATTCCAGCACTCAGCAATCACTTCCTTCCTCCCCCCCCCCCTCCCGACTTGTGTGCCGCAGCGATTGGATCTAACATGCAAACTAGAGCCCTGTGTGACGAGAACATGGCTATATTTATACCAATTGTTAGGCGGATTTAAGAATCAAATTAATGTGTAAAGTGTTCAGAACTTGACTTCATTCTTTTAACACTGGGTAAGACCATTTTATGTCGAAAAGTGGCTTTGTTCATATGTGTTCAAAATGTTAAGATGGGGAGATGGTGGACAGCGAGTTTCCGGTAGATGAACATACAAAAGTAGGTCTGCTCAAGTTTGTCTTGAAGGTAAAGGGCAATATGAAAGAACCAAAAAAGAAGAACCAAAAGAACCAAATACACAATAATACGTCACTTTACAGCAGGGCCGCTGCAAGCAATTTTGGGGCCCTAAGCAGAAATGTTAAATGGTGCACCCATAATATTTAAAAAAGCTGGGTGGGGAGGAGGCGTAGCTCATTAAAGTTAAACACACTCTCAAAACGAGACCAATAATATTTGTGGAAATAAAGTAATTGAGTTTAGATGTTTAATACAGTTTAATAGTTGGTGCCCCTCCCCCCAGAACCTGAGTTTCTCTGCTCCGCCCCTGCAGCTACAGCGCACTTCAGCTCAGATGTGTCTTCCCTCTCGGCGCCTTCCCCTTTTTTCCTTTTTCACTGGCCGCTGCGAGGACAGCCACCAGAGAACAAGACATGACACCAATGTTCTGTCAGGATCTGAACTTAAGCTTGCAGCATCATTTGTATGACCGGGCCGTGCGTGAAGTCTCCTCGTGCGGCACAGAGATTCCTGTGTTTTATCATAAGCCGCATTGGCACACATAACTCTTCCTCCCCATCGTTCTCATTGAATGTGGGCAGTTTCTTGTCAGCTGCGTAAATAAAACAGTGGCGCAAATGCTGTACAATCACAGTGGTCTCAGTGCGGTGTCCCTCGGAGCACTTGAGGGTCATTGAAAGGCCAGAAAACTAGCCTGCAACTCTATGAAATTGATAGCAATGCTTTAGATCCACAAATCTGAGTTTACAATTTGCTATAGAACAAAACTAATTTGGTTCCATTACCAGAAAAAATAAGATAAAAAAATCAAGTGTAGAGACTTTAACATCACCGGTAATGTTAGGCAATGTTAGCCACATAATCTTTGAGAAACACCGCCTGATCCCCCCAAAAAAACAATGTAAGAAAGCTCACCAAAAATAAAGTGACACGCTTCTGCAATGTCTGTGGCGGCCAATCCACGTGTGAAAATGATATCTCATGCTCCCGGCCTGAACCACCCTTTCCAGCTCCATGAATCCTTGCATTGTCATCCTGGAATAAATATGCCCGAGGATCAGGGAAGAAGAAATCCATTGTTGGAAAAACCTGGTCATTCAGGACGTTCATGCCGATCTCATTCTTTGGGCACATAGTGTTGCTGAACCTAGACTTGACCAACTGCATCAAACTCCAGATCAGTACACTTCAGTACATCCAGGGGCCCACTTTTTTTTTGGGGGGGGGGGGGGGTTGTAATTCAGTAATATTTGTAAGCTTTTAAACTTGCACTCTCAATCACTCTCACTCATCCTAGCCCGATGGAGATCTTATTGTCCGTGTTATTATAGTGGTAGGGGAAACTAGAACCCCCGGAGGAAATCTAAACGAGAACGCAACTCCACAAAGAAAGGACTCACCTCGCCCGGACATTGAACCTTCTGGCTGTGAGGAAAGAGTATCAATAGGACCGGGTACCATTGAAGTGCATATGACAGGTTTGAATGCTTTTGACTTATTTAGTAGGATATTTAGTTTCAAGTTCATCATTTGCATAATTATCATTTTATTTCAGTGAAGCAGCAATTTTAATGAAGAAATGTTGGGCAGAAAAAGTTATTTTTATTTGAATTTTTAAGCTATTGACAGGAAGTGACATAGTTAGAGGTAAAGTTCCATAGCGTTTGACTCACTCATTTCCCATTGACTTAACATGGTCAGCACGGCAACAGTTTAAAATTATTGTCCTTCGTCACTTCCTGTCGGTGTCCAATGAGGAAGTGAAACTATAAAGATCACAAAAATGGTCAAACTAAAGAAAGCTGGGTAAAATCTATGTTTTGGCAGCAAAAAAAAAGAATTTTGTGTCCTATGCACTTTAAACGATACCTGTATGTTATCGAAAAAAAGTACTACTGGTATCAAAAAAATAAAAGTATCGAGCAAGTACAGGAAAAAAAAAATCTTATATCTTTAGATCCAAGTTTTGATGCTGTTTTTCCAGTGACAGCACTAAAGGAAGTAACTTGGTTGTTTCAGCTGAAATAAAAAATAAATAAAACATTTTTGGCCAATATTTGCCCCATTTTTTCTAGATTTGTTTCCATCATTTTTGCTAATTTTTAATTATTATTTTCTGTATTTCCCCCTAATATATTCCCCTTTTTCCGCCAATTTATCCCTAATTTTTCCCTATTTTTGCCACATTTTCTCCCCATCTTTTGCGGCAATTTCTCCCAATTTTCCACCAAATGATTCCCCATTTTTCACACATTTCCTGACATTGGAGACAAACCCGATACTGTAAATTTGCAGATCTCCCACACATTATTGTTATGTTTTCTGGTTCTAGACGACAACCATTTTAGTATAGTTATCGGAAATGGTATCGTTCAGGTATCGGTATCGAAAACCAAGTATCGTTAAAGCACCGGTATCAAAAAATGTTTACGGTACCCAGCCTTACTTATCAAAAACTATTTCCCCCTTCAGTTCTTGTTACTAAAGGCTTCCGATCCACCGACATGTTTTAAAATCCTGAAACTGAAAGTAAACTAGATCCATTAGAAATCAAAGCTGCCTGGCATTAACAAAGTGAGCACTCCCGAAAAGAAGAACGGATGTTAAGGCGATTGCACGATAATGAATATTTCTTTCATAACGTTGTTCTGTTGGCCCTCCAGCCCAGGACCTGTAGGTGCGCAGACAGTCACAGCACCTCATCCCTCCAAGGCCTCCCCGGTCGCTGGCTGCTACATTCCCCTCGCTGCCCTTCCTATTTCAGCAGGAATTTAATCTTTCCAGCCATCGTTGTTTTTCCTCTCCCCTATTTTTACTGCCGCTGCTGCTGAGGACCCACAGGCTGCCTCTCTGTACGCTCCTCGTGCCCACCCCCCCACCACCACCACGACTGCACACCCCCCACCACCGTTGCTAAGCCCCCCCCCCCCCCTTCCCTCCATGCTTTTCTCTCCCCTCCAGTATCTGTATTTGTCGACCTCTCTGTTACTCATCAGCCCGCCACGTACCTTTTGTCTCAGCATGACTCAAAACTGGACAATAGGTGTTCATATTAAAACAATCTTTTGTAAATGATGTCCCCCAAATGAAAACAATATAATCACATATATTGAATTGTTAAAAATCCTTCAATAAAATAGATTTGTATGTAAATCTTGACTGACTGGTGTAAGTGTGCACTTAACTTTATGACTTCATTTGTAATAATTGGGGGAAAATATGGGGGAAAAATGGACCAAAAATAAATAAATAGGGGAAACATTGGGGGAAAATTACTACAGTATATCGCCTTATTGTTCAATAAATTACAGATAAACAATACATTTTTGGGCTCAATGTTTATCAAAACTAAATTTTTCTAAATTTGTTTCTGTTGTAATACTTAATTTTGTATGCAAAGTCAGTTGTCTCATTTGTTTCATGTTCATTGTGGGATATATTAAGTGTAAGTACTTTTTGACCAGAGCTTAACTGTCATTTTTAAGCTTCAGGATTAGTTTCTGTGGCATTATAAGGTATACAAAATAATATCATTTATCGCAATATCAATTTCCTGCCTCAATATATTGAACTTTAGATTGTGTTATTGTGACAGGCCTAAGTGTGAAAGAAAACATCTTTAAGTGGAACTAGACACCTAAACTTCGCCCACATTCGCTGTTCAAAGGCACCGAAGTGGGTTGTGCCTGGAGGACTGTGGGCGTGGTCAATGCCACGAGGGAACGGCGAGTACAGCGTCACAGATAAAGAAAGAGGTTGCTAATGAATGATGTGTTAGTCTGACGTAGCCTGGATATACTGCATGGAGAAAAAGTCTCTGCAGTCTCAAGCAGTTCTGTCACCAACACTATTTGTTGTCCTCAACCTGTGAGACGTTTCTGTGACGTCCCTGACACGACTCTGAGATCTTCTTAGTTTCCAAACAGGTCTCGGAGACATTGCAGGGACGTCACAGAAACGCCTCCCAGATTGAGGGCAACAAATAATGTTCTCAACATTGCCAAAGCTGCTTGAGACTGCGTAGACCTCTGAGACCATGCGGAAACTCTACTGAAATCTAACCTGTTGGTTCTCGCCGAGACTACCTGGAGACTCGCCTTATTGCCAGGGGACGTATCGGAGACAACTTCGTGATAAGAAGCGACTCTAGTCTCCAACTAGTCTCTCTAGGCCTGTGAGATATGCCATATGCATGCGCGCAATCAGTCCACGGAGACTGCCGTGACGGGCAGTTTCCGCGACGTCTCCGCAACTCTCTCCGGTGAGATAGGCCCTTTAGTGAACAAATTGACAATCTCGTAGAGAAGCACATGAAGAAGCAGTAAACTGATTTACTTCATAACCATCTCAACACCCGTGGACAAATCATCGAGCACTCGCAGCGCATTCACAAGACCTTTATAATTTATCATGTCTTTGTACATTTATGAAGTATGGATTTGTGAAGGAACGCAAAAGCAAAGGATAAAAAAGTGCGAAGGCATTTAAAGAATACAAACTGAGCAAGAGATAAAGGATTTTAGTTGATCCGATACTAGGGCAGACATAAAAGGTCTCTTGCCTCACAGTAAGGAGGTCCCAGGTTCAAAACCCCAGACCAGGTGGAGAACTTCAGTGTGAAGTGTGAATGTTCTCCAGAGTTGGCCTTCAGCAGAAGGTAATCCAGACCAAGATCCTGGCTTAAGATCTGGTGTTTTGGTTTCTCCTAAAAAAAAAATCGAATGTCCAGTAGGGTCCTTTCTGTGGTCAGGACTCCCCTGAAAGAGACTATCTCAGAGGGACTGTTCCGGTTAAATGGAGGTCAAATTAAATATGTTTTTTTTAATCAATCTTCCCATCACTTCCACGTGGGGAATTTTAGTGAGCATGTCTCAATGTGTCTGAGTATATTTCCTTTGGCTACTCTGATTTCTTGCACCAACCATCCGGACCATGGCCATATCTGGAGAGCGGTCCTCAGATACTGCACTGTGGTTACCCAATGCTCCGGACAGCCAGGTCACTGCACATTTGGGAGTCCACATTAGACCCATTTCTGCAGCCTTTGGTCTTTGAAAAACAACTTACAGCACACTCTGCAAATTGAAAACAAAATTGCGTATGCTCTCCGACACAACGGCACCAACAAGGCTCAGTATTTGAAACCAATTGAAATCAGTGCTTAAAATTCACAACATTGCGAGCTGTTTTGTGTTTCGGAGACAATAGTGTGATGTGGGTAAGAGCGCAGACAGATAGAGGGAGGGCGGGGTGTGTCACAGAGAGAGAGAGAGAGACAGGGACAGAGAGAGTAAAGAGGTCAGACTGAGCTTATGAAACATTTTCTAACCTAACCCGGCCTAGTTCTGACAGGGCAGGTCCACTCACTCTCTCTGCTTCATAATGACATTTACTGTACATGCTTCTCCACACAGTGAGCCTATAGTTGCATTTCCCCCCCACCAATGAAGCTTTTAAAGATGTGTAAATGGTTGCAGATCAAAAATAAGAGATCCAACATGATAAAATTACTATTCAAAAACATACCAGGTTTTATTTAGTTAATGTCTTAATATCACACAACACCATCAAGATTCACGGCAGTATTGTCTTGGTTTCATGTTTTTAAACAAAAATAATGCCTATTCACATGAAAAAGTAATTCACCGAAAAATGATAGACTTCCGACCTTTGAGAACTGGAACTCTGCATTACTCTGTAAACGCTGTTGACTTGCAACAACAAAATGGCAGATTTTGGCCTTAACGTTCAATCTATAACATTCGATCCTGAATTCTATTATTAGCTGCAGTACGTCCCTCTTGAAGTGTCCAGCTGAAGTCACGCGGTGGTGCATTCCTTCTCCAGGAACTTGCTCCTGGGTTTTTTAATAGTTCATGGCAGAAGCATGATTTGCGCTGAATCCATGGAGGCCTGGCGCCCAGAAAGAATCTCTAGGGCAGTGGTTCTCAACTGGCTGGTCGGGACCCAAAACTGGGTCGCAAAACGGTTTTCAGTGGGTCGCGAGCCTTTCCCAAAAAAACATTTCTTTTAATATTTATATACGGGAAAAGTATAGACTCATACTGTTGTTTTTATCATAATTTTTTCTTATTTAAAGTTGCACTATGCAACTTTTTATGTAATACGTTTAATACGGTGACGGGTCAGAAGCCCCTTATGAGAGACCAACAGGCCCGGTTAGAACCATGAGGCCGTCCTTCTGTGGACCCACCACCTGTAGAAGGAGCCATCGGGGGCTGGTGCTATGTGATTTGGGCAGCTCCAACAGCTGCCCCCACGACCCAGCAACGGACAAGTGGAAGAAAATGGATTAATACATATTTGACCCACCCATACAGCCGCTGGGTCATTGAAAGGTCAGATATGAACTTTTTATTTTTACATAAAAAGTTGCATAGTTGCATAGAACAAAAGCTTCCAAAGAAAAGACAATATTTTGCATTATATTTATTTTAAGTCCAAGTCATATTTGGGTCGCAGCTTGTCATCCTAGAGTGATTGTGGGTCCCGACACCATACCAGGTGAGACCACTGCTCTAGAGCACAGTGGAAAATACACAAAAACAAATTGCGTGTGTTCAGCAGACTGGTACCTTTCACTGAGATCGGATTATTCTGTCGATTATTATGTATTTTCACAATATGCTTTTTCTTCCTTCAAAATCTGTAGGTTATAGCTATGACCTTGTAAGATTTAGCTTAGCTCACTCTAGCCAGCACGCCTAGCATGCTGATTGGTCAGAACTGGTCACGTGGTATGAGAGTTGAAGTGCAAAAAAACTGCACAAACGATAGCATGGTATCAATTGTGTGTGTTGATAGGCTAATATCGGCACCCTCTACAATGGCGACATGTTGTTTTTTGACCGATTGAGCACAGCCATTGAAAAGAAGAGCTGCTCTGATGTCATTTTTTTATTTTAAATGTTGTCTTACACAAAACTAGCCTCGGTGTTTATTGTTTTGGTTATAATGTTGTTACATTTCTAAAGTTCTGAATGTCTGAACTGTTAGCCTAGCTAAATGCTATGTGCAGCCCGGGTCTGTCACTGACCTTTCACCAGCAGCTGCACTTATACAAATACTCATGCGTGATGCTAATTCTTCACATTTTATTGTCTTAAATGTTTGTCATACTTTATTTAACAAAAACGCAAATTAGTCTTAAATCACTTCAATGCTGATGGGTATCGAATACAGTTGAGTTTGTCAGGTAGAAATGTTTTTATAATTGTTGCCCGAGTAAGAGACGGAGCATCAGCATCTAGCTAGACTAACCGTTAGCATGTTCTAATCTTTTAAAACAGAAGAATGGACTCAAACTTAAGATTGTGCCTCTTATAACAGACTCAGAGGCCAGTTGTAAGTAAGAGATAATTTATGTGGACGTGCCAACAATCGTGCTGTATCATCCACATCCGAGAATTATTTGTAATTAAATTGTTGTGCATGTGTGATTATATATGAATGTGTATAAAAATACAATGTAACATTGCAAAAAACACAAAGTGTCCATAAGTATTATAAAAAAGACTAAATGAATAAAACATGAAATAGGGGAGTTTATGTATGAGAGTGTTTTTATGCTGCGCTCTGAACTTTGTGAGGTGACAATTAGCTCCAGCCGACCAGCTTAACCCAAACTTTAAAACATATGTGGCTACGCTTTTTGCTCCTCACTAAACTCACTGCTACTCTAAACATTTCGGTATATTTCTTTTTTCTTTTTCTTTTTAGGGTCGCTGTGGATATTTATTCAAAGTGTTGTGCTGTGGAGCATTTAAGTTGGATGAAAGTTGGACAGGGGGAAGTTGGCTCATGTAGAGTGTTTGTCCTTTCGCCGGTGGTCAAATATTTAGAAGAAAATCTGTGTCTAGCTGGTCATTGGGAGCATGGTGTACATTGCTGGCACAGTACAATCTAAAATGTGACGCAGTGTGCCTTTAAATGAAATGAGGTTCTTTCCAACTGTGTCATTGGAAGTCCAGATGTTTTAAGTCCCTTTGTTTAATTTTTATTTTGTTTTTATTAGTCGATGAAAATATCTGCAGATTTTAGCCATAGTTTTAGTCAACATAAAGTACTTCAATCTTAGTCTGCAAAAAGACCACCTTCACTAAAATGATGACGCGATATTATGGTCGGCACAATTAACAGTGTGCCGACCATATTTAAAAAAAAAATGAGAATGTAAATTATTTTGGTCACGCAAAATGTCAGCCTGGGCTGTCCATGCATGTATCATTCATAACATGGTCAGTTTCACCTTATCTTCTCGCTCTGTCTCTCTCTCACCTTCTTTCTCTATACCCCTTTTCTCTCTCATCCCCCTCTCTTTCACTCTCTCCGTCTCTCCCCAACGTGTTGTTGACTGTCTCGTCCCTTTGGCCCGTAACACTCCCATGCCCCTTCTCCTCCCTCCCTCCCTCCCTCCTCTTCTCCCCGTAAGGGCCCCTCTAACCCCCCCAAACTTCTCTCAATCTTGCCCGTGTAGCCTTCCTCTCCTCTCCTCCGCTCCTATTCTCTCCATTCTCTCTCTGCCCTTCCTTCTTATCCTTATGAAACAAAATGCGTGTTCCCTCCTGGCGTGCTTACACACACGCACGCACGCACCAACCATCCAGCGCAAACGCCCCCCCACCCCCACCCCTCCAACCCCCTCCCCTTTAACTCGCTGACTTAGGCACATACAGGCTAATAGTGTGTGCGTACGCGATAGCCTTGCTAGCGTAGCGTGCGTGGATCTGGTGGAGGGGAGGGGTGTGTGGGGGCTAGCATGTTTTTGTGTGCACACTGCTGACGCTAACACACACATGATCTCCATTAGCGGCGGCTGGTGGGGAAGAGGCGGGCGGGCGCATTCATAAAACCGACTCGTACAAGAGGGAAACATCCAGGTATACATGCGCGCACGCGGGGCTAGGGCAGTGGGGGGCTCCTAGGGGCCCCTTATCCACGCAGTACACCCCCCTCCCCACTCCGCACGCCTTCTTCCCCCTTTGGCCCCTGAGGTTTGCACCGGGGACTGCAAGCGCTTTCTTCTTGGAGAAAGCATTTGACATGTCCCCAGTGGTGTAGAAATGACCCCGTTTTGGTGATACTTATAAGATGTCTTTGTCGAATGTCCCTGGTATGATAACAACAACAAAATTAAATAAAATAAAAAAAATGGCGTCATTCCTAAGCAACCAAAAGTGTCCAAGGCAACCAGATGCATGTGTCATAGAAGTAGCCAATGACGCACTTGCAAAATACTTATAGTAATAGTAGGCTGCAGTAATAACAAGAGAGTGTCAGTCTATTGAAAGTGAAATGAATAAACACACCCATTATAGATGGAGGCTCAAGATCTAAAGGAGAGGGTCCCGAGGCACATGGAAAGAAAAAGTATCAAAAAGTAGTCAACTGCCCTTGGTAATTTTTGTTTCGAGCTGACGGTGCATTTCTCATTCAGGCGGTTTTGCACATTCTGAAATTGTTCCAGGTTAAGGACATAGGTCAATATTCCTTTGAGCTGCGGAGTTGGACGTGAAACTAGTGCCCAACAATAAGTTCTCAGTCATCCAGGAAGGAAATACAATCGCAGTAAAGACAATAGGCCATGAATTCCCAGTCATTTAGGCGGCTCATTTCATCCAATACAATTAAAACAAAATAACTGGACTTAATTTTAGAAAGACGCCGACGCTTCACTTCCCATCTCCATTCCCCCCCCCCACCCACCCCCCCAAAAAAGCCATGAGGAAGCTCTCTGGGTGGAGAGTGAAACGTTGGTGTCTTTCTAAAAGTAAGTCCGGTTGCACAAGACCGTTTCTTATGAGCTTTTTTAAACTTGACCGGGTTGTTTCAGATGAGGAATGCTGTGTTTTTCATCCGAGAGGTTTCTTCTGACTCATCTGTGCAAGCTGGTTTTTAAGCTCTCCGTCTGAGGGGATTCGCCATCACGCCACCTTTTTTATGTTATAGGCCAGTTTCACTCATCAAGCTCTGAACTGGAGTGAAATAGGGTCACTTGCAGCTAGGACTTAACAATACCAGTCTGGTATCGGATTTTTTTTTTTAAAGTTTTACTGGCATAAAAAAAAAATTTAAGTATCGAAAGTACCAAAAAATAAAAATAAAAAAAACATATATCCCTAGACCTAAGTTTTGATGGTGTTGGTCCAAGGACAGCATTAAAGAAAGTGACGTGGTTGTTTCAGCTCAAATAAATGATATTTTTTCCCAGATATCCAAAGAAAAATTGTCCCAATGTTTGCCCCATTTTCCGCAATTTTAGATGTTTTTTTGCTCTCTTTTTTATTTTTTTTTACTAATATTTTCTCGATTTCCTTTAATTTCCCCCCAAATTTATTCCCACATTTAAATGTTTTTTTTTTCCTTATTTCTTGACATTAGAGATTAACCTGATAATGTAAAATTTGCAGATCTTCCACACATTATTGTTCTCTTTTGTGGTTCTATATAACAAATATTTTAGTATCGGTATCGAAAACCAAGTACTGTTAAAATAACGGTATCGAAATTTTAAAAAAAAGCCTGTTGTCAAATTTGCCACGTCTTCTGACTGAAAGATGCAACTTCAATTGGAAAAAAATAATTAAATGACCCAGTCCAGTTGGACACTTTTGAAATCCTTTGCTACTGCAGCCGACAGCTTACACGGACATTTGCATTGAAGGACAGCAATAGCGGTTTGGACAATCCACACAGGGCTTCGCTAATGAAACAAAGCTAATCTGGGGAGCGCGGCGAAGAAGCTTTGTGTTCACACTTTGGGCCACCAGGGGCACACGATCACACCAAAGTCCCAAAAGCAGCGTGGGGCTCTGCTAAAAATACTCCGAGCCGAAGACCCCATGTCAGGAGGCGCGGAACAGGTGTGATGGGCAGGAGGGGACCGCAGAGCCAAAGTATTCCCGCCACCGAGGTGTGAAATGCAACCAGGACCATGCTTAGGTGTGTGTGTGTGTGTGTGTGTGTGTGGGGGGGGGGGGGGGGGGTATTAACCTGAGATGCTGCTAATTTCTGTTTCTGGCACCAGATATCTTTCTATCCCAGGAAATGGTCTCGTCACAAAGCTTTTATTTTGCATAGAAACTAGGGATGCACCGATACCGCTTTTTCTAAAACCGATACTTTGATTTTACTACTTTTTTTCAACATTTTCACAGCAGATTCGTTAGCAATTAGTTACTTTACCCATTTGCATTTCCTTTTAGTAAAGTAGGCTCCACTTTTAAGAGAAGTTGCATCAGAATTGAACATATGCCATTTTATTTATTTTTCATTCAATATCATTTTGAACCTCTTAACTCTCACCTGAACCGAGCACATTTTCGAGTTTGGCTTTACCCAAATCTAAAAGCTTGTTGAAAAAAGTGTCAAAATAGCAACAAAAATATAAGAATAATTTTTACTGCATGTAATTTACTGCATTGTTTTCCGAGGCTTATTGTGATTTGATTCTTGGGTCTCACTTTGTTGATTCATAAAGATGTTAAATAAAAAGGGCCATAGACAGAACAGCCCATGTCTAAAAGTTACTCAATGCTTGTGCTGTATTCATTTATTTGTTTCAAATTTCCCTCAATATGGACATGCTTTATATCTTTTATTTTGCATTTTCGGAGTACTTTTTAGTCACTGGATCCATTTGCAGTAAATCCCTGAGCATAAAGCTGTTCAGAGACGGCAGACTCGTTAGCTGCTAGTTAGCAACATTAGCTGCTTGTCTTGTAAACACTGCAGCACAATGAAGACAACATTTAGCACCGGTTAAATCCAGCACAGACTCTGATTTAGAGAGTGTAGTCTGTAATAAAGTCAGCTCCATGTGGAATATTGTATTTCCACTGAAGAATTCTCCAGTTTGTCGACTCTTTGCTCTCCTCAGCAGGTATTGGTCTGTGGTATCGAGACTACATGGGTACAAGAGTGTACTATGGAGCCCACACCCGACAGTGGTACTTGTGGGGTTAGCATGTTGACCTCTTGAGAAGGCGCTGGGCTGAATAAGCAGGCTGACTCAAACGCGCACCAGTGACACAAAGCACATAGCAGTCCTTGTGGTCGTACTAGCAGCATGAAACAAAAATCAAGACCATTTTCGAACGAACCGTTAAGTACAGATTCCCACCATTGGCCTGGACTTCGTTTCACGCGCTCACATGTACGAGCTGCTCAGGTATTAGCCTGCCGCAGACTGCTCATCAATAGGGCTCTGCTTTCCATCTGTCTTTAATCGGCGGCCCTTCTCCACTCGCTCACAACGCCACGCTGCTGCAGACTGAATGTATACCTACAGCCTGTTAGTGTTTAGTCTGCCATAGAGCTGCCCGTCCTATCTATCCATGCTACAAGACGGCACTGTTGGTCACTAAGGTGGGGGGAGAACCAGATGTGTCTTCGAAGTCGCCAATGGTGCACTGAAAGGTCTATTTATTTTTTTCTATTTTGTATTTTATCACGCTTAGCCTCGAGCCAGAGACGTAGTCCAGTCACAATTTGTCGAGTCATCCTCAAGACCTCATTGTCACTCCATTTTGTAGTGGTGTCCGAATGTCCAGAGAGAGAGAGGGGAAAAAAATGATTGCACTCAAAATTTCCCACAATGCATTCTGAAAAGTGGTGAGCAGCGATGGTCAGAAGATGAGTCAATATAGACCACAATCCACTGCGAGGGGAGGAGAACAGACAATGCACAGTGAAACGGCGTCTTTCCACTTTTCATCCCAGTTACGCCATGATCCAGCCCCCCACATTGTTCTAACTCTAACCAAATCCCTTTTCCTAACCCTAACCCCAACCTTAACATTTGGCTTATGGCTTAACAGGATTGGAAATCGAAAGGTTGCCAACGTTAGCTGCTCACCGCTAGCTTCCCCTCTAAGGCAGTGGTTCCCAACAACCAGGGGTACTTGGGGCACTTGAGCCCCAAGTACCAAGTACCCAACAACCAGGGGGTACTTGGGAATGAGTACGCAGTTTCACCTTAAAAAGAAGGTGAAACTGCGCAGAATTTCAATGGAAAGTTAGTTTTAATGATGTTCTTCAGTAAAAAGGTTTGATTTTGAGCGAATTTTAGCTTCATTTTGAACACAAAATTCTATTAAATACTGAATAATCTTTGTTTAGTTGGCAACGTTTTAATAATATGGGCAAGATCGTCGAGGTAGTGGGGTACTCGGAGTATAAATGAACGACTCAAGGGGTACGCAAGACAAAAAAGGTTGGGAACCACTGCTCTAAGGCAAAAAGGCAATAGTCAAATTCTTCACTCGTGTAAAAGCCATATAAAACGTATCTGATAACTAGTTATCCGTAGATAATAAACAGTCGCTTGAATTTGGTCGCTCTTTATCACAGAAACAGAAATCCATGATTGGCCCACCCAAGTTTAGCGAACTTTACTGCAGATGTTGCGTACTCAAGTCCAAGTTGGCGATTCAGACGCACGCTGCTCACTAGTTTTTCAAACCGCAAACGTCATCTGGGGTAAGGAGAAAGTGAAAGTGAGTTGCGTGTCCGCATCTCCAACAGAATTAGTCTACTATATAGTGTGGCACGATAGAGTAAATGAGGAGTTAGGGGCTAGGGTGGACATTGGGACACAGCCCAGGGACCTTATGTATAAAGTTTGCTTACGCCCTATGCATGGGGTAAGCCGCCCTCTGTGCCTAACGTGGGATTTATAAAACTCCTATTCGGCTTGGAACTTTGCTTTATCTCCACGGCAGCTCTGACCCTGGCTTACGCTCTACACAGAGACTGAAGTTAAAGGGGAAAAGGCGACACTCGCGGAGTGGTGGAGAAGTGGCTGGTGAGGACAACAGAAAATCCAATGAAAATAATTACATTTACACTTCCTTATTCGAAGGAAGGATGTTAGACGGTCATAATTTCATTGACATCCATTTAAATCCGTGCGCCCTCATGCACACACTGCGAAGTAAAGTAGAGACGATTTCCTGATGAATGCGAGTCTCGATATATGAAAGACCGGACACAAGCAGAAAGTACTCATGTAAACTGCACATAAGCCTGTCGGCCTTATATAACCGTGCATACAGCGCGCACGGAGCTCCTCGTGGGTCCCGGTCCCGTGTTCACCTCACAGTTCTCGTTCATCTCACATTTCATCACAAGGACAGGGAAAGTCCTACATGACCGTCTCTTGTCATGTCCTATTATTAACAATGCCAAAACGGCTAGAAGGAAAAATGCAGACAACGCACTGAACTTGATCTATATTGCTTTTTCCAAGATTTCACCAAGACCAATGAATCATTTTATTGTTCATTGGGAGTTGGGTCGGGGGCTTCGTGCCCCTAGGAGGGTCTCCCATGGCAAACAGGTCCTCGGTGACGGGTCAGACAAAGAACGGTTCAGAAGCCCCTTATGAGAGACCAACAGGCCTGGTTAGAACCATGAGTCCGTCCTTCTGTGGACCCACCACCTGCAGGAGGAGCCATAGAGGCTGGTGCAGCTCCAACAGCTGCCCCCACGACCCGGCAACGGACAAGTGGAAGAAAATGGATGGATGGATGTGAGTAGGGTTTGGGTTTGCAGATTCCCTCTGCAGGCGACACCTGCACAGATTGCGTGGAGAGCTGCGCACGGAGGGTTTTATAAATCCGGATTTTCTGTGCGTGCAAGTCCGAGAGCCATGTTTGAAGCACTGATGTAAAGTTACAGTCCAAGTTGAGTCACTGTCGCCAAAAAAAGTCTCAAATCAATGAAATCACGATAGCGTTTAAGTACTTTTGACCTCAAGATATGATCACTTAACCGCTTACCCCCCCGCCTTAACCGAGGTTACAGACTATAGGCCAATATAACACCTCATTTGAAAGCTAAGACCTACAAAACTGATTGTGACTTTTTTGTCGCATTGTTGCTGTGTTTTTGTCACATTTTTCTCGCATTTGTCTCTTTTTTGTCTTGTTTTCATAGTTCTGTCGTCTTTTAGTCACATTTTTGTCAAATTTGTCAATTTTTTGTTGTGTTATTGTTGCTTTTCCGACACATTTGACACAAGTTCTCAAGCCTAAACCAAGTCCAGTTGCCCCTTAGAAATTCACACGTCGAGCCCCAAGCCCTCAGTCTGTATGTCCGGGTCGAAATGACTTGGAAAACAAGTCACAAGTCCAAGTCCGGGACTCGAGTGCTACATCTCTGCCTCCACCATGAACTCCAGCATGATGCTATGGCTTTTTTATTTTTTTATTTGGGTTAAAAATGTGGAGAGAAAACAGCCATCGAGCTGCCTGCCTCATATCTGTTCTCCAATATATAGAGGCTGGTGGTGTCTACAAATGTGCCTGTCTTCGCACAAATGAACCAGGTCAATATTTCCACCTGACGCAGTTTTGGGGACAGCGTGTGGAAAGTAGGCTGGCTCACACCAGTCGGGCGACGGTGGGGCAGCTTCATGCATGAACAACAGAGTCGAATTTATATACATTTGTATGATAGATTGTAAATGGAGTCTGCTACTTTATGTCTGTGAAGTAGTCTTGTAGTCTTTTCGAGAAATGAGTCACTGTCACTCTTCCAATCCAAGCGTTTTATGGTAATGTTTTATGGTAAGATTTAAAGTGGGAATACGAGTAACTGCGTCTTATAAAACTGCTTTTGGACACTTCAGGAATCATATTTTACAAGCTAAACACAATGTATGAGCCTCCACTTTTCGCCAATGGCATCCTACAAACAACAAAATTCAAGGAATCAAAGTTTATGGCAAGACAAGGCAGGTAAAAACAATGATTTTTCATGCAGTGATCAATGCTGAAATGTGTGTTTTCTCCCATAACATCTTGGTTTTATTGTCCGAGAAAAGAAAGAAAGAAAAGAAATTCACCATTTGCTTATTTTTAGTGGTGGGACTCAATTATTGTGCTTTACTGAAATTGTGTTCAGGTGTCAGTCCTGAGCCGCTGAGACTGAGCAGCGCTGCCATTGTGGGCCGACCTTTCACCATTTTCTGGGAAGAGCTTAGCAGTTAATCTGTTTTATTCACCAGTGAACGTCCATTAGCCAGAACATTAGTTGGGATATATAGCATGTGGTGCTTAGCTATCAGTCTTGCCCGGATACCTCCTCTTTTGTCTCTTTTTTTGTTTCCTGTAGCGTAGTGGGGCGACGGTGGCGCAGATGGTAGAGCGGGTCGTCTCATGATCGGAAGGTCATGGGTTCGAATCCCGCCTCCTGAAGGTGCACGCTGTCGTTGTGTCCTTGGGCAAGACACTTCACCCACCTTGCCTCCAGTGTCTGCGTACATTGGTGTATGAATGGGTGAGAGGTTCCATGCTGTAAAGCGCTTTGAGTGCCTAATGTAGGTGGAAAAGCGCTATATAAGTTGAGACCATTTACCGTTTAGCCGATAAGCTAGCTGTTTGTTTACTTTTTAAAAGCTGCGTTCTTCAGGACCATTATGGACTCTGCAGTAAAACACAAAAACACGGCAAAGGCTCACAAAAGCATCCAGTAAAACAATGTGGAACACAGAAACCACAAATGCAGTTTGTAGAAAAAGGGGAAAAAACGCAGCTGTACCAAGAAGGAGGGAGGTTGTTCCACATTGCTCCAGCATCACTTATTTAGGGGGTGTATTTATATTTAGGTATATTTCAGATGCTTCTTTGTATTTTCTTACATTATTATGAGTGATAATTTCAAACACTTCAGAGACAATAGCAGTTTGATTTATTTTGGGGAATGATCTTTTTAAATAAGTCTATGTCGGCTTAACTGTGTGAATGAACCAGTTTGACAGTAAAATTGTTTTTGGCTGTACGCCGTGTTCGGAAAGTGAAAAAGTGTCTGTGCTGCTTAAGTAAAGTTCGAATCATACTTTTAATTGTACTAAACCTCATGTAATTAATTAATTGGAATTAATCGGAAAAAGTCACGGCCCTGCTTATTTTATAACGTTTTGTCCGCTAGCGAGCCGCAAATTTCTCGGAAATGACTACAACAAGGGAGCGCACAGGAAAGTTTTCACACTTATTCATTCGCAAACACGCAGTAGCGCAAAAGGCGACCGAGATGACGCTGTAATCTAAAAAGGGTCATTTTCTTTTTGGGAGACAGACAGCTGCAGCTATATACAGGTGCAGACGTTGCAAAACTTTAGGGTCTGTTTTCTCAAAATTTGGTTTTCATTCCTACTATAGAGGAGTGGCGTACTGAGTGAAAATATGACCTAAGGAAGATTCACTTGGATAAATATTCAGACAATTTATTGTCTGAATAAATGCAGTTTTATTGAAGTATGCAGGCTTTCTCACTGTTCATGTTTCATTCCACTCTTGAAATAATAACTCCAGTGTATATACCTCAGTGTAGCTATAACTTTCCAGTCTTGTATTCTTAATATTTTTCAAGGGTTTTCCAGTGGAATTTTTTTTATATCTAATTAGCAGACGATTTTTTTCAAATAAAATTCAAACCTGGCTCTATCCATTATTTAGATGTCGCAAAAAAAAATCTAAGCAATTTTAACCATTTTATATATAAAATACCTTTTTTTTTATTTTTTTTATGAAAACCTAAAATGACAGAAAACATGTTTTTGGTCATATATTAGATCTGTAAATAAATTCAAATTGATATCTCTAAATGTATTTTTTCTCCCAATTCACCTGCAGTGTCTTGCCTTAAGAGTTTCTGCAGTAGAAGAAGAAAAGACCAAGTAGACAAGTAGTAAATGGAGTGAAATACACTAAGGTATGTTAAAAAATTGGTTGCTATGTCCCCTCTAAATCCCTTATAAAAAGGTCTTGCCCTTACATTTAAATGATAAATGCAAAAGAGATATTTCAAAATGAAATAGGTCCTAGTATGCTCGTCGGTGCGTGGGAATGTTTACACAGTCATGTTAAACCACATCAGTCTGGATAGCGTTTACAGGGCGTAGTATTAGCACTAGCCCAAAGGGGGCAGTGTGTCAATGTTGGACAGAAACACTGAAGTGGACCTAAAAATAACTTTTAGCTAAGCGATATTGACGGACTAGAGATTTCCATGACTTCAGAATTGATGAAAATGTAAGGGCATATATTTAAAGCCGCTGTACCTGATATTTTGTTTACAAACAATAAAAAAGGGAGCAAGTAAATCGACTTGTTGGTTGAGTGAGTCGCAACATTGATTTTGTAATTTATACCATCCCAATTCTTCACAGGGATGAGTTTCAGCACATTTTGCAACTTTCAGTGTCACTTTTAAAAAGGGACTACATGATAGTTGTCTTTTTTTTTTTTTTTTGCTCACGACTGCCACCTCAGGTCTTACATGTAACTGCAGTCTCTATGTTAAGCTTGTGAATGACGATGAAGATAGTGCAGGCTTTTAGCGGCAATTGTGGGGAATAGGTCTGGGCTCAGTCTACACATTGGGACACTGGATTTTAAAATTTTTAAATTCCATCTTGACCCTTTAAGGGTCACTGTCACAGTAGCGCTAACAAAAACTAGCCTGCTAGCACATGAAATTGACACAAATGCTTTAGAAGTAGATGTACGGTATTTTTTTCCACAAGTGTCGGAATATACTGAAGGAAGACAAAAACAAATGTGTTGAGTTACTAGAAAAAACAAAACAAGTCACAGGCTCTTTAATATCTGGTTTACATTACAGTCTTTTTGAGTAATAACAGATATTTTGGATGACCAATTTGGAAGTAATCGGCATATCGCCCCAGGGAACGCAATCGAACTCCTCTCACGTGTACTGAATGTGAACACGGGCCAAAGACAAACTGATTTCAGCCATTGAAATTCAGTTCTAATTCACCACAATGTACCGAAGCGTTGTTACTACAAACAGGGATGGTCAGCCCATGTATTGCCCCTTCCTTTTCGGGGACCCTATTGCCCCTATAGTCTACAGTAGCAGCGCAAACAAAAGCAGCGTGAGAGATAATCAGTCTTAGTCCTCATCTAAACTAACCCAGTCTGTCCAATGGGCCGCGGACTATGGGGCTGGGGGGTGGGGGGGATTGTGTGGGACTTTTAATCCACTTAAAACCACAGGACCAGAGCTGCTGCTGCCGCCGCCGCTGATGCTGCTTCAGAGGGGCCTGACCCGCAGTACGTCACACACACATGCAACATTTATTTATTCGGTTATAACATACATGCGAAAGTGCAGCTTACGTACAGCTCATTTATATTCATGTAACGCTCTAATGTGGGGTAAAAAAAAACCTGCGAGCTTTCCTATCCATTGGGTCTCAAGTGATTGCAATTTATAGCCATTAATGATTTAACGGAAAAAAGCACGGTATTGAAAAATTGAAAAAAAGCAGGTTCAGCTCAGTCAAAAACATGCATGTTCACACATTTAGCCTGATTTTTAGGGAATTCACAATTTACAGTGTATTACTGTTGAAAAATGTCTATGTTCTGATTATTTTTGACTTATTTGGTCCAATGGGGTACAGTTCGTAGAGTTTCCTTACATGCTTGGATGTAAATATCCGTCACAAAAGGAACTTTGTCAACGCATTTTTGTTTTATTATTTGTTTCACTAGATTGTTTTTGTATAGGCAACTAATAGGATAAACAACATTTACCCTTACTCCCTCCTTACTTTATTACTTTCATATGACCACACTAATGTATTTTTTCTACGATAAAAAAAAAACGGTACAGTTATAGTTTCCTTAAGTGCTCGGATGTAAAATGGAACCCGATAGCCTACCGTACGGAGGCAGTGATGGATTGCCTTTGGAAAGTAGATTTATTGAACAAGGGTCAACTTTCATCTACCAGAGTCTAATGTTACGGAAGCAAAACAAAAATTACGATTCGGCTATATTGATCTATACTATTGTCAACACGCATTTTTGTCTTTTCAAATTTGACGGAATAAACACCATCCACGTTAATTTCACTACGCTGAGAAATATTTCATAATATTGCACGTATTTAAAAGGATTTTCTCGGGTCCTAAACAGCTTTATTTGGTGCTACGGACAATGTGTCATACTTTTCCCCCGCTTGCACCAACGTTTGTCGTTATCTAATTTGAAATGTACTAATTCTTTATTCTTGCAGAGGGAGGGCAGGCCACTGACTTGAATAGCTGCTTCATGACCCAAAAAACTGTCAGTCTTTCCCTGGAATAAATTGTGGAATATACCACTTTCGGGTACAAGGGGGGGAGCCGGGAACGTGCGCCTCGGGGACGCGCCACATTCCCGCGCGCGCACGTCAAACCCGTGCGAGTAGTCGGACGTTGTGGCGGACGTCTAACACGGGTCGGGCGATTCGGGCTCGTCAAAAGGGTTCGGGGGGGAAAGTAGGAAGGACGGCGTGTTGTGTGCGTCCCCGCTCGCCCGCGCCGCGTTTCTAGAGGACCCATAGTAGAATCAATTCCGCGAGAGGGGAGCTTGAAACCGTCCGCTCATGCTTTCCTCCGAGTTTGAGAGAAACACAGTAGAAGTGAACGCAGCACAGCCCAGAGACGGCAGCTCTACTTACCAGTATATGCTCACTACTCACACAGGCACATATGGCTCCACGCGCACGGGCGAGCCACACCGTCGGCAAACGGCGCGGAAGGCGAAGGATGCGCAATCGTGAAAAACGGGCGTGACAGTGAAAGTAGATTTTAGTAAGGCATAATGGCACTAGGGCTAAAAGTGAGTGTGGCTATAGACTATTTGTTCGTGTAGGTGCACAGGTTAAAGTGCATATGACAAGTTCGACATTCCCCTCCACCGCAGAACACACAGCCCAACACAATGATATTCAAGATTTAGCACACAAAAAAAACAAATATAGCTAGTTTGTCATATTTTGCCATGTTAATTATTTACGTCCTTATTGGGGCTGGGCACAGGTTGCGATACAGCCAACAAAGAGGTACAAATTCCACAGCAACCATACTGTACCAATGGGCCACAAGCGTGTCCCATGTTTTGGCATTGGAATATGGAATATGTTTCTTCACTTTAAAAGTTCATACGACACATTAGACACAATTTTTGATCAAAGATAGTTAACACAATTATATTTAAGATTTTGCTAACGATTGTACCCAGTTTCCTTTAGTTTGGCCATTTTATTTTTTGTGATGTTTGTTTCATTTCCTTATTGGACACCGACAGGAACTGACATAGCTGAAGGCAAACGGTTTTAAACCGTTGCCGTGCCGACCATGTTAAGTCAATGGGAAACTAGTGAGTCAAACTGCTATGGAACATTACCTTTATCTATGTCACTTCCTGTCAGTAGCTTAACAATTAACAATATTTCATCATTAAACAAGCTTTTCATATGATTAATACTCACTGCTGGTTTTATCCCAAACTAATTCATAATTAGAAAAAACATGAAAAAAGTGACATAGCCTATGCCTTTAAACATAGGAATGTTGTGTTTATGTGGTGCTAAGCAGTTAGTATGAAATAATAGGATTATACACACTGTTTTTTGCCTTTCTTCTTTATGAATTTCACTGTTGATATTACCTACCACACCGGATGCCCCTCCAAGTCCAACTCATCTCCATGTATCTATGGATCTGGGTATGACACTGGCTCAAGAGATGTTGGCTTCTCACTACTGGCCTCTTGTGGTTTTAAGAATTATAGTTATTTCTAATAGGAAACAATATATCCAGTAGTTTCACTTCCTGATCCTCAACACGATCTCCTCCATATACTCCCCTTCGCTGCACAGCTGTTTCAATAAAGAAGAGGCTGTAGTGAAGCAATGGCAAGTTTCTTCACTCTGCGATGAGCTTAGCAAGAGATGGAGAGGTTGAGAAAAGCATTTAATGGATATGTAGGAATTCAGGAGGAGCTTATTGAGAGCTGCCGCGGAGCTGCTGAGAACAACCACTGCGGAAGATTCGAAGATTGCTCAAAGATGCATGAGCAGCTCGAGACACAACTCCAGGTATGTTTTTCATGGGAGAAATGTGTAACATGGTAAAACGCTTGAAAGAGTCGAGCTTACCAAATTGAATTGTGCGGGTGGGCGATTAATCGAAATTTAATCGGAATCGCAATCTCTACTTGGGTCCATCTCAATAATCGTCATGGGTCTTTATTAGTGATGGGCGAGTGGAGCCTTGTAACACTTTAAGGCTTTCTTGGCAAAAAAGTCTAGTAAGGTTCAAAGTCTCAAAGCTGTTCCATTCTGTTTGAACATTGACCTCTTGTGGACAAACTTTATTATTGAGACTTCTCATAAGCACGACTGAGCCCGATGTCGTTTCAATGATCAGACCAAGGCGACAAAGGCCGATAAATAAGAGTCATTTTCTTTGTAACGTGGGTTTGTTCCACAGAGCTCCAGTGGGCAGGTCATCTGCTACTCCGAGACAGGACATCAATGTGCAATCTTTTTATTTCATTCAATCAAAGCTAATTTAGCCCCTGTTTGCTGTAGAATGTGCTCCTTTCCCTCGCCTGGTCAGCCATCCACATGTGCGTTTATCTCTTCAAAAGCAGAACTTGTTGTAAATAGGAAAACTGTTTATTCCGGCTGGCCCACAGCCTGGCGCAGAGACTTTCACCACATGAACGCGGTTACATGAGAAACGGGGAAATGCAGCACATATATTTATCACCGATGATTTTCATTGCTATATGAAAACAACATTGGTTTAGCGCCTCTCCGCTCAAAGCTATCCAAAGCAGCACAGTGAAACGCTCAGCCAATGAGCCGCTTTGACACACTGACACGCCACTCACAGAGTTCCAGACAATTGACACTTAAGTCACGTGACCAGCTGTTAGCGAAACAGGCGCCGACGCAGTGCTTTGAAGCAATCTGCTCCAGGAAGAGCGAGCTCTGGAGCGCCAGGTTTTTTTGCCCATCACTACAGCCATTTCTTTGGCTGTAAGCCAAAGCCAATGGGAGATTTTTTTGTGATGAAATTGGAGGAAAGCTTTTGTTTGTTGTTGTTGGAAGGCGTGTATAAATTCACAAATCAGCTACATGCGTTTATTTTAGAAAATTTTAATTAACCAATAATTGCCATATCGCCCAGCCCTATTGAACCGTGAGCTAGAGCAGTGGTTCTCAATCTATTTTCCTTGAAGCCCTCCATGCGCGTGATGTAGTCGAGCCGCGCCCCCCCCCCCCCAGTCCAAAACTGTAGCCCCCACAAATGTATGAAAACATTCAAATAATTGCTAATAAGTATATATTTCAAACAAATACACTGAAATTTGAGTGTTTAATGCACCTGTAGTCCTTACTCAGTCATAAGTGATCATTTTAGACCATTTATTTTGCTCAAATAATATAATTTATGACCTGTTCCCGCCCCCCGGGTTGGGAACCACTGAGCTAGAGTGAAACAAAACACAACTCTAGGTATGTTTTTCACAAGTACACCGCGTTTTAACACAGTTCAAAGCTCAATTTAAGCCTAATATCCCTTTAAATCCAGGCTGACCTTTTGACTGGAGACGCCGCCTGCTGGGTCCGGTAGGTTGACAAGCCTCTTCACACCTACTGGTACCCACTGCTAATCTAATATCAGGGCTGGCACGCTCAACACATCAGGATTTGCATGCGCGCTGGCCATTGCGCACACCTCTCGCATGCTTATTTGAATACGGGGCCGGTGCTCTCCAATGTCACCTTCATGGGTATCTTCATTGGAGGAGCAGCATCCTTCAGAATGGAACAGATTAGCTTTGCAGGGCCAGTGCTGATGAGGTCATCACTTCCCAAGGTCACACCTACACATACACACAGAGTGCTTATAGGGGCCCCGCAGGTCGAACAGAGGCCCCGACACCAGTGCATGTAACCTGGACAGGGCCAATAAAGCACCGGCGCCTGGAGAGGGAACAAGCTTAAAGCCACACCACGCAACGCTTCATATAACACCCACTATATAAGATACAAGCATTCAATGTAGTACCAGTGTGTATAGATCTTCAATCCTGACCAGTAGGGCTGGGTACCGTTAAACTGTGAGGTACCGTTAGGTGCTACCGATATTGAAAAAATAAAAGTATTGAAAGCAGTAAAAAAAAATGTTTACAGTTTTGATGAAGTGACTTGGTTGTTTCAGCTCATTTATTTTCTGAATGTTTGCCCCATTTTCCACATTATTTTACACTCTTTACCCCAATTTCTTCCCCATTTTTTTATTACTAATATCCCCCCATGCACATTTTTTATAAGTTTTCCACACACGCACAATAATTTGCGGAATATATGCAAATTGACCATATCTTCAACATAAAAACCATGGGGAAAAATTCTGAAAAAAATAAGGCAACAAATTGGGGACATTGGGAACATATTAGTAATAGAAAATTAGAAAAAAGGAGTGGAAAAATTGGGAGAAAAAAAAAAATGGAGCAAAATACAAAAAAGAAAAAAAGTTTTTAAAACATTATTGGGGAAAATGGGGCAAACATTGGGCAAATAAAGTTGGAATAAATGGGAAAAAAATGGGGGCGGGTCACTTCCTTTACTGCTTTACAGCAACCAACAAAACTTCTAGAAGATAGAAGATTTTCTTTCGGAACCTGCTTTCGATACTTTCATTTTTATGATACCAGCAGCAGCTAAACCTTTTTTTTCCCAATACCATACTAGTATTGTTTAATGGTACCCAGCCCTACCCACCAGGCATCTATCTGTGAGCATCATGTCGACCAAAGCTATTATGGTTAGTTGTCTCTCCACCTTTGCCAACAGAGGACATCAGACGCTTGATCCTCGTATTCACAAGGAAAATAAAACCTTATCACCGCAGCTGCGCCGGGAAGCCAGCAGCATCCATAGACTTTAGGCAGTTTTCAGCACTGCAGTGACATATAAGCGTGCAGCGTAGCCCCGTATTTTCCGCAGGCACCGAGCATCTTGCTCTCACTCTGCTCATGAGACAATCAACACTGTGTGCTGCGCGGTTTGTGTGCATTTGTATGTCCGCTACACAAGAAAGGCCACATCTGCCTGTGCCTGCGTCATACGTGTGACTCACTATACTCATCTCCTGCTCGTCCTTTTTCAATTTCGGTCTTTTCTTTAGCGAGTTTTCCCCTTTCGAGAGTATTATTTCAGCTTAAAAATAGGGAAGAAAATGGAACCATTACATTTGGTTTGTTACAAAATGCTATATTGCTTGATCTAAAACCCCTTCTTACTTCTTTTTTTTTTGCTTTTCGGTATCACTTGTCACTTTAAATCCCCCACACCCCATACAATCAAAACCTCTGTCTCCGTGGATGTAGCATGCTGTCGGACATCGGTGCTACTGTCAGAAGGGGCAGTGGTGAGTTGTTTTGATAGTAGCAAAGCTCCGGTGGATGTTCTGTGCTACGAAGCAGGAGCTGGGCGGGAGGTGAGGACCCGGTTACATAGAACTGCGGGAGGAGCCGTACTGGGTGGCTTTGTGCAATAACCTGAGACAGGCAGCACAGCACCTGCGAAAAATGCAGCGTTTACACAACACAATTGAGTATGTTTTTGATGAGGGAACTACTTTATGAAAGGGAATAAGTTGATTTTGCATAATATACCCCTCTTTAAAATTGTTATTTCAATAAACCAATGAGTCAGGCTTACAGTTACTGGAATAGTGATGTTCTGTAATTTATATAGGTCTTTTCCACTGTTATTACTCAGCACGGCTTGGCTCTACTCTGTTCCCATTTATCCAGCTGTTGAGCGAACAACTTGGCGCCAACACCCCAAACCAGGTACTATTTTAGTATCACCTTCTCCACTGGAGAGGCCAGCCAACAAGGTACTGTCAGCAGACCTCGTAGTAAAGGTTAAATCATCGACTGGACTGGTTTTGGTCAAATTTTGGGCGTTTTGCTTCTTAGCTCTTTCGTCGTCTTTTCTGACCTAAAGAGCTAGGAAGAAGCTTCTGTGACAAAAAGCGAAATGCCCTCAACTTTACCAAAACCCAGTCCAGTCGACGATTTAACCTTTTCTACGATTTAACCTTTCCTACAATGGATGAATGAGAGCCTTCACAAACTGTCAACAGACTTTTACCAAAAGAGACCAGATACCGCTCTGAAACAGGCATAGCCTATGCGATTCTCTCTTTTACAACATAACAAGGTTGAAGGTTGTAAACCGTGTTTTAGCAGTGGCCAGCGTGTGAATAAAGCACAGGATGGAATATTAGAAATCCACGATGTTGGGGGGCACTAGCAAATATTGTCACTACTAATATTTGCTAAAAACTATAAAAAACAAGAGAAAAGGAGAAGGGTCTGAAAGCAGCCGATGGAGGGGCACGTTATCAGGGCTGCACAATATATTGCCTAAAATATTGTATCGCGATATTAGGTGCAATATCCGTATCACAAGGAGCCACGATATATATTGCAACATCACGAAAGTCTTCATCTGACTGAGATCGACACATTCTTTGCAAACTCAGCCAAAAACAGGATGTAGTCTTTGTCAAGTCTTCTTTTGACACAATTTGCTGAAAAACTAGTTACGATTTGTGTTTATATCGTGAAATGGTTTAGTGAAATATCGCAATAATATCGTTATCGCAATTTACTTTAATATCGTTCAGCCCTAGTGAAGCGCCACTTCTCCCACAGGAGATGACGTCACCTCCACAGGACAATGCTAGCTTAAACTAATCCAAACTAACCCTAATCCTAACCATAAGGATAGTGGAGTGTACGAAAGGCGTTTTATTGTTATGAGTAATTTAAAGACGTCATTTCCTGTGGAGGTCTGGAGCTCCACTGATCACGAGACTCTTTATTGGCTGCGTTTAGACCCTCTTAGAAAAATGTTCATGCATTCCCTTGTCCATTAGTTTATGGAGTAAACGCCACTGGGGGCGACAGTGGCGCAGATGGTAGAGCGGGTCGTCTCATGATCGGAAGGTCGGGAGTTCAAATCACGCCTCCTGAAGGTGCACATTGTCGTTGTGTCCTTGGGCAAGACACTTCACCCACCTTGCCTCCAGTGTCTGCGTACAATGGTGTATGAATGAGAGAGTGAATGGGCCCCCTATGAGAGACCAACAGGCCCGGTTAGAACCATGAGTCCGTCCTTCCGTGGACCCACCACCTGCAGGAGGAGCCATAGGGGGCTGGTGCAATGTGATTTGGGCAACTCCGGCGGCTGCCCCCACGACCCGGCAACGGACAAGTGGGAGAAAATGGATGGATGAATGGCTTTTACTGATTAGATAGCCTACATTTTGGCACTTCGTCTCTCAAAATAAAAAAATCACTTATTTATGAAGGGTTAAAAGCTCCTAAATTATGGGTTCAGTTAGACATCAACAAACGTTTTGAAAAATTGAAAATATCAAGTACAGGACTGGAAAAATGTGGAGTCAGAAGAAGGCACTAAATTAGGCAGAAATTCAGCTTTTTACCCAGACGAAAGTTCACCTGTTGAGTGATCAAACTGGACCAAAACGTGAAAAACAAATAAATAATTGCGTGCGGTGCCTCCACTGAAGCTTTGTATTGCTCGCAGGCACACTGCTGTATTATCCTGCACCAACCCCATACCCAACAGGTTTCTTGGTCAATAATGTCATTATCATACTCTGAATATGGCATTTGAAATCCGAGACAGGCTTATATAGGAGACAATGCGCATCACCTGCCGAGCCATTATGCCACATACGTTGGACAACAAATATATTTTCAGGCCCCTGTATTTGTTGGCGCTTACTTTCCCCTTTTTAAAAATCTCGATGTGAGATGAGCTTCATTTGAATAAAAAGACCTTAGAGACGGTTGGTAGCTAGCGGAAGGAAATTGCAGGAGAGAAAAGGATACAAGGTGACGTACATGGATGACTAAATATACAGCGCATCTGGAAAGTATTGACAGTATCGATTGTCCTTGAAATGTTTCCACAACTTGACTAGAGTCCACCTGTGCTAAATTAAATGGATTGGACTTGATTTGGAAAGACACACCTCTCTATAAAAGGTCCCACAGCTGACAGGGCATGTCAGAGCAGAAACTAAGCCCTGAAGTAAAAAGGAAATGTCTGTAGACCTCCGAGACAGGTTTGTATTGAGGCACAGACCTGGGGAAGGTGCAGAAAAACTGTTGCAGTCTTGAAGGTCCCGAAGAGCACAGTGACATCCATCATTCGTAAATGGAAGAAGTTCAAAACCACACTCTGCCTGAGCGATCGGAGGAGAAGGGCCTTGGTCAGGGAGGGGACCAAGAACCCGATGGTCACTCTGACAGCGCTCCAGCATTATTCTGACGAAAATGAGAGAACCTTACAGACAGACAACTATCCTTGCAGCACTCTACCATAAAGGCCTAAATGGTGGACCTCAGTTTGGAATGTCATAACAAAGGGTGTGAATACTGTACTTATGAACATGTAGCCAGTTTTATTTCAAATAAATTAGCAAAACATTCTAAAAAAAAAAAACTTTTCACAACCCTTTCACTTGTTATAATGGGTTATTGAGTTTAGTTTGATGAGGGAAAAAAACGTAATACATTTTTTAATGAGGCTGTAAAGGGCACCGGCCTGGAGACTCGAGTTGCCGCTGGTCACAGAGATGTCTCTGAGACATCTGAGGAAATAGGCGAAAAAGGCGAGTCTCCAGGTAATATCGGTGAAAACAAACATGTTCGATTTCAGCAGAGAAAAAGTCTCCTCAAATAGGTTCTATGCCCCTCTTTGAGACCTCCTTGGTATCCGAGAGGTCTCGGAGACATTGCAGGGACGTCACAGAAATGTCCCACAGGTTGAAGACAACTAATAGAGTTTGCAACATTGCCACAGCTGCTTGAGACCACATAGACCTCTCAGAGAACTCTCGGAGACCATGCAGAGACTCAGCAGAAATCGAACATGTTCGTTTACACTCAGACTACCTGGAGACTCGCCTTATCTCCAGGGGACGTCTCGGAGACATCTCCGTGACCAGCGGCAACTCGAGTCTCCAACTAGTCCCCAACTAGTCTCCAGGCCAGTGAGATAGACCCTTTGTATGCGCGCAATCAATCCTAGTTGCGGAGACGCCTGTCTCTTCAACTCTCCTCCGGTGAGATAGGCCCTTAGCGTAACAAAATGTGAGGAAAGCCTCGGGGTCTCAATACAATACTTTCTGTATGCACTGTATGAAATGTTCTTGTCCAGTCATTAGTCACTCATCTTCAAAAGAGGAAAAAAACGCTGCAAGTCCGAGGATCTCCAACCTGTTTCCCCATGAACACATTTTCCTAAATAATAATAATTAAAGAAAGTCAAGGAGCTCCTATTAAAAATGCCATAATTTCCACAACACAAATGGCAACCCTGCCACCTGATAAACACATTGAGCTGACACATTTCACACCTGTTACTGACAAAACAGTCGAAGAGGTTATCTCCGGTCTGAGTTCATGCACATGCTGCCGTGATGAATTACCCACTAGATTTCTGAAGTCTGTGCTGACCAGCTTGTTACCACAACTTGTTCAGTTAGTGAACATCTCATCTGAGACTGGAGCATTTCCAAAGGGCTTGAAAACCGCGGTCATTAAGCCTCTTCTAAAGAACAGCAGCCTTGATCCCACATGGGCCGGCCCATATCAAACCTACCATTCTTAGGAAAAGTCCTAGAGAAAGTAATATCAACAGCTCACTTACTTTCTCCTATCCAACAATGTGTTTCAGGATTTAGGCCCTTCCACAGCACTGAGACAGCTCTGATCAAGGTGACAAATGATATCTGTATGAACACTAACGCAGGTAAGGTCTCGGTTTTAGTTCTGCTGGACCTGAGCGCTGCCTTTGACACAGTGGACCACGGGATTTTACTTCACAGGTTAGAAAACTGGGTGGGAATCTCTGGTACTGCGCTAAACTGCTTCAAGTCCTTTCTCGAGGATAGGACGTACTTTGTCGAAATTGGCAACTGTGTCTCAGACAAAATTTCCATGACCTGTGGAGTCCCCCAGGGGTCAATCTTGGGACCCCTCTTATTCAACTTGTACATGCTTCCATTGGGTCAGCTAATAAACAGCAACTATGTGTTGTACCACAACTACGCAGATGACACTCAGATCTATGTGTCACTGACGGCAGGTGAACAGGGGCCTGTAGATACTCTCTGTCACTGCATCGAACAGATCAGTTTGTGGATGCAAAACAACTTTCTCCAACTAAACTCAGACAAAACTGAGATCATTGTTTTTGATCCACAGACAAAGTGTTATCAGTCGCCTTGAGTCTCTCTTTCTAAAACAAAAACATCAGGTTAGAAATCTAGGAGTAATCATGGACTCAGACCTGAACTTAAACAGCCACATTAAAGCAATAACATCATCAGCCTTCTATCATCTGAAAAACATTGCTAAGATCAGAGGAATAGTGTCAAAACCAGACTTGGAGACACTCATCCATGCATTTGTCTCCAGCAGGTTAGACTACTGTAACGGCCTGCTCACTGGCCTTTCCAAACGAGCTGTTAGAGCTGCAGTACATCCAGAACGCTGCTGCTCGAGTCCTGACAAGAACCAGGAAATACGACCATATTAGTCCAGTGCTCCGGTCTCTGCACTGGCTTCCTGTCTCTCAGAGAATAGAATTTAAAACAGCTCTGCTTGTGTACAAGTCTTTTCATGGTTTAGCACCAAAGTACATCTCTGACATGTTAGAGCCGTATGAACCATCTCGGGCCCTGAGAACTTCAGGGAGGGGACTCCTGGTGGTTCCCAGAGTCAATAATAAACACGGTGAGGCTGCGTTTCAGTTTCATGCAGCTAAAATCTGGAACAGTCTTCATGAGGATTTGACACAGGCCTCAACTCTGACAATGTTCAAATCCAGGCTGAAAACTGTTTTTTACCCGAGCATATGAAAACTGAAAGTATTTTATCTGCACTCTTGCCCTTTACTGTAATTGATTAACTTTATGTTGATGTTTTATTGATTGATTTTACCTGTGTTCTTGTAATTTTCTGCAACTGTGAAGCACTTTGAATTGCCTTGTGTATGAATTGTGCTCTACAAATAAACTTGCCTTGCCTATTGTTTAAGTACACACTGGTAACGTTGCTGGCAGAATCGAGAAATGTCCAGCTGTTTTGATTTAAATATGATTTCCGTTTGATTGAACTAATTTGCCTGGTGCGGGTAAAATTAGCTGTTTACCATTTCATGTCACTGTCCCACTATAACATCTACGGGAAACTCGGTCACCAACTTTGGCCCCCAAAGAAGTCACTTGGTTGGTCACAAATTTCTTGCAGTTTCAATCAAGAGACGTCCAGCTGCCTCGATTGATCGGACATAGCTTTTTCACTGGACAGTAAGTAGTTAGGAGGACTAACTTTTACATGCATGTGCCTCCTCTTAACTCTGAAGGCAAAACTGTGAAATATGTTGCCCCATAACATGCTATAAAGGTGAATTTACTTCGTTTTTTTGGTATGCTATATCAGAATATTGTAATGTTACCTATTTGTATTTGGCAGACATGATTTGACAGATTTGTCAAAATGTGTTTATTGCCAGCTTATGTTATTACTAATCTGTCAACACAGTATTAAAGTACCAACATCATATCAACATTCGAAAATAGAGGTGCGGCTCCATCTAGTGGTAGGGGTCTGGAAGTGTCAATAACAACAAAACAAAAAAAGGTTGTCACGAGGTTAGACTCCAGTCAAATAACAAGAGCTCCTGTCAAGGCCAAGATGATATCAAACACAAATAAAGAAAATGTAGGCCTACCTAGTTTGTTTTTAATGGTGTACCATTTACTGAATTGTTTGCAGATTGTGCTCCACGTGTTAACTCGTTTTGAGCATAAATGTAACAATCCAGTCAAATAACTTACCCCCGGAACGCGTTGAAAATCTTGCATAACGTTACGGTAGCCTACTGCAATTTTTTTATTATTTGTTTGCCTTGGCTAACTTCAAAATCTACATTAACATGTGCTTTAAAAAAATTAAAAAATAAATAAACTGTAGGGCGTGCAGTTGTCACACAAACTCGCACATCAAGTAGCGGCGCGCCTCGATACCCCACCAAAATGACTAATCAGGTCCGAGAACAGACTGCACCGCCACACATCCCCGTGAACTACCGACCTCACGAAAGCACTTAAAATAATGCGTAGGTACTTACTGGAACAGAATTTCCGAAACTTTGTCGTCATCCGGTGTTTGTCCGTGTCCGCGGGCGGAGAAGCGCTGCACTCGTCTTCACCTCTTCACTGGGGAAAAGCAAAGGCCTCACGATGGGGTCCACTGAAAATCTAGTCCCACGTTTCTTTCTTGTGAACGTGATGCCACGTGCCAACCAATCACACATGTTCCAAAATGATGACGTCCGCGAATAAAGAGATTCATTTAATCGTTTTGTTCACTTTATTATTGTTGTTTAACCTCTTAGCCCCCACCTGAACCGAGCACCATTTTGTCCAGTTTGGCGTTACCCAAATCTAAAAAGGGACAAAAAAAAAAGAGTGACAATGCCAGAAAAGGCAACGATGACGCATGACTAGAGTGATGAAAAAACAACAAAAAAGTGACCCAAAAAAAGTGGGGGGAAATTTTTTTATGGAAAAGTGCCGAAAACACACACACACACACAAAGAGAAAAAAACACTCTGAAAAAGCAACAACCAAAAAACACGACAAAAACGTGACAAAAGAAGCTATTTAAAAGAAGTCGAAAAACAAAAACACTTCCAAAATGTGATATCAATCGCAATCACAAACAATCAATTATATTTATTTAAACTTTAAATTCATAAAGATTTACAAAAAAATGGCACACACTCAACAAAACAGAAAAAAAAAAAAAAAAAGGCTGGCGACAGACCAGAGACCACAGGTGTATTTTGGAGTCTGATCCAAGCAGAGGTAGACGCACAATACAAAAATTGAAATTACACAACTTGATAGAATTATGTTTTCTGTTAACGCATTAACTTACATTACAATAACGAGTTGAAAAGAATAATACGTAGAGTTTTTTTTTTTTGGCTTTGTGGAACACTGTGCTTGTGGTGGCAGAGGAGTTTTCGTCGCTCCGTTTGTGCGTGTCTTCCAGAGCATCCGTTGACAACAGCAGAAAATCTATTCTGTGGCGTTAGCCTCCTCGCTCAGTCCGCAGAGGCTAACTAACTTTTAAGGTTGTATTTGTGCAATGTCAACATTCAACGCTTTGAGCCGTTCCGTTCCATGCCGTTCCATGCCGTCAGCTGAAGTCCTGACATGAAATGAATGAACACAACCTATAGTCCGTTCCTGAGTGGTCTTTGGCTGCTGATCTCCCTTTCGGTGAGGAAGCTACGTGCCCGTCGCCTGGTCCTCCTCCTCCAGCTCAGGCAGGCTCCCGGGGCAGGGCTCCATGGTGACGGCCACCCCCATCCCGCTAAGGCCCCTTCTCATCTGCATGACTACGGTCCACTCGTTTTGCTCGGCGCAGTAGCACTCCACGCTGGACAGAAAGCCGTGCTGGTTGTAGCCACCTGCAGCAAATTATTTCAAAATATGTATAGTATTTAATCACATGTGTACAAATACATTTTGTATTTATTTTTGTCTGGTGGAATTTTGGCAGCCGAGTTGTCAGATTACTACATTCCAAAAAATAGGTGTAGCAATGTAATTTTATCAGTGCAACACATTATTTTTCCATGGTAGAAATGTGGTGGCTGAGGTTGCAAGGATTCTACCATAAAAATGACACCAACTCTCACAGTAATATGTTAAAATTTACACTTGAAATAATATCTTTAAATCCTACTCTTAAAATCTGTATTTTTAAAAAAGGTACCATCTGTACATTTTACGGTTGATAATACGTTTCAGTCTCTATCTGTTGATGTTTTTATTGTTAAATTTACGGTAATAAACTTAAAAAAACAACAACAGCTGAGACAATGCTCAATTGTAATGTTAATTAGAGGGATACTGTACTATTTACAGTAAAATTCTGGCACCCGAGGTTGCCAGACTTTTACTGTAAAATTGAGTTTTTCCTTTTTTCTTTTTAACTGATTATAGTTGGCCTTTCTATACATGTCCAGGTTGGGCCATGGAGGCAAAGGCATGTTTACATTTACCCCCAGTGATACCTGGTTTCTTCAGGAGTTGCTCAGGGTCATTTGTAATTTAAGACTTTATTGATTTTGATTAGAGATCATTTCACTGATGCTTGAGTAGGTTATGAATGTTTCTGGACTACAGCCAGTTTAGACATGATTTAGTAAATGTAACATATCTTACACCCTTTTTAGACATGGTTGAATCTTGTTTAGCTCTTGATTTAGGCCTGATGGTACTTGGAAGGTCAAATATTTAATAGAGCAGTAGAAAATCACTGGTTTAGGTAGCAGATACTCTCTGCTGGGTGTAAACAATGGAAAGTATGTTTTAGATTATTTAGATTGGCATACTCTGGTCTTATATGTTATTTGAAAGGTTAAAATAAAAAATGTCTGTGGGATCAAGAGTAGGCGACTAACCAAACACATAGATGCATCCGGCATAGACTGCGACTCCAAGTGCGCTGCGGCACTGTTGCATAGGGGCCCGGGGTTCCCATGTGTTCCTGGGGATGTTGTAGCGCTCCACAAGCGCCAGCTGCCTGTGTCCGTCATACCCCCCTATGGCATACAGGTAGGAGCCCAAGCACACCAGGCCTGGAAGCACACAGCGGGAGGGTCATACAAGAGGAACTTATTTAAGCTTTTTTTTTCTTATAGACAGACCAAGTGTTGGTTTTCGTACCTGACGGTTTCGGCTACAACTGCGGCCTTCCTCAGAGGTTGTCACGTGGTGTTACTGTGACGTGTCTGGTCAGCTGATTTATACAGGTTTTGGCACCGTCTTCCTGCTTGTGGTAGCAGGCCGACAGCGCCATCTGCAGTCCGACTTCTTCAGAACTGTGTCCCAGGTGTGGGAAAGTTGGTACGCCCCCTCGACCCGGTTCACAGTCTGGGGGGCGCGTTTCCGGATCTCGATGGCTTCTCTGATCCAGCGGTGGTATTTGTTGCTCTCGGTGCCTATGACATGGGCATTGTCCCAATCCATAAGATGGCTCTCCCTCTTGCAGTGGTCTGATATGGCAGACTTCAGCTGTTCTTGTTCTGCCTGTCGTCTGGTGGCTCGTGTGACTGCTTTAGATGTTTCTTTATCACATTCTATGCGATGCTCCTTCTTCCTGATGTTGAACGCTCTGCCAGTTTCTCCCACATATGATTTGTTGCACGACAAACAAGGTATCTCGTATATCACGTTGCATTTGTGTTGTTGGTCTATTTTGTCCTTGGGGTGAACTAACAACTGTCGTAATTTGGTGTGAGGTTTGACCGGAGTATTGATATTGTGCTTGTGCATGGCCCTCTGTACCCTCTCTGTGACCCCCCTGACGTATGGAAGTATGACCATGGCCCTGTTTTGTTTCTCTTTACTTTTGCTTGTTTTTTGTTTTTTCTTGACTGCGTTTTGTTTGGCTTGTTGCCGCCCTTTCTCTATGGCCCACTTCGGGTAGTTGCAGGTTTTGAGTGCCTTTGTAATGTATTGTTCCTCCTCCTTTCTGTCTTGGTCTTGGGTGATGAGATTGGTGCGTTCGAACAAAGTTCTTACCACTGAGAGTTTGTGATATGTGGGATGTTCTGATGTCCAAAGGAGGTATTGATCTGTGTGGGTGGGTTTTCTGTATATTTGCATTTTTACGCTGCCGTCCTCCAGATGTTTTATGTCCAGGTCCAGAAAGTTTATTGAGCTGTCCTTTTCTTCTTCGTGGGTGAATTTTATATTGTTTGTTTGGTCCAATGTATTGAGGTGGTCGGTGAGTTCTTGCGTATGTCCTATTTTTATTACTTCCAAAACGTCGTCCACATACCTTTTCCATAGGGAGAGGCCGCAGTGTGCTGGTGCTGTTTGGAGGGCCCGGGCTTCAAGATCTTCCATGAAAAAACCACTCATGATGGCCGACAACGGGTCCCCCATAGCGAATCCTTCCTTTTGCCTGTAGATGGTACCCCGGTACTGGAAATAAGTGGATGTGGCGACAAACTCCAACAATCTTGTGATGTCCTCAGCAGTGAGCGCGGTCCGTTTGTGCAGTGCTTTGTCCTGTTTTAAGCGGTTATGTACAATGTGAATGGTGACGGTTATGGGTGTTTTTGTAAATAAAGAAACCACGTCATGTGAAACAAATATTTCGTCTTTTTGAATTCTTATGTCCTTAAGTTCCTGGGCCAGTTCTCTGGCATTCATACAGTGTTGGTCTGTGAGTCCAAGGAGAGGTTTTATGAGATTCACCAGTGCTTTGGACAGGTTATATGTCACGGACCCAATGCTATCCACAATGGGTCTCAGCGGTGTTCCTGGTTTGTGTATTTTGGGGGTACCATCAATTCTTGGGATAATGCTAGCTGTGGGGATGAGATGGTTATATGTCTCCTTATTTATTTTCTCTTCTTTGAGAAGGGGGGTGAGTAGTGACTTTAAGGCCTTCTTTTTCTTCTCTGTTGGATCTTTCTTCAAAACTTCGTATGTGTTGTTATCGTTTAACATGGTGCTCATCTGTTGCTCATATTGTTTAGTGTCCATGATTACAGTGGCTCTCCCCTTGTCTGCTGGTAGGATTGTTATGCTACTATCTTTTGCTAGTGCTTGTGCTGCGTTACCTTCTTGCTTTGTCATATTGCCGGGTGGTAGTCTAGCGGTTTTTAGAATGCCTGCAACCTCGTTCCTTAGCTCTGACTTTTTCCCCTGATCCTCTATTGCCTTACACGCTATTTCTGTGGCTAGAATGAAATCCTCGTAGGGGATTTTTTTGGGTGTGATCGCGTAGTTTAGCCCTCGCGCTAACACATTCCGCTCGATGGTAGATAGCGGGCGTCCAGAGATGTTATGCACCCATTTCCTTGTTGTTGTGTGGTCCATGTGACGCTTACTGTCTAGTTTGTTTTGTGTCAGTCTCTGTAACTTTCTAACCTGTCTGTTTTTCGTTTCCATGAATTCCCGTTCATGCGCGTGTCTTAGATGTTCCTTCATTTGCAACTGCGTGTCCTTGTCCATAGCGTATGTTTTATTTAAAACTGTTAAATGTTCCTGTAGTAGCATATCAATGTTTTTTACCTTGTTTGCCGTGCAACGAATCCTTTCTTTGAGTAATGCACTACAAGCCTTCCCGATGATTCTTTCTGCGTTCTGTGTTGGTATTGGGTTCTTTAGATTGAGACTTGTTGGTATTATGCCCTCGTCCCGGCAGCATAAGTTGAATCTGAGGTGATTCCGGAAACGCGCCCGCTTCTGTTCCAGCTGTTCAATACGGCGGAACTCTTTGACACAAGTTTGTCCATGATTTTCTTTCAGTAGTTCGATTAGATTCATTAGGTCTTCTAAGAATTATTTAAGCTTTTTAAAAAAATAAAAATAAAAAAAAGCAGCTTAAATAATTCTTAGAAGACCTAATGAATCTAATCGAACAAGAGGAACTTATTGTTTATTCAAAAACTAAACTAGATCGAAAACTATAAAGGTCAATTCTGCACAACTATCCAGTTCCATAATGCACCTTTAAATGAAGGTTAGAAGCAAGTGACTTACCTAGACCACTGCGGGCGGTGCCCATGGAGGATAACTGCACCCAGCTGTTGGTATCTGGCTGGTATTTCTCCGCACTGTTCCAGCGGTTCAGTCCATCGAACCCCCCTACCACGTAGAGGGCATCCCCGCAGCCGACCACTCCAGCCCCAAGACGAGCCACCGACATGGGTCTGACGAAGCTCCAGCGGTTGGTCTCTGGGTCCCACCTGAGAAGGTAGTCGTCCAACATTTAAATAAGGCACCGTAGTAATCAATTCGACTTTATACACATTTACATAAAACCACTTCTTCCTTGAATGTTGAAATTTTAGCTACGGGCCTCAACGTTCAGTATACTATTTTTTGGTAACACACTATGAAGGAAGAGGGAGCGAGTAATGTCTAAATAGTTGGGGGTCAAAACTCATTCGGGGAGCCATACAGCTCGTGTGCTAGCTGTTAAAAGTGCCAGGGGATTAGCCTAAGCTGGCGGCCATGTTGGTAAGGGTTGACAAGCTTTCAGCAAGGCTTTAGATCTTCTGACCGTAATCCCACAACACCTCAACACTAAACCTGTCTGCACCCCTACAACTGGCCACGACAACTCCCACGACGCAAGGGGTCTAACAGTAACCATATCCTATATCGTACCCCTTACAGTAGGATATAGGCCTACTGTATCTGGCTATCATATATATATATATCATGAAAAAGTGCATTTATTTCTGTAATTCAACTTAAACTGTAAAACAAATATATGATATAGTCTCATTACATGCAAAGTGACATATGTCAAGCCTTTATTTGTTATAGTTTTAATGATTATGACTTACAGTCCATTTTGAAGATTTTTTATTTGGGGTTTTTACAAGCTGTGAGCCATAATAATCAAAAGGATAACAAATAAAGGCTATAAACATCTCACTTTGCATGTAATGAGTGCCCTTTTTCATGATATTTTAAATTATACGACGAGCACCTGTAATTAGAATATCACGAAAAAGTGCATTCACTTCTGTTATTCAACTTAACTGTAAAACTAATATATGATAGACTCATTACATGCAATGTGAGATATTTATAGCCTTTATTTGTTATAATTTTGATGATTATGGCTCAGTTTGTAAAAACCCCAAATTAAAAAAATAACTGAAAATTAGAAAATGGACTGTAAGCCATAATCATCCAAATTAAAACCAAGGTTTGACATTATGTTACCCTTCATGTAATGAGTATGTCATATATTAGTTTAACATTTTAAGTTGAATAACAGAAATGAATGCACTTTTCATGATATTCTAATTATATGACGAGCACCTGTATTGTACCCTCAGTACGTTTTTGATATAATACTGCATCTATTTATAAAGCATTTGCGTCAATGTCTTAACTTGCAGGCTAGTTAAATGCTAATCAACTCATCATTAGAACAATAAGGAATGAGTTTGGACACCAATAACAATGAGGGTGTTTTCATACAGGCTCTAGTTAGGGTCGACCTTAAGGGGCTTAAGCAGTACTTTCGGGTCAGCAACACAGCCACCGAGACAGTTGAAACTTGTGATGGTCTCGGGCCAACCCACAAGGCGCTCCAACATATAAAATGCCTCTTTGTTTGTAAACAAAACCAATCAGGTACAGGGGCTTTAACTCAGAGATGAAGATATCCAAAATTTCGCTTCGGAAAAAAAATGTCTTCTAAATTTAATATCTAATGTCAACAAAGCCAAAATTTAAACCTAGCTCTGTCTGCGGATTAATGTCTTGTATCAGGCTTTACAAATGAATCATAACCAGCTAATGTCAAAGTGAATCGAAATTACTTTTTTGTAACCCAGTAAATCCCTTGAAGTAATTGAAAACACTTCTTGGTTGCAGTGACAACACAGATACAAAATATCAAAGAAATTTCATTAAAAAATAATATGTGTTGAATCTTTAATAAAGCAGTCATTTAATGGCTGCTTGTGACATAACTTTAAAACACCCACCAAAGCAGTTCATACATGGCTCACTATGATCTTTGAGAGAATAAATTAGCTATCGAAAAGAATCTAATTGGAGTTTTGAGTGTGCCTTTAAGCTCATCAATGGCCGATGAATATCTCAAATTGAAAAGGCACTAGACAAGGTAGTAATCTCAATCTTTTTATATCAATGGATGACGCATATTAAACATTAATAGCGGGAAGCGGCACATTCCTGACATGACTGACATTGTTTTGAACCATCTTGCGTGTGTCTGCATGTGCCGGTCTGCGCTGGAGGACAAGCCTCGTGAAACTGATGTCCTCGCTCGTTCTCGGGAAGGTAATCAGGGTTTTTAAAAATCGGCTTATTACTGCACAATGTGCCAGCTCGGTTCATGCAAGTGACAAAGTTGATAACGCCTAATGATTTACTGACTGACTAGTCGGGAGTGGCTTTCTTTTGTAGAACCAGGAACTTTCCGAGCAACGGCAGACGGTAACAGGGCGGCAAAGACTTTACAATGCACCATTATGAGTGAACAAAGTTACGCAACACAAGCTCCCTCTGACGGTAACCTCTTTACGTTATCTCACAACGAACCCTTTGAACCGCAGATACTGTATATTATATAAATCTAGATGGGAACCAAAAAGGCCAGAATGCACCTCATCTTCATGACAGCAGGTGGCGCTATGGGCTTTGTTCTTTGTTCAGACTCTCTTGGGAGAGCAGGACTAAACTAGAACTAAGTTGTTGCTAAATGTTTTTCCCGACTTGGAAGTTGTGCAGTCTTTCACTCATTAAGTGTTCAATGTTGTGATTTTTTGCTAGTTATTATACTATTTGTTATTTTTATTATTGACCTTTATTTAACCAGGAAAGTCCCACTGAGATTCAGAATCTCTTTTTCAGAGGAGTCCTGGCCCCAGAGGGGAACCTACTGTACATGTTTTTAGTGGTAGGGGAAACCGGAGTACCCGGAGGAAACCTACGCAGACACGGGGAGAACATGCAAACTCCACACAGAAAGGCCCCGTCCAGGTGGGAATCAAACCCGGACGGACCTTCTAGCTGTGAAGCACGAGCACCAACCGCTGTGCTACCGTGCCGACATAGTACAGCAGGTGATGGAGATGGTGCTGCATACAAATATAGTAATTTCCCTGCCGGGAGATAAAATGAAGTTTTCCTATACACTCTTGCAACGACATCTCCGCTTTAGTAGCGCCTACAGACTAGTGCTGGGCGATATGGAAAAAACGTATATCACGATATGGATTATTTCATATCACGATAACGATATATATCACGATATACCATAATATAGTCCGTTTTCAGTTATTCTTTCAAAAGTTTAAAAAAAAGTAAGATATTTTTACTTTTTTTTTACTTTATTTTGAAGCAGTGGTTTCGCTATGGATAATTTATATCGCCTGTATTGTTTATGTCAGGAAAAATGTGAGACAGCAGGATAAATGGGCTAAACATGATCTGAACATCTGAGTCCTGACACCAATTTAACAACAGAAATGTGTAAACTCGTGCGTAGAGAACGACTTATTCAGAGCATCATCTGCTCCTCAATATCAAGGCTCATATTACACCAATACAAATGTAAATTGGAGCTTATATCTCAATTTTAACGTAATGTTTAAGAAACAGTGGGAGAGCCGTTTGCATTGTACGTCTTTAGCTGCACTACGCGCTGCCCGATCCGTCTCTTACCTCCTGCACCAGCCTCTCCTCTCTTCTCTCTCGTGTGTTTAATCCAGATCCATGCACTATCAAAGCGCATTGAGTTGCCTTGTGTACGAAATGCGCGGTATAAATAAAGTTGCCTTGCCTATCAGTCAGCTCCGTTGTGAGATCCATCACTAAAAAGCTGTTTATTTGCCGTACGTGAAGCAGAGCGAAACCACGCGGTGTTTAGGGAAGTAGCTGAGAGAGAGCTCCGCGCGCTCAGAGACAGATCAGCGCTGCGTCAAAGCTAAACATATTACGCAAATGACGGAGAATTTTCGGTTAATGTAAGCTCTGATTTGAAGTGACATTTAACTCAGAAATAAACAGGCTGAGTGTAGTAGTAGGGGTGTACGTCCATTAGATGTCGCCGTTGCTACAGCAGGTGTGGTGGGCGGCGGACAGCAATATCGTAAAGCAGGTGTCGCAAAACCACAAGACGGAGTTTCTTTGCAAAAAAGTTCTTTTTTATTCTTGTTTATAATCACTTAATATAAACTTAGAGGATGCATAGTGACAAGAAAACACTAATACATTCTTTGTGGCCTATTTAATGTAATATTTGCTTTAATAATTGATGAAATTAGGTTAGAAACGATATAAACGATTGAAGAGAAATGCCACGATAGACACTTTTCTATCGTCCCCACGATATGTATCGTCATATCGCCCAGCACTACTACAGACTCCAAGCTTTCCAGGCTTGTGCTTCATATTTTGAAGTTTTTAAAGGAATAGGCCACCGTTTTTGCACACTGAGATATGTTCTTACCTGAGCTCAGACGAGTTGATGCGTACCTGTCTGGTCTTTACGCGTGCGCTCAGTCACATAAACAGAGCACAGACAGTGTTAGCATTTAGCCTCTCCGTCTCTCCTCCATGTGGCCAAACAGAGGTGAAGTTAGAAGCCACCAAGCGCTTCCACGTTTCCCCTATTTAAATACTGCAAGGCGTAGTAATATCTTAGGAGCACTTCGACGTCCGCGCAAATTACGTCCCAAGATATTACTACACCTTGAAATATAGTTCCCCTTTTTATCCGCTTAGAAAATCGACATGTTTAACTTTGTGTAACTATACTTGGATCGTGTAAAGGCTCACGTAACCGTATTTAAATAGGGGAAACGTGAAACAGCTCTAACTTCACCCCCGTTTGGCCACACAGTGGAGAGGAGGAGAGGCTAAGTGCTAACAACGTCTGTGCTTTATTTACGTGACTGAGGGCACACGTAAAGACAGGTACACAACAACTTGTCTAAGCTAAGGTAAGAACATATCTCAGTAAGCAGAAACGGTGGCCTATTCCTTTAAGGAGGGATTTTTCCGATATCTCTTATTGAACCCACAAAAACATAGCAAAATTTAAATTCTTAGATGTTTTTTTTCACTCATTACAACTATAGCAACTCCACTGAACTGCAGCGTCTCGCCTTAAATTAAGTCTAGTATAAGCGTTAGTAGATGGAGCCTCACCTCTCCACGCTGCGGTGGTGCGTGGAGCCCTCGGACCCCCCCACAGCGTAGATGCACCCGTCCATCACGGCCACGCCCACCCTGTTCCTGGGCGTGTTCATGGGCTCGCGGGCGCTCCACTTGTTGGTCATGGGGTTGTAGCAGCAGAGGGCGCTCGAGTCCATGTTATCCTGGAGAGACATGTTCCGCCCACCCACCTGTCACCACGGAAACAAGTCAGTCAATAGTTTATGCTGTTAAGTCATTCTGTGGCTCTGAATGATGTCTGGAGCCAACCCACAGTGTAGAGCAGTCCGAAGAGCGTGCAGGCCCCCAGTCCGCTGCAGGGCGCCCCCATGTCGGCCAGCCGCATCCACACGTTCCGGCGGGGGTCGAAGGCCTCTAGAGCGGATAAGCACTGGTGATTGTACCTGAGCACGGGGAGGGGAGAGTCACACACCGAGCACATGCAATCGGTTATGGGTGCACATATTTCAGGTTGCAGGTGCCGGAGTGAGGAGCAGTAATCATCGTTTTAGAGTGAAGTGAAAAAAAAAAAAAAGATTGGGAAAAAAGGAGCAATTTTTACATTCAAAATCCTTAGTGACTTACTTAAATGTGTGGACCAGTCAAGTGTTTACTAAAGTGACAGTAACATTACTTTTAAATCATTTCACTCAAGTGAAAAAGTCATCCAAATAAATTACTTAAAAGGAACTATAAATGTTTTGGTTTCATCCTCCTTTAGTATACTGTAAACTCAGACATTTGTGGGAATGACATACAAATTCTATACAATTAGATGCACTATATCAATTTAATGAACTTGCAGGTGTGTTTTTCTGGCCAGATGACCCTGAAAAATGACCCAGCAAGTTGTGAAATGTGCCTATAAACACATCCCTGTGAAGAATTGGGATTTTACAAATATGTTAGGAATGAGGGAAACACTTCCCTCATTTTATTTCATGACGTGAAATTAAATTTATACATGATTTTGCCTGATTATTTCTGAATGATCACATGTTGCCCCAATGACTAAATAGAGTCTATCTGTGTGTAACCTAATGTCAGTTCAAATACAGCTGCTCTGTGATGGTCTCAGAGGTCTGTTAAGAGACTATTGGGGAGCAGACATGAAGTCCAAGAACACACCAGATACTTATACAACCTGTATATATACATACATACATACATACATACATACACAAACTGTAGTTTGGAGGTACATAATGTAATAAGACATAAGAGACACTTTACTCCATTATGTATGTACTACATATGACCACAACTAACATTGTCATTTAATGGCTTCCTCTTTCATTGTTTGTTATACAAATAATCAGCTATAGAGCCTTTAAGACTAAAATAAATACTTGATATTTGAGTGACTAACCTTTGGAGCATGAAGCCTGGTTCATGTTTTAGTGTTAATGCAATAGAACAGACCAAACAAAGTTTTAACATTTCCAAAGAATACACTATTAAGATGAATATACTGTACTAAAGAACTACAGGAAGCGGAATACTCCCATAGAACTCTGACTCGCCCATTGGTGCAGTATGGATCTGTTGTCACATCCGGAATATCACAAGAAATATCGACCATATCGAGTAGACTGGGATACATTTCTTTTCAAAATCTTGTGAAAAATTAGTCCAACTGTCAAAAGTTTGGACTTTTGACAGTTGGACAACTAGACAGACGAATAGATAGTGAATAGAGACAAAGAAAGGTACACAAAGTTCTCTACAGTGAGTGTTGAAAAATTAAAGACAATGTACCCTCCGCCAATGTATCCTCCAGCCATATAGATGAGCTGAATGCCCCTCAGCGGAGGACCAGGGGTGAGCTTTCGCAGAGTCATGTCCTGGAAGATCTTGGCCAGGAAGTCTTTACAGGAGTTGGCCTGACGGAAAAAGACGTTATTGATCAGGTTCGGAGAGACAGTCCTTCAGCCCAAGTGGAGCGGCGTTTACCTTGCTGAGGATGGGGCAGGACTGCAGCTGGCTCTTGAGGAACTTGGGCGGCAGGGCGTAGATGTGGACGGCATTGAGCAGGGCGTGGAGGTACTGAGACCTGCCCTCCATGTCACTGCGCACCCAGTCTGTGCACGCCTTATACACCTGAGACATAGGCGTTCAGAAGTATCATATGAGATCCCTTTACACGACCTGAAAACCTTTATCTGAACTGACTCGCTTACGGGACTCACCTCTGACTCGCAGAGCACCTTTATACTGTCCTGGCTGATCAGCTCCAGCAGCTGACAGTGGGTTAGGCTGAAGAACTCCTCCTCTTTAGTCACCTGGACACATGCATGGGTAACATTATAATGAACCACAGCTGTAGTTAAGCAAGGCACTCTGAGGGACAATCTTTACAGGGAGGTAACTCAGACATTTGGCATTTCATTGATCTCCACAGGATTTTCCATTGATGGCCCAAAACCAGTAGGTTCCACAGAATCGAGCGGGTTGGGGAACTCAGACGAAATTCATGCGTGTCTGGGTCGAGTTAACACGCGCTTTTTCTTAATCAGTTATTAACCGTGCATTCTTATCCATAAACCTCACTCAAAGTTGGCCGTTCGGTCAAATCTCCAAATCGACTCATTTTTTCAGGGTTGAGTGGGTTAGGTTCGCCTGTGCTTGGGTTGGGCTGGGCAGGGTCAGACCAAAGCTGACCCCTCCCCACCTTTTTTAACCACCCAGTTACAAGATGGCTCCTGCGAAGCAACAAGGAAGCTCAAAATCATCTACCAGAGCTTTGCGTCTACAAAAACGCACTGCTGTCACAGTTTTGGCACCGATGTTAGACAGCATCTCCTACATCCACAAACGGCAGATTTGTTTTCCCTTGTACTCGCTGAGGGGAACAAGGGGAGGGAGGGTCTGTGCGTGTAATGGAGAGTACCTCGCTGAAGTGCGTGTTGATGTACTCGCGGCTCCGCGTGTGCAGCTCCGTGCAGCCGATCTCCTCAGCAAAGCGGGCGATACCGATCACATTGGACGGTTCCAGGTGTTTGTTCAGAAAGTCACAGCAGGCTTTGGCCACATCCTCCATTTGATATCTGCAAGAAAGAGTCGCCATAAGTAATGCAGAGACGTGGGTGGGCTGGAGTTAAGGAATTAGTCAATCCTTTTAGAAAATAAGGGAAATTTCAACTTAAAAGCTATACTCCTGGAATTTATTTTTGTCATCGGGTGTCAGTAGTGAACCCTGCTCAGATTAAGGTGTAAATAATTTAAACAAGAGGCACAGATCTTAAATCCATGTACCACATTGTTACAAGCTTTAAAAAGTATGAGTTTTCTGCATACAGGAAGCTACGTTTACCATTACAGTAGGGAAAGGGAAAACGTTGTAAAAATTAAGTAATTTCAATGGTCAAAGAGTTACCTCATCGCGCCCAGGAGCACGTGCAGAACGCACTTCTCCCCCACTGTGATGTGGGCAGTGTAGGCGAAGTCAATAAGTTTCCCCACCACCTGGGGGCAGACATCACGTAGCGTCACCTCTGACGCGTGGCACTCTTTGAAGTTACTGGTGAACATGGCTCTGAAGTAGGAGCTGCAGGAAGCTAGCACCACTTTGTGTACCTGAAGCGAGAGATACAAGTCAATATGCACCGTATAATCATGCTCAAAACGTTTTTCCTTTTGTACATGTAGACTTTGTCCTCATCGTATTGACATTTGTTTTCTGCATTTGAGCTGTACTTAAACCACTGTCTCAGCAGCCCATCTAGATTAGTGTGCAACAGCATGCAAATACAGTATGCTACATTAGAAAACATCAAAATCAAAGTATCCCTTTACTTTCCTCTTGTGCCATTTGTTCCAAAATCGCCTCAGTCGCTTTTAAACCCACCTCTGCTCCCTCCCCATCTAAACAAACACCGCTAGCTTCAGCAGCTCTGTGGATTTAGCTACTGTCGGGCATCAGCGCTAGTATCAGATGGGGGTGCAGCATGTTGTTTTGTATTTACAGAGCTCAGGAGGATATTTTGGCTGATACTTTTCTTACTTTTGAAGAAGAGAACGAACTGTGAATTGGAAACCTGGGCCAATCCAAGGTCAGCACTGCGGCAGCGGCCATAGACAAACTCTGTGACTATGTACTAATAATCAAAAGGCAGGCTCCAAGCCACCTTAAACTGTTGGCGTGAGAGGTATAAAGATTATTGGAACACTCTCAACACAACTCTGGGTATGTTTCTGAGAAGAGGACGGAAGGTTTTTGGCTAGCTTCCTGTTGGCCAGTGTAGGGTAAAGACCAGGCCTACTTCTTGTTCACATTTGAACAGAAATTAAAAGTAAAATAAGATTAAACTAAAAAAATAAAATAAAAAAAACAGAAGAAAAATTAAATAAACGTCAAGCAGTGCGTTTCATAAAAGTCACTTCAGACAGTGATGCTATTTTAACATTTGCTAACATTAGCCATTAGCTTCAAGACTAAAACTCTTAATCACAAAGCGTCCTTTTTATTTACCGGTACATCCTCCTGAGTAAAGTTTGAATGTTATGCTGTAATTATTAAACAACTGCTTCTTGTTTTCTGCCATGTAGGATACCATTTAAATATGTATTCATTTCAGCGGGACATGGCTAATTCTCCATAGGAATAAAACACAGACCGAGAGGAAGTTAGCAAGAAAGTTAGCATCATGTCGCTATTCAAAATTCCGTGCGCAGAGGCTGTGCCCTCCCATTGATAAAGACACAGACACCGGAGGCAGTGGTAGGTGAAGTGTCTAGCCAAATCACGCCAAAGCAGAACACTCCATCCAAAGCTGGGCCTGAAGCACCGAATGGAGGGCGAACACTCTACTTACTGAGCCACTGCCGCACTTACACATTGTAGATACCAGCTCACCTTGAAATCCACGAGGGTGTCCATGTACGCCACGCGCAGCACCATGTCACACAGCGCCTCCTGCTTCCTGAACTGGTCCATCACGCTGAGGCACCTGGAGGCGTGGCCCTCCACCGTGTAGTCCAGGTACCCGGAGCAGTGCATGGAGGGCACTACAATGGCGGAAAAGTCGGAATCCCGTGTCGGACGTCTCTTTCTTGGGCAATGCATTCTGGGGGGGGGGGGTTCGGTCCAAATACTTTTCTGAAGTTCCTAGACGCCTTAACCTTTCATGTCCAAATGTGGCAGCGGTGTGGGCGGGGCTCAGGCAAAAACACACAAGTCCTTATGGCCGCCATGCAGAATTCTCCAAGAAATTAACTTTTAGGGAGGTAGGTAGGTAGGTAGTAATACTTTTAAGAAGTAAGCATTTACTAAAATGTACAGAAAAACTACAAACTTTTGCTACACCCGTTGTGAGTAAATCAATGGGTGACTTTAGCTTTATGTTCACAATATGAAATGACTTTAGGATTTGTTATTAACTTTAGGATTGTGTAACTGATTTATTAAAATATCATCAAACCTGGATAAGAAGCAATCAAACGTATATATCAATTTACTGTCATACACAATCCCAGAATTTACATATTTGATAGAATTGTGTCTATTTTATTGCACTAACACCCAAACAATACAAACTTGAGTAGTTATCAAAAATTTTTTTTTACCAATTTCTTGAAAAATTATTTGCGTTTTTGACTTTCACTTAAGTAATACTATTACTGAGGGTGCACTTTTTATAGCTACCCACCACTGCGTCACAAAAAATAAATAAAAAATGTAGCCCCAGCTGCCTGGTAGGAAGAGCAGTCCACAGCTGAACGGGTATCTATGAAGAAGATCCTGCTTTAGTTCAGAAGTGCGTTGGGAGATAAACAACGGAGAGCCCAGTAAACGTTCATGTCGACAAACAAGTTGCAACATGGCTGAAAACATCTCCCGGGGGTGCCACTCAAAACATATAGATGAGGATCCTTTCAAGTACAGAAGAAAGGAAGACGTGCAGACGTTCTCGAGTTTGTCCAAAAATGGATCGCAGTGTCCGTCGGGTGCATCTTCTCACAGAAGACGCTGGTGAATGTGGATTTTTGGCGGGATGCTGATCTCTGTTGGCTTCTGAAAGATGGAGAACAATATTGCGTCAGTAAAAGGCCTCGAGTAGCAGTAACAACGTCTTGGTGATCTCATTGCAATTGACTGGACAAGCGTTGCAATGTTTCTTGTTGTAGTTAAACTAATACAAGAATCAAAAGGTCGGGGGAGTAAAGACCCTTTATCATCATTGTATCCTTTGTTTATCTTAGCATTCCTTTAAGTCATAACACAAACCCCCCATTGCTGCTTAAATTGGGGGTTGTAGCCTGACCCCTATATCAGTTGATCATTGTAACCAAGCCCGAGAGACAGAAAAGCATCGGGATAACACTTAAGATTTAAATCACCTTGATCAAACCAGTACAGACCCTTGTTTGTTCTAAATATATTATGTTCATCATGTGACTACGTAATCTAAACCGGAGGAGACACTGGTTTATCCTGCTGCCATGAATTATCCAATGAAGAGCCACCATGCGGAGTGACCGTGCTGTGAGAAGTAGCATTCCATGCTAGTCCGGATGCATTATAGATAGATATTTTTATAATCGATTTGTATACTAGTCATCTCTTGAGCACTAAAATGAACTTAAGCTAGAAATATACACAGTTCCCAAAGTGTGGGTCACAAATACAGAGCTGGGGGTCCCAAGATCATTTCAAGTTTTATAAAAGACAAATGTATGCATGTTATACAATTCAAATAACATGCAATGTTATAATAATGCAAGGTCAAATAATAATAATATCTTTATTTATATAGCGCCCTTCACAAACATGGTCACAAAGCGCTTTACATGAGATAATTGTACATTCACTCTAAACTCAGTGGTGGTAAGCTACGTTTGTAGCTTCAGTTTCCCCTGGGGGAGACTGACAGAAACACTGTCACGACTGCACACATCTGCACCAACGGTCCCTCTGACCACCACACACATCATTCATAATGGCCATTGTACATGTTTTAGTGGTAGGGGAAACCGGAGTACCCGGAGGAAACCTACACAGACACGGGGAGAACATGCAAACTCCACACAGAAAGTAGCCTGATAAACCACACCCACTTCTTTTCTGCGCGAAAGAAGGCGGGTCTGGACGTACGCGGTAAACAAGCTGCTGATTGGCCAAGCCCAACCAATCACGACCGTCACAGAGAATTGACAAGGTTACGTCACTCGCTGCGCTGCTATGTTAATTTAATTAACATTAGCCAAAACTAATCATGGATGAAGTAGTCGAGGATGTTGCCTCCACGTTCTCGTGAGTTTATATTCAGTTCATATTTTGTGAGTTGAACTACAGCTGTCGTCACGTCCGCTAATTGGTTTATTTCACTGACAATCTGTGAAATAAGATTGTCAGTAAGGCGTTAGGCCCGCCCGTTCAAACTGCGCCACTGATCCGTGACCGGACTAACTTCCCTGCGTGGAATCAAACCCTGGACCTTCTAGCTGTGAAGCGAGAGCGCTAACCGCTGCGCTACCGTGCCGCAATAATAACAAATAAAGTAAACAATGTAATAATACATACTACAATTGAAAGTAATCTTGAAATAGGGTTGTTTGTAATGGATGAACGAACATCACGATGGAGAGCCACTATCGCGATGTCAGAAACACGCACTGATCTTCTGTAGACCTAGCAAACCTAAACACTTTGCAGGGATTGTACCGTAGATGCAGGGCTTAATGCTCAATTCCGCAAAAAAAAAAAAAAAAATAATAATAATAATATTTTTTTGCAAGGTCGTTCATACTATTCTCAAATGCGACCCGTCGGATCTTCTGTCTGAACGGGATGCGACTCGAACGTGTCGTGCATGCGCAGTGGGACGGTACTGCGCTCTGCCGTTTGAGGAAGTGAACAGGAAAACGGATGAGAAAGAAACAAAAATGTGAAGACAAAGTGATGAAAAAGCACAAAAAAAGCTAAGAAAGAGCGATAAAAAAGGGCGACAAAGCAACAAAAGAGTGCCAGGAAAGCTGCAATAACAAAAACGTGTGACAAAAGAGCAGAAAAGAAATGACAAAACCCCCCGACAAAAAATGTGACAAAAACGCGACAAAAGTCGGGATCACTTTTGTAGACCTTAGCTTTCAAATGAGGCCTTACACTGTTGCTCTCCAGTCGAGAAGCTTTTAGATTTAGGTAATGCTGAACTGGAGAAAATGTGCTCGGTTCAGGTGGGGGTTAAGAGGTTAACTTGCCAATATTTCTTTATTTCCCCCAGTGGTGCTTCAAAACTCTAAAATCTCTTTACATGGTACTCCGGCTGAAAGGTTTCCTAGATTGTACTTTTAGTTGATCGCGACGTTATGGTTAAGATACCTCCCCAAAAATGTCAGCAAAGGGGCTTTTTAAGGCGTCACAAATGATTCACAGTGCTACTACATACTGCATTCTCTCTGCACTAGCGCTAACTCAACTCATCTCGCCGCCTGATTGCACAATCTGCCTGCACCGAACTAAGCCGCGTCATGCATGAGCTTGGGAAAGTGCAAAGTCACTGGGCTCAAAAACATTTGGGTTTAATCCTGTTGACATAGCAGAGGTTGTTCCCCATTTCCCCTGAAACACTTCTGTTGTAAATAAATCCACACCCTGGTTCAACAAGCGGAGAGTTGTTGCAACACCAAAAACCTGTCTGACCAATCACTTTAGCCAGAAAGTTCTAGGACAGTCAACAGAAGTACAGCATGTCAAACATATTGCACAATCGTGTGGCTTTTGTTGCGTCGATGGACAAAATTTCGGAGCACAGCCAGTGCCAGTGGCTTAGTTTGGGGACAGCAGGAGCTCATCCATCAGCTGATGTGGCCATGCTTCTCAGTGGCTTCCCCTCTCTCCAGGGTCAGTGGAGGAGAGTCCTCAAGTTCAAGGATCTCTTGTGAATGGAGCGCAGAGATCGATCGACGGGTCGGAGCAGCGGAGACAGTGAGGCTCAGTCGAAAGAGCTAAAGAGTGACAGAGCTACTCTCGCTAATAATCCTAATCCATGACTAAAAAGACACTATCTAAGATTAGGGCTGCACAACATGCGGAAGTAAAAATAATATTCAGTACAGGTCTCTTTATTTGTGAAGGATTTCAAGTTGGAAAGGATTTTTTTGGCCAGACAGTGGATAGACAGTTCAGCGGGAAAGGGGGTGAAGAGCAGGGAACGACATCCAGCAAACCGTCGGAGGGATCGGAACAGTTGACCAGTGGTTCCCAGTCTTTTTTTATTTAACATAACCCTTTGGCACGTTCTTTTATATATATATATATATAGGGTGACCAGATTTTTCCAACAAAAAACCTGGGACAATATTCGGGAATAGGCCGCAGGGGTTCCAAATCTAAAATGTCTTTACCCCCGATGAATGGTAAAACTGTCAGCGACTTGTGACATGCACCCATCCGCATCCTGAATTGAGAGTTTGAAAAACGAAAAACTGGGACTGTCATCTGGTCACCCTATCCTAGTACCCCCTGCCTGATTTATAAAGTGAACAAAAACACAATGTTGTATTCTGCAAAATAGATGTTTCTTTAGTAAATAATATTCAGTTAGGTTTCATGTCTTGATGAACACGGGAAAATCTGAGGATCTGAGGTGTTCATCAAGTTTGATACCAGATCTTTGAAGAGCACCCGCGGATTGTTTATTTGGATACGGTCAACGTTCCAGTCCTGAGACCTTCATCCTTAGCTATTCCCTCATCTCCTACGCACCTGCCTCAAGTAATTAGTTGTTCTTCGATTTAGTGTTATATGAGCAAAAAGTTTAAATGTCAGTCTTCATATTGGGGCTTCATATGATACGGATATTGCATCATCTAATATTGCTGTAACGACGATTTGGTAATATTATGCAGCTCTATTTACAAGCCGTCAAAATGTGTTTCATTTCTTTTCTTTTTTTACATTGTTGTAAGAAAACTGTCAATCATGATGACACACCACAAGGCCCAAGCGGCAGAGTAAAGTCCAAACTTCCCCTGAACACTGGTTACCAAAGTGCAGCCGACTGAACTGAACCTTGCCCTGTACACGGGGTCAGAGCCTATTGCTCCAGTTTGAACGTCGAGTTAGAATTTCACAGAGCAGAGAGAGAAAACAGCCCGAAGCACATCCTGCTAATGTCAGCTGCACATGCCACACCATTGAAATGGGCAGGCGGTGCCGCAATCCAAATAGTAAAGTTACAAACTGAAACGCCATGTTGCCCGAAGCATGTCATGTTGCAAGAAACAGTCACAGATAATCACTTTTAAAATTAATAGTAGCACAGATATCGCAAAATTGCCTTCAGCATGGTAACACTAGGCTAATACAGTGTTTTTAGTCAAGGGCTTGTCAGGACAGCAGAAGAAAAGGAAACAAACCATATTAAATTACTTCAATATTAAAAAGTGCATTTTACTGGTTAAAGCTGCCCTCACAGCTATTTTCCCGTAGGTGTCAGTAGTGAACCCTGCTCTGAGCTCGGGGTACATCGTATCGCATATCGTTTTTTGATATCGTTGTGGACACGATATAATTTATGTTATGCTCAGCTCCATCAGAGCAGCATAAACACTGACAGGTGCTTAAAAAGTTAAATGAAATGAAGGATGTAAAATGCTTGAGTAAATCATATTCATGAGAAGAGGAGTATACTGTAAAAAAAAGAAGAAAAAAAGAATGAAATACCACTGAATTAATCTTCCCAATAGACGTAAGGCTGGGATTTTGAAGCCGCCGACTCTGTAGCTTTACAACCAAAACAAAACTTTCTCGAAGCTGGAATCATGTCCGAGACGACGGCGCTCAGGACGTCCATCAGTCTTCAAACAGGACCAAGTCTGAAGTTTAATTAAAGTTGGTCGCCAATATAATAGATTCACTTTAGATTCTGTGGGGTCTGTGCTCCTCTTTGTTTTACTGGATGCTTTTGTACGTCTGTGCCGTGTTTTTGAGGGGTTCGGCAGATTTTGTTTGTTTTTTTACTGCAGAGAGTCCATAATGGTGCTGAAGAAAGCAGCTTTTTAAAAGTAAAAGAAACCACTAGCTTATGAGCTAAAGTCATTTGAGACCTACAAATCTCTTCTTCTGAAACACTGAAGATGCACCAAGAGCCCCCCACGCCTGCAGCACAGTGGAGGCGTCACAAGAGGAGCTACAGGAAACAAAAATGGGACAAGAGGAGCTACAGGAAACAAAAATGGAGCAAGACTCGCAGCTAAGCCACACATGCCTTCTATCCCTACTGTTCTGGCTAATGGACGTTCACTGGAGAATAAAACAGATTCACTGCTAAGCTCCTCCCAGAAGATGGTGAAAGACTGTTGTGGCGCGGATGGAGCTGCACAGGCGGAAGAGGAAGGAGGAGGTGGAGGAGCTAACCAGTGCAGGACACCACGCTCTGAAACGGGGACAAAGCCACGAGGCGCTGCACCGTTTCAGAAGATCAGGGGAGACTGAAGGCAGCGAGCCAAGTTTCAGTAGTAATTGCGAACAATAAAGAGAGATTTTACTGACACTTTGTACTTCTTTGACCTCCGCACGAACTGGAATGACTGGAATATTCTCTTATAAAAAGCTGGATTACCTACTAACGTTTTACGGTGCAATTTCAAGCCAATGATTCGCAGACGTTCTGACCTAGTTCATGGGCAACTCTGCGATCTACTCATGTGAAACAAAAACGGGCACAAAGTTCAACTGATTCAGACCATGTTTTGGATATCTCGTTCAAAGACCGTTCCCCGTTGAGTAATATTTTGGACGCTGCCCCCATCACAGTTTTTTAGCAAAGTCATTGAAGAAACGCACACAAACACACCCACGAAGGCGCTTATCTGCTGCAGGCATAACTAAAGCTGGACACATGACTGGGCTTATCGCAGAGAATTTGCACCAAGAATAACAAGATTTCCTTCAAAGCCAAGGCCGTCACTTTGACTTCTACTTTTTACAAGTTACTCCATTAAGATGAATGGTCTCGGGAGCAGCAGCATTCTTATGGGATGTTGAACTAAAACAACTGAAGAAAAAGCTATATGCGATACGAGTGTGCATTATTGTCATACCGATATTATTTTGATTTGCCTAGGCCGTTTCAACTCTGTATGTTCCATTTAATTTAGGCACGAATCGCAAGTAATTTGTTTGTTTGCCGTGGGAACCCAGGGTGTTGCAGCACCCCCTGCAGGATAGTTTACGCATTATAGGCTGTATTTAGAAATAGAGAATATGCATAGAAAAGGCGTTTTTTGGGGCAAACTTGTCTCTCAGCACCCCCCTAAAACAGAACTTTTGGCTTCTCGCGGTACAGATATTACATCATGTAATATTGCAGTTAGGGGTGAGAACCTCTGGGTGCCTCACAATTCAATACGCGATACATGGATCACGATAACAATAACCTTACGATACGGCAATAATCGATATATTGAACAAAAATAACCTACAATAAATCAAGATTTTTAAAGAAACATCCATCCATCCATCCATTTTCTTCCGCTTTATCCGGGGCCGGGTCGCGGGGGCAGCAGTCTCAGCAGAGATGGAACATGTGCAATAATATTTTTTAAATGCTACACATTATTCGTGATTTACATTAGTTTTCATGAGCATTGTACCCCTTTTTCTTCTTTCCCCAAGAAGCTGCTTGATTTGGGTATGGTTGAACTGGAGAAAATGTGCTTGATTAAGGCGGGGATAAGAGGTTAAATAAATAAGTGAATAAATGATCCCTGACTGAAATTGGGTCTATTGTTACATTTAAATAAACAAGAGACCTGTCCTGACTGAATTCTTACTATATCATTACTATATTGACTGAAAGCAGTGGAGCACTGCTACCTCATTAATATGCATGATGTCATCAAAAGTTATCGTTATAAAAAGTATCGCATCGTCCCGCAAAATATCGTACATCATCGCAAAATCGATATGTCACACCCCTAATTGCAGAATTTAGGCCAAATGTTAAGACAAAACATTCAAATAAACATTAGTAATCCAGATTTTAAATATATGTAAACATGAAATTATGACAAGCGCTATTCAGTTAACTAAATGCTAATATCGACAAAATCCCCTTTTAGCACAGCGGTATGATGTTGTGAAATATTAAATCCATATGACCTGCGTGTCAATAGTGAGGACTGTCCACTCTCTCGTTGCCAATCAGAGGCCAGCGACCTATGCCTGGTCAGGCTGGTTTGGCACTGGCCTTTGTTATGGGAAAGCTCGACAAAGCGGGTGAAAGAGCCATTCGGCTGATACGCACCTGCATGTGGAAAGGAGCCTTTATTATCAGCAGTGCAGGAGAGCAATAGGCTTCTTATTAGAATGAAAAGCCTAGGAGAGTAGTGAAGGTAGTAGCAGCACAATCTGTACAACCTGAGCATATTTAGTGGAGGAAAGAAAGAATAATCTACATGTAGGCCGTGGGTGTCGAACTCGTTTGGGTCGTGGGCTGAAATTCAGGCAAGGCAAGGCAAGGCAACTTTATTTATACCGCGCATTTCGTACACAAGGCAACTCAATGCGCCTACGCCCCTACGGCGGGTCGCGGGCCGCATATATTGTAAAGGACTGAGGCCTAATAAATAACAACGGCTTACACTCATAGCGCTTTATCAGCCTGTGTCCCACGTTTCATTATTAATTCACTCCACACTCGATAGCATTAAGTTACAATTGTAGCCACAGCTGCCCTGGGGCAGACTGACCGTTTACCACATGGCTATAACATGCTGTTTATATCCAGATCTCTTATTATGTCAGTGCCCTTTGCTGGACACATGTGGAATTCTTTCCTTTTTTAATTTAAGCTGCTAGAGTGAGCATTCTGGCTATTTCTTTAAAAATCCATAACTCCGCACAGGAATGGGCTAGAGGACTTACTCTTTGTTTTGACATACTCAGACATTCATGCTCTACAAAAGGGCCACATTAAATCATCTCGTGGGCTGGATGTGGCCCGCGGGCCATACATGTGATGTAGGCTATTCACGTTGCAGTGTGTCGTAGGTCTAATAGTAGTAAGACCAGGGATGAAAGGAAGGAGAAGAGGTGCGCTGTCTCAGCTTACGCACAAAACAGTAGTTTGTCAATAATATTACACCGTGACTTCAAATGTGTTAAAGTTCAGCCACTTAAAAGCAATATAGAGACTCGGCAGACTGGATCTCATCTGCTCTGTCCCTGAACTTTCTGCACACACGGTAACGGCGCAGTTTGGCCAATCCTCCACCTAAAGCTGTCACATTAGAATGAGAGTTCCTTTATACAGGCTCTTTTGGCTTTTCTGGTTTTCCTTCGCGGGACACGTTCACAGCGTGTAGACATTGTTTACCTGCGAAAAAAGGAGGAGCGAACACTTTCTAGCTCCTCTTTCTAGAATCTCTTTCTAGAATCTAGCACTTTGAGGTTTCTTTGAAATGTAAAGTGCAATATAAATAAAATTTATTATTATTATTATTATTATTATTATTAAATCCGCGCTGGGCCCGCCGCCTCTTCCTCTCAAATCTCACTCTGCAGTTGTGGAACGCGTCACAAATATCCTGTTTATCCATGTCTTGGAAATGTTAAATCCTTTACCAAAACAACGGTAAATATTTCTAAAGTTCTCTGTTTGTCAAGTAGCATAATAAGAACTGAGGCCTGCTGGCCCTACAAAATAAAAGCAAAAGCCTTTGTTGTGAAAGGCATGACATACACGAGGATCTAAAGATAGATGCACATACTCCCCCATCTCCATGTTGATTTTCTTTCAAAATCGTTTTGGATATTTGTTACTAGTCCACAGATGACACGTGTGAAAGTAAAGCTGTGGGAATTTAATTAAGACCAAATGCATAATATGTTTATGCCGTTGAAACAGATCTGGTTATGAAAACACTGCTATATTCAGTGTTGGTAGTAACTGAATACAGGTATTTAGAATATTTATAATACTAATTTTGAGTAACTGTATTCAGGTACAGTTACTGAATACAGTAAAATTAAAGGAATACATCAAAGTACTTGTTCATTAAATTTCAGTTTCATTAAGAAGACAAAAAGGGTCAATATATATATAAATATACACACACACACAACAAAAATATAAACGCAACACCTTGTTGCGTTTATACATTGTTCACAAATCAGTCCAAATGTGTGATAGTGAGCACTTCTGCTTTGCTGAGATAATCCATCCCACCTCACAGGTGTGCCACATCAAGATGCTGATCTGACATCATGATTAGTGCACAGGGGTACCTTATACTGCCCACAATAAAAGGCCACCCTGAAATGTGCAGTTTTGTCTCACAGCAAAATGACACAAGCATTGAGGGAGCGTGCACTTGGCATGCTGACAGCAGGAATGTCAACCAGATCTGTTGCTCGTGCATTGAATGTTCATTTCTCCACCATAAGCCGTCTCCAAAGGCGTTTCAGAGAATATGGCAGTACATCCAACCGGCCTCACAACCGCAGACCACGTGTAACCAGCCCAGGACCTCCACATCCAGCAGGTTCACCTCCAAGATCGTCTGAGACCAGCCACTCAGACAGCTGCTGAAACAATTGGTTTGCATAACCAAACCATTTCTGCACAAACTGTCAGAAACCGTCTCAGGGAAGCTCAACTGCTCGGGGTCTTGACCTGACTCCAGCTCGTCGCCGTAACAGACTTGAGTGGGCAAATGCTCACATTCGATGGCGTCTGGCACGTTGGAGAGGTGTTTTCTTCACGGATGAATCTCGGTTAGGGTTAGGGTTAGGTGAACATCACCTCATGTTTCAGCAAGATAATGCACGGCCCCATGTTGCAAGCATCTGTACACAATTCTTGGAAGCTGAAAATGTCCCAGTTCTTGCATGGCCAGCATACTCACCGGACATGTCACCCATTGTGCATGTTTGGGATGTGCTTGACCGGCGAATACGACAGCGTGTACCAGTTCCCACTAATATCCAGCAACTTCGCACAGCCATTGAAGAGGAGTGGACCAACATTCCACAGGCCACAATTGACAATCTGATAAACTCTATGCGAAGAAGATGTGTTGCACTGCATGCGGCAAATGGTGGTCACACCAGATACTGACTGGTTCTGAGTCCCCAGACCCCCAATAAAGCAAAAAACTGCACATTTTAGGGTGGCCTTTTATTGTGGGCAGTATAAGGTACACCTGTGCACTAATCATGATGTCAGATCAGCATCTTGATGTGGCACACCTGTGAGGTGGGATGGATTATCTCGGCAAAGCAAAAGTGCTCACTATCACACATTTAGACTGATTTGTGAACAATGTTTGAGAGAAATGGTAATATTGTGTATCTGATTTAATTTTAGATCTTTAAGTCCATCTCATGAAAAATGGGAGCAGAAACAAAGGTGTTGCGTTTATATTTTTGTCGTGTGTGTATATATTATATATTATTTTATTTTTTTTGTCGTTTTTTTATTTATTTATTTTTACCGGCAAAAAAAGAACAAGCTACCCTCACCCCTGAGTAAGACCAAGTAACAAAAGTACATTTTCCATATTCTTCTCCCAGTGCCACATTGATTTCTGACACATCACAATTTTAGGTGATGCATTTTTTGTATTGCGTCAAGCCACAATATTTTGCAAATGACATTTGACTGAAATACATCTAAAACAAAAAATGCATGGAACGCAAAATAAAATAGAACACACCGTGTTGAAACAGTATCGTTAAATATTAACAATATTGTAATAGCACACCGTATCGGTATTGCCAAGTTTATCGCAGCCCTGCTACTAAAAAACAAAACAAAAAACTTCTTATTCTTATTTTAGATTCTCAAGTAGACCGTGCCTCTGTGTCGTTATCAGATTGGAGCAACACCTGGAAGCTTTGACTCACCTACAGCTGATTCACACTGCTGCCATTCTTCTGCCCCCCTCCCTCCCTCCCCTCTCCCTCCTCGAGGCTTAAGTGATGAGTAATCCAGTTCCCTCCGCCCTGTCTCGGAGTCACCCTCCTCCACCACCACGACCGGACAATGATTTACTTCCAGTTCCCCCAGCACACTCGCTTATGACCTCAGAAATTCAATATCCGGTGTATAGCCTACGCACTACGAACTATCCAAAAACCAAAACTTGGTGCCAAACTTGCGCGCAGTAGTTTACAGCGGCGCAATGAAGACTCCAGCGTGCTCCTCCTTTTAGGTGAAGTGTTTTGAGTGCATTCACCTCTCGCTTATGCGTCGGCGTCGTGGTCCAACTCGAGTCCCTCCTCGTGCGCCCTGACCACAACTGCAAATTCTTCTTTACGAGAGCAGGATGCGTGTTGTCGCTGACGCGGTTGAACGACTGTGCTGCTGCTGCTGCTCGTCACACATGACACAGCAGCTCCTCTCTCTGAAACGGCAAACGGGGCGTGCGTGCGTGCGTGAGCGTACGTGATACACACACGCGGGTCGGAGCGCATTCCTCAAACTGAAACTACTGGTAAATAACCTGTGTACGCGCGCACCAGGCACAGTGCGTGAGCTGTACGCTGGAGCCGAGCGCATCAGGAAACACGTGCTGCGATTCCTGTTGCATTCGGGATGACGCAGCATGTTCACACAAAGCGGCTTTGTAACTTTTACCAATTTTTTTCTTTTCTTTTTTTTTCTTCAGAGACAAGTGTTCCCACATAGACTGCAGCGCAAATAGACCTCCAATAAATGCCAAACTCAGCTGGTTGGATCGTGTCAGTGTCAGTTTCAAAAGATTCATGTCAAGCTGTTAAATGTCTTATACCGGGTTTTTCTAGTCATCGAATAAAATGTCCTTTAGTATATTGTAAAAGCAGACTTTTGTGCATCTAATGATGAAGCTTTTTAACCTCTTAAAAGGCTTTATTTGTTATCATTTTGATGATTATGGCTAAACCAAATTAAAAATCTAATTTTTATGAGATTTTTAATTTGGGGTTAGAATATTTTGAAAATGGACTGTTTATTTTATTTATTTATTTATTTGAATTAGGACAGTGCACATTAATCAACACGTCAGCCAAAAGCATCAATGTAAATGTACCAGAATTAGTGTGAGAGCTAAAGTGCATCCGTTGTCCTAAGGCAGGTAAAGAAACATTGACAGGAGGAAAATACAAACATAGTACAAAGAACAGAACAAAGTTACAGTCACAGAGGTCAGTTACAAGGACAGACAGAGGTAAGATAACATAACACGCCCAAGAAATTGATTAAAAGTATTGAACTTTAATTAAACTACCTGTGAGTGCAAGATTGATTTGTTTTTAACCAGATTTTTAGGACCTTTTTAAAGGTGTGGTAATTGTCCCAGTTCCTGATGTGAGCAGGCAGCGAGTTCCAAAACTGCGAGCCCTTTGATAGACTCCACCGTTTGACCGAATTTAGTTCTACGACGTTGCACAATACAGTCTCCTCTGGTCAGAGCTCTGGTATTTACTCGAGTGTTACTTATTTGTGATATAAAATTCCTTAATGGTGGAGGGGCAAGACCTTTTAAAACTCTAAAAACTAAACAGGCATCCAGGAACTTCTGATAGCCGTCAAAATCTAAAATGGTAAATGGTCTCAACTTATATAGCGCTTTTCCACCTACATCAGGCACTCAAAGCGCTTTACAGCAAGGAACCTCTCACCCATTCATACACCAATGTACGCAGACACTGGAGGCCAGGTGGGTGAAGTGTCTTGCCCAAGGACACAATGACAGTGTGCCACTTCAGGAGGCGGGAATCGAACCCCTGACCTTCCGATCATGAGACGACCCGCTCTACCACCTGCACCACCGTCGCCCCACTAGACAAAACAATGTGCCATGTCTATCCTTGCTCCTATGTGAATATAAAATCAGACACCCTTAAAGGGATATTTCAGGATTTTTGACATTGTGCCTCATTTCCTAGTTGTCCAGAGTGTTGTTGATGTCTGGAGATATTTTTTTCTTAAATTCATGCAGTTCTTATATTTGAAGAGCTTAGGGCGCTAGGCTAATGCTAGGCTAACGCATTTCTATGGTATTAGCAACCTTGCATTAGAAACAGTTTGACCCACTCCACAGTGCACCTGAGGTAAATCACTTATAACGCCAGACTAACGATATAAATGTCTGTGTTAATAGAATAATTTTTGAAATATACCTTGTATCACATGAATTACTGCATTTTGAGGGACTATTTTCTCGCAGATCACTCTGCCGCTGCGTTAGCTTACAGCCATGAAGCTGATGCTGCTCAAATATAAGTTATTTTAAATGCAAAATGGTTATAATTATTCTATCGACACAGACATATATCGTTAGTCTGGCGTTATAAGTGATTTACCTCAGGTGCACTGTGGAGTGGGCCAGACTGTTTTTAATGCAGGCTAACTGATACCATAGAAATGTGTTAGCCTAGCATTAGCATAGCGCCACTAAGCTCTTCAAATATAAGAACTGCATACATTTAAGAACAACATATCTCCAGACATCAACAACACTCTGGATAACTAGGAAATCAGGGCCCTATGTCAAAAATCACGAAATATCCCTTTAACATATCACAAATGATAAAAACAGGTTTATCTTTGAGAGCTCTGACCCTACACCCATGCAAATTCCACGCAGAAAGACCCCGTGGGATCCCTGGTGGGAATCGAACCCGGAACCCCCGCCTTGACCAAGCACATTTTCTCCAGTTCAGTTCAAAATCCAAAAGCTTCTCGACTGGAGCTCACAGCCTATAGCGTCATGCCTAATTTGAAAGCTAAGACCAACAACACGAATCTAAGATGTTTCCTCATGTTGTCGCCTGTTTTGTAGCGTTGTTTTCGCTTTCTTTTGTTGCGTCTTTTCGTGCCTTTTTGTCATTTACGTCTCGTTTCTGTCGCTACTCTTGTGCTTTTTTTTTTCGAGAAGCTTTTAGATTTGGGTAAAGCCAAACCGGAGAAAATGTGCTCGGTTTAGGTGGGGGTTGAGAGGCTATTAAGCCAAAACTATGTGCCTCGACTGATCAGTGTCACACGGTTTTAGATTTTTCTTTGTATATATTTTTTTCCCCCAGGATGTTCTGCCTCTCATATGCAAACCACTGCATTCTGACGTTAGTATGTGGTCTGACGTTAGTATGAGGTCTCCACATAGTAACGTCATACTAACGTCAGAATGCAACGTCAGAACCGATTAGAACAAAGGCCAGGGGTGGAGAATTCGCATGGCCGTCTTGGTCGGCATGATTTGGGCACACGCCAAGGACACGCTAACTCAATTACCTCTGGGCGTGATCCCTTCAGGCGCACCGTTCCGCCCAGGTCATCTGAGGAGAAACCTGCCCCCATGCACCGTGACATTTTATTCGACTAATCTATTCTATTCAACACTTCTATTGCATCTGCCCAGTGCCGCAGTGTCTTGTTATTGCCTGAGGAAGTTGCAGAGAAAGCAGATGCACGATGACACAGCACATTGTCACATGCCGACCCCCCCCCACCCTCCTTGTGTACTTAGGCGCACCCTCCCAGACCTGACCTGGGCTTGCTGACGGAGACATTGCTGACTGGGGTTCGATCACATGCAAGCAACAAGTCTTTATAGTAGAAGTAGTGGGTGAGCAGGGTTAGAAGCAAAAGTGGCAGCAGCAGTGGTAGTAGTAATAGTAGTAACAGTAGTAGTAGTAACAGTAGTAGTAGTAGGGGCAAGTGGGGCTGGGGGCAGTCCACAGCTCATCAACAGCTGCCCCCCATAAGAATTAAATATGGCCTCTGCCGAAGCTAAGCTATCATAAGATTGAACCTATCCCAAATAAACATATGGAAACAGACAACAAAATGTCCTTACCATTTCTACCCCATGTGGCAATAAACCCCTGACCCACCTGTGACAACAAGCCCCGACTGACCGCATGACAAAAAGCAGCAAACCTGGCGTGCACAAACCTAAGCGAAAACATTGATTGGAAAGACTTAAAGACAAAACAGATGTACGATTTCGCAGTAGTCTCGCTGAATCATGCGTAACCAGCCCTGCGGTCATAGCGCGAGTTGTCTGCGCTGTAGCTGTGATTATGCTGCCCTCTGCTGTCGAGACACCTTGTTGCATGCTCTGGTGAGAACGTCGTCTGAGATTTCTGTAATTTATATGTTGCCTTTACGTTATGCCATTGCCACTGATCTAAATATATAACTGTTTTGATTTTCTGTCAGGGAATCTAGACTAGAGAATAATAATAACAATGCATCGGTTTTATAGAGCGCTTTTCTGGACACTCAAAGACGCTTCACATTGCATTATTCATTCCCTCCTACTTGGTGGTGGTAAGCTACTATTGTAGCCACAGCCTGGGGTAGACTAACGGAAGCGAGGCAACCAGTGTGCGCCATCGGCCCCTCCGACCACCACCAACCACTCAGTCACTCACTACATTCACCCAGGCTTCCTGCTGTTTCCCAAACAGTCTTCCATCCAACCAGGCCCTTCCCTGCATAGCTTCCGAGGTCAGACTGGAGTGGGCATAGCACAGGCGTATGTATATATATAAATATATATTTGCCCCTTTTTCATCTTTTTTATTCATTGTACATTAGATACATTTATTTACTATTACTTGTTTGCTAATGCCGTGATCTTCTTTGATTGCACATTTTGTCTGGCTGCTTTCCCTGTGTGTTCTTGAGTGAATTTCTTTATTGTGAGGTGGTTGGTGGTGGTTGGAGGGGCCGATGGCACAGACTTGTTGCCTCGCTTCGGTCAGTCTACCCCAGGGCAGCTGTGGCTACAACAGTTGTAAAGCGCATTACAAGTGTAAGCCATTTATCTTATCTGCTGCATTTCACTCTCTGATAGTGGACCCCTCTATCCGTGTGATTGCTCTGCATGAAACTTGGCACACTTGTCTCCCAGCCAGAAGGTAATTCCCAGAGCGTGTGTGTGTGTGTGTGTGTGTGCGTGTGTGTGTGTGTGTGCGCGTGTGTGTCCTTTTTCTGTGAAGTCGGTTTGAAAGTCTACTTGACCCTTTTTCAGCAGTCAGTCAAACGAATGTACCAAGACACAATTATGGTCTATGATGGTTGAAACGTTGCCATCGGAAATATTAGGTCTGACTAAAAATGGTAGATAAAACTTAGAGGCCATATACCGGATTTTCTTATCACTTTGTTTGCGCTCATTGTTTACTAAATGTAGAATTATTAGTCGTGTATGAACTAATTCCCAGCATTCCTAGTGCATTTCTAACATCACAGAGATTTTTCAGGATCACTTTCACAACAATGCTAGCAATCATTTTCTTGCTAGTTCTTGGAAAAAAAGTGCAGTGTATTTTCACAAACGTCTCTGTTCACAAGTCCCTTAAAAGTGCACTATGCAACTTTTTATGTCAAAACAAGAAAAAAGTTAGCCTTCGCTTTCCATCCTGGTGGCTCCTACGATGCTTCAGGGTCAATTTTATTTCATTTTTTTTAAGATTTCTGGTAGGTTTTTGGAATGGAATGCATAATGCATGGACACCGTTCAATCAGCAGTGAAAACCTAGAAAACCAGGCCAACCGGATGGTAAGTAAAGGCGCTATGCTAACCATCCAAGAATCCGCTGGGTCACTGAAAAGTCAAATATGTATTAATATCAACTTTTTTTTTACATTAAAAGTTGCGTAATGCACCTTTAAGGAGAGAAACAACTACCTATACAACTATCAGGTACAGGGCCTTTAATGATCAGTTTTCAGATTCTTTAATAATTTTTCATTGGAAATATCTGAAAAGACTACACGCAAACTGAAAGCGCCATAAACTCCCTTTCCAACTCCCCGTTCCTTTTACCTGCCACAAAACGTAAAACACTGCATTGAGGAAGCTGAAGCCATGATCAAATTACTAAGACGGCTCTCAACTCAGCAAATATAACAGGACCTAAAATAGAACCTTGCGGTACACTATGCATTCCCGGGGCGGATTAGGTTAAACGTGTCCATACAGAGATATGTTTTTGATAAAGGTTTTCATACACGGTCAATTAAAACCAAATCATTAAGTCAAACGCAACTCGCTTAACAACGAAAATATATGTAGATATGTTCATAGTGGAGGTCAAGAGTGCTGAAAATAACTCAATTACTCTGGTGAAGTGAAAAAAACAAACAAAAACATGAATGAACTTATACAAAATAAAAACTCCAGGTAGGTCAAAGCAAGTTTGTAAGCTAAAAAGTTCAATTTAGCAAAATCAAATATTGGAGGTTTAATGTTCGTAACTGACTCATGACTCGCTAATCCCCCAAATCTCCCTTTTCCGTAAACCAATGTGAAAGCAATAACATGTGGACAGGGGGCATCATTTTTCACCCATTGTTTATTGGGGCGAAAATTAATGCATTTCCACTGTTAGGGGATTAGCTAACTTCCTATTCTAATCCTTTGTAATGTTTCCCATTCAAAACCTGCCAGAAACGTAACGCGTTTTTAATAACAGGGGCTTACTCCAATTTGTAGATAAAAGGCGCGGGAATTCGCATCAACACCGCGAAACCTTTTAGTTGAAAATGAGCAGCTAATCCTACTTTGTATTATTATTTTTTGGTGGGAATTTTTGATCTGTGCCTTGATGCTTGATGCCCACATTGGGTCCAGATGGGAGGGGGCAGGAGAGAGAGAGAGAAAGCATGGTTTGATGTACATCTGTCATGCATTATTGCGGAGAATGCCAGCGCGCTTAGCCGGGCTTTACAAAACTATGCGGGGAGTTGGTCCGGACTCTTGGGCCGATTGACTGGAAGGCCCTGCGATGTTTGTGGCCAATAAGACGTACATAAAAGGTGGCTGTAGGTCATTGCATTGTCTCATCCCTAAGTACAACGTATTGTTTAGCTTTCGTGATGTTCTTCTCTAGTTTGTTGGCTTGTTTGTGGTTCGTTTTGTTTTGTTTGCAGTGGCTGACGAAGCTATGCCAAATCTTCTTACTTTCTGGAAAGGCAAATGTACGGCTAAAACGAGAGATACAAACTCCAACCACAGGGGGGCAGCAAATGAACATGATTGTATTATGGCGCAGAGCATTATCACTGAACGACCAGATTTCGTGTATACTGATTGAAAGCATTATTGTTCTTGTCCAAATAATGCAGAGTATTATATGAAGGCATTTTAATATGCTATAGTTTTACGTACCTTTCTGTACTCAATTAATATATAATTGTTTTTACTCTTAATGCTAATTACTACTTCTACTAGAACTATAGGCTACCACTTAGGGTGACCAGATCTTCCACTTTAAAAACTGGGACACAATGGGAGTTTGTAGGGGGAGCAAAAATGTGACTTTTTCACCCACGTTGAATTTTCAAACTTCCTGTTTATGAAAGCCTAATGTCCAATCAGCATTGAGGTGAAATACTTTATTGGTTCAGTCACTACGGAAACTTGGTGTTTGACGTTCACATGGCCAAGAGTCATTATGATTTAAGTTTAAAAGAAAAAAAAAAAGGTCCTGGTGGAAATAAATGGGACAGAGCGTGTGTAAAACTGGGACAGATATATGGTTTTGGAGAAATTCACTGGGACATGGGACAGAGCACTCACAGCTAGGACTGTCCTGGGTAAACTGGGACATCTGGTCACCCTACTCCCACTACAACTCCTACTTCTGCAACTAAAACTGCCATTCAAGTATAAAACCGACAAAGAGAATACGTTTACTATGGCTATTACCGGTTTTGGTCCAATAATTGCTGTGCGACTCTTTTTACCCAAAGCGGAAGGATTATCTACTGCAGCTAGTTCTTACTAAATAGTTTATGGAATGTCAGCTCGGAATTGTTCAACCAAGGAAAGTTGAGTAGATGATTTGTAATTAACTTTCACCAGTTATTTGTCTTTTCCAAGTTGATCATTTTCTTTCTCATTTTACACACGGCCTACCCAAGATAAATTAATAACATTTAAGCTTAAATTGGATTTGAGCGTCAAATTAGATCATGTTCATCTCTGTCATGTACCCATTCAATTTTCCAGTGTCACATCATCCAGAGTTGCTGTAATATTTTGATATTGTAGCCTGGGTGGCTACCCGACTTAATCCATGAGTTCTAAACAGAGTAAAACAGTTAGGACAAAATCCACTAGTGTCTCCACTTTCACTGAAGGCAATGAACAGGTCAGACTCACATTTCTCTGATTGTTATTTGTTAGTTCCGCATAGAATCCGATCTCTGTGGAGCAGTTCCAGACTGATGCATAGAATACAACGGGGGCAACGGCGAGCACCCACCTCTCTTGGGCATCCATCCATCCATTTTCTTCCACTTGTCCGTTGCCGGGTGGTGGGGGCAGCTGTTGGAGCTGCCCAAATCACATTGCAGCAGCCCCTATGGCTCCTCCTGCAGGTGGTGGGTCCACAGAAGGACGGCCTCATGGTTCTAACCGGACCTGTTGGTCTCTCTAAATGGCTCGAGTTGTCTCACCTAACCTTAAACGTAAAGAAAACCGTTGCAGTCTGGTTCTCAATTAAAACAAGACCTTCTAACAGCGCCTTTGAAGTAAGCATAAACAATGAAAGTAAAAGAGACCAAATATCTTGGAATTATTCTTGATAACAACCTTAAATTTCAAAGTCAAGTCAAAAATGTTTGTTAAAAGGTCAAATCCAACTTGAATTGTTTTCGTTTTATCAGGGGGCACCTGTCCCATCAGGCCTCCCTGTTATACATGCAAGCCATGATTTTTTCACATCTGTCCTACTGCGTCACGTCCTGGTCACAAACCTCCCCGTCCACACTCAAGCCGGTTGTTTCATTGTACAAACAGGCAGTCAAGGTATTTGACAGAAAACCTATGAGATGGCATCACTGTGACATCATCCATAGACATAATCGTTTTACTTTTGAAAACCTTATACATTTTAGTATTCTGAAATTGGTCTTTAAATGTTTGAACAGTCATGTGTCGCCGCTGTTTTCCGCCCTCATTGTTCGGCGCCAGGACTCCTGCAACCCTCCACCAGAGCCTCGGTGAGTGGGTACTGTGTTCTCCCAAAATGTACAAAATCTTTTGGACAGTCCAGTTTCTCTTTTAATGGATCTAGACTGTGGAACTCTCTGTCCACTGATTTAAAACTGCAGACCGACATGAAAAGTTTTTTACAGAGGTCTGAAACAATGGCTAAAGTCAAGTCAAAGCTGCCCACATGGTAACACTGTATGAAATGTACTGATGATGTGTATTGTTTACCTTTTTAAATATTGTAATGTGTACTGTATTGTATTGTGTTTTGTGAAGTGTGTAGCCTCCTATGGACAAGTGTTGAAAATGAGCAGTTTTGCTATAACACTAAAAAACAATGTATCTGGTTTGTCCAATGCAGTTGTCATGTCCATATCAAATAAACGAATAATAATAAAAAGGGGCTTCTGAATCGCTCTTTGTCTGACCCGTCACCCAGGACCTGTTTGCCATGGGAGACCCTACCAGGGGGACGAAGCCCCCGACAACAGAGCTCCCAGGATCATTCAGGCTCAAACCCCTCCACCACGTTAAGGTGGCGGTTCCAGGAGGGGCTCTCTTGGGCAATCTGTGAAAAATTATTTTTCATGTTGCTGGATTACTCTTTTACAGATTTTGCCTGACAAACTCCGGCGTCTTGGAAAGTGCCCACCATGCCACCAGAGAAGAAAAATATATGAATCATCCTTCGGGCACACAACATGCAGTTACAATAAAGCCAAAGGAAGGCTTTATTTATTTTGCCCAGTGTGTGCTGACCTCCATTCTGTCCTCATATACCTTCTGTAATCCTGGACGCAATAACGTAATAACCCCACACACACATGCAGAATTCCTCGGGGTGGGGGGCACCAGTACTTCTTGACCTCTTCAAACGCTTCAATCAGACGGGACAAGTAATCAGGGCTCCCGGGCAGGAGTATGTGGGTATAGGAGAGGAAACGTCCTGATTAGTCTGTCTGCCGGACCAGCGCCCCATCCCCCTCTTCCCGTCTTGTCTGTAAACAGCTCCGTCCCATTGCCATCATGTCTTTCTGACAAACGAGAACGTTGGTGATTTTAGTTTTTGACTTATTGTTAAAAGTGGTGGTATCATTCAACCGCAAATGGGTTATTAGTGATCACTGGGGACAGAGTGTTAATGTTAATGGACAGACATGAGACACAAGCTTGTAAAGACGCCACACTAGAGCAGGGACGTCCAAATTACATTCATCGATATGGCATGGAGGACCAAAGATCGGTGTCATTGCAGTGAAACTTTAATTCAAGAGAGGTTTCAACCTTATTAAAGGAACAGGCCATCGTTTTGGCATTCTGAGATATGTTCTTACCTGAGCTTAGACGAGCTGATGCGTACCTGTCTGGTCTCTAAGCGTGTGCGCTCAGTCACGCAAATAGACGAAAGATGTTGTTAGCATTTAGCCTCTGCTTCTCTCCTCTATGGGGCCAAACGGGGGTGAAGTTAGATTCGACCAAGCTGCTCCACGTTTCCCCTTTTTACATACGGTTACGTGAGCAGTCACACGATCCAAGTATAGTCACACAAAATGAAACATGTCGATTTTCTAAGCGGATATAAAGGGGTACTATATTGTAAGGCGTAATAATACCTTTACTGCGCGGACACTGAAGTGCTGCTAAGGTGTTATTACGCCTTACAATATAGTACCCCTTTATATCGGCTTAGAAAATCGACATGTTTATTGAACATATCTCAGTATGCCAAAATGGTGGCCTATTCCTTTAAGTAGGTAAGTGCTTTATTTGTCAATTACAATTATACAACAAAATTGCATTCAGGAGTTGGGTTAGTTCTGAACCGCTGCGACTGAGCGCGCCGCCATTGTGGATCCACCTGACCAGTATGTTTTTGGAGGTCGGGGTTTTTCACTTTCACTATCTTCTGGGAAGATTTTAGCAGACTAATACAATCCAACTTATTCTCCAGTGAATTAACATTAGGCTCGGAACCATAGGCATGGCAACTTCATTTATACCGCGCATTTCGTACACAAGGCAACTCAATGCGCCTTGGCAACCATAGTGCCAGCTCTGTCTCACAATAAGAAAGTATGAAACTTGCAGTAATAAGTACTATCTCTGTTGATGTGTGCCAAGTCTGAAGGCTACCCCAAATTTGTCTGAGGGCCTTATTTGGCCCCAGGCACCCCTCCACTAGAGTGTAGCCATTGGCAATTTCCATCCGTAGTCCCGCATTTGTGACTAAACCAAAAAAAATTATCGATTTATATGTTTTAGTTACCAAACCAATGAATAATGCTACATTATGCACAAGCTTGCACATGAATTCTACTGCATTATTATTATGCAATCACCAGAATGTATTATATGCAGTCTCTCAATACTATATTCGGAAGATTCTTAAAGGGTTCATTTCTGGACTCTGCGGCGGCCAAGAGTGAAAACGATGTGCCACGCTTTGGGACCCTCCATTCACGATGGCAGTCTCGGCAATGTTGTGGGAAACAAATGGAATTCCGTTTCGAAACCTGAGGCCTCGACACATGGGTGGTAGTGAAGAGGATGAGAGGGAGAGGGTGAGGAGGCTTATGGCTGCTGCTGTAGCGGTGGTAGTGGTGATGGGGCAAATGAGGTTGCTGTTGAAGAGACTACTAGAAGACGGGGAGAGTATGTGACCAAGCGTGTCCAACTCAAGCTTGAATCACTTCCTTCATTCGCGGTTTATTACCTCGCTGTCCCTTTCTATTTGTCCATAAAAGACACCATAGGCTTGAGGCCAGACACTGTTGCCAACTCCAGCGACAGCCCCTCACAATGCCACAGGTCAAAGTTAAAGATAAAATGTCCGGAAAGAGACCACAATAAGACTTTCTGTTAAACGGTCCCATTTACTGGACTGTCTGCGTTAACAGCCGGGAGCGGGAAGACGGGAGAATGGACCACACTGTCCCCCCACGGATCGGAAGGAGGGAGGGTGACGGCTAACGCTGCCCCCTGTTGACTAACTGCTGCCAACTGCGTGTCTATGGGGCCTCCATTAGTCAAGCGTTAGTCACAGAGTCCATTTAAAAAGATGAACTTCTGCAATAATGGAACTCCAAAGTGGATATTCATTCAATTCTTCAATGCCCAAGTCTCTCAACCAGACGATGGAGTTCGACATTTTTCTACATTTTCTTAGAACACCCCAAAATGTCAAATCCAAAGTCCTTATGTCTCAGACATAATAAATTTTAATTGGTTTCACTTATTGCATAACCCGATAACGACTCAAAGGTGTGACATATTTTTATTAATTTGACCTTTATTTAGCCAGGAAAGTCCCACTGAGATTAAGAATATCGTTTTCAGAGGAGTCCTGGCCCCAGAGGGGAACCTATTGTACATGTTTTAGTGGTAAAGGAAACCGGAGTACCCGGAGGAAACCTACGCAGACACGGGGAGAACATGCAAACTCCAGAAAGGCCCCGTCCAGGTGGGAATCAAACCCGGGACCTTCTTGCTGTGAAGCTAGTCTGGTTTTACCATACCCCCGTACAGAGGCTCTGGATCTTCACAATTGAGCTCCGTTATCAGGTGTGAGGGGTGAACTCCTTTGAAACGATTGGATCTGATTTTCGCTAGGGGTTGGTCGTGACGTATGTAATGCGCCCGTGTTGAGTGAAGCAGCGATCATAACTCTTGGGAGCATTCCTTGCGCATTCGAAGGCTTCAGTTATAATTTTTTTGATATTTGGGAGCCGAGCCAGAACGGATTGAGGCGCTTCCTTTACTTTCGTATCCGCTGCCATTACCGAACTACAACCAGCAAATGCGGCGCAAATGCTCGACGTCACCTACAACACCCGCCTTCCCCGTAGGTGGTGGGTTGAAATTCAACAGATGAAACGCGGCCACTGAGATCAATCCCAGACGTACATGTAGGGAAAAGATAATTGACCGTAGTTTACGGATGGCTAAGGCCAGGCTACTGTGAAGCACAAGCGCTAACCGCTGCGCTACTGTGCATTTTCAGTTGTTTTGTAGGTTTTCTGGTGAGACATTCAGCAGTGAAAACCTTCCAAACAAATGATCCTGGAGCGATCTAGAGACCACTGTGATGGAAAGTAAAGGCGCCATGCTGACCACTCACACAGCTGCTGGGTCACTACAAGGTCAAATACGCACAAATATTAACTTTTTGTCCACATAAAAATTTGCATAATGGACCTTTAATGCTGCATTCCAGGAATCTGGTGACTGGTATCTTTCCCACTTGAAAATTATAACTTACGACCTTAGAGCGTTCCAGCTGAATAAACTCGTTATTGCTATTGCTACAACAGTTAGATAATAAGATGCTAACATTACATTATTATATGTCTCTTCACACCAGCTATAATTCACATGCTAAATAACTTTATACTGAAGGTTATGACCAAACGTAACGCTCACATCACGGACGCAATGGTTTTGTTCAAGTTTTACACTTCTCCACTGGAGGCCGCCATTGCAGTCCTCATCTCATATCTGAACTCAGACCACTCTGATCATCTCCGAGCATTTTCCGGGTCAGAGGTCAGAAACTAACCCGGAATGCAGCATAAGTACGCAGAAAGCTATCAATATCTATTTCTAAAAGATTGGGTAACACTTTATAATAATTACACCTTATTTAACCCTAATAAATGATGAATTAACACTAAAATGTACAACTCATTAGTTAATTATGACTAACACTTAATTTAACTATTTAACAATGAATAGGTGAAGTATGTGTTCATTATGAGTTAGTAGCTACTTACTACTACAGTTAATGCCTAAGTGTTAGTCACACTTAAAGGAACATGCCACAGTTTTTACATACTGTGATATGTTCTTACCTGAGCTTAGACGAGTTGATACATACAAGTCTGGTCTTTGTGCGTGTCAGACACGCACAATGACCAAAGATGTTGTTAGCATTTGGCCTCTTCCAGCATATTCCTATGGCTCCAAACGGGGTGAAGTTGGAAGCTACCACGCTCTTCCACGGGCACAAAGACCAGACAGGTACGTATCAACTCGTCTAAGCTCAGGTAAGAACATACCACAGTGTGGAAAAATGGTGGCCTGTTCCTTTAACTAATGAATTGTTCACGATGAATGAAGTGTTAACTCATCATTTATTAAGGCTAAATAAGGTGTAATGATTATAAAGTGTTACCGAAGCTTGAAATGACATAATTAAACCTCCCTCTTCTATCATTTGAAAAGGAAAAAATACAATTAAAATAAATACACTATTATCTTGTAAGTCTGCACATGTGAAAACTCCATCTTAAAAAAGGCCCATGTTCTCTTTTAGGCAGTATTATTACTTTGGTAAAAGCAATATTATTTTGTGAATGGCCATACGTGCTTTTTCAAAACATGTGATTGATCGTTTACACTTTTGACATGTTATTACAGAGGTTGCTGAGCTAATTGCAGCGATAGCAGATATTAACAGCCTGCATGTATAAAGGCACACATTTGCGGTCGTAAAAATGAAACGCGCCTAATTTCGTTGTGCGTAATGCGCGACACCCGGGGCATGGAAACTGGCAGTAAGAGTTTGTCAGACCGACAGTCCGGGGTGAAAGTATAGTCTGAACCTTCATCACTGTGGAGGGCAGTAGGGGGCGAGGAGAGGGGAGGAGAGAGAGAGAGAGGGAGAGAGAGAGAGAGAGAAGCGAGGGCGAGGGGGAGGGAGGGGCCAAACGATCAACTTGTCCATGATTTAACTGCAGGAAGCTTTAAAAAAAGGCAACAGACAGCGACCGGGGCGGGGTAGCAGCACTATTTTACCCGCATGGATCTTCGAAAGGGGGTGTTTTTTTTCTTCTTCTTCACTGGGTCACACTTTACCTCGCTTCTGACTCCTCTTCTTTACCTACTACCCCAGAGCGTTGACGTTTGAACTGCCTTTTTTTCCCCTGCTCCTCCTCCGTGCGTAAAAAAAAAAAAAAAAAAAAAAAAAAAAAGGCTATCAGTGTGCACCCCACGAGGATATCGGCAGAAACGCAACTTTTTCAGGGCTTTAAAAAAAAGAAAGAAATGGAAGTCGTTTGGTGTTTTTTGGTGCTGCTTTTGCCCATGCTGCAGGTCCCCGGCGCGCTCTCGCTGTCTACACGTAAGTAGCCAAAAAAAAAGCACACAACCTTTGACAGTCGATCTCTCTTAGGAGGGAGTTTGGGAACACGCTGATAATGGGCACACAGCGAGGTCAAACCCTTAACTGAACACATGCAATAATACTGCACGTTGAAATGGCAAATGCCTTAAAGGAGCTATAGCTACCAGTTTGTTTGTGTAGGGTAAAATAATTTGTACGTTGTAAAAGTAGTCAAAAAATGTGCCCGATGCGTGACGTTTGCGCCGTATTTTGATGTGTTGTTGTCGTGTATGATCGACCCAAATCGTCAATTTTGGACGAAAATGGGTTTACCTTTTTTTACATCTTGACTAAACGGGTTCAAAATCAGGTGTAGTCCCTTTAACTTCAGCTTCATGCAATCTTGGGTAGTTTAAATATGGAAAGCCACCTCGATTTGTGTGGCCCCTGTCAAAACGTTGGCTATAGTAATATATTTGTAATAACGCAATTACTGTCATTTAACTGAGGAAACTGTCATTAGCCTGTTTCCAGCAAAAAAAAAAAAAAAATCAAGGATGATAATGCAACAAAAGAATGACAAAAATGTGACGAAAAAGTGACAAAAATGTGTGACAAAAGCAACAAAAACGTGACAAAAAAAAGGGACAAAAACGTGGGACAAAAAGCAATGAAAATGTGGCAAAAATGGGACGAAAACACGAGGAAAAAGATTCATTTAGATGAGTTTTGTAGGTCTTAGATTTCAAATGAGGCGTTACACTGGCCTATATAAGGCTGTGTCCTTGTGGATTTGGGTAAAGCTGAACTTGAGAAAATGCTCTCGAGTAAGGTGGGGGTTAAGAGGTTAAATTTCGTGTCGCTTGCAAACAGAAATATGAGAACAGAAATAGTTCCAAAAAGGTCAAACGATTGCTTTGAAATACGATATTTATTACAAGAGCCAAATAGAAAATTAACTTTTTAAAGATATTGTTTCATTTCATTCCTGGTGCGTTGACAATGTGGGTTTACAAATTAAAATAAACATAAAAATAACAGGCCTGCATTTTATAGTCTGAGTAGGACACGGATAATTAGGACACAGACAATTGCTTGGAGAATCGCTTTGTCCATATCGCAAAAAGTTACGATACTGTATATAGTTTTTTCTTGACAAAGCCTGGAACAAAAAGTTAAAATGTACTCATGATTTGACTTGACTTGATCTTAGCCTCATTTTTGTCCCGATTTGGCGTTTCCTCAGTCTTGTTTTGATACAGTTTGGAGAAAAAAAGGAAATTCCTCACAATCATTACTTTGAATTGAATTAAATGGAACTGCAAACGGTAGTAAAACATTACAATAATATCGTGATATTCGTGATATGTCGACGATTTAACAAGAAGTGCAATAATCTATCCTCAAAAGATTGCAAAACCTAATGCCCTTGTTCAATCCCCCCTTTAAAACAAAGCCTTTCCCAGTGTGCACATCCCAGCCCTGAACGGCCCGCACTGACAGACACTGGTTATGGATGTCCCTCAGCTGACATTTCCCGCAGAGGCACGGTTTCAACAACTCCCGGCCGTAATTCCTTTACCACATGGGGTCAAAGTCGAAGCCCCCTTTTTCAGACGGCGCAGTGGCAGGGGGGAGGACGTCGAAACCCTAAACTCGCATAAATCGAGGTTTAAGTAGCCGGATTAGGTTTTATGGTAATCCCCGGACCCAGTGCTTGCGTATTGTTTGGGCATACCGTTTGAAATAGTTCCATAAAAAAAAATAAAAAAAATGGGAGCGTTTGCGTTGTGCAAAGGGGCCCCTAAAGAGACGGCGGGCCCACGGACAGAAAGCCCCCCCCCCCCCCCCTCCCGCTGTTTACTGCGCGCTCTAATTGCTCGTTACACTTTTATTTACCGGCATAATGGATTGTGCTGGTTAGTCTTACCTCCGCGCACCATCGCAATTTGGGGCTTTGCGTGTGCGGGCTGCGACGGATCACTGCAAATGCCAAATAGTTGCCCGCTTTGGCGACCTTTTAGAAAATGGCCCGTTGGAAAGCAATTTGAAAGAAAGGTCAGAATTCGTTTAAAATAAAATAAACAAAATAAAAGTGTGTGTTTTTATGTGATTTGCTTTGAATTTGACCCATAACAGCTGCGTGGTTTACGTGCTTAACCATAAAAGGCCAAGTGTTGAAGCATGCAACATGGAAGCAGAATGTAAAAAATATTCCAGATTCATTTGTAATGTTTACCTTTAGAAATAAGTAATGGGCTGATGCTCCCCTATATTAAAGCGATAGTCTGTAAGCGTAAGCGATCGAGTTCCCTCTGCCCTCTCGTCCTGATTGGACCTGAAAGCCCCTCCTCATTTCCTGTGCACGTGATTGACAGCTCGTCTCATTGGTCAAAGTTATGTTACCGGGGATTCTGATTAGTTGCAGAGATCAGCGTCAGCATCATCACTTTGGAAAAAAATACATTTATTTCAGATTGCAGGCCCACGCGGCCAATTATTCATTAAACTTACAGGCTATCACTTTAATCGTTTGGGTGTAAAGAGTAAAAAAAAAAAAAGGTAACGGTTAATTAAGGTGTTCTCATTAAGTATTAATAAGGTGTTAATAAGCATTAGTAATCAATAGGCCATTAGTAATATGCTGCGTATTATACTTTTATCTATTAACATACTAGTAGGCCAATAATAATATGACTGATCATTATATTTGTATCAACTTCCTTGCTAATAGGCCCTGAATACCATGCTTATTCATAGCCTACCCTAATCCTAACCCTAACCCTAACCCGTAACCCTAAAAAGATTACCAATTCTTATTAATACTTAATGAGCACAGCATAATATAAAGCGATACACACAAAAAAAAACATATTTATTCTTTGATGTTGAGAATGAACACACTTTTTAGAACTGTAATATTGTTAGACTGTAGTTGATTATGGACTTAATAAACACGTTTTATCAATTTATTTGATTTTTTTTTTTTTGGCAATGTTTTATACATAACCTTCAAGTTCAATTGTTCTGGAACTTTTACCGCAACGTACCACCCCATAAAATATTTGTCTTTCCAACAACGATGGAACGTTCCCGATCAAACAAAGAGGTAAAAACAATCAAACAAAACTCTTAAATGTAGTGTGTGACAAAACAAAAGAAAAACTAAAAAAGTCTGCATCAGTTCCCCATTGTTATTCCTAAATGTTGCACACAACTATCTGTATTATTTCATGTGATGACCTACAACAAAATACTCACCTATTCCCCCCCCCCCCCCCCCCCCCCCCCTTTAGTCGAAGTTGTTCGACGACGTCTCACCCAGCCTTAACCCCTCCTACCCAAAAATCCTTCAGATCCATCCATCTCGCCTGCGTCGTGCCCGTGCATGTCCCACACGTCGCCTTCCTTAAGTCTATAATCGGTCCATTGTATCGACGCAGAATCCCCAGTAAAACTACAGAAACGGCAGGTACTTCAAAATACGCCGGTGTCCTCCACGTCTTTCCGTTGTGCGTTGCCACGGCCCATTGTCACCAAATGTTGCGTGACTCCTTCTACTTGGCTCCGCTGGCTTTCCCCCCTCCGTCCCACTGTTGCGCATGTAAAAGCCATTGTGGGGCTCACACGGAGGATAGAGTCGGGCTTTGTGCGCGTAGGGGAACAAGGCTCGGTGACAGCGGCCGTTGGGAAAGTGACAGCGCGGAATAAAAGGGAAGGCTTAGGTTCAAACGTCAATGGAAACGTCCCTCTTAATCTGCCCCGTCTGGGTTTAAATGATATAAATGGCAAACTTGAAAAGTCTTCACTAGGAGTGGGTGGATTTCTTTCATCAACAAAAGGAAACAGAGCAGTTTGGACAAAACGTTATTTCACTTTTTAACTCCCACCTGAACCGGGCACCCTTTCTCCAGATCTAAAAGCGTATTGAAAAAAAAAAAGCGTCAAAATAGCAACGAAAATGAGGATGAAAATACAATAAAAAAAAAGTTACCAAAAAAAAGCAACAAAAGAGCGACAAAAAAACAACGCAATAAACAAGTGACAATGAAACATGTTGAAAAAGTGATGAAAAAGCAAAAAAAGTAAAAAGGCACAAAAGGTAAGCAAAAATGTGCAGTGAAAGCAACATTAACACAATAAAAAAGCGACCAAAAAACGTGACAGAAACAGCATCAAAAAGCTAGGGGAAAAAAGCGACGGACAAAGCAACAGGAAACGTCAAAAACATGGCAAAAAAAAAAACCCTATGAAGACGAGATTGAAAAACTACAAAAACAAGAGAAAAATGCGGCGACAGCGCAACAATAACGTTTACGATCCGTTTTGCAGGTCTTAGCTTTCAGATGAGGCGATATCCTGGCCTATATTTATTATATCGTGTATATCCAACACAAGGTAACTCGATGCGGTCTCCAGTCAAGAATCCTTTAGATTTGGGTAAAGCCAAACTGGAGAAAATGCGCTTTGGTGAAGGTTAAAATCTGTTTGTAGCTACAAGCCCAATACCGAATTTCCTTCTGCTACTGGAATAAATGTGTCCTCCGGTATAAAGAAAAAGCTGAAATGTTTTGATAAAGACCTTTGTACACTGTGCATCTAATTGTATAATCTTATAATTGATAGCGAACTAGCTACGAGTTGTTGTTTTTATTGTTGTTATGATCATGAGTATTATTGATCTCTATGAAGAATTGGAATTTTAGACACGTGTTAGGAAAGTTAAACACCACCTTCATTTATTTGACAAAAAAATAAATAATTATAGGGCCTATAAGGGGATAATTTAGCAAGAAGTAGGCCGCAAAACATCAGTTGAGTTTAAGGTCAAAGTACGCCTTATTGTGGGCCATCTGTCTGGGTGCAACGTTCAAGTCCCGATATTTTGTTTAAGTTTAAGCTGGTCGTTGTGTCTAACGTGTTGCTAGCATCCCAGTTCTTCACAGGGATGAGTTTATAAGCACTACTTTCAGGGTTAGCGTACTCTTCAGGGTCACCGTTACAGTAATGCTGTCAAAAACTAGCCTGTGCGCTAACAATTGATAAAAGTGCTTTCTAATCACGTGGTCAGTCTTTTTCTCAGATCACAGCAGATTCAATACACGGAAGGAGCGCAAAACACATTTTATACCACTGCAAAAAAAAAACAAAAAACAGCTCAAACGACCTTTAGAATAGTAGGAAATATAGCCCGCTAAGCTAACACAAGAATCCGCTAAGCTAATTCCAGAGCGTGTTCATAGATTTCGAAACTACAAAGTACATTTATTTATTATTATTTTTTTTTTAGAGGACTTTAGTCTTAAAATATTGTATGTCGGATTTCCCCATTTTCAAACGGTGACAGTGGAGTTTCAATGGATTTAGCCTCTTACATCCGCGCTAGCAATCGATACAAAAAAAAGCCTATTTAGATGCGGGGTCATGGAAATAGGGGAAAAAGATAATATTTTTTTTAAATTTACAAATCATGTACTATAATCAAAAAAAAGAAAGAGCTATTCTATATTTCCATATATTTTACAAGTGTCCAAACTGTCCGTCTTCTCTGTCGTGACGAGGCAGCCGCTAGCTTCTCCAAACATATCATAAATCGGCGGCCGTTTGTCACCCGGCGCGTCGCCCGAGGGACAATAAACAAGGTGCTAATTGTGTCTCTCAGCAGCGCAGCGTTTTTTTTTTTTGTTTGACCTTTTTTTTTACTCTGTTCGGGATTGGTTTCTGGCTGGGCAGACCAATGTCTCCTCCAGCCCGGAGACAAATAAACTCTGCTTGTTATTCAGTCGGATCAGCGCATTACGGGCTAATCCCGGCCCTCTCTCGCTGTCGGCCGAGCAAGAAATGAGACCAAAGCAGTATCAGTGGATTCATGACTGTAATGTTAGCTTTACATTTATACAGCTATAGTAGATACTGTGGAGGTACTGATTCTAGAGTGATTTTTTTCCCCTCTTCTCTGTCTAGAATTGTTTGTATTCAAAATGGAAAAAACAATCATGCATGAACAAGTTTTACAGACATTTAGTCTGATTGTGTGCAGCCAAAGCTCATGAAATTGATCCTGCAACAAGTATGTACTGCACATTTGGTTTTACTCTGAACTTGATCGGTTATTAAAGAAAATGTGAATATTAGGGTTGTAATACAAGCGTTCTGTTTCTGCTTTTCTTTGACTTTAAGACAGTCTATGTCTAATCTGGTATTAAAAACACCAATAACTAGAAAAGATGAAGTTTTTGTAAGAAAATTGTTCAATAGTGTAGGTGCTCTTTGGTGTTTGGGGAACAGAAATTTGTGACAAACATTGCATGGTGGCGGAAAATGTTCTCACGGGGCCAAAAAGGAGAAGCCATGTCTGCAAGCTGTCCCCGGGCGCTGCGGTCACCCGCTGCTCCTATCTATCTTGTGCTGCTCAAACACGTCAGCGGTGTTTGAATACCGAACCACCAGTGGTTTGGGTCCGTCACATGGCAGTATTGTGAAAAGTGGGTGTAACATAACAACAGCAACACTTTTATTGATACCAATTAACATGGCGGCAATGACACAATATTTTTCAAAGTTAAATATTTAATGTTTTTCTTTCTTTTAGACTTGACTGGGATTGGGGAGAGGACAAACATGTGGCGCTGCATTTGCTACTGATTGGATCAAGCGTGCCACTATTTCTTTTCATTTATTTTCCCATTAATAGAAAGAGAGACAAAGAAAAACAAACAGACACCCCGACACCAAAACGCCTTGTTTTAGCCAAACGATTTAAAGTGATAGTCTGTAAGTAAACAATCAAATTCCTCCCGTGTTGGACCGGGAAGTCACTCCTAGTTTGCACAATTCTTTCAATGATTTCATTAATAAATGATCGAGCTCCTTCCCCCTTCTCTCCTGATGGGTCCTGCCAGGCTACTTCACAGGAAGGCTCGTCTCATTGGCCAAAGTGGTATCCCGGAGATTCCGATTAATTGCTGAAATCGGTAAAGATTTGTAAAGGGACTTTGCAAAAAAGATTATTATTTAATATTACTTATGTGACCTCAAATTTCAAACCCAGACGATCAATTATACACAATCTGTTAAATGTGTAAAACATTTAAACTTACAGAGTATCACTTTAAGCCCGGGCGACCCCAGATTGATATTCCGTGCAAATGAAAATTGTACTGTAAAATCTATCCAGCTCTTTTCAGGTTTTTTTTTTTTGGCTGCTATGCGTGGGGAAATTTACACTCGGCACATCATTTCTTAGAAGATTTTTTGATTAACCTAGCCCCTTTAAAAAAATAAGTGGAAATAAAGATGTTTGATGAGCCAGTTTTAATTTCACATGAAATAAATAACTGAGAAATGGGCTTTATCTATCCACAAAGCAGGTCTCCTGGGCAACATTATCCAAACCCGGCAAAGTTGACAAATCTGGGCAGAGGACTGACATAGATGAGTCACTTAGTCGCTCCCTGGTGTCGTGACACGGTTCAGACCTCTGTTTACTGCTGTGTAGTTTTATCCTTTCATTAAATGTTTAAGCCCTGTTCCCATTAAACTTTAGTGCATTACTGTATAATAAATCAGCAGTAAATGTGTTTGCTTTTACAGCAGCTGCCACTCATGTATTTACTGACTAACCGCAAAAAGTATATTATGCTTTTTATAGCTCTCATATCGCGCTCACTTTGTTCTTATTGTTCGCCTTCTGAATCACACCAGGCCGCAGAATATTGCAGGCCATAAATTTGGTCTTCAAGCTGTAAATCTTACATAAACTGACATGAGACATAACTGTGCTGATAATATTTATGATAATAATGCCTTACATGGGAATGATCTAAATGTCACAGAGCAGTTGAGCGGAAGCTTTAAAATCCTATCTCCAGATCAGAGCATTCAAGTGAGGAGACAAATGAATAAAAATAGCTGCTGCTACTATTAAGTCATGTTAGCATGGAGGGTATGCAGTTAGTTCACAAATGCCCTTCCCAAACTCTAAGTGTAATGTTCAAATGCATAAAAATAAGTATTCTTATAACATAGACCTGCAGTGACTGTTTTGTGTTGGCAGTCCCTCAGCAGGGCAGTTCTCAGTGAATCAGTGTGTACTGCCAGCTCTGTTTGTTGCAGGATCCACAGTAAATTAGAGACTTGATCATATATGGCTTGAAGAGATGGTGCCACAGACACTCTCTTTTGGAGCAGTGGTTATAGTCAGTGACATGTGCGTCTCTGTGTCCAGATGTGGCTGCTGTCTATCCCCAGGATCCAGTGCTGCGCATGGGCTCCAACCTGACGGCCAGCTGCTGGGTGCACCCTGAGCTGGGGGTGCACGCCAGCTCTCTGTTCTGGACTCTGAACGGACAGCCCCTAGCCAGCTCTCTGTACAAAGTGCTCAGCCCCACCAACCTCAGTGTGACACTGGCTGGACTCAGCGCTTCCAGGCAAAGGTCTGGTGACAACCTGGTGTGTCACAACCACAAGGGCCACATTCTGGCCGGCTCCTGCCTCTACGTCGGCAGTAAGTGCAGCCTGACTGAAGAGCATGCTCTACTGAACACTGTCTGATGGTGCATGTGCTCTCTGTGTGAGGATGATCACGGCAGATAGGGCAGGACAGTGCTGTGGTTGTGTTTCAGTTTAGTGTGTGCCTTCTGTGAGGGGCCTCTACAGTGTCACTGCTCTGACCACCTGTGTGGTCCATTACTCGCACTATCACTCATCAACAATGGCCTGACATATGTGCATACACCCACACACACTTGAACCCATGTTCCCCTGTAGATTACATTGCATAATGCATTCCTTTCCTTCCATAATAAGACATCAGCTTTTTTCTGCTTTTAACAATGTCAAAGTATCTTTGAGACACTGTGTAAAGAACATCTCTGCTGACGTAGCCCATAACCAGGAAGTCACTGTGGAGTTACTTTGCACTTGGCTGGCCTTAGAGGGCACCACATAGAGAGTGTTCCCATAAAAAGGTTCAGAGGTTCATGAAATTGCATCCCTGCTCTAATGCTGAGAAGCCTGTGTTCTCAAACATAATCAGCCCTGGCAGGGGCCTGTGCAGCAGGGACACACCAAGGCCTCTGCCCTGGTGGCACTCTGGCCCTTCACTTTTCACACTTAAAACTAACAGTTTTAAATGTTACAGCTAACACTGCTGGCCTCTTTAAATATGTGCATAACTAAGTGTGTGAGCTATGACCACTAACTCATGCCCTGTGTCCTGTGCAGTGCCTCCAGAGAAACCCGTCGCTCTAACCTGCTGGTCCAGGAACACCAAAGACCTGACCTGCAGCTGGGCCCCAGGGGGAAGAGGAGAGACCAACATCACCACGCATTACACTCTCAAGTACAAGCGCAGGTACGCACTACACTCTCAAGTACAAGCGCAGGTACGCACTACACTCTCAAGTACAAGTGCAGATCATGGGTAGATCATGAATAGATCATACTTTGTAGTTGAAGGGTAGGACATTTTGCATCTCATCACTTCAACTACAAAGTACAAGTGATTTTACCCAATCGCTAGCGTTTCCCACTAATGGAGCTAACTGGAAGACTTTTGCCAAATGCTTGACGTCACCTACAACACCCGCCTCCCCCGCTCGCTGAATGGTAGGTTGAAATTCAGCCGATGTAACGTGGCCACTGAGATCAGAGTCAGACGTACATGTAGGGGAATGATAATTGACCGGAGTTTACGGATGGCGAAGGCCAGGCTCCTGAAAACAGGAGAAAATATCAAATCCCATCCCGATCTCTTTGGCAGACTGCGCTTAGTAAAATCATGTTGGGAGCCAGAGGGTAAAGCCTATTGTTCATAGCAAGTTAAACTTTACGAGAAAAGCAGCCTTTCATTTGGAACCAATCCGACATGAGCAATGGCTTTCACATGGGCTGTAATCAAACCATTGTCCTCTGCGCTTTGTGCTGTGCAGGTGGTACGACGAGGAGAAGAAGTGTGAGGACTACAGCGTGGGCCGGCCCTACTCCTGCCGCATCACCAGAGACCTGTACCTGTTCACACCCTACGAGATCTGGGTGGAGGCCTCCAACCCGCTGGGCTGGGGCGTATCAGACGTGCTCACCCTTGACATCCTAGACGTGGGTGAGTTCAGGAAGTCACCTCTGACCCATGTGAGGCTCCAGTGTCAGCACGGCCCGGGGCTCAGGCTGGGCAGCACAATAACAAGGACGTGCCAGATTTACAACGCTCGTTTTATCTTCTGCGCTAAGCTTACAAGTTTCAGTGACCCGAAAATAAATAAACTGAAATACTTACCTCCTAAAATGAACAGTATTAAAGTCTTAAATGGAAATAGAAAGCATTGGCTCTGAGCGGCCTGTTGCCAACAGTTTGCTTTGTGCTCACTGAACAGTGAGAACTTTTTTCTTTGTATCCCCAAATCCTCCACATTTAGTCCAAACACATGTAGGCACACGCACACACCTGAGAGTGGGCTCACACAGGCAGGCCCCTCCTGTGAACCTCGTTCTGTGGAGTCGGAATGTACCGGACTGATCCTTATACCTAATCCCCCTCTCAGTCTCGCCCAGATACTGCCCATGGGGGCAGTCTCGGGGCTTTGAGGCTTTAGGACTTGGAGCAGAAATAACACAAGATGATGAGCTTGGAGAGATTCCCCTGGTTTGCTCTGATTGTTATAAAGCCTTGTGTGGAAGCCTGTGCCAGTGTCCATCTCCCTGTGTTCTCTATGGAGGAGCCTGCTCCCACACACCTGTTCACACAGCCTCAGGGCAGGGCTGCTCCGCTCCCGCTCACTGGAGCTGGATTGTTTTGGAGCGCCGTTGCCCAGTCGTCCCCCATTCACTGTTACCACAACATGGCCACACCTGGGCAGGCTGAGTCACTCTCCATATGTGCTCTGAGGCGCCGGAAACACCTACAGCCATGCATTCCACCACCACCGACGAGAGGCAACATGAAGCCGTGTTGATACTGAGATGACACAAGGCCTGCTCATCCACTCGAGCAGACGTCATCTAACAACAAGCTGACAAGACAAAACATTTACAAGTGCGTGGGCAGATATGGAGGCTTCCCGGCATTTAGGGGTTGCCTCTATGAATCATCTCATCCAGAAGCCTTTCCTTCTTCCTATCATCACCATCTACCCAAACTTGGGAGTGAATCCGTCCCAGTACATACTTGTGCTCTTGTGGCAGTTTTAGCTTTTACTGCTACACTTTCCAAAGACGATGTCTCATCGCTTTCACCTTTTTTTAATTTAATTTTTTTATTCTAGCACCAAAGCGTCATATCAATCTGTTAGAGGCAAGCAATTCAGGACCCCCGCTTTACTTTGAATATCTGCTTTAATAATATAGATTTACACAATTTGACCATTATTCACAAATTATGCTGTTTTCAAGTCAGAATTTGATGAAATATTATGTCAATAACTTTTTTTATGTTTTGGGACCTCCATCGTATGCCTTGCAACCCCCTGAAGAGTCCCGACCAGAGGTTACATTAACCGAACATTCCCCGTCATTTACGGAATATTTTAAGCTTTGACGGAAAATTTCGAAGTCATTTTGAAGGATTGAAAATCAAACCGTGATTAAAATTAAAACGCAGCGCTGCTGTTTTTCAGAACACGCGGGTCTCTCTCTCTCAAAGCAGCTTCACTGTTTCACTTGCATCACTGCCTAGCTAGCTAACTTTCTGGGCGCTAGTGTAATGTGAGCCCTGATATCGATGAGCTGATGACGCTCTGAATAAGTCGTCCTCCACTGAGACTTTTACGCACGAGTTCATACAGATTTCTGTAGCAAAATTTGTGTTCCATGATTGTTCAGATGTTTAGTTTAACTCCATGTATCCAGCGAGCTCACATTTTTCCTAACATACACAAAATGCAGCCTAGGCTATGTAAATGGGTCTTTAAAAATTGCTTATGATGCGAGATTAATTCATGAAGGATAAAAATAGCCCATGACGGATTTTTTATAACCCTGCTCATCAAAATAAAGGAGAGAAATGATCCCTAGCGAAACCACTGGTCTCGACCCCCACTTTGGGAACCACTGCATTAATTCACATTGCTGTAAATGAATCAGATTTAGCCACAGGGCAACTTTTCAATCCTTGTGAAAAACTAAATTGTCGCACAATATTATGTGCATTTATATGTGGGAAAGTTAAATATGGAGATATCAATTTCAAACATTTGCTGTAGATTACTGACATAAATGTGAGGGAAAAATGTTGTGCATTTGCATGATGCTTTCCCATAAATATAGGGCATTTTATGCATAAAAATGACAAAATTTCCTTAATTAATTCATTTCAGCAATGAAATCCAAATAATGATGAAGCCAGGTTTAAATGTATGGGTTTATTTTGTTGACATCTCAGTTACAAACCATTTTTAAAAGGATTGTGGATCTTGTTTAGTCAGTGAAAGTATAAAAAACGGATACAAAAATAAATACAATTTTGCCTTGTTTTTTGTGGATCAAAGCAAAATAAATCAGGCTAGGAATTAGATATTTAAAATCCATCTAAATGTATTTACCGTTAAGTGGGAAAACATTTGGAGTCGGTAGGAGCTGCTAAAGTGGTGATGGTGTTGCCAGATTGTGATGAAATCTTCATTTTGTGAAAATGAGACCTAAACTTTGGTAAAGACTGCATCTGCATGTATCGCAGACGTTTTTTCTTTGTTTTGTTTTTTTGCTACTGCCCTCTCCAAGAAAAGAAAGGACCATACTCGGAAAGCAGTGTCACGTCCAACACGTGGATACCAAACATGTTCATATTATACGCGTAGGGAAAACGAAGGAGTACCACGCTGGTGATTTCCTGAAAAACCCAATTGCCACACTCAAAACATCATGAAATAAGCGTCGTAAAGGGTGACATTGGTTCAGTTCAGGGATCACAAATTAAATTTCACCAAGGTTGTAAAGCAAAGGTCCGGAACATACAGTATTAATTCACGGTTATATGAGGATTTTTTGTTATTTTTGTTTAACTTTTTTTATCTATTACTGTGATTTGAAAATAATACAATTAATAGAATGCTGGTATTATTGTTATTTTGCACAAAAAATCTTTTCTTGCTCCTAAATAGCAGCCTATATTATACACAATGTGCACTAAGCCCTGCTTAGTCTTGGCTTAGTCCAGGTTTAGTCCTGGTTTAGTCCTAGTTCAGACCAGATTTAGTCCAGGTTTAGTCCTGGTTTAGTCCTAGTTCAGACCAGATTTAGTCCAGGTTTAGTCCTGGTTTAGTCCTAGTTCAGACCAGATTTAGTCCAGGTTTAGTCCTGGTTCTGACCTGCTCGCTGCCGATCGGGAAACATTTTGTATTTATAGTTGAAAAGAAACTCGGGTATTGGGGTTTTGGTACAGCTTTAATTTCCTTAACCCCAGGAGCCTCCATAATCCGATGAGGTTCAGTGCTTGGTGCAAATTTCCCCAAATAGATTCATCAACCAAAGTCCATGTTTTTATTTGTTCCCGGTCCCCCCCCGCGCGCGCTAACGGCATCAATGAAAGCAGCTCCTCTCGTATCCGCGGCGCCCTCAAGGATCACTCAAACATGCCCGAGAAACCGAACGCAAAAGGAAACTTCAAATAATGGACTGTCACCGCGTGTTTGTTTGTTCAGAAGGATAATCGTTGTCAGATGATGAAGCCCTCCGCTCTTGCAAAAAAATCAAATCTCTCCCCAACAAACCACAGCGCTCACTATAGAGACATCCCTCCCATCCCTCCCCGCCGCCGCCCGCGATGTGAAGGAGATGGATCGTCTGACCTCCCCGTGCAACCTTAGGATGGAGAACAAGCCCCCAAGCTGTTAGTTTTGCAGTCAGGACGGGGGGAAATCCTAATCCGCGCCATGTGTTGGGCTTTATCTGGACACTCGCGAGAGAAATGGACTGGCTTTGAAGGATTGGAGAAGCGGTGAGTGCTGCTCATGCCATCCGCAAGTGTTACGGCGCACTTTGAAATGTAGTTAGTTTGTAAAAGAAGCTTCGAAAGCAGCATCCAACGCTTATGATGGGGCAAGGCTAGATTATGCTGAAATTGTTTATTTAAGACTGAGACTGCTGCCCCCGCGACCCGGCCGCGGATAAAGCGGAAGAAAATGGATGGATGGATGGATGTTTATTTAATTTAATTTAATGTATTTATTTATTTGAGCAGTTTATCGGCTCAAAGGGAGTGGGCCGAAGCTAAAGGCTTATAAGCGCCCACCCCAAAAGTAAAAACAATAACATTTCATTTAACAAATCATAAACAAGGGAACATATGGCAAGGTAACAGCAAATACTAAAGAACAGTAATAAATCAAAAACAACAGCAAAATAAAGAAACAACAGCAAAAGAATATATACAACAACACTCACAATGTCTGTTCATATTTGAGGAATATGCATTCTTTGTAGATCTTTTTAAAGTGTGCCAGATTTGATGCTTTGATCTAGATTTTTCCAAATTTCTACACGTCTCGTGGGACACATGCTTTTTAAGGTTGTTCTGGAGTACTGTTTATCCAAACAAATTTTACCTCTCAAGTTGTATTTGACTTCTCATTTGTGGAACATATTTTGTATACTTTCAGGAAGCTAATTTTTTGAGGCTTTGAACATGATTTGACGCGCTTGGAAATGTAAGCAAAGCCGTGGGCGCGTGTGAAGCGTAGCAAACGCGAGCGGATGAGGATAAACGCGCGTCAAAGCCAGGGAGAACAGAGCGGTACACGAGCAGGGAGGCCACGCCCACTGCTTCATGCAGTCAAGTAATCACAATCTACACGTGCGTTCATTTACGCCGTGTTAACCACTCAGGGACTGGGCTCAAACAGTGAGCACAAGCGTCACCTGTTACCTGCAGCAGTGGCGCAAAAAGGGCAAACGCAATATATGCCTTGCAAAGGGGCGCCGATTAGTGATGTATCGGTCGCGAACGATCCGGCTCTTTTGAACTCAGTGAACGATATGAACGGGTTCGCGGAGGGGAAGTATTTGTTTTTATTCCTCTTTGGGAGAGGGTTGTCACTTTAGTTGTGAATGCTTATTTTGCAAAACAAACGTCACTGCTGGAGTGAGGCGGAGACAGGAGAGTAGGATTGGCAGAGGCGGCTACAGGAGCCCCGTCACTCACGTCTTCCACCTGTTCGCTCAGCTCCGCTCCGCTCTTGGCCGCATCCGAACGGCAGCGACGTCACCGCACACTGTCTCCTCCTCAGTCCGCCCTGAGGAAAAGCATCAAAGAGCCATAAGTCCCATCATTAGCGCCAATACGATAGAGAGAATTTTCTTTTTTAAATATAGTCAGCGCGCAAAGGAACAGCGCCCCATACCATCTAGGCCATTTCCTCATAGCACTTGACGGCCCCATAGCGTGTGTGTGTGTGCGTGCGTGTGTGTGTGTGTGCTGACCTGCAGCATGGAGGACAAGTTGATCATCGCGGTTTGCGCTCGGCCTGAGTTGTATGACACGCCTCCTAATTATGACGCTTGCAAAACTTCACGCGCCACCAAACAGGCGTTTCTCGCGAGTGTGAAGCGGCGATGTTTGGCGTCCCACTAGAGGCGGATGGGGCGTGGGCGCACGTTTGGTCTGAACGCACCTTCAGTTTCTTCCAAGAGAGATTTCCAGTTTGTTTCAGCTAAGTTGACGACACATAAAAAAAACAACAACAACAAATGACTATGAAAACAAAAAACGCGGCAACAACGCGACAAAAATGTTATGATGTTTTGTAGGTCTTAGCTTTTAAATGAAGCACTGCTGTGTAGGCTAACTGGAGAAAATGTGCTCGGTTAAGGCGGGGGGGTAAGAGCTTACATTACTTAAAATATCGGCCTATGTATCGGCTATCGGCCATGCCAACCGCCTTCATATCAGCATTGGTATCGGTCCCCAAAAATCCATATCGGTTGGGCCATAAAATATAGAGATTGATCAATATGGAGAAAAAAACAAGATTGAAGTTTTTCACAAATCTCTCACGGTTTGGCGTTCTCACACTAACCTCATGTTGTGTATTTTTTCATAAATATCGGGGAGGCTCAAGTGATTCTAGAAAGATTTTTCTTCAAAAATACCTGGAGAAGACGACAATTGAAAAGGTTTGGATTAGGAAATGTTATTTTATTCTCTTTCTTGTCGCGTCTGATTAAGCGATCATGTCGTTTCCTCATCAAAAACAGTTTTGTTTCATGTTGAACCTGTCTTCCGCTGATGCACATATTTATACATTTATAAGCGTTTCAGTTTTATTACATAGTATGGCTTCACTTTGAAGACAGTTCAGCCGCATCGTAAAGCTTTGACTTCACAAAAGGCAGACAGACATTCCTCATTCTTCTCGTTCTTGGCAAAACATCAAAATATGCATTGAATCATTTTTGACAGCAACATCGTGTCTACATTCCTGTGTGTGTTGCGATGACGATCCCCTGCAGGGATAAGCGTGTTTCCACACCAAATTCATTAAAGCGACACACGTGGAAATAAAGGCCCCCGCCCCACGACCGCCGTAGGGGGACATGTCTCTTGACCCCTCTGCTTCCCTCTGTACATTCAAAGGCAATATTTTTGTTGTTGCTCCCATTTAATGTGCATGGGTGTGCCGTTGAATACTTTTTCCAACCTCAAATGTTTTGTGAGGAGTGACATCTTTTTCTCACATTGATCTAAAAAAAAGCCTTCGATACGATTAATCACTCAATCCTACTAAATAAGATGGATAGATATGGAATTAAGGGGCTGGCTGGGGATTGGTTAAAACGTTATTTAACAGGGAGAGTACAGTTTGTAAAAATTGGTCAGTATTTATCACATACTCTTGGTGTTGCTTGTGGTGTCCCCCAGGGGTCAGTGTTGAGGCCAAAACTGTTTAACTGTTGTGTATATAAATTATATTTTTAACACGTCCAAAGATCTGAAACTCATACTATTTGCAGACGACACTAATATATTCTACTGTAGTGATGATTATAATGACCTCGTAAATACGGTAAACATGGAACTAAATATAATAAAAAAGTGGATGGACACAAATAAATTATCTTTGAATATAAACAAAACTAAGATAATGATGTTTGGTAATCGCAATATTATGTCTGAACAGAAAGTATTGATGGTACCCAGGTTGAAATCGTAAATGAGACTACATTTTTGAGCGTAATAATTGATAGTAAATTGTCATGGAAACCCCATGTCAGACAAAAATCTCAAAAAGCCTTTCAATTATAAATAAAGCAAAATTATACCTTGATGAAAATGCACTCCGTACTCTATACTGCACCTTGGTACCCACATACCTTACGTATTGTGTTGAAGTGTGAGGGAATACTTGCAAGAACACAATTAATCCTCTGATCATATTACAGAAAAGAGCAGTGCGGATCATTCACAAGGTTGGTTTTCTAGACCATTCTCATAATCTGTTTATGCAGTCAAAGTTGTTGAAATTTGATGATCTTGTAAAATATAATACATCAATAGTCTTATACAAAGCATTAAACAAATTATTACCACCTAACCTACAACTTATAACTCCAGTGCGAGCTTATGACTTGAGAGGTTTTGGATATTTTTCATTGCCGAGAGCTCAAAACACTCGTAAATGTTTCTGTGTGTCTGTATGCGGAGTGAAACTCTGGCACAAACTGGACTTACAACACAAGCAATGCCAAACTGTCCATCGATTCAAAACTGTTATATAAACATTGGGTCTGGTCAAAATATAGAGATGAGAGTCTTTAATTTAAATTGCTGTTGTCTCATAGTGTTACAAGTGCTCAATGTTTCCTTACCATCGTTGGTATAATTTGTCTTTTACCATTATTGGTATATTGTCCATTACCATTGTTGGTATTGTTCATTCTCCTTACATTGTTGGTATACATTTTGTTACAATGTAATAATTATTGTTACCTGTGGTAACGCCACCATGATATAACATTTGTATAATAATCCTTCAACAAAGTAACAGTGAAGCTGAATGTAAAAAGCTCTGAATGGGGAACTGGGGGGGGGGATTAAATAAATTATCTTTTTCCCACTCCCTTTCAGGTAGAAATGGATCATCTTGTTTACATACTGTTTACATATTCTTTCTTTTGTTGCCCATTGCCTGAAAAAAAAGAGAAAAAAAATGAATGAAATGACAATTAGAGCCTTAAAGGTGCACTATGCAACTTTTTATGCGGAAAAAAAGTTGATATTTGTGCATATTTGAACTAGTGACCCAGCGGCTGTATGAGTGGTCCGCATGGCGCCTTTACTTTTGATCACAGTGGCCTGTAAGACGCTCCAGGATCAATCGTTTGGACGGTTTTCTCTGCTGACGGACCCCCTCACCAGAAAACCTCCCAAACATTATGCAACTTTTTTCGCATAAAAAGTTGCATAATGCACCTTTAAATACTATTTGACTAATTTGCACACTGACAAAAAATATAGTGCGTGCTTAAGTATTGCAAGAAACAGGTGCTTTACTGGGGCGCCAGTGGCGCAGATAGTAGGTTGGGGGTTGGAATCCTGCCTCCTGAAGGTGCACACTGTCATTGTGTCCTTGGGCAAGACACTTCACCCAGTGTCTGCGTACACTGGTGTATGAATGTTTTTTTTTTTTTTTTATCTTCCTCTGTCTCACCCAAACTCCAAAACTAGGGGCAGTTTCTGCCAACAACAAAGAAGGCATTAAACCTGTCGATTATAAAGTCCCATGATGATTATTGAGATTGACAAAATCTGGGATTGCGATTTCAAGAAAACTTCGATTAATTGGGGGCTGAGTGGACTGTTTCTTTTCCCTTTGTTGAAACAGCTGTGCAGGGTAGGGGAGCAAGAGGAAGTGGGTGGGAGGAGCTTAAGCAATTTGTGGCAAATTCAGGAATTAAAAAGTCGGTTGTTTCAGCCGTTTCAGATAAATATTGCATTTTCCAACCAACAAAGTTTAAAGATGTGTTTGAGATTATCAACAAATGCCTCCAAAAAAACACGACACCCGCTCTTTGAAAGGAGCTGATATAGATACAAACGGCGTCTCTGGAAATGCCCATATATGGTCATGTTCAAAGCAGTCAGAGTGGGAAAACTCCTCCCATTTCTCCAAAATATTTTAACAAAAACTGAATTATGAATATAGTTTTCCACACAATAAAGATACAGAGACATGAAGAGGAGCAAAGTGGTTTGCCAACCCTTAAATACATAAATAACGGTGAATGCTAACATGTCAGCATCATGCTTGTCATGGATGCGGGGCAGGAATGACCCAAAATGCACACAGCCCAGGAATCAGAGCAGAACTTAAGTTTAATGGAAAAAGGTCCAAGTACCAGAAAAACAACAACGAACAAAAAACTTTCAGGCACGCACAGAAACCAGAGCCACCAAAACCGGCAAAAACATACAATGATCCCACGAGGACAGGGGAGAACACAGGGGTATAAATACACAAGGAAACGGGGCACAGGTGACACACATTAGGGCGGGGCAGGCAATCAACAAAGGGGAAGGGAAAGCAGGACGACACAGACACAGACCAAGACTATCAAAATAAACACAAGACAGAGACACAGACCAGGACAGGGGAGAAACAAACCAAAACCAGGACAAAACCAACAACCAAAAACCCACATCATAACAATGCTACATGCTATTACCAGCAAAATGCATGGACTTGAGCTGTGAAATAAGATAGATATTCTGTTAGATAATAGATTACTCACTGTAACAAAATATCCCTTCATCTCCATGGGCTCTTATTATGAGTAAATAAACATCTTTTCAACGCACACATTGGGATATTTCTGACCTGTATCTTATCCCCCCCTCCCGCAGTCACCACGGACCCCCCCTCCGGCGTGTCGGTTGGCCGCGTAGGGCAGTTGGAGGACCAGCTGAGCGTGCGCTGGGAGGCTCCGCCCGCGCTCAAGGACTTCCTCTTCCAGGCCAAATACCAGATCCGCTACAGGCTGGAGGACGGCCACGACTGGAAGGTAACTGAGCGGGGCCGTCTGTGGCGTACCCCGGCCCCAGATGTGGCTAAAAAAAGAGAAGGTGTTAATAAGTCATCTGGATGGATCGGTGGGAATCATGCTCCAAAAGTGTGAATGGATGAGTGTAGAAAACGCAGCCGTGCAGATGGGGGAATTTATCACCGACTGTGGTCCTCGGGGGAGAAACATGAACATTGTTTGGTAATTAAAGGGGAACTCCACAGATGGGATACACGCAGCGAGTATCAGGAGTTCGGGGCCCGCGGATGAATGGGAGAGATGAGGGATTACGACTAATTGTTTCTGCATACGAGTCTACCATATTTCTACAATATGAGGTCTGGAATACGCCGAACGCGCAAGTGTGTTCAGCCATATTTTGCAATAAGACGGCAATAGTGACATAGTGCTTTTTTTTTTAACCAAATGTGGCTCTACAAGTGGCACATCAGCAGTGTTTGTGAACTAAAGTAAGAAGCAGCACGTCGGGTATGCATAGATTTCAGTCTCTTGTTCTCAGTGTGGGAATATTCTCATGCTGACTTTTGAATGGGAAATGTTACCGTTAACCTCCATGTGTGATGTTTTGCCTCAAACTTAAAGGGGCCTCGCTGGGGTTAACATGTTATTGGTTCCACGCGTTCTATTTGCTCAGGCTAGAGACCCATTTCATGTGACGTATGCATGCTAAATTAGGTGTATGCGCGCACAGACCTGGTCCTTTGTATCTTAAAGCAGAACTAAGTAACTCATGCCCCTAGAGGCTATAAGTGCCACTGCAGGTGTCGTAGCAGTTATAAGGAAGAGAGGGATATTGTACATTGTGCCATAACTCAATTAACACAATGGAGATAATTTTTTTCACTCAAACTTGGTTGTAAATACTGCTAAAGTGGCGCTAGCCCACAGTTAGCTTTGCCGTTAGCCTGTTAGCTTTTTCTTCGTGATTCTATTAGAGTGTATTCGGCCTCCGTTGCAATTGTGGTTTTCTGGCCAGAGACGCCATGGGGAGATGAAAGACCCCCCCCCCAATCATCCCATTAACACTTGTATTACCCCCAGAGGGACTACGGAAAGGATTTATTAACGTTATCGTAAACCACCCAGTACAAAGAGCTGCATTAATATGGGCGACATTATGACTGCAACCGTTGAAACTAATGTCGATTCCAGGATTTAAGAGGTGGGTTATATTTCTTGGCCTGCATAATTTGACATGGGGCCAGGAGCGCACATCTGATAACCACCACTCGTTTTCGGGAATGCTGCACGGGACCCGCAATCGTTCCCCTGTACCTAAAAAGAGTTTCCTTAAATAAGCGGCCGCATCCTCAGGTGACTAGCTTTCTACGTCTTTTGAACCATTTTCGAGCAGCGGTTCATTCATTGCCATTATTCGAGCGCAACCCATGTAAACAACTGATATCTAATATAAATAACCGATATGTGATCTTGGAAGCACATGGTTTCTGCACTAGTTTTGAGCTAGTTATACTCAATAAATCATGATAGGAATGATACTGTTTAGTACAAGAAAGAAAAATGTACTGTCTGTAAGTGCTACAAAGTGAAATAAAACAAACAAACAAACTGCTTTTTGAGAAAATGGCCCTTGGAATTACAATGTCCCATATAAATCTATGGAGAAACGTTGAATCAGTGCAATAATGACAAACACGTCACGTTTATGTGCGATGGGAACAAACTGATCCAAAACCCTTGTAAGATGTTCGTCTGCAGTAACTTCATATAACAGAAAAGTCACTATATATTTACGAAAATAAAACCCAGTGTAAACCTCTTGATTATACTCTCAGTTTGAAAAGGCCAGAACAAAATGGTTGAACCAGCTGGGACAAAACTTCCCCTCCGTGTTTTTGAGATTGCCTCATTGGAAAAACAACAATTTACAGCTTCTCTAATGCCGGTTTAATCACATCGACCATTTACTTCAAACTTGGTTACGATGCGTTTTAAATGTAGCTTTGCAGGCGCGCTCCCCTCTGTCAAATAACTCCAGGGTCCGCGTCAACAGAGGGAGTGTATTTTGATTTTCCCCTTTCAACGCTCATCAAGTGGCTACGAGCTGGAGAGCGGGGGAGGGGGTGGGGGTGGGGGGTGTTTGGTTGGGGGGGGATACGTGAACACGAGCGGCTTTTTAAGGGCTAGTGCTGGAGAAAAATAAAACGTCCATTTGCAGGCAGAGTGTGGAAGCGGCCCTAATCATGAGGTCATGCTGAGGAATGGAGGGATCTATCTCAGCTGCTAATGTCTTCAGCATGTGGGTTAAGGCCCAACGATTGTGGGGAGGGGGGGGGTCTAATTGTGAGGTTTCCGACAGGTATAGATACAGACGGCATCTTTGCAAATGCCCATATAGCAGCCAGTGGGGAAAAACAAAGGGGGGAAAAAATGAACTTTCTCCCATTTTCCCACCATTACTTGAAAAATGCTGAATTATGAATATATTTTTCGACTAAATACAGATACAGAGACATGGAGAGGAGCAAAGTGAGTCAACAACCCATATATACTTAAAAAACTAGGCTAATCAGGAAACTATGCTAGCTTCATGCTACGTATGCTAACGTTAGCTAAGCTATGCTAATTAGTGCCTTTTTTTTTGCTTCCACTGAAGCGCTCAAATTGATTTGCTATTGATTTGCTATCAAGCCGTTAGCTAATAAAATAAATGTTTATAGTTTCGGTTTTCTGTTTATCATTCCCATTGTAGCCTGCAGAGGGCATTTCTACCAACACGGCCCTGTCTAATACACTGTCTTTACAAAACAGAGACATTCATTTCAGTTATAAAAACTTAAAATAACTAAAAGAATGTCTCAATTATGCCTGGTATGTCCACTTTAAAGGAGATGTATCGCGTTTGTTGAGCTTTTAACCCTGTTCCAACGTTGTTTCCTCAGTAAAACAGACCTGGGGCTAGTATTTGGCTTCATTGGCGCAAGCTTGAGTAATCTCCTTCACTTTGATAGTTTCTACCTCTACTGCTAAAACGCTCCGATCTGTATTTCCTGGATTTTGTTGTGACATAGACAGAAAGCAAAACTGTCCTCATTTTTTTAAAGTTTAGAATCCATCATCGGACCTGGTTTGAGCTTTTCTGCACTAGTTTTGTTTCCCGATACCAATTGCTTACTTGGGCTCAGAGTAGTCGCTGATAATAACATTAGCGAGGAGCTGCAAAGAATATGCTAAATAAGGTCTTAGTTGCGCTGCTTGATTCGGCCAGTGTTCTGCTTCCACTCTCAAGACAAAATAAAGGTGGTAAAAAAAGAAAGGCCTACTATTCAATTTATAGGCTTGGTAGTGTGTACATAAAAATTAGTGTTTGCTTTGTGTTGTTAGCAATAGCATTAGCCACTCCACAGTAAACTGCTTCGGCTGGCATGTTGTATTCAGAAAAATACACCATGGTACTGGATTAGCATTGGTTCAGGTACTCACAGATCCCTGAACAAACGGTGGCATCAGCATAAGATCCGTATCAGTATCGAAGCAACCCAAGTGTGCGCTTGAAGTGTGTGGATCTGCTAGCGTTAGCTGAACGTAAAAGCATGTTTTTCATTGTTTTAGGGCATATCAAGCTAATGTGAAATCCTGACCTGCTCACTCTCCTACTCATTACGGTCAATTATGCATTTTAAAAAACAAACTGTACCGTTTCCATAATTTTGACCAAGCTAATTGCGATTACGGTAACTTGCCACTAATCTTGCGATCCTGATGTGGTTGAAGGAGGCGCGGCGGGCCCCTCTTGTCACGTCGTTAGCCTGTGATGCCTGTAATTTCCCGGCTCTGTTTTGTGTTGGAGCCGCTCTTAACAAGTGTTTACAGTGGACATGCCAGAGAGAGACTCAGCCTATTAGCTCCATTATTAACTGCAGAGGGAGCGCTTTGTTTTTCCCCTTTCGGCACTCGGACCTGCACCTGCACTGCAAAAAAAAGAAAAAAGGGTAAAAGAGTAGAATTTTGTGTTTATGTCCTTATTGGACCCATTAGGGGCAAACCACTCCTGCCAAGTTGCCTCCTCTCACATGTCTATATTTTTAATACTTTACTTGCTAAACCTGTTAAATACAATTTCTCTCATTTGTAGCCATGTTATATCTTAAAGAAGAAGTAACTTGTTTACCTTAACAAATCCTTTTTGGAGTCCCTCTGGGGGTATTACAAGTGTTAATGGGATGATTGGGGGGTCTTTCATCTCCCCCTGGTGTCTCTAGCCAGAAAACCACAATTGCAACTTTTCTGCCACTGGGTCGGAGCCACCAATACACACAATCACGAAGAAGAAGCTAACAGACTAACGGGCAAAGCTAACTGCGGGCTAGCACTACTTAAACAGTATTTACAGCCAAGTTTGAGTGAAAAAAAATATCTCAATTGTGCAATTGGCCTTTGTCTTTTCTATCAGCCTAGTATTTACTCTCACGGACAATTAATGAGTTAAAAAAACGCAGCATGCTACGACACCTGCAGTGGCGTGCTAGGAGCATGAGTTACTTAGTACTGCTTTAAAGTGCATTATGAAACTTTATGTGGAAACCGTTAATGCTAGACTGCTGTTTTCTCTTCACTACTAGCATTTTAAAAAGAGAGTATTGTGTATTTGTGTAAGAGGGGGGGGGAAAGAGAGAAGACCGAGCGGCTGTAGTGAAACTATGTCTATGGCGAGTGTTTTTACTTCACGATGAGAGGATTAAGCTTTACAGGAGATCAAGAGGTGCGGAAAGCATCACCTGGATTCGTAGAACCTCAGGTGGAGATTCTTGGCTGTTTAGAACAGCCTCGTGGGAAGATTAAAAGATTACTCAAAGAAGCGCGAGTGGGTAGAAACACAGCTCCAGATATGTTTTTGATGAGAGAATAACATTGTAACATTTAAAATCTGTGTTTCAGAGCTGTTTTACCACAATGTATTTAACTTTCGAAACGTAAACGTGCAAAACAGATCAATATCAGATTAAATTTGCCGTGATACAAGTCATTTTGGCCATACTTAAGTACTTCCTACAGCAAATACAGTACTTTTACTTGACTGAGCAACTCATCCTCATCATATTCCAGTCTTCTCTCCAATGTTGACGCTCCAGGCTGGGCATGTTCAAAAATGCGCACTCTGAAATGAATCATGATTTCATAACATGCATTGCAAATAAATTCACAATCTGACAACACTTAACATAAATTTCTCATTCGGGTATTTTTTCAAAATTCCTCAGCCCGAGTTTGAAACACATCGCGTTGTTTTTTTTACAGCTGAACGCCCTGCCAGTATAAACGAAGTAAGAAAAACAAGCGCGTGAACTCAATCAAATTGTCTCACCCAACTTTCCCATTTCTTCTTCTTTTTCAAGTCTTCTTTCGATACAATTTTATTATTTTTGTTGAAGTCTACTGTATTAGATTGAAACGTTTCAGTAAAAGATGGCAATAATTATATAATATTATATATTTTTTTTTTATAAAGTTTGCGCAGGGAAGTGTTTGAGGTGTTCCGAGGGTTGCAGCAATTAAAAGCGCTGCACTGCAAATTAGGGGCGGGCCATATCGTATCGCATATCATTATCGCGATATACTGTGTTGATATCGTTGTGGACACAATATAATTTATGTTACGCTCAGCTCCATCAGAGCAGCATAAACACTGACTGTGTAGAACATGGGGACAGGTGCTTAAAAAGTCAAATGAAATTATGGATGTAAACTGCTTGCGTAGATCATATTTGTGAGGAAATTAGTAGGGCGCTAAAAAAAAAAGAATAAAATACCAATGAATGAATCTTCCCAATAGGCGTATGGTTGAGATTTTGAAGTAATTTGTTCGTTGTCAATTATATCGTCAAATATATCATTATCGTGATTTATTTTTATTTTTATATCGTGATATAGATTTTAGGCCATATCGCCCTGCAATACTGTAAACTTAGTTCTAAATTGAACATTTTCTTTGTCTTCTATTGTCAAGCGTCTTTGAGTGTCCAAAAAAGCGCTAAATAAGTCTGATGCATTATTATTATTATTAACATTAATGTTTTAAATGCCAAAAAACACAGACTAGCATGAAAGTCACAGCTCAGCAAATACATATAAGTCTCAAAATGTTTACATTGCTACATATTGTATTTATTCTGCTGATAATAAGATTATTGCTGTATTTAAAAGTCACACAAGTGTGGAGGGGAAAGCCATGTGGGGGGGGGGGGGGGGGGGGTCAATCTAAATCAAGTCATTTTAACTCTCATCATTTCAACTCTTTCAGTGTTTTTGCAGTGCTCTGTGTTCTTAGGAGCACATTTCCGCCAAGGGGCACACTTAGGCCCTCGTATTTCCATAAACTGACCGAACGACGTGGTGGTGGACACATACGTACTGCGGTCCCTCGGCTCAATCCCTCTCTCTGCTTTCCTCCGTTAGGTCATCAAAGACGTGGGGAACCAGACTTCGTGCCGACTGGCTGGGCTCCGACCGGGAACAGTCTACTTTGTCCAAGTATGTATGAAAACTATGTGTTCTGGAACTCTGCGCTGCTTTGTTCAGCGCGATTTGGGAGAGGTGGAGGCAGTGGTTGCCGATACCGTTTCGTGGAGTTTCCTTGAGCCAAAAAAGCAGTTAGCCACAAAAATGCTACGTCGCGTTTGCCCGTCAAGACTCTGATTGCTATTTTAACATCACGTCCAAAAGGCTGTCAGTCACCAGTCCCATACTGCTTTAATGTGTTAAAGCGACAATGTGGAACATTCCAGGTCAGAAGTTGCTTTAGTCTTTTACAAACATGCACATTTAAAATTAATAATTTTATTTATGCTTCAGTTACACATTTATCTTGGGTGTTTTGTTCTTGTTTAGACATGGTTTACACACAGTAATAGATATAATTTAGTCCAATAGATTTCTATTTTAGACCCAGTTTAGTCCTAATTTGGTCTTAATCTAGGCCTGGTGATACTTTTATCATCATTTTTAAGAGGTGATTCTTGGTATAAAAAGTTTGAGGAAACACTGGCATAAAGCATTTAGAAAAGGACCTAATTGTTGCTCAATCTGCTGTCAAAGGAAAGCTGCAACGTCTCCATGGAGACAAGTTGGTTTATCCTATTTTTTTTGTAAAATGTTACACTGCATGGTTTTACGTTTGTCAATATATGTATACTATGCAGGCCTGCAAAAGAGCAACAAAAAGTACTTTTTTTTTTTAAACATAAATAGTTGTGTGCACAGAATTATTGTTGACCACTTCTAATATTTGGTTATGTGAAATGCAAACCACAAACATACAAAATGAGTATTTTGTATAGTATGCCCAAGTAAGTCTCTCCGTTCTTTTGATCAGATCCAGCCGCATGAGGTTACAAGCCAATTTTCTTTTCGAAAATTAGATTGTTTCTGGATGGGCATGAAATCCAATTTGAAATTAAAGTCCCACTGAATGAATACAGGTGCTGAAAACACCTCAGTTGGTCCATTTTCCTTTAAACAATTCAACATAATTTTTAGTTGTGTCCAATGTGGTTTTGCTGTTACTGTGGTGAAAATTAATATTGTGTTAAAAATGTCTCACAAACTTCAGGACCACATGCCTTTAAAAGGCCAAATCTGTGCAAAAATGTGGATTCAGTGTCATTTTCTGTCAGGTTTTCACACCTTCACGACTCCTGAAAAAAAACGCTTGGAACATGGTCGGGTTGTTGAGCTGCATAAGTAGCGCCTCTCGCAGTAAAGCCGTTGTTCCACATAGTGCGACCCGGCCGCGCACGCCACGATCTACGTGCACGTATTGACACAACCCCGCAGACCTTTCTGTTTCCACCACACACATACACGCATTTGTTGTGGGCGGCACCCCCACAGAGGAGCACGCTGTACAGATCGTCATTAAAAGATTTTAGAGCCGCGATGAGAACAAATGTGGACAAATACTGCCTTCTGGCGGGAGTTATGGAATCATTCAGAGGAGCCAAGCTGTAAAACAGAAAATAAACTATGAAGGTAAGCTACATGCAAATGTTATGCTAACACCAGCTAAAGCTGCGCTAACAGCGGCTAAATGCTAATATCACCAAAATCTCCTGATAGCACAGCGGTATGATGTTGTGAATCCATATGACCTGCGTGTCAATAGTGAGGGCTGTCCGCTCTCTCGTTTCCAATCAGAGGCCAGTAGTCTGTTTACGTCACATCAGACACACGGGTTAGCCCGCTTTGGCCACAGCCAGAGGTCGGTCCCAAAAAATATACCTGGTCAGACCGGTTTGGCCCTGGCCTTTGTTATGGAAAAGCTCAACAAAGCGGGTGAAACAGCCATTCGGCTGATACGCGCCTGCATGTGGAAAAGAGCCACCAGCTCTGAGCCAGAGGGTTCGATTGGCTGTCTGTCAAGACGCTGGATGATCCTTGACCCAAATCAAGGCCATTACTGGAGCCGACTGCAGGGCACCTTTGCGACTCGAAGCGATTTGCCGGCTAAAGCAAGACTTGACTTGACCCCATGACCAATTGACTTGGACTTGCTTGGGACTTGGACCTTCATGACTTGGACTTGACTCAAGACTTGCATTCAGTGACTTATTTATTTGTATCCTAATGTACTATAGCAGCACGGTGGTTAGTGCATAGTTCACAGCTAGAAGGTCTCAGGTTCGATTCCCGGCTGGATGGGGCCTTTCTGTGCGGCGTTTGCATGTTCTCCCCATGTCTGCGTAGGTTTACACCGCTTTCCCCTCCAGGACTCCTGGACTTTTCTGGTTAAATAAAGGTCAAACAACATAAAATAAAAACAACTTCTCATTCTTTTTATATGTTTTCTGGTGGACTATAAGTATATTGAGCACACACCACTACGGTTGGAAAATTATGCTGATTTTCCAGTAGAAGTGGAAAAAAAAAAACGGCACTCGAAGCTAGCTGTTAGCATATAGCATAAAGCTAACATTAGAATTATAGATAGCATTCCCTGTTATTTATTTATGCATCCGTGGGCTGTTGAACCCAGTCGCTCCTCTTCATGTGTCTGTATCTTTATTTAATTCAGCGTTTGTTAAAGTAGTTGTACTATTTTCCCTCTGGCAGCTTCAAATATGACCATTTGTGGGCGTCTGTATCTATGTTCCACAATGAAGCATTCAGGAAGCTGTGAAGGCGGATCTGGGACACTTTGCCGTTGACAAACACATTTCCAAATATCTTTGACATTTACTTTTTAGTCCTCCGGAAATCAACATGTGGGAGACAGTTCTTATTACGCATACAGCAGTCGAGCACTTAGATCCGCCATGAGAGAAATTGCCTCTTCGGCGGAGTTGAGTTGTTGTTATTGAACTCATCTTTGTTCAATAAAAGGGACACATTGTCCAATCTTTCAGCAACAATACGTGATCTGTGGCTCGATGACAGCCCTTTTTAACTTCTCACAAATATGTTTCTCATTGGGGTAAAAAAAAAAAAAAAAGCTATTGTTTTTAATTCTGCCATAGCAACAAGTATTTTCCGTCTTTGCGGCAGTCTTTTCCCTCTGGTGTCCATGTGTCCAGATAATTAGCCAGCTCTTGTAATGCAATGCGTGTGTTGCGTTCAGGTGCGCTGTAACCCCGTGGGCATCTACGGCTCTCGCAAAGCTGGCATCTGGAGCGAGTGGAGCCATCCGACCGCCGCCTCCACCCCGCAGTCTGGTGAGATCCTACACACGCTTTCACGGAGTTCGGCCTTAGATTTATCACACAAAATAATACATTAATACAAGAAGGAACCAAAGTGTCTGTTTGAAAGAGCCTTTGCTTTGTTAATGTGGTAATATGATTTAATAGGTTTGAATATAACAATATGAATGTTAAATTGACTAAATTATATTTAGATTATTAACTTAAGTTCAGTTTTACACTTGGTTTGCCTATATGATGTCAGTCCAGGGTCAGCCATTATTTACACTGCAAAAAGTCATATCTTGACAAGTTAAAATTAAGAATAGAACAGAAAAACTTTATTGACCATGCCTAATGATGGCATATGTATATTGATTTAAATACATTCACCTATATAAAATGATCAGTATCGGTATCGATAAAAATTACCCCAAAAATATCTGTATCGTATTGATTCCAAAAAATTTGGTATCGCCCATTTTTTTTTCTTGTTTTATGTGCAAAAATACTCATACAATTACTACTTTTATCTAACTTACCTACTCAAATCAAGGGCAAATATACTTATTTGAAGCAAAATTGACCTATTTTTAGATTGCTTTTTGTAATGTGCATTGCTTAAACAATGATATCTTACAAGTCAAAATATTGGACTTTAAAGTGATAGTTTGCAAGTTTAAATGTTTTACAAATGTAATAAATATATAGTGTATAATTGACCGTCTGGGGAAATGTGATTGTTTACTTGTGACTTGCCAAGTAAAAAAATAAAAACTTCCAGTGGAATAAGCATCAGATTAGAGTCATATTATTGTCCTAATTTAAGTGAAATACTTGGTTACTTGTTCCACTGGCATGTTTTCTTATTAACCCATTCAAACCAAGGGCAAAAAAAGATAGCTGAAGAAAATGTGACTGATTTCTAGAATACTTTTGGAAGTCTTCGATGAGTCCTGGAACAGATTTAGTCCTGGCCTGGCTCTAGCTTTAGCTTTAGCTTTAAAACTAGTTTGGGAGTAGGACTAAACATACATCCCTTGTTCCTTCCCATTGTCTGGAGAGCGTTGCACTGCTTGGTACCACTGTGCGCTGTTTTCCATCATTGGCACAGGCCACATTCCCCTGATCAGCCTGATGAGAAAACAGGCCTCCTATTCTTTTTGGCAGATGCTCTGGTCGAATCAAAATAAATCAAAGTAAATCCTAAACCAAACATTCTTTGTATGTAATGTTTGGTAGCAATAGGCTTTACGCAAACGACTTCAAGATGGAATATTTTAGTAATCAATAACAAAAGGCCACATTGAACTGCTGCGTGAGGCCGAGTGGAGGAGACTGCAGCTCTGACTACCTGCTCTGCTGTTAGATGGGCAGTTCTGTCTTGGAAATAAGGCTCTCAAGCCGTCATCTGCACTGGGCTGTTTTAGTGCCAGAGGAGGACATTTAGCAAGTAGTGATCTTCTGCAGCGGGATGGACTTATCCTGATCTGAGTAGGGAGGTGTTTAATGCTGCGTTTACACATAAGCACGATGCGTTACGAATGCCACGAATCCACATTCGTGGCCAAGGATCACGAATGTGAGTGGAATTTGACGATTCGGGGTAGAGGTTTCACGCGCCGCCACAAACTGTTGCGACCTGTTACTACGCGTTACGACTAATGGCACGAATTATTACGCACGGTCACGAATATGCGCTGCTGTGTGGTTTTTTGACAGACAAAAACTTTCTCCACGAGCTGATGCGTTCTGTTAAGAATCCCATTGAGATGCGTCAAGTCATGTCACGAACGTCACGAATGACGGAAAAATGCCATTCGTAACGCATCGTGCTTATGTGTAAACGCAGCATAACATGCTATTGGTTCCACTCGTCTTTATTCTGAAAGGCTGCTCCAAGCTTGTGGAATAGCCTATCGTTTAGCAAGTATTCAGTACAACTGTGTCTCACACATTAGCGCGATAGTCTCTTTGATATTGTGGTCTAGACGTGGAGCAGAGAAGGCTATTGCAAGCCCACATCTGGATTCCAAAGTCCCTTCTGAACGCCATTCATTTTGGCCACAGTATAAAACGGGGATAAACAGCATATTAATGGAATGGAAGCTTTCTGTGTAGCGCTTTTCACATGACACAAGTCACCCACAGCGCTTCACACGAGGGTAGGGGTGTAGGGGATTTGTGATATTACGAGTTTAAAGGTGCATTATGCAACTTTTTATGCAAAAAAAGTTGATATTCGTGCTTAAATTTGACTTTGATGTGACCCAGTGGCTGTGTGAGTGGTCCGCATGGCGCCTTGACTTTCCATCACCGTGGTCTCTACAACGCTCCAGGATCAATTGTTTTGTAGGTTTTCTGGTGAGAGGGTCCGTCACCAGAAAACCTTGAAAACCGTTGAAAACCTTTCAAACAACTGATCCTGGAGCATCACAGAGACCACTGTGATGGAAAGTAAAGACGCCATGCGGACCACTCATACAGCCACTGGGTCACTTTTACGGTCAAAAAAAAAAAAAAAAATCCACATAAAAAGTTGTAACTTTAAAAGCTCAACAGGTGCTATAGGCTGTGGGGTAACTACTGACCATAGTGCCACATGTTCAATGAAAGAAAATATCCAATATTATGAAATATGGCAAAATGGGTCTATTTGGTTTCTAAACTATTAGTTAAATCTTGTCACAAAAGTATGTTTCTTAGCCGTTTTATGGCTGGTTTAGCCTCTTTAAACTTTACATTTTTCTTCCAGAACCTAGAGATGGGCGGGCCCTAACCCCAGGCTCACATTGAATCCAAAGCTCAAATTCTCAAACTCATTGACCTCAATGTTGATGGCTCACAGTAGCCCCGTACAGTGCAGCTCCAGTGACTGAGGCCATAAGGCGCTACAGAAGAATCTGCAAGGAGTCTGTTTTTTGCCAAACACCACAGAGTTTGGTGTTTGGCCATAGCATTCTCTGTTCCTGGCACTAGCCAGGGAAGAGAATTTGAAGACTTTCAGAATAAAATCAGGCACAAACCTGCGCTAACTTGGCTAATGTAAAAAATACTGCAAAACAGAGACTTGCGGTCACAGAGGAGCTGTTAGAGGATCACGGAAGTAAAAACTATGGCTGTATTTGCATCAGGTGGTTTTCCGAGGCAGCAACAGTTCAGAGCAGGCATTAGCTGGACTTTACAGTGGACAGTGTAGTTCAGTTCTGACAGCAAGTTTGACCTTTGTCTTTTTTGTTTGTTTATTTTATTTTATTTTTAGTTTTGTTCGGACGTGAGGGGGCAGAGCAGAACACACACAGGAACACTCTGCATAGGCAGACCCAGGCGGCCGCCTTGGGCGCCATCTGCTGGACGGGAATGACTGAAGCATTTTAGTTTAGGATTGTCCGTTAAACAATGAACTATTGACTATAATGCGTATGGTCCTCTCTCTGCTCTCAGTGATCATGACCGGCTCATGCGACTCCAAATCCTCGGCGGATTCCAACTCCACTCTGCGGCGTGAGCTGAAGCAGTTCTTCGGCTGGGTGCGCAAACACGCCTACGGGTGCAGCACCATGTCCATGAAGCTCTACGACCAGTGGAGGGTGCTCATGCAGAAGTCCCACAAAGCCCGCAACCAGGTAGGTAAGCATCGCCAGGAGCAGCAGCCAGAACTCGCCATGTTTACACGCACCGGGTTTTTCCAAATCAAATCAAATCAAACTTTATTTATAGAGCGCTTTTCATACAAAAAGTAACACAAAGTGCTTTACAGTGCTTAAAAATCATTAAAATCGTCCCCACCAGTAAATATACATAAATAACTACAACCCCACCACCCCACCCGCACACACAGACACATACGTACAGACAGCCCAGCAGTTAAAAGTCTTAAATAAAAATGGACATTGAGTTGAGTATGTAAGGCTGGGTACAGATAGACCGAAAGAGGAAACATCATCCAAGGAGCCGTCTGCACCAGGAGCAGCCCATCGGCCACAGCCACAGAGCGCCAACTCAGGGGGCCCGGAGTAGGTGTAGGAGAGACGTCCTACCTCCATCCAGGCACCCCCAGGAGAGCGAACGCACGGCCACAGCCAACCAGCACTCCTGGGGCAGAGGGCTCCCTCAGAGGAACCACTAGGAGAACATAATAAATAAATAAAATAACTAAAAAATAGATAAATAAATACAATAAAAATTATATATATATATATACACATAAAAAATTAATTAATATTTAATAAGAGATACATTAAAAACAGCTAAAACTGCTAAAAGTGCGTGAAATAGCACAGGATAAAAAGAGGGAAACTAAAGAAATAATAGAACTAAAACCGGTAAATAAGGTTAATATAAGTAAATATTAGTTAAAAGCTAAGCTAAAAAGGTGGGTCTTGAGCCTGCTCTTAAAAACATGAACGTTCTCTGTGGTCCTGAGCTCCTCCTCAGGTCGTTCCAGAGGCGAGGGCCATAATATTGGAAAGACGCCTCGCCGTGAGTCTTTCTGTTGACTTTAGGAATAACTAGGAGACCCCTGCCGGAGGAGCGAAGGGGCCGTGAAGGTTCATATGGTAAAAGCAGTTCTGAAAGATAAGAAGGACCAAGACCATTAAGACATTTAAAAACCATTAAAAGAACTTTAAAATCGATCCTGAAACACATTGTTTGATTTCTCCAGAGAACTGGTCACGAAGCAGCATACGACCTGCGATCCTTTGGGTGGGTCAATCGATCAAGTGGATGACCGTTCTCGTGGCCATAAACTAGTTTCAGCTATCAATTACGAGCGGGTATTTACACTTTGTTGCTTAGGAAATGCAATATTAATCTGAAACAGCTTGAATCAAAATATCCTGTAGTTTCATTTTCTGATTTTCACACTATTTCCCCATAAGCCCCTCCCACCCCCCTCTCTCTTGCGCCCCGTCACTGGCTCATTGAAGCGAAAAAAATGTGGGGAGAAAAAAATAGTGGCTCGTTTGGCTCATGTGTCTGTAGTGAAGCTCCGACGAGTGTTTTGACTTTGCGATGAAAGGATTAAACTTGACAACAGATGGAGCGGTGCCGAGCATAGCCATTGGAGAATATTCAAAGATTACTCAAAGTTGCGCAAGTGGCTCGATTAAATAATTTTACTCAAGTACAAGAAAATGTTACTCAGTACTCGCAAGCGAAAAAGTCTGATTTATTTTCAATGATGCCATAGATGAAAATGGCAGAAAATACAGAAAAACTCAATTCTGAAGAACAAGGTGCACAAGACGATCTACATCCATTTTATTGATTTCCACTAGCATTTGCCACTTCAATGTGGCAAATGCTAGTGGAAAAACAATTACTGTTACTCAAGTAAAAAACAGATACTTCATTATAATTTTACTCGAAGTAAAAGACGATATACTTCGCACATCTCTTGTATAAAACAGGTGCGTAGGAGAATGCATAAAAGCCAAACGTAGAACAGGAAAAAAATAAACTCTCGCACACTGTATACTTGCAACACCAGTGTTCCTTTATTAAATGCAACGTTTCGGCCAGTGGCCTTGTCAGGCAAGTAGAAGTAAAAAGTAATGTATGATAAAACTACTCTAAGAAGTACAATTTATTCAAAAAGTTAGATTTACTTGAGTAAATGTAACTGAGTACTACCCGCGTCTGAATATGATCATATAGTTACATAGAAATGACTAATGAAACCCCTCATTTACAATAACAATTATAATTGTCCAGAGGTTTTCCTGCCGTTTTGAGGTTCTATTATAAATCGGAGTACGGCAGTAATCAGTTTTCCCTTTGTGCACGTAAACGTATTGACTGTGGTCAGTCACTAAACTAAATCTGTCTTCTCCTACTCAGGTTCTTCAAGGGGATAAGTCATAGCCTGGGATTTCACTTGGAAAACGGGACTAAAAATGACTGTGGACTACGTTCCGGGGCACATCCTTCTCGAGGGATGAGAAGACGTCATGTAAAAAAAAAAGAGACACTTATATGGGTGTGCTGCATTCCAAATGTATGCGAGGAAAGTCAACACAACCAGCCAGAGGAAAGCAGAGGAGAACACGGACTGGAGGCGCCATCTGCTGGTTGGAATAATGCATCGACCACATCGTCTACATTCAACATGTCCCGAGTGCAGTGTTTGAGAAGCTTCCGGAAAGGATTTTGTGTCTGTGGAGAGTCTGCTGACTGATGCGAGGCCTATATTTTTGTACTGAGCTCAAGGGGCATATTTAAAACTGTGTAAAAGTTGTGTTTTTTTTTTTAATGCTTAAATTATGTTAAAAGATGACTGACTGAAGGATTTCCCTGTACTCCTTAGTCCATTGTACATTTCCTATGTTGTGTCGGTGCTGTGTGAGTGTGTATGTGTAAGTCCCGCCCACCTCAAAACCTGCTCTGGTGCCAGAAGTGAAAACCTCTAAACTCCCACTTTAACCGAGCACATTTTCTTCAGCGTTTTTGGCGCTTTTTTTTGTTGTTGCTTATTCGTCACTTTTGAGGTTTTGTTGTTGTTGCGTTTCCATTCTCGTTTACTGCGCCATTTGGAATCTTTTCGATTTCGGGTAATGCTGAACTGGAGAAAATGTGCTCGGTTAAGGTGGGATTAATTTATTTATTTGTTCCCATAGACTATTTAAATATTAAGAATTTTTAAAAGGAACGTTGGAGGCAAATCAGCTATTCAATCAAATATCATGAATGTCACTGGTTACATCAACATAAATCAAAGCCAAAGTCAGCTCAAGTCAGACCTGCATTTTTGCCATGGACGAGTTCCTGAATTGGATGAATTGCAGACAGTGTCGGGGACAGTTTTTTACAATCAGACCTGCCTAAAGTGCATCTGATGGATTATATCAGTTGCATAATTATAATTGTATTTCAGTGAAGCAGCCAATTTAACAAAGAAATGTTGGGCAGGAAAAAGCTAATGACAGGAAGTGACATGGATGGGGTAAGGTTCCATAGATACGTCCCTGGAATTGCCCATTATTGTCATGTTTGAAGCAATTTGGGGGAAAACAAAGAGGAGAAAAAATCTAAACTTTCTATAATTACTCCAAATGCTGACTTACGAATATAGTTTTCTTGCCAATAAAGCTACAAAGACATGGAGAGTAGAAAAAAGGTTCAACAGCCCATAATTGACAAATCATAACGCCGCCCAAGAAGTGACTTCCTGTTTCTATCCAGCACACCAAAATAAAAGCACCATCTTATTCATTAGTTCAGCAGTTCATTAGTTCAACTTTCTGTCTGCCAAACTATTAACAGACATAACACTAAAAATGTGTGTATTTAATTATATTCTTGTAATGTTGCAAGTACCTGCTGAACTAATCAATGAGACAAGCTGTGTGCTTTTATTTTGGCGTGCTGGATTGAAACAGGAAGTCCCTTCTTGGGCAGTGTTGTTATGAGTCAATTACATAAATAACGGAGAATGCTAACTTAATGCTTCATGTTAGCATAATGCTAATGCTAGCTATCACTTCCGTTTTTTTCGCTTCTACTGAACAATCTGCTGTGAAAAAACATCCGTATGGACCCCATTATGATTTGACGTCATTCGTGTGTGATTAATAAGTTCATATTCTACCAGAAAACATGGTTGGCACAGCAACAGTTTAAAAGTGTTTGCCTCCATCTTATCTGTCAGTGTCCAATAAGGAAGTGAAACTATAAATGTCACAAAAATTGTCAAACTAAACAAAGCTGGGTAAAATATTTAGCAAAATCTTAAATATAATTGTGTTAACTATGTTTTCGCAAAAATTAAACTCATTACATGCATCGGAGAAAAAGCCTGTCTTTACACAGCACACTATCGTCCAGCAATGCCTTTACCTTTAAAAGCACAATGATACGGGAGCATAAACAAGTCCTTTATGTCCTCCAGTCTCTCCTCCTGATGTCTTTGGAAGTCCACACACTCACAGCACTTCATCCCGAATCGGCACCTTCACCATCCTGTCGAGTCATGAAACAACAGAGAATGTCCGATAATAATGGTGTTATAACAGAAAGTGTGGATGGACACCTGCCTAACTAGACCTCAGACTGCCGTGCGCTCTCATTGGCTGCCAGGGATTGGGACTGATTCAGAGTTAGTACCAGGTGTGGGTGTGGTCAGGAGGCGGGACTTAGAGCTGTCAATCACTGCATGTATGAGCTGTATGTGGGTGATTCGGGGTATTGATCACATTGGTCTTTTACAGAGGTGGATAGAGTATCAATATTAACTCCAGTAAGAGTAACGTTGCTTTCAAATAGGTTTTACTCAAGTTCAAGTAAAAAGTAGTGACCCAAACAATTACTCAAGTAAAAGTAAAACAATTACTTGTAGAAAATGTTACTTGAGTACGGTGAGTAACTGAGCAAAAACCTTTCCAATGAAAATTCCAAGAAAATGGCATGAAAATACAGAGAAAACGTCATTCTTAAGAACAAGCTACATGTTAAAATTAAGCATTTGCCGCTTAGATATTTACCCACAGTGGAAAATTATTTTTACTCAAGTAAGAGTACAGATACTTCATACAGATACTGTATGATAAAACTACTGTAAGAAGTACAATATCTTCAAAAAGTTACTCGTAACTGAGTCCTACCTCTGGTCTTTTAGTCGGAATACCAGCCGTCCCTGCTGATTGGCCTCCATCTTTCTTTTCCAACTCTCATTGGAAAAATGTAAGGAAGAAAATGCCTTTTTGGAGTGGGCGGGCCATTCTCATCACAAAGAGTGACCTAAATATACATTTGACCTATGTATACTATCAGTAGTATTCAAATAACTTAGATGTTTTATTTATTATGTACTGTATATTTGTATTTGTATGAAACGTTTGACTTTGTAAAAGTGCATTTCAACACAAATATCTGTTAGACCAGTGGTTCTCAAACTGTGGTACCTGCCGCTGGCTGATTCACTGATTTAGGCTTTGTTTCATTCATGTTTATGTCCTCATTCGGTTAGAACTACTTTATTCCCGGCTTATGACCCGGTTTAGTCTACATGTGTCATTTACAGACGACTTTGACTAAATAATTGCAGCTTTTGTGATTTACTTTTTACAACCATGCAGGGTTATGATGTGATTGCTGACACCAAGTGATAAACACAACTTTGGAAATGAGCAGAACTAGACATTACAACACCTCTCCACTCATTTCAGACCCATTGTCATTTCATGGATTCCGTACAGTTGCCGGGTGTATTTATTAACCAAATAAATACCTCCTTAACCACTGGGTGGAGCTCTTATCTTACAAAGCTGCACTTCCTGTCCTATCCGCTACTGGTCATCATTAGCCTCTCCAGGTGTCAGTTGTTCCTAAGGGGAGACTTCCAGAAAGAATCCGGTGTCAGTGGCTTGAATCTTGGCAGAGTGACATAATGCACCGGGAGAGACCCGATCCGTTATTTAATATTTAACAGTGCGCCGGTACTTTAGTTACATGTGTAAGATATGATGCATGAATTAGAGGGGGGGGGGGGGTGACCCACTTCTTTAATAAAGTTCAATTTGCGTAGAGAATGATTTCTTATTCATTAAAACCTCTTATCCTCCACCTGTACACATTTCCTCCAGTTTGGCATTACCCAAATCAAGACAGAGTCAAGGTAGCGATGACCAAAAAAAACACACAAAAGTGACAAAAACACAACCAAAAAAAGGCGAAAACACGACAAAAATGTGCTGGAAGAGCAACACTAACACAATAAACAAGTGACAAAAACAAAACGAAAAAGTGATGGAAAAAGCCACAAATGAGCGAGAAAAAACGACAAAACCGTGACGAAAAAGCGTTAAAAAAAAGGCAATGACAAAAGTGATGAAAAAGCAAAAGAAATTAAAAAAAGAAGGTACGAAAACACAACAAAAGCGTGACATAAACGTGGTGACAAAACATTTACAGTCTTGTCGGTCTTAGCTTTCAAATAAGGCGTTACACTGGCCTATAGGCTGTAAGCTCTACAGTCGAGATGCTTTAAGATTTGGGTAAAGCTGAACTGGAGAAAATGCGCTCGGTTAAGGGGGGGGGGGTAAGCGCTTGTGCCAAAATGACTGCCTTAAATGTCACAAAAAAGCATTACTGTTGTTTTGAGTGGGCATTAAATCTACATTTCTTTTTTTATTTATGCCTTAAATTCATAAAAATACAAAAAGTGCAGCCCAACACTCATTCAGCTGCATGTTTAGAGTTTTTATTTTATCCGTTATCCACAATTACCTTTCCCACTTGGCTGAATATCCAAATTTAACTCCATTCTTCTGCTTTATCTTCTGTTCCCAAATGTTAAATGCATAGATGTGTTGCATTTAAAGGTGCATTATGCAACTTTTGTCCCAAAAAAATGAAGTTGATATTTGTTCGTATTTGACCTTGTAGTGACCCAGCGGCTGTGTGAGTGGTCCGCATGGCGCCTATACTTTCCATCACAGTGGTCTCCACAACGCCCCAGGATCAAGTGTTGTGTAGGTTTTCTGGTGAGAGGGTCCGTCAGCAGAGAAAACCTATGAAAACAATTGATCCTGGGGCTGTGATGGAAAGTAAAGGCGCCATGCGGACCACTCATACAGCCGCTGGGTCACTACAAAGGTCAAACACGAACAAATATCAACTTTATTTTCCGCGTAAAAAAAGTTGCATAATGCACCTTTAAAGTTGAATTTGTCGAGTCTGTTCCTCCACAACCTGTCCCACGTTGACCACGATTTGAGGCGGTCACCCTCGCTGCAAATACTGCTCAAGTCTCCACAAATATATATATTTTTCCCCCCAGCACGCAGTGAGGCTGAAAGCATCAACGCCATGATGCTTTGGTTTGCTCTGGCAGCCTCCAGCGAGTGTCGGGAGGATGGATCTTTTATTTATCATCCGACGGCAGCGGAATAATATTTAGCAATTTGACTCAAAAGGAAAATACAGAAATAAACAAATGACGCTTCCATCACGTTATACGAGAACAGGAAACATCCAACGCCGTCACACTCGATTTGATTGTGCTTGACGGTTAATAACTATGTATCGCGATATGATAGACAAAAGGAAGTGAGGCCTGTTTCAAGTCAAGGGTTAAAGTTTTCATTTAACGCAGAGAAGTCTGGGGGAAAAGGGTGACACATTAGGTAAATCTTAATATAGCAGTAACAAGTGTAAACTGTTTGTATTACATGTGACTGTTTCAACATGTAGCTGAGTTACACTACTTTGAGTTACTTTTAAGTTACTTTTTGCAACATATAAACTGAAAATAGTCATAATGCCCCTGAGCAAAAGTGCAGTCAAACATGTCCTTCGCTTTCCCCCATTCTCTCATGGTTTGTTTTGACGATGTTAGCTGCACACTGCAGACCTGGAGTCCGGCCCAAACCAGTTAAATGCACTTGTAACTTGAGTTACTTGAATTGTAATGACTAATATATTACCCTAATTTGTTTAAGTAATACTTTATATTTCTTAGTTACTGAAAAAAAGTATTACATTTATGTAACTTTTATAATACTGCTGACCACCGTTTCACTTCATCTGTTTGAACCAAAGCATTTTACATGAGAAAAATATTTGACAATGAATTTAGGAACATTGGCACTATTTCCCCGTAAAATACCTGCACAATGAGGGGGATCCGCCCGGTCGCACCGGTGCAACCAAGGAAAATATTTCGCCGTGGACCCGGAGCCCTGGTACTGCGGAGTGCAGAGTAAATACGTGTGACGTCAAGTACTTTCCAACTCCTGTTTGACTTTCCGAGTTTATTGCTCTGCCATGACATTTACAATGCAATTCTATTTCCCCTTCAGCGTATCTGATCTTTTGATTTCCTTCAGGCTGTCTTTATTTCCCACACGCTCTCGAGAATAACATTTAAACCGAGTTTCCAAAAAAGTGCCAAACTGTTTTGGTAATTACCAGGACGACCCGGCTCGACTGTGAACTTTAAACCATGTTGACTCAGTTGATTTTAGTGCTGATGTCCGGCGGTTCACCACACTGCTGCTTAGCAACATAATGCCTGGGAATAGGATCGCAAACAGTACATCGCTGTAACGTCACATTTTTAGCAAATCCGCCTCTGGTAAATAAACCTTAGTATCCCGCCACAAGTCATCCCGGGCCTCTGCGGGATTTGTTTTTTTGTTTTTTTCCATTTGGCTCCCTTGTAAAGGATAGGGTTTCCTTCACTTGTGCTCATGTATAATTTACCAGGCCTCAAACACACCGAGAGAGAGCGCCGCGCTGTAAGAAAGATGCGCTTTAAGTGACAGCGGCACAAAGAAGGCGAGCACAAAAGCCCTGAGAGGCGAACACGGCGGGACGGACCGAAGGGGGGGGACGGATGGAGGAGGCGGTCAGGAAACGTCCCATCATCTCGGCGCGGGAGAGAGGTTCGTCCTCCTCATATGGGCTTTATTATAATCAAACGTGTGGCGTTTGTATTAGACGGGCATCGGCCTGTGTTTGGAATTGGCTCGTAAACAAAGGAGTGTGTGGGGGGGGGGGGAATGAAAGAGCGTAGAAAATAAGCTGCATGTGGGGGTGACTGGGTGGGCTGAGACTACATGAAATGTCTGCTGCTTGTTTTGTTTTGTCGCGATACGCGGTGTGTGCGGAGTGATCGCTCAGAGTTGGTGGTCGGTCGTGGGAGTCGGCCTCTGGGGTTTCCTCTGTTAGTGCTATAGGGCACCGTTACATTCTCGTCGATACCGGTGACGATACTCGGTTTTCGATACCGATACCTGAACGATACCAGTACTAAAATATGTGTCGTCTAGAACCAGAAAACAGAAGAATAATGTGTGGAGGATGTGCACATTTACCATCACTGGGTTCAGGAAATGGAAATGTGTGAAAAATGGAGGATCCATTTGGAGGAAAATTGTGGCAAAATTAACTCCTGTTAATAAGGAAAGAATTCTGTAAAAATACATTTTAAGAAAAATGGGGCAAAAATTTGGAATACATAGGGGAAAAATGAAGGGAAATAGGGAAAATATTAGTATTAAAAATGAGCATAAATGAGAGGGGAAAAATTGGGAAAACTATGAAAATGAAAGTGTCGAAAGCAGGCCCCAGGTTACAGATGCTGTTGGTCCAGGGACCGCATTAGCCTCTTAAACGAGCACATTTTCTACAGGCTTTACTCAAATCTAAAAGCTTCCTGCCTTTAGAGCTTACAACCTGTAAGGCAGGGTAACGCCTCATTTGAAAGATGTTGTTAGCATTTAGCCTCTCCTCCCCTCCTCTATGGGGCCAAACGGGGGTGAAGTTAGAAGCGACCAAGCTGTTCCACGTTTCCCCCATTCAAATACAGTTACGTGAGTGGTTACACGATCCAAGTGCTCGAAGTGCTCCTACGGCGTAATAACACCTGAGGAGCGCTTCGGCGTCTGCACAGTAATATTAGGTGTTATACCGCCTTATAATATAGTACCTCTTTTTATCCGCTTTCAAAAATCGACATGTTTAATTTTGTGTAACTATACTTGGATTGTGTAACTACTCATGTAACCGTATTTAAATAGGCCCCATAGAGGAGAGGAGGAGGGGGCTAAATGCTAACAACATCTTTTGTCTATTTGCGTGACTGAGGGCACGCACAGAGACCAGACAGTTACGCATCAACTCGTCTAAGCTCAGGTAACATATCTCAGTATGGATAAGCAGTGGCCTATGCCTTTAAGGCGGGGGTTAAGGAGTTAAAGGAAGTTGTTTCAGCTTAAATTAAAAAAAAGAAATCCCCCATTTTTGCCCATTTTCCCCCCCAAAAAATGGCAAATTTTGCCTTTTTTTTTTTTACTACACAGTTTCTTATTTTTGTCCCAATTTTTTTTAGTTCCCCCAATTTTCCCCCCAAATTTATGCTCATTTGCTATTACTTATACTTTCCCTATTTCCTCAACTTTTTCCCCAAATGTTTTCTTCCTTATTTTTGCCACAATTTCTCCCAATTTCCCCCCAAATTACTCCCCATTTTCACACATTTCTTGCCATTGGATTTGAACCCAATATTGTACATTTAGAGATCATCCACACATTATTGTTTTCTGGTTCTAGCAAACAAATATTTTAGTATGTGTATCGGAAAAAGTACTATTTAGGTATTGGTGACGAAAACCAGGTATCGTTAAAGTACAATAGTATAATATAACCAACATAACCAGTCGTGTAATGTGTTGCAGGTCCCGGGCCGGGTCGATATGGCCTGCCCCCCACAGTGGGCTACATAAACCATGACTTCACCAAACCCTCTAGCCCGGCCTACACCTTCCACAGCCGCCAGAGCAGCGCCAGTGAGTCACTTAAACACTCCTTACTCTCTATCCTGCTATCACTCCTCAGCTCTCCCACTCTCACCGTTTCTCTGTAATTTACTGTAATATACTCACTTTTCAAAGGTCCAACATAATAACTAAACAGTGTTTGTTGTAAAAAAAAACTGTGTTGTTGCAGAAATGACTAATAACGGAAATCAAACAGTTGTCTTTTGGTGATTTATTATAAGCAGTAGAAAATGATAATTTGAGAATAGCAAATGAATAAATGATAAAACATGTGTAAACATATGAGTGAGACTGACAGACAATGTGTGATCGCACCAAAATCCTAAGTCAAGTCTGAGGTTTCTAACCCCTTCACTTATAGTCAACCCAGCAGATAGACACAGTAAGACTAGCAACATTCCTAAGGAAACAATAAAACACAAGAAGGACAGATTTACAGTTGTGTTCCATTTATCAAGAGGTAAACCGGACCGGACAGGCCACGATCCCTTCACCAATGTTTATCCAAGGTTTCAGATAGGAGAATTTGGGGGGTCCAGGTCTAAGTTCACTCAAAGATGATTATATTCAAAACACAATGATAATTATTCAATAAGATAATGCAAATAATACATTTTCCATCACAACTGTTAACCTCCACGTAGCCCATGCTAAGATATTTAATACAAATCTAAATTGGACATAAGGCCCTTTGACGTCAGTGCAAAACCAGGAGCTAAATTGGCATTGAGCCAATGGTGGAATGTGACACACTCATTGTTTGTGATTGGTTTATTACTTTTAAGTCTCGTATCTCAGTAAGGATGTACTTTCTTTGAAATGTCTGTTTTTTTAGTCGTGTTGTTTAGCCATAATAGTATTGTTTTCTCCAATCATTCCCAGGGTTCCGGAGGTTAGCATTCATTGTATCACTGTTCCATGTTCAGTAAATAGTGGCCATATAGTGTTAAAAAAAAAGTACAGAAATACTTTGTAGGAAACAAATGTTATATTTTTTTTTTGTTCAAAGTGTTTTTATTGACGATTATGCAGACATAATATATATGAAAGAAACAATGTTGTCATTTTTTGCTTTTAAACCCCCCTTCCTCCTCCCACAGAACACTCCCACCCTGTTGCACCATAGAAAAAAAAAAAAAAATACAATACAATATTCAAGTACCAATAAAATAGAAATATGGAAAAATAAAATAAAGTCTTATTCTGATAGCATAAGTGAGGGATCCACCTGTTTGATTTGATCCAAGATGGGTTGCCAGAGAGTGAAAAACTTACTGGCGCAACCTCTTGCACAATATCGTATTTTCTCCAGTGTTAGATGACGTAAGAGATCAACAAACCACATTTTAAAAGATGGAGGGCATTTGTCTTTCCATTTAAGCAGTATAAGCCTTCGGGCAATAAGTGTAGTAAAGGCAATCACATCTTTATGCTTTTGATAAAATTTGGAGAATTGTGGTACAATGCCAAATATCGCAATTGTGGCCTCCGGTGCAATATTAATCCTAAATACTTCAGAAAGAAATTTGAATATGGATTCCCAAAAATGTGTCAATTTTGAGCAAGACCAAAACATGTGAGATAGTGTCGCAGGCTCAGTTTCACAGCGATCACAGTTGGGATCTAAATCAGGTTTAAATTTCGCCAGTTTCACTTTTGACCAGTGTAATCTGTGAACAATTTTAAATTGAATTACCCTATGTCTTAAACAAATTGAAGATGAGTAAATATTATCTATCACAGATTGCCATACATCTTCAGGGATTACAGTTGCAAGTTCCTCCTCCCATTTTCCTTTGACACGAGTCAGTGGTTCCAGATTATAGGAATTGATAACAGCGTAAATTTTACCAATAAGTCCTTTGGAGTTTGCGTTCAAGTCTAGGATGTTTTCAAGGAGTGTGTCAGGTGGTCGTGATGGGAAGTGATTAAGTGAAGCAGACACAAAACTGCGAAGCTGAAGATATCTGAAGAAATGAGAATCGTGAATTTGAAAGATCGCTTTCACTTGTTGAAACGAAGCAAACACTCCTTCAACAAACACATCTTTCAGTGTCCTCAGGCCATGTGCTGCCCACACTGCAAACGAGTTGTCAGTAGTGGAAGGAACAAACATATGGTTTTTCATTACAGGAGCATACATTGACAGATTATTTAGACCAAAACTTCTTCTGAATTGAGCCCAAATCTTGAAAGAATGTTTAACAACTGGACTTGTGGAGAATTCGCATAAAGGTTGAGGGAGAGGTAACTTTGTACACAACAAAGAGTGCAAAGAGGTAGATTTGCATGACATATTCTCGAGCGTCAACCATTTAAAACCACTGTTGCATGAAGCACGAGGCCAATATAACATTGCACGGATATTGGATGCCCAATAGTAATATTGGAAATTAGGAAGTGAGAATCCTCCATGTTCCCGGTGTCGTTGTAAAGTGTTTTTTGAGATGCGCGCACTTTTCCCATTCCATATAAATGATGAAACTAACTTGTCTATGTGTGAGAAAAACGTTTTTGTTATGAATAATGGTACAGACTGAAATAGATATAAAAATTTGGGTAAAATATTCATTTTAATAATATTTATTCTGCCCCCTAATGATAGTGGTAATGTATTCCAACGTTCAAAATCCTGTTTTACAGAGTCTAGTAATGGGATAAAATTTGTCTTATACATGTGTTTGTAATTTTTTGTTATCCATACCCCTAGATACTTAAATTTATCTTTAGTCAGTTTAAATGGGAGTGACCGCAATATATTTTTTTGTGCTTCAAAGTTTATGGGCATAAGCTCACTCTTCTGCATGTTTACTTTATAACCCGATATTTTCCCAAAATCATCCAGAAGGTCAAGTAACCTTGGAAGGCTTTGAAGTGGCTCAGACAAATACAGAAGTGTGTCATCTGCATAAAGGGACACTTTATGTTCAAAATTTTCTCTTTGTACACCTTTAATGCGAACATCACTGCGTACTGCAGCCGCCAGGGGTTCAATTACTAGAGAGAATAATAGGGGAGATAGAGGACAGCCTTGTCTCGTTCCGCGTTCTAGTTTAAAGAAATGTGACCTATTATTATTTGTACGAACTGCAGCAACAGGTGAACAGTATAAGGTACGGATCCAAGATATAAACTTCACACCAAATCCAAATCTTTTCAGGGCATAGAAAAGATAATCCCACTCCACCCGATCAAATGCTTTTTCTGCATCCAGCGAGAGAACCACTTCTGGTGTATCGGGTGCAGTGGGATAGTGAAGAATGTTTAAAAGCCTACAAACATTATGAAATGAATACCGATTTCTGATAAACCCCGTTTGATCGTCAGATACAACTGAAGGTACAACGACTTCTAGGCGAAGTGCTAATATTTTGGCAAAGATTTTACTATCCACATTTAACAATGAAATGGGCCGATATGAGCTACATTCTAATTTACTTTTACCTTTCTTATGGATCAAAGATATAACAGCCTGTCTCATAGTCTCTGGGAGCGTGCCAGAACTCGAGGACTCATCATAGACAGAGAGCAAAATTTGTGACAATTCTGTCGAAAATGCTTTAAAAAACTCGCTTGGGAAGCCATCTGGTCCAGGAGCCTTCCCACATTGCATTGAGGTGACAGCATTCATAAATTCATTTTTAGAAAAGGGCTTCTCTAATTCTTGGGCAGACTTATCGGCAATAGTGGGGAGACCAAATTTACTAAAAAAGGAGTCGAATTGCAATTCGTTTCCACTGGACTCTGAAGTATATAATTGTGTGTAATATTCACTGAAACGTTGATTAATCTCTAACGGTTCTGTTAATTTCACCCCATGTTTATTATTAATTGCAAGGATAGACTGGTCAACCTGTTGCTGACGCAATTGATGTGCTAAAATTTTCCCAATTTTTTCACCATGCTCATATACTTTATGTCTAGATTTATTTAAAAGGTTTTCGGCTTGTTTTGTAGTTATCAAATCAAATTCGGTCTGGAGAGCTAAGCGTTGTCTATATATTTCAAAGGAGAAAGAATGGGCCAAAACTTCATCGAGTAGCAAAATGTCACTTTCAATCTTTTTGACAAGCTCTTGTTGAGCTTTCTTTATTTTAGCGCTATATGATATGATCTGGCCTCTGAGATAAGCTTTTAGTGATTCCCAAATTAGACCAGAGGATACTCCTGGGGTTCTGTTGCGTATCAAGTATTCATCGATTTCTTTTGAGATTAATTTTATAAACTCAGCATCGGAAAGCAAAAGTGTATTAAATCTCCATGGTCGGTACCCGTTGCGTGAGGTTGCCACATTCAGAGTCATGAACAATGGTGCATGATCTGATATCACTATTGCCTGATATTCACACTTGGTGACGAGTGGGAGGAAGTTATTATCAAGAAAAAAGTAATCTATTCGAGAGAATGTCTTATGCACTGGTGAATAAAATGAATAACTTCTCTGGCCAGGATTTCTAGATCTCCAAACATCATTCATTCCATAAGTCCTAAGGAGCTGATTAACCACTTGTGTCAATTGAGTCGGCTTCATAGTCTTGGGTGAGCTGCGGTCCAGTGACTGTGATAGCACACAATTAATGTCACCTCCCAGAATGAGATGATGTGTATCTATATTTGGTATACGAGAAAAGAGTCCAGTAAAGAATGTACGGTCATCCCAATTAGGGGCATATATGTTTGCTAGAACAACAGGAGTGTTATTTAGTCTGCCCACTACGATTATATAGCGCCCAGCTGGATCAGCCTCAACCACTGACACATTAAAAGAGACTGTCTTCTTAATTAAAATGGCTGTACCTCTAAATTTGGAATGAAAATTTGAATGAAAGAATTGACCCACCCATCCCCCCCTAAGTTTTGAATGGTCAAATGTATTTAAGTGGGTTTCTTGGAGAAATGCAATGTCTGTGTTTAACTGCTTTAAATGGGCGAGTACTCTTCTACGTTTTACAGGATGGTTTAGGGACTTAACATTCCAGGAGGTAAAATTTACCTGGCAAACACTGGCTGAAGTATTCAGCAATGGATTAACCATGAGTTTTCAAATATAAAGATGTTGACAGAATTAGATGCAGTTGAGTCAGAACAGAAAATCCCATCACTAACATAAGATGCACATTAAATAGTTGTAATATATATTTTGGTGCAACAGGTGCCCAATCCCAAAAGTCACCAACAAGAACATGGTGATAAAAAACCCTGTTACAAAAAAAAAAATCCACACATTGCGTGTTTAACAGAACTCTAGCTATACAGGTAGCTCCGCACTGAATTGAAAATTAAAATTAAAATAAAACGTTTAAGTCTTCTTCCTTCAAATGACAAAAAATAAAAAGGGCGTTTGTTAATTATTAAATAAGAGCAGTGGCGGCTGGTCCATTATGGGCGGTGGGGCGCCGCCCCTCCTATCAATTTTTGCAAATACAAAAAAAAAATCATGATTTTCTAATGTACATGTGTTTTATACATTGGAGGAAGGGGGAGCGGAGGGGAAGGAGCGTGTCATTTTGTCTGCCAGCTTCATTATGTGCCGTAACAGCGTCATAAATGTGTAGTTTACATTAAAACAGTAATTACAGTAGCGCTGTTCCTCGCCTGGGGCGGCAGGAACAGCGCCCCAGCAATCTAACCAATGGCGTTCTGATAGGGTCTAAAAACGTCACTACATATCATTAATTCAACCAATCAGAGACGCGCAATGTTAAATCTCCGCTGGGCGCTGAGGCCGAGCGCCCATGGGAGATTTAACATTGCGCGTCTCTGACGTGTAAAAACCGAGGACGCGTCTACTGTAAACAAAACGCGAGTAGCAGCTCTGAGCTCACGGACGATCGGAGGAAAAACTTCTCATTTGAGAGACGGGAGAATCTTCGTGTTGTTTCCTGAGAGGACGTGAAAGGATTTTTTCCAACTTATGGACTTTGACAACTTTCTTCAGTCAGAAGTGACGTCTAAACGGACTTTAGACTGGAGGTAGCATTACGATGCTAACTAGCTCGTCTGCTTTAGCTACTGCTTGTTTATTTCACACTTTGGGACAACCCTCGCTGACTTGGACAGTTATGTCCCAGGACGTGGACATTTGATGGAGAGAAGATTCAGAACCGTGAGGAGCTACAACAGAAGAGGGAACGTCATTCATTCATTGAGTGAAACAGGTGGAGCTCCAGGTGCTACGAGGAGGACTCTCATCTAAACACGTAAGTCACAGTTATTTCTGACAAGGGCGTAGGTTTGGTGTCAATGTTGGTGGGGACACTCCACAAAAAGCTTTTTCTCCACGTCCCAATTTACTTTAATATATACATGTATTTTTTTATTTTTTTTTATACACCTCCTGCCTTTGTTCTGTTGGTACAAAACACAAATCAGTGGTGCAAAACAAAAATATGTATAGTGACTATCTTTACACAAAAATGTCATTTCATCAGAAAAAAGATTTTCCAAAAGCATAAATTCATTCCATGCTTCTTTATTTTTTAGTTTAATAAAACTAAATAAGTTTAGTTTTGATTATATTCTGCATAAAATAATAATCTAAATGCCCCTAAAAGATACCTTTCTTTTTGAAGTTAAAAACAATGTTTATAAGTATCTTTTAAAATATAATTGAAGGTAGGCATAGGCAACAGCCCCCCCTGGTTTTCACATCACCAGCCGCCACTGAATAAGAGATACAATTGTGAGATAACTAAACAAAACAAAAACGATTACCGATAAGTAAATTGTTAGATTCAAGTATAGTTGCTGAGACGTTATTGACTTCAAATACTAACCATTTCAAGATGGCACATAACATAAAATGTAAATAAGAATCAAAATTAGAATTAAAACCTGGCAATTTTGCTGGCAATTATTGTCTCTCCTCACACGATGTTTTTCTGTACATAAATCGTAGCCACCGCTGGATCATCAAATGTCTCGTCGGTGCCATCTTTATCACAGGTAATCCGCAGCCGGGCAGGGTAGAGGAGCCCGTAGCGCACTCCCGGACGTCCTCGAAGAAGCTTTTTGACATCGTTAAATGCCGACCTGGCGCGGGCCACACTTGGCGGGTAATCGGGAAAGATGAGTATGGTTGAGCCGTTGTGGCGTAGTGAACCAACTTCCCGTGCGCGGCGAAGAATGTCGACACAATCTTGGTAGTAGTGGACCTTTGCTATGATCGCTCTAGGCTTGCCATCGGTTCTTTTCCCCTGTAGAGTGCGATGAGACCTGTCGATCAGCACATCCTTATCCAGTTTCAACGTATCTTTGAGCAGTCTGGATACAGACGCAGGCGTACACGAAGATTCCTCAGCTACATTCAGTATACGGATATTTGACCTTCGCATACGTCCCTCCATGTCCACGCATTTATCTTGTAGAGTCTCCACGGTCTTCTCCAATTTCTGAACTTTGGTTTGCAGTACCACGATATCATCTGAGCAGCCAGAGAGCCCCTGTTCCATATCTGACACAGTAGTTTTGACCGTTTCCAACTCGGAACGAAGGGCTATTGTGTTGTTAGCTATTTCCAGCTTCACGGATTGCAGCTCCGCTTTAACGGCCCCGATCTCAACTGCGATCACCTTCGTCACTTCTCTTTGAAAAAGTTCGGTCATTTCGGTTTTAATGGATGAGAGCAGTTCCATTTTAAGTCCGCCAGGTTAGGTTGTTCGCTCATGCTGGCCGTGTCGCTTACGCCGAATTTACACCAGGAGCTATTACTGGACGTTACGTACGCGGCGCGTTATACGCGCGCATTTTCGAAAGCGCAAATTTACACATACGGCGCCAGAGCAGCTAAAGCTACGCTTGTGTTCGGGTGTCTCTTCCCCAAATCACTTGGAATAATTTTGCTTATAAAAATGGGTAAGTAATAACATTTCTCATGTTAATACGTTTTGCTAGTCGTACATCGAACTCTGCCAATTTATGAAATGATTTGCATATTTTTTTAGCTTACCGTAGCTTAGCTTGTGCATTTATTTATAGAAACTGTGCTGAGTAGAAGGCGCACCTTGGCCTTTCTTCTTTTGGTAGAAGAAGTGAGGAGACAGGAGAGACAACAGACCAGGCGACTATGGATGCATCCAATTAACCAGCAGCGTCATCAGCAAGGTGACTTCTACCACCTTGTGGCCGAGCTGGGGCTTGACAGCCAAAGACACCACCAGTATGCGTGTTGTGAACTTCGACAAATCAACAGAAAACTTATTTTGACAGGGTGTCGGAAGTTTACTTTGAAAGACTGTGCCATTTTCCCGTCTAAAATTACGGAGTTTGCCGCGTATACGCGTCAAAATTAGAACTCCATTCTAATTTAGGTGCAGCCTCGCGTCAATACGTCCGTCTGACGCGCGTATAACACTGCTAGTGTAAATATCATGATAGGTTAGAATGGAAAAAAGTGACGCGCGTCTGCTGCGCTACAACGCTTACGCGCTGTAATTCCTCTGGTGTAAATTCGGCGTCAGTCAAAACGCCAAATAAAAAGACTTAAATGTGATTCTGTGCGGAGCCCCGTAAACACACGTCCTACTCCATTGCCTGCTCGCTAGCGCCCCACAAATGTTATATTTGATGTAAATAGAAGTGAATGATTTGAAATGTTTGACAGTGGAAAATCCATGAACAAACGGAAAGTGTATGCAACTGGAATAACATTTGAAAAACTGCAAAATGTTATTTTCTTGCCAGGTATGACATTAGGTCAGTCACAATTATCAAAGAGTCATGAAATAACAAGAAAATGGATCAAAACCGTATCAAGGAAATAAGTGGTGGTTTTTCCATTTGAATACATTGCACGGGTTAGAAGGGCCAGTCAAGATGGCCGCCTGAATTTCCAGTCATTCCAACGTATTACTACGGCCACATCTTATCTAGTGTTTTATTAAAGATCTTTAGGCGTCTAAAGATGATTGTAATTTGAAAGCCTATTGCCTTTGTCCACTAGAGGGAAACAGACACACCTGCAGCACCGAGTGGAACTAATCGATGGCGAATGTGCTGCTGATCTTGATCCCTATCCTGCGCATTTGAGTCAGGAAGAAATTTAGTTTTGCTAGTCTGGATTTTAGTGATCCAAAAATTCCTTTAAGACTTCAACAGAAATTAATCTCGGAGGGTGTGGTAGGACAACATCTGGACTCTCTGAAAAGGAGGGGAAAAAAAACAACAACCGTGGAGCCACCAGAAATCCATTATCTTCCAGTGCTGTCATTTTCAGCAGCTGTAACGGATCTGAAGTGTCCAGTAGGAAAACCTAGACGACTACTGAACAAGATACATAAGCAGACACGTCTAGACTGGGCCCAAAATGATCTTAAGACAGTTTACAAGTGTTTTAGCCACACATTACCATCTCATTACACGGATGGCCTTCACCTGGGACGCGTCAATCCAACAGCTTTAGAGTCTGAAAATGTGAAAAAACTCACTCACTATTTGGAAAGAAAGGATTTTGGAGCAGCCCACAGACCTTCTCTTCCAAAAGCAAAGGCACCGCAGCAAAAATGTGACCTTTTCAACCACCGATTGGACACACTCAATTGCGTCTCCTTTGCAGTGGTGTCTGTCGACTGCAGCCCTGGCCCCAGGTACAACGTGAACGCCCAGGTGACCAGGTTTGGGCGCATGCAGACGCCCTCCTACTCCATCCTGGGACGAGGGAGACGTGCAGGTCAGTCCACCACTTACTGTTGACTGTTTTTTTAGGTTCTAGAATATAATGACATGCAGAAAAAAAATGAAAACTCCCCATAGGGCACAGAATAGAATGCATTCGTACATTTAACCTGTCCACTATTTCTTTAAACACTAAACACAAACACCAACGATACATGACCTTATTACAAAATAGGTTATTGAATTCTTTTGGAAAATAAGCATTTGATCCAAATTTGCCACGGTTCAATCAGCCAGATGACAGCTACACCGAATTTATTGAATATTGTGACATGTTGTTCACTGAAATGCTGTAAAAGGAGCTGATTATGGAGCAGAAATTACCAAATGACACTTTTGACCTGGCTCTTCAAGCGTGACTGCCGCTGTCAAAATACTGAATCGAATTACATGGGGGTCGTTCGCGGCAATCAGCGGAGCGGAGACAGACCAGACGGCGTGGAAAAGGGTAAAGCAACGAGAAGGCACAGATAGCAGATGCTTGTGTATTTGGCAAGACGCTTTAATGTGCATATGACCGGTTTTAATACTTTTGAAAATATGACTTATTTAGATGGATAACATGAGTTGCAAGTTAATTAGATGCATAATTATAATTTTATTTCAGTGAAGCAGCAAAAAAGGCAAAACAGTTATTTTTATTAGAATTTTTAAGCTACTGACAGGAAGTGACATAGAAGAAGGTCTATGCCACTTCCTGTCAGTGTCCAATAAGGAAGTGAAACTATATCACAAAAATGGTCAAACTAAAGAAAACTGGGTACAATCTTTAGCAAAATCTTAAATATAATTGTGTTAACTAGGTTTTAGCAAACATTGTGTCTAATATGCACTTTAAAGGAACAGGCCACCATCTCCTTACTGAGATAATGTTCTTACCCTCGCCTGTGTCGCCTTTGTGCCCGTGGAAGAGCGTGGTCGCTTCTACCTTCACCCTATGCTGGGAGAGGCCAAATTCCAATAATATCTTTGGTCTTTTTGACCAAAGATGCATAAGCATTCATACAGCATGAATTAATACTTTGTGGAACCCCCTTTTGCTGCAATAACAGCAGCAAGTCTTCTGGGGTTTGACTCTACAAGATTTGCACATGTAGAGACTGACATTTTAGTCCATTCCTCTTTACAAAACAACTCGAGCTCTGTCAAATTAGAAGGAGAGCGTTTGTGAACAGCAGTTTTCAGGTCTTTCCACAGATTTTCAATCATTTTGCTTTCACTTCACAGTTGTCTGTTACTTGTGTGTGAACTTTCATTAAAAAAATCAAAATAAAATCTTTTATGTTTATGGTTGTAAACATGACAAAATGTGCAAAAGTTCAAGGTGTATTAGTACTTTCGAAAGGCACTGTATCTCAGTATGTAAAAGCGGTGGCCTGTTCCTTTAACTCACATTTATGGATCAACTTGCAATGAGCAGTTCCGCGTTCTCTGTAACTCTGGTCTTTACTCTGTGCGTTTATAGGGCATCAGTCCCAGACCCCAGGACCCGGGTCCTACAGTCCAGAGAGGGCCCCTCCAATGAACGCCCATCACAGACCACCTTCCTACACCATGGGCACTCGCACCCGCTTCCGCACTGTGGATGATGTCCCAGCACCAAACAGGTACTGGCTTTGAGACCAAAGAACAGCTTAGGCATCAGTGGGATCAGCAAGTTTAAACCATGATGTCTATATGAGGGCTAGCCCGACTGAACCAATCTTTACCAAATGTAAAACCCATAACCCATTCTATTATTGACAGTCACAAGCATTTGGAGTAATCCAATCAAAATAGCGATGTGCATTGGCCCCTTTGTAAATGCTAAGGGGTCAACCCAAAGATCTTTAATAAAGTTCTAGATAAGATGTGGCCATAGTAATACATTGGAACAAATGGCAAATCTGGCAGCCATCTTGTGACTGTAACCTTCTAATCCAGTGCAAAATAATCAAATGGGAAACACAACTTATTTCCTTGATACTGTTTTTGATCTATTTTGACTTATTTCATGACTCTTTGATAATTGTGACTGACCTAATGTCATATCTGGCAAGAAAATTATTTTTTTGCAGTTTATCCAATGTTATTTCAGTTTTATTATCAGGATTCGGGCTTTAGTTACCCTGGTTTGGTTTGCTTTGTGTTTATCTGTCCTTGGTGTTTTATTTTGACATGTCTTTTTGGTCTGTGTGATTTTGCTTTGCTTCCCTTGTGTTGATTGCCCGCCCTGATGTGTTTCACCTGTTCACCATTTCCTCATGTACTTATACCCCTGTGTTTCCCCTGTCCTTTGTCGTGTCATTGTCTACGTCAGCCCCGGTTTGTTTGACTTTAGTTTTTCCTCTGGATTTTGTTTTGTTTTTCGTCATTTATTATACATCACCAGTTTTGTTGCAGTCCTGCATTTTGGGTTTTATTTTTCCTCACGCCACCATCCAACCATGACATTAATAGGAGGCAAAGACTACATTTGTTTATGGATTTTTGTCTGTCAAACACTTCAAATGATTTAGTTCTATTTATATCAAATATAACATTTGTTTCCTACTTAAACATAATTTTTTGTAATTTTTAACACGACACGTCCAATATTCAATGAACATGGGACAGTGATACAATGAATGCTAACCACCAGAATGCTAACCACTGAACCCTGGGAATGAATGGAGAAAACAATGCTAATACGGCTAATCAATACAACAACAAAATGAAACATTTCAAAGAAATGACATAGACTTAGAAGTAATAAACCAATCACAAACAATGAGTGTGTCACATTCTGCCGTTGAATCAATGAAAATGTTGCTCCTGGCAACCTAGCCTTACTGGCCAGTCACAAGATGGCTGCCCCGCTTGCCACGTCAACAAGCGTCAAGTCTGATATAGAGTTTTATTAAATAACTTTGGGTCAACCTACTCAACTTGTTTTTATGCCTTTTAATTGCGGGGTATTAACTATAGCATGTCACAATTCACACTTTTAAACAAATGTGTCAACTGTAGACTTGGCTAGACTAATCCAAGCCTAGAAGCAGCTTCTACCATTAAGAACTACTTAACACGACAACAGTGCTAATACTAACCCAACTTTGGTCTTCTCTCCAGCTACATCTTACCCAACTTACTGGGCAGCCAAGTACCCCACAAACCATCCAGTGCCTGCTTTAGTTTCTCGGGCCGAAGGATAGTAGGGGCCCCTTCTGAGGACCTGTCCAAGAGCCCGGGGCCGGCCAAATACAACTGGACCCATCCGGACACCTACCGCAGCCGCCAACCCTCCTTCTCCATGCAACCGCGCACACAAAGGCCCAACTACGCCTCCAGCAACCCGGGCCCCGGAACCTACAGCCCGGAGAAGTTCTACCTACACCTACCCAAGAAGCCCGGCTTCACCATGGGCATACGGCACTCCGAGTTTGTCACGCCCCTAGTGGTGGAGGTGGTGAAATGACAAAGGAATGTGCTTGTTAGTAAAGATTTTGTTGTGTTTGTATAGATATAATAAAGCCACGTTGCACTGAAAGATAAGTTGTCAATTCTTGTAATTTTAGCATATTTTAAAGGGCCTGCATGCAGTGGTGTGCCATCAGGGCCAGCAGGGCCTTCTCTGCTGGCCCTGGCCAAATGAAGAAAAAAAAGTGTAAAATGTCTTAATAGTATATTTAATTTCTAATTTATTTATATAATCTGCAGTTGAGTCGCTTATATTGGTTTTGTTGATGTATAACTGTAATTTCCTACTCAAAAAGTGCCTTAAACACCTCTTGCGAGCTGCTTCTCCTCAGGGCCTTCAGAACAGATTCTGCAGGCCCTGTCTTGTCAGGCCGCACACATGATTGACAGCCAGCGTGACTGACAGAATTATCAGCCAATCATTTTATAAAAAAACATTTTATAAAAAAATGATCAAATAAATATATGTATAAAATAATTATGACTGTGTTCAAATGACCCATGCAACAACTTAACTACGTCAACGACTCCAAATGAACTTACTTTTCCACTTTCCAGTGCCCTCTGCTGGCGTTTTCTATAACTGCATTTTAAAACAACTCAGTTCATCAATTTTCTAGACACAGTGATGCGATGTATAAACAACCCGCACCCGACCGACGTTTTCAACTAACCCACCCGCAACTCGGACCGCAATGACGAAGTGAAGTGAACTCTGGAATATTGCACGTATGTATTAACACCCTTTGCTATGACACTCAAAACTGAGCTCAGGAGCATCCCTTTTCCACTGATCGTCCTTGAGATGTTTCTACAACTCTCCTGGAGTCCACCTGTCCTAAATTAACTGGATTGGGCTTGATTTGAAAAGACTCTATAAAGTCCCACATCTGGCAGGGCATGTCAGAGCAGAGTCCAAGCCCTGAAGTAAAAAAGAACTGTCTGTAGACCTCTGAGACAGGATTGTATCGAGGCACAGATCTGGGGAAGGTGCAGAAAAACTGTTTTCAGCATTGACATTGTCATGAAGAACACAGTGACATCCATCATTCGTAAATGGAAGAAGTTCAGAACCACCAGACCTCTTCCAAATTGAGCAATCGGGGGAGAAGGGCCTTGGTCATGGAGGAGACCAAACAAGAACCCGATGGTCACTCTGACAGAGCTCCATATTCTGAGGAAATGGGAGAACCTTACAGACGGACAACCATCCCTACAGCACTAACATTTCCTCGGAATAACTCTGGAGCTCTGTCAGAGTGACCATCGGAGTCTTGGTCTTGATTCCTTTCTGATTGCTCAGTTTGGATAAGCGGCCAACTCTTAGAAGAATCTTGGTGGTTCTGGACTTTACAAATTTGGATCTGGCCTTGCTGCAATCCTGTTTCTTAGGTCTTCAGACAATTCCTTTGACTTCGGGGCTTGGTTTCGCAGTGTGACTTTAAATAAAACCCCTTTCAAGTAATCGTGCAAAGGTCAGCTCGTCACAGAGGCAACACAAAAACAGACAATTTTTCACTCTGACATTCACCCATGACAGGACATATAGATTTACTGTTTTAATATCAGTGAAGAGGAGCTTTCTCCCCTCAGAGATGATTTTGTTTATGCTTCCACTCTGCTATAAAAATGTCACTTATGTCCTGAGCTCCCATCGTAGCGTTTAGAAAACAGCTAAAGTCTCTCTTTTTTCTTTGATAGCATGGTGAGTTAGTGTTTAGTGCTCGTCTCTTGCCAAGTTCACGGACTGTGTGGGGCCTTTCCATGTGGAGTTTTTGTTGATGATTTTAGATTCCCAGCATCACGATCAATGCTTAAATCAGCAGGAATTAAGGGAAAATGAACATAACCTGTTAGATTTGTTTTTTTCTTCTTTTTTATACTCATCAACTTAATAAAAAAAATATATATATAAATCACGGTCAATCATCAAAGCAACAACAGATGAGAAACCTTGTTCTGCTTATGGATATGATTTCAAAATAAAGTGCCAGTATTAAAGCGTTGATTGTATTACCGTGTTTGTTTTTGTATCCAATAATTTTATCCAAAATGTGTTTTCCCCTATCAGCCCAAAACATGCACATAGGCTAATCTTTCACGACCACTGCTCCTGACAGGTTGCTGCTATTTTATTTTAAATATTTCTACAGAAGTAAACATTACGCGCCCACAAGTATGACACAAAAATATATTTATTCATTTAAATAGCAAGTTACAGTGTCTCAATAAATGTTTACAATCATTCTGAGTAGTGGTTCTTTTTGTATAAATCTATGGGTCTGACAGTCACAGGGGGATGGTGATGTTGACCGGGGTGCTCCAGTCACTGCAGTGGCCCAGGCCCAACACGTCTTGGGCACACACCTGTATCTGGTAGGTCCTACCCCGCGACAGGCCTCTGAGGGGCACTCTCCTGCGCTCACAGAATGGCAACTGCACGACACACAAGGACATTAGAGTCCATTCCAGCAGACAAGAAGTAGTAGTAGTAGTAAATGTGGTATAGAAGGTATTAGTTGATTATTTTGTTGTAGTAGTAGTATTCGTAGTTGTAATTTTAGTAGTGGGTATAGCGGCAGTGCGCATGCACGTCATTCTGTTTATTTAACCGGCCTCTGCCTATCTTTACTACTCGCGCGCTACAGTAGCAATAGTGTATTTGTATAAGTAGAAATTGCAGTAGTTATGGTGCGTTTCAGGTAACTGGTAACTGGTATCTTTCCAACTTGAAATTTACGACTTATGACCTCAGAGCGTTCCAGGTGAATAAAGTCCTATGTAAACAAAAAGCCTAACGCTACAACAGTTAGCTCATACGATGCTAACGTTATACGAACATTTCTCCAAACCAGATATAATTAAAACAATGCGACATAACGTTATGTTGAAAGCTGTGACCAAAAGTAACGTGCACATCACTGCTGCAGTGGTTTTGTTACAGTTTTGTTACAGTGGGAGGTGGTAAATTTACCAGTTACTATAGTTGCCTGGAACGCACCATAAATATAGTGATAGCAGAAGTAATAGTCATAGTTGTTTTAGTACTAACTTCAGAGGTGGGTTGTTCTCAGTCAAATTTACTCAAATACATGTACTTTAGTAATTTTTTTAATAACTTGTACTTCATAGATTAGTTTTACAATACTTTTTACTTTTTAGTTGAAATATATGAAATATATTTTGTGATTTTTGTGATTTTTCTTTTCTTTTATAAAATATTACGTTGTGTGTCTTTTAAAACATTAGCATTATTTTGAGTTTTGTTAGTCACGTCACTAAAGCATAGCAACATGATGCTAACTTCCACGGGTAACAACTGTTTCCTTGTCCTTATTTATTCTTAGAGAGAGTTAGTCGTGTCTTGTTGAACGTAATACTAACAACATATAAAAAAATTACACAGGATGTAAATGTAGATGTTTTAGCCCTGAAGCTAAAGGCTAACGTTAATTTGATGGTAACAAATGGTAAAATAGCGCCACCATCTGAACACATTTGAATGAAACATGCTTGGCTTACCGTGTATCTAAGTTTGCATCTGTTTTTGTTTGTTTTTAATCTTATTTAATTTACATAAAATTGTGTTAGCCAAAGACATTCCGCGCACTAAGCCACAGGTAATAGCAGCAGTTTGAGCAGTAGTAGTATTTAGAGAAGTAATTGTAGCAGTAGTCACAGAAATGGTACCAAAGTAGGAGAGATACTGGTTTTAATAGATACAGTTTAATAGTGGTAATGGTAAAAGTATCTCACGTGTTGTGAATGGATCTCCCCGTTTCTCCTCCACTGGTACATGAGCTTGTACTTGAGAGGGAAGATGTCAATGTTAGTCCATGTGGCGGGAGGTTCCCACTGCACCAGCACTGTCCGGGGGTCAGGAGAGGACACATGTAGGGCCACAGGGGGGTCCGGCTTAACTACAGGGGGCAAAGAGAGTCGCGACTCAGATATATACAGAAAGCATTTGACTCAATGACTGTTGTGCTAATGCTATATTGGTTACCGATGTCCTCGGTCATGAAGGTGGAGAGGTGGACGCTGTGGCCGTCTGGGTACACTGCGGTCACATTCAGGATGTAGTCAGTCAGCAGCTTCAGGTCCGGCAGGTGACAGTGCCATTGCTAAAAAACACAACAGGCGTCCTATTGGCTTCATAGGTTGCATGATGCGGCTAACTTCCTGTGTGCTTATAACTGCTTCCTGTCCCCATATTTTAGCATAATCCAAAGGAAAGGTGAAATTTATTATGCATTAAGGTCAGTGATGCCGGTAACGTGCTACTTTAATCGGACTACTTTTTAGTAACAGGTAATCAATCTCATGCATTAGAATTTCCAAACCAGTAATCAGATTAAAGTTACTTTTCCAAGTCACAGTGCGTTACTATTTTGTCATTTTCCTTTGCTTTCTTCTTGCGTCGCAAGGATGCACGTTTTCTCACTGGAAATACTAAAGAGTCACTATTTGAGTTTGTGTCGGATAAAGATGACGATATTAAGGTTTGCTGTACACTCTGTGCTGACAACAAAGTGTTATCGAGCTAAAACACTACATCCACTTAAGAAACCTTCCGAGTGGCAGTACAAACTTAGAGAGTCACCACCAGGTGATGCGACGCAAACAGCTAATGCAGGAGAGGGCGGTTATTGTCAGTATCAGGATCTGAGGTAAGACACGGCGTAATCTTCGTGGAAATGCATTGGTTTGTTTAGCTACAGTGCGATGTGAACAGCAGTGCTGTGAGGTGAATCAGATGCGATCAATAGCAGTAACGTAGTGCCCTCTAGTGGTCAGATACTAACTAAGTTACTTTTTAAAGGAGTAATCAGATAGTCAGAGTAGTCAGATTACTTTTCAAGTAATCTGTGGCAACACTGATTAGGGCAGGGTTAGCCTTTAGCTTCAAGACTAAAATACTTACATTTACAAACACATCAATACTTGAACAGTTCAGTACTCAAGTAGTACGTTCACCAAGTACCTACCTGTTGAGTGGATGGCGGAAGGGTTAGGTTGAGCGTAGAGAGGGAGCCTCCAGGGGGGATGAGATGGCACGGCTTGGTCACTGTCTTCTTCTGTCTTTCACTGAGGATAGATTAAGTTAATGAACAAACTAGGACGCATTGGGACACAGCGTTCCACATGTAGCACAGTCCAGCTCGGTACCTGTAAGTAGCGATGTAGTGTGTGGGCGCAGCCTGAGGAGGGTCAGTCCAGGAGCACAGGGTCTGGTGAGGGAAACTAGAACACCAGCAGTGGACTTCGGAAGTGGCGTGAGCAGCTGAAGAAAGCAACAACAAATGTAGTGAACGAGCTTTAACTTTAAGGACGAATCCAAAATTCGTATTGTTTTACTCACCCGTCGAACTGTAGAAGCTGACTCTGTGGAGATCTAAGGCCTGAGCTCCCAGCGCACACAGAAGGGTCACAAAACAGGCAAACATGGTCGACGGTAACGTAAAACAGCTGAGGTGGGTAAAACCTACATGTGGAATAAACAATAATTGGAAAACGTCCTCATCAATATGAGAAAAAAAAAGGTTTCTTAAGCCGTCAACCTAACTGGATTGTATTAACATAAAGGATGTTTTTGAACAATATTTTACACGTCAAAATACACACTGCAGGCAAAGTGACGGAAATGGTCGAATCCAGTACATGGGCTTCTTCAGGTCGTACTCAGGGTCATCTACAATTTGACCGTCCTCAACTTTGCACAGTGCTTAATGTTTGATTGTACTTACAAGCAGGACTGTAACTATGAAGAGAGCTAACTGGGCATTTGCTGAGGGGCCCCAATTCGAAGGGGCCCTCAGGACAATTTTGACAACAGCAAAAGGGGCAACTGAACATTTTATTTATGACCTAAAATGCACCAGAATGCAGGAAACCACATCTGAATTATCAAAACATTTATTTCGAAGGAGGACCCCCCTTTAAAGTACGCCCATGTACTATTCAAAAGCTATTCACCGGTAACACTTTATAATAACTACACCTTATTCAGCCTTAATAAATGAGTTAACAATAATTAATTTATAATGAACTAACTACTAAACTACTGCAGTTAATGCCTAAGTCATAATGAATAGTTCTTCACATACTTCCCTTATTCATTGTTAAGTAGTTATTAAGTGTTCAAAGGTTAAAACCCAGAGAGACTGGCTATAATCTAAGAGGAACTCATATTGATCGGAAAAGTATATTTGGAACAAACAGCAAAGCTAGATGTGTCTCAGTCAAATGTAATAATAATGGATTGTTCATGAGGAATTAAGTGTTAATTCATCATTTATTAAGGCTAATAAATCTAATTACTTCACTAAGTACATTTTCCTCTGTAACTCCAAAGGCTATTTTGCTCAAAAACAAATTAATTCCAATTCTGTTTGTGAAAATATTAGCAAATTTGGATTTTTGTTAATGCCTTACTTGCAATAGCCTACCTTTCCCACTTATAATTAGATCAGTCAATACAGAAAAGGTGATTTCAAATTTAATTCCCTCAAAATCTATGTTTTCCTGCGTGATGTAAAAAACAACAACTTTTCAATAGTAATAAATCCCATTACCTTATTGTAACAGTCGTGTTGGCACAGGCCCCTCTCTGCTCCTATGGCTTTACAGATAAGACTGAAGGATCAACTGCTCCTGTCTCTTTAATAGGTCTGGGCACGTCAAAAGAGGAACCCTCTTTAGAGAGAAAAAAAACCAAAACAACTCAACGTCCAATAGTGTCTGAAGAAACCACGCGCTACTACGTCTTTCACTACGTCACATCCTAAGATCTTGTAGAACCCTTCGGAGCGGAATACACTGAAAAAGAACTTGGAAAGAAAAGTAAAAGTATACAGAGAGGAGACACCTGACTGTTGTGGAGGGGCAGCCCGGGATGTGAAAGCAGTAAGGTGTTGCGGCTGAGGTATCGGTGGCTGAACGGTATACCCCACATTTGGAGAAGCAGGAGTTATTAGCAATACTGGAGAGAAAAGGGTTACTGAAAAAGAGAGTGTTGTGTGTATATTGCAATGTTAGACAGTCCCATTCCTTTCGGTTGGTTGATGTGATACAAGCAAGTATTTTAAATAAAGAAGACATGTATAAAGTGTGTTTTAATGTCAACTTCTAGATGCAAAAAACATTAGCCATTTAAAAAACAAAATAAATAAATAAATAAAATAAATACATATTATTTATTATCACTAAGCTTAAAAAAACATTTGTTTGTAATATTCTGTCAGAAGCTCCTAAGTTTTTTGTTTTTGTCCTAGAAATAATAATCAAATATCCTGAAGAAGTTTTCAAGTTTCCGATAAACTTTAGGTAAGAAAAATGACAGCTCCCGGAAAGTAGTGGAGACCAGGGGCCTCATTTATCAAGCTTGCCGCGCACAAAATGAAGCCAGAACTTTGCGTAGCTGCTCCTCTGTGCCAAAGGTGGTATTTATAGAAAACAAACTGAGCGTGAAACATTGCGCTCCTCCACACAAACTATACAGCTGCCGCTACAATCTGACGCTAATAAATATGATCATATTAATATTCTCTGCTGCTGCTGTGACTGTATTCTCTTGGTCGTTTCTGTCAAATCTGTCGGCCCTCTGGGGGCCCCAGGCAGCTGCCTGCCTTGCCTAATGGCAAGCTACGCCTCTGCATTCAATGTAAGTTCAACCAATTTCATCTGTTTATTTTGTTTGTTTGTAACGCGTTATAATAACTACACCTTAATTAGCCCTAATAAAGGATGAGTTAACAACATGAACAATTCATTAGTATGTGAAGAACTATCCATTATGAGTTGGGCATTAACTGTAGTAAAGTAGTTATTAGGTTTTTGTTCATGATGAATTAAGTGTTAACACATTATTTATTAAAGCCAAATATGGTGTAGTTATTATGAAGTAAAAATTAAAATATGGCCTCTACAAAAGCCATACATACAAAAAATATGGACAAAACAACAAAATGAATCATTAATATTCCATGTGGCAACCAACCCCGTCTGAAAACGCTATAAGCTCAAAGATGGGTCCAATCAAAGCTACGATGTATGACTTTTTGACAGATTTTTCAGAGACTAATCACCTACAAAACGAAATAAGCTGACCAACCCTGGTGAAATAAATAGTTTAAAGCATTTCTAAAACTCTTTTATGTGTTTATTTTGTAACCCAACAACTTCAAAACAGTACGCAAGTTATATACATAGCTTTGAAGGCGAGACACTGCAGGTGAATAGGAAAAAATACATTTAGATGTTAATTTGTGTGATAAATCGATGTTTTTGCCTTGTCTCGCCTTACAAAAATCCCACTGCAACCTAAAACTTGAACATACTCCCGACTTGGTTCCATCACCTACCAACCAAGCCTGAGGACCGGCCCGAGTTCAAAGGTCAGAGTTCAAACATCTTTAGAGGCCCGCTGTTTTTGCGTCTGTTCCCTGTGCTCCTTCTCCTCGGCGTACAGCTTCATCCTGTAGGGCGTAACCGAAACTGCCACGGGCCCCCTGCTGGCCATGTACCAAGTACCATCGTCCCAAATACTAGGACTGCTCTCCAGGCTGCTGCGGGCCGCCGCGCCGCTGTTGCGCAGCGAAGTCATGGCCTTACGCAGCCAGGTGTTACGAGCCGCCTGTAAGCTGCTGTTCAGAATGCCGGCTTCGTGCTCCAACTCCTGAGAGGAAGAAAAGGGCATGAGTTTAGTTCTTCAAGCCCGTCGCTGACATAGCTGCTACTCCAACTCGTTTCTGGCTCTCACGATACCTCCAACACACCCCGATTGTTCACGAGAGTTAGTTATATGCACATCAAGACACACGAGGTCACGTGTCTTCCAGGCGCTAAAGTGAATCAGAGCAGACCACCATAGCAATGTACAGTGTTTTATTTTATTTTTATTTTAATACCCGGTCCTCGAGCAACAGAACCTGTAGTCCCCAAAGAGGATATTGAGAAATGTTACTGCACGTATGACGGGGGTGTCGTTTTGGGTCGCGGGCCAATATTATTGTAAAGGACTGAGACCTAATAAATAACAACGGCTTACACTTATTGCGCTTGATCATCCTGTGTCACACGTTTCTCAAAGTGCAACATATAGTCATTATTCATTCACCCCACACTCGATAGCAGTAAGTTACAGTTGTAGCCACAGTCGCCCTGGGGCAGACTGACCATTTACCACATGGCTATAATATGCTGTTTATATCCTGATCTCTTATTATGTCATTGCCCTCTGCTGGACACGTGTGGAATTCTTTCCTTTATTTAATTTCAGTGCCCCCTAGTGGCTGGAGTGAGCAATCTGGCTGTTTCTTTCAAAATTCATAACTTCGCACAAGAATGGGCTAGAGACTTTTTTTTACATACTCAGAAATTCACGCTCTACAAAGGGCCACATTAAATCATCTCGCGGGCCTCCAAAAAAAGTTTTAGGTTCTACTGGTATCAAAAGCAGATACCGTAAAAAAAATAAATCTTCTCTCTTTATAGTTGAATAGTCAGCTATGCAGAATATTATGCCCCAACAAATCCTTTGTTCATTAAATCAAACATATTAAAATGACAGGATTTAGTTGATCTCGGAACAGCTGTTGTTATGTATAAGGTTTAAAACCTTAAGCTTCCTGAATATTCAAGAAAGGTTAAAACCCAGAGAGACTGGCTATAATCTGAGAGGAACTCATATTGATCGGAAAAGTATATTTGGAACAAACAGCAAAGCTAGATGTGTCTCAGTCAAATGTAATAATAATCAGAATGATACCCTAAAAAACTCTAAAACTTAAAAAAAAAATATTATTATACAGCACTAGAACTAAATCACACATAAACTCTCCTGTGCACAGTATATTTTGTCTTTACAATATAATTGATTGATTCGAGCCAAATCTACTGATGAAATGTGTGACTTTACTTTGTTACCAATTGACACAAATGATTTTGTCCTCATCTTGCGCTTTAAGTTGTAATTAAGCTTTAATAGGGTTTGGCTTTAGATATATATCATGTTTCACTTAAACCAAAACCCTTTTCAGTCATTGTTTCACTGTTTTCAAGTTTTGTTGTTAATCATGTCTGTGTGAAGATATCGACTGAAATAAACTACCACTAATTTAATTTAGATCCAAGTTTTGATGCTGTTGGTCCAGGGGCAGCATTAAAGGACGTGACTTGCTTGTTTTAGCCCAAATAAATGATTTCCCCCCCAATTTTTGACAAATTTGTATCTATTTCCCCCCCCACAATTTCCCCCCAAAGTTTGCCCCATTTTTTTCTCATTTTGCCACAATTTCTCCCATTCTTTCCCCAAATTATTCCCACATTTCTTGACATCGGAGATGAACCCAATGTTGTAAATACGCAGATCTTCCACACATTATTGACCTGTTTTCTGGTTCTCGATGACAAATATTTTAGCATAGGTATCGGGAAAAAGTATCGTTCAGGTATCGGTGTTGAAAACCAAGTATAGTTAGAGTGCCGGTATCGATGAAAACGTACCAGTACCCATTCCTGGTCATAGTCGCTAAATACGTAGGAAAAGCACTACGCAAGACTAACGCATGATCATTATCAACACTCTTTAGGGAAACACTTTGCAAGTCCCCAGGGGGAACAAGTATCCCGTGTTCTTCAGAGGGAAACTGACATGAGAGAAGTACCAACTGTGAGGTGACAAAGTACTTCTTAAAATAGTCTACGTGACAGCTCATCATCTGGAAAGTACCCAACAGGCAGACAGACTGACTGGTTTTGCTTTCCTTGGAATATGTCAGACGGACGAAAAGCCCATCATCTGCACATTCAGTTTCAGTTTAAAAAGCCGCAGCTCCTCCGTTTACTTTCACTTTGTTGTTCTGATCCCAGACAAAAATACTTGAATTAGCTAAAGCTTACTAACTTACGTTTCTAAGAAAAACAGTTATTTTATTGTATAAGAGAAATTGGACGGAATGAAAAGAGGAAATGAGAAAGCACCCTATGGTACAGCCACAAGCTTTCCAAGGCTTTTCCTTTAACAAATATAGCCAAAGGTGGTTAGTTAAAAGGGGAATTTTGACACTTATTTTAAGACGAGACAACGCAGGAAATTCTTTTATTGTGGAGTCATCAATTTCAAAGTTTTGCCGTAAATCACATAAACATAAGTTGTTGATGTATTAGTTATTTTGGATATCTTTAGTTTTTGAATGAGCTATTTATAAATATTTTTTTTGCGATTCCAAGCTCAAGGCTGGGAATTAGATAGAAAGATGTTAAGGGAGAAAACTAGCAACAAAATCTCAACATTGACGACTGCGGGGAATTTCTTTCCATTTAATTGTACTTGTTACGACCCATTCTTTGAAGCTTTGTTTGTCAGATTATGAGCCTGGCGTTTACCTGGATCCTACACTTGGCCTCCACCATTTGCAGTTTGGTCCGGGCCAGTTCCTGCTCCAGCTCTGTGATCTGCTCTCGGAGGGTTTCCCTGTCTGTTCTGCTGCCGCTGCTGTCCCGCGGGCCCTCGCGGGACGGGGCACAGGCGGGGGACACGTCCTCCCCCTGACGATGGTGCTCAGAAGACGTCTCCGGAGTCTGTAATGCGTGTGAGCAGCTGCTGCACGCCGCCACTGCAGTCTGTGGGGAGAGGAGAGGGACGGTGAGTGGTTCAGTTACGATGCCGAATGCTCGTGTTGAGAATGCAGTGCTTTTAATACTGCCTTGACACCAGCCTTGCCTTGTGAACAGCATTTCAGACATCATTATTTGTGTCCGCTTGGAGGCCTCCTACTTTTGCGTACTTTTATATAATTATAGTATATAAAGTGGACCTGTTGATTCGCTCATCTTCGCCCATTTTTCCCCTATTGTACATGTTACAAGAACTCTGACTATTAAGACATTGTTTACTGTAGTATTTTAATGTCTCGGTCTTTTACTGTAATACTGCTGTATTTGCCTTATGTGAAAAAATAGTTCACAAATGTACTTCATACGATAATTACATTTGATTTACATTTGACAGTAAAGCCTATTGTCGTTATGCATTAGAACACTTACATGCATGCCCCAACAGACACACAGTAAGTACTCAAAAACTTAAACCAGAACTCATGCCCCTAGCGCCACTGCAGGTGTCGTGGCATGTTGCGTTTTTTTTTTACTCATTAATTGTCCGTGAGAGTAAATACTACGCTGGAGAAAAGACAAAGGGAGAGAGGGATGTTTAACATTGTGCCACAACGTAGATAATTTTTTTCACTCAAACTTGGCTGTAAACACGGCTAAAGTGGCACCAGCCCGCAGTTAGCTTTGCCCGTTAGACTGTTAGCTTCTTCTTCGTGATACCATTAGTGTGTATTGGTGCCTCCGACCCGGTGGCAGCCAAGTTGGAATTGTGGTTTTCTGGCCAGAGACAACAAGGGGAGATGAAAGACCCCCCAATCATCCCATTAACACTTGTATCACCCCCAGAGGGACTGCGAAAAGGTTTCATTAAGGTAAACAAGTTACTTAGTACTGCTTTAAAGATGCATTATGCAACTTGTTATGCAAAATATTTAAAAGTTGATATTGGTGCATATTTTGCCTTGTAGTGATCCAGTGGCTGTATGAGTGGTCAGCATATTTTCAATCACGGTGGTCTCTACAACGCTCCAGGATCAATTGTTTTGTAGGTTTTCTGGTGAGAGTGTCCGTCAGCAGAGAAAACCTTCCAAACAATCGATCCTGGAGCGTCACAGAGACCACTGTGATGGAAAGTAAAGGCGCCATGCGGACCCCTCATGCAGCCACTGGGTCACTGCAAGGTCAAATACGCACAAATATCAACTTTTTTTTTCACATAAAAAGTTGCATAAGGCACCTTTAAGTTCATACTGTGATTTAAAGCAAGAAACCAACCACCAAAAAAGTAACACTGAAATGGGCTTTGAAACTTACCTGTACAACATTATTTTTGACGCTATGATTGAAAATGATTCCTCCCACAACTGTGTAACTACCTGTACCTGTAGAAACCCTGGGGTGCAGACGAAGAACATCTTACCTTTATCGCGTCCATCTCCTGCTTGTGCGCGGCCAGCTGCCTCTCCAGGCGCTCTGTCAGCTGGGAGCAGATCTGACGGCACAAGGGAAAAACATAATCCTTCATTCATTCATGCGTTCACACAGCCAACTGCAGCTCCGACCAAACACCTGCTTGTAGTCAGCGGTGATGCCCGACGTCCTCTGGATGTTCTCGTCTGCCTTCTCCAGCTCCCTCCTGAACACCGCCTTTAGCTGCACACAGACGACGGAGCATTCCAGTACGTGGTTTTCTAACGGCTGTCGGTATGTTTGAGAGTGAAGTCTCACCATGGCCGCTTCCTCCTCCCTGCTCTTCATCTGCTGCTGTGTGGACTCGAGCTGGTGTTGTGTCTGTACGAGCTCTTTGGAAAGCTGGTCCACCTGGTCTTCTGTCTGGAAATAGTTGTCATACTATAATAGCGGTCTTATATACAGTCTTCACAGTTCAAGTTTTTCCCCTTGAGTTTGTTGTTTTTTTGCTCCTTTTTTCCGTGTTTTATAATTGGATTTGGAGGTCAAAGCCGGGCCAAAAACTAAAGTAAATATAAAGAGCGGGTAGTTGGTAATAGTGTCAATTACTATCTTACACTTTGTTAGAATATGTAATATTGATCTAAAACTGCTGAAACAAAGTACTACAGATCACTTCCTGACTTTTGGAATAAGCTTAAATAGGTCCCTCCCACTCCTCTCCTTCTCTTGCTCCCCTTTGCTGTGCAGCTGTGTCAATAAAGAGAGGGGAAAAAAAGACAATTACTCATGAGCACATATTCATACAAGTGCCCAACTCATATGTGATCTTGAAGTGCTGAAACTGAGAGTAAAGGGACTGGAAATGCTGACAACCAATATAGCAGCTGAAACGATCAGTGAAATGTCATCTTTTTGGCCCACACAACAGGTTACAGTTCAAACATTAAATACACAGCTAATGTGCGTCAAATGCCAACGTCTACAGTTACTTCTTATGAAACCATTGCACTGTGAAAAAAATAACAATAGCCTGTCACCATAACAAAATGTGAACTTCGATATATTGAGGCAGGAAAATATTGCGATAAAAGATACTATTGTGGACCACTTGATGCCACTGAAACGCACTTAATTATTTTTTTAATTTTAATAATCCCTTGTTCTAAAAGTACATAGTCACTTTTCCTTTATAACAGATGAGTTGCAATTAAAATTAAACTCAATGAAAGTGACTGATGTCAAATAGTTCAAGTATTAACAAAAATAGGATAAATAAATGTACTAATGATAAATATCCCCTCCTGGAACCATCACCTTAACGTGGTGGAGGGGTTTGAGCGCCCGAATGATCCTGGGAGCTCTGTTGTCGAGGGCTTCGTGCCCCTGGTAGGGTCTCCCATGGCAAACAGGTCCTAGGTGACGAGTCAGACAAAGAGCGGTTCAGAAGCCCCTTATGAAAGACCAACAGGCCCGGTTAGAACCATGAGGCCGTCCTTCTGTGGACCCACCACCTGCAGGAGGAGCCATAGGGGCTGGGGCAATGTGATGTGGGCAGCTCAGACGGCTGCCCCCACGACCCGGCAACGGACAAGTGAAAGAAGATGGATGATAAATATTGAGCCTAAAAATATATTGTTTTTTTCTGTCACTTATTGGAGGATAAGTTGATATAGTAATCCTCATGACAGGCCTGGTGTTGGGATATTTTAAGATTGTCAATCATAACTAAAAGTACGCAGGTAGGAACCTAACATGTAATAACAGGCAGATTTAGTTTAGTTTAACAGGCAGAACAAAATAAAGATTACAAGATGATATACGCTGATTGGTTGAAGTGGCTCAATGATGTCGTTTTTCTTGTCAAACTGGTCTAAAACAGTTTTTTTCCCCATTGCAACACAAACACGGCACTTAACTAAAATTAACCAAATGTTATACTTTGATCACAAAACAAAATGCCGTAAAATTAGCAAAGAGGGCCTCACTCAAACCCAGGCCATAAAATGAAGCAATAGCTACCCATCACTTTGACAACATATGGCAATGTTTGGCCAACATTTGTCTTGGTGCTACATCTGTGAATAATATCAATCATACACTGCAAACAATTGTCTTAAAATAAGTAACATTTTCTTGTAATAAGTACCTTTGTCCGTGATTTGAGAGTCTAATTTAAAGAAATCTGTCCATGGTAGGGCTGCACAATATATCGCAAAAAATATCGTATTGCAATATCAGGTGATGCAATATATCCGTATCGCAAGAAGCCACAATACTGTATATCACAACATCGCGTAAGTCTTCCTCTGACTGAGATGGACACATTGTTTGCACTGAATTTGTAAATTTGTAAAAGATAAAGTCTAGTTAGTTCAAGTTTTAGTTAAACATTTCCAAATTTAGTTAGATTTTAGTCTTGTTGTGATGCTGATGTCGTGTTTTTTTAAACCTTGTTTTGACACAATTTCCTGAAAAACCAGTTACTTACGATTTATGTTTAATTAGAATGGCACATATAGTGTTGAAATGGTTGCATCGCATATTGCAAATTACTTCAGTATTTTGCAGCCCTAGTCCATGGGCAAGATATTTACACTTAAGTTAAGATAAAAGAAATCACTGCACTCAAAACTAGATGAAAAATTTTAATTTACTTGAAATAAACACATTTTTTAAAATTTTAATTTAGGCAATGCATATTTATTTATACCGCACATTTCATACACAAGGCAACTTCCTGCGCCTAGATACTTAAGTAAATATCTTGCCCCATGAATAGATTTCTTGAAATTAGACTCTCAAATCAAGGACAAACTTAATTCAAACTTAAGTCAATTTAACTTATTTCAAGATTACTTTTTGCAGTGTACAATCTTATATGCATTTTCCCAAAAGACACAATGACACTTGCTAGAGCTGGGGCGGAACTGACAACCCTCCACCTGTAAGACACACAATCTGCGACCTATCTGCCTTCTGTATATAAATGCACAATCTCCACCCGACATCATCCTACTTTATTTTAGCTACAACCCTCCTCGACCTCACTGACATCCCCTGTGTTCCCCCCCAAAACCTCCAACTATCCACCGGACAGTGCGCTGTGTTATGAATGCCGACGCGTCCAGATGGCATTTCAGATCCAGGCCGCTTGTGTCGACCCAATATTTACTCTGAATAATTGAGGAGGCATTGTTTTGCATGTGACATTTAAATGGAGGAGCGTGTGACTCGGGCTGGACAGGTATTCGCTGAAGGAGCCTCTAACGGGTCAGGAAACAGGTAAAGTCCACAGAGTAACGCTCGAGAAGGCTTATGAAACAAAACGCAACAAAAAAGTGATTAAAAAGTGAGGAAAAAGGAACAAAAACGCAACAGAAAAGTAACAAAAAAGCAAAAAAAGTGACATAAATGCAACAACAAAAAAACGCGACAGAACAGGTGACAAAAAGTGACGAAAAAGCAATATAAACGCAACACGAAAAGGGATTAAAAAGTGATAAAAAGCAACAAAAACACTACACAAAAAAGTGACAAAAATACAACAACAAAAAGTGATGAAAAAGCAAAAAAAGCAACAACAAAAAACGCAACAAAAAAGTGATTAAAAAATCAACAAAAACGCAATAGAATAGGTGACAAAAAGAACATGACAAAAAAAGCAACAAAAATACGACATAAAAGTGACGACAATGCGAGGGAAAACCTTAGATCCATTTTGTATGTCTTGGCTGTCACATTACTCTGGCCTGTAGTCTGTAAACTCAGTTCGAGAAGCTTTTAGATTTGGGTAAAGCTGAACTGGAGGAAATGTGCTCGGTTTATAAAAATGATATACAGTATATAGTATGAGTTGCTATATCAGCCTGTCCCCGTCCCCCCGCGCCCGTCATTGCTGGCCGTTATCTGCTCGGCCCAGCTCTGGCGCGGACCATTGTTCTATAATTAGCCCCAGTGCGGTACCTGGTCCAGGGCTCTCCTCAGGGCCACCTTGCTGGAGATGAGGCGCTGGGCCAGGCTGTCGTTCTCCTGCTCCAGGCGAAGGCTGGCCTGCTGGAGACGCTCGTTCTCTTTCTGAAAAGCAAGGAAAACGTGAGGCTACATGAAGGGCTGCACAATAATGTCACAGAAAATATAGTTGATAAAGTAAGGCTTTCGCTTTGTTGCTAGCTCAGGCTAACACGGCAATAAATGCATAAAAACTTACAGGGGAAAAGTTTGATTTTTGTTCTAGTTTTTCCTAATAAAAAACAACAACAAAAAACATTAAATTAGGACCCCAACAAAGCTAAAACTGTATATAACTTAGGAAAATACAAATAAAACGGCACATTTATAAGTTTCATGCAGTTTTTGGTTTTAGGCCGCGTTTATAAATAATGTGTTGTCAGATGGAAGACTGGTGAAATATAATGTGTTTTTCTCCCCAATGTTTAACCGCACAATTTCCCAGTAAATAAACACTGTCTGATGATGTTTCTAAACCTATTAGATTCCTGCAGGAAATCTGACACCACAAATTGATAAATATTTATAACAAAACAGAGCGCTGTTCAGTTTGAATCTGCTGAAAATAATAACACTGCATTTGGCAGGAAGTAAGCAGGGGAAAGAAGATTAACCTCTTAATCCCCGCCTTAACCAAGCACATTGTTTCCAGGTCGATTTTACCCAAATCTAAAAAACTTCTTGAAAAAAAAGAAGCATAAAAATAGCAACAAAAACGAGACTTAAATGAGGAAGAAGACACAGTAAAAAAAACGTACAAAGTTCTGGGTAAAGCTAAACTGGACTGAAACTATGCTTGGTTAAGCGGGGAGTTAAGGGACTAAACTAATCCTAGCAATCAAACGTGTAAAATTACAACTTTAAAATGTCGATGCATTTAGGTACAGGAGGAGGAGGAACAACATCCAGGGCTGTAAAATAAAGTTTCATCTGAGAGATCCAAAAACATTTGTTTATCGTTATTATAACAGCTACAGTGGAGTTATACATAGCAACTTCCTGCCTAATTGACTCAAAACAAAACATGAACATTTATATGAATTGACTGTGCATAACTTCAAATCATAACATCGCCGCCCAAGAAGAGACTTCCTGTTTTGATCCAGCACACCAAAATAAAAGCACCATCTCGTTTATTAGTTCAGCAGTTCATTAGTTCAACTTTCTTTCTTCCAAACTATTAACAGATAAAACACTTCAAATGTGTGTATTTAATTATATTCTTGTAATGTTGCAAGTACTGCTGAACCAATCAATGAGACGAGCTGTGTGCTTTTATTTTGGCGTGCTGGATCGAAACAGGAAGTCACTTCTTTGGCAGCGTTGTTATGATTTGAAGTTATGTACAGTCAATTAATATCAATTTTCATGTTTTGTTTTGTTTTGTCAAGGCCAAAGGGAGCCATTACAAGGAGGCCCGAGAGCACCAAAACCGGTTCCATGGACCCTCTTTTGAGACCCGACCCACCAGTCGCAGATCACCCTTTTAGATTCATGGTCGGGTGATACCTAGGTGGAAGACGAACCAGTTGCGCAAGCTTTGGATTGATGTGTGAGAGGAGGGGGGCACAGAATTTACGCACAGAAAGGCCTCTCGTGACACTGCGTAATAATGATGTTGCCTCGAGTAAAAAGTTAAGAAATATCCACTTCATAACTGCATCAGTAAGCCCTCCTCACCAGGTACTTCTCCAGGGGCTCCTCCTCTTCATCGTCCATAATCTGCAGCCGACTCATTCGCAGCTCCCCTTTCTCCGTGGGCACCTGCGGCACATGTCAAGCCTGATTACACACAAGAATCACGCGCGCGGAGTCGTGTCGCGTCTGAAGGGCTCTCCGAGCTGAACAGATGTGCCGCTGGATTGCATTGTGAGACAAATACTACAAAAAAAATATACACGCCTGAGGAGCTACGGGCGGATGAGATATGATGGTGACAAGAAGATGATGGAGAAAACAATCATAGCGAGAGGGAGGAGATGGGAAAGATAGATTTATTTCCTTATCGTATTCTCATTCTCCTCATCTTTTTAGAGCAATCTGAATTTGTTTTGTATTTTCTTGAGTAACAGGCGATGCATAATATTGCTGATAATAAATTTGCCACGCTTGTCAACAAAGATTTAATTTGTGAAAATGTTTTCTATTTTTTTATGTGAGCTGCTGCATTGAGGGCCAGGCTCGTGGAAGCCCCAAGAAGACAAGTCTGCAGCTGAAAAGACAGATCATTCCTCAGTGCCGCCTCATGAAATATTTGCTGGATTCTAACCTCTCCTCGGCCACCAGTACATAGGTTTTCCAGGGCAGAAAAGTCAAAACACCTTTGCCGACAGCGAGGTTAGAATCTTAACCAAGGAGAGAAAGCGGTTTGATAGAGGAGAGTTCATCTTTGTGAAAAGAGAGAACCTTTCATTCAACAGAAATTAAAGTCTAAGATATATACTGGAATTTGCTCTTTGTGTACAGCAAGCATAACAATGATAAAATCACAACCATTAGAGATCAAATAAATGATAAGCTTCCCTTGTCTTGTTCTGATCTAAATCCAGCTGTAGAATCATTGTCTCCTTTCAAAGTCTTAGACAGGTTCATAACTGTAGATGAGGCTGAGGTATTATCAATCATTATGTCTTCAAAACCATCAACTTGTCTTCTAGATCCAATTCCAATTAAACTCCTCAAAGAAATTACTCCTGAAATCTCAGATACCATATTGAAAATAATTAACTCGTCTTTAGAAAATGGGTATGTGCCAAAGTCCTTTAAATATTAAACATGTTATCAAACCACTTTTGAAAAAAAAAAAAAACAATCTCGATGCTGATATTTTAGCAAACTATAGGCCCATATCTAATCTGCCTTTCATTTCAAAAGTCCTTGAAAAAGCAGTGGCCAAGCAGCTTTGCCGCCACCTACAGGACAATAGTTTATTTGAAAAATTTCAGTCAGGGTACAGAACTTATCATAGCACAGAGACCGCCTTAGTCAAAGTCACCAACGACCTGTTATTAGCAGCTGACGCCGGACTAGCTTCAGTCCTGGTTCTGTTAGACCTCAGTGCAGCATTTGACACAATCAACCACAATATTCTCCTGCTGAGGTTAGAAACTGACGTAGGCATCATGGGAACAGCCCTCTCTTGGTTTAAATCTTACTGATAAGCACCAATTTGTTAATGTAAACCTAAAGTCTTCACCGTGTTCCAAAGTGTGCTATAGGGTGCCACAGGGTTCAGTGAAATCAAATTGAAAACCGAGGGGAAAAATAAGTGTGTATTGACATGTCCTTACACTAAAGTTGGGTCCAGAGTCGGCCACCAGACACATCAGGATCTCCTCTTCGCACAGCTCCTCGGCCACCAGGGCATCATTGGCAAGAAAGGTAGCCACCTCCTGCATCATGGTGCTCAGCAGTCACAAGGTCAGCAAGGCAGAAGACCGGCAGGAGAGACGGGGTCTACCAACAGGAGAACAACACTGTTTAGGCCAACATTTAAACTCAAAATCTATGTTTGCATAACATTTCAACAACTGATGATATTCAAGTAAATCCTGCTTCGACCCTGTTATCAACACATTATTACCATTTTATGGCAAACATTGTTGTTAATTTCTATGATTTTCACCAGATGTTTTGGTGAATGGTGGACACATTTTTCCAGGCGTGAAGAGCGTTTACCAGAGGTGGGAGACTCGATTCACATGAATTACTTGACCAAAGCTCAAAACAAGACTTGACTTGACACTTGCTGTTTGTGACTTGAGACTTAACTTGGACTTGAGGCCAATGACTCTCAAAGACTTGCTGTGACTTTATAGTTATTATTTATTTGAGTGTAACTGTTGAAAGAACAGGATTCATTGCGTAAAAACGGCGCATCTATGTTTACATATGGTAATTAGCCACATGCTTTTTCGCATGCGCGGAAAGGCAGGAGGAAATGCATGTTTCTTCGGATGCATTAAACGTTTTCTACAGTGAGTGAAGCGGTGAAGATTCATAGACATTTATTAAGGACAGGAAAACGTTTGAAACAATGACTGAAGCTACGGCGCAGACAGGCGGCCTCAAGAACGACGATGCGTAAGAGCTGGATTATTGACAGAAATCTTGGGGGCTTTTCGTTTTCGGTGTTTTAAGGCGTTCTCACGAATGTTACTGCATTTAGTTGCTATTTGCAGCTAATAGCAGCCCAGTGACAGCGGGACTGAAGGCTGTGTGGAATCGACTTTGTGCAGGGGCGAATCCGAGTATACAGGGGCTGGGGCATTACAGAAATGAACATATACTGTTATATTTATCTTTTAGACTGCAGGGAAAAGCAGCTCATGTTTAAAAGACTCCGTTTAAATTAGTAGATTAAACACATTTTGAAAAGAAGAATTAGGCTTAACGCTGACGTTTGCGATTAGGTGACTTGCCGGCTAAAGAAAGACTTGACTTGGCAAAAGCTATGACTCGACTTGACTTGGCTTGGACTTGACTCGAGACTTGCATTTAGTGACTTACTCCCACCTCTGGCGTTTACAGCGCAGATCTTTTTACAAAAGCAATATAACTATTATATTATCTATGATAGTTCTTTTGCAATATTATAGTATCTATAATAGTTCTATAATAGAGCCTCGGACTGAAGACAGGCAATCACTCCTATAGGTTCCAGAGGAGGAATTCACCAACAAAGAGATTCTGGATTTCGAATCTCTGAATCTCAGTGAGCGGTGTTTGTGTTTTATATTTATTACAATAAAATGTATCCAATAATGCTTCAACGTTTTAAATTTACCAGCCTATGTTCAATATATATGTATTGTTATCCTACTTTTCACATGCTTGGCTATCACATATTTTTGTTCTTTTCTTTTCTTTTTTGCACAAAAAAAACAAAAACAAAAACACCAAGCTTTAGGCAACAAGTAGCAAAAGTACCTTTACAAAAGTAACAGAGTAACACTCACCTGTTCGGATCCTTCTGCTGTGACAAGTTTGAAGATGTGACGTCTCACTCGGTCTTGAAAAAACGGAACAGTGCGGGTGTTCAATGCGCATCCGTGGACAGGTGGGAAGGCAGTTTCGTTTTTATTTTATGGGCGTAAATGTTATAAATCAAGTCCACTTTGTCCGCTCGCTCGGGGCAATAAACAGACAGTCCGAAGGTGGCGAAAGCAGTTAGTTATCAGAGCTAATAGCAGCTAAAGCTAATAGCAGCCCGTCAGGTGCAGCCTGCTGTCTGAGTCCTCATGCACAGGTCGAGCAGGCTTTATACGGGAGAGGCACACCCACAGCAGCCAGCGACTGGTCTATTGTTCTCTGTTACTTTATAACTCACCATTACACCGCTGGAATGTAAGATGCAGTCAAGTAAACTAGACTTTAAGAAATATACAATATTCAGATTTATTTTTTAATTTTATCTAGCCTATCCTTTACATATTGAGACACACCTTTTCCCACATTATTAGGCTACCGTATTATATATATTTATATTTTTTTTATTATTTTTTTGCATTAAATTAACTGTACAACAATACAACAAAGTACAAAGCAAACACTTTAAATGTACAATAAAATAGTAGGAGAGCGAAAGAGCAAAAGAGGAGAATTGTCTGTGTTGATTCACATTTAAAATGACTAGTCCTGTATTCCACCTAGTTTAACCTTCAGGCCTGGTATAGCACTGTTATAACTGCTAAGATCTAGTAATAAATAAGCAAAAGGCCTACTATGAACAGTTTGAGAAAGGCCTAATAGGTAATGTGTTTAGTAGCCTACAGCTTTAGCAGAAAATTGGGCCCATGTCTGGATGCATGCGCAAATAAGCGCATTTAAAACAACAATTAAAAAAACAACATTTTCATTGATGACTGGTGTTGATAATCGTGTGCTTTTTGCAGTGCTGGACGATCTTCGGTTTTCCAGGCCGCGTGTCTTGTGTGAAGCCTGAGTTGGGAGAAAGCGTTGTTGCCAAGGACGTCTGAAGCGGTGATGTCAGGCCTGAGCAGTCTGACGTGTTAGGAAACAGGCCGAGCAAGTAAACAGAGAGAGAATAACAGCACATGAATGAATGCACCACAACAGGCTGTAGACCACACCCGCTATTCCCCCAACCAGGGCCAGTTATCGCTGCATATGTCGGCCACTACAGCGTTTTACTTCAATGTTTTCTACGGGAACATTTTAAGATTTTTTTTTTTCAAAATTGAAAGTGTACTGGAGTTAAGGAGGTACAAAAAATGAAGAGGGGTAAATGGAGAGAAAGAGAATAAAGAAACTAGCCTACACATTAATCTTATGTCTAGTTACATTTGGTTAGGGGTTCACAAACTTGCCCCCAAAGTATTCACGCAATAAACGTAGGCGACAATTAGCACTTGCACTCATTTAAGGAGTAAAAACATGTAGAATTTGGTTTAAAATACTTAAATTACTTTTGAAATTGCATTGTGAAATAATCTCACAACCTGTCATAGCTCTTTTCTTACTTTCTTTGGCTCCTAATAAGTAAAAAGAAAAAAGAAAGAAAAATACTGTATGCCACGCACTTCCCTATTTAGCTTTGCTCGGTTGAGTCACCAGGAGTTTCTTGTTCCCTTTTCGCGGCCGGTGAACTCTTCCCTCCACCCGCCAGAAACAGGAACTCAACTTCCGAACCACCACTTCCAGAGTCTCAAGGGGGAAAGGGAGGTCAAAAATATCCATAAAAAAAAAAATAAACCCAAAGAATTTCACCACGAAAAAGAAAGCATATGTGGAAGGTTTTTGATTCTTCTTCCAGGTTCATTCATTAAAAAAAAAAAAAACCTGCACAAAATTCCAGTCACTTCACTACCCTAACGCAAACACTTTGGACGTGTGTTGGCTCGTAACGCTTTATGTTCACATCTTAGGAGTAGAAGAAGAAATGCTCATAAAAACAAATCTATACCAGGATATTGGCACACAAAGTGCAGTATAATATGACTAGTACAATAGCCTGGATTTTATTCCCAGCAGCCCCTGTTCACACATGTAATTCAATTCCACATAGTTCCCCATATAGAGGTAATATCAAGTGTCAACATGAAGAATAAGAAGCCATATAAGACCGTTTTCTCAGTTGCTGAGGTTAGGGGATTCCTGAAATTGACATCGCTTTTAGTTCAGGAATAGCCAAAACAAAGTCTACTAATACTAGAGCAGCTAGTAGGATAATGTCAACCCCATAGATAAAAAAATCTACTGACCTGATCTCAAAATGGGCGCTTAACCTCTTAGCCCCCACTTGAACCGAGCACACTTTCTCCAGTTTGGCTTTACCCAAATCTAAGAGCTTCTTGAAAAAAAAGCATAAAAAGAGTGACCCGAAACGAGGATAAAAACGCAACAAACAAAAAAACATTTAAGGCAAGGCAAGGCAACTTTATTTATACCGCGCATTTCGTACACAAGGCAACTCAATGCGCCTTAAAAAAAAAAGAGTGACAAATACATAACAACGCAACAAACGTGTGACAAAAATGGGACAAAGACGCAACAAAAAAGTGACAACAATTCTATAAAAAAAGCAACTAAAATGCTACAATAAAGCGACAAAAAAATGCAACAAAAGCGTGACAAAAAAGCTATTAAAAAAATAGATCAAAAAGTGGTGACAACATGGCAACAACGCAAGGACGTCGATCCATTATTTAATTTTTGTAGTGTAAAGTTTGGACTAGTGGTTAGGGTTGGAGCACTACAGACGACTCCGGTCAGAGAATCTTTCTTCAGCTTTATTTACATCAGCAGGGAGTATACAGGTTTCCACTCACATGGGCGTGTGTATGTGTGGTCTGAATACAAAAGGAACACAAAGAGAGATAACGTAATTAAAGAATGGTAATCAAATAATATACATTAATAACCTAACTATGCCTGGTGGTCTCATTACAGTTAACAGTACAGAAATTATAATTACAGCACTCTACCACAGTAGTAGGCAACTTAAACACAAGGTAGTCAGAACACATTTAAAAGGCTAATTATTTAACATGGTACGCATTACTCCAAAGAATATGGCGCAGCCTCGTGTAAAGCGGTTAATTGGTCACGCATCAACAATACACATCAGCTTGCACAAACAACAGAAACACCAAACATTCTCACCACCGAGCTCCCCAAATGTGCTACAGCAAGCACCAAAAACTCACCTGGGGTTCATAAACGCACACGAAAGTAAAGAGAAAAGAGGTCCTTTCCTGTGCTCTCATCCCTGAGCACGAACTGAGCAGTGCGCTAGCTGCATTCACTGTCCATGCGTAGTTCACGTGATGGTGCGTTCAGGCGCCCTCCGGAAAAGTCGGTGCTGAACTAATAGGCTTTCAGACAAGGCCGCCCCCAACTGTCCGCATGGCAGTTGAAATAGTAGGAGAAAGTCTAGTTAGTGACCTCTTCTTCATCCTTGTCCTCAAGAGCCGGGAGCAGGATGGTTAGGGTACCCTACGAACGTAGATACGGTCCTTCACCTGCACGCTGGCAGTCCGTACGCGTCCGTCTGCTCCAGGATGAGCCTGGGTAATCCGTCCTACGGGCCATGACGCTCGGGGGTGCTGAGGATCCACGATTAAGACAACGTCGCCTATGGAGAGTGCCTTACCGTCTTTCCTCCACTTACTGCGCTCTTGCAATCCTAGAAGGTAGTGACTAATGAAGGATGACCAGAAGCGATCGGCGATGGCTTGGCTATGCCTCCAACGTCTTCTCCCGAGGTCCCTAGGGTCGTAAAGGGCTTGAGGAAGCGACGAGTCGTGACGGCCCATGAGAAGGAGATTAGGTGTGACCGGGTCCGGGTCCGAAGCATCTGATGACAAGTAGCCTAGGGGTTTTGCATTCATTATACCTTCGACCTCCACTAGGGTTGTCATCAGGACAGGTTCGGGAACAGTCTGGTCTTTAAGGACGACGCGAAGTGCAGTCTTGATAGATTTCACTTCTCTCTCCCATGTGCCACCAAAATGCGGTGCACTTGGGGGATTGAATCGGAAAGATATCTGCTGTTTAGCGAGCTGCTCTCTCCACTGAGGTGCCATTGTAGCGGCAGCTTCACGCAACTCTCTCTCTCCGCCGACAAAGTTGGTACCATTGTCCATGAGCAGCTCGAACGGTTTGCCACGTCGAGAGATGAATCTTCTCAGTGACAGTAGGAAAGCGTCTGTATCAAGGCTCTCCAACAGATCCAGATGCACCGATCGAGTTGTCATGCATTTGTAAACAATGCCCCACCTTTTCTCAGTGCGGCGACCGATCCTCACTTGGAAAGGTCCAAAGCAATCAACTCCGGTAGAATAGAAAGGTCGCTTATGGAGTCGTAATCGAGCTGGTGGGTAATCGGCCATTTTTGGCACGTCAGGTTTTGCCCTCCAACGTTGGCACTCCAGGCATGAATGCTGATGCTTCCGAATGGCCTCTCTACCGCGGATGATCCAAAACCTGCGTCTGAGCTCGGCAAGAACTCGTTCTGGCCCTGGGTGCAGTAGTGACTCATCAGCATCCTTGATGATAAGCTTCGTCACGTGATGGCTTGGGTCCAATATAATTGGGTGGATGGTATCCAGATCTAGTCCTTCAGCATGCCTCAACCTGCCACCGACTCTGAGTAGCTCTGCGGCTCCATCGTATTCTGGTGACAAAGATGCAAGACGACTGTTTGAAGGCAAAGTACGTCCAGCTTTGAGGGCCCTCAGTTCTTCCGCAAATAGGTCCTCTTGAGCCCTTTGTAAAATGAGCTTCTCTGCTTGCAGAAAATCGGCAGATGGACAGGGTGCTGTTATACTGGCATCAGCCGCCCCATGAAGAGAGCTAGCGGTTTCCTGAAGAAGCTCTTTCCAAGTGGAGAACTTACTGGGGTCAGGAAGTTGTGTGGGGAGGATGTTGGAAACAGTTCCCACGAAGGCAGACTTCTTTAACTCTGTGGTGTCTGGTTCTGTCGCAGATGATGGCATAGTAGGCCACTCTCTCTCGGACAGACGGAGTGTTACTCTGTTACTTTTGTAAAGGTACTTTTGCTACTTGTTGCCTAAAGCTTGGTGTGTTTTTGTTTGTTTTTTTTTGTGCAAAAAAGAAAAGAAAATAACAAAAATATGTGATAGCCAAGCATGTTCCAGCGATGATCCTGTACCATCTCCTGCAGAGTGAGTCCGCGGGTTATATCATCTGCTGGATTACTTAGTGTGTCAACATACCGCCATTGAACAGGGTTGGTCAGGTTCTGGATTTCTGCTACGCGTGTTCCCACGAAGACTTTGTAACGGCAGGATTCTGATTTGATCCAGTGCAGCACGGTTGTGGAGTCTGACCACAGAGTGATGTGCTCAGGTTTTACTGCGAGCTCTGTCTCAATCACTCTGGCCAGCTGTGCGCATGTAAGCGCAGCACTAAGCTCAAGGCGTGGTATTGATAACTGTTTGCGGGGTGCGACTCTCGATCTGGCAAACACGAAGGAGACATAGACCTGTTGACCCTCATCTGTCGTCTGCATGTAGGCTACAGATCCATAGGCGCGCTCCGAGGCATCACAGAAGATGTGGATGCGACGTGCTGCATTAACAGTGTCGGATGTAGCTGGTGCATAGGGACGAGGCAGCTTGAGATGTTGCAGAGTGGGAATTTCCTGCACCCACCTCAACCATTTCTCCAGCAGATCAGCGGGTTGAATCTTGTCGTCCCAGCCAATGTTTGCTTTCCACAAGTCCTGAACAAGCACTTTACATCTTGTGGTGAATGGCGCAATGTAGCCCAATGGGTCAAAAAGCTTGGCAAGGACACTGTAGACGTTACGAAGGGTGGCGGTTGAAGACTGGTTATGACGATGCTTGTAACTCAGGGTGTCGTTCAAACAATCCCAGCAGAGTCCAAGCGTGGGCTCTTGGAGGTTGTCACTGGCCTTCGATAGCCATAGCTCACTACTTGCCGACCGTGCTTCAGGGGGGAGGTGTGCGACAACTTCAGGCACGTTACTAGCCCATTGCCGGATCTCGAAACCTCCCTTGCTCAGAAGTGCTCGTAGGTCGTCGACCAGAGCCTTGGCCTCTTCAGCCTTACTCACACTGTGAAGGCAATTGTCGACATAGAACGAGTGCTCGATCACGTGCATGAGTGAAGAGTCTGGCAGTTCATGGTCCCTGACATGTTGCTGCAGAGCAAAGATGGCGCAACAGGGACTGCACGTCGTTCCGAATGGTAACACCTCCCATTGGAATATGCGTGGTTCAGATGTCTTCTGCATATCCCGCCACAGGAAGCGTAAGAGTGGTTTATCACTGGGCAGCAAGCGGATCTGGTGGAACATCGATTTAATATCTCCGCTGATGGCTACAGCATGACATCGAAACCGCATCAGGACTCCAATCATAGTCGGACCGAGCGTTGGTCCCGGTAGGAGCTGGTCATTCAGGGACAGGCCATTGAAGGAGAAGGAACAGTTGAAGACTACTCTGTCCTTTCCATTGTGGTGCACCATATGATGGGGTACATACCATGCCTCTGTGGACTTTGCTGCCTCTTCTGTAGAGATCTCAGCGACATAGCCGGACTGAAGAAGTTTATCCATCTCCTTGCAGTATGAGGCTGCTCGAACCGTGTCCTTGGCCAACCGGCGTTCAGTGCTGCGTAGGTTGGGCATCACGGCATCGTACGGAAAACAGAGTGAGATGGCTGACTGACGACGCAACAATGGAGTAGCGTAGCGCTGTGTGCCGTCGACAGATACACGTTCAGAGGCTGTCTGTAGGAGGATGAGCGCTTTCTGGTCTTGCTTGGAACGCATTGCAGTTTTCTCACTGACATAGGGGACTGTGTCAACTTGCCAAAGGCGTTCCACGTTCCTGAGGAGTTCAGTATATGAAGACTCAGTGGCAATGTGTAGGCAGGAAGGCTTGTGAGAAGAGACTGGCAGAATGTCAGAAGGACCTTGCAAGGACCAGCCTAGCCTGGTACAGATGGCTATGGGACCGCCTGATGGGCCTGCTCTGACTGGCTGTGTCGGAGTGAGGAGCTGAGGCATATCTGAGCCAATGAGGAGTAGAGGTTGTGCTCTATTGATAGGCGTCAAAGAAAGTCCTTTGAGATGCTCATAGCGCTTCTGGAGAGCTGCTACTGGGTATGTGTGCTCAGATAAGCTCAGACTATCTGCGGTGAAAGCATGTTGAATCAAAAACTTCTTGTTCGGTTTGAAGATGGGGGATACATGCAGGCTGACTGAGGAACCTTTTAGCTCGTTAACCTCTTGCTGGACTGTCCGCAGATGAAGTGTCTCTGGATGTTGAGAGAGTTTTAATTGCTCGACAGCTTGTGGGAGGATAATTGTTCTCTCCGAACCATCGTCGAGCACTGCAAATGTCTCTAAGGCGCGATCTCCATGATGCAGAAGCACTTTGACAACTTTCAGCAACACTCTCTGAGGGCTTCTGGGCAGTTCAATGTAGACAGTGGGCTTCGGATTTCTGACCATCAGCACTTTCTGCGATGAATCTTGGATGGCGTCATGCAAGACTGTAAGGTGCTTTTCTTTGCAAGTCCTACACGGCCGTTTAAGCGTGCAGGCTGTAGCTTTGTGTCCACGGCCGCATTTCCCACATCTGCTGCCCTCCTGGATCCACTTCTTAATCTCATTAGTAGACAGTTTCTTGAAGTCGGGGCATGAGTTAAGATAGTGCTCCTTATTGTTACAGAACGGGCAATAAGGACTGGGCTTGAAAGCTTGGGACTTTGGCGGAGAGATCTCCTTGTCGGCTGTCTCCCCGGAGCAAAGGAAGACTGACGCCGTCTTATCTTTGGGCTTTGAGCTACGTTGGTCTCTCTTTGGAGGGGAAGGCCAGGTTGAGTTGTAGAGAAGAGTAGCTCGACTGGCGAGGCGCTTGGCTTGAGCCTTCATCTGGAGCCACGCAGCCAGGTCGGGCAGTGAGTAGGTTAGCTCTGAACCTGGTTGCAGGATGCCGCGAACAAGACAATATTCCACAAATCCATCTCTGTGGGAAGGAGACATCTTGCTCAAGAGCCGGTCGACATGGGAACCACACTTGAGCTCGTATCCAACAGGTCCCTCTAAAGTGCGCAGCATTCCGACAAGCGACTGGACCGAGAGAGCAAATGAGTCGAATGCCTCAGTGTCTCCCGATTTGAGGGCTGGTGCATTGAGTATTGCTCCTAGTTCACTTTGGACCAGTTGTCTTGGCTGGCCATATTTGTCTTGTAGAGCTCCCAATGCAGCTGTGTATGGTGCGGGGTCATACATGTATGATTTGGCCAACTGTAGAGCACTTTGGAGCTTGAGCTGACTCAGGAGAACTTGATATTTATAGTGCTCGCTGAGATGGGGGTGACTGTTCATCAAATTGTCGAGCGCCATCTTCAGAAGTGCGAAATCGCTTTCTTTACCACTCTCGAAAAAGGGGAGCGTCGGTTTGGGAATGCCGTAAGACGTTGCAATCAGGGTCTCCATCCCTGGGTAGGTCCAAAGTGGTGCCACAGGGACTGGTGTTGCAGCTGGTACTCCTAGGTACCGAGACGGGAGACTAGTCGTAGCAGCGGATCTCATTGTTGTTGGCGCTCCAACTGCCTGAGTAGTTACCGTGGGGAGGACGGGCACTGATGAAGTAAGTGCGGCGATGACAGGAACACTGGGCTGGGCACTCATGACGGGATTAGCTGGTGGTGCTAATATCTGTGCAGGAACAGTGGAGAGAGGTGGTACCTGACCTGGCGCTGGGTGCGGCTGTTGCACCGTTGGATGCTGGGTGAGGACCAATGGCACTAGAGGTGGCTGTTGAACAAATCCTGATAACGGAGGTAGCTTGGAGAACGTAGCGGGAGCTGACGAAGTAGACAAGGCATCATCGTCCATCTCTGATAAGTGGGTCTTCACGAGACTGGCAATGCGTATCTCCTTCTCGAGCTTCTTCAAGCGCCTGCGTCTTCCCATTTCTCTAGCTATTCTCTCTTTTGCCAGATGTGCTTCCTCTTGTAGCCGCTGTCCTTCTCTGGCTTGTGCATCCAATGCTGCAGCCTCTAGGTCAGCTTTCCTCTCCTCTTCTATTTCTTCTTGTAGGTCGGCGAGCTCCAATCCTTTGATTTCCTCCTCTAACACAGCTGCCTGTATGTCAGACGTACTTCGAAACATATGGAGACCATAAGATGCCTGAGAGGACCTTCGTGAATGTGCAGCTGACCGGACACTTGTCACACTCCTAGCTCTGGTTGACTGAGCCTGGTCTGGGGGTCCTACAGGGATAGAGGACGCTTGAGCCGCAGGCTGTTGAGAGGGTAGAAGAGTGACTTCGTACTGGGACAAGTGTGCAGGTGGACGGGGGTCCCTCTTAGGTCGATCCGACGACTCCGACTGCTGACCGTTTGTTGCTGACTCCATAGTGTTGGGGAAAACCCTAATCCGGCTCGAAGGACCATGTAAAGTTTGGACTAGTGGTTAGGGTTGGAGCACTACAGACGACTCCGGTCAGAGAATCTTTCTTCAGCTTTATTTACATCAGCAGGGAGTATACAGGTTTCCACTCACATGGGCGTGTGTATGTGTGGTCTGAATACAAAAGGAACACAAAGAGAGATAACGTAATTAAAGAATGGTAATCAAATAATATACATTAATAACCTAACTATGCCTGGTGGTCTCATTACAGTTAACAGTACAGAAATTATAATTACAGCACTCTACCACAGTAGTAGGCAACTTAAACACAAGGTAGTCAGAACACATTTAAAAGGCTAATTATTTAACATGGTACGCATTACTCCAAAGAATATGGCGCAGCCTCGTGTAAAGCGGTTAATTGGTCACGCATCAACAATACACATCAGCTTGCACAAACAACAGAAACACCAAACATTCTCACCACCGAGCTCCCCAAATGTGCTACAGCAAGCACCAAAAACTCACCTGGGGTTCATAAACGCACACGAAAGTAAAGAGAAAAGAGGTCCTTTCCTGTGCTCTCATCCCTGAGCACGAATTGAGCAGTGCGCTAGCTGCATTCACTGTCCATGCGTAGTTCACGTGATGGTGCGTTCAGGCGCCCTCCGGAAAAGTCGGTGCTGAACTAATAGGCTTTCAGACATGTAGGTCTTAGCTTTCAATGAGGCGTGACACTGGCCTATAGGCTGTAAACTCCAGTCGAGAAGCTTTTAGATTTGGGTAAAGCTGAACTGGAGAAAATGCACTCGGGGGGGATATATAGCCCATTCTTCACAGGGATGAGTTTTTAGGCACTTTTCACAACTTTCCGGGTCACTTTTCAGGGTCATCGCCACAGAAACGCTAACAAACTAGCTTACAGGTTCATGATATTGATACAAATGCTTTATAATTAGATTTGTATTTGTGTGTACTTTTCTGAGTTTACCATACTGAAAAAAAAGCTAATTTAACTAATTTTGTTACATTAATATACTGTAAATGCAAAACAGATTGTCCAGAAGTGCCTTCTGCGGTAAACAGTGGGAATGACAGTACAAGCTTTTACTTTTTTTTTTTTAATCTAACAGCATGCTAGCTAATCCACGGCGCCGTGATGAACACACTTTCAGCGGACAAACTCTTTAGGGCAGGTCTGCTGATGGATTATGGGCTTTAAAGATGTGGATGACGGATTTGTGTTCCATCCTTGACGCATGTTTTTGACGGAAAACCACCGCATAACGTTACGATGGCTTATATTTGCCGGATATGTCTCCTTTAAATTCAGTGTTGACCAATTTTGACATTTGGTCTTTTGATTCAGCATCTTGAAGTAACATCCAAAGTTTGACAGTACTGTCGACATTTGCAAGTAGCAATAACAAAACCATCAACCGCTTGATCAATTTCAGGTCACATTTTATTCAAGTTATATAATATTTTGTACAAACACCCACAAGAACACCTTCATCAAGTGCCACTTAGAAAAGATCCTAGAAAATGCCAGGGAGGCCATTGTTTGAAGTGGCCAATTTGTCCATACACTAAAGGCTTTTACTTTGTGTTTACAACATATTCATAAACTTGAACAAACATTATTATTATTATTAAATTCTCTAAAAATGTCCATAAAGTCAATGTGGAAGAAAGTGCTGGTCAAAAATGTCACTTAAAGCCGTTCCAGGAAGTGTTTAATTATATATGATTAATGTTAAGTGTCAAGTATGGATTTTGCTTGTCTATGAAATATAAAAAAATGCTCGGAAAACTTTGTATGTCGTCCAGTGATTAAAATAAAAGCTGATTTCTCTGTCTTGGGATATCAGGGAAAGCGTTGCGACATAGCCCTCCAGGTACTGGATTTAAATGAGACTGGAGAAGAAGAGTGAAAGAGGTAATAGAAGGAGGAGAGGAGAGGAACAGAGATACTATTGTGTCACTGGTCTTCCACAATGTCCTCTGTTCTTGTTTGGTTTCATTACTGAGTTTCAGATGACACCAACTTCCTACAGGTTTGTTTGGGGTATATCGAGAGGGGACAGCTAAAAATGACTATTGTTGAAAGGCTGACTTTGTGCTTTGGATTGAATATAAACAGATCATTTAGCTTGCCAATAATATATCCACTAGGGTGCCCGTGTCTGATAAAAAAGTGAAAGAATAAATATCAAGTTGTTTGTATATGATGTTCCACATATTTCAATAAAAATAATGGAAAACCAAGCTTTTTTCGTTCAAAATACATAAAAAAATAAAGAAAAAAAGAACCCCAAAACTAACTTCATGAATGCCTTTATGTGAATAAGTGTGCTTCCTTTTTTTGGCATCGGTATCAGCGAGTACCCAATCCAATTTCCTAAGCCGATACCATGCTGCGTTTACAAGGAGGCTAATGCTATCGCTAATTCTCAGAACAACCTTAATGGCTGCCTTATGCCATAAAACCTCTAAAAATCAGAGAGAATACATTTGTGCCTCCATTTTGACATAGAATCGAGCAACGTGACTCACAGCGCGCGGAATTTGTTACATTTGCTCAATGAGCAATGTGCGCTTAGCCTGGTTTTACCATACCCTCGTACTTGTTTCGTACAGAGGGTCTGGACTTTCTCAATTGAGCTCCGTTTACAAGTGGGAGGGGTGAACTCTGTTTAAAGTTTGAAACGATTGGGTCTGATTTTACCCAATCGCTAGCGTTTGGTTGTGAAGTAATGCGCCCAGCCGAGTCAAGCTATGCTTGACGTCACCTATAACACCCGCCTCCCCCGCTCGCTGACTGGTAGGATGAAATTCAACCGATTGAATCGCAGCCATTGAGATCAAACCCAGACGTACATGCAGGGAAAAATATTTGACCGGAGTTTACGGATGGCAAAGGCCAGGCTAATGTGCGCTAAGCAACCCGTAATATTGTTTTTGTTGACATTGAGCGGTATCACAACACAAAATAAATTATGTCCTCTACTAACTGCTTTATTTTGATCGTAAATGGCAGAAAAAGCATTGCAACTCCAGAAGAAAGTTTGGTATTGCTAGCGTGTTTGTTTATGTATCAGGGTTGTGCACAGGGTCGACCCCGCCCCGGATAAAGTGGAAGAAAATGGATGGATGGACATTGAAAACAAGAAGGCAAAAAAACGCAGACAGTTTTTTTTCACAGGCTTAAAAAGCCGCCCAATTCCTGGCAACCCTGGTTGTGCGACTGTTAATCCACGAATGACCTGGAATGTTCCACAGTGTGGCTTTAAGCATAATAGTGTTAACTGTTTCCTGGTGTCATCTGCACTTTAGCTCCTCAAAGAACATTGAATTCTAAAAAGTGTTTTATTTCATTTTTATGTGGAGCTAAATGGGGCAGTCAGAAATAGCCTTTTGCCAATTACACAAAATGCTACATAAAGTGTCTCTTTTGTTTAATCCCAGTGTTCATCGCACATCCTCAGAGCAGCTGTGAAAAGTTTCCCAGATATCATTTAGAAAATGTCATGGGAAAGATGAATAATATCAGAAATGAAAAAGGTTGTAAAATATTTTGAACAAAACAAGGCAAAAGGTACATTTGGGTCATATTAGTGAGTGATGGGAGAGGAATACAGCACCCACAGGAACATCTCCGAAGCTTCTTTTTACTGTCACTGAACGGTGCTTCACTTCTGAATGTCTTCTCTTACAATTAGCAGCTTCCCCGGGGGATGAAGGGTCTACAGTTTCAATAGGGAACTGGGAAACTAGGCTTGACTGAAGAGCAAAACACTGGTGCGACAGTGACGCTTCTCTTCAGCTGCATGTGGTAAACAGAAGTTCAGTTTCAGCTCGATTTCTACGCACCGGCAAAATTAATTGAAAGAATAGGGTTCTCGAGGTGAGGTGTCATAAATACTCAAGTGCTTTATGGAGTTATCAATAAATCATTATATTACCAACAAATCTGTACATCTGGATTTTGTGGTAGGACATTGTTGTCATAAAAAAAAAGTGAAAACATTGTACTTTTTGTAGTTTGTGACGACGCTACGAGATACTTGCACTCCCACAATAATGTCCCCCTTTAAGTTTACACTGTTTTTTCAGTCCCGACAGGTTTGTAAAGGGGAGACACAGCAGGCAATGCTCAAATCTTTAATGTTCCAGTTTGCTTTCATCGGAAATCAAAGAAACGGTTAAATCTACACAAAAACAAGTTTAATCTTTTACCGAGTCAACTTGAAACTTCAAAGGCCATTTTCTCCCCCATTACACAGGGAAGATTTGGTGTAAGTAGATGTTATATTTATATTTCACCTGGCTTTATATACCAGAGTATACACTCTTACACATAACATTTCTCCAGAAGCATTTGTTAATATTGTTTTTCAAAACTGTCTTTACAATTCGGATGTTTTTTTTAAGGCCAAAATAGCACACATTTTGAGGGACAACAACACACGGTATGCTTGGGCTGCTCAATGACTAGAACAATACTCATCAAAATGATTGATGTTTTTTTCCAAATATATATTTTTGTGCAATTAAAAAATGCTAATTACATGAAGCCTGTTCACCATTATCTCCATTATGTTATGTTTTCCAAAAAAATTGCGTAAAAACTAATTGTGAAAAGATACAGACGGCATCTCTGGAATCGCCCATATATGGTCATGTTTGAAGCCGTTAAAGGGGAAAACAAAGAGGAGAAAAATCTAAACTTTCTATAATTACTATTAAAAACGACTTTAACAAATGCTGAATTATGAATATAGTTTTCTGCCCAATAAAGATACAAAGACATGGAGAGGAGCAAAGTAGTTCAGCAGCCCATAAAAACATAAATAACGGAGAATGAATATGTTAGCATCATGCTACATGCTATGACTGCCGTTTTTTCGTTTCTACTGGACAATTTGCTGTGAAAAAAACATCCATATTATTGACCCAATTTAGACTTGACTTTATTTTGTGTGTGACAACATACGTTTATATTCCGCCAGAGAACGGTTTCAAAAGATTGAAAAATAGTTTTTCCCAAAACATACTTCCTTCCCCCTCAGTGAGGCCACGCCCCCTTGTATGACACAATGCTGTCTGTATCTATAATATGTCTTCCTTATTTCTATATGAACATAATAAATGATACAACACTTGCTGCATTTCCTCAGCAATCTCCATTGAAAGTTTCAAATTGATCTCTTTAAATGTGTTTTTTCCCTCAGTGATCTACAGTCTTGCCTTCTACATGTTATTTAGAAATGTACTTTCAGTTTTGTAAGGAAGGGTGCACATGCTGCTGGACAAATGTCAAGAAAGAAGGAAAATCTCTTGCAAACCTTGCCTGATGAAGGCAAACGTAAACGTTGCCTTGGTAGTAAATTTCTGTGGTGTGTAAACTAGCCCAAGGAGCCAAGAGTCTCTTGTCTTGTATTATTGTTAACACATGTTCTCCCATCGGTATTCGAGAAATATTTGTTTCTAGACAGATACTCATCGCACCGTCAAACTTTCAGTGGCTTCTTTTTCGATTGCTGTACACAGTTTATGCAGATGTGCTTTACTTCTGACTCGGGTGCAGTGTGTGCTTTATATGAAGCATTCTCACAGTTATGAATGTAGTCAGACGTCAGTGCTGTAGGACTGTAGCTGAGGCGGCGGGGGCGGGAACATCTCAGAGGAGCCGTAGAAACTCAGACTCAGGGCGGAGGGCGTGTGGGGGAGAGTAGACGGGCAGCGGGAGGGCGGCTCGTAGTAGGTGTGGAAGCCCAGCCTCTCGCCCCCGTTGTGCAGCTCGTCCTGGTGGTGATGGTGGGACAGTCCCGGCGGGGAGCAGGAGGGACAGGAGGGGGGGCAGGAGGGACAGAGGCGCAGGGGCGAGGGCAAGGCGGACGTGCCCAGCTGGTCCAGGGACACCGGGGTGATGTCCGTGCCGTCCATCTCCAGGGCGGTGCAGGCGTTACAGGGGAAGTGAGAGAGCGGGTCGGCCCCCAGAGAGCTCATGCCCACCTCCGGCTCCGGCTTCTTGCAGCAGTAGTACTGTGGGCGCGCCAAAGTGGACTGTTAGATCGGGACATATGCAGAGGTGAGGGTCTACAGGAGTGACACTGTGGGAGTAATGATGAGCACAGAATGCTTTGGCAAACTTAATGTGGTGTCATAACTGTTTCCTGTCCCCATTTTCATCGTTGATAAGTCATGCCAGTTGTTTTCAGAGCTAATTGGGTCTGATTGTGACACTCTTTAAACATTTATGATGAATCAAATTAATGTTAGCTTTCGACTCTTCCTGTTTACCCCAAGCTCCTCCTGAGGCCCTAGGCATTCAGTTTATCAATTGCAATGGAATGAACGCTTATTTGAATAGCACTTTTCTGACAGAAGTGTGGCTATACACACATCTAGACCTTCATTCACACTCACAGACATTATTTCTCCTGGACAACTGTGCACGTTTGTGGAAACCGGAGAACCCGGAGGAAACCTTCACAGGCTGAGGGAGAACATGCAAACTCATCCCATCTGGGACATGAGTGCTAACGAGCGCTAACCGCTTTCCCACCGTGCCGCCCAGTTCATTTAGTGGAGGTTTCTTTTCAATTTTTTAGGTTAGAATTGTGTAAGAGCATACATTAAACTTAACCTTTATTATTATTACTATTAATATTATTTTGTTGTTGTAAGAAGTACCATATCTGCCAATGCGCCGCTGCGACGCTACCACAGAAAGTAGAACAAGATCATCCTAATTTGATCCTTTAACCATTTTATTTTCATTTTTGCAATGGAGCTGCCAGTGTGTGTCAATTCAGCAAGAAGCGTGAGGGCCACAAAAATTGGTCTGAGGGCCGCATTTGGCCCCCAGGCCACACTTTGGCCACCCCTGTTGTAAGTGGTTTTCTCCCATCTACTTATTTTCTGTTACATACTTTTTAAATATTGTATATTATTTTGGCAAGACACCACAAACTCCCCATTGGTCAAAAAGAAAACCAAAGTGCCAAAGTGGAGGGTGCCAATAATTAGGTCATCAACACTCGATTGATACCATGTAATTGCGTCATTTTTTCTTTTTAACTGTTAGAACAAAACAATTGGTTTTGCGGTAACTTCCTTCCTACCCAGTTAGTTATGCACATTCCAGGCCTATAAACAACATTTCAACACCTCTCCCCAAACAAGTCCCAATCAGTGCTTGTGCAGGCCTCCAGTAGGTTATAGAAATTCTGATCTTGGGCTCTGGTATGTCCACAAACTTGTTTCCATGCAGCTAAAGGCAACATGGCCGTGTGGAGACTTTAGTAAGGCAAGGCAACTTTATTTATACCGCGCATTTTGTACACAAGGAAACTCAATATCGCCATCCTGTTTATAAACATGTTGATATAAAACGGTACGCTGCGTTACCTGGAGTCTGCAGTAACAGAGCACTGCTATGATGCACAGCAGGATGACTCCGGCCAGTATTCCCCCGGTTATCACGATCGTTCCGGCGGACATTCGACCGGCTCTCCATCAAACCTCAGCAAAACAGGAACAACACAGGGACGCATGAAAAAACAAGTGTATCTTAAAGCACATAGTGTTATTCTGTACTACTTACATCCAACAAAGGCTTCTGTAATGCCTGCAAAAAAAAAAGACAAAAAAAGATGTCTGATTAATTATGTAAATGTACTTGATGTAACATGTGTAAGCATGTTGTCAGCAGCTGTCGTAAGCCTCACACATATGTACATGTCAGCGCCTGAAGACGCTGCTAACTGGCCAACTGTTCCGTGAGTAACAGGTGGGATATTGCCAGACAGTAACACTTGGGAGTCACACCTACAGTACGTTTAGAAGGGGAAGTGTTTCACTCAAATACACCATTAAGGCTATGTATCCAGACGATGACTAGACATATAGAATTTCAAAAACATTCACTGTAAACACTGGACCAGCACAGTAGACGTGTGCGTCCACATGGAGCCACTTGTGTGCAATACATCTGCCAGGCCTGTGTGTGGCGCTGTGACACTACTACAGAAAGTAGAATAGAGCTCACAGTCACTGTTGAGCTCTATACTGTAGATAGCATAAACTGTCAAATAAAAAATGGACTTATTGTGGCTATTTCCCGTAAGCATAAGGCTCTGGACGTTCCTGGCTCCTATGGACTTTTCGTTGACACTTTTTCGGCCCTCTTTATATCATTTCTGAGGACAGGCTTGTCATTCTGACCTCCACGTGTTTGTCTTAACATGCACAACATCGTCCTCATTTGATCCTTTTACCATTTTTATTTTCACCTTATTCTGAGTAATGGAGCAGAACAAATTGCTAGCATGAACGAGCTTCAGCTAGCCTGCGCTGAACGCTATGGGGGAAGCTAAGCTAAATTTGACAGTCTGTGTTAGATAGCGTAGCACAAGCTGTAAACTACTGCTCTATGGATTTACAATATAAAACATTATAGTACTTTTAACAAACCTTTCAAAGAGTGCAAAACATTAGCCTCATAGCATAATTTGCCTATTTTAAAGTCATTTTAAAGTTGTTGGTTTTTATTTTATAACTTTTTAAAACACTGATGGCTAAAGATGCGGCAGGAGTTGGCTCTAGCCTTTCAACCTGCCCTGCACGCATATACTGCAGGTCAGTGACATTTGACTATTTTCCCAGAAATACCCAGAAATGAAAAATGTATTTAGCAAGACAGCTGTATATTTTATTATTTAGCAATGGCCCCTAGCACAAAATGTTAATACAAAATTTTTCTGCTTTTCATGCCAAAAATGCCATCAAAATGTAATTCGGTGTAGTGCTGTTCTTTTGTTGTTTTAGGCGAGTACAGTCGAGCTGAAAGTTGCACTTGTTTGACACACTGCGACTAACTCGAACCTCGCAAAAACCTGATGTGGCCCTTGGGTCTAAAAGTGTGTGCTATAAAGTGAAGTAAAGTGTGACTCTTCTTGTCTTCACCAGCTGAGCTAATGTTGCCCCAATTCCAGAATGTATGAATTATCGCATTACTGCTTGAATGACAACTACTACAGCTATCCCATCCAGAAATAATCCTTAAAATTGGACTCCAATTGAGATAATCCTTTCAAAATTGCATCCAGTGTGTGCCTTCTACGTCCCGCCACATGACGGAGTGCAGGCCCCTGTGTCTCCAAGCTATTTATCTGGCCTTTCCTCAGAACCCCCTCCCCTGTTTGTTTACGCTCGTACTAACAGCCCTTTGTTGTTTGCAGAGGTTCAAGACACTGACAGAGAGCAGAGTGCCCCCTGGAGGCAGCAAGTGATGAGGGCAGGGTAAACAGACGGAGGTGTTTACATCAGAGCACAGCGGGGCATCGACAGGAGGTCAAGGGTCAGTCTGAGGAGGAGGACAGCAGCACTCTGAAACGAGGACAAAACATGGAGAAGAATTAGACGGCAATTTTATTTTAAACATTTAAAGATGCTGCATTGTTTGGAGAGTAGAATGAAACAAAAACCTCCTAGTAGTGGAAAAAAATATGTTACACAAGGAGGCGATTTATTGCAAAATACCACTGTGTCAAATCACATAAAATCCACCATTTGAAAGATGCAGCACACCTTCAACTTTATTTCCTGTTCTTCTATACATGACCCATTTTTCAGTTTGTGTTATTGGGGCAATGTTTAGATCTCATCCAGGATCTCGGTCAGAGGTATTTGTCATGTTTTTGTTTGATAGGGGAGACCAGAGCCGTCACGGTGCTGCATTGCAGCCACTCTCTGCAGCGATAAAGAATCTCGACTTGTATGACACCACCACTTTCTGCTTATAGAAGTTTCCTATTGTCTTTCTTTCAGTGTAGGCTTTTTATTGAAAAGGAGTTATTAAATACTTAAATCATCTTAAGTGTGACACTAATGCTCCCTCTAAAGGCTCGTCAAGGCATTTTTAGATGATTAGAATTTCTAAAGTACTGCAATCCTCTTAACAATATGGTTTTAAAGGGGGGTATTTTGCAAACACTACGTTTTAGAGCTACATGCCATGGGTGTGTTACAAAGTTGTTCTCTAATCAAAATCATACTTACTCACTTAAAATGTCCTTAAAGTAATCTTCGAACATTAACCAGTAAAAAGCTTCTCTTGGTACATATCCAGGAAATGCTTTCCTCACCTCTCGATCTCTTCCTTTCATTGCAGAGTAAAAACACTCGCCATCACCCTGTTTCTTTATTAAAACTGCTGCACAGCGAAGAGGAGCAAAGAGGAGGGGGAGGTGGGAGGGGCTTATGCTAGCTCACTTGGAGGATCAGGAAGTGAAACTACTGGATATTTTGTTCCAGCTGTTTTTGATCACTATTACATTTAGTGGGGTGAGTTCTAGATAAACCCTGGTTTTATAGTATACTATAAAACTGCATCACTTTCCATCAGGGTAGATTCTCCATGAACACAGGCCCTCAGCACATAACCTGCTCTGGACCGGGTTTAGTTCGCAGCTTGGATAAGACGACGGCTCTTTGACCAATCGGAGAAAGAGAAGGAAGCACCTTGGCGCGCTGTGTTTGTTTGCTGTGGCAGCGTTGGCGGTGTTAGAGATAAGCTCTGAACAAGTTAATACTTTTATTTTATTTTATTTTACTGGTTTGCAAAACAAAAACAAAAATGCCAAAAAAGCCGCCGGTAGAGGCGGCGACTGAGGAGGACTACGTAAGTCTCAGTCGAGTCACGGAACTCATGGAGCAGCAGAGGGCCATGTTCAGGGAATTAATTCAACAACAACAGGAGAACTTCAAAGGATTTATTAAACTCATAATGGAATCGACAAACACCCGAATAGATTTACAGACAAAGGACATTCAAGAACTAAAAACAAGCCTGCAGTTCACGCAAGGTGAGGTGGACACTTTAAAAGAACATAATCTGAAACTCACGGAGCGCACAAACACCTTACAAACAGACTTTTACAAAGTATGTGACAATTTGCACATTATCACGGACAAACTGGAGTATCTGGAGGGGCAGAGCCGCAGAAATAACCTGGTATTTGAGGGAGTGTTGGAGTCGCCCGGGGAGACCTGGGCCGACGCCGAGGAAAAAGTTAAGGAGATACTGAAGGAGAAGCTACAGCTACATCACGCGGTCGAGGTGGAGAGGGCTCACCGCGTAGGGAAACCCGGCGGCGGGAGAGACTGGCCGAGACCCATCATCGCCAGACTACTGAGGTGGAAGGACCGTGAGGAAATCTTGCAGCGCGCTAAACGACTTAAAGGAACAAAAATCTTCATAAACGAGGACTACACCGAATCAATAAAAAGAAAACGTAAAGAACTGATGCCGGAGCTGAGAGCTGCACGAGAAAGGGGGGAGATCGCCTTCTTGCGATATGATAAACTTATTATACGTCCACGCAGCAGTACACCACATCCAGTATAAACACCGGGAAAAGCGTATGGACTTTGGTATGTAAAAGCACTTTGGTATGGACTTTGGTATGTAAAAGCACATAATCTCACATGTCTAGTAATACATACAGTTCTATAGGAAGCACCGACTTGGACTTTTCAATAAGGAGAATTGCTGAAGCAAACACTCAGGATTTTACATTCTCACAATACGACCTACAGAACACTGAGATCGACATTGACCCGGAAAATAACTTTTTTACTAGAGCTACCAATGACTGTCAATACTACACAGAGGATCTGTACAATAGTAAATTTAAGAACATTAAGGCATTCAATGTAATCCACTTCAATAGTCGAAGTCTCTATGCAAACTTTGACCACATCAAAAGCTTCTTAAAACAGTTTTCCACACCATTCAGTGTCATTCTAATCACAGAAACCTGGATTAATAATGACAGAGAATTTGAGTTTTCTATTGATGGTTATGAATTTATAAGTATGAACAGAAAGAACAAGCATGGAGGGGGCGTAGCTATGTTTATAGACTCCAACTATAGTTACAAAGTAATGCAAAATAAGACAATGGTGGTGGAAGATACACTTGAATGCCTTACTGTTGAAATTACAAGGCAAAAAAAGAAAAATATTATTGTAAGTTGTATTTATAGAACACCTGGCTCTGATATAGATGTTTTTTCAAATTGGATGGAGGAGCACTTTTCAGGATTAAATCATAAAGTCATGTTTGTGGGGGGAGACCTCAACATCGATCTGTTAAACCCATATAAACATAAAAAGTCGGACGAATTTATAAATACTTTATTCAGTATAGGTCTGTTTCCTCTAATAACCAAACCAAGTAGAATTACAACCCATAGTGCCACCTTGATTGATAACATTTTCTCAAATGAAATTGAAAGTGATACAGTCAGCGGGTTAATTATAAATGATATTAGTGATCACCTTCCAGTTTTCGTTTTGTATAAAAATGGATATGTAAAAGATGAGGAGGAAAATAAGTATTGGTTTAGAAGGGTAAAAACAGAGAAAACTATTGATGCATTTAAAAAGGAGCTTTTAGCTCAAGACTGGAGTATTGTGTACAGAGAGAATGACACAAATATGGTTTATGATGAGTTTACGCGAGTATTTCAAAAAGTATATGACAAACATTGCCCAATGAAGAAATACTGTAAAAACAGAAAGTGTAAAGAAACACCATGGATGTCTAAGGGTTTACTAAATGCTTGCAAGAAAAAAAATAATCTTTACAAAAACTTTATAAATAACCAAACAAAAGAAGCTGAGGATAAATATAAAAAATATAAAAATAAACTGACAGGTATCATTAGAAAATGTAAACAGGATTATTATAATACATTGTTAGATAGCAATAAGAATAATATTAAAGGTTTATGGAATATCTTAAATAGTATAATTAGAAATAAACCAAGAACGATTAATTATCCAAAATATTTCAAAGATGAGGATAACACTTTAAATAATATGAATGAAGTAGTCGATACATTTAATAAATTCTTTGTAGATGTTGGACCGAACCTTGCTGCAAAAATTGCAAATGTTGAGAACTATAATTGTGAACTGATAGACACAAATCCTATGTCCCTGTTCCTCAAACCTGTGGAGGAAAAGGAGATACTGGACATTGTTAAAGGGTGTAAAAATAAGACCTCGACCGATTACCATGACATGGACATGAAAACTTTAAAAACTGTTATTGAAAGTATCTCTAAGCCGTTAACTTACATCTGTAACTTATCGTTGCAAACTGGACAATTTCCTGATAGTATAAAAGTAGCAAAAGTGATTCCTCTGTTCAAAGCAGGAGATAAACATCTCTTTACAAACTACAGGCCTGTTTCCCTTTTACCGCAATTCTCTAAAATCTTAGAAAAGGTCTTTAACGCTAGACTTGACAGCTTTATCGAAAAGTGTAATTTACTCTCGGACAATCAGTTTGGTTTTAGGAACAATCACTCAACCTCACACGCGCTCTTTGATATAACTGAAGAAATAACTAATGCTGTAGATAACAAGAAATATGCAATAGGGTTATTTATTGACCTGAGTAAAGCTTTTGATACAATAAACTATGATATATTCATTAATAAACTAGAACATTATGGAATTAGGGGGGTAGCTCTACAGTGGGTTACCAGTTACTTAAAAAATAGAAAACAATGTGTGGAAATTGGTGATTATCAGTCGAGTTGTCGACAAATTGTCTGTGGTTTACCTCAAGGTTCTATTCTGGGTCCAAAATTGTTTAATATGTATATTAATGATATTTGTAAAACATCTGAAGTACTTAAATTTATCTTGTTTGCTGATGATACAAATATTTTTGCATCAGGAGACGACTTACAGCAGCTGTGTCGGATTGTTAACTTGGAACTCAAAAGTGTCAACAAGTGGTTCAAACAAAATAAATTATCTCTAAATCTGAGTAAAAGCAAAATGATGATATTTGGCAACTGTAACTCCAATGCTCAGGAAGCAATTCAGATAGAGGGTGTTGTTATCGAGCAAGTGCATGAAATCAAATTCCTTGGTGTGATTATTGATGACAGAATTACTTGGAAATCTCATATTAAATATATATCTACGAAAATGTCTAGAAGCATTTCAGTAATAGCAAAAGCAAAGCACATTTTAAACATCAAAGCTCTACATACCTTATACTGTTCTCTGATTTTGCCCTACTTATATTATTGTACTGTGGTTTGGGGTAGTACTTATAAAAACACAGTTAAACCAATAATATTGTTGCAAAAAAGAGCTATCCGAGTAATTCATAAAGTTGGGTTTTTGGACCACACAAACTCATTATTTTTAAAATCAAAGATCTTGAAGTTTTGTGACATTGTTGAGTTCCAAACTGTACAAATGTTATTCAAAGCAAGGTATAAATTGTTACCAAACCAATTACAAAGAAGGTTCCAAGAACGTACTGGTCGTTATGATTTACGTGATGAATTAAACTTTAGGATTCAGAAACATAGCACAACTTTGAAAAGTTTTAGCCCAACAGTTAATGGTGTACAATTGTGGAATAAACTGGAGATGGATTTGAAACGATGTCCAAACATCAACCTGTTCAAATATAAATACAAACAAAAGACTCTTGAAATATACAGACAAGAAGAAATGTGTTGCCACTAGGGGGAGCAGTAGAATCAATTATGTGTATTTTTTCCTCTATATTCAAGGAAGAGTGTTGCTGCTTGGAACGGTTGTCATTCTATTGCTCAAATTCACAAACGGAGAATTAGGGTTGGCAGGTTATGGATCTGTTGAGAGGGACCCTCCCAACGGGCTCTAAACCTTGTCCTTTAATGCACCACTCAGCATAGGAACATATTCTACAAAATCAGCTGTTAGGGCAGCCGTGTGGGGGTTTGTTGAAGGGGAGCTACTGCCCTCTTCAACTGGCCCACTCTCTGGCTTTTTAATGCACCACACTATGCAGGAACATCATACTTCACATATAACTTAATTAAATAAATATATAATAATGATGATGATAATTAAACCCAAATTAAAATTATACTAAGAATGGTAATGACAACTGGAAAGCATCAAGATCTCAGATTATAATATCTATTAATGTACCTTTATACCATAAAAGTAACTCGGTAATCACGGGTAAAAATCTGCAAGAAATATATTAAGGAACACATTTTTTGACTTGCTTTGTATTAGACATCGTATATGAAACGAGAGCGTTGTTGTAGCTGTGCGTTGTTCCAATTAATTATATAAACAGTTCATATATTTTTGTTGTTGTAAGTTTGTAAGTTGGTCTGTACGAATGTAGCTGCTTGTAATGTTTTGAAATGTTCTTTTTTATTTTATTGCACTTGGGGGTGGGGGCTCATAAGCTTTTTGCTTCAGCCCACTCCTTTTGAGCACAAGGTGTATTGCTCAAATAAACAAATAAACTAAACTAAACTAAACCTTGAGCGGCAACAGGAGTCCTTTATTTGAACAAGAGCATGGATTTTAGGTAGCAACATCGTACACATGTGACTGACGCAGATTGTAGATGACGACTTGAAAAATGCTTCTTACTCATCCCCTCTCAAATGTGAAATCTGCTGCTTGGTTCAGACTCGTGCCGTTCATGTCGCTGTATAATACATTCGTCATGAGTTTAGTGATGGATTCCTAAAATCCTCCTGTTTCACATGAACGCCTCACAAATCCCCAGAGAAACCCAGGGTTAGCTAAACCGACTGATAAGACGCTTTGTGGTAGCACTGATCCAAAAGCTCCATGTCTGGGTTTGTCGACCCGGGTTAGAGGAACAAATCCCGGACACGTTCAACCAGCTTCGTGGTACAGGCCTCTGCAGTGTCTCACATAATAGTTTGATAATACCGTGCCATGGAACTTGGATATCTATTCATTTTGCATAAATCCTCCTGCCCCCAGTGATTTGAATTGCCACTACACTGTTGGAAAAGTATCTTGCCCTGGAGGGATCCGCATATCTTTGTAACTGTACTTGAATAAATGTGTTTGAGGCACCTCATCTGCGCCATTCCTATTCATCGCACATTTTGGGTAATTTTATGAATACTAAGTACTAGACGAGCCACAGAAATGAATATTCCGCCTTATTCCGCCCGAGACAAATTGGAAAATATGGCCGTCTTTTTGTTGGACTGAAGTGCAGGAGGACGGAGATCAGCATGCCGGGGGAGGCCGCGCACGCTAACCATATGGGCTCAGAGTATGGGCAAGACACCGGGAGCATACCAATTCAAAAGGTGTTCAGGCTTCTAAATCCACACGACAGTCTTTCGCAGAGAGGTTCAAAGTCTTACACATAATTCGCACAGCTTGGACTGAGGAAAAACGTCATTGCCGTTGCAGACACTACAGTACTTTTTACAGGGCAATAATAGCACGGTAATGGGATGGAACTAGCATGGAGCTTCACGTCGTCTCAAATGCTCCTGATCTGTACTATAACCTTTCTGTTGCCTTATCTCCACCGCAGCAGCAGAGCCAGCAGCCCCCTCAGCTTCTCCATCCCCTCGTCTTCACCACCTGTCTCGACGAGAAATATACTGATCCGATGTTGTGTTTGGCCGTCCTAGTTTTTTGGACAGTCAATAGTCTTAATTCACATTTCAGGAAACCATCTGATAAATTTGAAATGTTATGTTAAGCTAATGTTAATAAGCTAAGTGTTTGTTAGTGCTACTGACAGTTATTTGTAATGAGTGTTTTAATACTGTGCATCTGCTCGGGGACTGCAGATGGAAATTAGCATTAGCCAAGTCTGGTACAAAGTATCTTTTTGTTCAGATGAATGTATCATGTGCTTGGTCCCTGTCAAATAAACTAATAAACTAAACTAAACCACAATAGGCAGAAATGTGACCTCTCTTTCCTCATCCTTTGATCAGTGCTTTGAGGTTGTATATTATTATTTACTGAGGTTGGGAAACACTGCTCTAAGGGCGTTTTCACACACATTGGATCGGCCCGAGACCGCCCTAGATTCAACTACATATACTTTAAAGTTGGTTCAGTCCGTGTTCACACGCGCCCGCTCCAAACCTCGCACCATCAGCCACGTAGCAACGATCAGCTGTTCAGTGAACTTATTCCCATGACAACGGGCCTCTTGACAGGGGGTACTTGGCATCATTTCAGATTAAAAAATGGTGAAACTGAGAAGATTTTCCAATTTATCTTCTTATGTTTTTCAGTAAAAAACAAGTTTGAATTTGAGAGTCTTTTTGCATCATTTTGAATATACACCTGAACTAAACACGGAATAATCTGAGTTTAGTTGATCATGTTGTAGATATATTGGCAGGATCCTCGAGGCAAGCGGTACTTTGTGTATAAATGAACGACTAACGGGGTACGCGAGGCAAAAAAGGTTGGGAACCTCTGCTCTGAGTGACCCAGCCCTAGCATTACAGCTGTACTTTTCACAGCAATCAAATCCACCACTGGTCTAAACATTGAAGGGAATGTTCTTTGTGACTTTCTTGATGATAACAAATCACTCAATATTTTTGCCACATGTCGCAAATGTGCTCAAAACTTGCACGTATAAATCGTCATTTCTTTAAACTTCACCAGCAGCTTTTGCATCTCTGTTTCTGTTTCTCATCAATTCTTGCGCCCAAAGGCCTCCCTCCTCTTTTCATCCACCAGCTTGAACCCTTGTCCTGCATAGTCGTTCAAATCCGCGTTGTAATCAGATATTTTTTGGTAGCATTACAACAACAGTTAATATACGTAACCCGGATAGATGAGGATAAAACTTTTGCTGCTCTGACGTTGGAGTGCGGAGACTTAGCACGTGGCTGACACAAAGTGGAATAAATGGCTCCAATAAAGACTGTGTGAAGCTGCTGAGTGAGAAGAACGCTTCTATTTTGGATCTGGCAAGCGCTCCGAGCTACTACAAAAAAAAAGAAAAGGAAAAAAAAGCACACACACACCCTCGCGCTTCCCAAAATACAAAAACAGCACACCCACCCGCCCCGTGCTTCCGAGGCTCCACGTGGGCGTTTGGCAGACTTCGGATCGGGGGCGGGGGAGATCCATTTCAGCGCGGCCTGTGATTACCAACGACTTGGTTTATCAGAGAGTTTCGTGCAGATAATCCTGATAGAGGAACAACATGTTATTACCCCAACAATATAACCGCATGTGTGAGGAGCTTACAAAGGATGCCAGTGACTCAGTTGTTAGCGCTTTTGCCTTTGGAAATTCTTGTTGAGACTACATCTATCTATGTATGCATGTGTTGTCTTAATGGAGATGGCCCCTTCATAATGTGTGCAGCTCTTAAGCGATCTGGAAATATATATACACTGTAAGTGGGAGCCATTGATGGGGAGCAGTATGACTTAACAAATGATCCAAATTACATGAGCCTGGCTAAGGACTTTCATCTGACAGAATAAAGGAATAGCTCACCACAGCATAGTAGTCACACGGTTATTCAGTAGTTACATTGCAGTGTCCTTGGGTGCTTTGAAAGGCACTTTTTGCCTCAGCTTTGATATTTTACGTTTTATAATTTCAAAATGTGTCTCTGTAACTGTTAAATAGTAACAATGAAATGCAGGCGAAAGAGCTGGTGAAGATCTTAACTGGGGCGCCTCCTGCTGGCAGGTATAGGAATAATTTTCTCAAAAAATAACTTCCAGGTAGGACGTACGGCGCGGTTAGCAGCTCCAGCAGTGTGTGATAAACACACTTCCGAGCACAGGACGACTGAAAATCGATTATGGGCTTTAAAAATGTGGGGGACAGTTTTCAACCACGATGCGATTGTGATCAGGAAGTGCAGAACGAGGTGCTGACACCGTAGAAGAAGAAACGGCTACATTTAACGGCTTTATCCAAGGATTACTCAAAACTGTGTGAATGCTGTGAAATACTACTCCAGGTCAGTCTTTGGTTTAAACCTCAAGAAAGTCGATTTATGTCCACTTTAGATAAAGTGTATAATTATCATTAACAAGGGGCGACTCCAGAAGGAGAGGTTTGAGCTTTATCTTTTGATTGACAGGTGCTGGAGAACTGCCGAGACTGATAACCACTCTGAGGGTGGAGCTACCCACCCCTCCTGCTCTTCTATAGGAACATGTAGGAGACTGAGCTTCCATCAGGGATTCTCTCTCGACAGTCGTCATTATTGCCAACGTGGAGGAGTGAGGACTAGAGGTCTATAATAGAGTATGTCTGTGGGCGTACTCCATGTCTGGTGTACGTTTTCTCTCACAAACCCAAATCGATGGCAGTTAGTGATATACAGCACAGACTTGGCCCTCCAGCAAGAAGGTAGCAGGTTTGATCCCTGGCTTGTTTGTGTAGATTTCCTCTGGATGCTCCGGTTTCCTCTGTCACTAAAATCATGCACAATAGGTTAATCCTCCAGCCAAGTGATGCTGACCATTAGCCAGACTCCACACCTGGAGTTTGACCCCTGGGATCTGTTGCAGCCGCCCCCTGCTCCTCATGCCCCAGTGGCATAAAGTATACAGTACAGGCCAAAAGTTTGGACACACTTTTTATGTATTGGCTTTTCTTTATAGCTGCCAGCTGGATTGCTGTGATATTTGTGAGTTCACGTACTCGGACAAATCCATCTTGTACCGCTCCAGCTGTGGGAGGGTTTTCCATTGTTGTCGGGGTGTGTGCCACTACAGATTTATAAAACACTAAAATCATTTAACTACAGTTCATCAGCGTTTTTAGCGTTAAGCCATTTGGCAACACATACTCCTTCTTCTTCATGACTGATTTAAACAGGAGCCGTTCCAGATTGATGCTATAACGTTATTTTCTCCAGTCTCCTGCCTCTTTACAACTCCTTTCCCTAACACTTATCAAACATCAGTGTTCTCCGCTCTCGCAGCCCTAATCCTGACGCTGTTATTTGCCTGTATTGTAGGGAGAGGAGAGTATTGTGGGTGAAGTGACAGTCACCCCTGGTCTCCTCTCTCCCGGCGCTGACAGGAGCAGCAGGTGATGGAGGCAGCTGATTACACTGCACAGGCCATGGACCAGCATGCACCTGGGTGCCCCCGCTGTTTCCGCACACAGCGACAAAAACAGGAGGTAGCCAAATTTCGCATATTTATTTCCCCGAGCACAAGCTTCAGCACAGGGATAGTTTGGACTTTTTAGCCGCGTTAAAGAAAGCTGAAGACATCATTTGATAGTAATACACAAGGAGTAGGATCTGTACTTTACTAGTATTTTTTATTCAGAACTTATTACTTTTACTCCTCTACATTTGAAAGATAATACTTTCTACTCCTCTACATTTCTATAAAGGCTCCAAAGTAAAAAGTATAAAATTGTAGCATAATTTGTCCCATTTGGTTCATACTCCAGAAAGAACAGTAGATGGCGCTGTGCAGATGTAATATGCTATTTTTCTTAAAATACAGTCACTTCCCGTGACAACGCTGAGAAGAGTGTTTTTTTACGTTTACCACCTGTCTTGATAAATGCCATCGCCACAAATAATAATAATAATGCCTTACACTTATATTGCGCTTTACAAGCCTGTATTACCAAGTTTCTCAAAGCGCTACACTGTCGTCATTATTCATTCACTCCATACTTGGTGGTGAGCTGCTGTTGCAGCGACAGCTGCCCTGGGGCAGCCAGTCTGCGCCATCGGCCCACCACCTGCCACTTACTCATACACCAGGGTACGCAGACACAAACATTTGACTGACCAATTTGAACCCTTATTGGAGTAATGTTTGACAAGAAGTATTCGTATTACTCAGGTACACAACTTTTTTTGAGTAAAAGTACAGATGCTACACACATACATTTCCAATACCAGTGAAAGTTGCTCAAACTAATTTTTACTAAAGTGAAAGTACTGAAGTATTTGCAGTACAAAACAATTAAGTATTCAAAGTAGAAAGTACTAATCTGTTATATAATCATAATTTTGCAGCTTAAAGGAACAGGCCACTGTTTTTACTGAGATATGTTCTTACCTGAGCTTAGACGAGTTGATGCGTACCTGTCTGGTACACCTGTCTTTGTGCGTGTGCACAGTCACGCAAAAAGACCAAAGCTGTTGTTAGCATTTGGCCTCTCCCAGTATATTCCTATAGCTCCAAACGGGGTGAAGTTAGAAGCGACTACGCTCTTCCACGGGCACAAAGGCCAGACAGGTACCTGTCAAGTCGTCTAAGCTCAGGTAAGAACATATCTCAATATGGAAAATGGTGGCACACAAAAATTGTTGCAACACAACGGTAACAAACATTCTTCTTTGTCGCAAGTCAGTGCCACTTACCAGTACATCTGCACAGCGCCACCCACTGTTTTGGAGTGTGGCTTTTCAAATGAACAAAACTAATTGCCTGATTTACTTTGGAGCCTTTCAATTTTTCATTTTATTTCCCACCTCATTTCAAACTTGCAGCTCCCCATTGTTTTATGCACATAACCTTGTGCGAGCATTGTTGTTAGCACTTTTAGCCCCACAGCAAGAGCTTTATGCGTGGAATTGGCATGTTCTTCCTGTGTCATTGGGGGCTCCGGTTTCCCCCATCAACCCAAAACAGACACAGTAGGGCTAAAACCGCCAACTATGTACCAAAAGTACTAAAATACAATCTGAAATGTTGCCAATACTCCAAAACCAATGATGGTAATGTAACCCGCTGTTTTGTGGCTGCGTGCCCATGGACAATACTCATGTGTGTCACAGGTAAATGAGTCAGACTGTGGAGTGGGCTGTGCTCTTCTGGTTCATTGTCAAGTGTACTGCTGCTGCTGCCGTGGAGAGGACCTCCCACACAAAGACCCCGCATTACGTCACCGCGCTAAATTATATACACCCAGATAATGCTGTTAAAAGCCGAGGCAAGTCTCCCTTCGCCCCCATTTCTCCATCTTCCCTCCACTCTCCCATGCTCTAGAAAGCTTAGTCCAACGGCCCCCACCAACATTATTTCAGTCTAGGTCACCCCACTGCACAAAGTACTCAAATATTTGGGTTGGAAACTGTAAAAATAAAATTAAATAAAAATTCATTAATAGCAATTAAATAAAAAATGCTAATTGTAGCATTTCTGACTTTTTTCCCCTTCTTTTCGCCAGGCCTTGGGTGGGGGTTCCCAGATGATTTCAAGAAAAAAAAAAGAAGAGGCAATGACTTTATACAATGGGGATCCCAAGTTGTTTACAATTTTTGGGGTCCCAGCCAACCCCTGGTCTATGCTACAGCAACATGACGGGGACAAAACGTCTGCCTTGTCATGAGTCAGTGCCATTGATAGTACATCAGTGCCACCCACTGTTCTGGAGTGTGCAAAGTAGAATGTTCAAATCATTTTAAAGAACAATTATGAGTAATCATTTTTCCTTCCATAATATTAGATTGCACCCAAATTTATTGCACACAGACTGTAGAAGAGTGATGGACTAAGTGACGGTGATTTTTCCCTTTAAGGTTCAGTGCGGGCTTAACTGAAGCCCGTTCATGCTAGCAATTTTTCTGGGTTTTTGGAGCCAGCTCCGATATTTAGAATGGGTATAGCGAATGGAAAATAGGATGATGTTACACGTGTTACGACAAACACGTGAAGGTTAGAATGACACCTGTGTTCAATGACTGAAAAAAAGTTTAAAAACATTTCAATGGAAAGCCCTTTGTAGCAAAGAACTTCTGGAGCCTTCCCCGACTTCCTATTAGGCGTCGGCAGCTAATAGCGATGCTACGTCCGTGTTTTCCACGGTCTATGGTGCAGCAACACAACAGCGACAAACCTTTTTCTTTGCCACGCGGCGGTGCCATTGACAGTACATCTGCGCAGCGCCCCCTACAGTTCTGGTGGGTGCATCTTAAAGAGGGGGTATTATGCTTTTTTCAATCACATAGCACCAGTCTATAGCACACTACAATGATGACGTAACCTTCTGTTGGTCTGTATATGCAGTAAATTAAAATAACTGCCTTGAATAAAATTGCTCTCTCAAAATGGCCGTACTGAACGTCTTGAAATAGGCCTCTGTCTCTTTAAGAAGCTTTCCGACACGCCCCCTTCAGCACACTACTGTGGCATTGAAACAACAACACTGTGCGGGGAGGGGGCTCTGCTGAGCTGAGGAGCAGTGGTTGGTGGCTTGGCTGGTGACGAAAGGTCCAGAGGCGTCTCCAGGAGGTGGGGGCGTTCCTAGGAGGACTGAGGCATAGCTACACCTAAAATGGCCGCCGTCTAAGTTTTTACTGCTTACTCAAAAATATGTGAATGAGCCGAGGCAACACTCCAGGCACGTGTTTAATGAGGGAATGACATAATAACATGATATAAAGCTTGAAAAAGTCGATTTTACATAATACCCCCCTTTAAGGCTTTTAAATGGGACAAAATATGTTGTCAATCACATACTTTTTACTTTAGAGCCTTTTCGAGGACAGTAGTGGAGTAGAATGAGTAAGTGCTCAACAAAAATACAACTCAAGTGAATTACAGATCCCCCAAAACTCTTCATAAGTGCAGTACAGTACATCGGTAAATTTACTCAATTTTACCAACTTTACCTCTGGACACAAGTTCCACTTTTCCAAAAACCTCATCTTCAGGACTTTCCTAATTCAAAGGACTATGATGAGGGACCAGACACACACTTCGAGACAAAGTTATGAAATTTGGTAGGGCAAAAACAGGTTATAAGTGGCCACAGAAAATGTTGGCAACTAATGGGCTTTTCTGAAAGCAATTTTTCCACTTATACAACCGAGTGATCAATCTTTGGCCTTTTTTTGTTGTTGCTGTAAGTCATTTCACAAGCCTGAAAGGAAACTCAACCGCCGTACACTTTTCGTGATAACAAGAAACCTTTCACCACCAACCACGCCATCGCTGTCGTCAACTTGCACTTCCCCGTCTGACTCGGGCGCTTTCGCACGTCTGCAACCCTTCCAACACTTCCAGCGCGCAGATGCAGATTTCTCCCCCGCGCCCCGAAAACGCGGAGGTGAAATTTGCCAAACTAAATTTAGCGTGTTTATCATCTCCTGACACGGCGAGGGCAGGAGACGGAGGCAGCGCTAAGAGAGGTGTCACAGGATAATTTGTTTTCCCCCAGCGAAGGGAATGAGATTACGCCGTTATATAAACGCAGAAAGAAACCCAACCGGCGCATAACAAAGGTATAATGCGATCTAATGGGAAGGAGTTTCGGGAACAACAAAGCTTTCGAGGGACTCGGAGTGCGCCGATGTGGGAGGATATGGAGATGTAAGGAGGGCCATTTGCAATGAATCATAATTGCTATGTAATGTTGCCTTAGATGCATCTGCTGAGGTGGGTAGCAAGACATTATGCTTATACTTATGGCTACACACGTCGCATGTGACTCTTGTATTAGTATTGCGGTTCATATTTCAGTCTTCTGTCAAGTGCTAATGCCCCTGGAGATGCTATACGTGTGCATTGCCAATGGAATTTTAACTTGAAAACATAAATAGAAAAACCGAATTGCAATTGCAGTACTAGGCCTGCCACGATAATATTTCTATTGAGGACGATATATCGTCTCAGAAAATATCGCGATAAACGATCATATTGAGTACAATGCAAATACTGTAGGCAATACAAAGAAAACAATTAGAAGTTCAATACATTTCAATTACGACATTAAATATTAACACCTTATACCAAACAAAGTGCAAACTAGAAGGGTCGACATATTCTAGGACACTGTATCCATCTGTGCTTCTCAAGCTTTTAACATAACTAACACTCTCAGCAGGTTCTGGGTTTGAACTAGGCCTGTCACAACATTTACAACAAATAGTCAATATACAGTATCATCTTTAAAAATATCCCAATAACAATAGTATTGATATTTCATCTGCATTATTCTGGTTAAATATTTCCTGACAAAAACTCACTTCTGTGTTAAATAAAATCCGGTTTGAATAAAATGTATATTAAATGTATGGATTCAGATAATAATGTATTACTGCAAAAGTAGAGTAGCCATATGTTGTGTTCTTTTTTCCTTTTCTTTTCAAATATAACCTCCTGTACACACGGCCGTCGGAGTGAAGCAGCTTCTTTGGGAAACTTGACTGTTTGTCAAACCGCTGCAGCATTTCTCTGTAACATGTAGACCTAAGCACTGAGTAATGTTCTCAGGACCATCGCGCTTGTATTTGGACAGTGGCTAAAGCGCTCGCCGCTCGGGTTCCTCTCGCTAACAGTAGCGCTGATTAGCTTTGATACACAAACTGGGCGGTGGTTTCGTTTCGTTCGTGGACAGCGCACTGCACGCGTCAGCAGTTTAGAGCGGGTGAATGCGGCGTGAGGAGGAAGTGTCCAACGCACTCATTCGGGAAAAAGGACACTACACCATTAAGCCAAAAGTGAAACAGAAACACCGTCTGAAAAGAGCAGGAAAGGCTTTATGGCAAAGCAGCAGCTGTGGTTTGAAATGCCTTACCCGAGCCCAGGCATTCGGATCAGAGGAATTATAGGTTTCAAGAAACAATAAAGCACGCACTGGAATACAAATATGTTTTAAACAGGATGTTATCATGACATGAGGCTGGACAGACAGGTACTGCACACTCCAAACCACACACATTGAAATAATATCAGGGAGAGGCAGGAGGGAGGAAAGCGGCAAGGTTTGTGTCAAGTATTGGAGGAAGCTAGTAAAACATTTCCACTGTCCCCAAAGCACAAGCAAAGAATCAGGTAACATATTTCATTCAAAACTTAGGGGGTCATTTACCAAGAGTTTGCTCATGTGCATAAGTAGCACTTGCAAATGTGGATCAGCAGCAGAGCCATTTATGCCTTTTCCCTACGCATCATTGTCCCATTTACATATCAGATTGGGGGCCCAATTCTGTAACACAAGCAACACCAAATGGTAATCCAAGTGCAAAATGCCAGTCTGAAGTCGTACACTGATGAGCTCCTACACAGCGAGTCGCATCGATGCAGACTTAACAGGTGTGCGTTCACCAGAGCAACAGTGGAACTAATATTTTTGCACCTAATCTCATTGCACTTAAAATGAGATAATACCAATTTACTTCAAATAAATTGGTAAGAAGTAGGGGTGGGTCATAGGGTATCGCATATCGTTGTACTGGTGTATTTTCTTTTATATCATTATGGATCTGATCTCCATGCAGACGACAGCAGATTTGGACTGAGGTCACTACCAGGCGCAGACAGAGACTGCAGCTAATGTTACGCTCAGCTCCACTGGGTCAGTGGCGCAGATAGTAGAGCGAGAGGGTCTGCGCTTCTAGTCCTACAGGTGCACACTGTCGTTGTGTCCTTGCTGACACCTTACCCACCTTGCCTCCAGTGTTTGTGTACACTGACTGGTTCCTTGATGTAAAGCACTTTGAGTGCCTAAAGCAGGTAGAAAGGCGCTATATAAATGTGACCATTTACTCAGGTGCTTAAAAAGTCAAATGAAATGAAGGATGTAAATTAAAAAGTAAAGTAGCATGGCGCTCAAAGAAGATAATAACATATCTTTGTATTAATCTTCCCAATCAGCGTAAGGCTGGGATTTGTCTGTTGTAAATTATATTGTCAAATATATCGTGATAGACCTGAGGCCATATCGCCCTGGCCCAGTAAGAAATAAAAGATGAATTACGATCAAATATCTTTACTATGAGAAATTTTACCTAAATTATCAAGACATCATTCTTGACATGAATAATGATGTTGACAGGAATGAATATTTGTGTCTTATATAAAGTATATAAAATACAAACTTTATAGCATCATCATATTTGCAGTCTCTTTCTAGTGTCTTGTAAAAGTGCATCGCCATCGCCCGTCTCCAGATATTAAGCTAGATTAGTTGTTAGGAGTAACTAGCTGGAGGATTTGCCTGTTGTGCATGTTTTGGGTTGACGGGGAAACATACAAACTCCCCAAAATGTAACACCAATAGTGTCATTTTATCGGAGATGAAAACCTGCCAAATCACTGCAAACCTGCTCGTCTAAAGGCCGGTGTATATAGTTAGATTACAAAGGTGTTACTACATCATGTCCCGCAGCACAATCACATCGACCCACGGCCCGACCCACGGCCCGACGCCTGTCCCCGCTTTTTCAGGGCGTTCCAAAATAGCAGGATTGCAGTAGTGCTAAGGATATTGTAGGACGTATAATCCTTTTGCTAACCATCAGCCAGTGCACTTCAATAAAAGGAAGAGGGTTGTTGAAAGGGCGTTGAAGGTAACAGCTGTGCTAAATCAATTTGCAAACGCGCACACGCGCGGAGACGGGATGATTTGCAGCGATGGCCCAAGCGAGAAATAGCCGAATGAAGAAGAAGACATTTAATCGTCCTCACCATCGGTCTGCTGCGCAATGTGGAACATCCTCCTCTACGGCTGAGTTCAAGTCTCTCGCAAGTCCCGGTCACGTAGACCCAGTCCCGGTCCAAGTTCACTGTGAAAGTCCAAGTCGTCGACGGGGCAAGTCAGAGTCATTCAGATTTCAGCCAGTCCTGCCCAAGTAGGAGTTTTCTCAATTCGCTGCCGGTCATTGTGTCCTTCAGCCTCCTGGCCCACAGTGTCCGTGTACACGAGTGATAAATGTGTGTGTGAATATTAGGGCTGGGCGATTAATCGAATTTGAATCAAGGTCCGAACCCCGCTGATGGGATTGTCAGGTGAAGCCCAGGGAATGCTCGGACAAACTAACAGTCTGGCATGCGGCGCGGGACGAGTGTGTGGCGGATTTAGGTTTAAACATCAGCTACAAACTAGGGTTGGGCCACATCGTATCGCATATCGTTATCGTGATATAATGTTTTGATATCGTTGTAATTTTTTATATCGTTGTGGACACAATATAATTTATGTTACGCTCTGCTCCATCAGAGCAGCATAAACGGTGACTGTAGAACACGGGGACACGTGCTGAAAAAGTAAAAATGAAATGAAGGATGTAAACTGCTTGAGTAGATCATATTTGGAAGACAATTATGCCGTAAAAAAAAAAAGAATAAAATATCACTGAATGAATCTTCCCAATAGGCGTGAGGCTGGGATTTTGAAGTAATTCGTCCATTGTCAATTATTTCGTCAAATATATCGTTATCGTGATATTTATTTTTTTATATCATGATATAGATTTTAGGCCATATCGCCCAGCCCTACTACAAACTCACACTAACTTGTCTAATGGGCGAAACAGAAACGGGTGAGGGGCGAGGAGTTTGGAGCATGTGGGTTTTTGAGGAGAAGAGTGGATTAGCTGGACTTCTGACAGTAAGTTTATACTAGAATGTGCAGTTTACTATTTTCTTTATGTACAAATTAAGTTGTTATTAAGTAGTGCTGTCCAAAATATCACGTTAATAACGCAAATACATTTTAAGGAGTAATTAGTCTCAATTTGTCGACACACATTAAAAAGGATGGAATAGCACGTGTTGTTTTTATTTATTTGTTCATGTCATGTCATTACACATGGATGGATGGATAACACCGTTGAGGAACCTTTGAAATAGCGTATGGACTATGGAGGAAACGAGGAGCAGAAACTGTCCCGAGGATTTACTTTTACCACGTCATGGACGACTCTTTTAGTCAAACAAAACAAGTTTGGACCTAAAATGGAGCCGCTCTCCTTGGGTTAGAAAGAAGCTGTTGTCTCATTATTTTAGCTCTGCCTTTCTTCTCGCGGCTGCATTATTTTCATCACACGAGCCTGTCACGTATGTGCTTGCAAGCTGCTGCTGTTGTGCCGCATTTGCCGCAGATGAGCGAAAGGCTCTTTTATCTAAACTCGAGAAAAACATGCCAATGATACGTTTACCCCATTGGACAAAACATCGGCTACTCTGAGTGGCATTTATGGATAAAAGATAACCATGTTGTCAACAATGTAAGGAAAGTGCTCTTTATAACATCCAGGAGATTAATCGCGATTAGATATTTTCATCAATTGAAGGCACTACAGGGCCGTGCGGGGAGCTACAGAGGGGCAGGGGCTCAAAAATCAAAAGGGGCACTACCTGTTCTAACCTGGAGTCTCATTGGAACTAGAGGAGCCATGGACTTGGTGGTCTTGATTTGGTCCATCTTTACAAATACAGCTGCTTTTGCTCCCCTTTCAAACCATCTTTTTTCCTCGACTAAAATCCCTTTTCTCCCCGCTTTCCACAATCCTATTACCACTCCAGCGAAGCCCCGTATTAAGAAGACCACTTCTAGCCACTTCCCACCCCCGAAAAATACAGATTTTTAATTTGCTCTCAATAAGCAACCTTTCCCTCTGTCATCCCTTGTTTTGCTTTTTACTCATGGCCGCCTGTTGATTTACGCCGTTACAGAAATGAGAGGAATAATGCCCCATCTCCCACGGCTCGCACGGAAAGCAGATATATACGGCGGGGGAGAAAAGGGGGAGCGGCCCGCGAGCTGTTAGCCGTTATACACCCATTCCTAAATCATGACCGATATGGCTGAAATCACAGTAAAGTCTCTGCGATTTTCAAAACCCCAGGGCCTCAATAATTCAAGGAGTCACTCCCTGAACACTATTTTCCCATCAGGATAAGCAGCTCCTCGTACCGACCCACATAGCGCCAATGCCAGAGTCTGAGGAGAGAAGGCAGGTGGAGGTGACTTGTGAAAGGTAAGGTTTAGAGATTTATGCGTCGAACGAAAAGAAAAGTCCAAATACTTGCTATGCGCTGCCAATATCACACAAAATACGGCGTATGAGCTTTGAGAGTTTTGGCTTCGGTTGCTCCACGTAGTGTATTTGGTAACTACTTTTAGACACCTTGCTTTTGAAGTAGGTTTCTGCACTATTTCCCGACACAGCCGCCTTAACACTGACGGCTTTCAAGGTTTCCACGAGAGAGTCCCGCTCTGGAGGAGTTAGTGCGTGGTTTGTGCGCCCACCTGCACAGTCGGCCCCTCCAGCTAACCACCAAACACACACACACACACACACACACACACACACACACACACACACACACACACACACACACACACACACACACACACACACACACACACACACACACACACACACACACACACTCAGGCAAGGCGGATGGGGATGTGTTTTGCCCGAGGACGAAGCGACATCAGGTCTCAAAATGTTGTGTCTTTAGTACTTGACTGGCTCTGCGCCCATTGTCATTATTATCGTCATTATTTTTGATTTGAGAACAATGAAACCATGATATTTGCCAACTGTAGTCCAAACTCATTCTTAACTTTGATTTTTGCATTTTGGATATTGGATATTATTTTCAAATAAAGAGATCCAAAGAGCTATCACTATCAGTGAAGCAAGCCCTTATTAGGCTGAACAATCAGAGAGATAGCAAACATATTAGGCGTGGCTAAATAAACAGTTTGGAACATAATACAAAGAAAGAACACACCGATGAGCTGAAAAACACCAAAACACCTGGAAGACCACGGGGTACAAATGTGGTGGATGACGGAAGAATTCTTTCCCTGGAGAAGAAAACTCCCTCACAGGTCAGATCAAAACCACTCTCCAGGAGAGTTTGATTCATAATTGTCTCTTTGTCCCATTACTTTTGGTCCCTTGAAAAGTGGGAGACTCGCATAAAAACACTTCACCGTTCATCTAATTTGGATGTAAATAGCCACGAATTAAAGCTGAAAGTCTGTTTAACTACATACTTCATTTGTTTTATTTCAAATCCATTGTGGCGGTTTATAGAGCCAAGAACTAAAGAAATTAGGCAATGTCCCAATATGTATGGACCGGACTGCATTTCAACTGTGCTTCAACAAGCACAGTAGGGAAAGTACACGGCTCTTTCAAAGGCTTAAAGAGTGTTTTAAATGTTATTTCCGCTGATCACCAAAATAATTTAGAGCGGGGATGAGTGAGTACCGTATTTTCCGGACTATAAGTTGCACTTTTTTTCGTAGTCTTTTACTCCGGAGCGACTAATGTGTTTCCCCCCCCCCCCCCTTTTTTAATCCAAATATATACTTTCACATGCCACTAGAGGGCACTGCAGGCTAATCGAGCAGCAGAAAGAAAGTTTGGAGCGTGTGAGAAGCGGAGGTTACTACAATGAAGTAAACCAAAAAGAAGCTAATCACGGGCTAAAAGCTAGAGCCACAGCTAGAGGAACGAGTTTACAAATGGGTGCTTAAACAACGTGCTGTTGGTAGAGGCTTGTCAACAGTTACGCCTCCGTGTCCAGGTGTCCTTCGTTTCAAGGCGATTGTTCAGAAGTGACACAGAGGATGAAGATTTCAATGGATTTAGTGATTTGGAGTGAGATGGAGAGTTTGGTATGTTCTTTATGCTATAGCTATCTGATCTGTTTATGTGACATTAACATACCAGAGACTTATTTAGTTTGTTGTTTATGCTTCATGTAGCTAACCATCAATGTGTTACGTTAGCATACCGTACACCTATTCAGCCGGTTGTTTTTTTCATTATGCATTTTTTTGGCTGGTGCGTCTTATACTCCGGAGCGACACATAGTCTGGAAAATGCAGTGATGAAATGAGGCATGAGAAATGAGAAAGACACAAAAGTTCCAAAACTCGGGCATTTGGAGTTCTTTCTTGCCTCTTTACTACAGCTCTCGTCTCTGTCCTCAAAGTTCACAGCGATCCCTGTGTCAGTACAATCCCAGACCAATGTATCATCTGCAGAAATGACCCGTGCTTCCGCGTATGTTGCTTTTCTGTGCTCTAGCGCTTTCTCACACAATATTAAGCAGCCTAGATCCGGGACTAGGATCATTTTCGGGACAGTCTGGTCTAGATTCAGGATAAAGGACAAAAGCCTTGAATTCATGACACACGCTCACCCTACTGGGTACCATTAAAAACTGTTCTATGCCTATTCAAACATTTGTCCCCTAGAACCAGAAAACACAACAATAAAGTTAATTTATTCCATAAAAGACTATTTCTTTTAAATTTGTATTAGCTGAAACAACCAAGTCACTTCCTGTAATGCTGTCTCTGGATCCAACAGCATCAAAATTTGGTCCCTAAAGATATATTTTAGGGACCAAACGGATATTCTTTGGTTTTTTGGCAACTCTTAGCAACTGAACATTTTGCTGGCAACAGAAGATGGAAGTGTGGCAGCTGCCATGGAGTTAGTGGAGTTTCAAAGAGGCTAAGCAGACATGCTACGACAAAGCTACTGTGGCGAGTCCACTGTTAACTCGGCGTTTCATGTCATGTCTGTGTGCTGCGCTGTTGTTAAAGCAGTACTAAGTAATGTGTTTACCTTAATAAATCCTTTCCGTAGTTCCACTGGGGGTAATACAAGTGTTATTGGGATGATTGGGGGGTCTTTCATCTCCCCCTGGTGTCTCTGGCCAGAAAACCACAATTGCAACTTCGCTGCCACTGGGTACGAGTCACCAATACACACTAATGGAATCACAAAGAAGAAGCTAACAGGCTAATGGGAAAAGCTAACTTTGGGCTAGTATTTACAGCCAAGTTAGAGTGAAAACAATGATCTCCATTGTGTAATTGGATGTACAATATCCCTCTCTCCCTTTGTCTTTTCTGTCAGTGTAGCATTTACTCTCACGGACAATTAGACAATGCATTTTAGAGTACAAAAACGCAACACCCCTCCTGGAACCGCCACCTTAACGTGAAGGAGAAGAAGAAGATCTTTATTTATATATATATATATATATTTCACAGACATGGTCACAAAGCGCTTTAGATGACAGCATTTTACATTCACTTCATACTCAGTGGTGGTAAGCTATGTTAGTAGCTTCAGTTTCCCCTGGGGGAGACCGACAGAAGCGCTGTCGCTACTGCACACATCTGCGCCAACGGTCCCTCTGACCACCTCCATGCATTCACACACACGTCATTTATCCTGGCCTATTGTACATGTTTTTTGCAAACTCCACACAGAAAGGCCCCGTCCAGGTGGGAATTGAACCCGGGACCGTCTTGCTGTGAAGTGAGAGCGCTAACCACTGCGCTACCGTGCCGCCCACGTGGTGGAGGGGTTTGAGCGCCTGAATGATCCTAGGAGCTAAGTTGTCGGGGGCTTCGTGCCCCTGGTAGGGTCTCCCAGGGCAAACAGGTCCTAGGTGACGGGTCAGACAAAGAGCGGTTCAGAAGCCCCTTATGAGAGACCAACAGGCCCGGTTAGAACCATGAGGCCGTCCTACTGTGGACCCACCACCTGCAGGAGGAGCCATAGGGGCTGGTGCAATGTGATCCCACGACCCGGCAACGGAAAAGTGGCAGAAAAATTGATGGAAAAAAGCAACATGCTTTAACTTTTATCAGGACATAAACGACTCGTTTATGTTCTCATATCATTGTGCTTAAGGTATTAAGGCATTGTTTAAATCCTGCTGTTTAAACTACGTTATTTAGCAGTTTGACCAGTTTATAGTGAAATGTTTTTGCCTTGTGCCTGTAGTAAATGAGAGTCATCTGTAACATAAGTTCTCTGGGTATTCGCTGATATGTGGTTAAAGACTTATTTTAAGTCTGACAAGAAGCAGTAAATGCGCTAAGTATATCTGATATTAAAACATGTATACCGAAAACAGTGTGCAATAGCCCCAACTAGAGTTTACATCACCCGCCCACCACAGCATAGTGGTATGGTTTAATGGTACCCAGCCCTACGCACTGGTCATGTAACGTGTCTGCTTTAGACATCCGAAGAAAACACTGCCTTATTTTGATGAGGATTTGAGGCTTTCGTTTTAAACTTTTGAAAAAGGCTTGCGTTTGAACTAACCAGCGAAACCCAGAGGATGGAGCCTGCTCAGTCTTCCCCCTTTAGATCAATTGTATGGGTTATGCTCCTCTCCTGACAATAGAACGGCTTCAGAGACAGGGCTCCAGCCACTTCTCCTCGCACGCACACACCTCTCTCAGCTCTCAGAATCACATTCAGTCTATTTGGGGCCTTTTTGCCGCACAAAGTACCAATCTAAAATGAATGACACGGCTTTTACAATGCGTTGGCCTTACCAGGGGAGGCTTCCATCTGCTCGGCGCCAAAACGAACCCTAGAAGAAAGACACAGGACGTCAGCTGCACTTTCTAGTTAAGTCTCTGTAGCCGCATGTAAACAAAGGCTTGATGAAGCATTTTAATAAGTCATGAGACCATTTTCTGTGCCTGAATATGCAATCCGCTCTAATACATACCGCCCCGAGCGCCTATCCAAGATCTGCAATGGTTTAACACTTGCGTATCCTGTACGAGTGTTTCGCAACCCCCGGTGTGAGTGGATCAAACTCTTAAAAGTGTGTTCAAACATAGCAAAGACTGCAAATATTTTTGGTGATGTCACTTTGAAACTTTTTGCTGTAGATTACCGACATACACGCGAGGAAAGATTTATTGAAAGTTTCAAGGTATAAGGCCTTATCTTCAATGAAGGTACTCGATTTATCTTCTGTACTCAGTAGTTGAAAGACTACTGAAGACTACTGGTTGAAGTCTTCGATTTCAACCAGAAGTCGAAGACTTCAACTACTGAGTACAGAAGATCAATCAAGTACCTTCATTGAAGATCAACTCCTGTACGACTGAGAACTTACACAGATATAAGGCCTTATGTTTGTAAAAATTACCAGTAGAGCCTATTTGTAGTGACGAAAACACTCATGTTGACATTAGATACAAATATTTTTTATATTGTGCTAATTTTTCAGTGACAACCATAAGCAAAACGTTTTGTTTTAAGGATTCAGAAAACTCGAATCAGGCAAGAACATTGAGAAAGGCTTCGGAAAAGAAAGCTTCAAAACCTTATGAAGTACAAGAGAATTTGGTGTTGGTGTTGGCATGTTCTACTAGTGTAATGTCATCGGAAAATTTACGAAAATGGCCCCTTGGAGTTACAATTTCTCATCTAAATCTATAGAGAAAAATACTGTGAATTTGTTTCCCAGGCAAAAGTGTCCCATGTATTTTCAAGTTTAGTGCGTGAATAGACAGCAGAATTTCAGATGCCTACTTTCCAATAATGACTGGCACATGACACAACACGGCACGGTTCCCATTACATACTTGTCTAGTTTAGGATTTGAAAATCCTGGAAATATTTCCGGCGCCCGCTGCGAGCCGTCTCACCAGCCCAATTAAGCTCCGAGACTGGTCAAAATTACGGTAGTTTCCCAGCCAAAACGGGAGCCTTGGACAGCTACGCAACCTCGCGGCAACTGCCATTCAGGCTTCTGCAGGGGGCGGTTCTCGCGAGTTCAGTTCAGAGGGGCAGGGGAGTGTTTATATATATATATATATATATATATATATATATATATAAATATTATTATATTACGGGAGATTTGAGAGATATATCTAATACGGGAAATGGTAAAGGGACTCAACTTATATAGCGCTTTTCTACTAGGGGTGGGAACCTCTGGGTACCTCACGATTCGATACGATACGCGATACATGGCTTACAATAACTAATATATCACGATACACTGATACTGCAATAATCGATATATTGCACAAAAATAAGCTATGATACATCACGATAAAAAAAAAATTCAAATGCTACTTTAATAATGTATTGGTTTTATATAGCGCTTTACTTTAAACCTTTATTTTACCGTACTACATATTATTTATCATTTATAGGATTTCTTTTCATGTGGTTTGTACCCCCCTTTTTCTGTGTCCATTAATGATCCCTGACATACACACTGAAAATGGGTCTATAGATCTGTCAGTGACTTCATTTACATTTAAATAAACAATAAACCACAAACCTATTTAAAAAGGAATAAATCAGACCCAAATTAATCTTCTTTATAAATATAAAAAAACTATCAAGTAATTTATCTGTGTGACAGTGTTTGGTCCAAGTGCTTAAAACTGTAGTGCTGCCCCCTGCTGTTCTGACTGAACGTCACTCATTAATATTACTATGCATGACATCATCAAAAGTATCGATATTGGAATAAAAAGTATCGTATCGTCCAACAAAGTATCGCGACATATTGGAAAATCGATATATTGTCTCACTCTTATTTTCTACCTTTATCAGGCGCTTTACAGTAAGGAACCAGTCACCCATTCACACTCTCATGCATACACCAGTGTACGCAGACACTGGAGGCAAGTAGGGTGACGTGTCTTGCCCTAGGACACAACGACAGTGTGCATTTGCGGGAGCGTCGAACCCACGACCTTCCGATCATTGGACCAACTGCGCCACCGTCGGGAAGACGGCGGGAAAGAGATACGGTAGTTTCCCGGCACTTGACAGCTACGCCCCAGTACCCAATATAAATCACGATACAGCACTATCATGCGATTAGTTGCTTTAGGGGTCTTGCTACCAATTATGTAGTTTGTTAGTTTTGTTTCTTTTACTAACGCTATAAAGTTATTTCCATGTCGCATCTTTAAGAATAAGAACAGGCTACAACCTCGCAGACTGATCCTGATCCTGCGCTTCTCTCATCTTTAAGTCGACCTGCTCTCTGTGCACAAAGCCCCACATTGAGCCCCCTTATACGTCGCACCCCCTTGCTCCTCGCGCTCTCTTCGGTGATACCAAACCGAACTGTACGTGCACACAGCCAGAAGGGGGAAGGCGTGGGGGGGGGGGGGGGGGGGGGGGGGGGGGGGGGATAAAAGCTCGTCTTTACCTCAGTGCAGTGCGCAGCGGGCAGCGAAGCCACCTGTTCCACTCGGATGGGCTCAAAGGCGCACGTTGTGGCCACGAGTCGCCCGCGTGTTCGCCTCTACTCCAGCCAGAAGAACCGAGTCGTCATCGCGATCCATCCATCCATCCATCCATACATCCAAGGCAGGAGAAGCAGGGATGAGGGTACGCGCTCACCGCCGCCACCGCCACCACCACCAGCGAGGGCGTGTGGGACTATACTGCCCCCGTTGACGCTGCTGCTGCCTGCCTGCCACCCGTCCACCCACCTCCCCCTAAGTCCCGGTGGGAGGGGGCAGCAGCTTCACCGGAGAGTGCGCATATAGCTTGGTAAGAGAGAGAGAGGAGTGCGAGGAAATGCATAAAATAAAAATAAAAAAGCCTAAATGAAGTTATCTCCAATTGTAGTGACTGAGTCACTGCGCCTCGGCCGAATTGTCCGATCTGGGAGTTGAACTCACGACCATAGGGTACCCACCTGTCCCTTATGTTGCACTGCGCAGCTAATCAAAACCTTTGTGTCTCCCATCGCACTTTTCCAATAAGTGACCAAGTGTTAACGTTGGATTTAGGAATATGTTGCTGTTTTGGGGCTACATAAGCCAGTTAAACGCTTTTGTGCCAGTCTTTGCTTAGTCTATAGCTGCACGAACAACAACATTTTAATATTAGATACATTTAAATGCGTAAACCGCTAAACTGATGAGGTAAAGTCATGTTACTTTTAGACCAAGCCAGAAACTAACTAATTAAACCAGATATTAAATGTTTTGCACCGTAAATTATTATAAATGCCAATTACATTTTACAAAAGGGGGTCCCGAATTGTTGGCTGTGTGATTTCGGGGGTCACGGCCTGAAAAGTTTGGGAACCCCTGTTTTAGACTGTCAACCATATTCTTGGTCAAAGAAAGTGCCCTGCAGGAGTTGGTCTTCACCTTTCCCCGACATTCAGAGTCCCTCTGGGGAACAGCCACTAAAATAAATCCGGGATGGAATCACATAGGGTAGCGCAGCAGTTAGGGCTCACGCCTCACAGCTCGAAGGTCCTGGGTTCGATTCCCACCTGGATGGGGCCTTTCTGTGTGTGGAGTTTGCATGTTCTCCCCGTGTCTGCGTAGGTTAGTAGGAAAAACATGTGCAATAGGTTAATCCTCCAGCCAGATGTTTCTGACCACCAGCCTGGCTCCACATCATGGAGATGGGTCCCTGAGCACCAGCATGCTTAAATTCTTAACTTAAATTCTTCTTCAAAACGGAAAAGGCACAAGGAGCCCCCCCACACCTGCAGCACAGTGGAGGCGTCACAAGAAGCTCTACAGGAAACAACAAAAAGAGACAAACAAGGAGGTATCCGGGCAAGACTCACAGCTAAGCCACACATGCCTTCTGTCCCTACTAGGGCTGGGCGATTTTGGAAAAGTAAAATCATTATTATTTTCCCCATATTGATCGATTTTCGATTCGATTTTTTTGTTTAAAAGAAAAAAACAATAAATGTAGTCTTTCCTGGACGAGCATGTAAACAGATGCTGAAAACTGCAGCTAACTCATTAGCAAAAACAAACTCCACACTTCTAGCCTCACAGTACAACATCCCTATGTCACCCCTTCACCTGGCTAAGCAACACACGAGACGTAAACATTTTGAATGTTTGAAGAGTGTCAGAAGCAGACAACGAGCGCATGTTTGTGTGCAGAGCTCAAAAGACCACGACAATCAAACGTATAATTCACTGTTAGCAGTCCAGCTAATCCACCGCTGCAGCTTCAAAACAAATCCACATGGTCCAAATAGCGATCGAGGTTTTCCTCTTAGAAGCTTTAGGCTATATCCACACGAAGACCAAACGCTTATATTTTCAGAAACTTTCTTTGTAAGCACGAGCTCAGTAAATGTGTGCGTCCACATGGGTCGACTCAGGTCAGTGAAAACGGCGTAATTCATCTGCCAGGCCTGTGTGTGGCGCTGTGACGCTCACACAGATAATAGAACAAGATATAGAGGGCGCAACGGATTCAAGGATTATGATTTACAGAAGAGACGAGGAGGCGAGTTTATTCTTCAGACGTAACGGGACTAAAGGAGAAAAACCTGTCAGTGACCGGACTTTGACTGTCAGTCCAAAAACACAGACTGTTTTTCTACTCGTCACCTGTGGCTTGCTGACGCATGTATCATCCGTGCTTCCTGTTTGTTTGGGCCAAGTGTTTCCCTGGGATTAACCTGACAGGCGCCGCAGCATTACACCATCCATATTTTTTCCAGACAGGTCTGGCCAATTCTCCTCGATTAAAACGCACCACGCAATTATGGACCTTTATTAAAATCTTGATTAGATTAAAATTCGATTAATTGCCCAGCCCTAGTCCCTACTATTGTTCTGGCTAATTGCCATTCACCGGAGAATAAAAACAGATTAACTGCTAAATTCTGTCCAGAATGTGGTGAAAGACTGTTGTGGAATGGAGGGAGGAAGAGGAAGGAGGAAGAGGAGCTGACCAGTGCAGGACACCACGCTCTGAAACACGGACAAACCCAGGAGGCGCTGCACCGTTTCAGAGGACCAGAGGAGACTGAAGGGAGCCCGTCAGGTTTCTTCCAGGTGCTACGGTTTCCACTACATGCTGCTGTAGTGGAAACCATGCTGGTCAGTTTGGCCCATAATGGCAGCGTGGCTCAGTCACAGTGGCTCAGGACTAACGCCTGAACATAATTTCGTTGTATGGTTGTACAATGACAAATAACGCACTTACTTACTTAAACACTTTAGAATCTGCTTTATGGAAACTCAAATGCCAGAGACAGAAGACAAAACAACTCTCTAAGGTTAGGTTATTGTAGTAGTCAAAACCTCGATTCCAATTGGATATCGCTGAACCTTGCAGCCCTAATACATTTCTCATTTCTGTCACATCAAACAAACCAAGATTGTGTTTTCATTCATACACTGATTTCAGGATTCAAATTGCCCTTGTCAAGAAATCGTCCAGCTTCCAAGTAGATTACTTTTACTTTTGCAGAATATTCTCAAGGATGAGATTAAAAAATGGTGCTTTGATCACGTTTCCAGTGGACAACATCTACACCGACCTGGCAGACGGCTTGAGTCACATCTGCGCTCATTATACGTCCCATGGTTTGTTCACAGAGCTTTCTCTATTAGGTAGGAGTTGGGCAGAACTCTGCAGCTCACCTGAAAGGACCTGCAATTCCCCGAGCGTGGCTGACGAGAGGAGGAGCAGGCAGAGCACAGCTGCAGGTCGAGTGAGGCATTACTCTCTCTTCTCTTTGATCTGAGCAACAAGTTTGTTATATGGGCTCTTCCTGTCCCATGATGGAGACGCTGGTCTGTGCTGTGTTCCGGAAGGTGGGGTTAAAGATGGCCCGGGCCACGCAAAGAGTAGTTATCCGGATTAGGAGGTCTACAGCTGAAGAGATTTGGGTTCCAAGAGGCTTCTTCAGGTCTGGGGTCCCTCTGGTGCGACACTGGAATAAATCACACTGCCCTACCACTAAAAACATGTACAATATATTCACCTCTGGGGCCAGAACTCACCCGAACAAATAAATTATGAATCAGTGGGTCTATTATGTTTAAATAAAGATCATATAAATAATAACTAGTGTCTCGAAAGTGCTGAAGAAGCCTCTAGGGTGGGACAAGAAACATTTTCAGTCCAGGTGACTACTTTTTAAAATGTTCTTGCTCCTACCACTACTAGACCAGACACTCTCATCTGGTTTAGCTTGGGACATGACAGGCTTTAGAGTTTCAAATCATATGAAAAAAATACATAAAACAAAAAATCATTCCAACATCGTTCCAAACATCCATCATCAAAATGCAGTATCGGTCCCAGAGTTCAGTTGAAGTTTTAACATTTTGTTGGGACAGTACAGGTTAACCCCGTAAAGCCCAAACCATGAAAACATGTTGTATTGAACCTTCTTACAAATAGAAAAAACATGTAATGAAATTAGGCATTTGTGTAGCACACTATTGTACATGTTTTTAGTGGAGGTGGAAACCTACACCAACCTCGACCAGGCATGATTTTATTAGGAAACAACTTATAATAATGTCTGTGTAAGTTCTCAGTCGTACAGGGGTTGTCCATCTTCAATGAAGGTACTTGATTCATCTTCTGTACTCAGTAGTTGAAGTCTTCGAACGTTTCGCCTCTCATCCAAAAGGCTTCGTCAGCGACAGAGGTCATGTTTGTGACCTCTGTCGCTGACGAAGCCTTTTGGATGAGAGGCGAAACGTTCGAAGACTTCAACTACTGAGTACAGAAGAGGAATCAAGTACCTTCATTGAAAAACTTATAATAATAATACAGTTAATAGTAAAAAAAGAAAAGAAAAAAATTAAGTACACTCTATATGACACGGACAGGAGGCCACAGTCAGAACAAATTGGAAAACACAGAGTGGTTCGGTATAGGCAAAGGGGTGAGACAAGGTTGTATCCTTTCCCCCCCATTTATTCAATATATACAGTGAAAATATAATGAGAAATGCTAATCTAGAAAGCTTCAATGGAATACATTTGGAGGTAGGAATCTTAATAATCTGAGATATGCAGATGATACAACCCTATTGGCGAACAATAAAGACGATCTACTGCGTCTGCTTGAAAATGTGAAGGCGCAAGATAAGCAGCAGGCTTAAGGTTCAATGTAAAGAAAACAAAGATAATGACAACAGATGACATCGAGAACTTTAAACTGAAAGGTGAGAGTCTTGAAATGGCTATTTCCTCGGCAGTATGATTGATCGCGATGCAAACTGTGATGGAGAAATACAAAGAAGAATCGGAATGGCGCAAACAACGTAAATTTACCTACATATTTAAAGATACAAATTTATCAAAATCAGTCAAGATCAGATTAGTCCAAACAATGGTCTTTCCGGTGGCAACCTATGGAAGTGAGAGTTGGACTATAAAAAAGGCAGACAGAAAGAGAATAGAGGCTTTTGAAATGTGGACGTGGAGGAGGCTTCTACGTATTCAATGGACAGCGAAGAAAACAAACCAATGGGTCCTGAAAGAATTCCAAGTGAAAATATCTCTGATGAACATAATAGAGAGGAACAGACTGTCTTTCTTTGGACAAGTGATCAGAGCAGACGATAGTTTGGAGAAAGCCATCATGCAAGGGTCCATGGAGGGGAGGAGAGGCAGAGGAAGACCTAAAACGAGATTGCTGGACAATGTGCTGGAAAAACTGGGAATGACTCTGAAGAACTGTCTTGTTACGGCAAGAGACAGGACAAGATGGCGATGACTAGTCGATTTGGTCACCAGGGGTCGGAGTCGACCTGATGGATGAAGAAGATATGACATGGGTTCCCTGAAGGCCACATTAAGAAGACATGAACTATTATCAAAACCAGTTCCATTCACAAGCGGCCCCCTGCAGACAAGGCTATTATAGATAGAATAGACTCTCATTTAGTAATTGTATAGGGCTAATTCCCAAACTCAGACCTATAGTTTTGACTGGAGTAGCCTTCCGCACTACAGGGCCGGGCACAAAGCAATCTTTCCACTGGATTATTTCAAGTCCCTCAGTGCACTCTTCACTTGGCGTTAATTCCCCCGTGGTGCTGGGAGCCGACCATCTCAGACAAAGCCCCCCCCCTCCCCCCCTTTTTGGACCGTAATTCCTCCGTAATGAGAGCTTTAGCCAGGCTACACTTGTTCAAAGGTCCAAAAGGCGATTGACGAAAGTGGCTCTGCTTTTATGCTCTGCGGCTAAGTTAAGCTAGCTTTTGTAGCGAACGGGGCGGCCAACGGGGAGTTGTAAGATTACGGCTCGAGTTGGATAAAGGAGAAGACAAACCGCAGTGGCTTACTGCACTCGCCCAATGAAGCTGCGCTGTTTAAGGACCAAACAAGCAGGGTTTGGAGACTTCTAACATCGGAGCAATGCGCTGTCGGGATGTAGGACAGTACAGCTTTTATTTGCTTATTTATTTGTACCTTGGTAACAGTCCCAAAGGATTTTTGTTTTTAAAGAAATTGCATTTTTACCCAACATAACATCTCATCTGTCTGCAACACTAAACCAGTATAGCCTCTGTAATCTTTAATTGGACCACCTTTAGCTTTGATTACAGTTTCCAATAAGCTTTTTCACCAAGATCTTGTGTGTGGATGATGGGAGAGTGCGGCCACTGCACAAAGCCTTCTCCAGCACATTGATCCCAAAGACTCTGTGGCAGCCAATCTGATGAAATAACCTGGTCGTTGAGGATGTTCAGGTAGTCAGCTGATCTCATTCTTTGGGGACATAGGACCCTCAGGAGGAGCCATTTCTGTCTCGAGTGGGTAGAAACTCAACTCCAGAACAACATTGTAACATAGTAAAAAGCTCTTAAAAAACATTGCACTAAACAAATCCGTTCCCTGCCAGTGTCCTCGGCCCTCCGCTCACTTCTCACACATATGCCACGCTTCGCACACTCAGCGGGGGCGTTTCTTCATGACGCCAGTTCATTATTGCCTTGGCAGGGGTCCGCGGGCCAGGATCAAATCACAGCGACTGACGGGACTGACATACGGTCTGGCAGCACAGTTAGGAGGCGAGCCCAGTCTGCGTAAGCTCATTCGCTCATTTCCGGCTTGTTCTCTGCGCAGGAAATGGATACAAGAAGAGAGGATGCAAGAGTGACAATAAACGAGCAACAGGGTTTTCACAACACGTGTTATCTTAAAATGGGGACGAACAGCACAGTAAAGAAAATAAATCTGATACTTGTAATCCAAAATATGGCTAATTATGGTCTTAGCTAACCCCAACAATCTAAAGCCCATTTTCACCATCATTTACAACTACCATCTTGAATAATGTTTTTTAATCGTCCAAGACTGAAGCTTAAACCATCTTGTATTGTGAAAATATAAAGCTCCACCTTGTAACTTTTAACCCAATAAATAGAATAAAATACAAGCATTCATTTTAACTAGGTCAAGTCCTCATCCAGATCCATTTTCTGATCACACAAAGCAAAAAAATAGGTTTTCTCTGTTGAGCTGATCAATAGGAGCATGTTTTGTATTGGTCTTAAGTTACAACAGTATTAACCGAAAAGTTACGCAGTGTGCCTTTAAAGCCACACCGAGTAACATTTTACCCAATAAATAGAATAAAATACAGGCATTTATTTCACTACAGATATTTCTATCTGTAATACTCACCTCTCCTGAGGCCGGACTGTAACTTTACTGGGAGCAGAGACGTCTCTGGCTGGTCTCCATGGAGATGTTGACTAAAGGCAGCCAAATATAAGATTTAAATAGATTGTGCCTCATCCAATTCCATTCTTTGTTTGCCCACTGCAGTAATAACATTATTTCGTCATTAAGCGCATGTTTGGTATTGCTTGTAACGGTTAATGGGATTATTGGGGGGTCTTTCATCTCCCCCCCCCCCCGGTGTCTCTGGCCAGAAAACCACAATTACAACTTGACTGCCACCGAGTCGGAGGCGCAGTACACACTAATGGGATCACAACGAAGAAGCTAACAGGCTAACAGGCAAAGCTAACTGCAGGCTAGCACCACTTAAACAGTATTTACAGCAGGGGCGGCAGGGCAGTGGGGCGGCGGGGCAGTGCATAGTTTAGAGCGGGTGGAGGAAGTGGAGTCCAACACACACATTCAGGAAAAGAGGACACAGGAGATCATCTGACTTTGGAGCAACATAACCACCTCGGCTTCATCACGAAGACACACGTGAGACGGAAACACCGCCGGAAGAGGAGGAAAAGCTTTATGACAACGCTGCAGCTTTGAAATGCCTTTCCCGAAACCAGGCATTCGGATCGGAGGAATTCTACGCCAAAGAAGGCACTGGATTACAAACACGGGCAACACTTTATTTTACACTACCCTTGATACATTGCACCTGCCAAATTTGATGGAACAATGTGTATCAGTAGTATGGAGGCACATAATGTACGTAGAAGACATAAGACCCTAAACCTTAACCCTAATCTTAAACTCTTTGTACCTCCAAAGTACTAATACACATTATTCCTTTGTGTATCTACTACATAGGTACAGGTTATTACAGATTGTTACAAAGCTGATCACATTGTACCTAACTACATTTAGAACAATGTATAAAGGTAGTGTAAAGTGTGACCCAAACAACATGTTTTAAACAGGATTTTAATTTATTTATCATGACATGAGGTGGACAGTCAAATACTACACACTCCAAACCCACACATATTGAAATTCTGGGAGAGGCAGGAGGGAGGAAAGGTCTGTGTTAAGTGTCAAGTGTCAGAGAAAGGTAGTAAAACTATTCCACATCAAAGCACAAAAAAAGAATCAGGAAACTATTTTCATGAACGTACTCCGTTGCATCTGTGCGTCCTGTATCTTGGACCACATTCAGGTTTTTAAGACCTGTTTTAGTTTAACTTTTAGCATATATTTACTCATTTAAATATCTATTAATTTGTTTGACATTTTTGCAATTGTTTATTCTTTAGTTTTATTCTCCTATGTTAAGCAAATTCACATTTTAGTCTTATATTATGTTTTTATTTTCTCTGTCTCTACTTCTGATACACTGTTTCACTTACATTGTCGAAGACTGACTTTTTAGATCCACCACTTCAGTGCCTTTGAAAATGCGTACGGAACTTTTTGGGGCACACAGAGTGAATAATGCACTTGCCGCCCCAGATACCATTAGCCCCTCTGCCTCCTCCTCCTCCCTGCCTTCCCCAGCAGGACCGGAGGGAGCGCACTGACCAGCCTCATACCCCTGTGTTCTGCTGACTTGGCACCGCCCCGGGAACAAGGTGAGGAGCAGCGCTGAAGATAAACACTCCTCTGCTCGTCCCGCTGCGGACCGGCGCATTATGACCCACATACCACTGTGAAGTTTGACAACGCCTTTCGGTTAGGACGTACATGAGATGGAAACGGTGACCACTGACCTTCAGAATTAGCCTCATTGTGGATGTTCTTTTCTGTAACCATTACTTTTATATTGTGAAAGATTTGACCAGTTTTATGAAAGTTGTGGCAACATGCTTTTTTCCTTACTGTAACTCAACATTGTCTTTCAGGTTTGCAAGTCTGGTTTACAAACCATCCGGAGATGGGGGAAGGGATTTTTCTAGAATTATAGACGCATATTTGGAAGCCCATTTTGGCTATTTGAAAAAATAAATGCCTGACAGGAAGTCATAGTCATGAGTAGAGGTATGACAATATATCATGATATATATCCGTTGGCACAGCAGTTGGCTACAGCTGCAGAGCTTTCTCCCGCCACGGAGATGGAACAGGATGGCGCTTGGCTTTGAACTTGCGGAAACAGAATCTCGAGCACTGACACACCAGGTCTGCTTGGCGGGCCTCAGGCCGGAACACACGGTCAGACTGCGCACGGTTCACGGTGAAAAGCCTCCGCAAAGCCAGCCTCTCGGAGAGGGATCCCGCTCTGAATGAGCCTGACCGCTACCACAGCACCAGCTCAGACCGGCCACTCAAGGTGGTCCCGCCCCAGGGCCACGACCGCATCCACTAAGTCTCTGTATGACTGTAAGTGGAACACTTTTGAAGATTGGTGTGTTAAAGAGGGAGTATTCCCCTTGAACTCCCCGTTTAATGTCATTTTGTCATGTCTACAATACCTTATCCACTGTCAAAGTGTATTTGGCTTCAATTTCCTCATGCCATGTTAGCTTTGATGGCAAAACACTCGGCCTAGGTCTCCCTCTTAGAATCCGGCAGTTGTGCTACAAAAGCACGAACAGACCATCCTTTTGCGCCGTTAGTATTTTCAGTTTAATGTCGTCTGTCACTTAAAACTGCTTTGCTATTGGCCACGGCAAAACATGTCAGTGATGTCCACGCCCTGTCGGTTCAGACATTCCACCAGGGGCCTGGCTTTTTCATGGGCCTACTTTAGGGGAGTGTCTGTTGAGGGCATCTGTGCTGCTGCTTGTTGGTCCTCACCTGGACGTTTGCAAGGTTTTATAAACTGGATGCAACGTCACAGGGGTCGTCTCACGCCGTCCTCAGTGATGGCTCTTCTGAGGACATGCCCTGATCCTGGCTTCTTTTAGAGTTCATGGTTGGACATAATATATTTCGTTTATAGTAATCCCCACGCCTATTGTTTGTCATGGTAATACAAAACTAACTATTCCAAAACCTGTGGTTGAAACAAACTGCAAACTAATTTACTTAATATGGATACAAACTCCCAAGGTGCAAACATACAGTACAAGCAGAAAAATGAAGATTGGGTGCAGTTTGGGCCCCTGAGGACAGCACTAGCTCGTATGTTTGCAGCTGTGAGCTCCAGACAGTGTGCAGTGAAATCCCTTGAGGCAAACAGTTCACTTAACACGACCCTCTGCAGTGTGTTCAATATTAATTAGCTCCAACGGTATGGAATGCTTACCATCCTTACCCAGAATGCCCTGCGCTCCTCAGGGGCACTGGATTAAATAAACAAAGCAAGCAAATCTGTAATTTGAAACCACACTGCATATTGTGACAGCAGTTCAAAATGGAATCCAACTCTCACTTCAAAAATAAAAGTGCTTCTGGATCTCGATGGCTTCTCTGATCCAACGGTGGTGTGTGTTGCTCTCGTGTCGATAACATGGACATTGTCCCGATCCATGAGGTGGTTCTCCCTCTCGCTGGGGTCTGATATGACAGACTTCCGATGCTCATGCTCTTGTTCTGCTTGTCGTCTGGTGGCTTGTGTGCAAGCTTTTGATGTTTCCTTGTCTCGTTCGGTCCTTTGTTCTTTCTTCCTGATGTTTCTCCCACATATGATTTGTTACCCCTCCTGGAACCGCCACCTTAACGTGGTGGAGGGGTTTGAGCACTCGAATGATCCTAGGAGCTAAGTTGTCGGGGGCTTTGTGCCCCTGGTAGGGTTTCCCATGGCAAACAGGTCCTAGGTGACGGGTCAGACAAAGAGCGGTTCAGAAGCCCCTTATGAGACACCAACAGGCCCGGTTAGAACCATGAGGCCGTCCTCCCGTGGACCCCACCACCTGCAGGAGGAGCCATAGGGGCTGGTGCAATGTGTTTTGGGCAGCTCCAACAGCTGCCCCCACGACCTGGCAACGGACAAGTGGAAGAAGATGGATGGATGGATGATTTATCCCGTGGTTTGATATGAGGTTTGACCAGAGTATTGATGTTGTGCTTGTTCACGGCCCGCTGTACCCTGACAGGTTTTAATGCTTTTGAAACTTACTTTAGATGGATAAAGTCCAGATTTGTGCAATGTACGACTAATAGTTGTCCTGTGTAGAGTTTCCCTCACCTGAGCTGTAGCTCTCTGCAGTTCATCCAGGGTCATCATAGGCTTCTTGGTAACAGCTCTGGTCCGTGCTATCCTTGTTTGGTCAGTAAGTTTAGGAGGACGGCCGGGTCTTGGTTTGCAGTGATGCCATACTCTTTCCATTCCTGGATGGTGTATTTAACTGTACTTTGAGAGATGTTTAAGCCTTTGGAAATCTTTTTATAACCTAATCCACCTTTGTACTTCTCAATATCTTTATCCCGGACCCGTCTGGTGTATTCCTTGGACTTCATGACGCTGTCTGCTGCCCAATAGTCTCTCAACAGACCTCTAAGACCATCACAGATCAGCTGTGTTTGAAGTGAGATTAGATTACACACAGGTAGACTCTATTAGTCACTAGATCAACATGTGATCATTCAGAAATCTTCAGTGGTGTGCCGTCAGGGCCAGCAGGGCCTTCTCTGCTAGCCCTTGCCAATTGAAGAAAAAAAAAGTGTAAAATGTCTATTTAATTTCTAATGTATTTATATAATGCACAGTTGAGTCGCTTATATTGGTTTTGTTGGTGTAACTGTAATTTCCTACTCAAAAAGTGCCTTAAACACCTCTGGCGAGCTGCTCCTCCTCAGGGCCTTCTCCACCAATTCTGCTGGCCCTGTGTTGTCAGGCCGGGCCGCACACAGCCAGCGTCAATCATGAATTATCGTGAATTATCAGCCAATCATAATTCGATATACATTGACAGTACGCCCCCCCCCCCAGAGTTGATCTCTGCCTCGCTCTGTCAACCAAACATCACCTAAAATCCGCCGCCTGTCTCCACGTTATACTTATGCAACCCACTGTATATACACCGGGTTTTCTTTTCCATTAATGGAACACAATTTGCTTTATACTCCTTTAGTATATTGTACACTCAAAGCATTTGTGGGATATGCACTGTGCCTCTAATTATAAAGCATTTGCAACAACATTATGAACTTAAAAGCAAGTTCTCCAGCATTTTCTGGGTAAGTGACCCTGCAAGATGTGGAATTGGCGATAAACCCGTCTCTGAAGAATTGGGATGCTACAAATATTTTAGAAAAGTTAGGAATGAATTACGGACACAACTAATTTTAATTTCATGGGTTCCTCTTTCATTGTTACCAAAAACAATAAAAAAATAAAATAAAAATCAAGTATAGAGCCTTTTAATAAAAAAAAGACAGTGTCAAATTCAGTTTGGGGAAAGGGTTCAAGCCGCACAATAAGATGGAATACTGTATGTTATATTGAAAATAGGAAAGATTTAGAGTTCACACGGGACATTTGTTGCATTTATCCCCATTTGTCCCTAATTGTTTGACACAAAAGAAGTGGATGTACAACACAAAAAGACTAAGGCTAACACTAAAGGTATTGGTTTATTAATTTCCAATTTTAAGTTTCTCACAAACCAACAATAAGCAAAACTCACTCACTCACCACAAATGCGTTTATTTCCTTTTACAAAGCTTAATCCTAGGTCCAAGTCTGAAGTTAACCTCGGCCCAAGTCTGCACACAGCCACTCCAATGTACTCAAGCTAATGTTTTTTTTTTTTTTTTTTACAATTCACTGACTTCAGGGCAGAAGAGCAGCCCCTTTCTAGTTAAAAAAAAAAACAAGCTAATAACATCGGACTGTAAGATTTGCCCCAAGCCGCAGCTTATGTTGGACAAGCAGAAAGTCCATTCAGCTAAAAACTTCAGTGAAAATAATGGGATTTATATCAGCTAAATGTGCATGTCACTTCTAATTGGAATATGACATTTTCTTAGATCAAGATTTGGCTTTAGGTCACCATCTCGCCCACCTCCTTTATCAGACCATTCCACCAAAAGTAAAGAACAAAATGACTAAAAATATCCTTGGCGTTTTGCATTGTGAAAAAAAAAAAAGATAAGTAAACTTGCCCTTTTTTCTTCCAAGTTGCAAGTAAATGCCTCTGGTTAAAAAGGTCGCGCTCGTGACACTCGAAACGTTCTGAAATGATCCTGAACGCGCCTATTTGTTTCTACCCTTTATGTCTCATTCCAGGATTTTGTGGTAAGGGAACAGCGGCAGGTCCTTGATGAACGCCGGAATGTCCATGATGGCTTTGGCACTGGGGAGCTTGTCAGAGGGGGGCAGGTAGAACAGCTGGGACACCTCCCCGTACGTGGAGCCTGTGTCTTCATCATCATCGCCTTGGCCCTTCTGCTTCTCCATTCCTCCCTCCGCGTCGCTCTCCTCCACTCCGAAACCGACCACCTGGGGGCGACAGAGACCTTTTGGATAAGTCTGAGAGGATTGTGTTGGAGAGGAGAGTGGGATTATGTGGAGCAGTGTTTTTCCAGTGCTTTGCAGGGCACAAGAAAACTATTTTTACATCTCCAAAGATAAAGGCAGCAGCGCAAGAAGTTAAGGTGACACACTGCAGGTAAATTGAGGGAAAATGAAAAGAAAAAAACAACCCGAGGTATCATTTTGAAACATTTGCTGTCGATTACTAATAAATATATATTGCACGTTCTGTCCCTTTACGTTTTCATATAAAAATAAGGTCTTATAACCCAAAGAAAATGGCCAAAAATGCCTATATTTTTGGTGACAAAATCTAAATAATGGATAGAGCCAGGCTTAAATTTATGGTTTTATTTTGTTCACATATTAGTTACAAAGATGTGATGAGGATGCACATTTTTGGGGGGGGTTCAAGACTGAATGTATGAATTATCGAAAAATCCCTAAGAGCAAACCATTGAAATATTCTTAAAGGTCCTATATCATGCAAAATCGACTTTTTGGAGCTTTTAACCATGTTGTTATGCTATTTCCTTATCAAAAACACCCCCAGAGTGGTTTTTGGATTCATTCACGCAGTTCTCAGTAATCCTCCTGAATCCTGCGCTCTGAGCAGCTGCTCCGCCCTCTCCTGGTAAACGACTGACTTGTTCAGTTGTGTCGTCACAGCGGAACGGAAGTGCTCGACGTCTGTAATCTAATGCCTGATTTTTCATTATTTCTGTCGTAAAAAAAATAAAAAAAAATAAAATAAAAATGAAAGTGCCTGACGCGTCCGTGCTGCCCCTGCAGAGAAATCAAACGCACCCCCTGAGCGTCTGAGCAGATGTCGTGTTTGCACCGAAAGCTGTGAAGAAGGAGCTCTTTCTAACCTACTCTGGAGTCTGGACACCTGTTCTTTTTTCTAACGATAATGTCACGGAGAAAAGTGCGTTTGGCTACGAGGACAGGACTTTATTCAACCTTCCTAAAGAAGGCAACCACTCGCCAGAAGTTGGAATTTCTCTCCAGGATTCAGCGACTAGCAGCCAAAATAGTGTTTGTCTGTGACCGTCACTGATGGATGTTTGGTGAACCTTGGCCAGAATCAAAGTGGATTAACTTTTATAACCAACATAATGGAATCATCAGAGCGGTGAGTCAATCAAAATGCGTGTTAGCGTGTGTGTTAGCCATTATATATATTTCTACTACTGCTAAAGTTGTATGAGCGGCAAGAGGGGGCGGGGTTAACTGAATCCAAGCGTTTTGTCTTCCGGGTTGGAAAAATACCTCCAGAAAATACTTATATTTATCACAAAAATTAGTGCTCCGTAGTGGTAGAGGTACAATATATCATATAAATGCCTATACTTTACTTTGGAATGGCTAAAATAGCATGATACAGGTCCTTTAAGAACAAGACGGGAGAGTTTGGAGTCTGTAGAAGCTATTCAAGTGGAGATGTTGCAAGAGCGGACTGAAAAAACTTGGAAAAATTAAATGTTGAAACTGGGTTAAATCCTACTTTACATGAAGACAACAATATGTTCAGATAGGTGAACATAGATCAAGTATGAGAAGCATTACTTGCGGTGTACCCCAGGGGTCAGTGTTTGGACTAAAACAATTGTTGTTAAATTACCTTTGTGAAGTCTCAACTAAACTAAAATGTATCCTTTTTGCTGACGATATCACAATCTTGGGTACGGGTAAAGATCTACAACTACTTGTGACTGAAATCACCACAGAGCTTTCCAAACTCGGAGAGTGGTTCAGCATAAATAAACTATCCCTAAACATTACAAAAACAGTGACCGAAAGTTTTGGAACTTTTGCAGGTGCACACGTACAAACATTTTCGTAGACTTTTGTCACTGGTGGCTTTCAAAAAGGAAAGAACCGGATTTGGATTACAGGGTCTTGGTCACCTTACTTCCAACACATGGATACCAAGGGTAAGTTTGGTAAAAGTTTTACTTTGACGTTAAAACCAAATGAGTCAAAAATCTAAAAATAGATCAATTGCATGAACAATCGATATTTTGCGTAATTAGAAAATGATGTAACATAAGCACGTGTATCATGTGCGCTTACATGTACACTGAGTTTGCGGCTGCTGGGCGCTCGGTGCTCCTGGAACCATGACACCAGCTCCTCCTTGGTTATCTGCTTCAAGGCTGCGATCTGAAAAGTATGGAAAGATGAGAAAAGGATACAAGAAATTAAAGACCAAGCAACTGAACTTATCTGGCAACACAGACTGACATACAGTAGGTGTGGCATAATGGGCCATCACCTCCAGCTGTGTATATAAGACCAGTACTCGGTCTCAAAAACCAAACTGATGATAGTTGGATGACTGTTGAAACGATTTACAACATCGAATCAAAACTAAAAGTCCAGTTGAAATAGTTATTTTTTCTAAAGAAACCAACTGAATAAAAAAAGAGGGAATAACATATGAAAACTGATAAACTGACATGTTCATAGTTTAGTCTTTCTCTTTTTGAATAAATACGTGCAGTCTAGAGCCTTAGTCCTTGTAACGAGACAAGATTACTCCATTGTTGAATAATAGAAACACTTTATTGTCAGTAAAGTTGTTCCCTTTTTTGTTGTTGCCATTTTGTAATCCGACTTTTGTAATACTTTAACTATTTTACCAAAGTGAGTAGTGCTTCTCGTTCATTGCAACCTGTGAGTTATTGAAGATATGTTAAAACAGACTTTTAGAGCAAGAGATGACTGCGATTTCCATTATTTGTTAAGTTTCAGTGGCATAAAGTTCAATAATATCATTTCAATACGCAGCCCCAATATTCACTGCTCTAAAATTCAACCTGCTGAGTCTTCTTTGGCATGAAAACTATTTAAATTCAGTCACTTTTAAGACTGCATGCCATATTGGTGTTGTTTAATGGTGCCTGTACACAAAAATCTTTTAGAGAAGCCCCAGAACCTTCTTTTAGGGCCACTGTAATGTACAATAGACAGGGTTTCTCCAGGCACTAACAGAATAGCCCTAAATGATAGAGTCCTAAAACAATGTAATGTAATACTGCACACACCTGAATTGAATTGATTGAATGACTTTTGCATGGGTATATGGAGTGTGGACGGCGTCCCCTCACCTCTCTGTGGAGCCGGTCGAACACATGCTGCTGAGTGAGCACCTCGGCCCAGTTCCTGTCCACCTCCTCCCCCAGGTGTGTGTCCTCGCACTCCTTCAGCTTGACCAGCGCCGTCACCTGCAGAGCACACGCAACGCCTCAGGCTCACGGCCACTCGCTCAAACATGTCCACTGCCGCTTCCACGGTTTAGCTGCATTTTCTTCGACTGGGCGCTAACTGTGTCAGACGAGGGCCAACGCAAACTGAACTGATACTAATGTGACGAGAGCTGACTGAGGACCACCCTCACTTCAAGTCCTATGAGATTCATATTTCATAACACACAACACAGATTGTAGCATTTAGCCATGATTAGCACTTTGAATGAGTCTCAGTTCACTGGCAATAGACGATCAGGAGTTATTTTATTTTTTGAGTGCAAGTAATAGGAGCCAGCTTATTGATCACTCCCCAATGACAAGGGATATTTTTTGGTAAATACTCAGACTTTTTAAACATGCTCAACCCCCATGATTCTTTGAGTCTTAAATCGCACATAAACGTTAGCAATAGCAGGAAGAAGATTAGCTGCTGAATGTACCATGCATATCTTGCTCTGACACGCTAGAAAACGACATCGTAGGTAAAGCTGGGTACAGTAAACATTTCTTCGATACCAGTGCTTTAACGATACTTGTTTTTCGATACCGATACCTGAATGATATCGGGTTCATCTCCAATGTCAAGAAATGTGTGAAAAATGGGGAGTCATATGGGGGAAAAAATGGGCGAGAAATTGGGTAAAAAATGGGGGAAATAGGGAAAATATTGGTAGTAAAAAAATAGCAAAAAAGAGGGGAAAATGAGAAAAAATTGGGGGAAACAAATGGTTGAAAAAATAAATACAACTTTGTTTAATGCTCAAATAAAGTCACTTCCTTCTGGACCAACAGCATCTAAATAATAATAATAATAATACATTTGTTGGCGCCTTTCTTAACAACCAAGGTCACCTTACAATTAAAAGAGGGTAAAAACAATAGTGCATAAAAAGGTAATTAAATCCTAGTAAGAGTAGGGCAGCTCTGAATGGGTGCGTTTTAAGGATGGGACTTCGATACCATTAGTACCTGAACTTTTTTTCCAGTACCATACTGGTATCGTTACCTAGCCCTAATTGTAGGTGGCAGACATTTCATTTAATAAAAATATAAAGAGGATAGAATAAAAGCTGTAGCTGTAATTATATTTTAAAGAGAAAAGGTTCCTAAACCGAGCTGGGTAGTGTGGGTAATTGACAACTGACACATCAAGTGTAGCTTGACTTTTCCAAAACTTTCTTCCTATACGCTCTTATGGAAACCGCCATACCGACCTGAGTACTGAACGCCTCCTCCGTCAGCGCTTCGAGCTTCTCCCCGAAAGAAGCGAGGAACTCTTCAATCTTCAACTCCACAAACTCAGAGCTGCGAACAAAATACGGGAGAGATTTTGGATTCCTTTTCGTCAAACAGATCCACTGCTGGAGCCGCACGAACTTACTTGAACTTTGTAGCCTGCGTCTCCACGGTAACAGAGAAGCCCAGCACGCCGGAGGTGTTTCTGCATGTGGGGTAGACATGATACCTGCACAGGGGGAAAGGATATTGTCAATATTGCATTTTGCAGCCTTAAGCCACGCAGAGACAATCTATTCTTTTTTTCACTCCCATTTTTGCTCCTTTCAATAACAACTAAAGTGCACCGAGCCTTAAGGCGCGACACTGTGGGTGAATAGGAAAAAGGAAAGAATGATTTAGAGGGATCAATTTGAAACTTTTCCTGGAGATTACTGACAAAAATAGGAAAAACATTGTGCTGCCAGTGTCCTTTCATTTCATAGCCTTATGTGGAAATAAGGTCCTTTAGTGTACTAAATGTGTTTTGTTCTTCAGCACGGAGTAAAAGCAGACATTGTGGAAAAAGACCTTTGTGTACTGACAATCTAATTGATATTAGTGTCGGAAAGTTTGGAAATGTACTTATGATGTAAGTACACCTAACGATTGAAAATAAAGGCTCTATACCCAATTGACACATAATGAAAGAGGGCGCTTTAACATTCCAACATCCCTGCTTCCGGGTCCAAAGGAATTGACTATAATTGGATTTTAATCTCTTTTTAAACATCTGGTTGCACATAAGTATTCCATATACCCTTCTTCTTCTTTAGTAATGCTTGTTTGAAATAAATTATCAAATTATTATCTATCTTTTCCATCCACAAAGGTGGCTTTTTTCAAATCTAAAAATATATTAATTTTGACTGGAGAAATACTTATTATAATACTTATTATTTCTGTGTAGTGCACTTAACGGTTTTGTTTTCCAAGTGCAATATACATAAAGTCGGACTGGATTATATTTAAATGTTTTTGGCCTCTCACTTGGTGTTAATTCAAAAGGATATTAAGATAAAGTTGTGGCTTTTTGTGCCGTGATTCTCTATGGAACTTTGTACAGTTGGGACCCAGAAGTACAGTGGGAGGAAAAAGTATGTGAACCCTTTGGAATTTGTTAACACATTCTTGTGATTTTAATAAAGATCAGACCACATTTTAAAACAAAACATACATACATGCATGCATGCATGCATGTATGTATGTATGTGCTACTTGAAGTGAAGATGTTGCCAAAAGAGACAAAAACAATTTTACATATAACAGCTAGTTTCCCCCATAGTACGTTGCCCTACGGGGATAATCTAGGTGCGTATAGTAGTTAGCATCTTGCAGTCAGTCGCAGCGCGTGTGAGAGTGTTTGTGGTGGAGGATTGGACAGGTGAGATATGCCAAACACAGCCGCGGGCATTAGGTGATTTTCAAAATGCCAAATGCTTATTAAAGCGGCTGGCCCATTCCCACTGTTTCGGCTTATTTCTGCAAGTGCAACCAGCTACAGATTAGATGCTGTGGCTTGTGTAGGCTCTCAGTTGTCCAGGATTTTTCCATCCTAGTGCACTTTTAAATATCCTCGACTGACTGGAGATGAGTTTATATAAGCAGGTTTCACAGCTTTAACAGCTCGACTACTATGAGTATAAAAAAAGAGATCTATTATCATCTATCATTTTTAAGGCCATTAAACATATACAGTACAATTTGATCATTATTAAAAACACGGAAAGGAGTATTTTCAACAACAACAGAATGAAGTCTCACCCTAAGGTTTCTTTGGTCCTTAGGAAATCAAAACAGGGCTCTTCCATGTGCATCTGAAAGACAATCATTCCATCAAACATTTAAGTTGGGGTATTATGAAAATCTGACTTTAAAATAGTGTTTTGCCATGTTACAAAATAAAACATAATCTGGAGTTGTGTTGTCTAAATATGACTTATTTAGATGGATAACATCTGTTGTAAGAAATAATCATTTTATTTCAGTGAAGCAGCAATTTTAATGAAGAAAAGTTATTTTTAATTATTTTTTAAGCTATTGACAAGAAGTTCCACAGCAGTTTGACTAATATTTTCAATTAACATTACATGGTCGGCACGGCAACAGTTAAAAAATAGTTTCCCTCTATCTATGTCACTTCCTGTCAGTGACCAATAAGGAAGTGAAACTATAAACATCACAAAAATGATAAAACTAAAGAAAACTGTGTCTCATGAATTCACAATAATCACAAAAGAGTGACGAAAACAAATTAACGATTGGATGATATATTTTCTTGCAAAACAGATGTTACAGATCAATGATTAATTCAGAATCAGAATAGTTTTTATTGCCATGGTTTGAGAACAGGTTCACAAACTAGGATTTTTTCTCGGTGCTGACGTGCAACATAAAACACAAACATAATTATATATATATATATATTCATGGACTAATGGAAAATTACACAAGGGTTACCGGACTTTTCTATCAATTATACTTGGGGACATGACAGCCTATTAGCTGATCATTGTGCATTACGGCAAGACAAGGCACGTTTATTTATACCGCACATTTTGTACACAGGGCAACTCAATGCGCCTACAAATATATCAGTTATTGCAACACTCGGCCAGTCCAGCAGTGGCTATTTTATTTAATTAGATGATCCAATGATAATTTCTGTCCCAGTTTGATTAGTTGCTGTTAGCATTAGCATGCTGCAGCTAGCATTGGCAAACTGTTGCTAGCCGTGGCATTTTGAGTACCGATCAAAAATACGTTTGCAGCGGTGATTGCATTTTCTAGGTTCTGGCCTTCAAAATGAAATGAAAATATTCAGATTTAGTGAGATTTAGTTGGTGAAAGTTGTGTTTTTTAAACAGTGAGAGCCAAAACAGTATCAGTATCAGCTCCGATATACAATACCAGTTTTGGATTGGTGCATCCATAATCACTTGCCTTGGATTTGAGGGTTTGCCATTCAATAAGGATTTTTACTGTACATTTAACATGGTTTATTTTTCTCACCCAAGGAAACATTAAAAAAGCAGTCTAATTCCACAGGAATCCTGGCAACCCTGGGTGGTGCCACGTTGGCCGTTTATCCCAAGCTCCTCCCAACCAGGAACCTCATCTTACCTTTACGATCTCTGGCAAGACTATTAATCCAAACGGACAGGCAAAAAACGACTACACTACGGAGGTTTGTTGTGAAGGGGAGCGAGAGGAGGCGGGGCTTTGGGACAAAGTGCTTTGTGAATCCGGCAAAAGTAAGCCTTTGAGCAAGCCATTTCAGATCAATTCTAACCAACAAAGTATAAGATAGCGATGCAGATGTGTTTGAAATGATTATCCAAGCTGCAAAAAACAAAATACACCCATTTGAAAAGACACAAACGTCTCTACTCACCACCAGCAGCTCCATTAAAGTGTGCTCCCTCAGTAATTTGGGACCAGACTGGCAGTAGACAGTGACTTCTGAATTGGCGTCGCCTTTGTTGAGCGTTTTCACTTTACAAATGTGATGCGTCTGAGGCAGCTCCACCACCCGGAACATGACCGGCACCTCCGCTGGCAGCTTGGAGAACTGCAGCTTGCTGTGAGAGCACAAGAGAGCGGAGTCGTTGTGGGCGGGCAGGTCACGGAAGACGACACACAACGGGTTGAGCGAGAAATGATGAGGAGAATTACAGGGTACGCTAGCAAAAGGGAGCGCTGGGGTTGAAGAGGCTAAAGGAAACACTCCATTTGGTACTTACTCAGTGACGTACTGCAAGAACTGTGCCGACTCCTGCAAGTGAAGACACAATGATATTTAATGAACGGGGGCAGATCATAGAGACGGAACAATAGCGACAATAACAACAAGCGCACTCAAGAAAAAAGATGCTTCAGACGGAGTACGGCAGTGGAGCACGGAGGCTGGTGAAAACTGGGTTATTCGCAAAATAGCCTAACTTTAATTAAATGGAAGGCTTCATGCAGGTAGCAGCAAGTCAAATTCAATGTTTCTAGAGGAATGAAGGGTTAAGGCCTCGACTTTGGCACAATTCATTTCATGACTGAAAGCTTTTTAATGATATTCAAAAGCAAATTGGACACAAGGCTACTTTGAGCGAAACATTGTGCACAACGTCAAAACTGTTGATTGTGTTTTAGACCCAACTTGTGCAGCAAAAATAGTTGTGAATTATCATCAAAATGTTACAAGTGATTTTGATCCGAACCAGCGTTAACCCCTTAACCAGTTTGAATTCAATGGAATGCTTTTTCACTACACTACTACATCAGTTGTATAATTATCATTTCATTTCAGTGAAGCAGCAATTTTAATGAAGAAATGTTTGGCAGAAAAGTTATTTTTATTTGAATTTATAAGCTTCAGAAGCCCCTTATGAGAGACCAACAGGCCCGGTTAGAACCATGAGGCCGTCCTTCTGTGGACCCACCACCTGCAGGAGGAGCCATAGGGGCTGGTGCAGCTCCAACAGCTGCCCCTATGACCCGGCAACGGACACGGATGAATTTATAAGCTGCTGACAGGAAGTGACATAGAGGTAAAGTTCCAGAGCACTTTGACTTGTTTGCCATTGACATAACATGGTTGCATGGCAACAGTTTAAAATCGTTTGCCTTCATCTATGTCACTTCCTGTCAGTGTCCAATAAGGAAGTGAAACTATAAACAGCACAAAAATGGCCAAACTAAAGAAAGCTGGGTACAATCTTTATCTAAATCTTAAATGTAATCATGTTAACTATGTTTCAGGAAAATAGTGTCTAATGTGTCATATGCACTTCAAAGGCACTATACATACTTTTTTTTTGTCTCTAGTAGTGGAACAAATCTAGTGTGTCCTCCTTTAGTATATGGTAAACTCAGACATTTGTGGCAAAAACACTAATTATACAGCATTTGTATTACATGAACTTCCAGACTAGTTTCCCGGCATTTCTGTGAAAGTGACCCTGAGAAGTGACCCCGCAAGTTGTGAGAAGTGCTTAATAACTCGTCTCTGTAAATAATTGGGAGGCTACAAATATGCTTGGAAAGTTAGGAGTAAGTTTGAACCACATCTAACATTTTAATTTAGTGGCTTGCTCTTTCATTGTTTGTGGTAAAAACAATTAGGTATAGGGCCTTTAAGGCTAGACACTGCAGGGGAAAAGGGATATAAATTTACTCTTGCTGTACATTACAGATATAAATATGAGGAAAATATAAGCCATTTTATGCATAAAAAAATCCTTTATTTTCAGCAATAAAATCTAAATAATGGCTAGAGCGCTACACAAATTAAAAAATAATCAATATTTGTGAATATACTCACCACGCTGGTGAAGTTGCCCTGCACCAGCCCCTCCGCGAACAGCTGGGATTTAAAACTGCGGCTAAAGTCCATGAGGTCGTCCATGGTGAGCCCGGCCGTCAGCGCCTGGTACTTCTCCACCATGGACCAGCGAGAGTGCTCCAAGATCAGCAGGCGCACATCCCTGAGGAGAGGCAGAGGCGGTTTATGCAGTTCCTGTCAAAAAAACGCCTGTCCAGAAAACACAATATACTGCAACTGAATATTAATAATGATTATTATATTGAGTTTAACACAATTATTTATCTATTATACATTGTAAAATGCCCTAATACATACAGTGATACGTATATGGGCCTCTACTCAATCATGAATTAAGTCATAAAATGTATCACCAATTTATTTCCGTAGATCTACCTTGTCTGAACGCAGCATTTGTGAGAGAAAAACACACCTGTGCTCTGCCATGTGTCTAATATAGCGCACTTTCATGGAAAATTTACATTTCATAATACACAGGTAGTCTATTATATAAATACATTTATTTTGTCCTTGCACTCTGTTGCATTTCAATAAATATAGGAGGAGAATATGGGAGTATGTGCTACATTGTTTATGACAAAAGGCCGGGAACAAAGTACTTAAAGGACAATTAAGCACCAAATCAACTTTTTTTAGCTTATAAACTGCATAAATATGTTTCTTATAGTGCTCTCTACATGACCTGGTCATTTTTTTGACATTTTAGTGCAAATTAGATTAAATCTCACTTTTGAGCCTAAAACCGTCTGTGTAGCGCCCTCTCTACATTTTCGGCTGCACTACATTTGAATTTTGTGCCTGTCCTCCCCATTCGCTCTGCCAGCTGTGTGACGTCACTTTGTGTGTGTGACGTCACTTTGTGTGTGTGACGTCACTTTGTGCTGCGTGACGTCACTTTGTGCTGCGTGACGTCCGTCTCGGCTGCTCGGGTATAAAAGCCAAGTCTCGCACACGCCCCCGTAGCGAGTTGAAGTTGGAATAGCGAGCGTTTTACATCGATTTTAAGGTTAGCAATTTATTAGCATAGTATTTAGTTAGTTCTTCAGCGCAGCGTTTCTAGTGTAGTTACTTTAGTGTTTCTAGTGTAGTTACTTTAGTGTTTCTAGTGTAGTTACTTTAGCGTTTCTAGTGTAGTTACTTTAGCGTTTCTAGTGTAGTTACTTTAGCGTTTCTAGTGTAGTTACTTTAGCGTTTCTAGTGTAGTTACTTTAGTGTTTCTAGTGTAGTTACTTTAGTGTTTCTAGTGTAGTTACTTTAGTGTTTCTAGTGTAGTTACTTTAGCGTTTCTAGTGTAGTTACTTTAGCGTTTCTAGTGTAGTTACTTTAGCGTTTCTAGTGTAGTTACTTTAGCGTTTCTAGTGTAGTTACTTTAGTGTTTCTAGTGTAGTTACTTTAGCGTTTCTAGTGTAGTTACTTTAGCGTTTCTAGTGTAGTTACTTTAGCGTTTCTAGTGTAGTTACTTTAGCGTTTCTAGTGTAGTTACTTTAGCGTTTCTAGTGTAGTTACTTTAGCGTTTCTAGTGTAGTTACTTTAGTGTTTCTAGTGTAGTTACTTTAGCGTTTCTAGTGTAGTTACTTTAGCGTTTCTAGTGTAGTTACTTTAGCGTTTCTAGTGTAGTTACTTTAGTGTTTCTAGTGTAGTTACTTTAGTGTTTCTAGTGTAGTTACTTTAGTCAGGTAGTTCAGTAGCTGTTTTGTGACGTGAGCACAACATGCCGGTCACAGAGACCAGGGAGCGGGAGGAAGAGGAGAGAAGACCCGAGACGGGATTTGATCTACAGGCTCCGCTCTGTGTGAACCACAGCACTCACATCCCCGACCTCTCCTACTAAATAAAGACAAATGTTAAAAAAAATACCCAGATTCACTTATTTAGTGACATGGCTGGATGTTTTCACGTTGAAACTACAGACACGATAAAGCTGTATCGGGCAGACAGAGCTAATCAGGGCTGTCAGTGCTTATGAGATGGGGCTGAGGGCTTTTTACTGTAATCTCCCCCAGGGACAGCTCACAGACACCGGGGGCAGCGGTTAGCCATCCCGGGCTGCCTTGGAGGCTCAGAGCGGGGCAGTGTGTGACTGTGTGTCCGCTAAAGGTAGGAGGGGGAACGGGGAGATACGAGCGCCAAATGTCCGGCGCGTGTGCTCGGCATGTAGCCGGGACGACAGGCTCGAGAGTCCGGGACAGTGGCGCCATATCGTCTAAATGCGGCATAACGGGAGTCAGTCAGTCCTGTTCACTCGGGCCCTTGGTCTGAGACTGTCAACAGAGCAGAGACCGCTCATACACTCCCCCTCCCCGCGTCCCCCCAAAGACTCCCGCCACGCCTCTTTCTCTGAGTTTTTTTAATTTTGGGAGTGGGTGGAGTAAGCTCTGGAAGGGGTGTTTAGTAGCTCTTTAAAGCAGAACTAAGTAACTCATGCCCCTAGAGGCCACAAGCACCACTACAGGTGTCGTAGCATGTTGCCTTTTTTTTTACTCATTGTCGTGAGAGTAAATACTACGCAGACAGAAAAGAGAGAGTATTGTACATTGTGCCACAACCCCATTACACAATGGAGATACATTTTTTTTTCACTCAAACTTGGCTGTAAATACTGTTTAAGTAGCGCTGGCCCGCAATTAGCTTTGCCCATTAGCCTGTTAGCTTCTAATTATAAACCCGTTTTTGTAAAATGCCAATTTTAGCCTCTATATTACCCAACATTACCTTCTAATTTAAAATTCAATCCAAAACTTCTGGTGTATTTATACAAAGGCCTGTAATAAACTAATATATATCTGTCAGTCTACCCCTGGGCAGCTGTGGCTATAACAGTAGCTTACCACTACCGAGTATGGAGTGAATGAATAATGACGACAGTGTAGCGCTTTGAAACACTTGGTAATACAGGCTTGTAAAGCGCAATACAAGTGTAAGCCATTATATAAAATATAAAATATAGTAGAATATATATAATGTATATATTGTATTATATAAAAAATGTATAATACAAACAGACTGTATCGGATTGGTATCGGCTGGCATGATGTGTTAAAATATCGGATCGGGAGCTCAGTAAAACTTATCAGCTCAAAATAACCTTAACTGCTAAATATAACAAACTCATTCCCAATTATCAGCGCCATCACAAAATGACTCATTGCAGCCATGAGCAGCTCTTCTCCATCTGTCCCACATTCGCACTTACACACGCTCAATAATCCTGGCCTATTGTACATGTTTTTAGTACAAGGGGAAACAAGAGCACCAGCAAATGTATACAAAAACTGTGTCTTTACTTCTATAAAGTTACCACATTATCACTTACAGATCAAGCATTATCACCACATACTTTTCTACTAAGATTTTAAGATTAAAGTAATTAATCTTAAAATTGGAATCACTCTTACTAACTTGCTCGTCACGCACACGGCCACTAGGAGGCACTGTGCGTCCTGCTATGCCTCGGCGTGCACGCTGCAGGGTGGAACAGCGCCCTGTCACTCACTTGCCAAGTTTCTCGGGTTTAATGAGGATGTTGAAGTAGGTTTTCTTCAGCTGCTCGGAGAACATGCTGAAGACTCCGGGGGAGGCCCAGAAAGACGCCAGGTGGTCAATGATCAGACGGAACAGCAACTAGAGGGAAGGCAAAAACAAGAGAACGCTTTGTCACAGCGACTTGTTAAAGAAAAAAGTAATTCTGCCGCTATTGTTGTGGTTTGCAAGCGCGCTGAAGCTGCTTTCTGGACTAATTGGGACTTGTAACATTTCTCGGGGCATGTAAATAGAGCGGAGTAAATATCCACGTTTAAGATGACATAGCGTTCTCCAGGCTTTAGGATTTAAAGTGGATGTATATCATGCATAAAATTGAATGAATAAGTTAGCATCGCGTATGTTGCTTGGGGGCACCCTCCATCAGCTGCAGTGGGAGTTAACCGTAGTAAAAAGAAAAGTAAGCCATCACTTTCTGCCGACGGCATGTTAATATTACAATGGCAACCGTGAAAAAACAGCTCAGAGCAGGTTTGGAGATGGTTTATGGGCTTTGAAAACACTTCAGGACTCTTACAAAATCTCTATAACACGACAGAAATAAGGAGATATAGATCAGTGCTTTTTGTGGTAAAAGGAAGAAAAATGACCAAAGTAAACAGGATCACTCAAAGCCAGTGGGAATTAAGCAAATAGAGTTGTAATATAGTTTAAAGCTGTAACTGGGTAGATGCAGGTAAAATGACTATGGGTAATTTTTTAAATTATTTTTTTAATAGCTTTTTGAGCGTTTTAATCAAAACATTTCTGGAGTTGTATGTGGTTTCATTCTATTTATTTGTTTATTGATTTTTTTAATAAACATTTGTGTAAAGGCTATTTTTCATCTGTGGTCCCTGGGCATAATGTAAATAGTCTTCCTAGAGTAAAAAATGTCAGTTTCTGTACCGCATATTCCGTTGGTTTCATTTATTAAGATCTCAGAACGCTTACTCTACACCGGCTGATGTCATGAGGGGGTGGATCTGCTATGTTTTAAAAAGCTAAAAAGATGGGCGCCAACTAGAAGAAGTTGGCTAATTGTCTGCTAACTGGCATAATTGAGGCTTAAAACCATTCTTTTTTGTACCTCAGCATTGATATTTTACATTTTGAAATTGAAATGACTGCAAGGAGTGAGACAATGGGTTGGGCTGGATTTCAAACTGTGGGTATTACACATCATAAAACAACGCGAACAAGCTTCCACTGTCAGCCACTGGCAGCCACTGGCATGTCAACGCCATGATGAACATGACTCGAGTGCAGAGCTGTTCAGAAGGAGGTCCAGTGATGGATTACAAAATCGTAAAAAATAAAATAATGAGTGAACAAGAGGTTGAATTGGATTGTTAAGAATTACGACGTACTATGAGCTTCTGAAATTGGGGACAGACTGGACAACCCTTTTCTTTTTTTCAAATATTGAGCAATACGGAAGAATTGTCTGTTCCAAATTTCTACAATCTGCTTGTGCAGCTGGCAAACGTCCTCCGCAAATAGAGAACAGACAGCTTGGTCTAAAAGTGGAAATGCAGGGTTTAACAAGAGGCAGTTTCTTTGTTGAGATAAGAGGCAACCTTGCCAATATGGGAATGCGTTCTTCTCGGCATTAGAACACAATCTACACCTTGTGAGAATGCCACACAGTGTACCCACGTGGACAAAAAGAAAAATGTGCCAGATGTATGTGTACATGTTGTTATTAGAGTTTTGTGAAATACGTTGAACACCTTCAACTTGGCATTACTTGGAGTATAATTTTTTTATATTGTATGTCCAGGAAATACCTGCAAGACATGCAAGTTGCTTTGAAACGTGGTGGTAGTGAAAACAGCAGAAAGCGCAAGTCTCTGTCTTCAAGTGCCAATGAAGAAAGTGAAAACCATCCGGAAACTAGATAAAAATGAAGTCTGACAGACTGCAAACTGTGGCTATGGTGTCGCTGCCATGATCAGGTCAAATCTGGGGAAAGTGGCTGAACTTAAAAAAAAAAAAAGAGCTTCCTCTTGTTATTTCCTTAGTAGAGTTAGTAGCAGTGACATGTCCAAATAAATACGTAGCTCAGATTTCTTAGAGAAACTTTTCAATCTTAGAGAAACATTTCAATTCTTGACTTAAAAAGGTTTCTCGAGATGCATCATATAATAAATGAAGGTCACTATGCTTTTAGAACCAAAAGAAATACCTCAGTGGCAATAACTGAAGCAACTTGCAGAAATATTTAGTATGCATTAGTATTTAATACTAATGCACTCGGGCAGAAACAGTATGCATTTGGTATTTTTATTGATCTGGCAGGGGACTGGCTGAAAAGTTGTATGCAAGTTTTAAAATTTATGCTGATATATTATATCAGATACTCTTGGCATTGCATGTGGTGTGCCCCAGGGGTCAGTGTTGGGGCCGAAACTGTTCAATGTGTATATAAATTATATTTTTGAATGGTTTCAAAATACTAAAACTCATACTCTTTGCTGATGACATATATTCTACAGTAGTGATAATTATAATGACCTGGGGACTCAGTTAATCAGAGAACTAAATATAATACAAATGTGGATGGACTTAACTAATGATGTTTGGAAGTCGTAACATTATGTCGTAACAGAAAATAATTATTGATGGTACGCCAACTGAAATGCAAGTGAGAATATGTGGGATTTATAATAGAAAGTAAAGTAAACTGTCATGGAAACCATGTCAGATATATATATATATATATATTAAAAAAAAACAATCACGAAAAGTCTCTCAATTATAAATAAAGCAAAGCTATACCTTGACGAGAATGCAGTCCGTACATTATACTGCACTTTGGTACTCTCATACCCTACCTATGTTGAAGTGTGGGGAATACAGTACACAATGAATCCTTTAATCACATTACAGAAACGAGCAGCTCGAATCATTCACAAGGTTGGTTTTCGGGAGCACACTCATATCCTGTTTATTCGGTCAAAGTTGTTTGAATTGAATGATCTTGTAAAATATAATACATCAATAATCTTGTATAAAGCATTCAACAAATTATTACCGACTAACCTACAAAATTTTTTTTTATAACTCGAGATCAAGTTCATAATTTAAGAGTATATGGACATTTTTCATTGCAGAGAGCTCAATCCACTCGGAAACGTTTTTGTGTGTCTTTGAAACAAACTGAACGCACAGCACAAGCAATGTCAAACTGTTAGTAAATTCCTCTTTATATTTTGACCAGACTCTATGTTTATATGTTGTACTTGATCTTAACACGTGGTGGTCCCGTCCATACCATTGTTGGTATAAATTGTTGTATCTATGCAATAACTACTTGTTGCCTGTGGCAACGCCATCATGATAAAACATCTGTATATACATCTCTGAACAAAGTAACAGTGAAGCTCATTGTGTCAATTACTAAATGAGAATTGGGGGTGGGCAGAATTGTTCTTCAGATCTACATGTTATATATTGTCCTTTGAACTACATGACTATGTGGATTATTGTCTACTTTGTATTCCTCCTCTGTGCCACTGCCTGAAATAAGTAAATAAATGAAAATAAAAAAACATTCCATGGCAGACAACATTGCTTCGGGAGTGACGATTTTACGAAGAAACGTCCATAGTCATTGCGGTGGATGTTACGTAACGGCTAACACTACGTGCACATTCTTAAAAATCACACAAACATTTTCGCACAGGGGAAGGCAATGTGATCTTGAACAAGCATGGACTAATTTTTTTTTTTAAACTTTTTCACTTTTCAACTAGGGTCGACTATGGGCTGGAATAGATTTTGACTTTTGAAATAAAATAGCCTAAATGGCAGTATCTATAACAATACAAAATTAAATAGAAAAACAAATTGTAGTGCTCAAAAGTTTTAAAAAAGTAGCTATGTGCTCGTTAAGTTTCAGTTTAGCTTTAGACGACTAAAACGCGCACAAAGCAGCGTTTGATCTGAGGCTCGTGTTTGGACTGTTGCTGGACAACCTTCTGCTTGTACTATTTTGGAAACAAAGCTTTTGAGGCGGATTATGACCAAGATTAGTGCACTAGAGCTATCATTCACCACAGCCTGATCATCTGCAGAAGAAACCTTTACAAAGCCATGCAGACTTCATGTGTTTTTGGAGGTTTGTCTTAATTCTACTTTGTTTGATTTAGAGGCAATTTCACCTCAGCTTTGGCTCTGTGTTTATCCCTATTTTAGACCTGGCTCAGCCCTATAATCCAGCCTCGTTTACTCACCGGCAGTTTGTGGTTGAACCCTTTCACTTTGATGACCAGGCCGTGCTCTCCTGCCACCAGTTTATAGTCCAGCTGGGCCACCTCCGCCTCGTAGGCCGGCTCCGCCAGGTTGTGTCCCAGGATGTTGACCAGCAAGTCGAACAGTACCACGCTGTAGACAGAGGGGGAGCGGGAGGAAATTAAACCGCCGCAACAAGACAAAAGCGGTGCAGAAGGAAGAAGATTTTTCATGTTTATTTGTAGCTCACTTTCTTGCAGACTTCTGGATGACGGGGGAGATTATGTGGAATCGGATGTAGGCTGTGGAGAGGAGGAGAGAGAGCAGAGAAATGTATTTTAACAGTTGTTATATTGGTGGTGCTACGTGACTCCCCAGGTGTTATTGTTTTGAAAAGTTTCGGCCTGGTTTGAGACAGGTCTAGTAAATAAATCCATTCCTCTTCTGGCAGTAGCGTAACGGTTTACCTTTTGGTATTTTGAACTTGTTGTCTTTCTTGTACCAGAGGCAGCCCATCTCGCTGTCTACGATCCGAACGGGCAGCTCTGTGTCCGGGCAGTCCGAGGGCTTCAGGCTGAAGTCGGTGGCTGAGGAGAAACAAAGAAACAAATCAACTGAAGTGTCTACCTGCTCTTCTTCCCGCGTGATGTGCCGTCCAATAAAACTCACCGCCAAAAGAAGAACTATGACCCTTACGCGGCACAAAACACATTTCGTCACATATGGGTAAAACTGACTGGATAAACGCAGCTGTTTGCCAAAGAGAGTGTGCCTTTTCATCCACATAAGGCTAAAGCTAAGGAAAGCGAATCTTAAAAGGGACTATTGTCACAAATCTGGAGAAACATGCAACAAAAGTTCTTGGATTAAAAAATGGCATTAGACGAGACAAGCGTGTTAATTGGTGAAAGGAGCCTGCGGCCAAATTGCAGCTCTCCTTGTGTGACCCTACAAAAGTGCAAAAACTAGGTTCTTCACAATCTTCCGCTACATCCGATGGTTGTATGAAGTTAACTCCACTCACCAATGAACTCATTTTCAGCAGGAAGATGGAGGCTGCTGTCCAGCTCCAAGTTTCCGCTCCACTTCTCCATCCACTCGGGAGCAATGTCTGAAAGGCAAAGATATATAAAAACAAATACATTGAGATGCATGGTATTCTTTTGCAGACAAAGAATTTGGCCTTGCTCTTTGCATATCAAGCTGCATTATGCTCTTCTCTGTAGACTGTGTAAGACACTGTGTTTTGGGTCAACAACAATGATCTGCCCCTCCTGATACCGAGGGGTTCGAGCGCCCGCATGATCCTGGAGCTCTGTTGTCGGGGCTTCGTGCCCCTGGTAGGGTCTCCCACGGCAAACAGGGCCTAGGTGACGGGTCAGACAAAGGGCGGTTCAGAAGCCCCTTATGAGAGACCAACAGGCCCAGTTAGAAGCATGAGGCTGTCCGTCTGTGGACCCACCACCTGCAGGAGGAGCCATAGGGGCTGGTGCAATGTGATTTGGACGGCTGCCCCTACGACCCGGCAACGGACAAGTGGAAGAAAATGGATGGATGGATGGAACAATGATCTGGACAGGGCCCATTCGACCAGCTTTCCTGCAGCAGAGCGGACACGGTCAGGGTTATTTCAGGGAGATACCACACACCCATGTTGAAGACTGCAGAGTCTCCATCATGACTGTAAATGAACAATGGAGTGAGGAGGCATTTGGAGAGGGCTAATGGAAGCCCATTCACGCTAGACGCTTAGCTGTGTTTTTGGAGCCTGCAACCACGTGGAGGCAAGAATGACAAGCCTTTCTCCAATGACTCCGCCAGGAGTCGCTGTGGCCTTGCCGCCGGACGCACGTGGTGTTTGGAGGAGATTTCCAGCACGGGTAGAAGAGCTCAGGGGATTGGACAAGACGGCAGCATCCATCAGAGGAGGAGAGCTACAATAAAATTTGCTAGGATTTAATCAACTATATCAACTCTGCTACACTATATTAGTTATTTTAGACATGTTGTATCTTGTAATTCAATAAATCAAGATAGGAATTTGATATTAACAAGTCCCTCTGAAGAAGTCTGTTGGAGTTCCTAAAGTATAGATGTTGCTGCAAGAGTGTATAGAAACTTTGAGATGTTTTGTAACATCTGAGCATGAAAGAAAATGGCCATATTTGGATTACAGAAGATAGCAAACATGTCATTGAGGGAGAAAGTGATTTCTTTCAAAGCTACGTCATAAAATAAGCACTGCAAAGAGTGAGTTTGGTCAAGTTTTTCCTCTGACATCAATACTAAGATGTTAAGGGAGCACACTAGCTTAAGATATTAACCTTTCCACCTGCTTGTCGCCTTCAAGAGGGGCAGACTGTTCGAGCAAAGATTGTCCGGCACCCGCCCTCACTTCCTTAGAGCTTCAGCAAGAAGTAAGCTACAATTAGTACCCTGATGTACAGTCTATGGCCTCGACTGAAGGACAGCCTCATCCACCAGGCTGTCAGGAAGCTTAACTCTCCCCCTTCCCTCCCTCTGCTGTCCCATGTCGTGTTTGATAATGCACATAGATTTCTAGCGAGCAGGCCGGCCATCATGCTGTACTGTATTTATTGAGGCAAACCACAAAACCTGGATCTTAACAACAGCGGCTTCATCTCCGCTCCCCATAACAGACCTTTTGCGCGCTGTGATCTCGTCTGAAACCCCCGAAATCCTGCAAACTACGAATAAGCGCGTCTAAACTGGGACTGCTTGCATTTCATCACATCGACTAACAGGAGGGAGAAGTCGATGTGTGCTCAGAGTTGCTGCGTTGTGAAAACAGGGAGAGTGCGCGCACAAACATACCCTCCACGCTGTACTGGGTGCCAAACCACTTCTCCCTGAGGGGACAGTGGCCCTCGTGCTCCGGGGACAGCAGCATTAGGTTGGCCCTGTCTGGAGTGAGGAGGGACAGAGCGCCGCTGATCACCTGCGAGCACATAAAACAACAAGTCCTCAGCGTACGTGGGCACACTTTTAATCCGTCATCTCTACACAGCAGTGTTCATGTCGTCGACTGAAATATTTCGTCATCGTTTTAGTCAAAGTAATGTTTTTGGCTGACTTAAATTAGGCTAAAACTAAAGTTGTTTATGAGACTAAAATCATGAATAAAATGCCCAGATATTTTCCTCGACTACATTATGACTAAATAACAATGAAAAGAAGAGACTAAAATCATCTAAAATAACAGAAGACTGACTAAAAATGTTAAAATTAACACTTTAAATTAACACTGCTAGACAGTAGCCTTGAGAAAAGACCATTTCTAATCAAATCATGTCAAGCTGCAAGAAATAAAGCCTTCTTATTAGGGCTGGGTAACGTTTGTTTTTTGAAATATTTGTTGTCTAGAACCAGAAAACAGACCAATAATGTATTGGGTTCATGTCAGGAAATGTGTGAAAAATTGGGAAATATTTGGGTGAAATTTTGCAAACATTGGTAATAAAAAAAAAATATATATATATATATATATATATAAAATAGAAAACATGAAAGAATTGGGGCAAAATAAGAAAAATAAAGTGGGAAAATTAGGCAAAAATGTGTCGAAAAAATTGGGAAGAAAAATAAATTGGGAACAATTTATTTGGTGTTGTGTGTATTGTCCCTTTCTGATCTTCTTCTTTTAGTGTAACAAATTTACCTATTTTTTGCATTTTTAACTATATGTTGTTATACATCATTCACTTTGTACGTCTCTGTCATAGTGTTTCGCTGTATGTTTGTGCCTGTTGTATGTTCTACCTGTCTTGACATCAACCTGCCATGGGACTACGGATGAAAATTAGCCTATATGGCTAACTCCGGTACATTTACATGTTGAAAAACACATGTTGATTAATGTGCACTGTCCCAATTCAAAAATAAAAAAATAAAAAATTCAAAACCACTGATTCACTTCCTTTAATATTGTCCCTGGACCACCAGCACGGAAACTTGTATCTAAGCATAATACGATTTTTTTTTCCCGTACCTGCTTTTGCCACTTTCCATTTTTTCAATACCTGTAGTAACTTTTTCCCCCCCGATACCATACTGGTATCGTTTAACAGTACCCAGCGCTACTAAACAGCTGGGACTTGGTAAAAAATACAACGAGAAAATGTAGCCTGTCAAAAGGCATATCTAACTGGGAAATAATGTATGAATAATAAAAATGAACATGAGAAAAATGTTGACTTTTTCGACAGCTTTTACCTCTGGGTCGTACGTGAACATGAGCTGGTCTCCCGTGAGGAAGTCTTCTTTGGGGAACAGCTGCATGTTTTCGCACACGTCTTCCACATACTCGATCGGGTCAATCTGCCGCACAAATCACAACACGTTTCAAAAAGGTGGCATTGGCTTTTAGCATCCAACTGCCCGAATGTCTGCACGCTAACCTGCTCCTGGTAGTGAAACTCGTTGGCTTCAATCTTCTGAATCTCTTCGTATATCCTGTTGGCAAACACACAGATGGGAGTGTCAGGATATTGTGTTTGACAGAAAACTCAAAGATGGGGGAAATATTTTTTTGTACGTTCAAAGTATTTATGCAGTAAAAATAATTCAGCAATTTCCCCCCCAAAAAAGTAATACTTTAGACGACATGTATGACCTTAATTCTGGCAAAATTCAACAACCTTTAATAATTTTGAATAAACTTAACAAAATACACAAAAGGGACAAGGTGAAGATCCACCTTCTGATGAAACAATTATAATTGGCTCAGTTTCTATCAGAGCACCCCAAAGTAACAGTTACAAAAAAGTCCCATAAGCGATGGCCACAGAATGTTTTTGGCTAACTTCCTGTTGGTCAGTGTAGGGTAACGACTACTTCCTGTCCACATTTTAACATAGTTTTAAAAATCAAATAAGATTTAAAAAGAGAAGCAAACTTAAATAAACATCAAGCAGAGTGTGTTTCATAAAAAATGCGTTAAAATTGTGGAGCTATTTTACCACTTGTTAGCGTTCACGTTAGCTTCAAGGCCAAAACACTGATAAACACAGAAGTCTCCCAGAGTTAAGTATTTACATCCTGAGTAAAGTTTTTTCACGTGTTGCAAGTAATTATCCAACAGCTGCTTGTTTTTTTTGCCACGCACAATATATTTGTTTAACTGAACACGACACGGCTAACTCTCCATAGGAATAAACACAGTCATTACCCTCGGAAGTTAGCATCAGGTCATGAAAACATTCCATGCACAGAATAGTACCATTTGAAACCAACTAAATGTAACTACTGTCTTTGAGAATAGCCCTTTCTTAAGTCAAAAGTATGAAATTGCAACAGTGCCTTTGCTGTGGTCCGAGTGTCTGCAGCATCTTCAAGTACTGAAATACGAGCTGAGTCACCTGCAAAGAAAAAAAGAAACACACTCTCAGACCTGCAAATATTTACCACCGACAACAGAAGTAACGACTTGTTCATAACTTTGCTTCATTTTTCACTGTACAAAACACACTGAGGCCTTGGGGATGTACGCGGAGCGGCACACGGCTTTATTGTCGAGGCATTGCTCTGAATGTGGCATATAATAAAGAGGACAATGTTGCTCAAGGTGAATTGTAATGCAAGTACTCGAAGGCATTGACGGCTTAGAACTTTTGTAAGGAAATACGTTTGTCCGACTGGAGAACATAATATTTTGCACAGAAAACCCTTTCCATTTTACAGCAGAAAGTCTGCGCCAAGGTCCAGGCTTACAATGGGTATATTATTTTGGTTTGTGTCGCAGAAAACTTTCTCGGTTTCACATCACGTCCATAAAGTTTGTGATCGCAAGAAAGTTGACCAATTTACTGCAAAAGAACATTTGTTTTGATCGAGACAATCTCTTCTTCCTGGACCAAAGGGATCTCCATTTGGTTTGAACAATAGAACCGAACTGTTTAATCTGCACACTATCAGTTACAGAAACAATGCCAATATGGGAGACAGCGGAGTATGGTTGGTCAAGGAGACATTTCTAACTATATTGAAAAAATGACTATTGACAAGATTGTATACGCCCATGTTGTTTTATGGTTTGTAGGGGTGTCGTTTATTATTGTGTCCGTACCAACATTATCTTCTTGTGCTGTTGTGAAGCACTTTGTAACTGCTGTACATTCATTCTGCCTGATCAAAGACACAGGCATCAACAATTTGGGACAAGGACTTAGAAGAAATTCTTGGAACAATATTTTGTATCCATTGTTTTGTTTGCTATTTGGCTAATTGTGCAACCATTTCAAGTCAACAGGTCTTAAATATGGAGCTTAAAAAATGTATAAATGTTTCATTATTGTGGACGTCTCAACTTTGATATTTTAAAATTTGAAAATATGTTACTGTAAGAATCAACTTGTAACAATGAAATGCGGGCAAAAGAGCTGGTGAAGAGCTTGACTGGTGCTCCTCCTGCTGGCAGCTGTAGGAATTATTTTCTTAAAAAACGTACAGTCTGGTTAGAAGCTCCAGCAGTGCGTGATAAACACACTTCGAGCACAGAACGGCTCACAATCAATAATGTTGGATAATGAGCTTTAAAAATGTGGAGGACAGTTTTTGCATTTGAACAATGACGTGAGTGTAATCAGTAAGTGCAGAACGAGGTGCTGACACCGTAGAAGAACAGGTAAAATGATCTTTTGTCCCGAGCATTACTCAAAACTGCTTGAATGATAAGATAAGATAATCCTTTATTGATCTCACAACGGAGAAATTCACTTGTTACATTTGGCATTCAGTAAGATCACTCAGGGTGTGCAAAATAGACATGTGCAGACAGTTAAATGGTAAAAAGAGGTATCTTATGTACAATAAGTAAAAGCAAAAATCTTAAGGGGTGGAGTTATAACAATTAGGAAATAAGCATGAATAAAAATAGAATAAAAGTTTGAACAGACAATAAAACAAATTAGAATATCTAGGTGCAAAGTTTACAGTCCTAGTGCCGGTTGTCAATAAGTGACGCGGGTACAGGGAATAAAGTGGCGCTGATACAGAGATTATTGCATGTAGTTTTGCAAAGGTGTGTTATTGCACATGTTACTTTAGAGTCTTGTTGTACTGTCTGACAGCAGTGGGGATGAAGGCCCTGTGGTAGCGCTCCTTCTGGCACTGAGGGTGTCTCAGTCTGCCACTGAAAGAGCTGCTCAGCTCCTCTACAGTCCCGTATAGTGGGTGGGAGATGTTGTCCATGACGGAGGTGAGCATGGCTAATAGCCTCCTGTCCCTCACCTCCTCCACAGAGTGCAGGGGGCAGCCCAGGACAGAGCTGGCCCTCCTGTTCTTGTCCCGCTCTGTGCTGCCCGGGGCCCAGCACACGGACTCTAGCTCTTCTTAACTTGCGGAGAAAGTAGAGGTGATTACTTTTCTTGACCAGAGATGTAGTGTGCATGGTCCAGGAAAGGTTCTCTGTGATGTGCACACCCAGGAACTTGGTGCTGGTCACCCTCTCCACTGCAGTACCGTTGATTGTTAGGGGAGCATGCTGGACCCGTGCTCTTCGAAAGTCCACAACGATCTCTTTTGTCTTCTCCACATTTAGAGAGAGGTTGTTCTGTGTGCACCACATGGCCAGACTGCTCACCTCACTCCTGTAGTTTGACTCGTCTCTGTTGTTGATGAGACCCACCACTGTTGTGTCGTCTGCAAACTTGATAAAGAGGTTTGACTCGTACTTTGGTCATGGGTCAGCAGAGTGAACAGGAGGGGGCTCAGCACACAGCCTTGGGGAGCCTCCGTGTTCAGTGTGATGGTTCTGGAGGACTTTCCGCCGACACGTACAGCCTGTGGTCTCCCCGTCAGAAAGTCCAGCAGCCAGTTGCACAGTGATGTTGATCCCCAGGTGGAGCAGTTTGTGTATTAGCTGCTGTGGGATTATAGTGTTGAATGCTGAGCTAAAGTCTAAAAACAGCATTCTAACGTAAGAGTCCTTTGTTTCAAGGTGAGTGAGGGCTGAATGAAGCGCAGTGGAGATGGCATCTTCAGTTGAGCGATTGGACCGGTAAGCAAACTGGTATGGGTCCAGGGTGGGAGGGAGAACAGACTTGATATGTTCCATGATGAGCCGCTCGAAGCACTTCATAAGAATTGGACTGAGTGCTACTGGGCGGTAGTCATTAAAGCAGGAGGGCGGTGACTTCTTTGGCCCCGGAATGATGGTGGTCGCTTTGAGGCACTTTGGGACCACAGCCTGCTGCAGAAAATGTCTGTGAAGACTTCAGTGAGTTCATCTGCGCAACCTTTCAGTACACGACCTGGTATGTTGTCTGGACCCAGTGCTTTGTGTACGTTGATCCTGCTCAGGGATCTTCTCACACTCTCTGGAGATAGCTTCAGCACTTGGTCTTCAGGAGGTGGTGTTGACTTTTGTGCCGGGGTTCTGTTGAGTGCCTCGTAGCGAGCAAAGAATTCATTTAGAGCATTAAACAGAGAGGTGTCACTGTCACAAGTTTGTCGAGGAGGTTTATAGTCTGAGATGGTAATGAGTAATAGTAATGATCTTAATATCACTTTATATGCCTACACATCTGTAAATACAATCCCGCTGTTGTTCAATGTCAAATTGTTGTTGTCTTACCACACGTCACTTTATTTAATTTTATCTTATTTAAGGCACTTATAGCCTTATAGTTTAACGTTCTTAGCTTATTTTTATCTTAATTCTGTGTTACATGTTCTATGTCGCACGTTTGCACCGAGACAAATTCCTAGTTTGTGAACCCTGTTCTGAAACAATGGCAATAAAACCTATTCTGATTCTGATTCAGTCGCTCATCTGCCTCTTTGCTCCACACTTTCACAGACCTCTTCTGTGCTGGTTCCCTTCGCACCTTGGGTGTGTATTCCGGCCGCAGTAGGACCAGGTTGTGGTCTGAGCGTCCGAGCGGGGAGAGGGGGGCGGAGGTGTCAGCGTCCTTCATGTTAGCATACAGTAAGTCCAGGGTCTTATTGTTCCACGTGTGGCACTTTACGTACTGTGTGAATGTGGGGATATAGTGGCAGAGAGATAGGCGTGATTAAAGTCACCGGTGATGAGCGGCAGGGCGCGGGGATGATGCATCTGGATCTGGGTCACTGTGCTGAGGATGCGTTCACAGGCTGCCGCGGCATCAGCCTAGGGGGGAATGTACCAACACATCACGACCATGTGCGAAAACTCCCTCGGTAGATACCGAGGCCTCATGCTCACTATGATCATTGTGAGCAGGTCCCGGGTGCAGATCTGTTCTTTCAGGTGCGAGTGACCGGGGTGGCACCATCTTTCATTGACAAAAAAACGCTACTCCCCCGCCTTTCTTCTTTCCGGTCCCCTCGACACACCGGTCTGCGCGCACGAGTTTGAATCCATCCAATCCATGTTGTGAAATACTACTCCAGGTCTGTCTTTAAGGACGGAAATACGTTAAAACATGGTTTAAACCTCAAGAAAGTCAATTTTGCATGACACGTCCACTTTAACCCTTGTGTGGTCCTTGGGTTATTTTGACCCGAAAGCCACTAGAGCCGCAGCCCATCCAAATGGCCCAAGGATCATACAAGGGTTAAATGCAGTAGTTGCGGCATCAACCCTTGGCGTAATCTTGGATTCCTTAAATATTTAACATGTTTTACACAAAGTCAAAAACGTCCTCCCTTCCCGTGATCTCGATCTTGTTTTCATTCACTCCATTAACTCCCTCCTCTCCCGTTATGAGAAAACACTCTCGCGCCTCTGATTGGTTCAAACGCAGCAGCTGGGCTTCTCACGCGTCGCCCAGGTTTTTCCCCCCACTTCACTCACTACTTGTGCGTCTTGAAATTGATTAAAATATTTTTCGGACCCCATTTACAGCTCGTTTAGACCAAGCATCAAGTTGAGTTTCCGAACTTTCAACACCTCCGAAACAAAAGCCTTTCTTTAAGACTCACACTCCTAATATCTCGTCCAAACGTATAAAACGTACACTTATAAAGCCATTGTCTGCGCCATTAGGTCGACCAAACACAATGCTGTTCTGATCTAATCTCTATTGTGCTTTGAACGCCTCTTCACAACATCCTTGAGGCTGTTTGAAGAGCGAGTTATCTGTGTTAGCATCAGACTTTAGTTCAGACACCGACACGACGAGTAATCAGGTACCCCCCCCCCCCCCCTATTGTCGTCATGGCAACCAACAACATCCCCTCTACCTGAAATAACCTGGCGGAACGGTGACGGCGGCGTCGTGTGGGCCCGCGCTTGTTCTTTCACGTGAACACAGAATGGAGTTTGTCAGATACGAGCGCTGCACCAAATAACACAAATACCACCTCATTATAATGTGACAGGAGCCAAGAATAAGATGCAGCAGCACTGTTTATGGAGCGAGACAATATTCCAATTAATATCATACAATTGAATGTCCCATTTAGTAGATCTACCTTGGACTTAGTTGCTAATGTAAACACATTTTAGAATCCAATGCCTGTAAATTTGTCAATCTCTAATGAGTTGAGGACGTTTCGCCTCCATGTTCTCGCTCTTGCAGTCCAGTCCTGTCGACGGTATAAGAAAAATGTCTACTACAGTGGAAATCCTGGTTGACTGAGATGCTACACAAACATGAAAAGCTATATTATGATGTAAATTGTATTGATGCTAGTCAAAACAATGTTTTACAGATAAAACATACTGCACTATGGGGTGGGAACCTCACGATTCAATACAGTACGTGATACATGGCTCACGATAATGATAACCTCACGATACTCACGATACTCCGATAATTGATATATTACACAAAAATGACCTGTACTGAGTTAGTATTTCTAATTGCCGTGGCTTGCTAGCGGTAGCATGCTAATACTAACGTCAACTAATCAAAGCTGGGACAGAAATTATGATTGGATTACCAAATAAATAAATAAAAAGCCACTGCTGGAGTGGCCACGTGTTTTATTTTTGCTTATGAAAGGAGGTAAAAAATTAAAAAAATAAAACACTGATCCAAAACATTTATTATATTAATGTGTTTATATTAATGCAACCTAAAGCCTGTCTTATATCTGAGGATATAGTGTAACTGCCTATGTAACATGTTGTTTGCTAGAAAAGGTAAGACTTTACCCTGGAGGAAAGGGGATCGTTCACTTCTTTCACTCACAGCAGCTACTTTTAAGAAAGTCTCTTTGTATCAGTTAATATTGGAAATCAGCAGATCTCAAACTCCCAGTATCGGTATCGAAAGCAAAAAAGCTGGATCAGTGCATTGTAGTGCTGCCCTCTACTGTTCTGACTGAATTCTTGATCATTATAGGCTTCAATTGACTGTGAAAACTGTGCACTAACTCATTAATATGCATGACTTCATCAAAAGTATTGATATCGGAATAAAATGTATCGTCCTGCAAAATATCACGATATATTGCAAGATCGATATATTGTTACACTCCTACTGCACCATTTAAGGTACCTGGATGCATAACAGACTGCTTAAATGTGCTTAAATGGTTTGCCCTTTAGAAAACAAAAAATAATTGGATAAACTGTTAATTAAAAGAGATATTTCATCTTTATTTATTATTACAAATTAAAGTCAAAATTCTGTCTGATTCCTCTCGCTCCTGTTCTTTATGTCCAAAACTCTAAATATTTACAGGTTTTGTGTATTTTATGTACAGTATTTACATTATAAGAATACAAAACCATCATATTCATGTTTGTTCAAATAACTCACAGTATTTGTGTCCAAATCTTATTTTCATACTCGTTTACCATTGCAGCTTTTATGTGATTTTTTGGAATGCCAGGAGAGTTCCTGACTTCTGACTTTCTGAATTGCGTTTTATAAACTAATTTTTGTCACTTTGTTCCATTGCTTTGGAATTGAACCTGTTTTTGATGTCTGTTCCTTTTAAATTATAGTAATTTTTTCTTTGTTCAAACCGTTCTCCAATGTTCGTGGGCAATATTTTCTTATTGGCTTTACAGAAAACCTGAATAATATTATCAACTATATCATAAAATATTGGTGACTTACATTTGATTAATAGTGGGTTTGATGGATCTCTATATCTAATATCATAGATTGTTTTCAGAGCCCGTCTTTGTAAAATGAACAGCTCGAGCCCTAAATGTCCAAACAGTAAGTTAAATATGGCACAGAATTTAATCACTGTGTTGTATAAAGTAGCAGATTGATTTAGAGAAGATTTGACTTTATGTAACAGCGCAATGAATTTTGTGCCAATTTTCCTTTTGTATAATGCATATGTGACTTCCATTGGAGGTCCTCATCAATGAATGTTGTTTCTTTAACCCTTTGAAAGTCCATCCAGTCTATTTTTATTGATGCATCAACAGTTTTTCTTTTGTCATTGCATATTATTCTCTTAACCCCCATCTGAACCGAGCACATTTTCTCCAGTTTGGCTTTACAAAAACCTAAAAGCTTCTTAAGAAAACGTCAACAAAACGTGACAAAAACGGAAGAAAACAAACAAACAGCAAAAGCACGACAAAAACGCTTCAAAACTGTGACAAAAAACGTGGCAACAGCTTGACAAAGGAATTGCATTCAGTTTTGTAGGCCTTAGCCTTCAAATGAGGCGTGTTGCGCTCCAGTCGAGAAACTAAGATTTCTGTAAAGCCAAAACTGGAGAATATGCACTCTGTTAAGTGGATATTAGGGGTGTCACGATTTCAATTTTTTGAGTCACGATTATTGTGAAACAAAAAATTGCGATTTTACGATTATTCACGATTATTCCCAGAATGAAAGGAAAGAACTGATATTTTTAGTTTTTGTCTTTAAAAAGCTTTTTAATACTTGTAAACAGTCACTGTTTCTAAAAATGAAAAATGCTTTAAGATTGTTTTGCATTAAAATAAATAGGCCTACATTGAATAATACAAAACAATGTCAACTTTACTTCTTTATAATGACCATATTTATCATAATTGTTTTACTATATATTATTAGGCCACAAGCTATGGTCTCAAAAGTTAAGCTGTTGCTTAATTATTTTGATGAACAGAGAATTAAACGTGTTTACTAAGTGACTAAGGAGACTCTTATGAACAGCTGATTTCCACACGTGCGCGGTTTCACTTTTCTTTCTGTCGCGCTAAAGCAGAGCGGAGCGTTAGCTTTTTGTTTACATCCTGAGCCGGTTGTGGCGGATATTTCCGAACATTTGGACTTTTTTGGGAAGTATGCAGTTCGTTACCTTGACCTGGACATTTACAGCGAAGGATTATCTCCAAGATGTTGTTTATATTCGACGTAGCCGATATCAGCGCCTTTTGCTGCAACTTTCTGACGACAGGGTTTACATAACGGACGTCCATCGAAAACAACAACGCCTTGGTCATGTTTTGGATCCTAAAGACGTCCCACTCTGCTGACTTTAATCGTTTTTTGGGTGGATACAACACTGGAGGAGAGCGTCCTCCTGCCTCGCTCAACTACCGGTGAGTTTACGCACTGTTTGAGGCGCGCAGCGGCTCGTGCGTCCGCGTGAAACATTTCTGCGGTAAACCGTGGCTTCTGAAATTCTTACGGATAACCTACCGCGTCCTTTTATAATCGCGGTAATCGTAAAACCGGTTAATCTTGACATCCCTAGTGGATATAGTCTCTTTTTTTTTCTTTTTCAACAACCAATGTATTAAAATAAAAACAAATGTTTTATTCTTTTGAGTACTTCATTAACTACTTCTGTTCTCCTGTAGCTCTTTCCCTGAGTAAAATAAGGCCGTGTCATCGTCCAATAACTGCTGAAAGCCACACTGCAGAACATTGCAGCTTATATGTCGCAACAGCAACTCTTAAAACTCTAAATATAAACATGTTGCCAAACCTACTACTCATATCAAGCTATTCAACAACGGAAAGCAAAACCCCAGGAATAAAGTTAATGCTTGTACTACGTTTTATTCTCTTCATTGGGCGAGATGTTACATAGGAGGCCTTTAATTGGAACTAAACTGACCTTTAGACCAGACAAAGCTTTGGAGAACGACAGAATGTGCAGGTTTTATCATGAGACCCAGAGATAATTGGTCTTTTGTTTCTCTTTCTCTGCAGAAACAATTGCCGCATTTGCGATTTGCCAGCTACGGTCACTAAAAACCGAGGCTCATCTCGCTGCCCTCGTACCTGGTAGAAGTTCTGGAAGCCTTCGTCGGTCAGTGTGATGGAGATGGAGAAGATGGAGTAGGTTGTGTTCTGGTCAAATCCAGTTTCGCTGTTTCCTCCGAAGAGAGCGAGAGCCCAGCACCTAGAAGGAAAAAAATAATGCAGGAAAGAACTGGGTTAACACCTGGCCACGTCATCTGCCACTCTCATTTATCAAAGGCAGCTGGTTTCAGAGAGAAAACGGACTTTAACATACTTTCAAGAGACCCTTGCATAGGGATTTCACTTGTTGCTGCTTTATACCCTTCAGCTTTGACATTTTCTGCAGGATCACTTGAAATAACATCTGTGTCAACAAAATATCCTTATGTTTGATGGTATGTTCTTATGTTTGACGGTATTATAAAATAAAGTTCGACTGGAGGGTAGCAGATGGCGCAACTTCCTTCTTTTGTGCACCAGTGATCAGAGCAGCAGTAAACACAAAACTTAGAAATAAGGATACGTGCTGGCAAACATGCTGAACAGCGAGGGGAAGGGAGTTATACGCTCGGACACACCTTTTCAAATTAATTCCTATGGAACTTGGGCGACGAGACAAAAAACCCTTGCAGGCGACATTCATGCACGGGAAATGTCTCGCTTGTTCCCGTAGACGTCGTGCGCACATGGGCTTGAAAGCTGAAAAATGTCCAACCTTTGTTGCTGTTGCCTGGCACTGCAACCAAGTCAGCGACAGTTTTCTGAAACAGGGACAAACCCAGGAGGCGGTGCACCGTTTCAGAGGAGAGGAGAACCAAAAACATGCTGCTCAGGTTGGCACACAATGGTGGCGCTCAGTCGGATTAACCCAACACCTAAACGAGATTTTGTTGAACAACGACAAATAAAGCACTTATGTACTTACTTTAATTGACAAACAAATGATCCAAGGGTGCTACAGAGGGCATCAACGGACACATGCATGTATTCAATTGATTGAACAAAACTGAGGAAAAGAACAGGGTGTCTTATTTTCTCATGGGTGTCCGGTAAGATTTTTATCAGTTCCTCAATACAAGTAGGCCTATTAGAAAACATAATTTCCAACCAAAAGCACTTTTAATGATCAACATTCACAATTTCTTTCATTTAGGCTAAAACCTTTATCAATGATGCTCTGTCTAAGAATTTAGACCATGTAAAATGCCCTCCACTCTCATAACTCAACAGTGGTGTGAACCACGCCAATTCCTTTCCAGCGTGGATCAGAAAGGAGTGTGATGGGTTTCGTTGCCGCTGTCAGTCCCTCCAGGATTTTGCGATCACAACCAACACAAAATCAAGCAAACTCCGCGAAATCAGTGCGGCTTTGTAACTTTTCCAAAAGCCGCAACTTTCCCGCAACTATTCCAATAATCCGCAATATCCTTCGCAACTATTCCTTAACTCCGCAACATCTGTGCACCTAAAGCGAGTTTCTGTTCAGTTGCATCCATTTTACTTGTTATATTTGCACGTAGAAAGTCATGTCCAGCACTTCGGCAGGTTTAAGTCATTAAGACTGAAGCGAGAAGTTTCTCATCTGCTCTGCCTCCTCTCACTCGCCTGGGTCTGACTTTACAGTGAGGACCACTGTGTGCCCCTTTCGCCCTCTGTCCAAGTCTCGTTTCTCAGCTACTGCATCATTATTTGGAGATAAAGGCTTTATATGACAGACAAACGCTGTGTGTGAAGTTCGATTGCTGCTGTTGCCCGTGACGCGGTGCCGTTTGTGTGAAGGACTGGTGCTTCCTTAACTGTACGAACTTTTGACATCACAGCTGTTGAACCAGAGTTGAAGCTCAACGTTAATGAGCCAAATAAAGAGACAGTCATCCTTTGGTCTGTTGTCCTCCGAGTTTCATTTATTAAGGACTCTTATCATAGTTATATGGACTCAGAGCTTGGCGCTCACAGCAACAGACAGGTGCTTGTTTGCTCCGGAGGATGGTTCTGTTTTTTTTTAGATTATATAACTATTTAAAATAATGCCCGTTTTAAGTGTTTTCTTATTTCCCAGAGTTTATTTGGTTTAAACTGATGTAAAATGCAAAGAAAAGTTTGGAAAAAATGGGCCTCGCAATCAGGCAGTTTAGCCCGCAACAATCACGGAAAATGGCCGGGAAATCCTGGAAGGACCGCTTTGCCGTTTTCACTACAGAGGCAATGAGTTTCGCCGGTCACTGTGTCGTCTGTGGCCTCGCGTGTGAGGAACCCGCCCGACTCCGGACCGGATCAAAACAGGTTTGGTGAAGAGACCATAAAACCCAAAGGAGCTTCATGGAAATGTGTGTGACGTACACCAGAGAGTGGGCTGGCGCTTTAGTGTGGAAAAGGGAGAAGGAATTACACATCAAACGCACGCACTCAAGGCATGTTTTTTTTATAACTGAAAAAGCTTGAAAATAGACTACCTTGTACTATGTTACCCTTACTTCCAACTCTTAACTAGAAAATCTGTTATCTGCCTCATCTCCGTTCATTAGACATCACATTGTAAGCGCTGTACTTGTTATGCCACCAAACTCCTTTCCTCCGCATTTGTCCAGAAACTCTGACTAATTAACAGTAACGCCGGCCCCGAGATGTGACCTTGTGATTATTTTCCTCAAAAACACCCTCTCTGACTCAGCAGTTTACTTCAGTTAAGTGCACTTTTGTTGTGTTGTTTTGTGTGTTGTTGTTGGGAAAGAAGAACGGCGCAGTTTAAATGGCACTGCTGTGTGATGGGACTATAGAGTGGCCGTTTTCTTCGCCACTTCGCCAGAGCAGGGTTAGAGAAGCATATGGGAAGATGGGGACGCGTGATTCATCGTCAAGTGGGTGGGCTAAGAGTGTAGCTTTCGGAATCGCTCAAGGCTAGCTCTCGAAGTGTCCAAAGGATGATGTGCACTCATCAGTATGAAGGTCTGTTTAATTGGGTGTTTAAGGGCTCTCTGCCCGGTAAATGAAATGCAGCGCAGAGACACGGAACGATGCTGCGCACAGACGATCACACAAAACAGCTCCACAAAACGTGCGCTTTGAAGAAAATCATGGCTTTTTCATGGATTTTGTTAATATTTGGACATGAATATTGCAACCCCTCTCCCATCCCATGTTTTTTGATCAATTGATTCCATATTTTCATTGTTTCTTTTTAAGTGTTTTGGCGGGCTGTGTGTAATGCAACTGTGATCTAACGAGGAAGAAGCTTAAATGAGTTTTGGAGGTCTTAGCGTTCAAATGAGGCGTTACTCTGGCCTATAGGCTATGGGCTCCAATCGAGTAGCTTTTAGATTTGGCTTAAGCCGAACTGGAGAAATGTTTACAAGGGGTTGTTGCAAAAATAGAGTTCAAAAAGGTAGTCGAGTTGAAAGCATTGAAACCTGCACTAAAATGTAAAAGATACTCGTGATAGAATTTATACAATGTAACACTTTAGATTACAGCCCGCAAGTTCCATGTGTAGGTACAGGTAACAAGAAAGTAATTACACATGTAAGTACAGGTAATTACACATTAAAGTGCAAGGTTTAATAACGGTGTACAAAGAGTAATAAAGGCGTATCACATGTAGGTGTATGTGTAACAAAGGGGTATACAGCCCGGGTGACAGCCCGCGCTCGTGTGTAGTTACACATTAGGTATGGAGTATTTGCGCATTAGTTATGCAGTCATTTTACCCAATTTATTAAACTAGTATGCTCTTTATGAAGCTGGCACATTTATATGGTAAATGATCTCACTTTTCCGCAAACATTAGTGCACTCAATGCACTTTTAAAGCAAGAAACCACTCACCCATTCATGCACCAATGTACGCAGACACTAGACACAGAAGTGTCTTGCCCAAGGACACAACGGCAGTGTGCACCTTCAGGAGGTGGGATTCGAACTCCCGACCTTCCGATCACGAGACGACCCGCTCTTTTTGCTACTCCAGTCTCCCAGAAAGGCAATAACCATATTTGAACTACAGCGTCATCTTTAGTGCTTTTAGTCCACTACTACTACTACTACACTACAAATCCTGTCAATATTTGTGAATAAATATGCGTGGGAAAGGCCAGGGAGCACAGTGATGCTGTATTCATTTCCTGAAAAACTACAGCGTAAAAGTCATTGAAAAAAATAAGGCATAATAAAGGGTGAGTTTGGTCTTTTTTCAACTCCAACATTAAAACTAAGTTTACTTCTAATTGTGTTATGAAACACATGTCTTGCCTTGTGTTTTGTTTTAGCAATCCTGCATATTTGGCCCGTCTTCCTCTTCAAAGCATTCAAAAGGACGACATTAGTCACAACGTTGTAATCTGTAAAGGCCAGACACCTTCAGACGACTTATGTAGTCATAGGTCTGAAGGTTTTTTAATAGGGCTTTCAGGGAGTCTCAGAATCATACCTCTTCCTGAGCACAGAGAGGATGCTGCCAGTGCCTTCGTGTCCAATCAGCCACGAGATGTAATGGAGAGGCTTCACTCTGTACAAAACAAGAAGACAAAAAGGAATATAAATGTGAATTATGTGACAATGTACAGGATCATTGACAATAGTTTGCCTTCATGTAATTTCCCAACATTTTGAAGGGTCCATTTCATAGTTTTTAGTGCTATTGCTTGATGGGCTGTAACCATGGCGACACTGTGGCGGGTGGCGACTGCACTGATAGTCATATACTCCAGAGAAAGATTGCACATGAAAAGATTTGCCTTAATAAGTCGCATAATAACATAATAACGAGAGGATCAAAATCAACACCTCGGTACGATGGATGCATTTCCAAAGGTAAAAACAAATGTCATCATTAAAACAGTGCCCCTGACAGCTCTGCCCTCCAATGACGTCACCTAAAAACATATGTAAAGGTTGCATTCATGAGAGTTTGTAACGTAAATTACGAGGATCATAAGAGCGCATCTTTGAGGTGCAATAACATTCGGTGCAAGTGGCTAAAATGTGCAGAGATGACTTTTGTAAACGGACACCGCTCGTGTTTCACATTTTTGAAATTTTAAGCCTAAAAACTTTCACCAAAAAGTTCCATAACCCTCAGGATCTCTTCTTTTTGTTGCACATTGGAACCTTATCAAGATCCAACCATCCAAAATGGTCTTAAACTTCGAGACTGTATCTACATTTTACTGCATTATGAACTCCAACTCACCGGTAGTGCTGTTCCTGCGGAGGCAGAGCCCAGGTGATATTCAAGGCATGAACTTTTCGGACAGGAACAACTGCAAGCGCACAGGTCGACACAATGAGAAAAATGAACCCTCCACAGAAATTGTGTTAGCATAGCGTTTTTCTGTACCCTTTCCTTAGCAGTATTAAATTGCCATTAGCTCGTCTTAACAATAGCGCCCTTAAAATAGGCAAGGTTTGCAAATTCAGCAAGAAGAAAAGCGTACCTCTGTAGAGCTTATTAAAGCCGGCCGTGTCAAAGGGATCCAGCAGATCGGAGAAATCGGGCTTTGGGACGCCGCTACGAAAAGAAAAGGAGTATTATTTGCGACCACAATTTACTAGGTTTTCATTTAGTCTAGTGAGAAAAATTTTGGAATTCATCATCATTTCCTTCATTTTGGTTTTGTCGTCGTATATGAACTGTCACGTAATTTCATGACAATTTGGTTAACCCAAAAGTGAAAAGATTGACCTACAGTCCAGCCTAGCGCAGTAGTAGTACATTTACATTCATTGTCCATGCCTTCAGAAATATACAAAATCCTTTTCAATCCCACTAACAGGGAGCTTGAATTGTGCTCTTTTACTCACTTCTGTTCCTTTATATTGAAGTTTTTTATTAAATCACAAAAAATATCTGGAGATTCAGTTTTTAAGGTTTACTTTAATATTAAAAACTATAATCAAGTTTTTGAATAGCAAGCTTGAAAGTTAACCATTAGTTCCTCCCCTCTTTAACCAGAAAGCCCTTAGTTTGCAAAATGAGGAGAGCGGGAACAGAATTTTCAAAGTAAACGATCAAGCAGCTCCTCCCCCTCCCTCCTGATTGGATCTGACAAGCTGGTTCACAGGAAAAGCTCGTCTCATTGGTCAACGAGGGAGGACAATAGACTGATTAGTTGCTGAGATCCAGGAAGGAGCGACTTCCAGTCTATCACTTTAAAAAGGCCCTGTACCAGAGCTTTTTTGTTACTAGCAGTGAAAGAAATTAGTTTTGTCCTCCTTTTGTATTCTAACCAGGGAGTGGTTTGTGAAAAAGACTGTACATGTAATTATAAAGCGTTCTTATTGACTGTAAGCTTGCAGGCTAGTTTTGTGAAAGTGTAAATGCCCACCCTATACTTAAACTTAACTCCTCATTTGCTATACAGTGCCACACAATGTTAGAGCCCCTGCACAACCTACCAAGGACACCTCTCGTGCAAACCCATTGTTGGCCTTCCTTATTAATAACTCCATCTCTGCTCGGCGTCATCTTAGGGTGCTATTTGTCCCTGAAAAACACTTTCCTGTTTTCTTTGGCATAACAAAGCCTTACAGAAGCCTTCTGCTACGCACGAATCAATGTGCCTTGGCCAAGTTGTCTCCGACAAGCCTTACTGACTCTTGGCTCACCTCTTGGACTATTTAAACCCTCTATGTGGAAGCATAGTTCCACTTAAATTACCAATAACACCAATGTGTTGAGAGTTCATGTCTCCGGGTCCCATACTGATGATGAATACACTTCTGCTGTGTCAGACATCCAGTGTCTCCTGCCTCTGTGCAACTCTACATTCTCTAGTTAAGAGTAGACTATAGTGCACAAATTCTACGGGCGTTTCGGACACGCTGCTCATTTGTTTCTCCTCACTGCAGATCACGTTTGGAATGTCACATGACCAGCGAAGAGGAGAAAATAGTGAGCGCCGTGTCCGACAGGATAAGTGCGCTACATCTGCAATAAAGTTCGCTCAACTTCGGTAATAATGGATTTTTGCCACCAGAGAGAGTTGAATATTTATGGGTTAATATTAGTCAGATACATTGTATTTAAGATGGAGTTCACATGAATGAACAGCGTGGGTTATTGCCTTTTTGCCTGAAGGGGGCGATATCAATCATTTAAGCTAAAGGTCAGTGCGACTATTTTTTGTAGTGATTTATATTTAAGTGATTTACTCATGAAAAACACGTGTGCCGCTATCGGCTGCTCTCCTCGAACTCTCGCAATGCATTGTGGTCTATATTGACCTTTCTAGTGACGATCGCAGCACACTGACATTTCCCACAATGCAGTGTGAAAAGTATTTGTTTTACTTTTTCACTAGACATTGGGACATCAGTTTGTTCAAATCTCTTTATTCAAGAGATTTTAAGCCATTTATCCAGTGTACTTGGGCAAAATGCAGACAATTTAGGGAAACCCACCTTAATTCATTAGCTGTGCCATTATACACTTGACCAGATCAAAGGATTTGATGTAACACAGCTCTGCATACAGGATAATTCCATTAACTAGGGCTTTGTCTAACATCTGCACTGATTAGAAACACTGGCAAACGAAAGAATGTTTAATTATGACTTAAAAAACTCGCTGTCAGATCCAACCCCATGTTTACTTTGTTGTTGATGCTAATTAATTTAGCTAATCCAAAAGTGCTGAAGGGTTTGGGAAGGGTTTGAACGCTTACACAAATTGCATCAAGCTATAAGGAGGCTTTAAAGTGTTTTAATTGGAATGAAGACGTTCAGTACTGGAGGTTACGCTCGTCATCAACATGCATGCGTCGACTTGACAGACGCGAGAGGCAAATTTACCCCGGCACAAGTTCTTATTCAGGAACAAAAATACTATAAAATGGAGGGGAAGACACGGATAGACAGAAATATAGGAAGAAACATTGAGCAAACATTGTGTCATTATTTTTCTACTTAGAAGAATTACTGAATCCAGACAAAATGGAACTGCGTCTTGTTTGGGCACAAATTGATAAACTAATTCCTTATCATTTCTGTTAAAATATATTGGAACATGATGAGTAGAAATGGTTTGGCAGAATTCTGCAATAATATCCTTATTCAAGACTATTATCGAATATACATCGTTTCCCCCTCCTATCGTGTAGTCCCAATTGGCTCGTTTCGATGTGGCGACACCATTTCAGAATCAGAATAGTTTTTATTGCCATTGTTTGAGAACAGGTTCACAAACTAGGATTTTTTCCTGGTGCAGACGTGCAACATAAAACATAACACAGAATTTAGATAAAAATAAGCTATATAACTTTAAACTAAAAAGGGGGGGGGGGGGGGGGGGCATAAAAAGTATTAAATAAGATACAATATAAAAAGTAAAACATGGTAAGACGACAAAAATTGACATAGAACAGCAGCGGGACTATATTTACAGATGTGTGTAGGAGTATAAAAGTAAAGTGATAAAGTGAGTTTCCAATAACCTCAAGTTTTTGGCGCCAGTACTTTCCGTCCTATTCATTTCCTATGGGGATTAACGTTTGAATACACACAGTATTGACTCAGAGTAAACAGTGACCTAAATATTTTTGCTATATTCACAGACATAATAATGATTGATATAAAGAATAGTGTGTATGAATGAAAGAAAGAAAGAAAGAAAGAAAGAAAGAAAGAAAGAAGAGAGGAAGGAAGGTAGGAATGTAATGAAAGAAATAAATGAAGGAAGGAAGAACAGAAAGGAATGAAGGAAGGAAAAGGAGGAAGGAAGGAAATAAAAAAGAAAGAAATGAAGGAAGGAAGAAAAAGGGAGGGAGAGAGACAGAAAGAAAGAGAGAGAGAGAAAGAGATATAGAAAAAGAGACGGAGATAGTGAAAGAGAGAGAAAGAGAGATAGGGAAAGAGGGACTAGGCAGAGGAGGGGAACAACAGAGGATGGCATGACATTTACATTTTATAAATCATTTCCAGAGCTAATCCAGGCAGTCTCTCCCCTCACTGACCAGGTCGGACACTCACTTGTTGGGCACCTTGCTGAAGATCTCTCTCACCCACTCCTCCAGAGTATCCAGCTTCTCTAAAAGAGCACCAAAAGTGAAAAGGGGGAAAATTAGATTCTGAGTGGGTCTTAAGAAACTGCCCAGTGAGTTTTCCTCCCATTGGCCGGCCAATAAGTACTACAGTTTGGGCTGCAAGAAGCCAAGAAGTCGTCTTGTCAGCATCCCAACCCTCCAACCCCCTCGACAAAATAATGACCTTTCCAAGTTTAGTATTTAGTCACCACAAATTTTGACATATCAAATTCAACTTTAGAGGAAAGTGATTTTGCAAAAGCCCATCACAAGATATGCTAACTTTATTGAATGGACAGACTCCATTGCCAAATCAAATCAAACTTTATTTATAAAGCGCTTTTCATACCGAAAGGTATCACAAATTATAATATAATTATAACACTTTCAGGGGTGGGAGTCCAAGTCTTTCTTCTTCCCACTCCTTTATCGAGTTTGGAGATGTTCAGAAAACTAAATGTAAAGACGTGAATATCATTGTCCATGTGTTCACGTGTCAAGGTTACATATTATCACGCAAATTTGTCATGTATTTGTAACTCGAAATAAATAATGATCTAATCTAATCTCATTTTGTGTTAGCCGTTAGCCTCATGATAAAAAACGCCCACATTTATGAACATGGAGTTAAGTCTTTCTCTCAAAGTCTTTCACTCGCCGTCCTTCACGAAATCTTGAGCTATCGCTTCATTTGTTTGGGACCTTGCTAATTGTGAATGTAAAAGATAGGGGAGAGGAAGGACAGCCAGAAATCACACTCATTGGCTTGTTAGATATGCATTAAGAAAGCTAGGAATGAGTTTGAATTTCAATATCATTGCCTGTAAACGAAAAAGAATCAGGTATAGGGCCTTGAAAGCATTTTCAGAACCTATGCAAAAACAAAAGTAAAATTATTCAGAGACTGCACATACAAAACTTCATTTCATTGCTCTCAGGAATAGTTGTGCAGTTACTCAACATTCATAAAAGTTCACATGGGTGGTAAATTCTATTCATTGCCCACACTACAGCCTCTCTCCATTTAAAAAAAAATATTATTTCAACATAATAACAGAGGTATAAGCAGAGTAATATGAAAACTTTCACCATACGTACTAACAGGAGGAGCACTTATTAGCAGTGCAGCTAATGCTCATTTAAAAAGTGATTATGGCCTAATATGTTTCCCATTAAAAGCCTTAGGTGTCAATTACGATGATTGGCCCGTGTGCAAATGCATTCTGACGTGTAATTAGACAGTACGGGCGTCTGACCTTTGGACTGCACGGCCAGGGTCATGTAGTGGGCGGAGTAGTGCTGCTTCCAGAAGGCTCTCAGACGCTTGTACACGTTAATCTTCTGCTTCTTCGGCTCCTGCTTCAGTGTCTGGGCGTTCCCTAAAAAAATTAAATTAAAAGTCATTCAGTTACTTTCTGCTTTTTCTATCGCTGAAAGTTTAAAATGTTATTTCCTTGGATTTTGTATTAATAAATCGAACTCCACAATGTCCTCCACATTTTGAAAGCTCATAAACCATCTCTGGACCCGTTCTCAGGCAGTGTATACTCAAAGTCTGGGTCTTCACGACATCGTTTATTTCTTTTAGCAGTTTTGGCGTTTCATTTTCACTGCTGCCTACAGAGGGAGCTCCAGGACAATTCAAAAGCGCAGACCAACAAAGTTCTTACTCCTGACTGCCTTTTCTATACAGACATTTCAAATTATAAAATGTAAAACAACAATGCTGAGGTACACACAATAATGTTTATGAGCCACATTTACGCAAATGTCCACTTTAAGAATAACTCAAATAGAAGGGGTTTAAATAATAGAAATCACAGAAATGAGGTTATGTATAATTTCTGTGGTTTCTCCATCATTAACATATTATAAGATAATGTTAACGTTAGTGGCCATTGGATGTGTATCCAACCTCACAAGAAGCAGAAACGTAACAGAATATGGATTTAGCATTTAGCTCAGTGGCCACTTTTAAATGCCAATTCTTATCTAAAGTAAAATCTCTAAATTTCTACACATTCATTAATGATTTCTAACGAGGCTTTGACCTCACAGCTGAAAACAATCTTTCATTATTTGGAATGTTTGATGGCTAAATGCTAACTACAGAAAAGCAGGCTAACAAAAAGTGAAGAGTTTCCTGGACTAGCCAGCTTACCAACTGTCCGCATTAGTTGGGATCGAGCACCACTCATCCCTTTTATGTCTATGTGTTTAAGTATGGTACCACCCATATTTGTTCTAAAATATAGGGCTGATTTTTTTGAGTATTGAGTATTTTTTTTTTAATGCACTTAAAAATGACCTCAGACATCAAATAAAGGGCTGGATACAACGCCGGCTCCAGAACAAACTGACTGAGGGTGACGAGTTTCAAAAGGGTGCAAATAGAGTTTCTCGCCATTAAAATACATTGTGATGTCATTAAAACTGAGGGGGAAAACATTTCAAAATGAGGTTGCAATGCACCCTCTTGCACCCCCGTAGATCGGGGCCTGGCTGGATATTAAGCATTTTGCTCGTCAACAACATTTTATTTGCAGCAATGTAATTCGGACAGAATCGTTCATGGATTTTCTCAGTGGCAAAGTATTTCAAGGATTCGCCAATTGTAACACCACTTTTGTTGTGTACAGACTCGAACGTGGATGTTTTTACATCGGTCGAACGAAACGGAAATTCAAAGAAAGACTGGCTGAACATAAGTACGCAATACAAACTCAAAATGTACTGTACCCCATGGCGAAACATGATATGCAAGCAGGCCACGGCAGCCCCAATTCACTAAGAGCTCTTGTTAACGGAGTTATTTCACAGAACATGGGCGGTGACAAACTACAACATCTCCTCCGCAGGGAGACGTTCTGGATCGACCGCCTCAAAGCCATGTCTTACCCAGGTCTCAATGGAGGAAATAGAATTTTCCCCTTTCCTACAATTTGCCGGGGCCCTGGTGTGTTTTTTCCTTATTTTCTATACTGATGTTGTTCTCTATATTGATGATTTTTTCTTTGTACCTATGGTTAGTTACACTTTTCTGCGATCCTTAATGACTGTTTTTGGTCACACTCCACACTGTATAGGTAACTGTGCTCCTCCAGTTTCTTGTCTGTTTGGTCTGTGCTCATTGTACCCTTCTCTGCCATCTGAAGTTATTTGTGTGTAAAGTATATTGCAGTTTACGCATTGGAGTTTTGGAAAAATATTTATGATTTTTTTTCATTGCCCATGTTGCAGCTTTGAAAAATGTCTGGTATTCCATACCAGATCATGTGAGATCCCCGTTTTAAATGGGGCTCACACACCTGTTACTTACCCTGATGAAGACTCAGTCGAGTGGAAACGCGCCAACAACATTTTATTTATTTTAAATTAAAGCAGAACTAAATAGCTGCATTTGATACTGTATGTAACCATTGCCTGTAATGATGGGACTTGGGCAATATTTCAGATTCTTTAACATGACAATGCCTTTGGGATTGTCTAGATTTGGAGCGAAGCAAACTGCTATAACAGGTTTGAACCCAAGGCCACCGTGGAGAGTTAAAGCAGGATGTTCTTGCTTCTTTCACTCCTCTTTTAAAGCATCTACTTTTCTTTGTTAAAAATCTTCATCAAAAGGTGTAGTTGGTGGCTTTAAGATGTTGTTGGTACAGCCTCTTGTGCAGTTGTTGTTTTCGATGCTCTTTGCGCTCTTCCTTGCGATGAATAGAGTAAACCACATTGTTTGTAGCGGGCAGTTTTGTGTTTCGGAAGCAATCATTTCAGTCTCAAAGCCAACATACTTTGAGACTGAAAGCGCTTTGAAATTTGTCTCAAAGCGCTGCACTACAGTAATATGCATGGTAGGTGAACAGTCTTGCCCTATTCTCCAAAATCTCAACAAAATGAATGTTTTTCCATTTGGTATGTTAGAGCCATAGTCCAATGAAGTGAATCTTTTTACAAGAGTTACGCCTTAATACGAGTGGAGATCTGCTCTTTGAAATTGAAAAATGCCTCGTCTCTTGCAATCTACACTTGTTGAAGGTCCAATAATACGCTTTATTCAGGCTTTAAGAAATACATTTGGACACCCACTTCCCGGTACTTGATGTTTCATAACTTCAAATAATCTCTATGTGTGGAGAGCGGATGGTAAAAGTACATCCCAGCACACATTATTCCAGTATTTGTTCTTTGCTGACACAAAGGGGGAGTGAAGTAATCGAAATAAAGCCATAAAGTACAATAGCCCCTGGGAGATAAGGTAAAGAGAAATAACTACTACTACTATTACTTTTTATTCTTGAACAGTATGATTGTGACTTTTCTGTAAGTATTTTTTGTGGCACGTAGCCCTTTTTTGACAGGGTTAAAGGGGGTAAAGCAGGGAAAGACATTTAGCAAACTGCAGGCAGGACTCGAACCCACGACACAGCCTTAACCACTAGACTAATGGCTTCACTGCTCTTAATATTTTACAACCGATCATCGAAAGGACTGTACACGTGAGACTAGAGTCCCAAGAGGCTGGGACGAGACACTTTTCTACATTAAACGGTACAATTTGTATTGAAAGTGTTGCTTTATGAAGAATTTTTACCTTAGTGATTTGAAAAAGGAAACACACTTTCTAAGAACTGTAACCAAATGTTATTCAGACTGACATTGAGTGAAATATTTTTAAAAGACAAATTAAAACGATGGCTTGTAAATACTTGATTATTTCTTCAAATCAAGTTTTTTGCCAAGCTCTAGTCTTTGTCTTACTTTTCTGTCTTTGTATAATGATATATAGGGATGCACCGATCCAATACTGGTATCGGATATCGTAACCGATACTGAAAAAAATCGGGTATAAATATTGGCTACAAATATCCGATACTGAACCGATACCTTAAAAACACAACTTTTACCACGTAAATTTAAGTCAATATGGGCATGCTGAATATCATTCCAGAATTCCTACTGTATTTTTGATCGCCGTGCAAAATACTGCAGTTAGCAGCAGTATGCTAAAGCTAGCAGGAGCATGCTAATGCTAACCAAAACTAATCAAAGCTGGGTCAGAAACTGAAATAAAGTAACCTAATAAAATAAAATCAGCCACTGCTGAAGCAAAGTGTTTGTGTTTTAGTTGAATAAATAATTGATCTAACATATTTGTAATGATCAGGTCACTTCATCTGTGTTGTTTATATGAATGTAACCTAAAGCCTGTCATATACCCAAAGATATCCAGTGTAGAAAAGTCCAGTGATCCTTGTTAAAGGTTTATCCAAGAGTTTATCAATAATGGATCTGTAATATCATATATTATGATTATATTGATCCTAAAATGGAGAAAAGAGTCAGTTCAACTTTTCACTCAGAGAAAGCCACTTTTAAGAAAGTCTCTTTGTATCAGTAAATATCGAATATCAGCAGATACTCAAAAGAAAACAAAAATCCGCCTGGTTTCTTTAATTGTACCTAAAGTTTGACATAATTAGGAACCAGGTTTTACAGTTGTTCTAACATGTGTAAAGAGCAATGCTTTCCAGTGCGAAACTAGCTTGTTCTGTAGCCACTAGATGAAGGTATTGCAGTAATGTATGCTAATGGAGGCCCCTGCATTGTAGTCACGGACTTGTGCTACCCGCGGCCATTGGTCGCAAGACACTGAAGTGGGGGTCGCAGGATGATTTTGACACAATATTTAATTTGATGTATTTTTGATTGAAAACTGTATTTTTTGTGTGAAATTAAGTATCGAAACTAACATAATTAAACCAGATTTTAAATGTTTTGCACCAAAATCTATTATAAATGGGCATTATATTTTACAGTGGGGGGGTTCCCCGAGTTGTTGGTCTGGTGATTTTGGTGGTCGTGGCTTAAAAAGTTTGGGAACCCCTGCGATAGTGGAAAAATATGATATCAGGTATCGAGTCCAAATATTCGATACTGAAACTATACCGTTTTTTAATCAAAGTTCTAAAAACAAACTTTCACTTCTGTGTTAGTTTTAACCTCTGTAAACGTATTTTTAATCACCGCACAAAATGCCATAGCTAGCAACATGGAAAGATAAGACTATCACAATGGAGAAAAGCAGACCATATACTTTTTTTCCGCTCACCGCAGCCAAAGCAGACTCTTGGTGTCGGTTAATATCGGACACTGGCAGATACTCAAACCCCCAGTATCGGTATCGGAAACAAAAAAGCTGGATCGGTGCATCTTTAGTCCCAGCACTACACAAGAGTGCTGGCTTTTGTAACGTATTAAAGTTTCAATACATTTCAAACTTCTTAAACTGGACTCTATACAAACTTAAGTCCCGAAATAGAGCAACACCCAAAGCTCCATCGGCCCGTATTGTGTTTACCAACTCACCCCAGCAGAACTTGCCCATGGGGTGCCCAGGTTTGGCCAGGCTCCCGAACAGCATTTCCTTTCTGTGGGAGTCCGACGGCTTGGCCAGCTGGTACTCTAGCAGACAGAAGGAGGAGAGGCTGAATAGAGTCAATATTATGGCATAGAGGTATTTGAGAGAGCCACGCATGCACTGGGAAGTCGGGCCAAAGGAATGACATTTAGGGCTTCTCCCATAGAGACTCACCGCTGTCCACTGCCTCCACCTCCCGGTCGATGGCATCTCGGATCATTAGAGGACAAATAAAGAACTGCGCCCACCTGAAGAGAGCAGAATGAACGCCACAGAGTCAGCATTGTCCTGGTGTGCTGTAAGGTAGTCTGGAAGTCAACAATGTGGTCTGTGACACTTCAGGGAGTGAAAAGATATTAGACCTTGACCAACAACCAAGTGAGAAGACAGTAGACTGTTTACCTAGTGCTGTATGAAAAAGTGATCAAAGGTTTCAGAACTGTTAAAGCCACATTGCGGAATATTTCACCCAAACGATAAATATAAGCAAACAAACAGCAACCTCCAACCTTTTCTGCAAACTGCATTTGTGGTTTCTGTGCTGCACATCGTTTTACTGGATACTTTTGTAAGTCTTTGCCGTGTTTTTGTGGTCTTTCACTGCAAAGAGTCCATAATGGTCCTGAAGAAAGCAGCTTTTTTTTTTTTTTTTAAAGTAAACAAACAGCTAGCTCATGAGCAGCTGCTCAGACAGTTATTCTTTTGTAGTGTAAATATCTTGCTCCAAGGACAGATTTCTTGAAATTAAACTTTGAAATCAAAGACAAAAGTACTCATTTCCTGAAATCTAAAAAGAGTTAAAATATGTCCTCCAAATGCTTTTGATAACCCACAATGGATCGCCGGGTTGTCTACATATTTATCACTTTTTTTCTTCGATAGTTTAACCAGGAATGTTCCGCAGCGTGGCTTTAAAACGGGACGGGGCTTTGCAAATAGTTGCCTTTATCGGACTAAACCTTCACATGACGCTCCACGCCCCAGGAACTGTCTCCCTTCCTGGGTCTCCAAACTCCAAAGACGGCCTTCTAACCCGGCCGACGGCGGCGCGCTCCTCACCTGTCCAGCGCCTCTTTGAAGCTTCGCCGCTGGACGTCGAACTGGAACACGGTCCTCTCGCAGTCGGTGGACGCGTTGTCACTTCCCCCGTGCTTCTTGAGGAAAGCATCAAAGCCGTTTTCCGACGGATACTTCTCGCTCCCCATGAACACCACTACAGGGGGAAGGGAGGGGAGGAAAAAGAAAAAAAAGTTGGGATTCATTTGATGTCAAAATAATCCCGAAAGGTATATTTGCGATGGGGGGCAACTGGGAACTTTGCAGGAGAATTTGTTGGTAAAGCGCTTGTAGACGTGGGTTACGTCCCTTTTACTTTTTCTGGGACAAGCACGTTTCACCGTTCAAAATATAAGATTTTTTACATTTTTCTTGGCATGCTATGGTTATAAAAACTCATCTAGATACAAGCTCCAGCCCCAGCTTTTCTAACAAGGGAATTCCTACTGGAATGACGGAGCCTAGTTTTATAACGAGAGCAGAAATTCAAATTCATCATGGCGACGTGTAAACGTGAGGCAGCTTTCCTCTTTCTTGGTACAGCTGCGTTTTTGTGCCTTTTTCTGCAAACTGCATTTGTAGTTTCTGTGTTCCACGGATCCATCCATCCATTTTCTCCCACTTGTCCGTTGCCGGGTCGTGGGGGCAGCTATTGGAGCTGCCCAAGTCACATTGCACCAGTCCCCTATGGCTCCTTCTGCAGGTGGTGGGTCCACGGAAGGACGGCCTCATGGTTCCAAACGGGCCTGTTGGTCTCTCATAGGGGGCCCGGATCCATAAAAGTCAATTAACCATCAGTTCTGGCCTGGATGCTACAATGATTAAAGCTACTTTTTCATGCGTTGAGAGACACTGGATTAAACTACACAACGTGGGCTGCACACATCGGTAACACTTTAGATTACAGCACGCAAGTTCCATCTGCAGGTACAGGTAATAAGTAATTACGCATTAAAGTGCAAGGTTTATTAAAAGGTGTACAAAGGTGTGATAAAGGTGTTCATAGCGCCTCACCTTAGATTACAGCCCGTGATGACGTGTAATTACACATTAGTTATGCGGTTATTTCCCCTTGTTCCACCTCGTTACTCTTTATTTTTCTCTGTTCGCTCGTTTCTTGTAGTTACAGCCCATAGCATCTCACTTTAGATTACAGCCCAGGCTCATGTGTAGTTACACATTAGGTACAGTGTTTTTGCGTGTTATACAGTGATTTTCCTGCAACTACACTTTGTACCCCTTGTACCACTTTATTAAACCTTGCACTTTAATGTTTACCTGTATGTACATGTTTAATTACTAATTCCTGTTCCCTGTACCTACACATGGAACTCTCGGTAGGGTTGGGCCATATCGTATCGCATATCGTTATCGTGATACAATGTTTTGATATTGTTGTAATTTTTTATATCGTTGTGGACACAATATAATTTATGTTGCGCTCCGCTCCATCAGAGCAGCATAAACGGTGACTGTAGAACACGGGGACACGTGCTGAAAAAGTAAAAATGAAATGAAGGATGTAAACTGCTTGAGTAGATCATATTTGCGAGACAATTATGCCATTAAAAAAAAAGAAAAGAAAATATCACTGAATGAATCTTCCCAATAGGCGTAAGGCTGGGATTTTGAAGTAATTCGTCCATTGTCAATTATATCGTCAAATATATCGTTATCGTGATATTTATTTTTTCATATCATGATATAGATTTTAGGCCATATCGCCCAGCCCTAACTCTCGGGCGGTAATCTTTTCATGAAACTCTGCAGGGGAGTCCTCATCCAGAGCATGTTGTTTGCAGTAGAGGAACCAGAGCATTGGAAGGACCCGGCAGGAATCGAACCTGAGACATTCTTGCTGTGAGGCGACCATGCAAGCGCACAAACACACAAGATATAGCATTATGGATAAAGGGGTTTTACCTGGAATTACTGCTGTGCAAAACATTCAGAATACTGGGATGTTTTAACCCTATCTTAACCTTAATGCAGACCAGAAGCTGCGAGCATCGAGCTGCTGTTAGATGCACGGAGAAGGTAGTTTGAGTGCTGAAAGGAAAGAGTTTGTGGGCCCAAGCCGAAAAAGAGACAAGATATGAGCAAATCAATTGTAATTCAAACTTGTGATAAAAAAACAGGTTTATGCAATTGTTGAATTTGATTGTTATGCAGACTGACGGCTCATAGACACAAAAGCTATTACAGTTCCCACTTTTTGATTTATGGCGGTAAACAAATCTAGAATTACGGCGATAAACAGCACCGGAAGACGGGTACGGGAGCAATTTGTGAGAATGACTAAACCTTCTTTTGCCGACCGGTCATCAAAGAACAGTCTTCGGCGATCACGTCATTACAGAAGATGGATATTACCGCCTCCCTCCTGACGGCGAAGGCGATGGAACAAAATGCAATTCGCAGCTTCTATTGGATTTTTATGAGCCCTGTATTCACGCTGTAAAATCTCGTGAAGGGGTTTGACCGAGTAATATACACTTGAAGGCCACTTTAGAGGAAATGGAGGCTCGAGCACTCGTGTGGGCTAATGTGCGCTTTTTTTTTATCGGGACGGTCAAATGTTGGACGTGTGTTGAACCGAGTTGACCAATTAATTTAGTTTAGAAAAAAAAAAAAAAATACATTTTCGTAAGTTTAAGCCCACTTTTAACCACAGTCTCTCAATCTCTCGAGCCCGATGCCTCAACCCACCGTCTACAGACAAAAGCAAGAAGACCGCTCGGGATTAGGTCATCAAAATCACCAAGAACTCTGGGGGAAATACATATCCCGTAATGGTTTTTGTCAATGTCATTTTTTATTTTGCCAAAAACAAAACAAAAAGTAACGGGGAAGAGGGAAACTATGAATAAATATATGTTTTTGTCAACAAATTAGAACTGTAGAGCTCCAGACCATGCCAGTTCCAGTATAATTTGTAGTAAAAGCTCCCTGAAGCACTGCGATTACTTTGTTGACAAAATGACATTCCGTTGTCTAAAACCAATCACGATTTGACTTTTCAATCTTGACTAAAACCAAGAAGCAGTGAAAAGAATAATGAGGTGTTAATGTGTTAATTAATGTGTGGAACTTGAACCTGAATTTAAAATGCAGATGAACGCAGAAAGAACTCGGAAAATGATGACAAAACCTGACGCTGTCCAATAACTCTCAGGCTGTGTCCGTATGTGCACACTGTTCCCAATAGAGCGGTCACAGCCTTTTGTAGTGGTGTCCAGGGAGAGAAAAGTAAGTGCACTTAGTAAAATGTCCCACAATGCATTCTGAAAGGAAGACTGGTCAATATAAACCAGAGGTCACTAAATGGCGCACCTCGTCCCGATCCAGACCCACGTGCTTTTGGACCCGACCTTGAATCCCCTCAGTCGAGCGGCTGCTCTCCCCTTCTGTCTGACTGCAGAGCGGTTGGCTAAACTACAGCTCCGACAAACAGAAAAGCTGCCCCTGAGCTCCTTGAAACGTTTTTTTTTTTTAAATGGCTGGAATTAAATGACTGAAATATGGCCCGCTAAAGTTTTCAAACTGAGGACACCCAAATTAAAGATGTAAATAGTGCGTCTGTTTCCTAATCAGCAGCGAGCAGGTCTGAACCTGGACTAAACCAGAACTTACCAGGGCTCAGTGTGTTGAACTGAGCAAGAGGAGAAACACACCTTTGCTTGACAATTTTTTTTCAATTCGGACCCCAGTGAAATTTAATTCAGGACCCCTGATATAGACCATAGACCTCCAACTACAGACCATAGTTGGAGACTAGAGTCGCCGCTGGTCACGGAGACATCTCTGAAACGTCCCCTGGAGATAAGGCGAGTCTCCAGGTAGTCTTGGTAAAAACGAACAGGTTCGATTTCGGCGGAGACTTGAAAATGTCAACCTGTGAGACATTTCTGTGAAGTCCCCGCAATGTCTCCCAGACCTGTCGGATACCAAGGAGATCTCAAAGAGACTCCATACAACTTTTTGAGATCTCCTTGGTATCCGACAGGTCTGGGAGACATTCCAGGGACATCACAAAAACTTCACAAGGGTCGAGGACAAGAAATAGTGTTCGCAACATTGCCACAGCTGCTTGAGCCCGCATAGACCTCTCGGAGACCATGCAGAGAAACTGAACCTTTTCGTTTTTACTGAGACTACCTGGAGACTCGCTTTATTGCCAGGGGACGTCTGAGACATCTCCGTGACCCGTGACGTGCGGTGAGGTTTGTTGCTGGTGCTATTGACTCCAATATAAAGTAAACAAAACTGCAGGAATAAAATGCCACTTGCAGTGTCTGGTTCTCTCTTACTTTGAAATAGCATCACGTTTAAACATAAGAAACATTCTCACGATATTGCAAATAAAAATTAAAAGATAAACCAAAATGTGCACAAAACAAGATTACTGAAATACGCTAAACAAGTGTCTCAAAAACAAGTGTCACATCTATATGTAACTAAACAAGTGACACAGAAACGCACAAACAGGAGACACAACGTAAGGCAATCAAAAACGAGCGTTCCTAGAAAACAAACAAGGAACACAGACGAAAGTGAATGTTCTTAGGTTGGCCCTTTATAGGCGTGGCCACAGCAGGTGGTCGATTGGGAAGCAGCAGCCAATCAGCCCAGAGTGGGAAACCAGTCCTCCAATCCCAGGGGCCGTGACAGATAATATAGTGAACGTGACTCGTATCCCGTCCGTCCAAATGATAAGTTACTGACAATCCTGATGCTCCACGCGGGCGGAGCGTGACAGCGTCGACGTTTTCAGCATAAAGACTCGTCTACAGCATTTCATCCTTTTTACTTACTCCTTTACGTGTAAATTGCCTCTCCTAAACCGTGCAGAATAATAAAACAGGCTGGTTTTCACTTGTAGTCCACAGGTTTTGTAGAAATGTGTAGTGCTGACACAGGGCAGTGCATTGGAGGCGAGCCTCACTTCGGGCCCATCAAAACGCAATTTACAGTCAAATGAACGGGTTAAACAAGTCGTTCTTATGCCTGATTCTTTATCCAGGTGATGGAAAACCAACGCGCCCAACAAAAACCCATTTACAAATGTATTTTACTTTGAGGGGGCAAAAAAAGCCCCGAATGGGAGTGTGTGTGCGGGACACTGGAGGCTCGCCGCAGCTCCGCCCTCTTTACACAATATCGACAACCGATAAAACATTTGGGCATTTTTTTACCACGAGATTAAAATCATAGGAAATCCCCATCATCTTAAGAGAAGGCACTTGTTTTTATAAAGTTTTACGCAACGTCTCCGTAACTCTCTCCAGTGAGATGGGCCCTTATATGTGGAGTAAGAGGCGAGGGTAAACATTTGGTTACAGCCCAAGAGAAATGCTTGACACTGACCTCGACACTAGCTAAAGATAAACTAACGTGACCTACGTTTAGCTTTAAATCCCAACTTTCTGAGACAAAAGACCATGAACACAATCTGCCGAGATCACACGAGCACTTACTAAACTTAATTAAAAACGGTTGTCAAAAACAAACTTTGGTCGGGAACCGCTGGTCTGGAGACAGAATTGCTCACTTGAGGCGACAATAGGATTAAAATAAAACTTTAGATGGACGGTTTGGAAGATGAACAGAAGAAGCCGTAATAGTCGGTAGACGTGCCGTGGTTTAAGCTGCCAGGCGGGAGGCCAAGAGGAAGACCAAAGAGGAGATTTATGGCCGCAGTGAGATAGGCATGTCGTCAGATGTTGTGAGAGATGGATCTGTCTAGTATTTTTGCCGCTTTCAAAAAACATCAGAGCTGGCTTTAAATATTTCTGGCCGTATATGTGTTGTTGCCATGGTACCAGACCGTCACACACAAAGCGTACGAGAATGTGCCTGGGCAGATTTTGATGCAAATTCGATAGTGACCCGGACCGGGGGGAGTGCCATGGTTTATTCCAGCTGTAGAAAAATCAGCCGCGTTGACATTTTGCCCTTAAAACAAAGTGCGCCGAATTCCATCTGTCAGCGGCAGCAGTCCCCACATGCCGTCACCACGACGCACGGGTTCTTTGGTCGTTTTTCGGGCACAGTTTGAACAGGGGGACATTACGGCAAAAAAAAAAAAAAGAAAAAAAAAAAAAAAAGCAGCCTGCGCCAAGGTAGCTCTCCCAACTGTTACATTGGTGTATCCGGCTGAATGACTTTAGGTGTCAGATAACAGGGCTTTAGAGCACATGCTGCCGTATCATTCATGACAGCGATGGAGTTCAATTGGCCGTGACTGTGGGGGGCGTGTTGCCACTCGTGAAGCTCATTTTACACTTGAATCACTATAATTTCATTATGTTGATATGTCAGTTACACAGACTGTGTCAAATTTTGGATATCTGGTTTGGTTTTGAAATAAGCTAGTTATTATTTGTAAAATAAATCTGTAAAAGTTCAAAGCCTCCTCTTGCTATTTGGGTTTCAACGCACAGACCAAGACGAGATTTGGTTGCAAGAGTGAAGCGACAACATTGATGAAAATACAGCGATGCTGAAGTGAATTCATTACAAAATTGGAGGCGCGAGTCGTTACAAAATAAACATCGGAAAAGGTTGAGTTTTGATTTTTTTTTTACTTTGACATCGAAACTAAGACCATTACATAAAAAAAAGTTAATAAATAAATAGGGCCGGGACTTTTTTCGATTAATTGCGATTAATTAATTACATGAGTTTAGTGCGATTAAAAATATTAATCGAAATTAATCACACTTTGCTTTCCACACTTCAGTTTCCTTTTTTCCTGCAGACGCACAATTAATGGCAATATTGCACTGGTCTGTTGGACTTGGTGGAACAAAAATAAATAATATTTTGTTGCTTAAGCTCATTCATTATTCAATGGTATACTAAAAATCCTTATGAAAAAATGTACTTCTCACTCAGGTCAAATATTTATATGCGATTAATTAATTACAAAGCCTCTAATTAATTAGATTAATTTTTTTAATCGAGTCCCGGCCCTATAAATAAATCTACGTTTTCATCTGCCATGTCTCACCTAATTTGTTGGTACGTTGTAATTATTTGCTCAAATTTGATGAGTGCAACGAGTTTAGTTTAGTCTTTTTTAAGGCGAGACACGGCAGGTGAAAGTATTGATTTTAGCTAGTTTCCTCCCTTAAAGCAGTACTAAGTAACTTGTTTACCTCAAGAAATCCATTTCGCAGTCCCTCTGGGGGTAATACAAGTGTTGATGGGATGATTGGGGGTCTTTCATCTCCCCCTGTTGTCTCTGGCCAGAAAACCAGAATTGAAACTTGACTGCCACCGGGTAGGTGTCACCAATACACACTAATGGAGTCATGAAAAAGAAGCTAACAGGCTAATGGGCAAAGCCAACTGCGGGCTAGCGCCACTTAAACAGTATTTACAGCCAAGTTTGATTGAAAAAAAATATATCTCCATTGTGTAATTGAATGTACAATTTCCCTCTCTCCCTTTGTCTTTTCTGTCAGCGTAGTATTTACTCTCACGGACAATTAATGAGTAAAAAACAAAACATGCTACGACACCTGCAGTGGCGCTTATGGGCCTCTAGGGGCAAGAGTTACTTAGTACTGCTTTAACATCTTAGTTTTCATGTCAGAGATATCTTGGAAGTAGCTACAACATTGCTTCGCAAAGCTTGTTCTCCCCTCGCACATTCATTCACAAATAATGATATATTATACATCCACGTGTCCACATGCGAAGGTCTAGGAGATGATGCTATAATCCAAATATGGTATTTTTCTTTCTGCGAGACACTCGGTACAGAAGAGCACATGTGCACTCGTTACAAAACTGTAGGGCTTCTCCAAATGATATTTTTGTTCCACTCCTATCCAATCCCCAACCAAAGGCAAAATGTTAGTTTTTACACATTTCTTCACTACATGATTAGCTTATTCAAAAACTAAACAACATCCAAAATCCCCTCTGAAAAAATCTTTGTTACTAATAGGTCAACAAAATAAAACCATACATTTAAAGCTTGGTCTATTATTTAGTTTAGATTTTGTCGCTGAAAATATTAGCAATTGTGGCCACTTTTATGCACAAAATGCCCTATTTTTATATGAAAATGACAGAAAACTTGAAATACATTTCCCCCCTCATGAATATGGGGGGAATATGTTCGTTTATTTGGTAGGGACAGTGCAAGTTAATGAACAAGCCACACCGAATTGTAGCATAAGCTTGGAGAAACCAATTTAGGCTTTTTTTATTTGCGCAAAAAGCAACGCAAGTCATTATCTCCGATTGTGTTGAACTATCGGCTTGGCAGCGAACTATTCAGAGTGTGCGTCGCGTAATTCCCATAGTTTCTCAAGTACCCTCAAAGCATAAGGAGCTCTCTGCTGTTTTTATGAAGTCAAAGTTGCTCGAGACCCATGCGCCAAATACAAGATTGCATGTCAGAATATGTTTGTAGGGGTCTAAACTACAGGGCAACCAGGTTTCAAGGACTCAAACACCCAATGGGGACTTTGTCTTCTGTTGTTCGCAAAGCATGGGGAATTTCCTAAATAACTGCAGACTTTTCGATTTGCCATTTATGCCACGGCTGGTTCAGAGTGTTCCAGAAACTGCAGTTCTTCTGGGTTGTTCCGCGTCTGCAGAGGCCAGCAACTATCAAAAGTACGGGGAAGCATTGCAATACGAGTCAATAACTCCACAGAATATGCCCAAAACTTTCCATCGCAGTATTCTGATGGATTTCCATTTCAATTTGTCAACTGTATCACTGAATTATTTAATCATGGAGGCAAAAGTAGTCGAGTGTAAACAAAACGTCAAGGCTGATGGCAGATCTCCCTCCCCTTTGGAGGAAGAGTGGTCTGGAAGCTGGATTTGGTCAAAGGAATCAGAACTGAGGAGCTTCGAGAGAACACATAAAAGCTTCCATTTAAAAAAAGGAGAGAAACAGTTTGCCCTATTAATATATATATAAACATTCTCCTGTAAAAAGTAATATTTGTTTACAGTGGGCTGACAAACTTTCCACAGAAACAAGATCCACGCCAAATTTCTCATACTTTCTCTCACATTTTGAAGGTTTTTTTTCCATGAGGGGATTTCAGCGTTGTTAGTTCAAGCCTGATTTATTGACTCTATAAGCAAAACAAAAACAAATAGTATCCTCCTAGGTAGGCCCCGAGTCTTATATAAGGCCATTCTGACCACAACAACTAAGACAAAGCTTCTGTTAACAAAAGCAAAACAGCCTCAACTCAACCAAACACAGAGCAGGCAATGATTTAGGCTTCGATTCTATTTGGCATTTCTGTCGAAATTGAGTTATCAAAATTAAGTCTGACAGATCAAAGCTACGGCTGCATGTAGATGGCTTGTGATTTTGGTCCGTGTTCGTGTCAAGTGCTTCATTGCAACGTAGGCTATAAGCTACTTCCAGGAGTTCGCCTACATAATGCTGTTGAACCAGTGGCCGAAGCAGCAATGCATGACTAAGCATCATACGTTCTGTTCTCGTAGCCGTTTTTGAAGGCTGTATTTTATCCATGAATCCAAAGACATGCTCAGAGCAGGTGCCTATATCTGCTCCGCCCCCCTGCCTCAGCTGAGCGGGGGACGCGCACCTCTCTATTTCTCTGCTTTATTAAAAGCGACTTTGTTTTTTTTGTGTTCAACTGCAGTAAAATCCAGAGAAAAGTGGAGTAAACAGATTTGACAACGGGGCTCATAGGAGTCATTATTTCATGCAGCTGGGGTTATTATTTTTCTTCCTTTCCGCATAAATCATGTTGCGCTGCTGCTGCACATGTACACTTATAAACAACTCCTCGTGCTGCTCTAATCGGCGCGGGTCGGTTCCTTGGTGCAAGTGTGAGCGCGGGCCATTCAGGGCATCCAGAAAAGTGCATTATGCAACTTTTTATGTGAAAAAAACAAAAGTTGACATTTGTGTGTATTTGACCTGGCAGTGACCCAGTGGCTGTATGAGTGGTCCGCATGGCGCCTATACTTTCCATCACAGTGGTCTCTGTGATGCTTCAGGATCAATCGTTTGGAAGGTTTTCACTGCTGACGGACCCTCTCACCAGAAAACCTACAAAACAAGTGATCCTGGAGCGTCCTAGAGACCACTGTGATGGAAAGTAAAGGCGCCATGCCTCACACAAATGTTATAAATACACACAAATGTCAACTTTTTTTTTCCCCCACATAAAAGTTGCATAATGCACCTTTAATCGCTTACAGGTAACTCCAATCTGAACCGAGCACATTTTCTCCATTTAGGCGACAAAACAGCAACGAAAACTGGGATGAAAAAAAAAAACGTGACAAAAAAGCAACAAGAACGTGTCGGAAAAGCAACAATAACACAATTAAAAAGCAACAAAAACACGTCTAATGAGTGAGATAAAAAGTGACAAAAACACATTAAAAAAAAAGTCCAAAAAGCGATAAAAAAGCAACAAATAAATTACAAAAAGGAGATAAAAACATGTCAAATCAGATCAGTTGTGTCGTGCTGGTCTTAACATGTTTTGTACAGCGTAAAGTAAAATATTACGCAGTATGTATTTAATGTTAGTGGGTTGTTTTGATCATGGTTTCAGCTTTATGGGTTTATTTAATGCAATGGATTTGTGGGGGAAATACAGTATTTCTACAATATGTATCACAAATGTAATTCTTAATTGGGTCACGGATCATCATAGGATTGTGCTGCATACACTATGATTTTTTGGTAGATTTTGGAGGTTTTTATGGGCAAAAAAGATATTTCCTACTTCCATTTCTTTCTCTGGGGGGTCAAAACTTTAAACCTAAATATCAAAGTAACACTCGGAACGTAGATAGAACCTTTTTCCGCGATACAGAGGCTAATTTCACTTCACCCTCTTTGAACAGTTTGGCGCTTGTACACAAGATACCCATGAAGATATAGAGGTGCCGAGTTAACGCAATCCAACGGGTGTCTCTACTAAAACAATAGCGTTTCTTTTTTTTCCCCCTGAGGGTAAATGACCAATCTTATTAGTCTGGACATGATACATTATGGAGATGTAAAACTGTGCGGGGCTGTTATTAAATACTTACTGTGTTCCAGAAAGTGGGCGAGGCCAGGGAGGTCAGGCGGATCAGAGAAGCTGCCAACGCCGACACAGAGCGCAGCTGCGGACTGACACACGGGATATTAACTTGAGGAACACTGGCATGGTTTTAATTGGCCCGACATAAGCGGGGGAAAAAAAAACTGCAAAGGCCGGCACTTTTTCAATTAACCCTCGGCTCCGCTCAGACACGCACACGCCACGCCGCGTCACGCTGTCTGGACGCTACCATATATTTAAAGATACTATAGCCCGCATTGGCATTTCAAACGCTTTGGAGTTCCTCAGAGACTAAATCCCACGAGACCTCGGCGTCTGACCTCCTGCAGACAGATTATTCACAATAAGGAGACGTCAGGTTAATTGCGGTGAGTATTAAGCGGAATATTTGAATTTGATTAAAGCTTTTTTTTGGAAGAACATCCACCAATAAAAGTAGAATGTGTTCATAAAGTGGCAGCTTAGTCTGTGTTTTTGTTTCTCGTGTGAAAGTGCATGTAACCACTGCAAATAGTAATCTTGAAATATGTTAATTTGTCCAGGATTACTTTAAAGAGATATTCTGTAAGTTTAAAGGTTTTACAAATTGAATAGATTGCGAATAATTGACCATCTGGGCCTGCAATTTGATGCAACATAAGTAATATTACTTCTTTTAGATGCTGATCTCAGCAGCTAATCAGAATCCCCGGTGCCATAACTTTGACCAATGAGACGAGCTTGCCTGTGAACCGGCCTGTCAAGTCTAATCAGGAAGAAAGGGGAATTGTTTACTTTTGAAATCTCATTTTGCAATCTTGCAGACTAGAGGTCGACCGATATGGGATTTTCTAAGGCCGACGCCAATTTTGGGGGATTTTTACAAATGGCTGGTCTATAATCCTGTAAAATTATAAATTCTTCACCGCTCCAGCCGATTTTACTTTAGGTGATTCAATCATAGTTTCTGTCCCAGCTTTGAATAGTTGCCGTTGGCATTAGCATACTGTTGCTAGCCGCAGCATTTTGCAAAGTGATCCAGAATACAATTGTGGAGGTTAAAACTCAGCGATACGTTTGTTAAGTGTGACGTCACGACTTCCGCTTCCGGAAGAAACTCTTAAAAACTACAATCAATATTTCTGAAACTGTGGCTAACCAATTTTCATCGCAAGCTTTCTCAGTTCCCCTGAGGCCTAGGGAGTTGTGGGAGGACCCGTTTTAAAGCCCTGATTTCGCTCTTTCCAAGTCTCTATCACTTTCGGTCCGGGAGATATCGGCTTCTTTTGGAGCTAGATCGGCCGATAGGCGATAATGTAAAATCCCCAAATATCGGCCCGATATATCAGACCATCACTTAAGATCACTTTCTAGATAACTTTTTGCAGTGAGAGGTTTTCACATTTTCATGAAGCGGCAATTTAAAAAATCAATGTATTTTTATGTGACATAGGACGAAGTGAGAGTTCCAAGGATAGACCTGGGACTCGCTCATGGCCCAAATGTACAGTATGGTTTCCTGACATAGTTCAAGTGAAACACGTAGTCTAACCGGAGATATTTAAATTGATTAAATCATTTCTATCTATTCTAAAACAGTACAAACAAGGGAAACATTAACTGGAACTTTTTTGTGGTGCTAGATGACGTACAGCAAAAACCCATTCATTCCCGAACAATCAGTACCTGCTTCTCCGCATTCCCCTTCTTCCTCTTGCCCTCGGTATCTTCCTCATTCCCATCCTCCTCTTCCTCCTCATCATCTTCCTCTTCATCATCATCATCTTCCTCTTCATCATCCTCCTCCTCTTCCATCTCTTCCTCTCCGGCAGAGTCGTCGTCCTGTGCCGCTGCGGGGCCGCTGTAGTCGGAGATGAGCAGCGCTCGGAGCCCGTTCTCCAGCGTTATGAACCTGTGGGAGGGAGAGAACACTTCAGACACTGGGACATTTATTTATTTCATTCCTGTATCGGTTGCTCTTCTTAATAAGCGCAGAAGGCACTTGTGTTCGGGTCTTGTATGTTCTTTTTATTGCCTTGATGGAAACATATGTGCAACATCGGGGCTAGATGGAGACTGTATAATGTGTTTGGCTAATTTCCTGTAGGTTAAAGACTACCTCCCGTCTACTTTTAACCTCTTAACCCCTGCTGTAACCAAGTGCATTTTGATCTGTTTTGTTGCGTTTCGATCCTCATTTTTGTTGCTATTTTAGAGACTTTTTTCAAGAAGCTTTTAGATTTGAGTAAAGCAAAACTGGAGAAAAATGTGCTCGGTTCAGGTGGGAGTTAAGAGGTTGATGCAAATGAAAATAAAATAAGATGTAAAAACAAGAAAACTTAAATAAATGTCAAGCCGAATGAGTTTCATTTAAATTTGTTTTAGATTGTGGCGCTCTTTTACTCTTTGTTAGCGTCAAATTAAAGTTATCAAATTAATGTTAGCCTTTAGCTTCAAGGCTAAAACACTTGCAGTTACAAACACTAAAGTCTTCTCCACTGACGTATTTACATCCTGACTTAAGTTTTGAAGTTGTTGTAGGTAAATATCCAGTTACTGTTGGATATTTGTACTGTTTAAAACAGGCCACCGTTTTTCCATACTGAGATATGTTCTTATCTGTGGAGGAGCTTGGTCGCTTCAAACTTCACCCCCGTTTGGCCCCATAGAGGAGAGGCTACATGCTAACAACATCTTTGGTCTTTTTGAGTGACCGGGCGCACGCAAAAAGACCAGACAGGTACGCAACAACTCGTCTAAGCTCAGGTAAGAACATGTCTAGGTATGGAAAAACAGTGGCCTATTCCTTTAAAATATTGATTTATTTATTTTGTACATGTTTTACTGGTAGGGGAACTGACGCAGACACGGGAAGAACATGCAAACTCCAGTCAATATATAATTTTCTATTATTTATTTTATTATCTTACATGAGTGAATAATAACACTTAAAAGATCTTTTTTTTTATGTTATGTGTTCCGTCTTGTGTCCTCATTTTCAAAGCACGTAGTTTGGTCCCGGTGGCGTCTGCTAAGCGCAATGCTCGATGTGTGCTGACAACTACTTACTGTGGGGAATAGATTAGCTATTCGCGAGACCTACATTTCAGAAATACTGACCCATCTGTGAAGTTGTTATGTCGGTACAACTTACTTTGAAAAGTGCTTTTGGAAACTGCGTGACGCAATCGGTTTTACAACTGCTCCCAGTACGGTCCTCCATTACAAATCGGACTAGAATATACTATATACATTACACAAGCTAGGGTTGTGCCGATGGACGAGTAACATCACGATGGAGAGCCACCATCAAGATGCCACGCCCCCTCCTGTCAGAAACACGCACTGATCTTCTGTGGGCCTTGTAAACCTACAAACTTTGCAGGGATTGCACTGTAAATTAAATCTCGAATATAGCTAATATGCACGCTAGTTTAAGTAGCCTACCAGAAGCCAAGATGTGTTAGTCGTAATTATTAAAATAAAGACGCAGCGCTGCTTTATTTCTGACGCGCGGGACTCTCTCTCTAAAAGCAGCTACTGTTTAACACCGCTTTGCCTTTCGTACGGAAACCAAACAGTTTTAAAATGCCGATCTCAGATCGGAGCTGAGAGCGTATGGGTTTGGATATTCTCACGAAGGGCCGAGAAAGAAAAAGAGGCGCGGTGTAGGAGGTACGAGGCTACGAACACACGGACTGGCTTTAAAAACGTAGGCTCCGACGCAAACTTCTAAATATTGTCCCTAATACATTTGTATTAGTGTGATAAGAGCCTTGGTATTGAGGAGCAGATGACGCTCTGAATAAGTCGAGTTAACGCATTTCTGTTGCAAAATTCGTGTTCCATGACTCTGTTCAGATCATCTTTAGTTTAGATACATTTCTCCTGCAATCTCACATTTTTTCTAACATAAATAAAATGCAGCCTATGTATAGTTTGTATAAAGCTATGTAAAGAGTTGGACGATATCATCGTCCATCACGATGGTTCACTGTAAACATCGTCAACTGCCAATTAAGGGGACATCGCCCAACCCTAGCAGAAGCACTACAACATCAACTAGGGCTGGGTACTGTTACATTTTTTCCAATACCGGTACGTTAATGATACTTCTTGAAACCGATAACGGAACAATCCTTTTTTCAATAACTATACTAAAATATTTGACCTCTATAACCAGAAAAACAATGTAAATTTATTCCATTAAAAGACATTTCTTTTAAATGCGTATAAGGTGAAACAACCAACAGGGTTTCAACTAGGGATGTCACGATTAATCGGTTTTACATTCACCGCGGTTATAAAAGCTTACAGTAGGTTAATTGTAAGAATTTTAGGGTCTACGGTAAACCACTGTCACGTTTCCTGCCTGGAGCGCTTGTGTATCTGAGCTAAACAGTTCCATTAATATTCTTTTGCCAGAGTAAAACCATGACGATAAAAGATGACACAAGCTGAAAGTTCAATAGGTTTTCAATTAAAACAACCCTTGAACAAACGACGTGCGACTCGTTTCATTTTTGTGAACATTTACACAGAACAGTAAGGGTTCCTTAATTTTGATAATCGTGAATAATCATATCGCAATATTTTTCCTCACAAAATGGAGTCAAAAATGTAGAAAATGTGACATCCCTTGTTTCAACAAGTGGCTGCAAGTCAAATGTCATGCTTTTTAAAAAGGTAATTTTAATGCCTAAATACGATATCTTTAATGCCACAAAACCAAATTGGGGACAACAGGCAACTTTTTTGTAAAAGATTGTGCAAAATGTCAGTCAAAACGGCAACTGATTTTGTTTCTAGACCTATAGTTTTTGTAAAAAATTATTAATTAAAGTCACTGTAGTGGATTCTGTCTCTATAGGCAAAAAAATATACTTTCTAACTAACTTCCTTTAATGCTGTCCCTGAACCCAACAGCATCGAACGTTGGACTCTGGAGATATTTTTGTTGGTACCTGCTTTTTATTTTTTTGATACCAGTAGTATCTAAACTTTTTTTCCGATACCACACTGGCATTGTTTAACACTACCAACCCAGCCCCAATATCAGCTGGAGAAAATGATAGAGTTTCACGCCTCCACAATCCCTCCTCATTTGGCCGGTCCCACACTTGGCAGCCTCAGCTCCGCGTGCCCTTTACCTGTACTGTTTGGGGTCACTCGGAGACTTGACAATCTCGCCGTCTCCCACATTGTCCTCCGTCTCTGCCGCGTGCTCCCTCGACGCGGCCTCGCCGTGTTCGGACAACGCTTCCGACTGGGCGGCGCAGGGCGACTCCGCCGCTGGGGTTTTAATGGATTTGCTGGTCTGGGGCATCCTGAACAGCGGAGGCGGGACTCTGGGTCCCAAGCCAAGAGAGTTCAAGGAGAGCGGGAGGTGGGTTCTGAGCAGTGCAGCGCAGCGGGTCAGCCTGGACAGAGCTATGGTGAGGAGCCCTCCCTGAGGTAGAAGTGGAGAGGAACAGCCGTTAGTGGGGTAAAGCGGACATGTAGCTCAGGGGAGCGGAGACATTCGCTGTGAAACTCGGTCACCAGTTTGTTCACCTATTTTAGGTTGTAGACTTTGTATACAATTTCGGAACCATAAGAGCTAGAGACTTGCCGTTTTTTGTTTTGGAATCTGCCGAGTTTTGTCCTTCAAACAAGCTCCCTCTAAAGTACCCACTAAACATGAATATACAGCGCCCCCTGCTGTCACAGTTCAACACTGACACATTTAGAAGCATCACACAAAGGATTATAGATGAGACATTTAAAAAATATTAGCCAAAAATATCTGGTGCATACCGGCATCAGCCAATCGAAATCCCCCAAAAATCAGCCCAATTCAAATTGAATTACTGAAAATATCGTCCAATACATCGGCTATCAGACAACCCCCTTCATATTGGTATTGGACCCCAAAAATCCATATCGGTCGGGCCCTACTTTTAACCTCCACAATTGTATTTTTCATCGCTGCGCAAAATACCGCGGCTAGCAACAGTAGGCTAATGCTAACGGGAGCATGCTAATGCTAACGGGAGCTAATCAAAGCTGGGACAGAAACTAGGATAGAATCACCTAAAGTAATCAAATTAAATGGGCCATTGCTGGAGCGGCCAAGTATTTATGTTTTTCCAGGATTATAGACCAGACATTTTTTTTTAAATTGCCAAAAATACAGGTCATAAATATCAGCCGTGCATATCGGCATCGGCCAATAAAAATCCCCCAAAATCGGCATCAGTCTTAGAAAAACCCGTATCGGTTGACCTCTAGTAATCGATTAGTCAGAGACTATTTTTTTTACTTTATTTTACACTACTGTTAATACATTGTTCCTACCGAATATAGTACAATACAGTATAGTGTGCTATGCAACAATCTTGAAATAACTTGGATTTTTGTCGTAAATAAATACAAAAGGGAACAATGTGTATGAGGACAATGCCTGACCAAAAAAATAAAAAATAAAATAAAAAAGGTCACACGCTCCAATATTCGGTTGGGCCGCTTTTAGATTTGACTACAGCGCGCATTGACTGTGGCATTGTTTCAGTAAGCCTCTGCAAAGACAAAAGATCCAGTGTTGCATTCACGTTTCACCAAGACCCCAAAGACACTCAATCATGAGGTTAAGATCTGGACTCCGTTGCGGCCGATCCATGTGTGAAAATGATGTCTCATGCTCCCTAAAGCACTGTTTTTAAATTTACCCCAGAGAAACGCATAAGAAACCCAATGTGCTTGTGCGGTTTTGATAAATTATATTCTATTCCAGTTGAACCTAGACCTGGCCAACAGCAGCAACCCCAGATCAGAACAGTTAGTTAAACCCAGGTTGTTTTGTGGTCAGGCAGCGTATTTTGCTTTAGTGTGAAGATGACACCTGTCATCAATAACCTGTACATGACGCTGACACTTTAGACACTTTACAGTGTCACTTTTATTACGGGAAAAAAAAATCCTTTCATTAAAAACAGACTGTAGACTAGACCTGCTGTTTCTAAGATCATATTTCTTGCGGGAGGAAAACAGATAGGCGACTCATTCAAGGGACTTACTTTTGTTTTAATTTATGCACTCTGAGTGAGAGTCTCTGACTATTAATCATGGTTGTGTGACCATGAATGAGGGGATGTTAATAATAACGGTCTTGGTTGACCTTGGCCAAAAATTGCTGGGGGTGGACACAAGTCACAAAAGGTTTGGTAATAGACACAATTATTGTCAGTTCAATATAGTACAAACATAACCTCTTAACCCGGGCCTGAAGTGAGTGCATTTTCTCCCGTTAGGCTTTACCAAAATCTAAAAACAAAAAGTGTCAAAAGAGCGACAAAAACAGGGGAAAACACAACAAAAACAATTCCAAAATGTGACAAACTCGGCAGAGCGACAAAAACATGACTAAAGAGTGACGGAAAAGCGACAAAAAACAAACAAGAAACCCACAAAAGAGCGACAAAAACACGATGAAAAAGTGACAAGAACGTTCAAAAATACGGGGACAAAAAAGTTACGATCAGTTATGACGGTCTTAGCTTTCAAATGAGGCATTACTTTGGCATATAGGCTGTAAACTCCAGTCGAGCGGCTTTTAGATTTGGGCAAAGCTGACCTGGAGAAAATGCACTCAGTTAAGGTGCGTGCGTGCGTGCGTGCGTGTGTGTGTAAGAAGGGTAACTAAGTCAGCACATTTTGCGGGGATTTAGACCCTGTTCAGCGTCACAATACGTTACTAATCTACACAATGACCGATTCCCATTATTACCACTGAATAATATGATATATATATAATATTTCCAGAGAGTGCCTGTGGGTTAATCCTGAGTTCACGCCACGGTTCACACGCCCAGCCAGCGCCCTGTGTCCTGCCACAATGCACCTATTGACATTTGCTAAGCATCCACTTGACACCAGGACAACAGCAGCAATTTGGCAGCCCAAAAGAGAATGAGAGAAGAAAAAAAAAAAGCACAGCACAATTCAAATCAAACTCACTCTGTTCAAGGAGACAAGATTATATAGATGACGTTAGCGTTATTAATTTAGCATATAGGTTTGACGTAATGCAAACATGTTTATGATAACTACAACAACATCATGACTAGCTTAAAGCACAAGAATCAAGCTACAAGACAAAGCTACGCTATTTTAGCACTAATCCCTTGGTCAAACAGGATTTGTACATTTTTTCTCTACGTTTAATTTAGTCAAAGGCAATTAAACGTGGCTAAAATACTAAAGAAGACAAGCTTTGAGATTGCATACCTTCCTCCCTGTTGACAGAAGGGCCTAGCTTGAGTCCGAATACCGGGTACGCAGCAACATGCCGGGCCCTGATTGGCTGAGCGGCTGGTCAGTTTCAGTACCGCGGCTGCTGATTGGAGCTTGACTTTTAAAGGGGCGGAACGTGGGTGAACACGTGTTTGTACTCGCTCCAGCGTCGCAAAGACCGGCGGACCGGAGCCGCTGCGGATTCGTCACAGCAGAATCCGCTGTTTGCGTCTGACATGGGTTTCCTTCTTTCTAAATATATAGATAAATAAAAAAAAAATGCAAAATGGTTGTTATTGTTAACCTCCTCACCCCGGCCTAAACTGAGCACAGTTTTCTTCAGTTTGTCAAGAAACAAACAAACAAAAACAACAACAAAAACATCATAATAGCAACAAAAACGAAACGTAAATGAGGATGAAAACGCAGCACAAAAAAAGCAAGAGAGTGACACACACAACAAAACACGTGACGAAAAAGTGATGAAAAAGTAACAAAAACGCAACAAAACAGGCGAGAAAAACGCAATAAAAGAGGTAACATAAATGCGACAAAAAATGCAATAAAACAGGCGAGGAAAAAGTGACGAAAAAGCAACAAAAACGCAATAAACAGTCTAGAAAAATACGATAAAAAATGCTTAGATTAGTTTTAGGCTTTAATTTTCAAATGAGACGTTACTCTGGGTGTATTCCAGTCGAGAACCTTTCAAATTTGGGTAAAGCCGAACATGTGCGGGGAAAATGTGCTCTGTTCAGGTGGGAGTTACAAGGCTAAAAGAAACTTCAAAACTAATTAAACAAGTGAAATAAATAACATTTGAAATTTTCAAATATCAAATTTACAAACATGAAATGTAAAACCGGATATCAAGTGAGATCGTTTTCACGCAATATCGCTTGGATCCAGCTGTTGCGTGATCTTCGAAACAGCAGATGGCGCTGTCTCGACAAACCACTGCCGTGTGTCCGCTGTGATGGATCGGCTGCGGCGGATCTGCGGCGGCTCCGGTCAGCGGACTCCCCATCCACTCGCTTGCCTCCCAGTCGGGAAAGGGGGTGAAGTTTATCGCTGAGGACATGCAGATGATGCGGGGACAACGAGCCACCTGGATGCGGAAAGGCATCTGCTTCGCGCCATCTGCTGATCATTATGACGACGAGGATGTCCGAACGAGCGCTTGTCACGGCCGCTAAATGTCCCGATTGGTAATTTTGCCCAAGCTTCAAGCCAACATTACAGCCCCTGATGCGAGTGTGTTGTCTGCCGGGCACAATCACGCTGGTGGTGCATAGCCCTGGCAGCACGGTCACTGTGTGTGGTAATTATTGGACTAATGCACCTGTTCGGGCCAGTTCCGTGAGCCCAGGCCGCTAGATGGCATGATGAGGTCATAGGGGACGGTGGGGGGATTAAAAGAAGGCCGCTTATGCAGTAGCTCAAATAATAATTGAGTTCCAAAATCGGGATAGAAAAAGAAACAAAATACCGCAGTAGTGACAGCCAGGTCCTATAATAATTTCGATGTATATGGAATGAAATTCAAATGTGTCAAACAATATTGAGGACCAAAAACCATGTTGGATAATCACACCACAAACCATGAAAATTACAGTAAACTCTATTTATAATGAAACTCGATTTGTATTTATAATGCGCCTTTCATTTTAAGGAATCTCAGAGGGCTACATTTGAAAACACAACAGAAAAACAAATAGTTTAAGGTGTAATAAATGCGTAATCGTAGGGCTGGCAAACCGGTATTATTACGATATTTGATGATGCGATGATGCGAGCCCCAATATCTCACAGTATGAAAAGACAAATTGCCGATGTGTTTTGAATGCATTTATTGGAATGTACTGCATTTACTTGGTTTAGAAAAATGTTGTGATTGCAATAATCAAGACAGTTATTGAATATTGCGATTTTTCTCATAACGTCGTGCACCCATACGTAATGTTGAATAACTAGGTCCGAACTCTTCCAAACTCTTTGAAAATTTTCCAAACACTTCCAACCTTTTCCAAACTCTTCTTTCATTCTTTTCAAAATAAACATATATTTAGTAAAGCTTTAAATGAGTTCAGACTCTGCACTCCCCTGATCTCCACAGGGAGGCTGTCCCAGAGCTGGGGTGCAGCTGAACAAAAGGCTCTATCCCCCATAGTTCAGAGCTTGGTGGAGGGGACCTGGAGGAACCGGCCGCTGGAAGATCTCAGGGTGCGGGTGGAGCTTTGGAGAGGGATGAGTCCTGGTAGGTATGATGGACCGTGGCCGCTGATGCATTTATGGGTGAGAAGGAGAATTTTGTATCGAAAATGGAAGGGAACTGGGAGCCAGTGGAGGGAGTATAGAATGGGAGTGATATGCTTATACTTGCGTACATGCATTAGGATTCTTACAACACTGTTCAGAATGTACTGTAATCTTTGAATGTGATCCCAGTAAAAAGTCCATTCCAGTAAACCAGTCTTGAGGAAATAAAGGCTTGTCACTTTAGTTGTGCATGCTTTTGCGACACAAGATTCACTGCTGGGGTGGGGCGGAGAGAGAGTAGGATTGGCAGAGGGACAGTTTGTGAACGCACGGCCGCGGGACGTGAGCGCGGCCTGCGGGGAAATGGTTTCAGAGCGCGGCTCTGGGGAAACTGCGCGCCTGAACGCTCCCAGCGCCAGCGCTCTCCTGGGCCATAGGAGAGAAAAAGGCGCCCGGGGTCCGTGAGTGACGAGGCGGCTACAGGAGCCCCGTCACTCACATCTTCCACCTGTTAACTCGGCTCCACTCTGGGCCGCCTCCGAACGGCAGCGACGTCACCGCACACTGTCTCCTCCTCAGTCCACCCCGGTCATCTCTACCGCTGCTGCTGCAGCCCCACGAGGAGCTCAAAGTGAGCATAAGGCAACAAGTTTGAGAAATAAAAGTCCTAATGAAATAATAAACACGGTTACAGAGCAGATCGCGTCGAAGCAAAACACCTCTTTCACTTGCGTTTTTTTTCTCCCCTCTTGCGCGAGGGAGAGAGAGGGGCAGAGGAAAGGTTACGTGAATGAGAGCAACAGAAGCTTAATCGGGCCGTGTGATTGTTTTTTTGTGATAACAAATAGGGGGTATGCTGTGTGTCTGCATACCCCCTAGAAAGTGGGTAGTTGCGCCCCTGAGTGAACGGATCTTGCAGATATTTCGTAGGTGGTGGAACAAGGTCTCAGATAGATTTTGTATGTGGCCGTCGAAAGGAGAGTTGTTGATCGAACCTGACACCAAAGTTGGTTACAGAGGAGGTGAGAGCAACGACCTGGCTATTGAAGGAGAGCTGGTAAATGGAGGAGTTGGTGATCTGGTGAAGGGTGCCAACAAGTAGTGCTACGACGTTGCTACTGTTGAGCTGAAGGAAGTTGTTGCTCATCCATGCCATTATCTCCTCAGGACACACAGCAACACATGAAAGGCCTATGGAGGAGTTGGGGACTGTACTCATGTACTGCTGTGTGTCGTCAGCATAACAATTAAATGACAAATTGTGTCTGCTGATGACACGACCGAGTGGAAGTATGTATGTGATTAAAAGGATAGGGCCCAGGACCGATCCCTGAGGAACACTGCACGTACTGAACTAAATCTTAAAGTGGATATGTCATGCACGGGCTTACAAATAGACTTCAAAACATAATTGTGGGTGCCTCAGCAATCAGAATTGATATTTTATGTTTTGAAATATGAAATTATGTCTCTGTAAGAATTTAATAGTAATGAAACAGAGCTGGAGAAGACTTTGACTTTCGGTTGCGACTCACGGCGTGGTTTACAGCTTCAGCACAGCGTGATAAACACTTTGAGAGCAGAACGGCTCAGAACCAATATAACGTTGCATTATGGGCTTTAAAAATGTGGAGGACAGTTTTGGGTATTAACAGCGATGTATCCAGAAAGTACAGAACGAAGCGCTGACCCTGTAGAAGAAGAAATAGCTAAATTAAACAGTCGCGGATTACTCAGAACTGTTGTGATATAGTACTCTAGGCATGTCTTCGATTTTGCATCTGTCCGCTTTAAAATGACTAAGGCGAGGAGTCCCATAAGTGGAGATGGTCGGGAGTTGGTGAAAAAAAAAGATCGGAAAACAATGTTGCGGTGGAGTAGAAAGTATTGTATTTAATCTTTCAAATGTAGTAGAGTAAAAGTGGTCAATTCTAAACCAAAATACCACTCAATTATAGTACAAATTCTCAAAAACTACTTAATAAGATCTTGAGCCACAATCTTGGTCAGAGCTTCGAGGTACCAACTGGAGAATTAGCCTTTTGTGCAGGGTTGGGATGTTGTTTTTTTCCTTCCTAGGCCAATAGTGAATACGATTTTCTTTAAGGCATAAACTTATTAAGATAATCAGATGCAGCAAAAAATAAATACTTCTTTCAACTGGCATTTGGCGTCGCAGTCTCATTCACATTATAATAACACTCCTTGGAAGTAATAAGTTGAATAGATCTAGACCTCTTTATTGTGTTGCCACAAAGATTGTACTTTAAAGGAATATTTTCTGAGGTTGTGTGAAAAAAAATGGACAAGCCGTTAATTATACAGGCAAGGAATTTCTTTCAACTGTTCAAACAGCCATGATGCCATTATGCAGCATTCATGGCAATATTATGTTGTGCGTATTAGCATGCCATTTTTGGCAAATTGAAGTTCTTATTACCCTACCAAATTGCTCCAACAATCTTTTTACTCAAAATGGTGGGAATGTATCTATTTGTAAATAGCTACAGATCCCATAGAGCAGTGGTTCTCAACCTGAGGGTTGGGACCCCAAGGGGGTTGCGAGACAGGTTTGGGGGGTCGCCAGATAATGTAGACAAAAAATATGTATTTTATAATTATTTTATAATTATTATTTTTTATTGTTTGTATTATTTTATTTGAGCAGTTGAAATACTGCTCAAAAGGTGCATGTGTGAGGTATTTTATTAAAGTGCCATTATTTGTTCTTAATATTATAAATTTTATTGCGACAAAAGGTATGAGAACCACTGCCATAGAGCACTGAATTCCTAGTCAGTGTAATGTTAAACAAATATGAAATACTCCTTGTAGTCTTCAGTATGTACCTCTCTTTTTTTCTTTTCATTTTTTTTTATTTCTGTATTTGACTTTACTTATTGGCACCTTGGTTGTAGTTAATGACTATTTAAAAAAAAAATATTTATTGGTTTATTTGGTCAGGACAGTGCATGTTAATGAACATACATGGGTCTCATGCATGTAAACAAGCCACACCGGATTGTAGCCTTGGGCTAATTTGCGTCCGTTGTCCTCCATGCGCACTCTCAAACACACTCTCATTCATCCTGGCCTATTGTACATGTTTTTAGTGGTAAAGGAAACCGGAGTACCCGGAGGAAACCTACGCAGACACAGGGAGAACATGCAAACTCCACACAGAAAGGCCCCGTCCGGGTGGGAATCGAACCCCAGACCTTCTAGCTGTAAAGCACGAGCTCTAACCGCTGTGCTACCGTGCCGCCTAATTCAGCCCCAACATCTTAAGCTTGTTTCATCTTCTGAGGCAAGAACCATCTTGTGACATCAGCAGGTGCATGTTACTTTGCACATGAGCAAACACTTGGTAAATGACCCCCTTTGTTGTGTAGAGCTTGAAAACAAAGCAAGCAACACTAGTAAAAAAAAGAAAATAAAACATAAGGGTACAGTATATGTAGGATAGCGTTCTTTGGTTTCCTCCTTGTTTTCAATGAATATGCTGTTTATAATTTGTTGCAAGTTTGTCATCATTCACACCCTCTTTCATTCATCCTCCTTCAAAATATCTCCTTTCCCTGGGGTTATGTGCATAAACGCTGAACCATGTGGTTGTTGTATTAGTTTTGCAGTTCATACTCAGTCTCCTCTCAAATGTCGATGCTCCGCATGTTATGTAAAATGTTGATTTGAAAACAGGACCGTGTGAATTGCAGCCTCTGTGATTAGCCATTTCGATTCAATTGCAAATTACCAGTGCAGCCCTTTGGTTGAAGTTACTTTTGCATATTATTGGTCACTATACGGCTCTTACTTATCTCGCTGACATTTCTCTTCTCGTTCGGCCCCTACAGCTCCCACTCTGAGGCGCGTTGGCATTTGGCTGCTTCGCCGTGCGCCAGTGTATCCCGCTCCTCTCACCAGCTCTGCCTGCCTGCCTGTCTGTCTCACTACGGCCAATCTCATCGCCCCTGGCTCTCTGTCGGCACCGGCAGGTGATAAACATCGGCGCCATGACAACCGGGCGCCCAGACACACTCTCACTCTCTCTCTCTCTCTCCTTCATGTAGGGCTCCAGGCTGCGTCCCCTAATTCTTCCATTCATTAAGATGACACTTCACGTTGGATTAATACATTTAGGATAGGCTCAAGCGAGATTACGCTTGAAACTACACTTTGCACAGTATCATTTCGGGCTGAGGCTGCGGGGAAGCTAGTCACACTCTCCAAATCCTGCTTAGAGCTCCGAACTTTCTCTTGTAGTGCAGTGTGGAATCCTTTTTGTGCCATAGAGTGACTTGGAAAACAAGCCGTCACTTGTGGGACAAATTACACAGGCGTTTGCAGGTTGCGAAACACGCCAGGTGAAAAACATTTGATTAGTTTTCATGTTAGGGTTAAAAAAAAGAGACCGGATTCACCCTTTACGATGCATGTTTTTTTATGACTTTTTCCTGACTCGCTCGCCATAGTTTTTCAGGTAATGAGTACAGAACTACTCACGTGCATTCATTCAACAAATATTCACATGTTTGGTATCCAAGTGCTGCAGGAAAGGCAACCAAGATGGCTCTGTGGAGGGTGCAGCAGCAAAAAAAGGCAGCATGCGCAGATGTTACAAAAAACTTTAGGTCCTATTTGATCAAAATGAGGTCTTTCTTACACTCTTGCAAACACATCCCCACTCACATCACCACTGGAAGCTCCTACAGTCTCCAAACCTTCCTGGCTTGTACTTGAGAATATTTTGAGGGATTTTTCCTAGAAAAGGAAAAAAATCTCTCGCACACTGTCTACTTGCAACAACAGGGTTTCTTTATCCCTGAAGAAGGCCTTTGAGGCTGAAACGCGTTGGGGCTATGTTTGTCCATTTAGACATGCCATAAAAATAAAGGCATTTTAACTTCACCAGAGAGTGCCTTGGTTTTTCTGTTTTTGGAATTACTTTCCCTGCTCCAAAGAGCACCTCTGGTTTTTAATTACTGTGGATGTCCAGGAAGCACTTTCCCTTCCTCTTTTTAACAGGGTTTCTTTATTCAGTGCAACCTTTCGACCAGTGGCCTTTTCTGACAACAAATAAATAAATATATTTATATATTTTTTCCCCCCGTTCTACGTTTGGCCTATATCTGCCTTCTTTTACGCACCTGTTCCAAAAAAGAAATGTGCAAAGTAAATCGTCTTTATTATCTAATTCCTAGCCTGATTTATTTACCGTAATTTCCGGACTATAAGCCGCTTTATTTCCCCCACTCTTTGACCTTGCGGCTTATACAACAGTGCACCTAATTTATAGATGTTTACGGTCATACTGAATATTGTGTCATGTGTTGCACACCGAAGCAGGGGCAGCAGGATGCCCTCCCGCGCCATAGCTAAGTGCAAAATAACTGTGTTTCATTCTCTCACCGCTGAAATATTATGGAAGGTCAAAGGTCAAAAGCGGTCTCCACGAACCCAGCTCAGGGGAGCTTCAAACACCGGGAAGCTCCGGAGCTCCCGAGGCTGAGGAGGGCGGCTCTAAACACGGCAACACTCCTGAGGAGGAGTCTTTGTGCGAGCAGCACTTGGGCTTCACTGCACACGAACGTGTTTAAAGAATAATTTAATCAAAGTTCTTAGCACACTTAAATAAAAGTAAATGTCGGCCACCATTCTCTTGGTAAATTTAAATTTGACGGCGTTCAAAGAGAAAAGTCCAGTATCTCCAGCGCTGATGGCACTTCAAATGTGCTTGAAACAGCTGTGGCTTATATAGATCAGTGCGGCCTATATAGCTCTATGTCAAAAAATATTTATACATTTTGTTGGTGCGGCTTATATTCAGGTGCGCTCAATAGTCCGGAATTTATGGTAATTATGAATTTTATGTATCAACAAAATAAAAACACGATTCAAACCTGGCTCGTCAATGACAATGTTGGCCATTATTATAAATAAAGTACCTGATTTTTATTTAAAAACAAAAAATGGCAGAAAATGTGCAATATTTTTTATCCTCATATTTATGTCAGTAATCTACCGGGAAAGTTTAAAATGAATTTTATTTTCTCCCATTCACCTGCAGTGTCTCGCCTTAATATCATGCGATACTATCGAGACAATATATCAATCACTGCTCCTTCATGACCATTTTTATAAAACATGAACCTGGAAGGATGGATGCCATAAAAGGAACAGCGCACCGCCATCTGACAGAAAAGATCTGTTGTAAATCGGCCCAGGGTTGCAACTTTCAAGGTCTGTGGTAATCCAAAAGGAAATATTGCGCGGCTTTTTAAGCCAAGTGTAAAAAGCTGTCCGCGGGTTTTTGCCATGTCGTTTTCCATGTAATATTGGCCAAGTTCAAATCCAAGGCCATCAGAGCTGCTCTTTCAGCGTGAGAGGGAGAAAGCGGCGGTCCCACATCATCAGGGGAGTGTTGTGGCTCTGGAAAAAAGAAATTCTACCAACACACGGTTTTGGACGGCTTTTCAGATACTTCTGGGCGGATTTTGCCACTTACGCACACCTGGCAACCCCGCTCTTTCCATTAGAGCCCTGCACGGGCCTGATTTCTGGGCCCGAGCCCGGCCCGGGCCCGTGAGGAGCCCGGCCCGGCCCGACAGACTTTCAGAATTATCAGGCCCGAGCCCGGCCCGCGGCCCGGCTCTTCCCTCTCACGCTCTCTCTCTCTCTCTCTCTTGCTCCCTTTCCAATATTTTCCAAATGCGTGATTAAACAGCGCTGCAACAGTTGACCTGTATTGTATGAATAAATAAACACTTATATCTAAACGTAACATAAAGCACAGTGTTTATTTTTTATTGTTGGGAGGAACACGCATGCATTTGTTTCCTGCGAACACATACCGTCGATAGAAGCACTCCGCACGCGAACCGCTCCGTCCTCTCTCTCCATACCGCTTTGCAGAGGTTTGCCCACGCGGGGAAACCCCCCACGCCACAGCCCACATGGACGGCAGGTACATGTTTGTGGCAAGAGGTGGCGGGTCAAGACCATGGATGTATTATAATTAACGACGGGGCGAGAGGACATCGATAGAAGCACATCCGCACGCGAACCGCCCGGTCCTCTCTCTCAATACGACCGCTTTGCAGAGCTGTACGCACGGCGAGGAAAACTCCCACGCCACGGTCCACGGGGAAGGCAGGTACATGTTTGTGTTGAGTCAAGACAAGACGAGGTGTGAGAGAGCAGGTGGGCAGGGAGAGAGGAGAGCGGGTGCTGCATTTAATGTCGCCATTTAAGTTGGTTAAAAAATAGCAGCACATTGCATTGGCAGGGGGGAAAAAACCAAGCCCGAGCCCGGCCCGTGTCCGACGCAATGATGCGGTAATGGGCCCGAAGCCCCTCGGGCCTCGGGCTCAAATGCAGGGCTCTACTTTCCATCTTCACGGAGCACTGTTCTCCTCTCAGCGTCAAAATATGAAAAGATTGGAACCTGGGAAGAAGATAAGATGAGTTGGTGAGGGCTACAAACGAGTCGCTTTTAGATTTCAATACAGATCTTACAGGGATGTCCATACAATCGGATTAATCCCGAAACTAGCATACCTGACCATCCTTCAAAACAGGCGAGTATAGTCTTCTGAGATTACATCACCTACAGTCTGCCCCCCCCGGTGTATTCAGAGCACTTGTTATCAGCCACAACAGGGTCAGCCGCATCACTCCAGTCAATATTCTCTCATAGCAGCGACTCCCCCAGAGTCTAAGCGGCCTTATAACGGCGCATGAAAGTGACCCTGCACATAAAGTAATGCTACTTAAGCGGCTACCTTCTGTCGCAAATCGTTCGGACACGCTCCCCCCCCCCCCCCCAACCCCCAGCCGTGAAACTTGCTTGTAATACCTCCACCTACTGCATGTTCTCTCTGGTTAGGTATGACCGAATCCATTTCATATTGAGCATATTCCATATTTGCTACAGCGCCAGACAGAATTGCAGGAATAGCGTTGTAAAAAGCCTAATCATGGGCTTCAAGGATTGTTGTGACATAACGCGGTGAACATTTCTCTTGAATGGTCAAAAATCCTGAAGATATAGTCCATAGCTGAACAAAAACAACAACAGACATCGGAAGTTTGGACATAAACATGAAGTATTTCCCAGCATTTTAAGCCCCTTTAAACACCACAGCAACAGCAGATACAGTATTATACACAGACACATGCTATGTAAGGTGTGTAAAGCCCTGTTTTATTATTTTGAAGGCTTGACTCGGTTCGCACCCAGAGCACATGGCTACTTAATACATAAACAACAGGACATACTTTAGCTCCCGATTACAGCTGATGGACTCCATTCTTCCAGAGTCTACACGAAAGGGGATTGTTTTTAGCGGCGCAGAGCCTCCTCAGTGTGAGTGCATTTATTAGCTGCTGTGAACGTTAGCATTAGCGACAGCGGCCGTGCCAGGAAAGGGTTGTTGCTAAATCGTCGGCTCGGGAGGGACGGTCTGCTGTGAACACGTGACATGTCATGACACAAATGAAGGTTAGGGCCAGGAATATGATTAGCCGTAAGGTTAGGATTAGGGTTATTCGTTTTTATTTTTCGACAAACTAACTCATACATCTATACAAAATCACAGCAGACCGTCCCTCCCGAGCCGGCGATCTAGCAACAACCGCCAGGAAAGTCCAACAGCAGCAGTAGTAGCACACGGCTCTCTCCCCCGACCTCTCTCCTCCTCGTCAACATTCTTTACAAACTTGGATCCTTTCCACCATTCCAGTCTTTTTTTCTTCTCTACGGCGCGGATGAACGCTGTGCTGAGAGTGGGGGTGTTAGAAAAAGGGGAGAATGAATGCGAGCATAGTGATGGGCCGCAGAGCGCAGAAAGGACACATAAACTTTGATCCACGACTAAAACTAAACCTAGTACCTGAAGACAGCTCAAACTTTTCATGAAGTTTTTTACCGAGATGCCGCCTCGGCCCGCGCACACGACACGGGTTCAACACGCCTCCTCAATAAGAGGATTTTGTGCCTTCCCCAGCTATTTATGTGACAGCCGTCTCGTGATATTCACAGATTAACATTCACGGTGCGATGTGAGTCTTTCCACAGTATTTCCTCTGTATCAGCTCGAAATGAAAGCGACGGGAACAGAAAGTCACGAGTCTGACAAAGGTTTTAACTTTAGTGTTGTCTGGAGCCTGTGCCCACCCCTCAGCTCGGAGACGGAGACGGTGCTGACACAGGCAGCAGAGGGACTGAGGAGGCCCCAGTGAGAAACACAAACTCCGGAGTTTTACAGTGAATAGATAAATATTCAAGTAATACTAGCTCTGCAAAAAGTCATCTAGAAGTGCAATTTTCGTGACACAAGTAAACTTGCTTTTGAGTCACTTAAATGAAGAAAAATCTTCTCATTGCATAATTAAATAATAAATTATATAACATGCTTTTTCCTCATTCATTGTAAGTCCATTGTCGAGTCATCACAATCATGCTCTGATTTTTTGAACACCCGTCGCTAACACGTCCTATACAGCAGAATATCCAGTCTGTATTGCGATTTGTCATCCATTAAGGCTGCTACCCTGTAGTTTACACCTCCACAGACATGTCCTACAATGGATGTGATTCTCGCATTAGTCTCAAGCACAAAAACGCTTCTGAACTTCTTCAAAATGTAAAAAAAACGAAATCCTTGACTTTACGAAATAAAAAGCGACTCTACTCGCCTTCCAATAACCGTCCCGTAGTATTCTGAAAGCACTTCAACGCGGTACTCCAAAATCGTAAGCATTTTTTTTTTTTCACTTCAGATTTTGTAAAAAAAAAAAAAGAAATGACGAGACTACAAACAAAGTTCAAATGGAAGTCAATTAGAAACTTCTGAATCTCAGTCAGATGGAAAACCTCAGTGGGCCTGCGATGCATTGTGACTCCTCGCGACACATTGCGCTGTCCATAATGTGTTGATATATTCCGCAGCCCTTGATGAATAAGGGATGAATGAGATGATGAATACGTTTTCCTTATTCATCCCTCATCTCCCCAAAGTCACTGGAAGGCGAGAAAGCATGGGCGACAGCGGCGGCGGGGGGGGGGGAACGGCTTTACCTTAAGGTTTCCGCGAGGGCAGGGTTCCCATGGCAACCGATTTAAATCCTAATTAATACAGGAGACATGATGAATTAGTGGATCGCCCGCGTTGGTGTGCGCTCGCGAGCCGGGGGCCACGGGGCTTCTCAGTCACGGTGCGCGGTGTTAAAATGGAAGGGGGCGAACGGGCTATATATACATCGCGCGACTCGGAGCCCATGGGTACTCGCATGAATCACGCCGCTTTTTTTCTCCGGGGAGGCGTGTCCTTGCCCCAGAGAACAGACTTGTGAATCAGAAGGAAGGGGTTCTTCTGGAGCGGGCCCTTAGCCTTACTCTCGGGGTAATGACAAAGACGGCTGACCCAACTATAGTCCCAGATGCTGTCCCGTGTCACCGCCTTCTGGGGGCGCAGGATCGCAGTCGCTCCTCAGTCGGGTAGAGTAAGTTAGGGTAGTCTATTAAAACACCTTTGAACCAAATCTAAAAGCTTCTGAACTGGGTTTACAGGGTAATGCCTCATTTGAAAGCTAAGACCTACAAAACGGATCTATGATTTTTCCTCACGTTGTTGCTGCTTTGTTTTTGCCTTTTTTTTTCTGTTGTTGTCATGTTTCTGTAACCTTTCTGTTGTGTTTTTGTTGCTTATATTTGTCAATTTTTTGTTGTGTGTTTGGTGCCTTTTTTGTTGCTTTAACATTTTTGTTGCATTTTTTAAAGTTTTTTGATGCTTTTGTTGTTGTTTTTGTTGTAAACGTTTTTGCGTTTTTGTCTTTTTTGTCAATTCTTTTGTTGCTTTTAGTAACGTTTTTGTTTTTTCTTTGCTGTTGTTTTTTTTTAAATCCTTTTTTGTAACTTTTTTGGTCAGTTTTGGACCGTTTTTATGGGGGGGACTTTTCGGTTGCGTTTTCATCCCTTGTCTCGTCTCGTTTTTGTCGCTATTTTCATTTCGGGAAGTTTTTAGATTTGGGTAAAGCTGAACTGGGGAAAAAAAATTTGCTCGGTCAAGGCGGGGTTTAAGAGGTTAAAGCCACATTGTGTAACATTTCACCAATAAGGTAAAAAGCTCAGACAATTTATCGACTTTATCCTTCAAAGTTCCCAAACAGAGAGACAATGCAGCCTTTTTTATTTGAGTGTTTTCTTTCCCTTCCCCCTTACAGGTTTCGGGCCAGTTCAATCACACAATCTCTATAGATTTTTATGGGAACTTGCAACATCAAAGGCTGTTTTTTTTTCTCTCAAAATGCTTTTCCCCCCACACTCTCTAGGCACATCATCTTCACCGAAAGAATTTTGAAGTTGTTTTTTTTCCCCAGAAAGATTCGTTGAGATCTTATTCCTGGTTTGATTTATTTCACTTTTAACCACTCCAAAACAAAGCAAATGATATCAGTATTAACTAGTTTATCTCAAATCGAAACAAAACTAAATCCCCTCTCATTGTAACCGTCACTGCAGTTACATGAACGAGGGGAAAGTCAGATCTCCCCCCTAGTCAGACTAGAGCAGGATTGCCAAAGCTCATGCATACCCGGGAGGTTCGATTGGGAGGGGGATGGTTGTGATTTGATTTTCCCGGGACGATTGTAGTCAGGCTGGAGCAGCATGTAACAGTCTAACTGTAAATCAAAGTGCAGTGAATTGGGTGGGGGCAAGACGGCCGACTGAGCGGGGAAACTTTTCAGTGTTCTCCGTCAAGTTCCACAGAACGACGGACAAGGACAAAACTTTCCAAACAAACACGTTGGTTGGAACTGTTAACAAAGTGTAAAGTAACTGATTTGAAGAAAAAATAGAACGAAAATGACCTCAAACGATGAAGCTACCAAGGACGGGAGGCTGGTGAAAGAAAAAGGCGGGCCTCTGCTCCACGACTACGCCGCCATGGAAACCACTTGTGCAGGTGCGGACGAACGGCAGCTTGAGGACTCTCCGCTGAACACTCCGGACAAAGGAGCTGAGTCTATAATGATGGCTATAACTCGCCTGAACTCCCGCTTTGATAAACAAGAAAGTGGTTTGGGAGAGGTGAAGTCCAAAATCAGAGAGAATAGCACCATGATCTGCAGCCTGGCTAAAACACTCGGGTTTAATGCTGCCGAGATAAAAGAATGGAAAAAAGGGAGGTTTTGGAAGAAAAAGTTGCGAAAAAGAAAACTGTGATTTGAAGAAGAAAGTCAGTCCTCAAGAGGCCCACAGCCGTCGCTGGAATTAAGAATCAAGGGGATGAAAGAAAAGATGAACGAAAACATACGTGTAGATGTTATCGACCTACTGAAAAAAGTGTCACGGGAGAATGGATGACATCGTGGATGTGGTTCACCGTGTCGGGAAGAAAGAAGAGAAGTAAGTGGACACGATCGGTCACCATCCGGTTTGTGAAAAGAAAGGACAGGGGTGACCTCTGGGATCTTACGAAGGACTCAGCTGTCTGCAAGGAAGCCAGGGTTTTTCTTCACTGAAGATTTGTCGGAGGCTGTTAAACCGGCCAGGGACGGGAAAAGGGCATTTATCCCAGTAATGAATTTCTGAGACAACATTGATTTAAACTGTGATATTGAATCTGTGGAGCATTTATTTTTTGATCGTCATTATACCAGAACTTTATAGAATTCTTTTCAACATTGGAAATCAGAATATGTTAGTGATTCACCCAATATACTGTCAAATATGTCAAATTTTGAGTAATTTTGCAAGATAGCAAGAAAGAACTTTTTTTTTTACAATACTTATACTCTTAGTTAAACAATATATTCACAAATGGAAATTTTTGAAGGTCAAACCACTCTTCCAAATTGATTTAAATAAATGTTTGCAATTTAGGAAAGCCTTATTTCATGTAAAAACTAAGGCAGCTACTATTTTCATTAATTTCATACAATGATAGCAGACCTCTTGTGAATGTGTTTTATTTAATTTTTTTCTTTCTCATGTTGTACGACCATTGTACACTTTTGTAATTTAATATGTACACTTGCTCAGTCTTATACAAATGCATACAAGTTTGCAATACAGTTTGTTATGCCATATTGATAAAAAAAAAAGTGCAGTGAATTGGCTCAACGTTTGTGCTGTCGCCGCCCCAGAAACTGAATGTCAACACAACATCGGGTTAGCTGCTTCATATGCTTTTGTCCAGCAAAGCCGCGCACCACTGGTCCAGCGAGGATGGCAGGCGCTAACTTTAGCGGCTGGATGAGCGCCATGACTGGGGATGGGACGATAATGAAAGGTTGGGTCACGATGATCTTGGCCAAAATAATTGCGATTATTTTGCGATATTATTACGATATTTGCCTATGGTTTATACATTTTACTGAAGCTGCAGTAATGAGGGTAATTGGGTAATGAAGTATTCCTCTTCACTTTCTGCTATAAATGTCATTGAGTGAGACCTACATAAAGGAAGTAATTTTTTGCTGATTAGAGGAGTCACCACATCTCACAACCACGGTCCGTTACAGCAGAGGGCCCAGCGGTGGTCTTCTGTGGTGTATTTAGCGATTATCTTCTCGCGCGAGGGTAAAAAATGTGCCGATCAACAACGATATCATTGTTTATCGTCACATACCTAGCCATGACATGCCAATTGGAGCTACAGCTAGCTCGGATTGATCATGAAAATAATTACAATGGCTGCAGACTGAATTGTGAGTTGTTGAATTTATAGTTTATTACTCAATTCTCCTCAACAATAAGCCGTAGCCTCGCGTTGCCTTCTGTAGCATCGTATCATAGCCTTTAGCCTCTAGCCGCAGGTGCTAAAACACAAATAATCAGCCTCTGTTTTAGGTGGATTTGAGCTTAGACTTGTAAAAGATCCGTAGGACCTTGGGCTAACTGCAACAAACAAACATGGGCAGGCAATGGTCGAAAAAGCAATTGGGAATGGAATCTTCAGTTGTACACGTAAATGCAATGCAAATGTGTTCTTTATTAAATATTCTCGTGAAAATCCATTTCAAACCATTAAACTTGTATACAATACAATACACTTTACGTCTTTTCAATAATGTGCCACAACCAATTAACATCTCATAATGTGTATTTTCCACCCCAAGTGTTTCCCCTTAACCCGACTGAGTCTCAATCGAACCTCTAAAACATGTGGCTGAACTCGTAAACCCCACAGGGACCGCTTGTATCTGCAACATCAGAAGGAAAATTGGTCCACAAGCGACGGTGTGAACACACTTGAGTCCCCGCATCGCTCGGTAAGCACCCACGCATCCCCCCCGTTCTGTGTGCGGGCCCCCCCCACTCCTCCCTATCTTTAGCAGCCTCGGTGAAAACCCCAATTCCCAGTGCTTGTTGTCTCCTTCCATCCGCCGCTCTCACTCGCTCTCTCTCTCTCTGTAACTGTCAGATTGGCCGTTGGATATCCCCCCCCCTCCCCCCTCACTTTCCTCCACTGCTGCTGCTGCTGCTGCTGCTGTAGTGGAAGAGCAAAGGGGTCCCCGAGCCACAGAGGAACAACTACTAAAGGGTAAGGGAAAGCGCGAAAGCAACAGAGACATGTTTATAGACAGTAAATCTAGGTTAGGCTTCTAGTTGGACCAGTTTTAAAGGCCCCCGTGTCAGGCAAAATCCACGTTTGTGTTTTGTAATCAACCATGTCCTCTTCAAACCACCCGCCTTAACCGAGTGCACTTTCTCCAGTTCGGCTTTTAACCCAAATCTAAACGCTTCTCGACTGGAGCTTGCAGCCAATAGCCCAGTGTAACGCCGGTTTGAAAGCTAAGACCTAGGAAAGCTGAAAAACAGATCTTTTCCCTCCCATTGTCATCTCCATTTTTATGTTGTTTTTTTTGGTCAGTATATCTTTTGCTTTTGTCACTTTTTTGTGGCATTTTAAATAACATTTTTGTTGATTTTTTTTTTCACTTTTATGCTGCAATTTCCTTTTTGTCCCTTTTTAACTGAGTTTTCGTCAAATTTTTACCCCTTTTTTGCGTATTAGCATCTTTACCAGTTTGCTGTTATTGACATTACTGTCATTTTCTCTGCAGTAGATAGAAGCAGCATAGGGTTATGGCGTACCACAGCATCATTGAGTGTCTCCCATTGGCCACCCCAGTGAAGAAAGTCCTGGTTTTGCACTTTATAGCTTTAAAGTATAACACTCACCTTATTCCGGACGTTCCCGTGAGTTCCCTTCACCCTATAAGCTCACACTGCAGACGTCAAGAGAGTCAGTTACTACACGAACACAAAGCTGAAATGGTGCAGTGTTGACTTGGTGTATCGGACATTTTACACAAATCAATCTACTGTGCGTCATATTCTAGCGGCGAAGACAAAGGGAAGCAAAAGTGGGCGAGGCGGAAAAAGGTGAATAGCATACCTGTCAAGTCTTGGAGGTGAAAATAAGGGAAATTTCCCGGCACTCGCTGCGAGCCGTTCCATCACCACATCCAAGCTCCGAGACGGGGTAAAATTAGGTCAAATATGGCAGTTTTGCCGGCCAAAATGGGACACTTAACAGCTAAGCAAACTCGCGACAACTGCCACCCAGGCCACTGCTGCAGGGGCACTTCTCTCTTGAGGCAGAAGAGTTTAGTGAGGCAGAGGAATCTTTTATTATTACAATTTTGTTATAATACGGTAGTTTCCCAGTCGAAACGGGACACTTGGCAGCTATGGAACAGTTAAAAAACTCCAGATGTAAACGATAACTTCGAGGTTTTAGAAATGTTTTGTAGCGAGACTATTTAGAGAGCAGAACTAGTCTGCTGAAGGCTTTACCTGGAGAATGTGGGGACCTTCTCCTTTGCATAGACAATAGCCACTTAATCGACGGAAAGCTATAGATACAGACGGCATCGCGTCATACAAGGAGGCGTGGCCTAGCCAAGGTGATAAAAAACCTCTCATGAGCATCACCATTTTTCTCTATTTTTTGCCGTTTCAGCCTAATATATATATCTCACACCAATAAAGTCAAGCCAAAATCGGCTCATATGGATGTTTTTTTCACAGAAAATTGTTCAGTAGCTAATTAGCTAATGTATCATGAAGCTAAAGTTAGCTTAGCTAGCTTTCTGGTGGTTAGCACTGTCCGTTTTTTAAGTATTTATGGGCTGTTGAATCACTTTGCTCCGTTCCATGTCTCTGTACCATTGCTTATAGAAACATATATTAATAATTCAGCATTTGTTAAAGTAAAGAGAAATTTCATTTTTTTCTCTTCTTTGTTTCCCCCCTCTGACTGCTTCAAACAACATGCAGTTTGTATCTATATAAACAATATTTACCACAGCCATTATCTCATCAAACGGTAATAATTAGAATGACATGAAAACCCGTCATATGCCCTTTAAGAGAAGCTGATAGAGCCTCTTATTTGAAGACATGCGTTGGTAAGAAATATGACTCATTTCAGGACTTTACTTGCCAGCACAATATGTTGACTACATTCCGACGCTCAATCCGAGTGTTCTCAGTGTATAACAAAATCCAGTTTCCCTCCTGCGTTTGGTGTTTGGAGCCAAAGGTTCAGAATGATAAAGTTGTAAAATAGTCTTGCTTTAGTCAAAGCCACTTCGAAGGCACAGTGAGTTCTAATAATGGGATTGCTCTCAGTCATGTTCCCACACAGCGGGATTTCTGGGTCGGCACAGTTATGAGAGGTGGGAAGCGATGTGTGTCGAGTACAGGCACAGTTATAGCCAGACATCTCGATATATTTTGTCACAGTAACCGCCATTTGTTGGTATTTTTTCCCCTCCTCAACAGTCAAACGCATATAACTTAAAGGATTTTGAAATTGTTAATTGTGGTTCAGTCTTCTTTCTTACAGTGCCTTGCGAAAGTACTAATACACCTTGAACCTTTGCACATTTTGTCAAAACGTAAAGATTTGATTTTGAATTTTTTACTGAAAGTTCACACACACAAGTAACAGACAACTTTGAAGTGAAAGCAAAATGATACATGATTCTGTTATTTTTTCTAAAAATAGAAAAGTGAAAAGTGGGGCGTCCATTAAATTGCCTTTATAACATTCCTAATGACTGCAGAATGTTCACACCTTGCCCTAACCATTAAATAGAGGCCACCTGTGTGTAATCTACTCTCAGTATAATTCCAGCTGTTCTGTGAGGGCCTCAGAGCTATGGTCAGAGTGTATTGGTCACTAGGCAACATCATGAAGGCCAAGGAGCTCACCAGAGAGGTCAGGGATAAATCTGTGAAGAAGTTTAAAGCAGCTTTAAGTTATACAAAGATTTCCCAAGATTTGAACATCTCACGGAGCACTGTTCAATCCATCATTCGGAAATGGAAAGAGTATTGCACCACTGCGAACTTACCAAGACACGGCCGTCCACCTAAACTAACAGACCGAACAAGGAGAGCACTGGTCAGAAATGCAACCAAGTGCCCCAAGATAACTCTGGAGGAGCTGCGACGTACTGCCGCTGAGCTGGGGGAATCTGTACATGGGACAACTAGAGTCGTACTCTACACAAATCTGGCCTTCATGGACGAGTGGCAAGACGAAAGCCATTATTGAAAGGAGGCCATAAGAAATCCCGTTTGAAGTTTGCTAGAAGTCATATGGAGGACACAGCTAACATGTGGAAGAAGGTGCTTTGCTCAGATGATTTTTTTTTAAACTTTTTGTCCCAAATGCAAAACGTTATGTATGGAGCAAACCTAACACTGCTCATCGTCCTGAGTGCACCATCCCCAGTGTCAAATATGGTGGGGGGAGCATCATGCTATGGGGCTGCTTTTCCTCAGCGGAGACTGGGAAGATTGTAAGAATAGTTGGGAAGATGGATGGAGCCAAATACAGAGACATTTTGGATGAAAACCTGCTGGAGTCAGCAAGAGAGTTGAGGCTGGGGCGGAGATTCACCTTCCAGCAGGACAATGACCCTAAACACAAAGCTAAATCTCCAATGGAATGGTTTAAAAACAAACATATTAATGTGTTAGAATGGCCCAGTCAAAGTCCTGACCTAAATCCTCTTGGAAATCTGTGGAAAGACCTGAAAACTGCTGTTCACAAACGCTCTCCTTCTAATTTGACAGAGCTTGAGTTGTTTTGTAAAGAGGAATGGGCTAAAATGTCAGTCTCTAGATGTGCAAATCTTGTAGAGTCAAACCCCAGAAGACTTGCTGCTGTTACTGCAGCAAAAGGAGGTTCCATAATGTATTATTTTATGAATACTTATGCACGCCCCACTTTTCACTTTTCTATGTTTTGTAAAATAACAGAATCATGTATCATTTTGCTTTCACTTCACAGTTGTCTGTTACTTGTGTGTAAACTTTCAATAAAAAATTCTGAATAAAATCTTTACGTTTAGGGCTGTAAACATGACAAAATGTGCACAAGTTCAAGGTGTATTAGTACACTGTATATAGGGATTTCTAACATCCCGATTCATGGCAACGTGGAAACATGAGACCTTTCCCTCTCGCTTGGTACAGCTGTGTTTTTTTGTGTGCCTTTTTCTGACAACTGCTTTGGGGTTTATGTGTTGCTTTTGTAAATTTTCGCCATGTTTTTTGGTTTGGAGAATTTTTCTTTACTGCAGAGAGTCCATAATGATCCTGAAGAAAGCAGCGTTTTAAAAGTAAACAAACAGCTAGCTTAGGAGCTAAAGACATTTGTAACCTACACATTTCTTCTCCTGAAACAAAAAAGGGACGAATGAGGAGAAGATGGTAAAAGATAACAGGTGTAACGGTTCAGCTTTCTCAAGGTTCAGTTTGGTTCTCCGTGAAGGACCCACGGTTCGGTGCATCACGGTGCAAGTACAATATATAAAAAGAGTTGTTTTTGAAATAAAACAGCCAAATGTTCATCCTTTGGCAGTATTTATAGTCTCAGAATAAATACGCAATACTTTCTAATTTGTCGAAGCTGCTTTAAATAACAAAAGCTCACAATACAAAACAAAATAAAAAACTAACTGCTAAAGTAAAAATAAATAAATAAAGCAGCGCAGTGCAGGCCATGCGCTCGTTAAGTGATAAGTTTCAGTTTCGCTTTACATACACGGCAGCTAAAACACTCACAGCAGTGCATGTTGGGGCTGTTCCTGGACAACATTACGCTTGGACTTTTTTGGAAACAAAGCTTTTAAGGCGGATTATGACCAAGATTGGATCTTACGCAGCCTGGTCATCTGCACTCTGCCGGACTCGGATTTCAAGTGTTTTTGGAGGATGTAACAATGCAGGTGTAGAGTGTCTACAGCCTTCAGTTTAGCAGTAAGTGATGAGGACACACATGCACTCTTTGTTTAGGTGCGCGCATACACACATGACTGGCACCACGTAGCTTAAATATTACAAAATATAGACAAAAACTTGCACCGTCACTTTCTTACGGTTCATATTGTCAGATTTTTGCACCGTGGCACGGTCCATTGTTACACCCTATGTAAAAGACTGTTGTGGAGCGGAGGGAGCTGCGCAGGAGGAAGAGGAAGGAGGTGGTGGAGCTGACCAGTGCAGGACACCATGCTCTGAAACAGGGACAAACCCAGGAGGGCAGCGTTTCAGAGAATCAGATGAGACTGAAGGCAGCCCGTCAGGTTTCCTCAGGTTTCCCTGACCTCCAAAAACATGCTGGTCAGGTTGGCCCACAGTGGCGGTGCACTCAGTCCTAACACCTGAACACAATTGTGTGTACGGCTGTACAATGAGAAATAAATGGTCTTAACTTGCTACCTTCATCAGGCCCAAAGTGCTTGACAGCGAGTATCCGGTCAGCCATTCACTCTCTCGTTCATGCAGCAATGTGTGACACTGGAGGTAAGGTGGGTGAAGTTTATTTGACCAGGAAAGTCCCACTGAGATTAAGAATCTCTTTTACAGGGGAGTCCTGGCCCCAGGGAGAACCAGTTGTACATGTTTTTAGTGGTAGGGAAAACCGGGGTACCCGGAGGAAACCTATGCAGACACGGGGAGAACGTGCAAACTCCACACAGAAATCCACCTGTACAGGTGGGAATCAAACCCGGACCTTCTAGCTGTGAGGCACGAGCTGCGTCTTGCCCAAGGACACTTCGACAGTGTGTATCTTCAGGAGCTGGGATTCAAACCCCAAACCTTCCGATCATGAGACAATCCGCCCTGCCAACTGCGCCACTGTCGCCCCCAAAACAGTTCTTACTTACGTACTTACTTCTCAGGGATGAATGTTTAAGCACGTTTCCCAACTTTCAGCGCTTCACTTTAAGGTACAGTTCTTAGATAAGAAATACCCTTGCTAAGTACTTTTAAAATGCACGTGTAGTAGCAACTAACAGCACAGCAAAGCTTTTTCAATGACTTTTTCCTCTTTTCTAACACAGATGCCGATCACATGACTTTGATGACCCTCTCTGCAGGATAATCTCTTCAGACATCATGGGGTCATGCAATCCTGATCTGTCAATCGTAACTTAAGTAACTTTGTAGCCCACTCTCATTTAACTAAACGTAGAATTCGTTACATGTTAAGACCATAATCACTCCTCTGAACGGTTAATGCTGCGTTTAAAGGTAAACGTATAGGAATTAGATTCATTATGGGTTGGGATCCTCAGGGGATCTATGCAATGAAAGCAATGAAATCCAGGAAGACCAGAGAAAAGTGAGGGAACAATGCCCTAAAAGCATATGTGCACTTTAAGACATAGGAATATAGAAGCGTGTTGTTCTCTGAATCCCAGCAATAGGACTCGCATTCAGGCAAATACATTCAAGGCGAGTGGTTTAGAAAGTGTAGTGGTGAGCTGTGGGTAAAAATCCAAAAGCGAGAGCAGAATCATTTGGAGAAAGGCAGGGTAAGGGAGAAAGCAGAAAAACACTCAAATGAATCAGTGTGAATCGCCATCCGTTTGTGAGGCGCGGACAGCTCCTCCGACAGCACTGGGCCAGTATAAATAGATCTCCTGCTTGGGCCCCTCATCAACGCTCCAAAAAAGCGCTTTCTTCTCGCGCGCTGCCCTCAGAGAACAAACGCCCAGGTAGAGCTCCCAGCCATCAGCTCGCAGGCTCCCCCTCGGCTTGGCATCTTCGTTTTTAGGACAACAATCTGCTCGCAAAACCAACTCTGCCACACTGTTGCAAGTCATCGTAAACCTGTCACGATAAAAGGGACTGTAGTTTTTTTGTGTGTAAAGCGTCGCAATTAAAATCATAATTTGAATGGTCCGCAATACGCAAGTTGTCGCTATGTACGACCTAAGACAGGAATTCTTAAGTATCCAGGTAGATAAGTGAATGTTACATTTGCTGATAATCAATACTTTACCCTGCATCATCCAGCACGCAGAGCGTGGCCGTGTATGTTTACATTGCTGGAGTAGAAGGCACTTCCTGTTGGGGGCGGGGCAGTCCAATCTTACGCAATCACGTTCAGTCGAGTCGTTCTCCTGGAGAGGACGGAGCAAGATTAATGAGGATTTCTCAGGCATGCAGGAAAGTTGCCAAACAATACTTCGGGGGTGTTTTTGATGGAATTAACATTGTAACAAGATTAAATGCTCCAAAAAAGTTGATTTTGCACGATGTAGGACCTTTAAGGCGCATTGAGTTGCCTTGTGTACGAAATGCGCGGTATAAATAAAGTTGTCTTGCCTTAAGGCAAAAATATACTGCCCGACCCCCCAACAAAGTTGCCACCATATACAAAGACATCTTGTATTGATCATTGGAGAGTCAAAATTATGTTGTGCTCCATGAACCCAATATGAGCCCAGTGTCATCTTGGAATATGCCCGTGCCATCAGGGAAGAAGGAATCGATTCAACAGGCTACAGTTCACAGTGTCCGCAGGAAAACGGACATCTTCCAGGAGAATAGCATCACTCTTTTGGACCCTCCTGCGTTCCCCTGATCTAAGTCCCATTGAGAACCTTTAGGGAGAATGGCAAGGGAAGTTTACAAACAGTTCCAGACATGTAGATGCCCTTTCATGAGGCCGCCTTCACCACTTGGAGAAATGTGACCCGTCGTGGATTCCAGAGACACAAGTCGGCAATGCAAGTTTTTTTTTATTGGTGATTTTCGCTTTTTTGCAGAATCGCAGTTGAAGTCATGAAGAGGCCTGTCCATCTTTAAGCTAGCAGTATTGGTATGTTTAAAAGGGGTTGAGTGGTGTTTCGGCAGTTTGCGCCGCTGATCATGTGTGGACAGGCTGCGCAGAAAATAAAAAAATAAAATCTAACGCACCGGACCATTTTGGTACCGGCCCACCGGTCAAATGCCCAGGAGAATATATGGCCAATCCGGGCCTGCTTGTGTCCCTGGTTCTAGTGAAACGCTTGCACTAATGAACAACAACGGCGGAGCTACTCATTTCTGAGTTCATGTTTGGAGCTCTGAGTTCTGTTTTGATGGGGTTTCTGATTTTATTTTTTTAGGCGTGGTCCGAAACCAAAAAGAGTCTCACTCCCATTTCTTCTTGTTGCAAATTGTTAGTTGTTAAGATCCAACCATGTAAGATGTACATTTTTGTCATTGTTCAACTGGTCTTAAACCTTGATCGGGACAGTTATTATTGGCGCCACCGGATTTGTACTTTCTACTCTGAGAACTTAAGTATTTACCAAAGAAAACACTTTAGTGCTTTATTGGATAAATATTTGACCACCTTTTTGAGTCAACATGTTATCTCTCTTGAAGCATTTGATTCAGCAGTCCTTGCCCTCATTAGGCTGAACATCATTGTCGCCGCAGTTGCCGAGTATCTTTGATGACATTTCTTGTAAAATGGGCTGTAGTGCAAAACGATTGAAATACTCCTGGGACTAGTTTTCTTACGCTGTTCAAAGGACACTTTCTTTCATCAGAATCAAAGAAAGAGAAAGAAAACCAAACAAACATAAAAGCATATTATGTTCTTTGTGGTGTACTTTTGAACTTAACCGACTGACGCTTATGGGCAATAAGTGGTACAAGATGGATACATGAAGTTAAAATGTTGCCTCGTTTTATTGTCTTTGAAGGGAAATTTGCCCCGCAGTGCCCGGGACCCATCTCCAAATCCTTTAACCAGCCGGGAGTATCGAGATGGAGGTTCTATAACATGTTACTGCTTTTAAAGGCACACCGCGTAACATTTTGGGCTATACTGTTGCCAATACAAAAACCTGCTCCCAATGTCCAACTCGACACAGAGAATACTATTGTTGCGGAGGGTAATCAAAGAATGGATTTTGGATGAAGATCTAGCCGACTTAAAGTGCAAATGACAGGTTTGAATGCTTTTGAAAATAATTACTTACTTAGGGTTGGACAATATGGACCAAAAGTCATATTCCAATATATTTAGGTTGAATATACGATATATATACCGATCTTTTTTCCGCAAAGTGAGAGCTGTGAAATGAAATGTTAAGTCAAAATCAAATCCAAATACGAGTCGTTTTCTTAAAAACTCACTATAAAATGTAAACATAAACACTGTATAACAAAGCTCCGTAAGGTGCACATTTTAAATAAAATAAAAATCTTAAATAAAAATAGCCTATAAAATAAGTATTACTGCGCAAATTTGAACTATATATCTTAAATTTCGATATATCGCGCAGCCCTACTTAGATGGATAACGTCTGTTGTAAGTCATTATTATCATTTTATTTCAGCAGAGCAGCAATTTGAATACAGGAATGTTGGGCAGAAAGTATTTCTATTTACTGACAGGATGTGACATAGTAGAGGTAAAGTTACATAGCAGTTTGACTCACTCATTTCCCATTGACATGACATGGTCGGCACGGCAACAGTTTGAAAGAGTTTATAGCTAAATCTATACCTATGTCACTTCCTGTCAGGGTCCAATAAGGAAGTGAAACTCACAAAAAAATTGTCAAACTGAAGAAAGCTGGGTAAACATTTTTGGCAAAATGTTAAATATAATTGTGTTAACTAGCTAATGTGTCTAATGTGTCATTATGCACTTTAAATCTCATATTTGGCTGCCTTCAGTCAGCATCTCCATGGAGACGAGCCGCAGACGCTCCCAGTAAAGTTGTGCCTTGTTCCACTTTTCTTAATAAATAAGTAAATGTTCCCTGATTTGAAACTGAAAATGGCATCACTTCATTTACATTTAAATAAGAAACAACAGTACTGTTTTCAAAAGGAAGGAAAGGTTCATCTTATTCATACGTAATTAGAAACACTGTCATTAAAAGTCATATATTTGTGTAACAGTGTTTGTCCAAGGGATTAAATTGAAGTAGTAAAATATTTTGCGATATAAAAATAATACACGGTCACACCCTAATGTTTGGTATAAGTGAACCTCGGATCTTCATGATGTGAGGCAGAAATGCATTGGACACTTTGGTTAGTTTTGTTGACCGTGTTTTAGAGGCATCATTTATTCTCATTCCTGCATTTTGTATGTTTTGTTTTGTTTTGTCAATTGTCATAATATTAAGATGGAGTGTTTTAATGAGAACGTGGTAAAAAGAACCCATTCTCTTAATTTGTGCTCCCAAACAGCAGCTGGCCTTCTTTGCCAGTCACAGTCAGGGATACTGAGTGAGCCGTTTGCTTCTCCATGAAAACAAGGCCTGAGAGCCTTAATTGAATTGCTGTCACATCTTTATTTTACGGGGGACCGGAGAAAACCATGCAGGCGCTGCTTTATGGAAAGGTAACGCCGTCGTGTGGTCCATTCAGGAATGCGAAGGAGAGGGCCGTGGCTTATGAGGCTGATGATTCTGCTGCTGCGGCGGAGATTGTCCGAGGACGATCACGACACAAGAGGTAAGAGGAATAAAGCTGGGATTATACCTGAAGCGCCCGTGAGGTCCGTGCAGAAAAATTGTGTTATTTTTTCAGACACCCACTTTTCAGCTCAGCTTTCCATCGGCGTCCCAATGTGGACAGTCCGGAAAAAAAATGGCGGAGGAGGACAACGACTTGTGGCAAAAATACGAAGGTATCGACCTTTAAATTATTCAGGGCACAAAGTGATCAACAAAGGGTAAATAATTAGTGGAGAAAAAAGCTGCACAAATTTGAGGCCAGTGTCAGAAAAACTCAAAAGTAGAGTTGCCGCAATTTTTTAAACAATGTTTTCTACTTCTACCATTATCTAGGCAGCGCGGCTCAGCCGCAGCAGCTCAGGACTAACACCTGAACACTATTTCGTTGTACGCTTGTACAATGACAATAAAGCACTTACTTACTTACTTATCTTTTGTAGTACGCATGGTGCCGATGCTTTGCACTGCCCCCTACAGTTTGGGAGAGTACTTACTCAAACCGTGCGGACATTCTGCAGCTGCTGAACAGAGCATGAAGGCCTCTCACGTATGTCCGCGAGGTTTCCGTGCGTTTAAATTCCTCATGGAATTTCTGTGCGGGAAGCATAATGAGATCTTGAGGGCATTCAGCGAAATCCTTTTTACTTTCTACGCATTTTTATGTTTGGTAACCTTTCTTTTGTTTCCAACAGTTACATTTCTTTTTCGTAATTTTTCTGCCACTTTTCCACAATTATTTTCTTCTTCATTTTCTTCTTTTGCTTCTTCATCAATTTCATCACGGCACTTGTACAGATGACAGATGGATGGCTTAAAAGTATGGACAATTCTGAATTAGTCGGTGTGGTCATGCAGGACTTTAGTGCATTCGATGTAATAGATCATCATATTTTGATTGAGAAATTGAGGAGTTATGGTTTCACTTCTTCTGCCATTCTACTCATGCAAAGTTATCTCTCTCACAGAACTCAGAAGGTTTTTTACAACGGTTTTCTATCTGACAGTAAAAGTCTAGAATGTGGATTACCTCAGGATAGTTGTTTGGGACCTCTTCTCTTCTCTGTTTTTATCAGTGATTTACCTTTGACTATAAAAAGCGCATCCATCACAATGTATGCAGATGATTGCACGGTTTACTACGCTGCTAAATCGTGACAAAATCAATGATGTTCTAGCTACAGAACTGGACCTGGTGTACAAGTGGGTTAAAGGCAACAAGTTAGTTCTGAATCTTAATAAAACTAAAGGCATGATAATTGGGTCAAAGCAAAAATTTACACATGGACCGAAATTCAAATTAAACCTCGCCGGGGAACGTACACAACAAGTAGACAAAGCCAAACTGTTGGGTCTGGTCAGTGACAGTAGTCTTTCTTGGACAGACCATACAAATGCTGTTGTTAATAAGATGGAACGTGCCATTGCTGTTTCCAAAAAATGTTGTCGTTATGTGAAACGTAACACTTTGGAAATGGCTTCCAAGTCTTTAACTTTATGTCACTTGTCATATTGCTCTGAAGTGTGAGTCTGCTGCTCAGAAAGATCTAGCAAAGCAACAAGTGGTTCAGAACAAGGCAGCGAGACTTGTCCTTGGATGCTCAATTAAAACTAATAGAGAGCACATGTATTCTACTGTCATGGCTCAATCTAAGTCAAAGAAGACAAGTCACATTGGGCACTTTAATATATAACAGCCTATCAGTCAAAATGCCTGTTTTCATATTCAATCAAATTGTTCTTTTAAACTCTGTCCATGAGCACAATACTAGAATGGCGTCCAGTGGTCATATAATAACACAACATCCCAAAACCAATTTCATGAAGAAAACGGTTCTCTGTAGAGCTATATCTACCTGGAACCGTATTCCAGTTGGCATTTGTGAACTGAGCAATAAGGTATTATTCAAAAATAATCTGAAGCGTCATGTTTGTGTGTCGACTCTATGAGTTTGTTTGCTCCTAAAAGTATGATGAATGTTTTTTTTGTATCATGAAAATCTATGGGCATTTTAAGCCACATATACATTGTTTTTTTTAAAATACTGCATATACATATTTGTGTATGAATATGTAAATGCTAATGGAATCCATATAAATGAATAAATACATAATTTTCATAATTTTTCTTTTTTTTCTCTCTTTTTTCTTCTGTTATTTTTTCCTTTATCATTCTTGTCTTCCTGTTCTACTTTTTCATCATCATTTTCTTCTTCTTTTTCTTCATCATTGTCTTGATATGTTTTTCTTCTTTCTTTCTTCTGTTTCTCCTTTGAAGTTTTCTCCTTATTTTTTTCTTAAATCATATTTTTTCTTCTTCTGCCAGTTCATCATTTTCTTTTTTTTTTCCTTCTGTATCTTCTTCATCATTTGCTCCTCAATCATTTTTCTCTCTTCATCGTTTGAATTTGTGATCCGTAATTAAGTGAACGTTATTTGTTATGGCACTTTTCACAACTAAGTGCGAGCTTGTCGAGTGGTTTTTTTTGACAAAATTCTACTTGGCGGCCAAGGACGTTCGGCACTTCGAAAACAAACACCGTCTAGAAACTTGATCAAACATTGAGCCCTTCACAAACTAATACACATATCATGTCACGGGGGCAGGAAACGTTATTTTTTGAGTAGATAATACATTGGGAGAAGTGTTTTGCAAAAAATGAATGTGTATTATAGTGAAAGTGCGCGACTTCTGGAAGGCCTTGGGCGAGTGCATGGCTCGCCCCCCCCGCCTCGTGCGCCAAGACGCCTTATTTCAAGACGAGCAACGGCGTGTGCAAAAAGAATGAAAAGTTAACGCGAGAGGGGGGTTTCGGATATCTTGTTTAGTTGCCTTTTCGGGTTCGAACCTCAATAAATCAGGCTGGGACCTAGATATCAAAAAATCGATTTGAGAAAAAAAAAAAAAAAATCTTCAAAAAGTACAAGATTGGAAAGTTTGGAGTCTGTAGGAGCTATACTAAAGTGGAGCTATTGTTGCAAGAGTGTAAAGGAAACCTCATCTGCAGCTATGGCTCAGATTTAGTCGGGCGTTTGACCTCGATTATTTCACTTGTCCTGAGATGTTTCTGACTCGTTTCAAAACGGTCGGTCTTAATTTCAAGGTAAATTTGGTCTGAAAAAAAGTCCAAATGAGTGAAAACCGCTCAAAACAAGATTGATATTTTCTCAGTTCAAGTAAATTTAAACCCATGCTTGATGTTCAGTGTTTGTAGTAAAGCGGTGGGAATCGGCCGGTGCGCCGCGATGCTGTTGCTGTAGGGCCTGGTCTCCTGGGCCCATCTCACCGGCCTGGAGACTAGTTGGAGACTCAAGTTGCCACTGGTCACGTTGCCTGGCTCTGTCATACTATTCCCTGTCCATTCCACGCAGGGAAGTTAGTCTGGTCACGGGGCAACTGGAGCAGTTTGAACGGGCGGGCCTAACGCGCACAGATTGTCAGACAGCTGTAGTCCAACTCACAAAATATGAACTGAATATAAACTCACGAGAACGCGGAGGCAAAATCCTCGACTATTCCATCCGTGATTAGTTTTGGCTAATGTCGGTCGTGATTGATTCGGCTTGGCAAATCAGCAACTTGACCCGCCTCCTTTCGCGCAGAAAAGAAGTGGGTGTGGTTTATCAGGCTACTGGTCACGGAGACGTCTCCGAGGTGGTCCACGCAGTCGCAGTGAACACAAACGGGTGCGGTTTCAGCGGAGACTGCACGGACTCTTTTTTTTTTTTCGGGTCTCCGGGACGTCCCGGAAACGTCTCCCAAGGTTGAGGACAACATATAGTGTTTGCGACGTGGCCACAGCTGCTTGAGACCGCGTGGGCCTCTCGCAGACCTCGCGGAGACTAGAAATCGAACATGCTCGTTTGCACCGAGACTACCAGGAGACTTAGCGTATCCCCCGGGGCGACGTCTCGAAGACATCTCCGTGACCAGCGGCAACTCGAGTCTCCAACTAGTCTCCAGGCCGGTGAGATAGGCCCTCATTACGCTGGACGCTGTGTGGAAAAGCTGCTGCGTCTCGCTTTAACACTTTAAATAAAAGACACTATATTCACTGCTCTTGTCAGCATGTCCTATTATTTAAAAAAAGAAGGTCTGCCTTGTCCTTTGCACGTTGGACACCGGGCAGTCGGACACGCTGTAAGTGGCACGCACCGGAATATTAACCAGAGTAATGCATGCTCAGCCGTGCGCTCCATTTGTCCGTGAGCACTCTTATGAGACGCTCCTGCTTCTCCTCCTGCGTCTGTGCTCGTTTCATGGACGGCCCTGTTTCCATTACGCCGCGGCGTTAAGTATCCTTGTGGGGAGCCCGTGATACGGCCTAATGCACCAGAGAGGGCCCAGGAATCTATACCCATCATCTGCATCCGCGCTGATATTACTGGAACCCTCGCTCTCGCACTGTTTCGGATCGCGATCTCCCGGGGGCGGCTTCTACTACAGCCGGACTGTGGGGAAGAACAAGAGACACGCACAGACACGAGGAGGTTGTATTGTGCGGAAGTTTGATCCTTTTGTACATGCTTTCCCACTCCTGTTCCCCCACTGCCATTGGAGACCTTTACCTGTAGCTTTACTGGGCGCGAAACGCATAGCTGTCAAGTGTCCCGTTTTGGGCCAGGACGTCTCCTAAAGGCAGCCAAGTACGAGCTCTTAAGTGGGTCGGGTCCTTTTCCAAATCCATTCTTGGATTATTCCCTGCAAACGCGAGCCTTGTCTGTGTCTAGCCGGGCATTTGGAGCATGTTTTTGTATTGGCAACAGTGTGGTCCAAAATGTTACGCCGTGTGTCTTTAAATATTTCACCTAATTGCACAAGAAAATTAGATTATTCTTTTGATTATTTGTCAGCATGTCTATTCCTATTCATTTTGTCTGTCAAAAACACTTTCGAATGTTTACTTTCACACTTTGTGCTGCATTTGACACTAAAAAGGTAATGGAAAAAAAGAATTGCACTCATAGAGAGAGAAGAGGAAGAGAGAAAGAAAGGGGGAGAGAATGAGAGAGACAGAATGATAGAGAGAAGTGGGAGAGAGAGTAGGGAAAGGAAGAGAGGGAATGAGAGCGAGGAGGATATGATTATATAGGTGAAGATAGAGAGAGATAGAGAGGAGGGAGAAAGAGAGATAGACAGAGGTGGAGGGTGGAGAGGGGGTAGAGAGAGAATCTATAGAGGTGGGTGGAAGAGAAAGAGAGTGAGCGAGAGAGAGAAAGAGATGTACAGAGAGGGGGTGAGGAAAGGGAGGGAAGATGAGCAAGAGGGAGTGAATGGGAATGTGGGTCTAAAAAGAGAGCGAAAAGGAGAGAGAGACATGGGATAGAGAGAGAGAGGGAGCAGAGCAGACGCCTCTCCCTTCCCTCAAGGTGATTCACCTTAATGCTCGGCGAAAATCAATGTGAAATTGAACTGAAAATTGAACTTTGGCCCGGGTAATGCGGAAGACACGTTGTTATTAAATCTTTCCCCTTAGCCATGAAAGCGCGTGTTTGATATTTGCGGGGCCCTGAATGCACCGTGGCAGGAGGCGGTTCGTGCTCCATTAGGCCCCTGTCATTGCTCCTCTCAGGCCACCGGCAGCCAGGACTTAGCCAGTGAGAAATGTGCGGCTCCTCTACGAGACTCCGTGGAGGCAACACGTGCGGAATGTAGAGCGGGCCTTCGCCAGTGGTACCGTGTATTATTTAGGCTTTTCAAAGACACCTTTAGGCTTACATTGTATAGAAATATTCAGTAGGACCTAGTTCTGGATGACTTTTGTAAGGAAGAAAGGGCTGAAATCCCTCAAACTAATATTGAAAGAGTCTTGGCTGTTTCAAGCTGATCCAGGGTGCCCAAACGTTCACACCCCACTGTATAATGTAGAGTTCAGGGCAGTGTGCTTTCCATGAGGCGGTCAGCGCCCATTTGTCCTTATTGTTGACGTGCCCTTGGGCAAGCCTCTCGCCCGGCCTTCTGTGTCTGTTACAGGGAGGCGAGTGAGAGAGTGCCTGTGAACGGACGTTTAATGTTAAGTGCTTCGAGAGCCTGAATCACTTTGTAGGATAAATGTAGCCTTTTCCCGCTGTGCCGCCGCAGCGCTCCAACCGCGGAGTCATTGTGCAAAATGATTTAAAACCTATTTTTTTTACAAGAGCTGACCCGGGGCCTTTTGTTGAGACTATAGTACAAGTGGTCTCTCGTCGGCTGTTTTAAGGGGTTCAAATATGGGCTCGTATCAAAGCACTTGAAGAGACAGCTTGCCTCAGGAGAGCATTAGTTAGAATAAACCATATAAGTAAGGACTAAATATGGTCCAAATGTCGCCCGACAATTCCCAATACTGCGACTAAGTCAAAAACAAAAAACAGGTTCCTTTGTAGCGTGAGATAAACTGCACCAGTAATATTATGGATATCTGGCTTTTTCAAGTGGCTCATGTCGTTATTCAAAGTCAGAACTAAACTAGATAAATAGCTGAGCTAAACCTGGGATGGAGCAGATCTTATTGTGGCTTGTAAACCTACTTCTTTAGGATTGATAATTTACCTTTTATTAACGAGATTTACTACACAGGCCTGGAAACGACATTTGATGAGCACAAACTGCACGTTTAAGCTCTTAACCTCCACGTGAACTGAGCACATTTTCTCCACCTTCTTCAATCAAGTGTCAAAATAGCAAAAAAACAAAAACGCTGCAATCTTTTAGATTTGGGTAAAGCTGAACTAGTGAAAATGCGCTCGGTTAAGGCGGGGTTTAAGCGTCTTGTACGTGTTTGGATCGCCCTCCACAGCAGCAGGGGGAATTAACCACGATTAAACAAGAGCCATTATTTTTAGCCAATGGCATGCTAACGAATCAAAGGCACCATGATCCAGTCAGTTTGAGTAGAAAAACAGCTCCGAACGCTTCCGATGATGCTTTATGTACTTGTTTTTGATGAGAGAACATCCTTATAACACGATTAAAAGCTCGCAAAAGTTGACTTTTCATAAGATGTCCTCTTTAACCCACGCCTCATTCAGGACTGTGGAAGGCCTTTATTCACATCTCTTTTTTTCTCCTGATATTGACCGTCTTCCCTTTGACTGCTCGCCGTGGACCTTCCAGCCATTATCTGTGAGGTTGCCAGGTTGATCCCTGGCTCCACTTGTCCGTGCGGCTGAAGTGGCCTTGTGCTCTCTCTCCACACGCCTGTGACTGAGTGTGCTTGTGTAAGCCCATGGGTGAATGACTGCTTGATATTAAGTGCTTTGAGTGCACGGGTTGCTACAAAAAAGGGATTGTAAGAAGTGTTAACCTTTTCCTTGTGTAAAAAAGGAGATTTGCCCCTTTTTCACAGTGAGGCGGTCAACATGCTACACTCGCATGGCTAGAAGTTAACGCCAGTGCTCTCCCTATACTGCATATGGGCACGGGATTCTAAAACTGACAGTGAATCTAATGGGTCTAAATGGTTCATTATTCAAGCTTTTGAGACTAAAATGTACACCTTGTGCATATGACAGGACTTCAGGTTGTTCTAATTATAGGTAGTTTGAAGGGATAACGGTGGTGGTATTAATGAGGTGGATATTTAAAAGCGAAAAGTTCAAGTTTTATGTTCTAAATTTAACATAAGTGAAAACTGTTGAGCAGTCCGGTTTGATTCGACTGTTTCTTCTTTTCAAAGCGGTATCCTGTATTAGCTGGATTTTGTTTTGCCTATTAGATGGAACGGGAAGCTGTCCTCTGTAGTGATGCGTGGGTTGACCCGAAACCTGCAGTGATCTCACAGGTTAACTCGTGGGTTTGAGCAGGTCAGACACCTCAAATACAGTGCCTCTCGAAAGTACTAATACACCTAGAACTTTTGCACATTTTGTCATGTTTACAACCATAAACATAACGATTTTATTCAGAATTTTTTTACTGAAAGTTCACACACAACAGACAAATGTGAAGTGAAAGTAAAATGATACATGATTCTGTTATTTTTCACTTTTCATGTATCATTTTGCTTTCACTTCACAGTTGTCTGTTACTTGTGTGTGAACTTTCAGTAAAAAAAATTCAAATTCAAAAATTCATCTTTATGTTTAGGGTTGTAAACATGACAAAGTTCAAGGTATATTAGTACTTTCGAGAGGCACAGTATATGGCAAACTTTAGGTCAGGTTTAAACGGTACCTACTTGGTACCTACCGAAAAGCTCCGGTAGGGGGCGGTATCGAAAAACTTTTTTTGGTGCCAATTTAATGTATAAATTACTTTGTATCAAAGTGCTTGAATGATCCATCCATCCATCTTCATCCACTTGTCCGTTGCCGGGTCGTTGCACCAGCCCCTATGGCTCCTCCTGCAGGTGTTGGGTCCACAGAAGGACGGCCTCATGCTTCTAACCGGGCCTGTTGGTCTCTCATAAGGGGCTTCTGAACCGCTCTTTGTCTGACCCGTCACCTAGGACCTGTTTGCCATGGGAGACCCTACCAGGGGCACGAAGCCCCGGACAACTTAGCTCCCATGATCATTCGAGTGCTCAAACCCCTGTACCATGTTAAGGTGGCGGTTCCAGGTGGGGCCTGAATGATACATAACATAATCCACATTTATTAATGAAAAACTTAAAATAACATAAGTATCAAAAGAAGTACCGTTAAGGCACCGGTACCGAAAAGCAAGTATTGTTAAAGCAATGGTATCCGGAAAAAAAAAAAACGGTACCCATCCCTAGTCAGGTTACATTGTTTAAGCGCAAAAGTGCATTTTTATTGCTAAATGTGTTTCAAAGTAGGCTATGTTTTGCTGGATGTCCAGTTTAATGGCGTAAACATATTATTGATGTGTTTTATTTTCTCATTACCACAGAGTTTGTATGACTTGAATCCCCGATCCGAGTGCGTGCACAACGGCAGTGCCCAAGCCCATTCGCAACAGGCAAAGATAAAAACCTTAGGCAAACCCAAGCTCCTTAACCTGAAGAGAGCGCAGCTTCCCGCGGCGTCAGGCCGGCTGCTCCTGGACAGAAAAAAGTTTTCCATGACGTGGTAAAAGTAGAGCCTAATTTCCTGATGAGTCCAAGCGATGTCAAGGGTGTCCTCAGCAGCTCAGTGACAAAAAAAACAAAACACCAGGCGCCACTGCCCCACAGTAAACCCCCCTTCACTCATTCTTTTCATGTGTTTTGGTTCCGTCGGCGAATCGAGACACAGGACGGGAAAAGAAGTTGTCCTGTGCGTCACCGGTCCGCCGGTAAATCCATCGCTGGGCCAGTTCTGCGCTCAAACTGTGTTTGTCGCGGTGCCATAAATTTGCTCTCGTGCGGTCAGCGGAAAGTGAAAGCTTGCATTCACTGTTTTACGTGTGCCATTCTCACGGTTGCCTGCAGAGGGCACCCCAGGCCAATTCGAAAATCCCGACCGTCCCAGGCTCTCGCTCCCTAATGTCTTTCACATTCTAAACGTGTGAAAATGCGTGCAATTGAAAAAGCTGGCGACGTGAGACCCTGTGACTTTGTATTAAATATGTTGGAAAACTGGTTCAAGTTGGTGCCATTTTATTTTTAAAGGCTCCACATTAAAATTCATCACACTCCGGTAGATGATGTCTCGAGGTCTCATTTGAAGCAGATGATTCAAATTATAATGTGCTATTAGGTGATTAAGCAGTTTTCCTCGAAGTTACGACGCCACTTAATAATGACTCTGGGGCCTCCTTACTCTAACCGTAACCATCATGACTATTACGGCCAGCGGGCCCGGGCCCTCGCCGTCACACTGGGCAGGTTGTGAACAGCGGCGGAGGACCGAGACCCGACAACCCTTATAGATTGGGTAGGTTTTACATCGATCAAAAAGTGCATGGTTCGGTTGTAGATTGTAATAATGTCTTCTTTTTTTTTTTTTTATTGTTATTGCCTTAAATGTGTTAGGACTACAGATGGGAAGCAGCTTATGGCTAAAACTGGCGCATTTAAAGTATTGTTACCGAGTGTCCTCTCCAAAGAAACACATAAAGTAGAGGAAGTAAGCAAGGGGCGTGTCTTGAAACAGATGTTCAGTTTTCCGCAGACATGCCGGAAGATAACCGACTGCAATAAAGCTATTCTTATTGCTGACCACTTTATCCAGTTTACTGCGTCACATTTCACCCCATTAAATCGAACAAAACACAAACATTGAATTAATAATGGGTGTTTTCATGGTTGAAAAATACCTAAATACCTTGATTTGAAGACGAGACATGGCAGGTGGAAATATAGATTTTTTTATGCAGTTATTTTTTAGCTTTCTCCCTTAAAGTCTTAGTTTTCATGTCTTGAGTATAAAAAAGACTAAACTTACCCTGTATGATAATAACCGCTACTGAGGCAGAGATATCCAGGAAGTAGCTGCTACAACCTCGCTGCGTAAAAGCCTTCCCCCTCGTATCATTCACAAAATACTGACATATTTTACACTCGGGTGTCCTGCGAAGGGTCCCCGGGATGACGCTATAATCCAAATATGATATTTTTTCTTCTGCAAGCCACACGGGTGGAGAAATGTTCTTGCACATGTGATGAGGTGTTTGTTCCACTCATGCAACGAGCTCACCACTTTCCTCCAAACTTTCCAGTCTTGGGCTTAACAATATTTCGAAGGTTTTTTTCAGAGGGATTTTTTTCCAATATCTAATTCCTAGCCTGATTTATTAAGCTTTAATGCTGCGTTTACACATAAGCACGATGCGTTACGAATGCCACAAATGCACATTCGTGGCCAAGGATCACGAATTTGATGATTCGGGGTCGAGGTTTCACGCGCCGCCACTAACTGTTGCGACCTGTTACTACGCGTTACGATTAATGGCACGAATTATTACGCACGGTCACGAATATGCGTCCCGCGCTGCTGCGTGGTGTTGCGCGCTGCTGCGTGGTGATGCGCGCTGCCACGGGCTGTTACGGGTCACTGGGAATATTCGCGTTCTGTCCGAAATCTGTCAAGAATTGGGCGAATGTGGAGTGATCTTCTGCCACCGGGTTGGAGGCGGAGCAGAGGCCGTGCTCTCCCCTGAGTCATTGGGCTCGTCTGGCTCCAACTCCCGAACACCAGGTACGACCCAGGAGGAAGAAACACTTTCAGCACCCCGAGGAGCGGCAGTGGCTCGGGGTGCTGAAAGTGTTTCTTCAGGTGCTGTCCGTGGCTTGGAGCGCGGCTTGGCCGACTTTGTGACACTTTTCCACTGCAGGTACGAACATTTACTTGGGCGTAGCGTGTGTTTCTGTCCATTTTGAGCGTGAAAACGGTGATTCTGCTCTACGAATGCTCTACGAATGCTCTACGAATGTTGTACGAATGCTCTCACGCTGAATTACGAAGCGCCACTCCTCCTTACGAAAGGACACGCTCCGCTGCGAACTCCACGAACAGAGGGTGATTCGTGACATTCGTGGAAGATTTTTTGACAGACAAAAACTTTCTCCACGAACGTCACGAATGTCACGAACTGATGCGTTCTGTTAAGAATCCCATTGAGATGCGTTAAGTCACGTCACGAACGTCACGAATGACGGAAAAATGACATTCGTAACGCATCGGGCTTATGTGTAAACGCAGCATAAACACACACAAAAAGATCCAAAATCCCCACTGAAATAATCTTAGTAACTAATATGCAAACAAAACAATACAATACATTTAAACCTGGGTCTATCCATTATGTAGTTTCCGTCGCTAAGACTATATATAAAATGTCTTATTTTTTATATGAAAACGTAAAATTACAGAAAACCTGCAATACATTTTTTTTCTCATATTCATGTCAGTAATCCACAACAGAAGTTTCAAATTGATATCACTACATTTTTTTTTTTTCCCTATTCACCTGCAGTGTCTGAGTAATGAAAATACTCAAACGCTTTATTTTGATAGCCTTCTACAAAAATGGCGTTGTGTCTAACTAGGAGCGTGTTTGTGCGTTAACATTAAAGTTGCGCTTGTGACGTCTCAACATACTGTGTAGTCTGAAAATGTTCCGCAGTGTGGCTTTAACTTTTTAAACTCATATTTATGATCCCGCTCGGCACAAGTATCGCTAAAATCTCCAGGGCTGTAACTCGTACACCGAGCTCTCCTCACTGCTGAACCACCCCCACTTAGCGAAATGACAGGCATTCAGCGAGTCTCCCCCGGTGGGCTTCATCTGTCGCCCCTCACCCCTCACTTGTGGCGGGACAGGTGTTGTGATGTAAGCCGCGCACTCTTCACGCTGCCACCGTGTCACCCGCGCTTTTCCTAAAGTCACCATCCGACACACTTTCTCCCCTCCACGACTACACCGCTGCCGTGTGTGTGTGTGTGTGTGTGTGTGCGTGTGTGTGTGTGTGTGACCGTGTGCGCGCGACGGAGCCAGCTGGCACGAGTCGCCATGGCAACACTCACCGGTTTTCAACGAAATTCGTCGGGAGGCTTAAGGGCACGGGGAGAGATGAATAAACTAATGAGATTATGAATTATTGTCGCGCTGGTTTTGGGGGCAGACGTGATGGGCAAGTTTATGTCCGCGGAGGTTGTTTGTGGAGAGTCAAACTGCGCACAGGGAACAGGAGTGTGTCGTCATTACTGCTCCCAATCCTCTGCGAGTGTTGTAGGACTATATTAAACTTATGAAATGTTCAAATGTAGAGCAAAGGGACTTCGCTAATCAAAATACTCGGGTGCGTAGGACACGGGGCTGCAAAAATCCCACACACTGCACAACTGGCAAACTATGTCAACGTTGTCACACGTTGTCACAGAACTGTGAAGCTGATTCTGTTATTTTTCAAAAAGTAGAAGTGAAAAGTGGGGCGTGCATAAGTATTCATACAGCATTTTCTGAGTGCATTAAATAGCATTTATAACACTCCTAATGACTGCAGAAAGTTCACACCTGTGTGTAATCTACTCTCAGTATAATTCCAGCTGTTCTGTGAGGGCCTCAGAGCTATGGTTGGAGTGTATTGGTCACTAAGCAACATCATGAAGGCCAAGGAGCTCACCAGAGAGGTCAGGGATAAATCTGTGAAGAAGTTTAAAGCAGCGTTAAGTTATACAAAGATTTCTCAATATTCGAACATTTCACGGAGCACTGTTCAATCCATCATTAGGAAATGGAAAAAGTATAGCACCACTGCGAACTTACCAAAACACGGCCGTCCACCTAAACTAACAGACCGCACAAGGAGAGCACTGATCAGAAATGCAACCAAGTGCCCCAAGATAACTCTGGAGGAGCTGCGACGTACTGCCGCTGAGCTGGGGGAATCTGTACATGGGACAACTATAAGTCGTACTCTACACAAATCTGGCCTTCATGGACGAGTGGCAAGAAGAAAGCCGTTATTGAAAGGAGGCCATAAGAAATCCCGTTTGAAGTTTGCTAGAAGTCATATGGAGGACACAGCTACCATGTGGAAGAAGGTGCTTTGGTCAGATGAGACAAAAATTGAACTTTTTGTCCCAAATGCAAAACGTTATGTATGGCACAAACCTAACACTGCTCATCGTCCTGAGTGCACCATCCCCAGTGTCAAATATGGTGGGGGGAGCATCATGCTATGGGGCTGCTTTTCCTCAGCGGGATCTGGGAAGATCGTAAGAATAGTTGGGAAGATGGATGGAGCCAAATACAGAGACATTTTGGAGGAAAACCTGCTGGAGTCAGCAAGAGAATTGAGGCTGGGGCAGAGATTCACCTTCCAGCAGGACAATGACCCTAAACACAAACATCTACAATGGAATGGTTTAAAACAAACATATTAATGTGTTAGAATGGCCCAGTCAAAGTCCTGACCTAAATCCTATTGAAAATCTGTGGAAAGACCTGAAAACTGCTGTTCACAAACGCTCTCCTTCTAATTTGACAGAGCTTGAGTTGTTTTGTAAAGAGGAATGGGCTAAAATGTCAGTCTCTAGATGTGCAAACCTTGTACAGTCAAACCCCAGAAGACTTGCTGCTGTTATTGCAGCAAAAGGGGGTTCCATAATGTATTATTTCATGCTGTATGAATACTTATGTACGCCCCACGTTTCACTTTTCTGTTTTTTACATAACAGAATCATGTATCATTTTGTATTCACTTCACAGTTGTCTGTTACTTGTGTGTGAACTTTCAGTAAAATAAAATCTTTACGTTAAGGGTTGTTAACATGACAAAATGTGCAAAAGTTCAAGGTGTATTAGTACTTTCACAAGGCACTGTATACTATTCTAATGGAAGTCTGATTGAAAACACTGATACATTCAAATATTTGGGACTGTGGGTTGACCAAGAACATTTAACATGGATTATATAACTAACAAAGTAAATGCTTGTCTTGATCAACTCTATGGCTCCATCAAATGCTTCACCCCCTCGATATAAGGAAAAGAATATTTTAGCAACTCCTACTACCAATAATACACTACGGAGACATAATTTACTAAGACACACCACATGCTGTCCTTAAAGAGACTAGATGTAAGTTGGTCATTTTATACTCACTTACAACCCAGAAGAGGGTTCCAATGGATCAGTTTAATTTATAAATGCATTCCAAATGATTACCCTACATATTTAACACAACATATGTTTCCTTTTAGTTCATCATATGCACAGAAATGTGGAAATGAGTTTTATCAAGTGTCACGTGTAAAAAGAAAAAAGGAGGCTGGAAAGAAGAAAGAAAGAAAGCCTTTCGCTATAAAGCTCCATTTGATTGGAATAATTTACCAATAGAACTTAGATCAATTACACCTTTACATACATTGAAACCATCTTTGTATACAAAATGTCAATGTCAATATTACTAGCTGTTTCCTAATGTCCAAACAATGTATTGATCTCAACATAACCTTTCTTCTTTTTCATTTTTCTCTTTGTACCTATTGTTAATATTGTACAATATTGAGTATTAAAAGTGAGGGCAATCTGGGGGGACGGCGGGGATGGACAGAGCAAAACATGAGACTTTGTCATTCTTATGTGTATGTGATTGTCATACTGTATGTAGTGACTATACTTGTCATGTTTTGTTCAGGACCACCTTGAAAAGAGATGGTTCATCTCAACGGGGCTATCCTTGAAATAAATGAATTCCGGATGTGTTTCTCCACATATTTGGACTGTACATTTTCTATATGAGCTGTAAAATATAGGAATTCCCCCAATACTCAAAAAATTGACCACAACAAAATCAACTTTGTAACGAATATAGTTTGTTGTATAAAATCCAATATGGCCCAGAATAAGAACAATTTTTTTTCCCTCCGCAGTGGTTGTGAGCCCAACTCGCTTCCAAAAGTTGGGGGGTAAAGCTGTAATGACTAGGCAAGGCACATTTATTTGTAGAGAACAAATCAAACACAAGGCAATTCAAAGTGCTTCATAGTTGCATAAAATTAAAAGAAAACAGATAAAATCAATCCATAAAACATCAACATAAAATTGAATTAATTACAGTAAAACGCAAGAGTGCGGATAAAATACTTTCAGTTGTCATGCGGGTAAAAAGAGCAGTTTTCAGCCTGGATTTGAACATTGTCAGCATCGAGGCTGGTCTCACATCCTCATGAAGACTGTTCCAGAAATTTGTCAGGGCCCGAGATGGTTCATACGGCTCTAACATGTCTGAGATGTACTTTGGTGCTAAACCATGAAAATACTTGTACACAAGCAGAGCTGTTTTAAAGTCTATTCTCTGAGCGACAGGAAGCCAGTGCAGAGACCGGAGCACTGGACTAATATGGTCGAATTTCCTGGTCCTGAATGCATTGTAGCTGTCTAAAAGTGAGCAGGCCGTTACAGTAGTCTAACCTGTTGGAGCCAAACCCATTGAAAAGTCTCTCTAAGTCTGGTTTTGAGACTATTCCTGATCTTGGTAATGTTTTTCAGATGGTTGTTTAAGATCAGGTGTGAGTCCATGATTACTCCCAGATTTCAAACCTGTTTTTTTCGGTTATGGAGAGAGCGAGACACTTTTTGTTTGTGTCTGTGGATTAAAAACAATGATCTCAGTTTTGTTTGAGTTTAGTTGGAGAAGGTTGTTTTGCATCCACAAACTGATCTGTTGGATGCAGTGACAGAGAGTATCTACAGGCCCATGTTCACCTGCCGTCAGTGACACGTGAATCTGAGTGTCATCTGCGTACCTGTTGTAGTACTAGCACTCTCCTCCTTCTCCTTCGGCGTGGAGTTTACAGGAGAAACCAGAACCTGAATTCTACCTCTGAATGACTGCGTTTACAAGGGCTCAAAATTCCCGGTTATTATCGGGAGTTTTTAATATTCCGGTTTTGTCTTTGATCATATAAACGCAATTTCCCGTTTAAAAAAACGGAAAATAGCAGTTTCCCGATTTTGAGAAACCCGGATTTTCTGGCTGGGATTTTCCGTCAGTACCCGGGATATAACTTCATGTAAACGCTATTTTCCGGTTTTAAGAAACTTCCCATTTATTTATTCGCAGTTAATCGTAAACAAACAAGGCGCTGGCTCCCTGTTTCTGGAGTCATGAGGAGACGGAGTTATATTTTAACCATGAAAGAACTAAGAGTAGTGAATATTTAAGATGGAAAGAAGCGTCGTAATGTGGATTTATGCAAAACTGTTGGCGACCGTTTCCTCCGGACGCAGAGAGGACTCGACCACACAGAGCCGGATTAAGTTTTTCATCCACAAACTATCGGTGAACTCCATCAGCTCCACTCTCTCACACCGGCCCCGGCTTCAAACCTTCTCCCAGAGCTCCCGAGTCCGCGTCGGTGATAAAGACAGACCCAGGACGGGTAAAGGTACGGAATTATCCACAATCTGCCGTCACTGCCGTACCTCAGGAAATATTAAAAGCCACACATTTATGCTTTTAATATTTTCACTGTATTGTGCTAAAAAATTTAATTTATGCGCCAGCGCGGACAGAGAAAAGCCGGGTTTTCTTATTTGATCATGTAAACAAGGAATTTGAGTTTCCCGATTTCTCAGTGTCATATAAACCATCCATCCATCCATTTTCTTCCGCTTTATCCGGGGCCGGGTTGCGGGGGCAGCAGTCTCAGCAGAGATGCCCAGACTTCCCGATCCACGCACACCTCCTCCAGCTGTTCTGGGGGGACCCCGAGGCGACACCAGGCCAGCTCTGAGACATAGTCCCACCAGCGTGTCCTGGGCCTTCCACGAGGCCTCCTCCCAGTGGGACATGCCTGGAGCACCTCCCGAGGGAGGCGACCAGGAGGCATCCGGATCACTGCTGACGCCGCACCGATCCGTCTATCGATCTCACGCTCCATCAGTCCCTCACTCGTGAACATGACCCCGAGATACTTGAACTCCTCCACTTGAGGCAAAGACTCCCCACCGACCTGAAGCAGGGAAACCACCTTTTTCCGGTGGAGAACCATGGCCTCAGATTTAGAGGTGCTGATCCTCATCCCGGCCGCTTCACACTCGGCTGCAAACTGCCCCAGTGCGCGCTGGAGGTCCTCATTTGATGAAGCCAACAGAACAACATCATCTGCAAACAGCAGAGATGAGATTCTGAGGTTCCCAAACCGGACACCCTCCGGCCCCTGGCTGCGCCTAGAAATTCTGTCCATATAGGTAATGAACAGAACCGGTGACAAAGGGCAGCCCTGGCGGAGCCCAAGACGCACCGGGAACAGGTCTGACTTACTGCCGGCAATGCGAACCAAGCTCCTGCTGCGGTCATACAGGGAACGGACAGCCCTTAGTAGAGGGCCCCGGACCCCATACTCCCGGAGCACCCCCCACAGGGCACCACAAGGGACACGGTCTAACACTTTCTCCAGATCCACAAAGCACATGTGGACTGGTTGGGCGAACTCCCACAAACCCTCGAGCACCCGATAAAGGGTATAGAGCTGGTCCAGTGTTCCTCGACCAGGACGAAAACCGCATTGTTCCTCCTGAATCCGAGATTCGACTATTGGCCGGATTCTCCACTCCAGCACCCTGGAGTAGACCTTACCAGGGAGGCTAAGGAGTCTGATCCCTTTGTAATTGGAGCACACTATCCGATCCCCCTTCTTGAAGAGAGGGACCACCACCCCGGTCTGCCAATCCAGAGGCACTGTCCCCAACCGCCACGCGATGTTGCAGAGACGTGTCAGCCAAGACAGCCCTACAACATCCAGGTACTCGGGACGAATCTCATCCACCCCTGGGGCCTTGCCACCCTGGGTGAGGAACGAGCCCCCCTCCGAGTCCCCAGCCCCTGCTTCCTCATCGGGAGACGTGACAGTGGGATTGAGGAGATCCTCGAAGTACTCCTTCCACCGCCCGACCACATCCCCAGTCGAGGTCAGCAGCTCCCCACCCACACTGTAAACAGTGTTGGTGAAGCACTGCTTCCCCCTCCTGAGGCGCCGGATGGTTTGCCAGAATCTCTTCGAGGCCGACCAATAGTCCTCCTCCATGGCTTCTCCGAACTCCTCTCAGACCCAAGTTTTTGCCTCTTTGACCGCACGAGCTGCAGCACGCTTGGCCTGCCGGTACCTCTCAGCTGCCTCCGGAGTCCCACAAGCCAACAAGGCCAGGTAGGACTCCTTCTTCAGCTTGACGGCATCCCTTACCTCCGGCCGCATCGACAATGGAAGAGGAGAACATGGTCCACTCGGACTCCATGTCCCCAACCTCCCTCGGAATCTGGGTCAAGCACTTCCGGAGGTGGGAGTTAAAGACCCTACTGACAGAGGGATCCACCAGACTTTCCCAACAGCCCCTCACAACACGTTTGAGCCTGCCAGGTCTGACCGGCTTCCTCCCGTTAGCGGATCCAGCTCACCACCAGGTGGTGATTGGTTGACAGTTCAGCCCCTCTCTTCACCCGAGTGTCCGAGACACGCGGCCGGAGATCAGATGACACAACTACAAAGTCGATCATCGACCTCCTGCCTAGGGTGTCCTGGTGCCACGAGCACTTATGGACACCCTTGTGCTCGAACATGGTGTTCATTATGGACAGACCGTAACTAGCATAGAAGTCCAATAACAGAACACCACTCGGGTTCCGATCGGGGAGGCCGTTCTTTCCCACACCTCCACCCAGGTGTCAATGTCGTTACCCACGTGGTCGTTGAAGTCCCCCAGTAGAACAATGGAGTCCCCAGCTGGAGCACCATCTAGTACCCCTCCAGGGACTCCAAGAAGGCCGGGTACTCTGCACCGATGTTAGGCCCGTAGGCCGAGACAACGGTGAGAGACCTGTCCTGACCCGAAGGCGTAGGGACGCAACCGTCTCGTTCGCACCCCGCCGCCTCTCCCCGCGGGCAACTCCAGAAAGATGGAGCGTCCAGCCCCTCTCCAGGAGTTGGGATCCGGAACCCAGGCTGTGCGTGGAGGTGAGCCCGACTATATCTAGCCGGTATCTCTCAACCTCCAGCACGAGCTCAGGCTCCTTCCCCCCCAGCGAGGTGACGTTCCATGTCCCGAACGCCAGAAGCTGCGCACGCGGACCAGGTCGTCGAGGCACCTGCCTTCGACTTCCACCTAGTCCTCTCTGCACCTGACCCCTACGGATCCCTCTGCGGGTGGTGGGTCCACAGGAGGGCGGGCCCACGTCGTCCGTTCGGGCAGAGGCCCGCCCACCAGACGCTCGCATTCGAGCCCCAACCCCAGGCCTGGCTCCAGGGTGGGCCCCGGCTGCGCCATACCGGGCGACGTCACGGTCCTTGTTATTGTACTGTCCATAGAAGTCTTTGAACTGCTCTTCGTCTGACCCGTCACCTAAGACCTGTTTGCCATGGGAGACCCTACCAGGGGCATGAAGCCCCAGACAACATAGCTCCTCGGATCATTCGGGCACTCAAACAACCCCACCACGTTAAGGTAGCAGTTCACCGGGTTGCATATAAACACCATATCCCGAAAACTGGCATAACCGGAATATAGCGAATAATCGGGAATTTTGAGCCCTTGTAAACGCACTCTATGTCAATTCTTGTGTCCAAGGATCAATAAAAGACATCGAGAAAATGTTAAACTAGGGAAATCTAGGTACAAATCTGAAATATTATTCTGCTTACTAGGTTATTGTGAAAATTTTGTCTAATGTGTTCATGTGACCTAGTTTATTCAACTTCAGCCTGCATCTGGTTGAGTGTTCAATTGAATTTAGATAAAGGTATAGTGGGTCTAAACCAACCAGTAGCTCGCCAATATCCAACAAGTAGCTCGCCAAACACTTTCCACATTTCTATATACGCTTGATGGCATTTGTATTTTTGTTCTGAACACACTGGCCACAATCTGCAAACATTTGGCTCAATATGGTAATGTGTAGTATATGGACAAAACTCAAACTATTTTCTTTGGCTACTAATTCTCCTGGGTGAATTCCACCTAGAAGTCGTGTCATATTTAAGTGTCTTTGAGGGATAACTAGGTCTCTGACATTTTGTGTCGCTTGAAAGTAGCTCGTCGGCTAAAAACAAACAAACTGTTGTACCACTCAACCCCAAACTCTCGTGCGCCGTGACTCCCATCGGACCGCTTTTTTTTTTACGCACGCCTCTCCCGCGAACTGGGCAGCGCTTTGAGACCCCCCCCAAAAAAAATGACGGGGGTGAGTGGGGAAGGGGCTACAAGTCCCAAACTGGCTGCCCCCCCCTCCCTCCCTCTCGCCGCTTAGCTCCCCCCCCCCCCCCCCCCCCCGCGGGGCGCCCTGCTGCCTGCATGCGCGCGGACGGACCTGCATCCAAACGCATCCTCCCAAACCATCTCTCTCTCTCTCTCTCTCTCTCTCTACACACCTCATTGCAGTCTTCTCACGTCCCCCCCCCCCCCCCCCCCACCCATCCACCGACCGACCTACCCTCCCCAGCTCTCCCCGTCCGCCTGAGCCCCGCTACAGTCAGGAGCGCACGGCGAGGGTGAGAGAGAGAGAGAGAGAGAGAGAGAAAGAGAGAGAGCGAGAGAGAGAGCGAGAGAGAGAGAGAAAGAGAGAGAGCGAGAGAGAGAGAGAGAGAGAAAGAGAGAGAAAGAGAGAGAGAAAGAGAGAGAGAGAGAGAGAAAGAGAGAGAGAGAGAGAGAGAGAGAGAGCGAGAGAGAGAGAGCGAAGAGAAAGGAGGAGGGAGTGCAGCTTTCGCTTGAATGTGAACATGTCGTCAGTCAGCAGCAGTGGCAGCCTCTAAAGTATTTCCTCGGCCGTTCTCTGATTCTTTTGGGGGGGCGCCGGACTGAGTAAGTACACGGCGAGCATCATGTCTCCAGCGTCGCGGAGTGCGGATCACAAGCCGGGGAGACGCATCGGCAAAGGAACTGGCTCGCGTTAGTCTTCTCGCCAAGGATTTTGTCTTTTTTCCCTCCCCACCCTCCTCCTCTCCATACATAAGCTGGTAAATGTCTTAATTGTTTTTTTTTTCTTTTGTGTGTGTGTGTGTGTGTGTGTGTGTGTGTGTGCTAATGACTGCGCTGTTGAATTGGTCATGCCGTGCATTCCGCCAACTATTCGCAGCCCGCGCGGCTCATAACGCTGGGTAATTGATTTGGCTGGAGGGGCTTGCGTGCGCACGGGCTATCCAAGGCTGATGCATTTTGATCTCGCCTCTTCCCCCCCCCCCCCCCCCTCTCTCTCTTTCCCCCCGCCGCTCCGCCTGATAGCTCGTGCGTGCCTGTGTGTGCGCGAACGTGCTTCTCGGTGCGCCTGTGTGTGTGTGTGTGTGTGCGCACGTGTGTGTGTGTGTGTGTGTGTGGACACTGACGGGCAGAGAGGACGCCGAATCATTATGTGACATGCATAATATCGGGCGAGAATAAGCGGTGACCGTCATCTCGCTCGCTCGTTCGCTCGCTCTTTACCGGGCTTGCGTCAGTGTTTGTGCGCTTTTTCAGAGGTTGTGGAGGAGAAGGGGAGGTGGGGGGGGGGGGGGGGGGGGGGGGTAAAAGGAGAAGGAAGAGGGGGGAGAAAGAAAGAAAAAAACTCTTGAGACTTAAGAAACAGCGTTTGAAGCCACACCTGTGTCGAGCCGAGTGTGGGGAGAGCGGAGACGGACGGACCGACAGGCTGGATGGATGGATGGACGGACAGTGCGTATTGACGGAGCGAGAGATTGATGTTAGATTTTGCTGCGCTGTCACCACTTAGTCTAAGTCTTTCTCTTTCCTGCTCCTTCTTCTTCTTCTATCATCACAGCGTTGCAGGGTGTGTGTGTGTGTGTGTGTGCGTGTGTGTGTGTGTGTGTGTGTGGGGGGGGGGGGGGGGGGGGGGTGCCATGTCGAAATGCTGACTTGTCGACTCGGCTTGATTGGATAAACACAAAGTATGTGTTTGGTTTCCTCTTCACAATCAGAAGGAGTCTCCCAAAGTATTGCTATCCAACGCCCCAAAGACACGAGAACGCACTCCCCGCGGACGTCCCGGCCCCCTCGGGAAAAGGTCTTCACCGAACGGGCACCACGTTGTTTACCAATTTTGTCGAAACCCGTACGGGGCCGCGGTGGCCTTGATTGCGCCTGGCTTTGTTAACTAGAAGGCTCGCTCACATCGGATGGGGGAAAGGAATTGCCGGTTGAAGGATTTCGCGTATTGATTTGTTCGCATTGTGCCGTGCCGAATGCCATTGGTTTGACGGCGTCTCCTCACTCGGCCCCTTTTAAGGTTCCGTTGACCTTGTTGCCACCGCTTCCAGGAAGTCGAATCGGCGTTGGAACGTAACGGTAAAGAGACGGCAGCCGGGACGGTGGGATTTGCCTTTAAACTGTCATTATTGGGCACTCGCCACGTGAAGCAAGGACCGGCGCAAAGTCTCTTCCAGTCCAAATCAATCTCGATGTGTTTTATGTAGGATCTCGCCGATTCCTGACATTTTGAAAGCGTCTTTTTTTTCCGTCGCTAACCAGCTCGTTCAGGCAGTCGGCGAGGCTCAGAGGCAGTACTTTTTTGGATACGTGTGGACGCCTTATTGCTCCCATTAAGATGCAGTCAGCAGTTACGAGACGTAGTAAAGCTAAAGTTCTACGCTAACTGTCGTATTCGGATGGAAAGTGAAACGGAACTGGCGCAAAGTTCGATCGATGTTCTCGCTGATCTTTGTACACTGGTCGTCGCAGGAAGATTCCCATTGTTTCGAAAGCATTGTTTCGACAGTTGTGGACACGTGCGGACCTTTTTTTTGCCCCGTTGATGATTGGCGAAATTGCGGGACAGCCGGTAGAACGTGCCGTTAAAACGACACATCGCAGACGTTTCGACCTGGTTTATTTTTGAGACGTCTGTCATCGCCGGGTCTATCGGTGTGAAGCAAAAGCTGGCGGAGACTTCGACCTCACGATGTGCCAGAACCGATATGAAACTTTTCTGGCAATGCTGGTTCCCATTGTTTTTTGTAAAGCATCTCGGATCTTTCGCGCAAATGGCAGCACTTTATGGCCTGTCGACCTTTTCCCCCCCGTATTGTTTCCAAAAAGTTGCAGTCAGATGGCTTTCTAACATTGAAACAGCTCACTGGAATTGGCAGATTTTGTCTCCAAACTGTCCTATTGCAGATGCTCCAGCCTCTCTCAGCCATGACCAGATTTATCCACATGCAACAAAAACGCCTTCACTGTCGGAGCGAATTAATTCCCCATAGTCATTTCTGTTGGATTTCCTCATTGTTTCGGGAAAAAAAGCATCTCCGCATTCTCACTCACCTGCATGTTCTGGCAAGATTTCAACGTTTTTTTTATTTTTTTTAGATCTGCTTTGACGTTTTCGCCGGTGTTTTGAGCTCGCACACGTTTTTTTTATGTGGCCATGTGAGGCAGGAACGCTTTTCGCGAGCCAAGGTTTGCGATGTGGGTCGATATCCGGAGCTGTAACTTCGGAGTACGGAGCCAGCCTGGATGGATTCCTGTGTTCTTTTGACTGCTTACGCAACACACACACACACATGTACACACACCCACCTCTCCACCAGATTGCTTTGCTCTGGCTTTATCTATAGTCTCCTTCAACCCGTGCCTTCTGCCCTTCTTCATAATGGCGCGGGAGGTGGAGCTGAACGGGATTATGAAAACACAGCGACTAGAGGATCTTGTTTAAGATGTCTTTCAGGTGTCCATTATTCGCAAAATGTGCTTAAATTTTTGATGAGAGTAATGTCACCTTGTCAAAAAGAAAGCTGGGATTGTTTCAGGTCGTTCATGTTTGGGGTAATTTCGCAAATTCATTCTCAACACTTCTGATGACTCACTGCCGATATCATCAGGTTGTGTGTTCTGATCATTTCAGTGCTCACATTGCCTCCACATACCTTCCCAATGTTTGAATAGGAGACTTTATTAATCTCACGGTGCCAGCTTTATTAAGTTGTATACCAATTTCAGTTTTTTTCTCCAAACACTGCTGCATCAATTACAGCTAAAGAAAACACCTTCCAAATCATCTCAATGTGGATTTGGGGGTGATTATTCCTGAGAACCTTAAAGCTGCACTACCTGAAGTCCTCCATTATCAAACCGTGAAAGAAGTCCAGTAGGTAGTTGAGTAAACTTCCTCAGCTGTTCCTGCTCTCACAGACCCTCTCGCACATCCCGATTGTTCACTTGAGTTAGTCAGAAGCTCGTTGGGATGAGACGTGAACAGGGCGGACCGCCAATGCTAACACTGGGCTAATTTAGCCTCTGACTTCCCGGTTTGCAGTTTATTCTGCTACAAGATAATCATTTGATGACCACAGAAGAATATGACCCATGTTGGGATGGGACAGTAGCCTAATTCAGCCTCCAGAGTGAGACTAGCTTGGCTGCACAAACACCTAATGGGTGTGACTAAAAAAATCTTCCTTGGAGAGAAACATTATAGCGTGTTAAGGGTTGTTGTAAGGGTTGTAGTCCCTCGTTTATCGTGGAGGTTACGTTCTAAAAATAACCCACAATAGACAAATTCCACAAAGAGATGTAACATTACAGATGTGGGGATGGCAACATCGTGAGCTGCGCTTGTTAGAGCCCTGCACGGGCCTGATTTCTGGGCCCGAGCCGTCTCTCTCTCCCTCTCTCTCTCTCCCTCTCTCTCTGTTTTTCCCCCCCAATATTTTCCAAATGCGTGATTAAACAGCGCAGCAACAGTTGACCTGTATTGTATGAATAAATAAACACTTCTATCCAAACGTAACATAAAGCACAGTGTTTATTTTTTATTGACGGGGTGAAATAAAAAACACGGGGAAATGCATTTGTTTCCGTGAAAAACAATAGAAGCATTCCACACGCGAACCACTCCGTCCTCTCGCTCAATACGACCGCTTAGCAGAGCTGTACGCACGGCGGGGAAAACCCCCCATGCCACGGCCTACGGGGACGGCAGGTACATGTTTGTGTTGAGTTGTCGGGTCAAGACGGGGTGTGAGAGAGCAGGTGGGCAGGGAGAGAGCGGGTGCTGCATTTAATGTCGCCATTTAAGTTGTTTAAAAAATAGCAGCACATTGCATTGGCAGGGGAAAACCAAGTCCGAGCCCGGCCCGTGTCCGACGCAATGATGTGGTAATGGGCCCGGAGCCCGGCCCGCGGGCCGTCGGGCCTCTGGCTCAAATGCAGGGCTCTAGTGCTCGTCTCCACTGCATGCTTGTTCGAACTAAGACAGTTGTAGCGAGAGGAGGCTCACTCTGCGACTAGCCAATCAGGAAGCAGAACTCAATGGCGTTCATACCGCGTGAACCGCGTTATAGCGAGGGACCACTGTGTTGAAGTATTAGCATTGGTCGATGAGGGGAACAAAGAGCAACAAACTGGAGAGTTCTTTAGTGGAAGTACAATATTCCACATATCCGACTTCATTACAGACTACACTCCATAAATCAGAGTCCAGGGCTATATAAATCAACAAAGTGAGACCCAGGACACAAATGACAACAATAAATATAATAAAATTATATTTAAATTTAATAAATATCAAAAATTATCTTCAATGACTTCTGTGGACCCACCACCTGCAGGAGGAGCCATAGGGGCTGGTGCAATGTGATTTGAGCAGCTCCAACAGCTGCCCCCACGACCCGGCAACGGACAAGTGGAAGAAAATGGATGGATGGATGGATGGATGGATCTTAAATGAAAAATGAATTTACTAAAATATTATATGTAAAATTCTGATGTAACTTTTCTTAAAAATGTACTTTTCTCAGGTAAACGTAAATTAAACTAATTACTAACCATTCTGCTATGAAAAAGTCATTCTATAAACACTCTATACACTTCCAAATGTACGTTTTGAAGTAAATGGCTTATACTCGTATTGGTATTCGGTGTCGGCAAGTACTCGTATCGGTACATCCCTATTTTGGGATAATTCCATAGTGGTGTAACCCTTTTTCTTTTACAGCAAGGAGCTTTATCTCCCCTTGAGCCATCAGAAGAAGTAGCCCAAGCACTTTTTCTGCATACATTACTTTCACGTGTGTACATCAAATTCTTTATTCTCTTTGTCAGACATTTGGGCCGGTGCAGTTTTGAGTTGTGTAGCGTTTTGCTGTGTAGCGGCCTTTTTTATCCACTCTCTGTGTGAAGGCTTTGACACCATTGTTGTGCACCAAGTGCGCTTTTGACCCAAGACCACAGTGGTTTGAGAGTTTGGTCCTAATGAAAAAGTGTGCAGTGTTTGTGTGCTCTTGAGCAGTGTAATCATACACTGAACTGTTACTGTTGCACAATTGCTCCGAAAGCCATTGATTTCGTGGCATTCGTGGGGTCGGGATGTTCTGTTTACAGCCATGACAATACCCCCAACTGGAGTGTTATGTTTTGTTGCATGTGGGTTAAGTCTCGCCAGGACTGCTTTCATGCCAGCAGCGCCACCGTTTTGTTCAGTTTCAGTTTTAGAAATGAAGGCCAAGTTATGTCACAGCTGTGAGGTGGCGCTACAAAATATAATGCGGGGTTTTCTTCCATACTAATTTAACCTGGTTTTTCATAATGCTTTTTTACAATACGTTTGGACACATCGGTATGTTTTGCCTGTGGGTAATCCTGGTGTGAACTTGCCTGGCCTCGACGCTGACCTGGGTCCGACCTTTTGATTAGTCCCCGCGCAGTGCATTATTCAGTCGTATTCCCACATGCATTGTTTAGGCCTTGAACGTGCCTTAATTCAGTCCTCCATGCACAGTGATGGGGACAGGACTGACGTCTGCGATCACGTATCTGTCCTGCTAAATCTCTTGGTTTAGCAGTGGTGTCCCCGCGCAAAAACAGGATTTTGCTTCTACAATGGGGATGGAAACAAGCTTTCATTGTCAGCTAATGGCATGATACCAAATCGATGATGCACACACTTTTAGCGGAGAACCGGTCCAGTGATGGATTATTGGCTTTAAAGTGATAGTCTGTAAGATTGCAAGATGAGGAGAGATACATTTAAAAAAAGCAAGCCCTCACGCTCCCTCCGTGTCCCCTCCTGATTGGAACTGACAGACCGGTTCACAGGAAAGCACACACTGATCAAAGTGATGGCACAAAGAGCCAATTTGCCATGAAAATAAAACATCTGGGTCAGGTCTTGATGTCAAATAACTGACACTTGTTTTGTCCCATAAACACAACTTTCCCTAACACAATCTTAGTGAATATTGACATGCCATAGCTCAGGGGTTCCCAAACATTTTTGGCTGGGACCTCAAAAATGTACATGTAAACAACTCGAGACCCTCTTGTAGAGGAGGAGGAAGAAGAGCTTTATTTGTAAAGCGCCTCACAGCCATGGTCACAAAGGGCTTTAAATGAGACAATGTTACATTCACTCCACACTCGGTGGTGGTAGCCTGTAGCTTCAGTTTGCCCTGGGGGAGACTGACAGAAATGCTGTCACGACTGCACACATCCGCGCCAACGGTCCCTCTGACCACCATCATTAGGTCACGCACACACATCATTCATCCGGGCCCATTGTACATGTTTTTAGTGGTAGGGGAAACCGGAGTACCCGGAGGAAATCTACACAGACATGGGGAGAACATGCAAACTCCACACAGAAAGGCCCCGTCCAGTAAATAATGTATAAAGTTATTGCATCTTATGGGCATTGATATGGTGGCGAAACATTTAAAAGTTTTAATATGTATTTTAACAGTTTGTTTTAAGTATTTTAATGAATTTCACAAATTGCTACTAAAACTGTAGCATTTTTTTCTTTTTAGTTCATCTTGAAATCATCCCCTGGGGGTTCCTGACCCCCACTTTGGGAACCCCTGCCATAGCTCATGTGAAAGTCTTAACCTGGACAATTCAGTCGCTTCAGTTTTACAGTTAAAAAAAAACATTTCTAAAATTACCATTCCTAACGTCGCCAACACTAACTCGAACTTAATCAAGGCAGAGAAGTTATGATTGCGTAACTAATGTAATCAAAGAATATCTACTGGCCTTTGCTGAAGATATATATGTTCACGTTTTAGTTTAGTTTCCATCCATATACGTTATACACTCAGTCCTAACCAATGTCTTTTTATTATGACACAGTTAAATATGTCTCTAGCCCTAGACCCCACTGCAGAGATGCACATAAGTCCCTCACCTGCAAGTCCAAGTCAAGTCCAAGTCCCTGACCCACAAGTCCAAGTCAAGTCCAAGTCAAGTCCAAGTCCCTGACCCACAAGTCCAAGTCAAGTCCAAGTCCCTGACCCACAAGTCCAAGTCAAGTCCGAGTCTGTGACCCCACAAGTCCAAGTCAAGTCCAAGTCTCTGACCGCAAGTCCAAGTCAAGTCCAAGTCCCATGGTTTCTATGTAATGGTAATTTAGGAAAAAAATAATATGAACTATTTCTGTGGCCAAAGGCAGGCCCTGTCATTCATTCAACTAGCCCCCCCCACACCACTACTTCAGTTTTGTAAAAGTAACATCAGTATAGTTATCACAGCTGTACTCTGTCACAAACATGTCTGCAGAAGCTTCAGAATGTTACTGAAGTGCCCTTTATCATACAGTCAAACTCCACTGTGGATAATAATACTTCCAGTCTTACCTTGAAGGCTTACAGACTGTTGACATGAGTGTCCTGTCTTCAGCCTGTAGCTACAGGACCTGCTATATCCACTGTAGCTACAGGACCTGCTATATCCACTGTAGCTACAGGACCTGCTATATCCACTGTAGCTACAGGACCTGCTATATCCACTGTAGCTACAGGACCTGCTATATCCACTGTAGCTACAGGACCTGCTATATCCACTGCCAGCTATTGGTCTTTGACACAATATTCCCTAAATAAACGGTAGCCTCGTAATGGTAATGATTTGATCACTAATCACTTTACTGAGTAGCTTTAAGTTACAACTTATGCAGCTGCTCAAACTCCTCTTACCTCCGCCTTTTCCCTTCACTCTCGCTGTGGGCTTTACATTAATGAGAGAAACTGTTGTATTTCGCCGTGATCGCTAAAAGTACAGTCCGAATAGCGCGCTCACGCTGTCAACAAACCCACGACCGGGCAGCGTGCGCACGCAGGGAGGGGGGCATACGGCAGGGAGGGGGGGCATACGGCAGAGGAGCCGATGAGCAGCGCGGTGCTGGGTGAGAGAGAGAGAGAGCGCACACAGAGGAGACAGAGACAAGGGAGCGGCCGAGAAAAAAAGCCAGAATCAAGCGTCCAAACAGCGTGTGTAATAAGTGCGCGAGGGACTCGTAATGTTCACGAGTCTCAGACCACGAGTCCGAGTCAAGTCTCGAGTCTATAAGGGACGAGTCCGAGTCAAGTCTCGAGTCTTTAGGGGACGAGTCCGAGTCGAGTCGCAAGTCTCTAAAAATAGCGACTTAAGTCCGACTCGAGTCCGAGTCCGACTCGCGAGTCCCCATCTCTGCCCCACTGAACCATTTCTATCCATACTGCAATCCCCCCAATGCATGCATGTTCTCCTATAGCACCCCCCCTCCCGTCCTTGCTGGGGAATAGCCGGTGCGTTGATCTCCTCCGCCTGCTCATCTCCAACTCACTGATTCCAGATTATTGCTGCCTGATTAGCGGGCTAGCATACCGTCGCGCTCGTAATTGCGTTGCACATGGCACTGTTCAAACGCTGTATGATCGGATCAAGATGCTTTATCCAATTTAGATCTCATTAAGACTGGAGAGGCCTGGCCCGTGCCTGTTGTTGTTTCCTGCCTCCTCCCTCTCCCGCCTTTCATCGCGCCGGCGTCTCCTCCGTTCGAATTATCATCAGGGCTATCAGGCTCTGCCGCGCCGGTGCAGAACATGGGCTTGTGAACACGGGGACAGGAGTGATTCACTCCCTGTCGTGGTGACATGTGCGTATAGCGTGGCACACATTTTAAAGGGCGCACTGAAGCATTGGTTTTTGACCACGTTGAGAGTTCCATAGTGTTTTTCAGGCTTTTGAGAATACATTAGGACAGCTGTGACTCAGAGTGTGTAGATAGACCAAGGGCTGATTCTCATCGAATGCCTGTCCTTCCGTGGGAGTGGATCTTTCCTCCCTGTGTTTCATTTCATCCCCCTGGGTTTTTTCCTTGGGATATAAAGGGCCAATCTCACCGGAGAGAGTTGCGGAGATGATGCCATGACTGGCAGTCTCCACAACGTGTCTGCAACTCGGATTGCTTGTGCGGATACAAAGGGCCTATCGCACTGGCCTAGAGACTAGTTGGAGACTAGAGTCGCCACTCCGAGATGTGTCCTGGAGATGAGGCGGGTCTCCAGGTAGTCGCTGTGAAAATGAACAGCTTAGATTTCAGCGGAGTCTCTGCATGGTCTCCGAGAGGTCTCCGAGAGGTCTCCGTGGTCTCAAGCAGCTGTGGCAATGTTACGAACACTATTTATCTTACAAATTACTCAACCTGTGAGACGTTTCTGTGCCATCCCCACAATGTCTCAGAGACCTGTCGGATACCAAGGAGATCGCAAAGAGTCGTATCTCTTTGCGTTCTCCTTGGTTACGGACAGGTCTCTGAGACCTCTCGGGGAGCACATGGAAACCTGTTCATTTTCACCGAGACCGAGACTACCTGGAGACCTCCCCCTTATCTCCAGGGGACGTTTCGGAGACATCTCTGTAACCAGCAGTTACTCGAGTCTCCAACTAGTCTCCAGGCCGGTGAGATAGGCCCATAAGGACGGGGAGCCATCTGCTGCTGACTGTTTATTTAGACATTACATTTGCTTGGACATAACATTGTTTTCGTGTTCGTTGTGGTATTGGGCAATACAAAACAACTCAATTGGATTTGATTTAAAGCCCAATCCCAATTCTCTTTTCTAACCCTTCCCCTTAAGCCCTAGCCTTTATCCTTGCCCTACACCTTAAAACAGAGGGCTAAGGACGAGGCCTGAAAAGGCTGGCCTAAGGAATGGGACGCCCTCGATTTGTCTCTATTTGCAACAAGCAAAGATAAGGAATAGACAATCTAGTTTTTGTGATTTTGATCAATTAGCCAAAACAAGGGGACTGCTGAGCTCTCGGTGTTTTCCCAAACCCCAGGCCTTTCCACTGATCTCTGCTTCATGCCACGCCCACATTCTCCTTCCCCCCCTGTCCGTGAAAGATCCCCGGAATAAATGAAAGGTATGATTTACATGTGATTTTAAACACAGAAGAAAACTTTAAAAACCCGGGTGTGTTTCATAAATAATATCGCAGATGGTGGTGCAAAGGTTGGTAATGCATGCTCTCTACCACTGTATCGCTGCGGTTGTTTTACTCGATCTGTATAGTTTTTCCAACTCATTTCGATCTCGCGAGTTTATCCCTAATGTGTGTTTTGCTTCATTTCTGGTTGGAAGCGAAATGTATCTTTTCGTCCCCACTCGGTGCCGAGCCTCGCCAAACTCTTTTTGAAATGTGGCCCGGAGCCACCTCTAGTTGGGCCGACCATTTCAACTTTATAACAAGCTGAAAGGAAAAGATGTCTGAATTGGACGAGTCTAAAAATCCCGGCGTCATCGGCGCCCTCCTCTGTGGCCTCGACGTTTCATGCATATCAAAAATGCGACTTGTAACCTCTGCTAAATTTACTCCAGTTATTTCGAGCTGGATTGTTTAAAAATTCCAATAAAAAGGATATTACCTTGGCGGAAAAAATAAGAATATGTGTAGGGAGACAGAAAAACCCATGAATGTATTCTCCCATCCCAATGCAGTACCAGCCATACACTCGTTTTAAGTGAACTGAATCCATTATTTTACAATTAAAGCGGGTTATCCTGATTTTTTTACACGATGTCCCTACTCTCCCGACTCTTGCTCCAAAAAGAGAAAAAGAGAAAAGTGCATATATGGCGAGTCTTTTTACCTTGCAATTAAAGGATTAAGTTTAGGAAGAGAGAGGTTGATGCGTATAGGACCACTGGGGAAGATTACAAAATTACTCAAAGATGCGCTCAAACACTGTAGCTCCAGGTCTACATTCAATGAGATTGTAACATGGTGAAAAGTCTGTCTGCTGTGATTGTGCCAATGCAAATGTCAAGGTCAATCAAGGCCCACAAACCGCGCACACACTCACCCCCCCGCATGTCACCCCCAAACTCCAGAGACCGCCTCCTTCGCTGCAATTTTTGACTTTTGTTTGTGGGTGGGGGAAAGGCTTTGGCACGCCCGTTTAGGTACTCTTTAAATTCCCCCTTCCTGGATCTCAGCAACTGATCAGAGTCTAGTATCCTCCCGCGTTGACCAATGAGACGAGCTTTTCCTGTGGACCAGCCTGTCAGGTCCAATCAGGAGGAGGGGGAGGAGTTTGATTGTTTACTTTTGATCATTCTGTTCCCGCTCTCCTCATTTTCCAAACTAAGAAGAGCTTTCTGGGAGGGATTTGATTGTTTACGTTCTAATTTCACTCACTTTGCAAACTTACCGACTATCACTTTTAGACCTTGCCACCTAAATGAGACATTATTTTGTCTTAATGAAGCCAATTTGCTCCTTTTTTAAAGAAAACTGTCGAGTGTAGCGCTAGCTTGCTTTTCCGTACATGCATTCCTCCACAGTCACATCCCCAATGCCCTCATCTGCCCTTCAGACCACACTCTGGACATGCAGTGATTCACCGCGCTGTCATCGCCCCGCGTCTCTATCCCCCTCTTCACTCGCGACGGCTATTCATCTTATTAAACGGAGCAGCTCATTGGGCACGGTTATTACAGAGGCCGAATTTGCATGTAGCCTCATTCACCGCGCACGGATTAAAAAAAACAACAACATGGGGGGGGGATATCCGCTCTAGTGCGTGGTTAAGGGGAGGGGTATTCAGCATTCAGAGCACTCAGTATTCAGAGCGTTCCACCTACTTGACTTATACATCGAAAGAATACAGAACGCGCAGGTGTTGTAAACGTCGGCCGCGGACGTTGTTTTATTCATAATCTGTCCGAGTTTGACGGGGAAATGAACGTAGTTAGGCTTCACGCAGGTGGGCTTGGAGAGGCACAACAAGTTATGGAAAAAAATAAATACATCTATAGCGAGCGCGGTGGCTTAATAGAGCTGAATGGGTAATGAAATACAGCATGGGATTTTTAAACTAGCTGGTTGCAAAGCTGACAGGGATTTCAATAATAAAATATCTTCTGCAACAAAACAAAATGCCGTATTCTCGAGCTGGAGTTGTTTTTGTGGTGTGAAATACGACATGCTAACTGTTGCATTTGGAATGATCAAAATATAGGCGGGGACATCATGTATGTAAGAGTTGCATTGGCTTTAGGAAGCGTAAGACTTTCCCAGTGAGGACATGAAGCTGTTTCTTGGAGTTCACGCCGTTGGTTTTAGATGGTGGACTCGCAGGTGCAAGATTCTAATAAGGTCGCCCAGATTAGTGATGTGACGTTCATGACCGAACGGCTCTTCTGTGAAAAGACCTCGATCTTTTTTTTTCCTACCCAGAACTCCTCCAAACGAACACGAGAATCAGCCCGACAATGGAGCAGGCGACACAAGTGAAGGCTTTTTGCACTAGCACAAGTTAAATGCACTAAAAATGATTTGTCAGACAGTCGCAGCCTCTTTTTATGAGTTGTGGCGCAATATTTTTTTCACAAACACATCGTCAAAGCGTAAAATATCAGTCCCATTGTAATTTTTGTGATTTTTGTGATTCATCCTGCTGCCGTTTTCAAAATGTTATGTTAAAAAGAGTCAGTCTTTTGAAAGGCTCGAAAGACTCAACTCCCAGTAAAGAGCCGTAAATCTCGCTGGAGTTCTGCGTGACGGGGTCTTAAATGAACATGCGAGCGGTGCTTCAGGACACACGGTCTGAACGTCCCTTGTCATATTTTGAAAAACGTTCAGCGACACGCTTCGGCCTTTTGCATCTTCCTCGATTTGCTTTATCCACTGTCCGCCTTGCAGTTTCTTTCCTTTTCTAATACAACCTTTTCAACCCTTGAACCTTCCTTATGACTAGTGTTTCCCCAGTACTTTGTGATAACTCTCAGGACTTGTCTTGCTATCTGTCTCAGTGATCCACGTCTGAACCATATCAAAGCACACTAAGCACATGGGGACTTGTAAATTATAGTGCCCCATTTTTTTTCTACTTCCGCGACCACTGCTGCTGCTGTATCGCGCCATGCCAATTGCTGTTGCTCTCCTGAAAGAACTTGCAATTTGGCGAGTAAAGCTGTTTGTTCCTCTGACCCCCAACAATCTAGCAACCCGCCCGCAACTCAAGCTTATAGGGCTTGCCTTGTAGTTCCTTGCTTGGCTTTCGTGTCCCAGTCTTGTTGCCATTATTACCTTATTGTTGAAATGCCTTCTGTTTTCAGGTTACAGTATACGTTTGGTAAAGGCTTTCCTCAAAAGCACAAACAGGTTGCCATGTCTTTCGCACTGAAAATAATGAATGGCCTATTGTTGCGTTGTGACTTAGCAGGACGCCCTCCCTTTTTGTGATGAAAAACGGATATTTATCCATGTGACCGAAATGTAGACGTAGAAGCTTTCAAATGGTGTGTTTTTTTCCATTTTTTGTTCTATGTTATTCAATTGACAACTGTTGCTAATTCACATTCAGTACATTTGTAAAATCAAGTGTCCACCTGGATGTATAATTAAGGTTCAGACTGCTGGCTTAAATGACCCAATTCCGATTATTTTGCTCCTATGCGACCTGCATATGATCTTTTCATAATTGAATGACACAGATCCAATGTTTCTAAATGCGACCCAGGTCACTTGGATATGTCCTGAATCCCATACGTATCTGGTCTTTTGCCATGTGACTTCAGTCTTAACGGCCAGGGCGCATTTACCCAACCTGTATGTCATCCATGCGCTGCAAATGCCATTCATTCTGCATGTGCGACACATTCAAGACGCATCCCTTTCAGACAGAACAGAGAGTAACAAAGAGTGTCCAAAGAATGATTTGCAATGTGATTTGGGCAGCTCCAACAGCTGCCCCACAACCCGGCAACGGACAAGTGGGAGAAAATGGATGGATGGATTGGAGTCCAGATCTTCACCCTATTGAGAGTCTTTGGTATGTGCTTGAGAAGGCTTTGTGCAGTGGTCACACTTTCCCATCATCATCCATCCATTTTCTTCCACTTTATCCGGGGCCGGGATGTGGAGGCAGTGGTCTGAGCAGAGATGCCCAGACTTCCCAATTTACGCACACCTCCTCCAGCTGTTCTGAGGGGAACACAAGGTCAGCTCAGAGACACGGTCCCTCCTGCGTGTCCTAGGTCTCGCATGAGGCCTCCTCCCAATGCAACACATAACACCTACCGAGGGACGTGACCAGGAGGCATCCAAAATAGATGCCCAGGCCACCTCAGCTGTTTCTCTCGACGTGAAGGAGCAGTGGCTCTACTCGAAGCTCTTCCTGGGTGCCTGAGCTCCTCACCGTATCTCAAAGGGTGCGCCCAGCCACCCTGTGAAAGAAACTCAGGTCGGCCACCTGTATCCGCGATCTTGTACTTTCGGTCATTACCCAGATCTCATGACCATAGGTGAGTGTAGTTCAACCTTGTACTGATGTCCCATCATCAGATTAATGTGACACTGAATAGAAATCAATCTTTTAACATCACAGAAGATTTCTGAAACATTGCCACAGCGAGTGCGTGCTCTAATCAAAGCCAAAAGGCAGTCTTACCAAAGGCGGTCCTTTAAAACAATGTTATTGTTTTTGGTCCTTTGCAGTAGAGTGCTGTTTTGTTTCGCTCGCGTATGTTTTATTAATCCTGCATATTTAGTCAAAATGCCAGCCCACACTCCGATAAACGACTTACAGAGAAATTCGTGACGCTCCAAACTCCTTCTGATCCCTTCGTACCCTCTCTCCAGCTCAGATTAGTGCCATCAATTTTCAAAGTTTCATTTTGCACTGCTGTCCATGTCAACCTAGCACCAGAGGAAAAAGTCTTGAGACTGTGTTGAGTACAAGTACAATTGTAAAACTAGGAGCGTTTATGGACCCATCTGTTTATTTAAGCTATGTTTCAGTAAATACCAAGGCGTATGTCATGTGCCTGGAGTAACTGTGAAGCCTGAATACACCATAATAGAAGCTTTAAAATCTGCTTTTTTTTTTAGACTGCACTTGAAAGCGAGGATTTGGAAGAAACGCGTGAAAGGAATTCTAATTGAAAGCTGCCACAAGGTCCGAGAACCTGACACCTTTTGGCGTGAGGCGAGCAGCGCCGGCGTTTAAAAAGGTTCCAAAAAAAAGAAGAAAAAAAAGAAAATCTCTTCTTCACCGCGCGCCTCTTCCGTCAGAGCAGACATCAAAGCATCGCGGCGAATGTGTCTGTCCTTAAAACTCCCTCTAAGCTTCGTGAACGCGTAGCTTATGCTAACGTAGACTGCTCCCTTTGACTACGACCCGCAGTAACCCGCACATTATTATTATTATCATCACCGCGCCGAATGCTTCTCTTTTCCCACGACATTTCACTATCTGTTCTGACGCTCCATCGCGTCGTCTCTTGCCCTGACCTGACTTGATCAAACGCGGCGACCTGAACACATCACGCATGGATGACAGTGAAAATATCATTCGGGTATGTTGAAACTGAATGACTAAGAAAACACTAACGGTTATCCCATGCCCTATGGTTACCGGAGTGCACGCTTCAGTTATGAGTCACTAAATCCCTCAAACATACTTTTCGAACAAAACGGGAAAAGTAAAGCCAGCAAAAAACTAAAAGTCTAGTGGCCACTATTTTATTGGAAGCTGCTTGCCCCGGTCGGAAGAGCCTTTTCGGTGCTTTGTTCAAATTATTAATAGCGTTGCTCCCGTATGAATACAAAGCCTATGCTAATGTCACGGATTGTTTCAGGGAAAATTGTTTAGAAGCTACCTAAACTTTATTCATCAATATAAGCAGCGTGAAGACTGACTGACTGATGACCAAAATACATAATTCCATTACTTGAGTGAAAGCACAGAAACAGTATTATTCATATTACTCCACTAAAAGTATTGACATCTTCGCTGTTGGAAGTGTTAGGAAAACAGAACCTTGTGGTTTCATAGATACAAAAGTCGTGTCCGAATTCACCCTATTTATGGCAACACGACGGGGACAAGCCTTCTTCTTTGTTGTGAATCAGTGGCATTTGGGAGTACATCTGCACAGTGCCACCTACTGTTCATCCAGTGTTATTATTGGGCTTTTAAAAAGAACAAAACACATGGATACATTTACTTTTTACTTTATCCTTGTGAGAGGTAGTGAAGTAGAAAGAATGATATATATCTTTCAAATGAAAAGTAAAAGTTCTCCAATGAAAATACGACTCAAGTAAAGTGCAGATACCACCTCTGCTGATGATGCATCCACAAACTCTCAATCAATCAATCAATCAATCAATGGTTTTGTATAGCCCAATATCACAACAGGAGTTGCCTCATAGGGCTGCACCGAACATTAAGGCAATAAAACAGAGCAGTAAATAAGACAATGTAAAGTTCAGGCGAATCAAGTATCCAGGCAAACATAATGTCCAAACAAGCGTCAGCAGTGGGTGGCGACGAGCGGCGCCGGTGTCCCCTGTCCTTAGACTCTCCAGCACGGCGAGGAGAAACTCAAAAACCTAGTGGGAGAAATGAGAAACCTTGAGGAGGACCACAGAAGGAGAGATCCACTCCCATGGACGGACAGGCTATAGAGACCCAGGGCCGATGGAGTCCCTCAGCAGACGGGCCAAGATCACAGACCGTCCAGTCCTTGTGGTCAACCCAGTAGGCCGGGTTCCTCCGTTCAGCCGGGTTCCTTCGTTCGATCTAGACAGGCGTGGAACAGGAGACACCATGTGAATAGTAATGAACAGACTAAAGGTGTTTCCATCACTTGATTTAAATGCGCATTTTCAAGTTCTACATCAGAAACGATTGATGGAAACGCCAAAAGCTTGAGGTGTTTTTTGATTTTTGCGAATAAGCGTTTAATGCGCATTACGGAAGACGGAAACAGATTCATCTCCGTTTCACGTAGCAAACACAATGACCACGGAACTGTTGGCACCTCACTGAGAGGACGGAAGAGAAGATGAAAAGAAGTCCAACACTCGCAGGTCTAGTCCCAAAAATGTATTGTCCCAGATGTGCAGGAGCTCAAACATCGCTGCACTGAATTTGGCGCTTCATGGCCGACAATGGCCCAAGTTAGCCAACTAAAAACGTACCCAGGAATGGGTACGGTGAAAACCTGTTTCTTTATCATTAAAAGTGGTGCATGTGAAACAAACAAACAAGCAACTATACCAACAAGATTAATGTTGTCAACAAAAATAAAGTTAGAGTTAAATCACATGTACAGCACTCTGCTGGCTAAAAGCTCCAATTGAGCAATTCAGCCACCTGCGAACCACAGCCCATCATTCACAAGAACTCTTTGATGGAAACACACGTAAATTCTTTAGTTTTTTTATATTTATTATGCGAATTTTAGACGGATTTTCTTTGATGGAAACGCAACTATTGAGTCTTGACTCTGGGGTCTTCCCTGGCTGAGAGAATGATTTGGCTTTTTGAATGTTCTTGTGATGCCCTCTGACCCGACCCGTGTCCTCTCTCTCCAGTGCGGTGAGGGTGCCATGCCACGCCGCGGCCCCAGCCTGCTGAGCTGAGCTGAGTGGGGACACACGGACAGGATGCAGTGGGTGGCCCTGGCCGTCGCCCTGGGGTGTGTGCGTCTGTCGCGCTCCTCCCACGGCCCCACCCCGACCCCCACCTCCACGCACACGCCGCTGGTGGACAACTCCGAGGAGGAGGTGGACGAGCCCTGCTTCGAACCCTGCGCCTGCGAGGTCAAGGAGGGCGTGCTGCAGGTGCACTGCGATGCGCGGGGCTTCACCAACGCCAGCCAGGTACGGGAGAAGAACCATACCGTTTATTTAAAGGGACAGGCCACCGTCCTTCCATACTGAGATATGTTCTTACCTGAGCTGAGACCTGTCTGGTCTTTGTGCGGGCCCGTGGAAGAGCGGGGTCGCTTCTAACTCCACCCCGTTTGGAGCCATAGGAATATAATGGGAGAGGCCAAATGCTAACAACAACTTTGGTCGTTCTTTGTGACTGAGCACATGCACAAAGGCCAGACAGGTACGCCTCAACTCGGTAAGCTACGGTAAGAACATATCTCAGTATTGAAAAACTGTCCAGTCCCGTATAATATTTTGAAGTTGTTTTTTGTTTCCAGAGGGATGTTTGTGTCTTTCCCTGTTCACCCGCAGTGTCTCGCCTTAAATGGGGTATCCATCAACAACATGCCTTTTGAGTCATCCACGAAGCCCTTGCCTTTATAACCTGCTCTGAATAACCAGGAAGCTCTCTGGCACACAGCTCACCCCCCCTCCGCAGAGCAGGGACAGGAAGAAAAGGCGCACCGGAGCTTCACCGACACTGACAGTTCTGATGTTGGACAGCAGAGCCGGAGACGCAGCAGTCTTTTTCCAGGGACAGTGGCTTGGCAGCATATGTAGATACTTTGAAATTGAGATATTAGGGCTGGATACAGTTAAATGATAACAGTACGGTATCGGAGGGGTTCATCTGGCAGGTATTGGCAACGCACAGAGGGAAGAGCATGAAGAGGCCAAACATTGCTCATCAAGGGCGACATACTGAACCACCTCTGGCCGCTCGCTTACACAGTGACCTATTTTGGGTCCCCTATTGGCTTATCACCGATGAACCTGTGAGTCCCCCTCCCCCTCCCCCGGGCCATGGTCTTGACAGCCCTACATTACATCCTCATGCGTCTCCACATCTCCAGGCACCTGTTTTTTCCCCCCCCTCCCCCTCCTGACAGCTTATACAGCCGCTCCTTGATATGAATTGACCTTTTCAGATATTGCTCCGAGCAGGCGGGCGAGGCAGGTATCGTTCCTCGAGGGGATTTGGGCCAGATTTGATTTGAGCCCGATGGAAAATAGACGCCGCGAGTTGAACCAACAACCGGTGCGACTTCGGTTTAGTTGTGCCGACTTTGGCGCGTGTCCATAACAAACGCGGGCTGTCCGGCGTTGGCAGGTAACGCGGTCCCTTTCCGTGAGCCAACTCTGTTATTACAACGATAATGAGAAAAATCATCACGAGAGTTCTGCCATCGCCTCGTGTTTAAGGCTTAGATGCGAGCACTTGAAATGAAATACGCGATAGGCAAGAGAAATGGGAGGTCCTGTTGCAATACATTAAGGAATTAGACTTAAAAAGGCTGTTTGTTTTTCGGTAGCAGCGGGAGAAGTGTCGGTGTAATTTGAATGGCTGCAATTTGTAAAAGCAATTCCCTGCCTACAAAGTGTTCCATTATGTTTTAAAACCAGCTAACCATTTAATATCCACAGTGTAAACCTCTACAAACTTGTCCAGTCTTCTCCCAAATGTTAAAATGCAAAATTAACTTTTTTAGACTAGCTTTAACCATAAAGCATTTCACTTCCTTCTCGCGGCTTCGAGTAATCCGGCCTAATATGGTCGTTTCTTCTTCTACTGCTGAAGCGCTCATGTGTGCACTCGCTTCTGTTGAGTCATAGGGGGAACATGAAAATGGTCCGCTCCATTTTTTACTATCCATAAGTCATCGAGGGACCTGTGGGGAACACTCCTACACTCGAAGTGTGTTCATCACGGCAATATTGATTAACATTAGCCTTCCCTTGTCTGAAAGTCAGTGCTTGGTAAGCGCTGTTTCATCACATGCTGTTCCCACCGCTGCCTGAAGAGAGCGCTCCAGCCCAATTATAAATCCAGCAGTCCAACGGAGTTCTGAACCGAGACTGAGAACTGATCATTTTCAGATCACAGATACCAATACTGACCAATGCTCCTGGAGATTTATAAAATGTACGCTGTGATCTATACACAATGGCTTCAATTGTGCCCCACCTTTATTTAGGCCTGGAACCTTAAAGGTGCATTATGCAACTTTTTTTATGTTGGGAAAAAAAAAGGTTGATATTTGCGCGTATTTGACCTTGTAGTGACCCGGCGGCTGTATGGGTGGTCAGCATGGCACATTTAATTTCCATCACAGTAGAGTCTCTGTGACGCTCCAGGATCAATTGTTAAGAAGGTTTTCGCTGCTGACGGAGCCTGTCACCAGAAAACCTTCTAAACAATTGATCCTGGAGTGTTGTAGAGAACCCCTGTGATTGAAAGTAAAGGCTCCATGCAGACCACTCATTCAGCCGCTGGGTCACTGCAAGGTCAAATATGCACAAATATCAACTTTTTTCTGCATAAAAAAGTTGCATAATGCACCTTTAATGCCAGCGCTGCCTCACAGTAAAATGTTAGTTTTTGAGATTTTAACCGCAACTTGTTGGGATGACAGTGGCGCAGATAGTATTGCAGGTCGTCTCATGATCGGAAGGTCGTTGTCCTTGTGTCCTTGTGTCCTTGGTCGTTGTTTGTTGTGTCCTTGGGCAGGACACTTCACCCTCCTTGCCTCCAGTGTCTGCGTACGCTGGTGTATGAATAAGAGTATGAATGGGTGAGAGGTTCCTTGCTGTAAAGCGCTTTGGGTGCCTAATGCAGGTGGAAAAGCGCTATATAAGTTGAGACCATTTACCATTTACCAGTTGTGTGGAATTATTACATTTGCAGTGGAAACAAAGTGTACCAATTTAACAAGAAGCCTGAGGGTCACCAAAAATTTGCCTGGGAGCCACATATCGACCACGGGCCGCACTTTGAGCACCCCTGGCAAAGGAGCTCGAATGGCACAATATTAGACTAGTAGTAGAAGTAGTTAGCACTTCAAATGAGGATTGAAACAATAGCTTTGTTGTGACGGCAATTTTAGCACCGAAATGGTCAGAACAAGTCCAGGTAATGGGGTACGGACGTTACCAGATAGACAGGAGATGAAAGGGCACCACCTCATGATATCAGCAGGTGGAACAGACTCAAACATGCATGAATGAAACAAAACACAACTCCAGCTATAGTCCTTTATTTATGTTCATAATCTGAACTTGTCAAGCTCAGCCATACCCGACACCTCACGGAACGGCTCACTCAACACATCGGCGCCTTCATCTCCCTCATTTCCATACTCTATTTATCTGCAGCCGGCATCCTGTCAGCACCGCCCCGCACATGTCATTAATAAACCGGCTGATCGGCTAATCCCTCCCCCTTCCCTCCCAGGTGGCGCACTCGTGGGTCCGCCCCTTCAATCTCAACCTGCAGCGGAACACCCTCCGGCGCATCTATGCCAACACCTTCCAGCACCTCGCCAACGCCGTGCTGCTCAACCTGGGCAACACGGCGCTCCAGGACATCCGGGTGGGCGCCTTCAACGGGCTGGCCAAGCTGAGGAGGCTCTACCTGCACGAGAACAAGCTGGAGGTCTTCAGGAATGACACCTTCCTAGGCCTGGAGGCGCTGGAGTACCTACAGGTACCATCCGGACTCTTGTTGCATTCCATAATGGAGATTAGAAAATGTCAAGTTCAGGAGTCAGGGGTAAAAAAGTGTCATAGCAGTTGATCAAGTCATTGCACCGCTCTCGTGGTTACCTTTCTTTTGTATAACTAGCAAACATTGTCGGTTTATTAAAACAGATGTATCACAGCGGATCTTCATGGTAACGCAGGCAAGTCAAGCGCCATACTGGGGGATAATCGCTGAAAAGGACAAAAAAAAAAGGACTTTAAAGTTTGAAATGACATAACTAAACCAAATTGCCTTTTTGGCCAGCAGCACTTCCATACGCACACTGAAGGTTTCCAGTCGCCAGAAGACTTTTTATATTGCATGCTGCTTTTAGATGTCACTGTTTATTGTGCAGTACCCCGTGGTTGTAGTAGTCTCTGCAACAGTAAAAACTAAAAGTGTGAAAGGCAGGATAGATGAGCAGTTAGTAGCTTTGTGATTTCAATTCCGGTTAAATTGGACTTATCGTGACTCACAAAGGCTGATAGAATTAGCATTAGCTCTAACATTAGATAGTTTTTATCGACACCACGGTAGCCACTAAACTGCTAGCAGACACATTTTTTTGACTCTTGACAACTACGGGGAAAAAACCAACGGAATAAATTGCTCATTTTCTGTGAGCTGCGATCCATATACATCTCCTGTGTGTTGTTTGTAACGCTAATGTGAGCATAAACACATCAGGCTCCTCACAAGGAAAATGGCGGATTTTGCCCATAACGTTGTCATTTATACCATTCAATCCCAAACTCTATTTTGGTGGATTATATGAATAGGAAATGCTGAAGTATAATGTGCATGCACATAACAGTGAATTGTGACTGGAGTCATGGCAGCTAATGCTACCGCCGCCGCTCGGAGCAGCATAAACACGGACTGCGGAGCTTCTAAATAAGGAGTTACTGAGATATTGTGTGGGGAAGGTCACAGCGTGGTTGAAATGCAATCATATTTCAAAGGATTAGCATTCAGTTGTTTTGCTGAGGTCACTGAACTGAGCAAAGGATCTTGGTCAATGTAGTCTGTACTACTGCAACAAAACAATACATTTTAGACTCGCAGAGCAGAGCAGATTTTCTTTAAAAAAAAAAATGTATGGGATGTCATTGCATTTCAGAAGCCTTCAGTTTCTCAGTGCATTTGTGTAAGCTCCCAGCCGCCCAGATGCATTCTATCATAGCAAAGGTTCACATAAAGTAGTCATCTGCGAGAGGTTGCTTTGAGTTGAAACGTTTCACCTTATCCAAGAAACCTCTTCCGCTCGGACTTCCCCCTTGTCAGAAAATTGGAATTAGACATCCATCTGTGGCGAGTAGTTAGACGGAAATGGCCATTTATGGTATGTTAAACCACTCCCCATGTGCGGGAATGATTCACCTTATTCAGGAGCTCACTATGGCGCCCCGAGGTAGGAGAGGTTCAAGAAGAATTCTCGCGTGTTTCAGGAACCCCAAATACCGCGAGATTTCAGCCTGCCGGGAAGGTAAGCCATCTTGTTGTTCTCGGCCAGACGGCGGGCCTGACTTGAACTGGCATTGCCTTTGATTTCTGCTTTTTTGAAGTACCACGTAGCGCGTCTAACAAACCGCATTCAGAGATCAGACTCAAACCGTCGTTCAAAAATCAAAGACAACGAGCAAAGCAAGTAAACAAAAATATCACTGAAAATAATCCGAGGTCACTTTTGCTTCCATTTCATCTTCCCGCTCTGTGATCAGCCCGAGGTGGGTCAAACTGGTTTCCTTTGAGCTTTTTTTTGTTTATTCCCATTTTATGTCCTCCTATGGATTACAATGGAAATCCCAACTCACAGGAAGTGCTTAAACAAAGAGGAAATGCTTTGAATAGATTTCAGTTTTCTGACTATTGGGCTCCACAAAAAGTGCTCTGGCCCTGGTTTGTGGTAAATATATCTGTAATTATATAGCTTTCTGCAGGGAATAGTCTTCCCTGTCAGCGCAAAATGCAATACCTCATTATTGCTATGGCATGGAAAAGTGGATGTATTATTTAATGAGAGGGGGCTTTCAGCGAAATGCATATTGTTTGTGGTTCCACTTCCAAACACAGAATGATGAGAGCTGGATGTTTTTTTTTTTTTTTTTTTCTTCTTCTTGCTAATGGCACTTCAACTGTACGCTAACAGGCCCCTGCGCTCCATTTGAGATTGTGACAAATTCTATAACGCAAACGCAACCTATTGTCACTTGATTCCTGATGAAAGAGGATGCCAGCCTGCTGTGTTTTCATGCCGAGGGTGTTTTCGCTGCAGTGACTGTGCTGATTCTCTCTCTCTCTCTCTCCCGCCCTGCCTCCCTCTCCCTCCCTTTATCGCTCTTCCCCCCTCTCTCACTGTCTGAAGGCTGACTACAATGTGATCAAACGAATAGACAGCGGAGCCCTGAGGTTCCTCCACAAGCTGCGAGTTCTCATTCTCAACGACAACCTGATCCCCGCTTTGCCCGCGCACCTCTTCAGGTAACCGCCGCCTGTTGAGTTTTTTTTTTCCTCTTTCCTTTTTCCCCCTTCTCGGCTTTTATCATTTTTCATATTGGCAAAACGCGACAGTGTTTGAAGTCGTGCAGGATGAACAAATGAAAGAGCAATTTAAGTCGGCGTCTGATTCCGAACTTGCGGTGTATTCAAACTTTTATATCGATATGTGTCAAATTGAACAAGTGCAAATAGATTTGGCTCATAAAGAAATAAAGTCCTTTTTTACAGACGAGTCATGAAGCGTTAAAGACATTTAAGTCATTTGGTAAATAAAAAAGTCTTAAAACACAATATCGATGACTTTATTACTACTGTACTGTGCGTATAATATTTCTCTCCATATCACAGTAGTGCAGTCGTGGAAATTGCAACAATAATCTTCGCTATGAGTCATGGTGGTGAGTGGCAACCACGTAATTATTGTTTAAGCTAAAGCAAATCTCCTTGATCTGTTTTGATTACACTAGTTACTTTCATACACCTCCACCATTTCTCTGTACAATTCATTTTCTCTCCCACTTGACGTGTTATTACTTATTTTTTCTCCACTGTTTTTTTAGATAGCTTTTATTGGAGCTACAGCAACCGAATATTTTACCGTAATGGCGCAGGATGGAAATAGCCCACAGTTACGTTAATTACATGGAAACAGGGCACACAACCAGTTTATTTCATGGTGTTATGTCGAATCCTAACACAGGATAAAGTCTGTAAATCACCAAGTGAAGCAGAAAATTCCTTTACCCAATGTCACTGCTTGTTCTGTCTGTAGTTACAGGAACACTTTGGACCGGTGTGATGGATAGGGGGAACAGGCCCAAACAGTTTCCTGATTACCCCCATTATGTAATCGGGCCAATGACGCATAAGGGGTCTAACAACATATTTTCAAAACTTTTTTTTTTTTTTCAAAACTGATGGCATGCATATTTTTCAGTCGATAATTATATGTTTAAACACGTTATGTTTGTTAAATAACATTTAAAAGTATTTAAATGTACTTTTGTTTATGTATTTGTAGCTTCTCTGCATAAAAAGGGCGTCAGGCGGCGCAACCGAGTTTTCCTAAAATTTAAAAAGTTTCCAATAATTTCTAGAAGTATATAGACAGCCTTTCTCCTCTGAACAGTTCATCTGTACTTTGTAACAGACTGATGCTGTAATCAGCAGTAAAACAAGAGGACGAATTGTAACTTATACCAGTATTGGATCAATGCGTCCCTATAACTTTTAGATGGTAATTAGAATTTTTTTTGCAGTTGCGCCGCCTGATTTTAGCAACTAATTTAAAATTAAATTGGCCTTTATGTGGACTCTTACATTAGCTTCAGCATTTGTAAGCATGGGTATACATTTACTTTTAAAATAAATTAAATACTTTTAGATCGGGTGAGGAGCTCAGTTACCCGGGAGGAGCTCGGAGTAGAGTCGCTGCTCCTTCACGTCGAAAGGAGCCAGCTGAGGTGGCTCGGGCATCTGTTCCGGATGCCTCCTGGTCGCCTCCCTCGGGAAGTGCTCCAGGCATGTCCTATTAGGAGGAGGCCTCATGGAAGACCCGGGACACGCTGGTGTCTCCGAGCTGTCCTGGTGTCGCTTCGGGGTCCCCCCAGAGCCGCTGGAGGAGGTGTGCGACTGTGCGTGGGTCGGGAAGTCTGGGCATCTCTGTTCAGACTGCTGCCTCCACGAACGGCCCCGGATAAAGCGGAAGAAAATGAATGGAACTTTTATAATAAAATAGTATTTTCCAATATTTACATTGGTTGTACCACCTGACACCGAAAGTGTGACAGTTTACCAATGAGTCAGAAAAAAGCTATTTTATCTCAATTCTTGATAGAGATTTTCAAACTTTTTCACTCAGCCTTAACGATTACTTGTTCTTCTGGCTGATGTTATATCCTGTTTGCTGATACAACTCTTTATTTCAAAATAAAAGCCCTGTTCTTACGGTTGTGCCACCCTGATATTTTAAGATTACAAATTGTCGGACATTATTTTTTTAGCGATCTCAAAAGCTTTAAAACTATTAATATTCATGAACGATAGATATTTACCATAAAATTATGCCATGATGTTTTATCTTTAATTTGTAACCCTGAACATACAATTTTCAGAAGCTTTATTAGTCTGGTCATTTGCTCGGACGGTTACACCACCTGACATTTTAAGGGTTTGAAGTGTCAAAACATAAAAAAATATATATTATTGAATACAGTGATACATGTAATGAATCAATAAAATTATTTAAAAAAATATATATATAACACGTGCATATAAAAATATGCACGTCATGTCAATGACCCAATCTCAAAAAGTCTTAACCAAATCCTCCAAAATAGTTCCCAGATCCTTAACCTATAAAAAATTATAGATGGGGAACTGTCCCTTGTTATCCCAAGTTACTGTGCTATTTCCATGTAAAATGCACCACTAAACAAAAGCGTATTCAACCAAGATTTTTTACATTGTAAGACTTGAGGCCTGTCCCACATCCTCGGTGACTCTTACAGATTTTAGCAACATAAATCTGACCATGCACAATGCTGTTACTGAGACGTAAAGACAAGTGTGACCAGTTCCCCCCCATTGGATTATCTTATCTCTGCTGTTTCTGTTCTCCAGGTCGGTCTCTCTCACTCACCTGGACCTGCGGGGGAACCGTCTGAAGAGCCTGGCCTTCGCGGGCACCCTGGAGTACGTGGGGCGCTCTCTGATGGAGCTCCAGTTGGAGGAAAACCCCTGGAGCTGCGGCTGCGAGGCCGTGCAGCTCCAACAATGGCTCTCCCAGATCCCCTACACCGCCGTGGTCGGGGACGTGACCTGCGAATACCCCTTCCACCTCCACGGCAAGGACCTCCGCGAAATCCCCCGCAAGGAGCTGTGCGCGGCCCTCCCCGACAAGGAGCTTCAGGCGGAGGTGGGGGGCCAGCCTCAGCACCCCCCGTCCAACGCCAGGCCGCGGGTGAGACCGACCAAACCCTCCTCGATGGTCCACGGATCGCGCCAGAACACGCACACTTCCACGTCGTCGTCCTCCTCGTCGGCCGAGCGCAAGGAGAGGCTACCCAGGCCCACCAAGAAGCCCCGGGCATCCAGGACTCCGCCCACCGCCCGAAGCCCGCAGAACCCACCCGTAGCAGGCTACCAAACGCGTCCGCCCATCCCGATCATCTGCCCCATCGGCTGCACCTGTAACCTCCACATATCGGACCTGGGCCTGACGGTCAACTGTAAAGAGTGCGGCTTTCACAATGTTTCGCAGTTGACGCCACGGCCTCTGAACGGGCGGAAGTTGTATTTGAGCGGGAATCTCATCCAGCGGATCTACAGGACGGACTTCTGGAACTTTTCCAGTCTGGACCTGCTGCACCTGGGGAATAACCGGATCTCGCACCTCCAGGAGGGGGCCTTCTCCAGCCTGAGCAGCCTGAGGAGCCTCTACCTCAACGGGAACAACCTGGAGAGACTCAGCCCCGACATGTTCCTGGGGCTCTACAATCTGAGGTAGGTTGTCATTTGTCATTTGTGTTTGGAAGGAACATCCGGAGCCAACCCCCCATTTCTTTTTAGGCTTCAGCAGCGAATTTCCGATGCTACATCTGGTGAAAATACAAGCAAAGTGTGAAAACGCCTATAGTCAAGTGTGAACTTTAAGAAACAGCAGTCGCGTTTCGTTATCTTTAAAAAGATGTTAAGTGACATGACTGATAGAACTTATGCTCAAAGTTCTAAGAACATTGGAAATCACTTTGAATGCTAGGATTGAGGTCTGAGGTTTTATGGTTAACATTTGGAAGCGTCATTAAAAACATGGTGACGCAGCATAGCTATGGACATAACCACACTGGAGAACTTTTTGATAATCTTTAAAGTAAAACATGTAGAAACAACAATCGTAAAACACGGGGAAAGCCTCATAAAAGTCCATTTGATGTGTTTGCCAATGAACGCCTTAACACTTCCTCATCTCCTGATAATCTGCGATTTTCTACATGCTTGTAAGTCTAACCAAGCAATTTCCCCTTCGTCCTCACGCTCCATTGCGTCCCTGATAGCCATTTTTGTCTAAAGGCTAATGGTCGCAATGGAGTTTGTCTCTAAAAAGGTGCAGAGGCGGTTATACAATTTGATTACATTGAAAGGTAACAGCTAAATTGCCCCTGTATGTCAAAACAAAGCAGAACGAGGTGCTTGCCGCTTTGCATTTCCCCCCCCCCCATCCCAAATTACCGGCGGATTTTGTTGTTGCTCTTGAAGAATAATCAGGTCTAAAGGTTAAGTCGAAAACGAAAAGGTTATCTAAACGTGTGATATATTTTATATCATCTGACAGTAAGCGTTTCCAATGCATTTCCAAACATCCGCAGTGGCCGGAGCCAGACAAATTGTTGATAAAACGTGCTTTAGAAATAAAGTGGGTCGGAAATGGAAGTTTTCCTGTTTATTTTCCAGTATTTGGACCAGCAAACGGTTGCCGTTGTGGTGCCTTATAGCCTATATGTCTTTTATAAAAGCCTTTCACAAACATGCACGTTCAGTCGGGTCCCAAGCGGCTCATGCGTAGTGCGCTGGCTTATTTGTACACAGGAAACCCCCCCCCACACACACACACACACACACACACACACACGCACACACATACGACGCACACACACTGCCTTTTTCAGTGGGTGTGTGGAGGGAATACTTAGGGCCTTATAGTGTTGAGTGCGGCTCTGTGGGCTGTTTGCCCAGAGGAAGCGAGGGTCCGTGTCTTTCATATATTAAAGGGGAGTTCGCCGCGTGTTGTGCTTGACTTTTTTTAAGGTGCGTATTAGGTGGGGACCATTAGGTGAAGATATCAGCATTTATACTGCCATGTTTGCAGAACCTTACTTATGCTCATTGGTTCATGTGCAAAACAATGTACCACAGACTTTTCTTTACGTGCATATAGTATATACACGTAAAGAAAAGTCTGGAAGTCCTATATTATTATAGGACTTCCAGCGAGAAAATAGCCAACAACAACAGCCAGAGATCAACCGTGTGCACTGTTTGTAAATGGCTAAAGGAAACATTTCTTTAGTAGCCTAAAATTGAATATTTTAGGCTGACCATACCAAACCAATTTGAAATTAGGCATGTTTGCCCAAACCCATAGTCATCGCCTTGGCTCATGGCTGTAAGCTTCAACTGCTGAACATTAGGACTAAGTATTTCTACAATTACAAGTATGTTTAATGTGTGTTTTCTGAATTGATATCAGATTGGTTATGTCTGTAAGGGCTGTTGAAACAAAGTCATTTCCTAAAAATGTCAAAAGAATGAATTAGTAAAAAGTTACTACGATCCTAGAAAATAAACAATTGGGAATTAACTCCTTAACTGCCGTCTCCCCTGATCAGAGGGTTAGAGTTAGTTAACCCTAATCAGGATATAATTAGGGTTAAGAACGGCAAATGTAATGTAAGTTGTGTTTCCCTCACACAGATCTCACACATATTTTTAGAAACGAGAAGGTCTTGGCTTTCAAATTAGGTATCACACTGGCATAATAGACTGTAAGCTCTCCAGTCAATACGCTTTGAGACTTGGATGTAAATAATTGTTAACCCTAACCCTAACCCTAGGGTGGCAGTTAAGTGGTTAAAGAGCCTACCATTGCAAAAGTGAGGTTTTTGTTTTGTCGGAAAATACAGTAAGAGTCCTAATGTTACACAGCCTATTCCACAAATGACAAGCCTAGAATAGAGTCCTCACTATGGCGTAGGAAAGCGCGCGGGGACATTGACGAGCCTAATGTTGCATACGAGCGGCGCACGAGGGCCGCTGTGATTGGTTAGTCACACAGCACGACTGCAGGCTCCAGCTGAGGTGCGAGTCCCAGCCAGTGGCGCCGTGCAAATTCTGGATCGTTTCCCTTCTTTTGCATAAAAGGTGTTGATAAGACACTCAAATGTCTATGCGCTGCCAAGATGGGGGAAATGTAGGCACAGAAAACACTTGTCAGGATGATGCGCAGGTATTATAGTCAGATTAGCAGATAATTTTACGAAAGCGTGAAAGTGAGTGATGTGCTAAGGTATACCTGTATGCACGGGTGATCATGACCGAGTGGTTTGAACAGATAGAATTGTGAAAATCAGTGGATCTTTTTTGTTTCTGCTTTTCACTAAAGAATGTAGACATGAATGGACACAAGAAACACCAAATATAGGTAGGGCTTTTAACTTCAATCATGTCATGATGATGATATTCCTCTGGGAAAACGCGCCTAAGATTTGTTGCCATACATGTTTGTTGCCATACATGTTTGTTACCCTGTGTACTCAGTTTCTCTGTTAGAACTCACGGCACTACAGCTAATGTCATAAATGGTGCCTCAGAAACGAATGGCCTTGTGAGTCCAAAAGTCAATGGCTTTTCAAAATCTTTTGACCAGGTTCCAACGTTCCCTCGTCCAAATTATGAATAATAATAATAATAATATTGCATCGGTTTTATATAGCGCTTTTCTGGACACTCAAAGATGCTTTACATTGCATTATTCATTCACTCCATACATGGTGGTGGTAAGCTACTATTGTAGCCACAGCTGCCCTGGGGTAGACTGATGGAAGCAAGGCAACCAGTGTGCGCCATCGGCCCCTCCGACCACCACCAACCACTCACTCACTCACTACATTCGCCAGGCTTCCCGGTGTTACCAAACGGTATTGCATTATGTCCCTTCATTCCATGCAGGTTTGAATAAACCTGCTCTCTCTGGTTTTTTTTTCTTCCGCTGCTTCAGTGCTTTAATCTCCCCGAGTTAAGTTGAATATTAGCTAGAATAAAAAAAATGACTGTCAATGAACCTGTTCTGTGCCCGTCTTCACTCAAACTGTGTTTATCATGGCTCTCTGTGTTTGTCAGCATGCCATTGACTAAAAATAAAGGCTCGTATATCGTGTAGCGGAGGACACTCCAACTAAGCTTTGAGATGCAAACCCCTTGATGAGAGACGGTTCTTTCTATACACAGAAACTATTCCAAGTCATAAAACGCAAAATATCTGAGCTGAGCAGGTTTATTTGTTCTGCCACAGCTACCAGCACACGCAGTTTGGAGGCGTAAACAGGAGCATAACCTTGAGGCCTAAAGCATTGAACTGCATTGATTTTCCACAATAGATAATGGATAGTCTAAATGTAGATCCTATTGATTGCTGTGCCTGAAGAAATAGGCTAGTTCATTGAATTGTCCTTTTAAGAAAATAGGTTGCCAATTTTCATGCTTTACGGTCAATACGTTTGTGCCGCTATCGATTCTGTGATGGGTTGTATGTTCATAATTGCAGTTTTTAGACAGGTTAAGTAGAGCTTCTTATTATTTATAGTTTCAAGAGAGCTATTACGAGCAATGAATGCCCAGCCAACGATACATAGAGGCTGGTAATAGGCAACATTGCTTCAAATTGTGTACTTTAACTTGCTTTGTACCTTCAATAACTCAATATGTTGTTATAGAATAATGTGAAAGGCTTCTCTGGCATACTAAACAGTTATTTGAACACACTTTTGAAGGCTGGATTTCTCCTCGTTATACTCTTACCCTATCCGTGCACCCACTGTGTAACACCAGGCATCCACCCAGACCAGGGGTGCAGGTTTGCTCTGGTATACCGACCCCCTCTCTTCCAAAAAATATTCATTTGACTAAGTTCAAATCCCTCCTGATCCACTCCCTGTTCAGAGCCTCCCTTCATGCTTGAGGAACTGGCAGCACATAGCCTTTTCTCTCCTCTCACACATTGTACCATAAACAACTGTTTTCTGATAGTTTTTTAATAAATCGTCTGAAAATGCAGAAATATTTAGCAGTGTTTTGTTATTTTTAAGGATCCGATCTTGTGTTCCTAAATGCAGGCTTTCGACAATAACGTTCTCGTTGACTAGGTCTGCTCGGTGCAATCTTTTAATACCTGGCGCAGTAAGTGAGTTGAACGGGGGCCGGACATGGGCTGCTGGACAGACACACCCATGGCGAATGTACAACAGCGATCCCTCCCAGAGATTTTCCTCTCAACCTGCAATTATCAATAAGGTCTTCAAACGCTGATTCAGCATTGCGTCCTCTGTGCCTCAAGCTGGATCAGCATTGAAAATAAAAAGCTTGACAATGATCACTGCTTACCTATGGCCTATGACCAAGACATGATCATAAATACCAGAATATTCCAGCAGAACACAATCTGTCTGTCACAATCAGCTAATCACTGCCTGCTACCATTTCCTCTTAACCGTTTAGCTTTCAAGCCATTGATATAAAAGCAGTCTTTCCCCTCCATCATCTTGCCCTTTCAGCTGCAACCTTCATCCGCCCCATTTCCACAGAGACAGCAGCACCATCGCACAACCACTTCCCCAGCCTCTCTTCACCATCGCGGTCTGTATCTTTTCCTCATTGAAGTCCTCCATATGCCGCACTTGTATCTGTCTGCGAATCCATATAGTCAGAAGTCTTCCTCTTAACCTCTTATTAACCTTTGTTAGCGGCGCGAGCTAACCGAATTGGAAGACTCATTTCAACCTATTTAATATTTTATCTCGGCATGTCTTTTAGAGAAAGTAATATTCCGGTCAGTTTTTAATCTACAAACCTGAAAATGCCAAGTGAATTTTAATAGCCGCTGTGGTGAGGAAAAGTGGGTTTGATTAAAAAGTTAAATATTTGGGGGGGCTGAAATATTAATCTAACGAGTCAAAGCAGTTCATAAATTCGATCAGGTAAAGGTTGAAGAAGTAATTATCATCATTTATAATATTAGACTAATTTGAAGATGAGACGCGGCAGGGGTGTCCAATATCTCCTAATGATTTTTGAGAATCTCATCAGAATAATAATGATTTTTGGTGCCAACAGTAGAGAATCTCTGACATGAACAGGCAGGCTGGGATTTTTACTGATCTCAGGCTACGGAGTTGTTTAAATGAATTGTGTGTGCCGTGCATTTTGGGTAATAATCAAGGCTGGGGTATAACTCATAGACCCACCATGTCTTGGTGGACATGGCACAGCAATTTAATGTCATATATTTCAATCCGCAGTTGGAAATATGGATCTTTGAGACATACTTGGTAGTGTTAGGCGATACCACCTTTTTTCAAATCAATACAATACCGATACTTTTGAGGTCATTTTAGTCAAGGTGATTATGGTCATTTCATATGGGGGAATGCATTTTGATCACATTTCTAAAATGGTTTATTTTAGATGTACTCCACATTAAAATGTGATTTAACTGTCAAGGTTAAATTAATATTAAACAAAAGTGGAGCTGTTTTGGCTCAAAACAATCCTTCCAAGTCATCCTTTTGTGTCTATAATTGTTGCTGTGCCTTTTATATACTCTATGTCAGTGTTTTTCAACCACTGTGCCGTGGCACACTGGTGTGCCGTGAGATATTGCCTGGTGTGCCTTGGGAAATTATCCAATTTCACCTAGTTGGTCTAAAAAAATATTTTTGGGAAAATAAATTATTATCCGCAAATAATGTAAGTTGGCGCAGGTAGCTAATTTCTTTGAGACAAGAGAATTACTGATTCATGGATACGGCCGGTGGCGGTGACAGTGGCATTGTGGCTAGCAAGACTATACGGTGTTCCTATTCCAGACACTTTGATGAGAACGACTTTATATTGTGAATAGGCTACAGAGTTTCATTTTTTAACATTTTCTGCTGGTGGTGTGCCTTATGATTTTTTCAATGAAAGCAATGTGCCTTTGCTCAAAAAAGGTTGAAAAACACCGCTCTATGTAGTATCTACACATGTTGCCCAGTATCGATACTTTAAAAGTAACCATTTGGAATCGGTATATTGATACTTTGGAATCAATCCGCCCATCCCTAAGATAACCCTAACAATACGATAAGATATAGTAAGCCTTTATTGATCTCACAATCCCCTCCTCGATCATCCACCTCAACGTGGTGAAGGGGTTTGAACTCCCGAATGATCCTGGTTGGCTATGTTGTTGGGGGCTTCGTGCCCCTGGTAGGGTCTCCTAGGGAAAACAGGTCCTAGGTGACAGGTCAGACAAAGAGCGGTTCAGAATCCCCTTAAGAGCGATCAACAGGCCTGGTTAGAACCATGAGGCCGTCCATGGACCCAACACCTGCAGGAGGAGCCATAGGGGCTGGTGCGATGTGATGTGGGCAGCTCCAACAGCTGCCCCCACAACCCGGCAATGGAAAAGTGGAAGAAAATGGATGGATGATCTCACAATGGAGAAATTCAGTTGTTACATCAGCTCTCAAATAGACAGAGAAAATGTGCAATCAAAGACAGGATAGTGTGCAAACAATGAAATAGTAAATAGAGGTTTCTTATATAGTTTTAGTTTAGTTTATTTCAAACAACTGGGGGGTTGAAGTGTGACCTTATTTAGTCCCACGCCCTTGTATACAATTAATAAAAAGCTATAAGGGGCAAAAAGTATAAATAATAAGACAGAATATCAAAATGTAGATGGACATGTTATGCTAAAAATCACCTTTTCGAGCTTTTAATCAAATGGTTGCACAGAAAACCTGTTGACAACAGCCATGCTGCTAACTTGTCTTCTCACAATGCTTAACTGTTACCAGCAGAGGACGTCAGACAACTAATCTAAGCATTCTGCTGTAATGTAAAGTGAAAGGGAAACTGCAGCCATTACAAATGCACCACAATAATACATTCAATATTAATTGAGTTGAGTTGCCTTGTGTACGAAATGCGCGGTATAAATAAAGTTGCCTTGCCTTGCCTCATGCATCCTATGTCTTTAATAGTAACTGGGTTTTGCAGAAATTGGCTTTTATAATTTGCTCATTTTACATCCGGTGGTTATTTTATCTTAAGCATTATAAGTCCAGCTTTAGTTTTAATCGACTTTAAGTACAGATTTGCATAATATTATGTATTAAGCAGCGTTTTATCATTTCCAAACTGACTTAAATTAATTGCATTTGAGTGCCTGTAGCATATGCTTCTAGAGTGGCTGATTAGACCACCATTCATATGCATATTAGTGTAGTGTACGTTACAGACTGTGTAAATAGGCTTGCATCTTTTTGAAAATGTGATTTTTTTAATACGTAAAGCCTTTTGATAGAAGTGGGGCGGTCTGTGCAGCAGGTTGGAATGGATTGAGAAAAGTTACACGTGCATTTCGCTATCATGGCTTAATTGAGAATGTGTTATCGTGCCAAAGTAAGAGCCCGTGGCGTCTAAGTAAAACTAGATAATTGGTAGGATGAAGAACAAGTCCATCAGAAAGGCAGCTCTGAGATGATCTGACAATTAAGTCAGATGGATGGAGATGGCTGACAAGTACAAGGCAGTTGTTGTAGGGGTACTGAGATTAGCTGCTATAGGCATTGAGGACAAAGGCTATAAGTGTTTTGATATTGATAACATATTCATTTTTATAACCACTAACAACCATACTTTCAGGTAATGTGGGTGAACAGTCTTACCCAAGGTCATACCGCCTTTGCTGTGCCCGATCCCGTCAGATCGGGCACAGCAAGCTAAGCAGGAAAGGGCCTGGCTGGTACTTGGATGGGAGACCATTTTGGAGCACCAGGAAGCCTGAGTGAATGAGTGGTTGGTGGTGGGAGGGGCCGATGGCACAGACTGGTTGCCTCACTTCCGTCAGTTTACCCAAGGGCAGCTGGGGCTACAACAGTAGCTTACCACCACCGAGTATGGCGTGAATAAATAATGACGACAGTGTAGCGCTTTTAGAAACTTTGTAATACAGGCTTGTAAAGAGCAATACAAGTGAAAGGCATTTCAAGTGTTCCCACTCAGGGCTTGCACCTTGGACTAGGGTCTATTTTAAGTTAATATTGTCTCCCTGGGTCAGAGTAAACAATCTACTAAATTAATAGACGATCAGCCAGAGGACAGAAAAGATAGTTGTCTGCAACACCCACGTTTCAATATTTCCTTGCTACTTAAATGTTCAGCTATTTGTAAGAGGTCTGAGCTTTGTTTTCGTCTTTGTTAGTGTATCTTAATCATATTTATAACCCTCTTCTTTCCCCTAAACCTTAACTCAATCCTTTTTCTAAACCCTAACAATCAGTTTGGGATTAAATGAATCAAAATGGTCAGATACATTATTACAAAATGTACACCAGAATATTTATGGTGACTAACTTGCTTAACCAAGCCCAACTGCAACAAATGTATTTAAATGGTAAATTTAAATCTAAATGTATTTAGTGAGTCCTACTTTCCATGCTTATAAAATGCTATTTTTCCGACTGCCAACTTCTTGTGTCAGCCTCTGTTAGGCAAGGCAAAGCATGTTTAGTTATACCATTGCATTTCGTACACAGGCCAATGCTAACACTGATTGACACTTTTACTTAGAGCAGCATGTGTGCCTCTTTTTTTTGGGTGTCAACAAAATTGGTTATTCCTAATTTTTGGGCTGTGTTAAGGTGGTATGAGAGAGACAAAAACCAAATCTGGATCAATATCGGCAGCCATTCACACGGCAGTTAAAGCAGATAATCTCCGGCCGTTGTCCTTTATCTGAACATACAAGCCATTAGTGTAACAGAGTATCTCATAAAGCTTGTTCCATTTAAGATAAAGGCTACGATTGGTCTGATGGACTGGTGTGGGAGGAAATGGCTCATTTCCTTTGCAGAGAAGTTAATGGGTCTTGCTGGATCGCCGATATTTCCGTTTCTGCCAACAACAATATTGTAATTCATTCCCCATTAAAAGAACAATGCATTGTTTATATCAACATTTAAATACTACTACCACAATTATCGAGCCGGAGAATTAAACCGTTGTGGACCATTTCTCTGCATCCTTTAACAATTGCTTTCAGAGCGACTTGTCCGGAGCAGTAGGCAACCACAGTGGGAACCCAACTGAAAATCTGACTCCAGGATCTTGGTCAGTAGTAGTACCTACCAGTAGCTGGATGGTTTTCGCCGGGGGTTGACAAGGGGAAACTGGGGCTCTTGAACAAAACTCCACTAGATGTGAGGAGAACATGAACTCCAGGCCCATTGCGGTCTTGGGAACTGAACCTGGGATCTTATTTCCTCTTCCCCCGCAGGTACCTCTACTTTGAGTACAACGAGATCCACGACATCGACCCCGGCACCTTCAACACCATGCCCTCGCTGCAGCTCTTATTCCTGAACGCCAACCTGCTGCGGAGCCTGCCTCTGGGGGTCTTCTCCGGGGTCAACCTGGCCCGACTCAACCTACGGAACAATCACCTCCTTCAGCTGCCCATGGAGGGGGTCTTAGAGCACCTCACGGCACTAGTGCAGGTCAGTACACAGACCAAACAATGAGTTAACTATAGGCTACATTTCCCTATTTTACTTCCATGTAAGGCATGTTTTTACACAACATTCTAGAAAGTCATGTCATAATTTCAGTTCTTCAAATCTTCAAATGTTTTCCATGGCCATTATTTGGAAGTGATTGGAGGATTCACAAACCCTTAATATTCGCCATATGGCTGAAAGTCCTTTCATCTGACCAACACCGAGCACATAATTTTGAATGTTGTGGCCCCTTTTGGATGACGTTATGAGACAAAGTTTGTGTGTGCTGAGAGAGAACACTCTGAACTTTGTGACAGCTTTTGTTTCATGTGGATAAGCCCAGCCATTACAGAGAAATGAACCAAATCCAAAATTCAGCATTTTACCATAGTTACCACAGCTCAAGCCATAGGCTGCTTTGAATGTTGTGATTTACTGGCAAGTAGCAAAATCAATTCACCGATCTGACACCGTGCTGTATTTTTCTACAGAGAGGACTGCTGCTGTTTACTGCCTCGTGGCTAATATTAGCACTAACGTCCTGGGCATCTTAAATATGGACAGTTGGGGCACTGCAGACATTACTAACTCTCACAATCATCTCAATCCATTTAAAACATTCATCAGGAGGTGGCCAAAGCGCCATTTACAGAGGTTAAAACACGTCCATCCTCAATCTCTTCTCACTCATCGTAATATAAGACTACTATAATCACAAACACACGATCATTAATCCTCACATATCTGGATTTTACATAGTTATTAACACAGAGAAAGGACACACAATACGTTGAATAAACATTTAGAAGAACTGATAGGTCCCATACAGGGAAAGGAGCTAATGGTTCTTTGTATATGTTCAGTAACTTACAGCCTCCTACTGTGCAGTTGGGAGATGCATAGTTTTAGGAGCAACAAACAACGGTGTGGCTTCTGGCTTGCGGATGTTTGTTGTCAAATAGAGAAAGACAAATTGCGTTTCAGATATTGCCTCCAACGTCCGTGCCTTATATTATTAGACGCTCTCTGCAATAGTTTGTAACTCAGTTATTTCCTTAACTCATCCACTCGATTGAGATTTCAGATCATCATCAGGCTACGGCCCTGGGAAAGACGTGGTGTCCATTGCCAAATCACAAATCACTGTGACAGGTTTGATGTCTCTACACGGAAATAATACAGAAGCGAAGACTTAAATAGACTCTTGGGAGGAAATTCCAATTTGACTTCAAAGACTTGGCAATCAAAAGTGTGTTTTGCAAATTGTTCTCTTTCACAAAGCAGCCAGGAGACAAACATTCATATTTTGTGTGGGGGAAAGTTTTGTATGTGTGTGCTGGTGGTTGGCTGCTTGTACCAATTGTAGTGTTTGGAAACCCTAGACAACAGGTCTCCAAAACTTGGATAGCACACTTGCTTTGGCACATGTTGTATCAAACAGAATCTTACTGTTTTGTTGGAAAATAGCGCTGCAGAAATAGTTTTCTCTCTTTGTTCTTTCTTGTGTTTTTTTCCCTCCGGTTGCTCCGGATTCACGATGGGCTAATCCTCCAGTCAGGTATTCCCGACAATTTATCAGGCACGAGGAGATCGGTTCTCTAGTCCAGTGGCGTTGAAGGATGGGTCAAAAGCACTTTTCAGGGACAATACAAACAAGTATCTCAGCTTGTTAATGCTTTTGTGGGCAGCCAAGAGTCTTCCAGTTTGAAGGGTTTTCGCCCATTGTTCCTGACAAAAGGTTTTCCAGTTCTGAGAGATTTCTGGGCAATCTCGCACGCACGGCACTTTGGAGGCCTATCCACAGATCTTCGATGACATTTAGGTCAGGAGACTGTGAAGGCCACGGCAGAACCTTCAGCCAGCGCCTCTTGAGGTCATCCATCGTGGATTTTGAACTGTGTTTAGGATCATTATCCAGTTGTAGAAACCATTTCCTTTTGTACCTTCAAACCTTTTCCACAAATGGCAGCACGTTTGCCTTGAGAATTTGTTGGAACACAACGCCAAAGCAGGAGTGACCCAACCCCCATTCTTCACAGTTGGACAGATGTTCTTTTCGCGAAACCCCTATGAAATACTCTTGTTCATTCCGAAAAAGTTTCATCCGTCATATTTGTTGAAACGTAATTACACATTCATTTGACCAAATCATTAATCCCCATTCGGCTCATCGTAACACATTCCAGTTTACGCACAGGTACAATCCTTACTCAAGAATCCAATTATGGCCTGCTTTGTCAACGTCTCAAAAGTCGGAAAGATTCCCTGGAATTGGTCCAAAAAGGCTGTCGTCGTGAGCGACAGTGGCGGAGCTTGAGCCCAAGATTAGCCCCCCCCCCCCCCCCGCTGATGTACTAAATGAGAATGACTGTAATTACCAGTTTGTTTATTTCCAATGCTATGATTAATCCGGCTAATAGATTGGCCCAGACACATTATTTAATCACTCTTAATAAAATCGACTTGATGAAACTATCGGCGTATTCAAACTAGCTTGATCTTCGACGCCCTTGGCACTGCTTTCACTCTCTCTTTCTCTTTCCGCGTCGCCGTCTTTCCCTCTCCGCTCGATGCTTTTGTTTGGAAGAAACCGCTCCCGCATTGTGGCATATGGGACCGCAAATGTGCTGCAGGTAATCTAATTGAAAAAAATTGCAATGGAGCGGATTTGCATAAGTGGCTTTATAATAAAACAGCTGAAGTGAAAGCTGCGGCCCTACTCAAGGAAGCGTGATTGAAATGAGAAAATTAGTTGTAGTGTTGAGCTTTCTATTAATAGGCAATATTGATTTAAAACTATGTTGGTAGAAATGAGTGGAATAGTTTTGAGGACTTTTTGGAGACTTGTGCGGTTCTCCAGCAGTGACTCTTGGAGATTTACAGGTCGCTGACCGTGCGTTGGGGAGTAGGGAGAATCAAGTCCTTTTCCAGGCTAATTCAGAACATTTACAGTGCCCTGTAGATACTGCGTATGACTTCAACGTATCACCCAGTAAATAGAATACAATTCAAGCATAGTTTCATTAAGGGTGATGGAAATGACCTAAAATAACAAAACAACATTGTCTTCATGGTGATGTTGCTGCTCTGCTTTGACTACAGGTAGCCGACATTTAGGATTGGTTGAGACAATGCAGGTTAAAAAAAATAAAAAAAGATTTTCATTTAGCTAGTTTTCTTCCTTAACCCTAATGTCAGGGTGAAAACAAAAAGACCAAGCATGATGTTTATATAATGACATTTTGTCTGCTTGCGAACCAAAGATTTCTTTCTTTCAAAACATCATTTTGACAGACCAGGCAGTGCTGTAGTCTACGTGATACGCAGGTATATGCCGTATAACCAGTAGAAGGCCTGCAGAATTACCGTATAACCACCACAAATTGGGAAAAGATAGGTATCACTCATTTAAACAGTGTTATTTTTGTGCTTTCTGCCCGAGATCAGCCCAAACTCCACAACAAGTAGCTATGTCCTCCCCTGAAACCGAGAGAGGGGACCGGTGGCATTTCCTCCCTCTCTCTCTCTTTCTTTCTCTTTCTCTTCTCAGTCTCTACAGAAGCCGTTCTCTCTAAGCTGCACTCGTGCGCAATTGCGCATGGCTCCCGTGTTGTCTGCTCACAAAATAAAACCCGACCGGAGAACAGCTGATAACGATAGAGACTTATTAACAGTCCTCACGGCGCTGGAGGAGTCTCGTACGTCTCACAGTCAGCTCATCTCCCTGTCATGGACACTTTCATCCCCATAGAGAGTCCACCATGTCGGACCCTTTAGGCTATGCGTATTTCTCCGTCCCCCTGGCGCGTGACAGCGGCTTTGGGCAAAGGCAGTGACAGGTGTGGGCTGGAGACAAGCAATCTGTATTTTACTACAAAGCCCTGAAGTCCGCGGAAAAGACCCCGCGTGTTTGTTCGAAGTGTGCGTTTAACTTACATACTGGGGCTGTCGCTGAAGGCTTGAAACAGACTGATAAGTGGATGTGGAGTGTATCTCCTGTTTATTCAAAATATGTCCAAAAACGGTGGAGTTTTTTTTTGGGTATGTGCATGAGCAACCCCACATACGTAGGCTTATTGTGCCCCCTCGTGGATTTCATATGCCCGACTTAATACTGACGTCTGGCGACGTGACTGGCTCACCGGTCGGTTTCCCACGCTTATTCATTCACAAATATTGACATGTGCAGCACGAACGGCGACAGAGATGACACTGAAATCCACATGTGGTCTTTTCCTTTCTGGGAGACCGCTGTGGCCAAAGGCGTGGCTAAAGACGGGAGGTCCATAGAGTCCATTTGCAAAATCGTTTTGGATATTTGTTACCAGGGGCGTAGCACCAAATTCTGGGCCCCGGGTACAAACTATCTTGGTGGACCCCTGGTGGAACCTTGGAGTTTGACTTGAAATTTCATCTTATTTGGCTTCAGTTACAGAAATTGAATAACCTTTAATCCCGGTAGTGATATAGATATTTAAATTGATGGTGGAATATTCTACTTTCATTGGGCCAATTGAAATTGCTAGCTTTAGATAGAACATAATGATAATTAGCATACCACATTAAACAGGAGGGCTGCACCAGGATATTTAGGATATTTGTGCTGGGAATAACACATTTGTGACTTTTAAATGCTATTTTACAAACAATAATTATACTACATGGTGTCTCTTTGGCCCACAGGCATGAACAAAAAACTCAAGGGCCTGTTCCCTGGCCTCATTTAGTCTCTCACCATTTGAAGCCGACCTTTAAGTGTATTGTCAGTAAATTCTTGTTCTAAAAAGTTACGCTGGATAAGCTAAATGGCACGAGCTCTCCACCTTTTCAATAGAACCACGTTGTCTCGTCTCCAAAGCTGCGCATTTATAATGCGAGTCTCCAAATGCGCGCGGCTAATTAGCATATTTAATTCGGCGAAAATAGCGTGAGCGACCTGTGGCTTTGGTCACTCTATTGGCCTGGTGGCAGTCAGTTACAATAGATATAAGGAAAGAGAAACTTTAGAGGTTAAAACGAGGAAAGATGGAGCTCTGTCTCTGGCTCTTTCTCTGACTCTGCACCATCCCCTTCTCAGCGCATGAGGCCGGGACTCGCCTCACCTCATGTTTAACTGTCATTTAGGACAGAAAGTTGCATCTAAGGCTAGAATAGGCCAGTGTTAAATAAAAGCACATAAGAGCGAGGCAAGACTAATATCTCTCTTTTCTAGCTCTGTGTCATTGCATTGCAGAGCCCATCTCATCAAAGTCACTGTTGAGTTAAAGCGCACGGTCCTGACCACCGGTGTGTGGGCTGAACCATTTGGCACATTGTTAAAGGGGTGTCAGGGCCCTGAGATTCATCCATCATTATTGTTTGTGCAAAATTCTGTCCAGCAACCATTGTATTTCCACCCGGTTGTGTTCAATTCTTATAGTATCAATTATGAGGAAATTTAGAAAGTAAAAAGTACAGAACGCGTTTTGCAGCACTTTTGAGGGCCCCTACCCTCCTCTGGGCCCTGGGTACTCGGTACCCTTTACCCCCCCAGTCCGACGCCCATGTTTGTTACTGTACTCGACACTTATGAAACTAAAGTTATGTGAATTTAATTGAGAACGAGTGACTTTATAGTTTTTTGCTGCTAAAAGAAATCTTGTAATGAAAAACACTGCCATGTAAAGAGAAATGTTCAAGCATACGTTTTTTCAATGGCACTCATCTATTTTTGCAAATTTGCAAACTCTCCTTTACAAAACGCTAGGGCTCGTTTTCTCCAAATTGGCTCGTCTTTACACTTTTGCAATATCTCCACTTTAGCTCCTAAAGACCCCAAACCTTCCAGTCTTAACGATATTTTGAAGAGGGATTTTTTCGTTATCTTAATCCACTCAACAAAACAAAAAAACCTAGCAAATATTTGTTCCCCTGCAGTGCCTCGCCTCATAATAAATGAAGCCTTCCTCTAAATGCTCACTGCCTTGAGTGCCAAGTGCCAATAGTGACGGAAGGCTCGTGTCATTTTTATCCTCTTTCATTTTGAGGATTTTCTTTTGTTTGTTTTGGATCAAAGCATCAACAGTTTGCTGACATAATGACATTTCCTTAACCTTCTCTGCTCCTGATTGCCAGTGCCGCCTATACTAATGAGCGCGCCGCGTATACATCAGTGAGGAGCCCCAGGGCGCGGCTGTACATCCTTCCCGCTTCCTTCCGTTCGACAATGGGAGGCCAGGTGGGTGTGGATTAGCTCCCGTTGTCGTCGCGAATCTCCGTTCTTTACACCGCGCCGTGGAAAATCAACAATCTGCCCGAGTGTGGGCTGTGAGGAGTTAACAGGATGTGCATGCTGTAGCTTCGGGGGAGGCACTCTTCAACTGGTATCTGTTTACAAATTGGTGCGCTGTGGTGAAATGGAAGGTACTGAGGCTGAGCAGTATTTTTGGATGCATAGCTCAACGATGGAGTAGGAATCCTGATCGTCCATTTGTATGCTGTGGAGTGAACCGTCGAGATTCAGTTCACAGTGCACTTTTTTTTTTTTGAAAGACATTCCAGGAGCATTAACATTAGGCAAGGCTGAAACATGAGCTACCCAAGTATTACAAGAATCCCTTTTGGACTGCTTCGCCTGGGTATTTCACTTTTCATAACCGGAACACAGTATTTCTATTGGAAACAGTTAAAAGCAATCCTTACCTGTTGTTGTTGTGCACGTAATACACTATTTGTGCCAGCAGAGGTCGCATGGATTGGAGTGAATAAGGCAAGGAGATTATAAAACGTCTGAATATGGTGTGCTTGATGTATTTACCAGTAGAGAGTTGCACCACGGTTCTGTCTTTTTATATTGTTTTTAGCTAATGTTTGTCTTTGAACTGTGTTTGCTAGTTCCCCGACAAAATGGCGGATTTCTATGGGAGCATTCAGTTTATAGTAGTATTTGATCCCGAACTGTACTGGAGCACAAACATGGTAATTTTTCTAAATATTTTGCATAATGCGGACTAATATGGAAGACTCTGTCGGGTCAAAACGTTGCATATGAAATTCTTTCTCCAAGGATTGATGGTGTGTGGGAATTCCTTCATGTAACTTTGCTTTTAGCCTTCTTCCTACACACCTATCGCAAATCGATGGACAAGGTCACTAAACCCTTTTTTCTGCATAATATGGACTTATTATTATTAACGGTAAAGGTCTTCTGATTGTGCTCTGGAGTCTTTAGACATTTATTTATCAGGATGCAATTGTACTATTATTTGCACTATGAACCTGCTTTTTGGCATCTAGATACTTAATAACCTTTGGCTTTGGCATTTCGACAGGAGCAGACCAGGAGTAATTTGGCATCCGCGCAGTGATATCTTCACTTTACTGTGTGGATTTCGAAATACTCCTGGTATTATTCACCTTACAATATAGTTCCCCTTTTTATCCGCTTAGAAAATCCACATTGTTTAATTTTGTGTATTTATACTTTATAGTGTAACACTTTCACGTAACCATATTGAAATAGGGAAAACGTGGAAGAGTTTGGTAGCTTCCATCTTCACCTCGTTTGGAGCTATAGAGGAGACGAGAGAGGCTAAATGCTAACGCCGTCTGTGCTGTGTTTACGTTTCGAAGGTACACGTGGAGACCAGACAGGTACAAATGAACTTGTCAAAGCTAAGGTAAGAACATTATCTCAGTATGGAAAAACGGTGGCCTATTCCTTTAAGTTGTTAAAATGTAGCACAGAAAGGCATAGACTTGAATTTAATATTTAAAAAAAACGTGTCAAAAACATTAGGCACCGGGCATTAAAGTTGTTTTTAACGTGTCTAAAGTCCAATGCATTCCAATGGGGGAATAGCGGTCATATGGAGGTACTACAGCAAAGGTGGAGCAATGGCGGCCTCCAGTGTCGTAGTCAAAAAGCAGAGCAGTCAGCGGCCATTGGTCAAAAACCATGAATTAGTTCTCACTCTGCATTAACCGGCATGAATGTGGCCCCACAGTGCCCCCTGTTGGCCAGTTCCATACTGCTCCAGGCCAAAAGCGCTTGAAATGCAAACTTGTGGGGACAACCCGCCTCAAAACGTACTGGTCTCAAGTGCTCTGACCTGTTACTGTCGAAGCAGGGCTTATTAGAAACAATCCAAGTAAACAGAATGACAGAATTTTTACTTCAAGCCACTTCACTCAGGATCAAATCACATTCTATCAAACGGCATCCATCTATCCGGAGTCCGGTCATGGAGGCAGATCAAAAAACATATTTCTTCTGCCCAGCGTGTCATATGATATCATTTCATGTGCTAGTAAATGGTAAATGATGTGTTTGTTGGAGGGAAAAAAAAGACAAAACAAAGCTGGAACAAAGCCACAACGAGCCGACCGGGTTGAACTGAGTGGGAGGTGACTTGTATGTACAAAAAAAAAAGGAACATCCAAGCATTGTTACACAATTGCCAAGCTTTTAAATATATCTGGTAGATTTGATATATCATTGTGTTGGACGCATTGTGTATCTCAATCTTGTTCCTTCCTCATTATAAACATTCCTGGAGTTGTGGCTTATTTGTGTAATCCCGCGGTCAGATCGGTTCCCTGTTCCAGAGATGAAACCGATCAACCGGCTGATGTCGTGAGCCGTGTGTGTTTAAAGCCCCGGGACCCGGCATTTCCAAAATTGAAATCCGGATCAAAATGGTGCAATTGTGTCAGAGTGAACATTTTATCCACTTATCCAAAAAAATAAATTGATGTGATCAGCAATAATCATTTATTTGATGAAAAAGAAAATAGCACATCCATCACCAGTGACAGCAAAGCACTGGACAATCAGGACAAAATGACATAAAAAGATATAATGTACAAACAGGCTTCTCAGACTTAGATTTTTGTGCAATAAGGACAATGATGGCGACTGATTTGTAATGTCAATACTGGTCAATTTGAAAAAGATGTTGATTATATTATATTATTTATTATTATAATCATTTATTTTATTTTACTATTGAGCTTTATTCAAACGGCTTAGGGGGAATTGCCTGTTTTCCATACACATTAGTTTAAAGCACAGCACTATCAGTATTCAAGCCATGAAAGTCAGATGTAGTTGACTTCAATTCGTTTCTAGCTATCCCAATACAATCGATTGATACAGTTTGTTCACGTGAATTAATTATAGTAAGTAAGTAAGTGCTTTATTTGTCATTGTACAAGCATACAACGAACTGTGGGCCGACCTGACCAGCATGTTTATGGAAGTCGGGGAAACCGTAGCACTCGGAGGAAATTTGGCGGGCTGCCTTCAGTCCTCCTCTGATCCTCTGAAACGGTGCAGCGCCTCCTGGGTTTGTCCCTGTTTCAGAGCGTGGTGTCCTGCACTGGTCAGCTTCTCCACCGCCTCTTTTCTCTTGTGCAGCTCCCTCCGCTCTTCTGGGAAGAGCTCAGCAGTGAATCTGTTTTATTCTGCAGTGAACGTCCATTAGCCAGAACAGTAGAAGGGACAGAAGGCATGTGTGGCTTAGCTGCGAGTCTTGCCCGGATACCTCCTCCTGTGCCACTTTTTGTTTTTCTGTAGCTCCTCTTGTGACGCCTTCACTGTGCTGCAGGCGTGGGGGAATCTTGGTGCCTCTCCAGTGTTTCAGAAGAAGAAATGTATAGGTCTCAAATGTCTTTAGTTCATAAGTGAGATGTTTGTTTATTTTAAAAAACCTTCATGGCTAGTACGATGCACATGCAAAAAAAAGAAAATTCGCCGAACTTCACAAAAACACGGCGAAGATGTACACAAGCATCCAGTAAAACAATGTGGAACACAGAAACCACAAATGCAGTTTGCAGAAAAAGGCTAAAAAACGCAGCTGTACCAAGGGAGAGGGAGGTTGCGGTTTGTTTACACGTCACACTAATGGGTTCGTGTACAGTTTTGTCAGACGGCGAAACCGTCATCTGTTGCCCCAACTCGTTTCTAGCTCTCACGATACCTCTCGATTGATAGTTTGTTCACATGAATTAATTAGCTGCACATTTTGAGGCTATGTGTTGCAGAAATTCGGAATAAAGTATAATGTAGGACCTTTGACACAACATTCTCAAATCCATTGTTGTTAGTGAGCGTTGCAGCTTAAACACAGGTTTTATTGCCACATAGTGATTTCGATAAATACAGCCTGCTCCTTTCACTATCTCTGGACAAACGCCGCTTTTGACAGGTCCGGGGTGTGTTTTCTGACATTTACGTGCCTCTTTCGGTGTTCCCTCTGAGGCATTATTTAACTGCCTAGACTATCATTAGCCACCTCCAAAAGAAAATTTATCATAAATCTGTCGGGACCTCGCTTTGGTCACTGAGCAGTTTCGGAGATTAGGGAACGGAGAACCAGCCTAGAATCCTGGGCGATTTTAGAGAAGTACTTTGAGCAAATGATGAGTTGTTTTGTCCCTCGGCGCAAAAACACAATTCACAGCACAGATGGAGAGTACGCTCGTGCCGCAAAGCTCCTCGACAATGGAATGAATTACAACGGGTACAGTCAAGTTGTTTTGCCTGCGATGAACAAAAGCCATTGTCCAAATCCTTTATCGCTGGCAAAACAAATAGAAGCATATTGTACGGCCGGTATGGTATCAATATTTTGATGTGGCTTCACATTTAAAAAGGTAGTGTATGTATGTTTTTTTTTTTTTTGTAAATGATTCATAAACAGGACTTATAGTGTCTATGAGGTAAACATGTTCAAAATCTCTTTGGTTTTTAGTGAAACCTATGCTTGTTGTTTCTTCTCAAAAGGGACCCCAAGGTCTGCTGTAGTAGTTGTGCCACTTTTAAAACGCAAAGAGCACACCTTTACTTGCAACTGAAATCACAAATGAAGGGTTGCATTTTGCACATCTTGAAGATACAAACTGTTCAGCAGTAGGGGTGGGAACCTCTCACGATTCCATACGCGATCATTTACATGTCTCACGATAACGATAACCATTCGATACACCGATACTGCGATAATGTTGCACAAAAATAACCTACGATGCATCACAATGTTTTAAGAAAAATGTTTTTTTTTTTTTTTTACATAATACACATTATTCATGACTTACATGTCTTCTCATGTGCTTTGTTCCCCTTTTTCATTAATGTGCATGATGTCATCAAAAGTATCAATATCGGAATGAAAAGTACCGGTATCGTCTTGAAAAATATCGCAATATATTACAAAATCGATGTATTGTCACAGCCCTATTCGTCAGCAAAGATATTCTGTCTCTGAGGGGTCTTATTTCATTTAAAAATCTGCTAACCCCATAGTGTATGAGTTTAGCAGTCCAAACAGAAAGATAACGAGAATGCAATTCAATATATTACCAAAGTTGTGCAGCCTAAGTATCCAAATACGTGAGGGCTACGGAAACCCTGCACGTGCGCTATACTAGGACCTGATTGGGAAAATGCGCTGCTATCTGGGCAGTGAGAGAGAGGGTGTCCTTTTATATTTTATCGCCTAATGACTTAAGCTATAGGATCTGGCGACCAAAAGTGTGGATCTCATTCTCTAATTGTCTCGAGATGTATTTATTTATTTGACAGGGACATCACCCAACAAATGTGTTGCACACACGGCTACAGGCTAATTTGCATCTGGCGGTGGAGGCAGAGTGACAGTGGGATTATACTGTGAGCGTTCATACTTAATCCATAATGAAGTATACAATGAAAGGATCCAAAACAAAATAAGCATCCAACAACCTTCATGTCGAATGCGGGTAACACAGATGAGTCAAGCTTTTGAAATACTTACAGAGAAATCCTGCATACCCAACCTTTTATATCGCAATGGTGTGGTGCAAGACGGGATGAAATGGCTCACTTCCTTATATGCTATCTTACTGGCTAAGCTAAACATTATGGCTTTTAGGAAATCAATTAATTCGCAGTAAATGTAAAAATTCTTATTTGCTATTTAGAGTATGGCGAGTTGTGCGCACTAATAACGGTAGAATGTTATTTATATTGGAGTTATTTTCCGAGTGCCTATTGCCTTAGGCCCCCGAGTCCTATGAGACTTTCCATTTATATTAAGTTAATTGCGCCTATACAAATTATGCAAACTAGGTGTGATAATTGACATTTGTATAAACTGTGCGGTGGCGTTGTTACTTTACATGCGACCGAGCGGCTTTACTCTCGCCTCACAGCAAGCGGGTATAAATGAGAGGAGAGTTCTGACAGACGACCTGAAGAAAGACGGGGCAGGAAGAGTGTATTGACAGGAAGGGCTCGCGAGATGATCGGGCGAGTGGTAAATGTCGCTGGCTGTCATCGGCTGACAATCACAAGTCTCTCACCTATTCAGACCACAACAGGATTGCCCACACCCAAGTAAAGTCGACAGATTCGAATGGGCGGGGCGCGATCTGATTCCCCCCCCCCCCCCCTTTATTTATTTTTTTACAGTAAACAGAAAAAGAAAATAATAAAAAAAATAATAATAATAATAAAACAAATAAATACAACAAGAATTTTATAAAAATAAAACCGCAAGTAATTACTAATAATTGTTACAGGTCTACTGCTTCATTTAGGTTATCAGTGTCAATTTTGCACATCACGTATTATGTAAGTATCACACATATATATACATACATACATACATACGTGTATATATACACACATATACACACATTCCCACTGGTTTTATGCAAATATACATAACACAGGTACAATATATCTGCACATAGATTATTATTATTGATTTTTATTTTTTAGTCAAAGTTTACCACAACCTATAATTGATTTTGTTTAAAGCTTAATGACTCCAAAACTGAAATTGTTGTATTTGGAAACTCATGTGATGCCACTGCTCTAGGCCCCTTGAATATCTATTGTCACGAGTCTGCTAGGGATCTTGGGGTTGTTTTGGACAGTTCGTTTAAATTTGACAGACAAATAACTTCAGTCGTCAAAAATAGCTTCTTTCAGCTGCGTTTGCTCAGCAAAATCAAACCCTATTTGCCTCATGGTGACCTGGAGCGTGTCATTCTTAGATTATTGTAACTCTCTGTACTGTGGGCTCGATCTAAAGTCCATCCGTCGTCTGCAGTTGGTTCAAAACGCAGCGGCGCGTTTGCTCACAGGAACGAGGAAACGTGAGCACATAACTCCTGTGTTGGCCTCTCTGCACTGGCTTCCAGTCAGCTTTAGGATTCAATTCAAGATACTGTTGATGGTTTTTAAATGCCTGAATGGGTTGGCTCCATCTTACCTTTCGGAGCTTTTGTTGACCCGTGATCCAGGTCGTACATTGAGATCCTCCAATCAAATGACTCTGGAGGTGCCAATAGCGAAGCGTAAAACCAGAGGATACCGGGCTTTTGCCGTAGCAGCTCCGAGACTCTGGAACAGCCTTCCGCTGAATGTCAAAATGGCCCAGTCCATTCATGTTTTTAAGTCGTTGTTGAAAACTCATTTTTTTGCTTTCGCCTTCAACACAAGCTGAGCAGATCCCATGTATTTTATCATTATTGTTTCATGTTGTATATTTTGTGACTGTTTTTACTTGTACTTTATAATGTTTGTTGTACAGCACTTTGGGCGGTTGTGGCTGTTTTTAAGTGTGCTATATAGATAAAGTTGACATTGACATCTTGTAAGCCTTTTTTATTTTTTTTTGCTCACATTGATAGGCTAAATACTCGTGTTGTTAAACTTAGGTTTTTTTTAAAAGTTTTTTTTAGATTCAGTTATCTATCTAAACTTGTTTTTTTACACTTTTGCAGTTTAAGCATCGTCAAACCGCAGACCATATTTAAATACCTATGTATAATAATTATAATATATTAAAAACATCTTGTTTTCAGTCCATATTAATACATGTTATTGTCTGCCATTCACGTCCAAAATAGTCTTTAAGGGGAGACCAGTCATTTGCAAAAGTGTCCAGAGTTCCATCCAGTGCAGTATGCAGTCTTTCGTATGGTAACAGTGTCAAGAGTTTCTCACACCAAAGAGTTAAAGTAGGAGAGTGTTCTTTAATCCAGGCTTGGAGTATGGAAATGCGAGCGGCATACAACATTATGGACATTGGTTTTGTTTTCGGCACACAATTATTTACACCAAGAATACACAATTTGGGATCCAGTGGCACTTTAATCCCAAATGATTTTTCAATTTCCTGAACAACCGAAGACCAGAATGATGCAGTTATAGGACAGGTCCACATTAAGTTGAAATAAGTTCCTGTATCCTTTTTACATTTCAGACAACATTTTGTACATGTGTCATATTTACTCCGAGTTAAAGGAGTCACATGCAGTTTGTTAATGATTTTATATTGTACTTCATGTGACTTGTTTGATTTAGTAATTTGTCTTGCATGATCTAATACTTTGCTCCATATCTGGTCTTCCAGTTTAACACCAAAGTCAACTTCCCAACTTTGTTTAATACTTATTAAACCTTTATTATTTGCTATAATTTGATCATAAATGTATGTCATTGTTTTACTTTTCAATGCAGCTGCCTTTAATAAGATGCCATCTAGCACAATTGTTTTTCCACCTTGTTTGTAGTATTCAATAGAACTAAGGTAACTTCTCATTTGTAAATATCGAGAGAAGTGGGCTTGAGAAACATTAAACTCGTGCTTTAATTGTTGAAAAGACTTAAGAGCATCGTCTGCATAAGCATCTAATATTCTTATGATACCAGCTTCTCTCCACTTGTTAAAACCAGCATCAGTACAGGTATGTCTAAAATCTGGATTATTAGCAACAGGAGCCAAGAATGAATATTTGTCAAGCCCAAGATATTTACGAACGACACTGAGAGATCTACAGATATTTTTCAATATATAATTTTTCTTAATCTAGGCTTATATTTTTGTGAAACATAAAAACGGAAGGTGTTCTAATTGAACCCTATCCAAACCTATACCTTCTAAATCTGGAAAGCAGAATTGGCTTTTTTTTAACCCACTCTGCCATGAATTTTAGTTGTGCAGCCCAACGATAAACTTCAAAATTTGGGATGCCAAGTCCTCCTTTTTTTGATTGGTAGTTTGAGCTTTCGATGTTCCATCCTTGGCCTTTTGTTATTCCACTCCTACAGCGCTGTGTATTTTTGTAAACATTTTAGATGGAATATAAGTAGGTAGCATTTGGATAACATACAACAATCGAGGCAGAACATTCATTTTAATTATAGCTATCCGGTCTAATAAAGATAGTGAAAGGTTGGTCCATCTTCAAAGGTCAGTTTTTACTTTTGCCATTACAGGTGAAACTTTGAGAGGTCACCACTAAAATATATACCAAGATATTTAAATCCTTTTGTGGTTACTTTAAAAGGGTGATAGCTTAATGAGCTTATTAATTAATAAATTTTATATCCTGAAAACTTACCAAAGTTTTCAATCATTTTGGTTATTAAAGGGATGGATTTGGTAGGATTCTTCAAAAATAAAAGTACATCGTCGGCGTAAAGTGATATCTTATGGGTGCCGCTCTCTGCTTCAATGCTTTTAAGATGTTCTTGTTATTTATTTTTATTTACACAATTCTCTTCCACAGAGAGCTGTAGTGTTGCATCGTGTCATATAACGTTAGCCGGCGAGTGCTAATCGGTCTCTTTATTAGTGTGTCAGGTGGATTTGAGCTTGATCACTTGGGGAAACCCCGGCATAAACTGTGGGTGTTTAGTTAAAGATCTGTAGAACATCACAGTTAACCCCAAAGCAGCAGTTTGGTCTGAAAGCACCTTGGGCTAAACGCGGCTAACTGAGCTAACTCTTTGCTTAAAACAACATAGCAGCCAAAGGTGAACCGGAAATGGTGAACATTGCCATCCACCCGGTGCCCCCTGCTGGTCGGGAGTTGTGCAAAAGGAGATTCGGATCGGTAGCTGTCACGTAGACTGGGACAAGACTGGTTTGTCTGGGAAAATGGATAAGAGTCGAATAGTTAGCCTAGTCGGATTACTGTAGATTTCACATGTAAACGTAGTGAGTGACAGACCGCAGACCGCAAGAATCACGAAATTGAATGTAGGTATGTCAAGATCAACCGTCCGGTGTTTAATCCACCGGCAGCGGCATGTGGAATAATCCAAAGTGCAGAGAGCAAATCTTCTCCAAAGAAAGAGTCCCAAAAGAACCATGTGCAGCTGCGTTTGTTATGCTACAGTAAAAAACGAAAGTGAACCCATATGAGGCAGCTGATTGGTTCATATGTTTAGGAACTCTTTTTTGGATTCACGAGACAACAGATCAGAGAAGGAATATCAATTTGCTTCCTTTAGATGGGGCTGAATAACCCTAAAATCACAATATTTTCCCTCGGAATAACTGTGACTCAAAAGTTTAGAATCGTGACATCCCTGTACAGTCGGTGATTTATAAAGTCCAACCAATCAAAGGGGCCGGGAAAAGCCGACGTTTTGTGACTCGACCAAGGCGCCGCAAACACATGACAGTTTAAAATCAGTGCAAACCGGGCGCGTAAGAGATTGCCTGGGTACGTCTGTGGACATGTGGATGTTTGAATCAAGGAACTGCATGCCTGATTCATACAAAGTCATTCATACCAAGGATGAAGTGTAGATGGTCACTTGGCAGATTTGTTTGAATTGTGAATGATACCGTAGCAAGTGCCTGTGTTATATGCGTGTCTATCCATGGCCTCGCCTCTCTCTGGAATATAAATGTGAGTGTCAAACGCAGCCGCCCTGCACACTCATTACTCTGAGCAGCTCCTATAGCGGTATGCACTGACCTATTCACCGCGCTGTCAGCTAACCTACATAACAGCCATGGAGGTGTGCTGTGCCCACACAAAATGCACGCTTCTTAACAATGCGGCCGCGCTATAGTTAGCGCGCGTCTTGTTTGTCTAATTTTGAAGCCCTGCGCGTGTCGTCGCTCTCTATGACGGCAGCTCAGTCGGTTGAAACAATCGCCTGCTGTTCGAGGCACTTCACTCACCCTGCCTCTTGGAACGGAGCAACATGAGTGTGTTGAAAGGGGATCAGGTGGAGAGCGGACATCTTGCGATAGAAGCTCGGCGGGTCACACTTTGCATAGGTGTGAGTGTGGATTGTAATGGTGGTTGGGGCCATTGGCATGGGCATCCTGCCCCGTCTCTGTCAGTGACTCCTTACACAAGTCTTAACATCAGTGTGGAGAGTGAACAACGTAATTAAAGTGACTGAGTCCTTCCTGCTTTGGTACTTTTCATAGCAAAACGGAATAAATAAATAATGAATTGATGTGTCTAGAAAATACTGCTAGGGAAGGGCCTGGTCGGTACTTGGATGGGAGACCGTTTGGGAACACCAGGAAGCCTAGTGAATGTAGTGAGTGAGTGAGTGGTTGGTGGTGGTCGGAGGGGCCGATGGCACAGACTGGTTGCCTCGCTTCAGTCTACCCCAGGGCAGCTGTGGCTACAATAGTAGCTTACTATCACCAAGTATGGAGTGAATGAATAGTGCAACTGTAAAGCGTCTTTGAGTGTCCAGAAAAGCGCTATATAAAACTGATTTATTATTATTATTATTAGAGTCTAAGATGTCATCATGTGTAGTTGTGTAAAATGCCAGCAGAGGGAGCAATACTTCCTGACAAGGAAAGCAGTGCTTAGATGACACTTTACCAGTAAAAAAAATAAATAAAATTGGTACAGGCGAACATAATCATCAGCACGAAGAAGATAGTTTGGCCATAGACAAACTAGTTTGACAAAGATTAGGATGTTTGCGACTACATCACGTTTGTTCAGAAATGCTCATGAGACGCTACAGGATCTTAAAATCGTTTGCAATTTTAAAACGTGATAAAAAAAAAGTGCTCCAGTAGACCACAGACATTTTCCCACAATTGATCATTTCGCACCCGCACAAAGCCACAGACTGGAAAAGATTCGGACAAGTGTGAGACGCCCTAAAGAGTCACCTGATGCCACGTGAGGCGAGGATCGTAAATATCAAACATGTTTGTTACTGACAATCTGAAGTTTTGGAGGCTGTGACACAATCGCAATTTGTAAACGGGATAGACACCTATTCATAAAGGGAGGACTCTGCACTCTGCTGCTGTTTTGTTTAAATTAGCTTTACAGTATATTTGTCATCAAAACAAGGACACACTATTTTAAGAAGGGTTGTCAAGTTTAAAGCTTTAACTCACGATTAATCGAAATAGAATATTAATCGTGATTAATCACATCATATGTTTTGACCAAACACACACTCCTGGATCTGAGCCACACATGACCTGAAACACAAAGCTCTTGTATTAACCACATATTGTACGCCAGGGGTCTCCAACCTTCACATGATGAGCTACTTTTATGTAACAAAAGCGCCAGAGAGCTACTTAAGCATCAAAGAAGTTTATCTAATGATGCTATTTCAACGGAAATGACTTTATTTTTGTCCTTATGCTCTACCATATGTACCTACAAGTTTGCAGATTTTGTGAAAAGGTTTAGAACTAAAGAAAATGTTTCTAAAATGTGATCAAGCGCGGGTAGAAATGTTAAAGCCTTGGGCGTGCGAGATCCCCATTATAAGCTATAAGCTATATATAGTTAATGAAATGCTTTAAAGTTGAGTGTTTTATGTCAGCCAAGTATTGATAATGAATATAATCATTAGAGAAAAATTAGCCACCATTAATTGCGATTAATCGAATGTCATAAGTGTGATTAATCGCGAATATAACAATTAATTGATTGACAGCACTAATTTTAAGATAAAAGTACTAAGTCTAAGAGGCATAAAGTAGTTGTAAAAGCCTGAAGTAACCATAAAGGACCGCTAAGATCTGTGTAACCTTCAGGGTTGCATAAAGGTTTTCAATACAGCCTTTCAAGGTCAGCTCGTGGTATGCTGGTGAAACTGTTTTGACATTTGAAAAGTGCGGAAACCATCAATTTGGGCAATGCTACCTTCGTACGCCCACGTGTCGAAACCACCTCCAGCAAGGTCACCATTTCTACCCAAGACTTTGGCAAATCCAACACTTTCAAGTTACAGTAGCATTGATGTGAGAAAAAAAAAAGTTGAAAAAGTCTGCGAGAGACTTGAAAGCAGCTTTGATAGTGTCCATTGTAAAAAAAAAAAAAAAAAAAAAATACAGCTCGGCTCACCTTGTATAATGTCAGAGGGGGAAGGAGAAACAATGCGGCCCGCTCCCTTGCTCCTGAAAGGTTGATGAACAGCGCGTCCTCGCCGCCTGTACCTGACATTAGCATAACGCTAAGGCGCTCGCTGATTATCGAGGAAACAATTGAGCGTGCACACTTTGGCAAAGAGAGAAGATGTAGTGACATACTGTATGATATGGCTAATCAGGCGCCGCTTTATGGGGAGGCAAATGAGCGAGGGATAAATAGGTTTCGGAGTAGGGAAGCGTTGCCACTTTTACCTTTGTGTCGAGTCACTGTGATCTGCAAACGGGTACTCGACGTTTACGGGTGTTAAGTCAACTTGTTTGTTTGCACATTCCGTTTTGTTGTATTGCTAAAGATCGGTAGTTCAATATAGTTTTGTCATGCAGTGCAACACATGGAAATTACTTAAATTGAAAAAATAACCATCAATTACTTCAACTTCACTGAGCCCTAACTATTTAAATAACTTGCTTTGATATTTAGACATCAGATTAATCAGTTGTATTGCCTGTACTACATGACATACTTGGAGCAATCATCCAAATTGATTCTAACTATTACATGTCGTACTCTTTTTAACAAGACATATAATTATCTGCTGAAACAAAGATTTTTTGATTTTTCCCCCCCCCCCATTAAAAATACAAAGACGTGACTGCAGGACACGCTGTTACACCGCAGGACACTTCACAAGTTAATGTTCAAATGAAGAAAAGAGTCAAAAACCTCATCGGCCACATGAAACAGGTTATAGTACAAAATTACAGTTTGTACCTAAGTATAAAACATCTTCTGCTTTGCTTTTTGGGATTTCTTTGTTATAAATTTTCAACAGGGAAACTAGCGCCGAGGAGTATAATAAGCATATTAAATTGCTGTAAGATCCAATTTAAAAAATAACTAAATGACATCTACCTTAATTGATCTGCGGCTGTGGTGGAGGTGGGACATGTTGTAGCTGTTGTAGCAGGCCCATCAAAAAAAAAAGAGGAGAATTTATGTGAATACAATGAGAGGCGACGGTGGCGTGGACTGGCAGTGACAGACACGCGACGGAATGTGGAAAACACAGTCTTTCTGAATGAATTTGCGCTTTAGCTTCATATCCGCGGTGAGAAAATCGAATCTGTCAGAAGCAGAGAAAGCAATAATTGGCCAGCGTAGCCATAGGAGGGTTTGCAAAAGCTTGACAGCCAAGCCACTTTATTCCGATGCAGTTTAGTGCACAGTTTTTTGGGGGTGTTTCGGTCACCCTCACGTCCTCATTGTTCGAGTATGTGTCATTTAGGACTCATTCCAAGTCTAGTCCGAGTCTTCAGTTTGCAAGTATGTACGTTTGTAGGTATCTATGTAAGTGCAAGTCCGAGTCACGGTTATCTACGGTTCCAGTACAATTCAACATCAATCTGAATTCCCTCTAGTCCTCTGTCGAAGGTCGCATTCACACCCGAGACTCGGTTCGATCGGGGACCAAAATCGCCACATTGTTTCAGCTTTCCAACTGCCGCGTTTTGTCTATGGAACCATTAAACTCCACTTCCTTTTCTCGTCTCCTGTTTACAAAATGGAGCGGTATCAGATTGAGGATGTATAGGTTGTTCTTTTCGCAATTTTCTAATACGGCAATGGCAGTAGCTACGCTTGGAACGCACCGATGGCAATGGGCTCTAGACGTTCGCAAACGGGCCAGGATTCGGAACCAAGAGGGGGTTGTGAACGCACCCTAATTGTGATCCAATTTTGTAAGTGGGTAGCGAACCTTAGCACGTGCCTGCTTTATTTCATTTCGCTGTATATTTATATGACTACTCTCACCATTCTACGCATACATGTACAGAATGCCTGATAACGCTACATACGTGCGTGTGCTTTGTGAGCCAGTTCGCTAATGGAATGTATGCCTGTTTAGAATTCATACCAGATGTTTGCGCTGAAATGCATATCATATAAAGCAACGCACACATATGGCTGATCAAAGTTATGCCGGGACTATAGCTTCTTAAAATTCATGGGCAATCTGGTGCCGTCTCATGGTAAACAGCGAGGCATCCATTGATAGAGAACTGATGAGGCTAAAAAGTCCCAAATCAGGACTACAAATCCTGTTTTAGGGCGGTTCTTGTGGGGAATTCCCCGGTCTGCAGTGGTATCTATCAAAAGTGTTTCAAAGGAAGAAACAGAGAGGGCTTTGTAACGTTCTGTTCACGAGGCAGGAACCATCTTAACCCAGTTGGTGGAGATGACAGAGAATGTGTGATCTCCTACAACTGTCATTTTGAAGCCAGGAAAGTCCCACTGTTTGGAAATATTCTTCCAGGCCAGTCCAGGCCCTAGAGCGGACGCTATTGTGCAGGTTTCGGGTGGATAACAGAAGACACTTTGGGGATGTAGTGGTATTGGTGGTTCCAAGGGCCGCTGGCACAGAATTGTAGCCATGTGTCCATCAGTCAGCCCCATACAAGAGAATGTCTATGGATGTAAATGATTGTTCTGATCTGGGGGCGCTGCAGTGGGTCAGGTGGTCCGGGTTCAGCAACACTATGTGCCCCGAACAATAAGCTCAGCTGATGACCTGAACGTCTTCCTTGACGTAATCCAAGACGACAATGCCAGGATTCATCGGGCTCACGTTGTGAAAGAGTGGTTCAGGGAGCACGAGACACCCTTTTCACACGTGGATTGGTCAACACAGAGTCCAGATCAATGAGAATGTGGATCTTTGGAAACGACACCATGGCGAATGCGCGCTGTAACCGAGACAGATCTACTGTACCATGAAGCGAATCCACCGCGATAGTGCGCCCTCTGCTGGATAAGACGGATCTAGCCCGATCAGCATTTAGGAAGATTGATGTTAATATGTTGATCTACTTGACGCATGTGAGGACTTAGTAACACATTTGGAAAGTATAATTAAATGCTGTTGTTGATTGATAAAGATAAGATATTTTTGTCTAACAAACCTAACCCTTATCCTAACCCTTACCCTAACCTAACCATAACCATAACCCAAATCCTAACCCTAATCCTAATGACCCTAAAGTAATCCTAAAAATATTAATAAATAATACCATCGGGGTTCCGCTCCTACCAGCAGAGGGCGCACTATCACGGTGAATCCACCTCACCGTCGTGGATCTGCCTCGGCTCCGGGCCTGCAGCTTTCTATTATTGAGAAAATGGGTAACTGGTCAGAAGCTTTGACTTTGCTTGCTGGGAAGTTAGGGCTTGGTTTTGCAATAGTTGCGATGCAGAGTTTTTCCTTGATTATGCGTCAATAGTTGCGATCGCAAAGTCCTGGAGGGTCTGGGTCATAAAGCCCATTTGTAGGCAAACAAAATGCATTTTTATACCTATATTACACAGAGCGGAGTGAAGCGGCACGTAATGGGAAAAAACAAAAAGCTTACACAATGAGCTGCGGAGTGGAGGCAACTTGAGCTCTGAAATGACCAGACTGTCGGAGACGGATAACCTGCCGAACGCCAGATTGACATGAGAAGGCAAAAAAAAAATTGATTCAGTCGCTCATGAAGAGATCCACCTTTTATCGGGATAATTGCTGTGGCCCCCTGTCTGGGCCAATGACAACAAAGCTTCAAGACAGAGCAACAACGAAGCACTGAAGCGATTGAATATATATATATATTTTTTTTTAGATGTCGCAACAATCCAGAGGTTTGGAGACAGACTGCTCAAACATGAAACTAAGGAAAACCGTTATGTTGTAGCCAAGAAGACAAACTGCGTCCCCTTTGATCAGTAATACCATTACAAGTGAACCTCTCCGCCTCCTCCTCCTCCTGTGTGTGCGGTATCGGAGCTCCCGCCCGGCCCCGGCTCCAAGTTCTCCTCTGCTGTTCACAATGACCCCATTCTGTGTCACCCCCCCCCCCCCCCACCACCTCACCATGTTTGTGTACGCTATGCAAATTTCCTGTCTGCCTCTTGTGCCGCATAGAGACGCACAAAAGCAAAGCCCAAATAATCGCGGCGGCTACAAGAACATTATTATCCGGGTTTTTATCATATTACAAGGCCCCGTTAGGGAAATGAACTCGGACCAGAAATAGCAAAAGCGTAACAGCAAAAACAAAAAAAGCAAGAGATGGCATTTGCGCGAACGTTTGCAAACGCGGGTGCGCCAATGCGTGAGAGGTAATTTGATTTAAGTGAAGCAACGTCGATGTACGAGGAGGTTAAACGAGTGGAGTATTGGTATCTGCGGAATCCATAATGTTCATTGCCATATTAGATTAGGCGAAACGAATTGTTTATGGATAACGATGTTAACTTCAAGGTTCAATGGGTGCACGGAAATGTAGAACTTTTACTCAAGCAGGCGTAAAGCGTAGTGACCTGCATAATCACTGAAGAGTTATTTCTGGGGGTTTAAGGCGAGACACTGCAGGTGAATAGGGAGAAAAATAATCATTTTGTGATTTAGTGATCAGTTTGAAACTTTTGCTGAACATCACTGGAATTAATTGTTTTCATATAAAAATAAGACATTATAGGCCTAAAACTTGTCAAAATCATCTATATTTTCAGCGACGAAACCTAAATAATGGATAGAGCCAGGTTTGAATTAATTGGTTTGTTTTGTTGTTTTTTCAGAGGGGATTTTGGATATAAGTTTTTGAATAAGCTTATCATAAGAAAAGAAAAAAAATCTAATTTGGCCTTGTTTTGTGTGTGTTCAAAGCTGAATAAACCAGACTAGGAATTAGATGTTTAAAAAAATCACTCAGAAAAAACCTTCAAAATAGTCCAGTCCAATACTGGAAAGTTTGGAGTTTGTAAGAGCTATTAAAGCAGTGAGGTCATTGCATGAGTAGGAGTGTGACAATATATAGATTTTCCGATATATATCGCGATATTTTGCGGGACGATACGATACTGATACTTTTTATTCCGATATCGATACTTTTGATGACGTCATGCATATTAATGAGGAAGCAGTTCCCAACTGTTTTCACAGTCAATAGAGGCCAACAATGATCAAGAATTCAGTCCGGACAGCAGGGGGCAGCACTACAGTTTTAAACACTTGGACCAAACACTGTCACACAAATACTACTTTTATATCATTAAAAGTAATATTACTTTTAATGATAGTTTTTATAATTATAAAGAAGATTAATTTGGGGTTGATTTATTACTTTTTAAATAGGACTGTGGTTTCTTTATTTAAATGTAAATAAGTCGCTGACAGATCTATAGACCCATTTTCAGTGAGTAAGTCAGGGATCATTTATAAAAGTGGTACAAAGCACATGAAAAGAAATGTAAATGATGAATAATATGTAGCATGCTAAAATAAAAGTTAAAAGTAGCATGTTTTTTTTTTTAATCGTGATGTATCGTAGCTTATTTTTGTGCAATATATTGATTATCGCAGTATCGGCGTATCGTGAGAAAATCGTTATCGTGAGCCATGTATCGCATCGTATTGAATCGTGAGGTACCTAGAGCAGTGTTTTTCAACCACTGTGCCGTGAGATATTGTCTGGTGTGCCTTGGGAAATTATCCAATTTCACCTAGTCAGTCTAAAAAATATTTTTTGAAAACAAATTATTATCCGCAAATAATGTGCCGTGGTGGAGTCTCTGTGCTGTCTAGTGATCGGCAGAGTAACCATGTAAAACTGTTCCATATCAGTAAGTGGCCGGAGGCAACTCATTTCTTTGAGACAAGAGAATAAGGTATTCATGGATGCGACAGGTGGTGGTGACAGAGGCATTGTGGCTAGCGAGACTATACGGTGTTCCTATTCAAGACACTAAGGAGAACCACTTTATATTGTGAATATAGGCTACAGAGTTATATTCTTTTAAATGTTCAGCTGGGGGTGTGCCTCTGGATTTTTCCAATGAAAAAAAGTGTGCCTTGGCCCAAAAAAGGTTGAAAAACACTGACCTAGAGATTCCCACCCCTATGCATGAGTGGAACAATCTCATTGAACTTTTGTACTGTGTGTACATTTCCCCAGTCTTTTGTATGGGTGGCTCCCAGAAAGGAATCCAAATGTGGTCATTTAACTTGTGGGAGACAGCGGCGGCTAAAAATAAATTTATATACGCACTCATTCCTTCCTGGTTTATTCATATGGATCACCACAAAACATGGCAAATTTAAAATTTGTATAGATTTTTTATTCCACTAATAACTAGCTTATTCAAAAACTAAACAAGATCCTCTGAAAAATAATTTGTAACTGATATATTCAACTAAATAAACCCATACATTTAAATCTGACTATCTATTTGGGCTGTTTTCCACTCCCCATTCCCCTGCAAACTGTTATCACGCACTTTTACATCATTCAACAAAGTTCTGATTCATCTTTTTTTTGTTACTTTGCTCTTCTGTTCTTCTATCGCTGAACTGCTGTAATCCCCATTTCCTGGACTCTGTTGCGTACTAGGAAGCACCCGCCGCATTTTCCACAAGTCCACAAAGCGTTCAAACCGGACCCTTGATGGTACGATTTCCACACTGTTGCCACTCTTTTTTTTTGTTTTTCCCCGAGGTGGCGCTCTGGGGAGCAGCTGTGATCGTTCTCGCGTGTAAACCGGTAGACTTGGACTTGCACCAAAGACATCCGCGGGCTCGCTGTTTCGGTCTCGCCTCTCGCCGCGGCCGTCAGGACTGGAGCCAGGCCTTTGTTTTCCCCAATCGTTGCAGGGGGAGAAAAAAATAAATAAAAAAATGAATTTGTCTGGTAAGATTTTGAAGAGAAACAAATTCTACATCTCCACCACAAAAGGAGAATCGTTGTGTTGGTGATGCAACATAATGACAGTTTAATTCCCTATTTACAACAACATGGCCGTGAATGCTTGTGATGACTGTCTTTAGAGACCAACTTTTGATGCTGTTGGGTCCAGGGACGGCATTAAAGGAGGTGAGCTAGAAAAAAAAAAGATCGTATAGGTATCGGAAAACGCATCGTTCAGGAATCGGTATCGAAAACCAAGTACTGTTGACGTATCGGTAACGGCGAAAAAAATTAACATTTCCCATCACCCAATAGTCTTTCATTGTTCTCTGTTACTCTCAAAGTGCGTACAGGACTCTATTCTTCTTGACTTGTATCCCGGTTAAGCGATCACAGTTAAAATACTATCAACATGTCAATGCATTTGCAAAAAAGCCCATTGACAAAAACTGCTAAAACCTCTCAAAGCTGGACTCTGTGGCGGCCGAAGAAGAAGAAGAAGAAATCCTAGACCAGTTGGTTACATCGTCACTATGGGGTCTTGTTTGTCTGCAGACCAGGGGTTCATTTTCCGAAATAACACAATTAGATGAACATATTTTGACAGTTAAAAAAGTAGTAAGTAAATAATATCAACATCAAGAGAAGCAACTAAATATATTTAATGTCATGGCATTATTGCAACGTGTAAACGATGGGCAACCTTCCTCCATCCTGGTACAGCTGTGTTTCTTGCCCTTTTTCGGCAAACCACATTTGTAATTTCTGTGTTCCACATTGTTTTTCTGGATATTCCTACATCTTTGCTGTGTTTTTGTTCAGTGGATTTGAACTGCAGGCCAGGGGTGAATCAGAGGAGGGGCCCCACACACAAACATACTCCAGCATTAAAGTAGAAATGTTAATAAATATTTCAAAGTTAAAGTTTATTGTGATTCAAGGAACAGGCCACCGTTTTTCATTACTGTGATATGTTCTTACCTGAGCTTAGACGAGTCTGGTCTTTGTGCCGGTGGAAGAGCGTGGTCGCTTCCAAGTTCACCCCGTTTGGAGCCATAGGAATATGCTGGGCGAGGCAAAATGCTAACAACATCTTTGGTCGTTTTGTATGACTGAGCGCACGCACAAAGACCAAACAGGTACGCATCAGCTCGTCTAAGCTCAGGGAAGAACATATCTCAGTGTGGGAAAACGCTGGCCTGTCTCTTTAAATGTAATGATCGCATTATATTTAATCACAATAAACTTCCAACCTTGGACCTTGCTAATGGTTGGTTCCTTGTGTGGTTCTTCACAAGATAAAAGCTGAAAATCTCAGCTTTGACTTTTGAATTTTGCAACAATATGCACTTGAAAACACTACTAACTTCTCTCCTGGCAAACATCACACTTGATCCACGGAGAAAAAAAGCAAAAAAAGCATCCGAGTTCAAAACCAACTCCCCCTGCCCATTCTCCCCAGTTCCCCCGTAGTGCTCTTCACACCGTTTACCCATCACTCCGCTTGATACTGCACTTTTCTCCCTCGCCCCCAGCCTCAATAGGCCCTTTCCCCCCTCCGCTATTACAGACTCATCCATCCCCGCACTCCCAGCAGCAAACAAACACACACACACACACACACACACACAAGCATGCGGCCGGATCGCACAGTTCACGCCTGTTCTCAAGGGGTGAAGAAGAAGTGGCCCTGGGAATTATGGGAAATCACTATCTGAGCCGCCAATCGACAAGCCGAGGCCACGCGGGTAAACTATTGGAGTAAATTACCGCGCTCGGAGAAGGGTAGACTGCACTCGTGTCCCTCGCCGCTCGAAAAAAGCATCGCTGGACACTCTTCTTTTTTTTCTTAAAGTGAATACCACAGCATCCGATAGTTTGCGTTTGTGGCATTAGAAATATTGTATCTGAGCGATGAAATGGCTTCTTTTTTTTTTTTTTGCACACGTGTTGACATTTCACTCTGCCATGACGACGCTCCGTGGATGGAGAGGGAAATGTTGGCTTGAAATGGCTTGTGTAAACATAAAAATGAAAGTACACTTGTCTTATTTCAACAAATTTGACTGAGAAGTGACACCATTGTTTGCCGACTATGCTGCAGTGGTGTTCGAAGTACTGGATTTCCTTACTCGAGTAAGAGTACAGATACTCCTGGTCAAACATTGCTCCAATAAAAATAAAAGTTGCTCAAGTGAAAGGACTGAAGTAGGGACGCACGCCATTATCGGCCACCCATAATAATTAATAAATAATCACTGATTAGCCCATCATTTTTTTATTTTTTTATTTATTTGAACAGGGACAGTGTACAATATACATTAGCCTCAGAAAGGAGAAAAGCATTGTACCAGGTTATAGCACTTGTGCTAATTTCCACCTGCAGTCCCTGGGCCTATTGTACATGTTTTTAGTGGTAGGGGAAACCGGAGTACCCGGAGGAAACCTACACAGACACGGGGAGAACATGCAAACTCCACACAGAAAGGCCCCGTCCAGGTGGGAATCGAACCCCGGACCTTCTAGCTGTGAAGCACGAGCGCTAACCGCTGTGCTACCGTTTCGGCCGATAATTAGGCCCGATAATCATAAGCTCCAATTGCATCGAATCTGCGGCTGCTGCAGATCTATGACCACAAAGTTACAACTTTTAGCTGAAACATACGAAAAGTATTCCAGCGAAACAACGCTGTGCAGGCGCTTTCCATGAAGGAAGAGCTTTTTAACTTTTTACATCGAAGTCACTTTTCACCACAACAATAACGTGAAAAGGAACTGCTGCGTGGACAAGCAAGTCGAACAGAGCGGCTCCTAAAGAAACAATGTCTTTGTATTTCTGAGAACATAAAGACGGCTCGTCCCGCGGTCAAAGCGCTATGAACCAGAGCAGCTTGTGTTTTCTGCCACACAAGTCACGACGCACACATGCTCACATTAGCCCAGTGCAGGAGAGAGTGCCTTGCTTTGGTGTTATCTTACCTACTTCACGCGCAATGCAAACGTGAATCTGTCCCAGGCACGGATTTGGCACCACCCGTCTCTCACAGCAGCAGGTTACAGTCGGCGCCGCACAAAATGGCAGCTGGAGAAAGAAAGAAAAAACACACGTCTGATTGGTTGTTCTCCCATTAGACCCCCATAAGTCTCCGTGAAATATTCTGTCTATATTCCACCAGGTTTGCTAAGGAGGAAACATTTTATAAGATATGCGACACAGATGGGGCAGAATGACGGAGACAGACCAGCTCAGATGATGGAACAGTACAGAGCCGGTGCTGGCCCTTCTGGGGCCCTGAGCAAAAAAAAATCCACACGGGGGCCCTACAGTACCTACGTATCCCATGGCTATTTGACGAAGAGCAAACCTATTTACGGTCAAAAACAGTTCCACTGTGCAGTAGAGCAGGGCAGAAGTGGAACATGAAGACCTCAATTCAGGCCCTGCCCCTCAGTGTGAGAACCACTAACCACTAAGCCACTGTGAGACTGGGATTCAGGACTACTATTTCACTTTTTAAAATGGTAAATGGTCACATTCTCTCACCTCTGGTCCCTGACCCACAGTTTGGGAACCGCTGATTTAAAACTAACTGAAACCTGCACCTGACGGTTATTTATGTCTTACCACTGAGAATAAGCCTGACAGTCATTTGTTTTAGACATTCATAGAACCAGAGTTACTAAAAGTAACTGCGCTCGTGAGAACCGTGTGGATTCACCTTTTCTTTGGGACAAAAAGGTCACGTAGAACGGCTTTTTACTCTCGTCTATTTGAGAAACTACTGTCCTGATACTCCGCTAGAGGCAATAAGAAGAGAGTTTTAACAAGAGTGTGGCCGATGCAGAGAAAACATGAGAGCAGCGCCCGGGAGACGGGAGACATGCAGCCGCACAGGAGGCGAAGCGAGCACCGGGAGACGGGACAAGCGGGGACGCGAAGGGGAGAAGCACTCGCGCCTTGGGGGTGACGGGGGGGAAGGCGGTCGGTCTCCCCTGCTCGTCCACTTCAGCAGACTGCCCCGTATTGGTGTTTCATGTGGCAAAGTAGGCGGAGAGTGAGTGAGCGCTGTCAGAGAGCCCGTCGCTGTAACAACGCCCTTGCAGCTGCGGGGGCCCTAAGCAACTTGCGTAGTCTGCGTATAGGAAAAACCGTCTCTGGAACAGTAAAAACCTTGAGCTTAGAAAGGTGGAGACACAAACCCAAAGTAAAATCTAATCATTTGATCTATATTCATACACTTGCATTTTGATTCATTTTGGGCAGAACTGTGAGCTGGTACAATGATTTCTTGTCACAAAATAAAGATAAATATATAGATATCGAGTGTCGTTATCGTTTATCGGTATCGGTCTAAATTGCCATTATCGTGCATCCCTAGACTGAAGTACATGCAGTACGAAATGCTGAAATGTTCAAAGTAGAGTAAATCAGTGTTTGCGGCTCCAAAAACACAAGGGACAAACCTTCTTCCCTGTTGTGAGTCAGTGGCCTTTGACGGTACAGCGCCGCCTTCTGTTCTGGAGTGAGTTGTCAGTCTTTCAAAAATGACCAAAGCACATGCACAAATGTACTTTGCCATTCTCAACCACAATACTACTCAAGTAACGTACTCATCGAGCTTTAACAATCTAATTTCAGAATAGCTTTGTAACATGTAACATCTTGCTAAATGTCAATTTTTTTTGTTATTTGTTGCATCACTCATCTTCTCATCTGAAATATATTAAATACAATATATATTTTAGCCTATTACTATGAATAATCTAGTAACCAACAGTGATTTATGGAGAGACTGGCCATTCCTGTAATGTGTATTATTATTTATGGGCGCGTTCAGCCTGCTGTAAGTTTGCTACACCCACTGTGTTTATATTTATAAGTTCATCTTGATTTCTGGTCAGCGCTTGGCAGGGACATAAGGTTACACTTGTAATTCCTCCCTGGACTATTGTGCTTTTTGCAAAAACAGTAGTCACCGTTTATTTTTATTTTTTTCAGAAGGATGTCTGGTCCTACACAATAGATTCTAGCTATTTGTCATGGTTTGGGACAGGTAGCCCTGGCCACTGCGGGCAAATTACAGTTGTTTGGGGGTAATTAGTCGGACTGATGTGGTACTCTATTTAGAGACAGGCTCTAAAGGTTCCGACAGAGATGTAAGGTGATGTTAATTACAGGGGAGAAAAAAGTAAGAGAGCAAAAAAGTAGTGACTAGAAAGGTATACATCATCTCGTCGTGCGCGTGTGACATTTACGACCGTGACAATAGAGCAGAGCCTACCATTTTTCTCACCTGCCGCATTTGTTCCATTAGTTCTAATGGAACAAATGTAATATAGCGCTCAACAGTCAAACCCACTTCCGGTCATGTGTCTGGGTCCGGACCAGAGATATATTAATTAGAGATGGATGATTTCCTCCTACGCTGCTTGTTCCTTAAAAGGGCAAAAAGGGTTAAAAGCCTCGCTCTCGTGGGGCGGATGGAGCCTCCACACAGCTCCAGAGCTTGATTGACAGGCTCTGGAGCCAGTCAATGTGCTGAAAATGCTTCCACTATTTCGGGCTGTCACACAAAAACCAGCGTAGTTAAAAATATTTCACTTGCATGTTGATTGAGTAAACTTAAAGTAAATGTTTGTTAGAGGCTTTTAGTGCTAATTCTGCTTTCTGATTGGATGAGACAGACAGATATTCATGAAATTTACAATGTACAAAACACTACATACAAGTTTTTGCTCTATTTGAGTCTGTGTGATCCAGAAAACGATGAATCGATTACTAAAATAGTTGTCGACTATTTTAGTAATCGATTAGTTGTCGAATAATCGATTAGTTGTTTCAGCCCTAGTCTGAAGTCCCATTAGAGTCCTATCTACCAAGTGTCTTTTGGCACATAGCTTAAAGGGACTATTTCCCCTTGGGGTATTTTAACCGTCATGGGCGACCTTCAACGAAAAAGGTAAACTCCTTTTTGTCACATAGTGACTATTTGGGCTGACCACACACAACATCAACGAATCATAATATGGCGCAAATGTCACGCATAAAACAGATTTTTATGGGGCCAAAATCATTTACCGTACAAAAAGAAAGAAAATTCAGGTATTGCTCCTTTAACTCATGGACATAAAACACACCACCAAACATTTTGTTTCTTATAAATGTAATGGTCAGTAGTTAGCATAGCAGTAGGTAGCCGATTAGCCGGTGCTATTAAATTCTTAATAATTGAATTTCAATGTAATAAAATCAATGCTCAAAATTAATGGGTGACCGGGAGTGGGTGGGACTGTTGAGTTCTATACAAACGGCATCTTTGGGATGGCCCTTGGTCATGTTCGAAGCAGCACAGGGGGAAAACAAAGATGGGGAAAAACAGAACTTTCTCCCATCGTTTCTTTAAAAGGACTATATGACGTTGAAAAATGTTAATATTATGTATTTTCCTCCCTTACATGTTCGAGCCATGTCCTAATGTGTAGACTGAGCCCAGACTTATTCACCACAACTGCTGCTAAAAGCCTGCACTGTCACTCAAAAAGGTGTTAATTCGGGTCCGAATTTCCGTCATGCACGAACTTAAAATAGAAGTTACAGTTAGGTGTAAGACCTGAGGTGGCAGTAGTGAGTATAAACATTACTTGCATCTAGTCCCTTTAATAAACACTGAATTATAATTATATCTACTAAATAAAGATACAGAGACATGGAGAGGAACGTGGTTTAACAGCCCATAAATACCTTTGAAACCTGACAAGGTTAACCAGGAAGCTATGTTAGCTCCATGCTGCATATGCTAACATTAGCAACAAGTGCTGCTTTTCCCCCCCGCTGCTACTGAACAATTTGCTGTGAAAAAACATCCATATGGACCCGATATTGACTTGACCATATCTGTGTGTGATAAATAATGTTTATAGTCCTCCACACACCCCCATTAATGACACGTTGCTGTTTGTATCTATTGCGAGTTAATACATTGGAATACTGGTGCTCCGGTTTGCTATCAAGGTTTTATTTAAAGACACTGGTACATTAGCCCCCCTAATGTCTCTATAATTCTGTTAACATGCAGATTGCGCACAGTAATGCACTTTTTAATAGCCCACCAAAGTAAGTTACTAACCGTTTCCATGCCACTGTAGTGAGATCACAATGTCTGGTCAATGATTACAATGAACTACAGAGATTTAAATAGGCAGAGAGGAACAGGATATGGCAACGGTAAAAGGAAGTGTTGGGTGATGGAGAGGCTGGTGAGGCTTGCGGTTCTGCTGCTGGGGTGGAGATGGAGCTGAGGAGGGTTGACGCTGAATTGTCAGTATTATGGGAGGAGAGTATACGTGCATGCGTGTGTATGAATATTTTCGGTTGGGCAACGGTTGCAGGCTGAACATTTGTGAAATTGCAAATAAAAGTGTGCCTTATGGAAGAAACACGTCCATATTTTTTGAAGGCTTTTGTGCGGAGGCGGTTTATGTGGTGTAAAATGTTCCCATTTCACAAAACCGTTATGGAAACACTTTCTTTTTTGCTGACTACTCTCCCAAAAGCGCTTCATACGTACTCTCTCAAGCAGAGGAGGGCAAAAAGTGACCGAGCCCCAGACAGATGTGTTGGCTGAAAGGTTGGGAACAACGGCCATATTTTCATTCATGCAAAACTGCTGCTTTTTTTCTCTATGGGTAAAGGTGATGACAGTCTATTTGAGGATTGTACTTCTCCAGCTCGGGACTTCCGGCAAGTTCAAAAACCCAATGTGGCCTTTCCGTCAAAAAGTTTGCCCATACCTGCTCTCAAATGTGCAGGACTTGCCGTTCCATCGCTTCTTCTCATATGATGACTAATTCCTGGCAAAAATAAATAAATAAAAGAATAAATCTGAACAGATGTGCGAACAAAATCAGGCGAATAGCGTAGTAATAAAGTTGGCAAAGCGGTCTTTTTGTCTGAAACCCTTGAGATGGCAAAAGTCTGTTCAATGCCTGGATGAATGGGGTTTTGTATTACGCCTCGTCGTGAACATGTTTCTAATAGCAATAATAATCCCACCTGGCATTCCCATCTGTCACGCTCACTTCCGCCTTTCAATGCTCTGCTTTGACTGACAAGCTGACAGCGGAATCTCACACTTGGTGACCAGGCGTTTGGAAACGGTGTCGGACAGATGCGTTCGGAAAAAAAAAGGGGGAGCGATGGGGATTTCCTCTGGGATTTAAATCAAAAGCAAAAAGCATAACGGGGGATATCACGCCCGGGCGATCCTCGGCAGATGCGGGGAAGAGTTCTGAAAAAGCGTGGCATTTCGCGAGTGTTTTAACAGAAATGTCACTGACTTGTTTTAAGAGTCTTAGCAGCGGCGCGTCCCCGAGGTGAATCCTAATCCCCGCAGCAGCGTTGCGGGCGAAGACAGCGCGGTGGCTGAGTGAGCCGTAAGCAAGCACGGCAACAAGGTTCGTGTTGCTGCTGTTGTTGTTGTTGTTGTTGTTGCTGCGTCTGGGTTTCCCTGTGGGCGCTCTGGTGTCCCGACATCGCTAAACGTTCCGCCGACTCCCGTGCCATTTCCATTCACAAAAAACATGACAAGTTTGGTATCCTCGTAACACGCCCAGCCGCCGACGCAACGGTGTGTAATCCAAATACGGTCATTTCCTCCGTGGAAGATGGCAACCGCGAAAGTCTGTGAAGGGGTCCTCAGTTGATGGAGCAGACCTTTAAAACAGGGGTGGGGAACCTCAGGCCGTCTGAGACCATATGACAGGTCCTGCATCATGGCGACCGCTGAGAAAAGGAAGGATTTTCTTCTTTGTCGAACTGAAAGGCAAGCCAGTGTGCCCAGTATGTGGCGAGGGGCTGGCAGTGATGAAGAAGGCAAATCTCGAGCGGCGATACACCTCGAAACAAATGCGTTTGGATCAAATTGAATGCTCTTCGTCGGAGTTTGGGTGCCCAGTGAGCAGCTTTCACAAGACTGGCCCAAATAAGCCAAAAACATTAGGTGCATAGCCTTTAATAATAAGGGTTTATATTTGTAATGCGCTTTACAAGCCTGTACTGACAAGTTTCTCAAAGCACTACTCTGTGAAGAAACACACACAGAGACAGAGACACAACATGAGCTAAAACTGTAACTGTGATAGAAGATGAAAACTTACAGCTTAATACAAACTACTAAGGTCCAACTACATGTCCAAGGAAACAAACAAAACCGAGCAGGTCCTCATACTAAGCCCTAATGTGCACCCCTAGTGGCCCCTAGTGGCCGGAGGAAACCTATTCATTCACTTCATACTCAATGGTGGTAAGCCAAAAATGTAGCCATATCTGCCCTGGGGTAGACTGAAGAACTGAAGCGAGCCTGTCAATCTGCACCATCTCCACCACCAACCACTCACACAGGCAAAGACACAGTGACAGTCTGCACCTGCAGGAGCTGGGATTCGAACTGCCAACCACTGAGTTATAGGACGCTACCATCTGAGCTACTGTCGACCCTAAACGATATGTGGACAAATTAACCACACATTTAAACCTCGTTGTATCCTTTATTTACATTCCCACCTTGAAACGTTTCCCCATCTTTAATTTATGTCGGTAATCTAAAGGACAACTTCAAAATGTAATTTATTTTTTCCTACTCACCTGCAGCGTCTCGCTTTAAAGTAATTATGCAAGCACTCTAACAACATGATAACAAATCAATGGTGGCCTAACTGCAGCCGCTTGGGCTCACAACAGGTCCAGCGGTGGTTTATGGGAGAGGAAATCAGGATTTCTCTAAACTGTGCGAATGAAGAGAGATCCTTCGCTTTGGAGAAATTGCATTTTAGAACTCTTTAACCAGAGGGAGACCTCAGAAAGATGTCTCTCTGAATACCCGGCAGCGCGACAATGAGCAGACAGCCAGCATCCTTTAATTACATAACGGAGTCACGCATGCCTCCATATATGGGAGGTCTGACTGAGTGTAAACAACAGCAGCTGAGTCACGCTGAAGCCGTATTCAATTGGCGTTTGACTCGGGCGGCACGGTCAGTTATTCATGTGAGCCATTCTTACATAACAGGGCCAGCATGTGGTATACATGCTGCTCCGTACATGTATACTTCCTTTAGATATTTGGTGATTATTTTGAACGGATCTTGATCACTGTCTGACATTTGGTTTAGTTGGAAAATGCCATGTTGGTGTTTAGCCTTACACCCATCCAACTTGTCCCTTAAAGACCCTCTTCCCTTTCCTCCCGATCAAAACACACTCCGCTACCTAGCCCTGCTCATACGTACTGTGGGGGCATATAAAAGTAAAAGATTTCTCAAACATGCGTGAAGTGAATGACGCAGAACTCAACCCCAGGGATGAAATGTTAAGAAAAATGTTTGCAAGTCATTAGTTTCACTAATGACTTTAATTCCCTGCATACAACTTTCTACTGCAGTTGTTCTAATTGTTTGTTGTCACTGTTCCTTCAAGTGCACTTTAAGCAGTTCCAGGCCAACATCATAACTGGAAGGAAGTTGTGTTACTTTTAGACTGTCAAACCGCTTATTCTAGCTCATTCTCCGACATTCAGAGTCCCTCTGGGGGACAGCCACGTGTCTAAAAGTGTTTATCTAAACGCTTTACAATCTGCATTATGGAAACTCAGACAAACATTTATTTGTTGCAGCTGAACCAGAGATGGCGAGGATCGACATTGGTGGACATCTATCACTTAAATGCAGAAGGAAAAAAACAAACCTCGGCCTCTTAAGGTTTGGTTATTGCAGTAGACAAAACCTCGATAGCGATTTGATATCGATAAACCTAGCAGCCCTAAAGGGGAGAACACGCGAACTCCAAACAGAAAGGCCCCGTTTCTGGATCGAACCAGGGACCTACTAGCTGTGAAGCACGACCGCTAACCGCTGCGCCACCGTGCCACTGTAAGATGCCGCACAGTCCGGGAATCTATGCAGAGATCTTTTAGCTGTGAGGCTTTGGTAACCACTTCACAATTACAGAAACTAAAATGTGGCTTTGGCATTCTTAACCAACATCGTGGCCTATCAGTAGTAGAGTAGAGAACATTTAAATCGTGTGTAAATATATCAATCAATCATGCTGCCAACGGGGCATATTGTTTTAGTCTTTGAGGAAAAATAAATCTAGTTAAAAATAAATTGCTTTCTTGTGCTAAAACAGTGTTGATAGATACCAAAAGAAAAGTGTATAAAACACTTGTACAACCAGTCTCAAAAAGTGGCAGCGTAGACTTGGTTGAAATGCAAATGAGCCACATGCTTCGCAGAACACCAAGTGCTCATGAGATCGTGTGCTGTTAAAGTTATTGTTAGATCTCAACCTGCTAAAAGATAAACTTAATTATTCCTCACTCTAAGGGAAATATTTTGCTATTTATCTTTGTTGGCAATTAGCACAAAATAGAAGAAAAATAAATCAAGCAGAACCTACATTTGAAATACCCCCCTTTTTTTCTAACAGCTCACGGGATAGAAATGATTATGACAAGATTAAAATGGAAATCTAATGGTGAGCTAGAGCGCCCGGCCCTGTTATGCTGGATATGGGAGGAAAGCTAAATTAGATGCAGCGATTTAGCCAAAAGTTTTCTTGATCAAAGACGGCTCAGCCCAGATCTGCCCGAAGAGGTTAGCATCCACACGCCGCAAAGTGCAAAACCTGCACTTAGGTAAAATGCGTGTGGACACTTTTTTGATGTTAATATTACCCAAATACAGATTAGGTACGGAAGCGTGCACAGCTTCGGGCAAAAAGTGTTGGATAGGTAGAGCTACCTTGCAAGTTTTCGTCCATTTTCTAATAGGAACCAACATGCTTGAGTTAGCACTGGAGTTAACCCGATGAGGTTAACTCACACTAATGTTGGTTGCTATTAACATAATTTAATCTTGATCAAGCCCTGGTTCCTACTTGGAAGGTCATTTATTTTGGTACTTGGCTACTTTTCGTGAAAAAAGTGAGAACCTCCGTACTACACTATTTCATTTGCAGTATCTCCTCTATCCACTCACTGATGGCACAAACATGTGGTCGTTTTCTAACCTGTTGCATGATACAATATGTTTCCCAGCATTAGGCCTATTATCTAGCTTGTTCACCCTGTACATAGAGTAGCCTAGCTTGTTTACCCTGTGCATAGTTAGCTTGTTTACCCGGTGCATAGAGTAGCCTAGCTTGTTTACCCTGTACATAGAGTAGCCTAGTTTGTTTACCAAGTGCATTATAGCTGGTTTACCATAAGCATAGGGTGTCCTAATGCTTTCTAGTCAACTCAATGGACAAATTAATTTGTCATTCGCAAGTGCAATAATAATATCCAAGCATTTTGTGTCCTGAAGTTGCTTGACTATGATATGTTTGTAGCCATACGCTTTTATAGCCTTTTCCCACGTAGAGACAAGTAGTGGGTGTGTTTTTGCTCGCTATCTAAACCTAGCATAATCAAATTAGCTTCAAGCATCTTGCAACTCTCAGCTGCCATGCTTTTACATAGGGAAGCTAATCAGTTAGCCCTTAGCTAATGCTCCTCACCCACTCGTTGAAAACCCACACATAGTCCCTCAGTTGCCATTTACAATTATCCTCTTGTTCGCGTATAATTTTTGTTCCACTCATTTTCTTTATTGCAAAAAAATAAAATGCCCACAGCTCTTATATTTTTTTCCAAAACTCATGAATGAAATTAGCCTGACAGGATGCGTATGCTAACTCTCTGAAAAGTGCACCTCCGCTAACAAGGCCATTGCTAGACATGAGTCACACGCGCTCCGTAGAGACAAAAGCAAGCAAAGTGATTCTTTTCATGTAATCTCCTTTTTTTTTTCCTCCTGCGTTTTTTTTGTTTGTTTCCCAGCAAATTCCGCGTTTGCATGGGAGAGGCGCGCACAATCAATATTTAGAGGAGAAAAGTGGATTTGCGCGCACCTATTGGATTACGGCGCTGGGGAGCGTTGCATCGTGTTCCTTTCTTGTTAAAAAGACACTGTGTGCGTGGTATACTGCTTGTCATCCAGAAGCCTGCTGGTGCGGTGGGTGAATAAGCTCTTATGTAAACGCAGCCGAGTGAGCGCTGTTTTTTTTTTTTTTATTGTCAGCTGCTGTACTACACGTTTGAGGAGAGCCCTTGTGGGAGTAGCAGATTGAATTGGACACATCTATTTCCATATCACTGAAAGCTCTAGATAGCAACTTCCATTCACGGGAAGGCGTCCACATGTAATGTAGTAAGCAGCCGGCCAACGGAATGCATCACCGCCTGGGTTTCATAAAGCAATCGGTCTTGTTTCAGCCTATTAGCTGATATGTGCGTGTACTGATGTTGGTCGGCCTGACATTCTGTTGGAAAAGTATTCAGGCGTTTCCCCTCCTTCCTCTGTTTGACTAAATGTTTACAAATCTTAAGAGAAGAATGAGAAATTAAGTTCCATAGCAGTTTGACCCATTTCTTATTGACATAATATGGTTGGCATGGCAACAGTTTAAATTGTTTGCCTCTATCTATGTCACTTCCTGTCAATGTCCAATAAGGAAGTGAAACTATAAACATCACAAACATGGTCAACCTAAAGAAATTGGGTTTATTCTATTTTAGCAAAAAGAAGCTACGTTCAATGCAAATTAAACGTTTGAAACTTTTATTGTGGCAGTGCGTCACATCAGAAGAAACATATTAAAATAAAACTTAAATTATTCCAATTAGATTTAGTTTTTTTTGGTGCAAAATCGACTTTTTACAGCTTTTTACTATGTCACAATGTTCCATCCATCCATCCATTTTCTTCCGCTTTATCCGGGGCCGGGACGCGGGGGCAGCAGTCTCAGCAGAGATGCCCAGACTTCCCGATCCACACACACCTCCTCCAGCTGTTCTGGGGGGACCCCGAGGCGACACCAGGCCAGCTCGGAGACATAGTCCCACCAGCGTGTCCTGGGCCTTCCACGAGGCCTCCTCCCAGTGGGGCATGCCTGGAGCACCTCCCGAGGGAGGCGACCAGGAGGCATCCGGAACAGATGCCCTAGCCAACTCAGCTGGCTCCTTTCAACGTGTCACAATGTTGTTCTCTCAAAACCTACCTGGAGTTGTGTTTTGAGCCACTCGCGCCACTTGGAGTTATCTTTAGATCTTCATCCTCCTGAGGTCCACTGTCTCCAGGAAATGCTTTCCTCACCTCTTTAATCTTTGGCTAAGCTTAATCCTTTCTTCTCGCACGTTGAGTCAGCTGTGCAGCGAAGGGGAGCAAGAGGAAGGTGGTGGGAGGGGCTTATGGGGAGAGTTTAAGATGAAGAGAAGACAAAAAGCGTAATACCTGCTCTTTAAAAGGCAAAATGTAGAAACTGAAAGGCGCTTACATCATTAAAACAAAATTTTTTTCATTGGTTGAAATGGCCTATGGCGCGGTGTGACTTTGGTACAGTAGGTCCGTTATCTTTCCCAGAGTCTGCCTCGGCCACTGACACTTAACACTTTTACCAGCAGTCTACCAAATCGTTCTCGGCCACTTTAGTCTCCTTCTGTATTCCAGCCAAGTCGACTAATCCCTTCGGCGCTAGCGGCAACTTTCAAAGATAATCTATAAAATTGCCGGTGCCGCTTCTTCTCCAATGATTTCAGCAAAGAGCTTTTTATTTTTCGGAGAGGTCTAGTCGTCTCGCCAATAGAGGTTAATCACTACCCGGGCCGCGTTTAAAAAGGATAAAATTGACAGCTCTATAAAAGTTTAATCATATACTGACAGGGGACCGGCGTAAACATTTCCAAGTCACTAAATATGCCCGGGAGCGCACTGTAGCATTAGGAGTCGGCGCCTTACATGACCCGCTAAATGTCAAGGGCTGATTTAGCTTTAGCGCTTTAAAAGGACGATGAGCACTGATTGCATCGATTTGAATTTAATTTGTTAGCATTACACAGTATACAGATAATTTATTCTTTAATCACGTAGGTTTTGCGCATACAGTGGGTTCGGTTAGTGCTTATATCGCTCTGCTAGTTTCCCATTTGATCGAGATTCTGCTAGCATTCGCATTATTGCTTTATTCCTTAAACGGGTGAGAGAGTCCTAGGCCCCTACGTGACCAGGAAGCTCTCTGCCCCCGTCCAGGCTCCCGATGTCGGACATTAGCTGCATCCGTGGGTCTTAAGGAGGATTGGGGCGATATGCGGCGCACGTCGAAATGGAAACCAAGACAAATAAGCGGTTTTAGATCAATATGGATTTGTATTTACCAATCAAATGTAAGATGGTGATCAGTGTGTTGGCATAATACCACAATAGCCAGTGGTTGTCAAAGTACATGATTTAGTTTCTTGAGCAGAAGTACATATGCTACGGGTCAATAAACGTAAACGTTGCTTAGCCAAATTGAAAGTACTGAAAGTATTTGCAGTAGAAAGTACAAGTGAGTTTAAATAAGTGTTTGGGAGACAAAAGTTGGGCCTGAATTCAGTCTTTGTACGGCAACATGACGGGGACAAACAGGAGTGATTTTTGCCCTTGCCTTACACGGGTCTTCCGGAACCAAGCGATTGCGGGACAGTCTTGCACGCACCGCACCTCGAACGTTTATCCACACAGGTCTTCAGTGTCGTTTCATGGGTGGAACAAAGAATTCGAATCCAATTCAATTCCAACAAATTATAGAGGAAAACGTCTGTGTCTGTGAAGAGGCTGAAAGCAAAAGGCCTCGACAAAAAGGGTAATGATCATAAATGCACCTCAAAATCTTCAATCGATTACAAGAGCTGTGTGTGCAAGATTTTTGTAAGGAAGAAAGGTAAAAAAAAAAAGAAAAGAAATTGCTCAAATTAGAATTGAAAGACTCTTGGCTGCCTAGGGAAGCGTTTAAGAGGGCTACGGGGCATTAACTCTGCAGTGGCTTTTTTCTTTTCATGTTATTTTAGAAATTAAAAGGATGTCTGTAACTTCATGCCTTTTGGAGATCATTCCACCTTCCCATTTGCTTCATTGTTCACATTAATAGAAATTTTCATCCAGGGTGCCTACAGTTGCACTTTTCTCCAAAGTTTTCTTTATTGTTTTGTATTTGTTTAGTGTTTACTGACCTCAAATTGACTCTCTATTTCGTATCTCGTATACATGTTTGATTGCATTCAAAGATAGTTAAAATGGTGTCTGTATGTTCTTAGCCCCTAGAAATGTAACTCGAGTTTCCAGGATTACCACAGCACAATATTACATCTGAGCTCCGAGGAAAGAGGTGATCAGCAGTATGCTAAATATTTCCCAAATCATCAGAAAATCTACTTTGGTGCAGATGAAGCTCAGTGAGATTAAAGTCGGGGAGTTCCACACGGCAGTCTAATCCCTGTTCTTAACTCGTGTTCACAGGCCGGTTTGATAGCCCCGCTGACTAGATGTTGATGCAATATTATCATCACACACATCGTTTGATAGAGGAACTTGTAGTAGAAGTGGCGATAGTAATACACTCATGGTTAGCTCATGTGCATAGTATTAGAGAGAAAGAAGTTCAGTGTGATTTAAAAGCTACAAACAGACTTTACAAACAGAAAAGCAGAAAAGATAACTTTGTATTAGTGACGGGTTTGTTTTGAATGGATCAGAGTGCTACAATTAGCTCAATGAAGAAACACTCTGCCTAATCAAGACAATAAGTGATGCTAAAAAAAAGAATTTTGACAAGTGGACTTTTCAGGCTGGCAAATAGCACTCAATTAATTTAGGAGATTGCAAAATACACGCAAACAAAAAGATTTGTCTGATAGGGCTGAACAGTTTTGGGAAAAGATATCATTCCATTTCGTCTGACAGACAATGCAATTGGGATTACATTTGTGATGTTTTGTTTTTAAAATTAAGATTCAGTTCACTGTGCACATTTTGAACAGGAACTAGGAATACACTCAGGAATACACTCAGGTGTAACCTGCTTAACTCGGAAAATAATGCATTTCAGAACACTTCCAAATAAAAATATTTTCTTTCTTTTTTTTATATTAAAACATCTGCATGGATATGAAGGCATTTTATTACCTTTACGTCCTAAATCATTGGTTCTCAACAGCTGTGGCTTCGGTAGCATTCCCCGCGGCAAACCTTTGCAGTTTGACCATGTTCTATATGACATAAAACAGTATTTCCTCCCGGTTGATTTCTTTTGATTCAAGCATCAAGCACAAGTATTACTTATCCATCAAAAATGATCAAACCAATTTATCTACAAAGAAGACCTGTGACTCACTGGAAATGGTTCTGCAACTCTCTTTCATGTCCTGCACGACTATTTGAGAACCAAGATAACAGCGGTCTTTTTGTGATTTGTGCAACCGTGAAACCATTTCGGTTTGATTACTCATTCACCTTGCCATTTGTCGTTCACTACCGTCGCTGATTCGCCTTTGCCCTTGTGTCTTCCAGGTCGACCTCCAGCAGAACCCCTGGGAGTGCGACTGCGGGGCCATCTCCCTGAAGCGCTGGCTGGAGGGGCTGAGTGCCGTGGTGGTGGTGGGCGAGGTGGTCTGTCACTCCCCGGAGAAGACCAAGGGGGTTGACCTTCGCTCGGTTTCCATGGAGCTGCTGTGCCCCGAGATGGAGCAACAGCTGGAGGAGCAAGAGGACCAGACGCAGGCGGAGGGGCAACCGCCGACCCCCACCACCCCGGAGAGAGGCTCGTCCGTGGACTACTCCGACGTCCTCCCGGGCCCCGTTAGCCCATCCACGAAAGAATCGATCCCGCTGTCCGTGCTCGTGCTGAGTCTCCTGGTCTTGTTCGTGTCGGCGTTCTTCGCGGCGGCGGCGCTTATGGCGTACGCTTTGAGGCGCCGGGACAAGCTTCCGTTCCGCCGGCAGGGCGAGGTCGATCTGGCTGGAATCCAGATGGAATGCGGAATTTTCACCGAACAGTCCCACCACCATCACCACCACCACCACCACGGGCTTCCGGAAACGCCCCCTTTACCCGCCGCCGAGCATAGCCACGTGTACGACACCATCTTGCCGCCGGAATCTTCTGCGCACATCTACAAGGAGGACCAGGACCCCGCGGCGAAGCAGAGGAGCCTTCCGCAAGAAGGCGCGAGCGAGAAAGAGGGAGCGTACCGCACCGCCGGCGACAAGGACAACGAATGGTCCTTGGAGGCCGCGTCCGCCCCTATAAACACTGTAACGGGTGCGGTCGGACCTCTCGCCAGCCTCCACGGAAACGGCATCCTCTGTCCGACGGTGATCGACAGCCAAGGCCCAACTCCCAAAGTGGAGCTGGTTGACTGCTTGTTCCGAATCCCTAACCCGGGCGGCTACGCCAGGCCGCCCCCGAGATACCCCCACCTCCAGGACCCGACCGCCGCGCCGGATGCTAGGGGCGAGGCGGCGCTTGTAGTGACGACGAGCAGCTCCGCCGCGGGCAGTAGCGAGCAAATGGCGAGGCTGCGGACCACGCCGGACTACATGGAAGTATTGGATCGATCGTACCAGTTTTAAGGCGATATTTTTTATTTTTTCCGTTGATCGAAAGGAGCTATGGAGGACGGCGTGGGCAATTCGTGACAATGTGCGAAACCTTCCTGGACATGCGTGGAATCAGTGTGTGCAGGATCGTGAGACAGGGACATTCATCAGTGGAATCACACACATAAAGGAAAGTAGCCAAGTGCCTTATAGCGACGAACAGCCAGCAGTGTGGTCAATGCTTATTTTTCTATGAAATCCAGATCTATTTATGTAAACAGAGGTTTGACTACGGAGCGGACGGGATGCCGGCGGGGGGAAGAGGAGACGGAGGAGAGAGAGAGAAAAACAATCAAAGCAGGCAGAATAATAATTGCATTCCCTGGATGAGCCAAAAATAAGAATACCCCAGTCAATATCGGACCTCTTTGTATGCGCATCACTTTGTTTCATCTCATACGGTTAGCTTGATTTGAAATTTGAATTTGTTACAGGGCGAGGGATAGATAAGGGACGTTTTCCGACCACACGGGATTTATCGGTTGTTGTGAATATTTCCACCTTATGCGTTTGATAAGAACCTTTTTTTCCCCTCCCTAGAATTTCGAAGGAGATACTGAGGGGCTTCATGACAAAGGATGCCTTTTGGATTTTTTTTAATCAGCCAGACTTTAACGGGGCCATCCCCACCCCACGATCCATCTTTCCTTTGTGGACAATGACACGCAGGTTATTGTATTGATTTTGAGGTGTTTCTCCAAGGGGAAAGTTGAATGGTTAAGGAAAAACTAAACAATGGACAAAACTCAAATGGATAAGCGGCTTTTACTTCTAAAAAAAAAAGAGACACTTCTACCAACTATTATCTTTTACGGAGGTACCTTTTTAACGCTTTCATCTCCTACCAATAGTAGAAGCAGTTGTGAATATATTTATTCATAGTTTTTTGCGTGTTGAAGCTCTCCTGTAAGGGATCATGTTATATTACTGTATAGGATGATTCTGCATCTGGTTCAGCCTTCTTACCGCCAACCCACGAAATACAATAAAGGGTGCTATGTAAAAACGTTCGCCATCCTTTTTTTTGCATATTGTTTCAAGACTAGTGATTGTTCTGATGCTGAAAAGCAAACATTGAAATGTGCACCGGAAATTCCCTTTGCCAGTAGCTTCTGTTGACGTTCCAAAAAGATTGGTTGCAATTTCAATCACAGCTCAATCACTGTGCTTCGGCGGATGTTTTTCCCTGTTGGTGCTCTGCGATGGAGGGGAAAGCTCTGCTACGGATCGAGAGATGAGGAAAGCATTTAGACATTTTGGGAGCCAGTCAGTCCTTAGAGATTTTGGAGTTTCCACTGTCATTGTGGGTTGAAATCGTAGCTCAAACTCGCGAGTCGTATAGTGAGACAGGGATAATGATTTAAAACAGAACCGTGTTACAACCGAAGACCAGTTACGACCGACATCAGGCAATGTCTGTTATTTTGGAACGCTAGTCAGACGCAGAGTGAGCCTCCTCTCGCTGCAACTAGGATCTCTGTTGAGGATCTCGTCAACAACATACAACATCGCCGCACTGCAGCAGCGCAGGACAGGGATCCGTATTTTACTTTCCTCGCACATCTCCGTGGAAATAACTTGCCTCGGCTAAACACGCAGCGTCTGGAACCTGAAAGTCGCTACGATCACCTTTTTTGGTTTTGTAGCTAAGATTCTCTCTTTGAACTATCGCACAAGTGGACGCTTACGAGTTTACAATTCCCAACGTCTCGCCAACATGACCTCTAAAAGTCTTTTAAGAAAATAAATAAATAAAATCGGGGCAATGTACACCAGGAATTAAATGGACAAATCTGTTCCAAATGCAGTCTCTCTGTTCCCATGCCCCAAACGTCCTTCCTAGCTTCAGACCCGTCTCTCCATCCCTTCACCGCTATCGATCGCGTCTTCCATTGCGTCGCCAATGACCTCAACCTGCTTGGCCCTCCGCGCCAAACTGTGAACACTTAACCAACTTTCCGAGGCACCAGCTTTCGATAGCAGTGGCTGTCATTAAGCCAACATGGAAATATGAAAAGGTAATTTGCTTTGCCAGTAGCTTGCGAGGAGTAAATTAAGTCTTGCGCGTGCTTTGCAGTGTTGGGAGAAGACGACGAACATTGTTTTCTGCTTGTTCGACGTTCCAAAAAAAAAAAGAAGAAAAAAAAAGTGAATGGCAGGAGCTTCATAAATTTTAGACTATTTTGGGGGGAGACTCACTCTTTCATGCCACCAGGGCCGGGTGTGATTAGCGCGCGGAAGACAATGCGTGCGGCGGTTTTTAATCCTCGGCAGGCGGGAGCGCGGAGACCGGGGACTGGAAGGGCTGGGCGATATGAGGCTGGCAGGCGCAAACACTGGAATTTATGTTGAAAGGGAAGAAACCGCATCCAGCATTTCACTGTCGTCTTGGCATATGCCCGTGTGACAAGAATGGAAAATTTGTGTTTTTGCGAAGAACGGTTTGGCAGCTAAGAAGGAAAGTAACAAAGCACGGTGAGTGCGCTGTTCTTTGCCGGGTGGGATTTCAAGGACGCAGGTGGATATAAAAAAGGAGACATGATAGATCAACCCTTTCATGTTTTTAAGAATAGTATAACGGGGGGTTGTCTCCTTCTGAGCAGATAAAAGGCTCGATTTCTACTCTCCACACAGAGACAAAAAACAAGTGTGCGTCTGCGTGTTGACGTCCATACTCTTACTCAAAGGGGGTCAGCCCTATGTTCCCCGGTACCTATGTTCCCCAGTACCTATGTTCCCCCACTTCTATTGATTAAGATTAGGCACCAGCCCACTATCCTTAAGTTTAGTGGCTAGGGCAGGGTCAGGATTAAGCTGCTTGATATATATATATATATGATTTCACTCTCATGATTTGTGATTGGTTGAAGTACCAACTCACCTACGGTAAAAAAAAAAATCGCACCCGGGGAACATAGGTATGCACCCACTCAAAGTCACTTTACATTGCATTATTCATTCATTCTCCACACTGTAGTAGTCGTAAGCTTTGTAGACACATCTGCATTGAGGCTGACTGATGACCACCATGGGAGTTGTGTGCTGGTGTTTTGATCACGTTTCTGCGGCCTGGCACAAGAGCGGGACCCTCGATATATATATATGGCAGCTAGACAGTGAGAAATAGCTTGGGGTTTGTCCTGCGAGTGTTTAATAAGATACGCAAGGCTGCGCACGACGTTAATGAAGAGGAGAGTAAAAAGGAAGCCTCAGCCGACCCTTTTCTTTTCTCAAAGCGATGCCCTCAGGCTACTGACGAAAGCACTGGGTCACCGTTGTTTGTACACAAGATTCCAACTTCGTCTTGAGCAACGCTATTGTTACGCCAGGCGGATGATTGGGCCCTATAAGTCTGAAGAGGGGGGAATTTTAGCATAGCTTTTGCTGCTAATTGGCAATAACACAATGGCTTGAACCACAGCTAAAGCTTAAACTTAATCGCTCTGATAGTAAAATGGTAGCGGAGAGTGGGGTAAGATAAACCACTATTTGCTTTGTGTAAAAACAGTATAAAATAGATACAACATTTTCTTTACATACACTTTGGGATGTTTTCTAGTTGTTTGCATTTTTAAAAATTGTCTGGGATATTAGGTTTTGAAGATGTTGGTCTTCAAAAAAAAAGTTAGGGTTAAGTTGGCTTGTGGCTCAATTTACCCCAGGAACAGGGTAAGTTGAGCCAGGTCTTAGGGTAAATTGAACATTAAAAACATTTACATTTTAGTGTTTCCCATTTGCAATTTCATTAGAAATAAAAATATTATAATAAATATTTTTCTTTTCATATCTGTAGATTATGCAATTTTGGCTCTAAAAAAACCCCAAACAATTTGTAATGTAGTATTAGTATTTTAGTAATATCTAGTAGAGACATTTGCATGTCTCTACTAGAGCCAGACCCATCAATGAACAATGTAAAAACCAGTACATTAACATTTTCTGTATTTATTATTTTTTTTATGGAGCAGAGGCCCCTGGGTCAATTAACCCATTTTTTCTTTGTTGAAAACACCAACATAGTTGTGTTTATTTAAGAAGAAATCTGCCTAAGCTATGAATCTGCTTTTATACCAAACAAATGACTAACCAACATGAGGGGGAAAAAAGATGTATTTGTATTTTTGTGTCAATCGTTTTCGTGATCAGGCCCAAAATACACTTTGAGTCATGAAAAACACTTTTTTCATAAAAACTGGGGTTATTTTACAGGATTTTTTTTCAAAATGTTGTCTGGCAAGTTCAAATCATGTAAAGATCAAATCTAGCCTGGCCTTTACCATCCGTTTCATCGGTTGAATTCCAACCTACCATTCAGCGAGCGGGGGAGGCGGGTGTTGTAGGTGACGTTACGCATTTGCACCGGATTTGCTGGTTGTAGTTTAAAAACAGATCCAATCGTTTCAAAGGAGTTCATTCCTCCCACCTCAAAACAGAGCTCAATTGTGAAGTTCCAGACCCTCTGTACGAAATGAGTACGAGGGTATGGTGAGACCAGGCTAGATTAAATCTATAATCTCACATAAAAATGCAAATGTTTTTATTTTCAAAATATAGGGGTGGTTCATATTACCCCACTCTCCCCCACAGTTAAAAATAATTATTTTTGTATTTTGAAAATGTGTAGTAATTCTGTTGACTATATTAAAAGTGCTTCTTGTTGTAATGCGAAGCGATTGGCCTGAATCAACCCAAACAGCGAGAGTTTACGAGATGATTTTTTTGGGACTGAGAACACACAGATCTCGCAACAATCCAGCTCGCAGCGCACAGCACACGGACACGCAAACTTGTAACGCTCAAACTTGCAAACTATGGGTTTGTGAGTTTAGAGACGAGTCAGAAGGGGAACTGACACAGCGGAGAAACTAGTGGTAGATGTGTCATTTCAAAGGAAACCATTTAAAATCAAGTATGTGGCAGTATTTGTGCTCGAGGGCACATCTCAGTTTCCACTTTCCAAAGTTCCCAAAAATGTGCAGTGCACCATGCTATTTTAGTGACTGCTCAGCTCTTTGTTTTTTTGGCAGCGTGGTGTGGTATTGATTTTGAGGATGGAAAATGGTTTTGTCCAAAGATGACAAAACCCTCTAAAACAATCCTATTTTTGCAGTTGCTTTTTCAAGCTTCAATAATTCACAACATTACATTTGCTTTCCACTCTGCAATAAACACATTGCTATTGGTGACACTGACGGTCCTATTCTATTTTATTCAAGGACTTTTAGAACGACTATAGCTTAAAGGGACTATATGGACTTATTATTCTCCTGCCCCTACATGTTCCAGCCATGTCCTAATGTGTAGAATGAGCCCAGCCCTATTCACCACAACTGCCTCTAAAATCCTGCACTGTCACTCAAAAAGTTGTTAATTCGGGTCCGAAGTGCCGTCATGCTTAATATAGAGACTGCAGTTACGCGCGAGACCTGAGGCTGCAGTAGTGAATATAAAATGACCAACTTGCATCTTGGCCCTTTTAAAGGATGTGTATGGAAAAAAGGATAAAGATACTAAGATTTAGCCATCATTTCTCAGCATACAAAAATAACTGGATTTGTTCTATGCTGGCACTTAAGCAAATTAAAGTTACTTTGTTTAAGTGCTCTGCTGCTCCTGACATTGAAGGATGGGTACGAGAGACCGGGACAATTTTTCTCCAGGGGTCATTAAAAAGTACAAATTGTAAAACCGTACTTGATTTCATTACTTGAGTAGAATTACAGATACAACTGGCCAAATAATACTGAATCACGGAGGTATATTTGCTGCAGATAAACAACCTGTGGCTTCGAAAACACAAATAATTGCGGCCCAAGTCACCATCCCTATGGCAACACAATGGGGACAAACCTTGTTCCTTGTTGTGAGTCACTGGCATTGACAGTACACCTGCACAGCGCCCCCTAGTGTTGTGGAGTGTGCATCAAAAAGTCAAAGCACATGACAAAATTAACTTTCTACTTGGAGCTTTTATGGAAATGTGCTGGAGTAGAAAGTAAAATATATTAATATATCTTTCAAATGTAGTGGAGTCCAAAATGCGGCCCTCAGGCTTCTTGTTTTATTGGCACAGATCCCCTGAGACAGTACTTTTTACTGCAATCTTAATCATTCCACACAATTAAACCTAAAAAAGTAACATTTATTGTGAGACAGAGCTAGTATTGTGGTTCCAAGCCTAAATAAAAGGTGTGGGGCACGGTTTAAACCTCTTTTAAATACACCCAGTTGAATGTTCGAATGCACTGGGTGTGTGGCCCTTGGTTTAGAGCTTTTGAGGGAGGACAAGGACTGAATATGCAGCACTCAAATGTGCAGAAATGGAACAAAGCAAATCTCCAGGTTACGTTTGTTTCATGTTCAAACATTATACCACTGTTTAAAAAAATAAAAGCATATTTAACATGATATCAGCCCTTTAAACAGTCCCTCAAACATTGCTTTATGTATAACCAACTGAAATGAGCCTTCACCACCTTCTTTTGTGTGCGTCTTATTACATTACCTCTTTTTTTCTTGCACAACCTGAAGAGGAGATGCACTCAGATCCTATACGTACTAATTAAGGGCAATGCGCAGCGTGACGGAAAGCCGGCTCTTCGCGGCGGCAGAAACAGCCTTTTGTACGCCGACTACTATTCCGGCGGTTTCAAATAGCGCCTTGTAATGGCTCATGAAGGGAATTGGCCTTGGGTTGGTTTGTTCTAAAGTCATCATAGAGAGAGAGAAACCAGCCTGCGGGCAGAGACTAATAGTGTCGCATCTACCACATGAATGCTTCAAATCAATGCGAGTAGCGCTGAAACGGGGCGGGGGGCTTGTGAAGGGGGACCGGCGGTGGTGGTATAGCGGCCCCGGGGCCTGGTCGGAGCTGTGGCGTGTTCTCTCTCACTATGGTCTGTGGCTCCCGGATGGGTTTTAATGATTTTTCTTTCCCGTTTAAAAAAATTAATAATAAAAATCCTGGGCGGCTTCTTACCAGGCGACAAGTCCTTGGAACTGGCTGGGGAATTACATGAAATGTTACGAAAGCTGTTGGGCTCGATGGCGAGCGTGCGGCCTTAAATGGATTATTGAGAATGTTTTTGCGGATTTTGACCCTTTGAGGCTCCCGTAGCTCATGTTTTGACACCGCGAGACCGCTGTAATATTACTTTGCCAGAGACATTAGCAGTTGCATCACCGCTTTAATAAGTTACAAGATAAACAGAACACTTAGCGTTGCATGCAGTGGGGTGGGAAAGTTTAGGCACCCCTGATCAAAACTTCTAATAATGTGAATAATGAAGCAGTTTAAAAGTGTTCCATAGTGGGATGCAAAAGTTCAGGCATAACATTTAGACAAGCCATACATTTTGGAGATAACAAAAAAGGTTTGGAATGGATCAAATACATTTCCAACAAATTCTGAAAGAAAACCTAACACCATCTTGGTCTTCACAGTCTCCTGACCTAAACGTCATTGAAGATCTGTGGATAGACCTCCACAGAGCAGGTCGTGACAGACAGCCCAGAAATATCTCTGCAATGGAAGACTTATGGAAACGTCTCATCAACAACCTCATGCCTTTTGGATATCAATTTATCCTCCCCGCACGTCATTGTTTAAATTATTAGACATTTTGATTCCGGGGCCCCTAAACCTTCGCATTTCCTAAAGCAAATATGCCTGGCTGCTTTATTCGTAGTTTTGACTTTTGGGGTTTTGTGCTTCGTGCAGCTTAACATGCAGTTTTGCCATCTTTGACCCTCTAAAGTTGCTGTATTTGCTTTAGTTTGAAACCTGTAAGGACAAAGGAGGAGATTTTTTAATTTATTTTACCCACCAGGCCTACTGCAGCTTCGCTCGGCGCTCCTGTGGTTGCTTTTTGAAGATGTTTTGACAGTTCAAGAGCACTGTAGCCTTACTCATGATGACCCCCCAAGGCTACTATGGTTTTCAATGAGCTCCTCTGGGCTCACTGCAACTCAGGCTCGATTCAAATATCCAGATATCACATTCCACGGAAATGTGCGCGGCTGAGTGGCTAGGATTCTCGCAATTGCGATTACCAGGCCACGTTTGTGTGGAGTTTGCATGTTCTGCCCGTGTCGGCGTAGGTTTTCATCCGGGTACTCCGGTTTCCCCTACCACGTAAAACATGTACAATAGGTTCACTTCCGGGGCCAGGACTCCCCCGTAAAAGAGATTCTTAATCTCAGTGGGACTTTCCTGGTTAACTAAAGGTCAAATAAAAATAGAAATGTTATAATGTTGTTCTCTCATCAAAAACAGAACTGTGTGTTGAGTTTTGAGCCTCTTGCACCTATTTGAGTAATCTTGGGATCTTCCTCCTCCTGATCTCCTACATCCTTAATCATGCGCGCTCAAATAAACACTAAAAAGGCTCTCAAGGGTGCATTCCTTGCATCAGATCTGTTCGTCCCTACAGCCCCGCCCAGGAGCGCAAACTGGAAATAAATTAGGTCCAAATGTAAAGCAATAAAAAATAAATATAGGCTATATTTGCTATAAAAACAGTAGCCTCACCATATATATAAATGGACTCAACTTGTATAGCGCTTTTCTACCTTTATCAGGCCCAAAGCGCTTTACAGTAAGGAACCAGTCACCCATTCACTCTCTCATTCATACACCAGTGTACGCAGACGCTGGAGGCAAGTAGGGTGAAGTGTCTTGCCCTAGGACACAACGACAGTGTGCATTTGCGGGAGCTGGGAACCCGCGACCTTCCGATCGTGAGACGACCCGCTCTACCAACTGCGCCACCGTCGCAATGGGCTATATATAGGCTATATCACTACTTTGTTTTTCCTTTTACAGTACCCATAAGAGTACTGTTAAAGTACCGTATCGATAAGAGTAATAGTATCGATAAATCCTTAACGATACCCATCCCTAGCCACACGGATCCTGACTTTCTCTTTACTGAAACAGCTGTGTGCAGTACAGGGGAGCAAGATGGGGAGGGGCTTAAGGGGACCTCGCTTGGAAATCAGGAAGTTAACCTACTTGTTATTTGTATGTCTCAGCTGTTTTAGATCAATAACTGCAAGTGCAAGATCAGGATGAAGGGGTTTGACATTTGACACAACGCCTGCAAACGGCATAAAACCCGCTCTTTCAATAAAACTTGTCGATTGGAAGTTTCTCCCCCCCCTCCAGAAAAAAAACAAAAAACAAAACATCATTAAAAGTCCTGGAATAGCCTTGGAAAAGTCTTTGTTGTCAGAGCGCGGGAGAGCCCCTGCTGCGCTTCATCTGTCGGATTTGTCTCCTCTGCCTCCTGCCGGCTGTCATACCCAGAGGCTGCGGTGGGTTGGGGGGGGGGGAGAGAGAGAGATAGGGGGGGGGGGGGGTGATGGTTCTATATGCCGCTCAGCTCAGGTGTGCCTTCCCTCGGGGGGACTGGCTCACCGCTTGTTTGCCGTGCGTATTATTTATTTATCTCGGGAGGAGCCGGGAGAATTGGGGGGGAGGACACACGGAGGCGAGAGGGATTCGTTCGACGCCTCGCTCACTCGCTGCTCCCGTAATCCTCCGCGTGGGCCCGGTGGCCGTGCGCTGTGTGGAAGTTGGCAGCAAAAACAAAAAAAAACAGAAAAACGGCGACGGAAGGTGTGTCATTTAATCCGCTGAGAAGTTCACTCATGCCACAACAGCGGCATTGCGCTTCCAAACCATGATGAAGTCGCCCGAGCAGTGGTTGGAACTGAACAACTTCTGTAGCCGAGTTCGAGGTTTGGCGCTCGTTAGTTTTAGTAGTCCTGAGGTTTGGTACACGTTTGAACCTATAGGCTTAAGTTTAGACCTGTACTTGCCCAAGGTCAGACTTTGGGCATAATTGACCCACTGAGGCCACCATACGTGGGTTTGGGCGCTATGTAGCAGAGCCGTGGTAAGACATTTTAGTTAGGGGGTGCTGAGGGATAAAGTTTACCCCAAAACTACTTTTTCTGTGCATATTTCGTATTTAATAATATTGCCTGCAGTTTTCAAACTATCCACCAGGGGGTGCTGCAGCGCCCTCAGCACCCTGGGTTCCCACGGCCTTGCTATGTAGGTTAAAGACACACGAAATGTGACAAAAAGGCAACAAAAAAAAGGGCATCGAAAACGTGAAGAAAAGATAAAAAATGTGACAAAGAAAAAAATAAATAAATAAATTGACGATTAAAAAAAAAGGTCAAAAAATCAAAAAAAGTGACAGCAACATGGTAACTATGTGAGGAAAAAGACCCGTTTACACTGGCCTATAATCAAGAAGCTTTTAGATTTGGGTAATGCCAAACTGGGGGGGAATGTGCCCGGGTCAGGTGGGGGTTCAGAGGTTAAAGCGGGTGTTTTTATCGGTAGAAAAGAGTCATTCAAAGAGCCTGTGCTGTGGCTCCCTGTGGTCAAAGCAAAGTGAACAACATCTCCATGGAGACGAGCCAAGACAGGCTTGATGAGAAGCCACGGTAAAGGCGGTAAAAAACATATTCACCATATTTAGTGGTTGAAATATGACACGGTTGAGGTTTGCAGACAGTTTTCTCCCTTGACATCTTAGTTTTAATGTCAACATAGAGAAGATCAAACAGACTCACCCTTCACGATGTTTATTTTATGATGTTTTGTCCGCTAGCGAGCTGCAGGTTTCCAGGAAATAACGACATCGCTGCTATGTTTCTCGGACTCTACACTGGCCTTGAACGCGCATGGCAACCGGATCCGGTTGCCATGCGGAGACGTGTACTGAAGAAACAAGCGCAGTGGTTGTGCGGCGCCTATACGTATTGCCCCATGGGACCGCTTTACTGATGGAAGGCTCGGGAACTGAGAACGCGAGGAGACGCTGCAAAGTCTGGAGGCAGCCTTTTGTTTTCCTGCCTAGACCTTTAAAAATGCGCTTGTGTCTATATAGTATATATACTTTTACCGTCTTGTTCCCTCATCAGAAACATAGCCAACTTGGTTTTGCGTTTGAGCACGCTTCTCTGAGCCCCTAACCAGGAAGTGCTTCTCCGTACCTTCCGCTCTGTAGCATAGCTTTGGCAAAAAACGCCACTGAAACAAAACAAAAAAAGCGGAAACTTTAAGCCATTTTAGATCAATATTGCATTTTCCAACCGACCAAAATGTAAGATGATGATCGAAATGTGTTTGAGTGATCACCAAATACAAGGCCGTGGGAACCCAGGGTGCTGAGGGCGTTGCAGCACCCCCCTGGTGGATAGTTTGAAAACTGCAGGCAATATTATTAAAATACGAAATATGCACAACCCCGTGAACTGCCACCTTAACGTGGTGGGGTTGTTTGAGCACCCGAATGATCCGAGGAGCTATGTTGTCTGGGGCTTCATGCCCCTGGTAGGGTCTCCCATGGCAAACAGGTCTTAGGTGACGGGTCAGACAAAGAGCAGTTCGAAGACACCTATGGACAGTTTAATATCAAGGACCTTGACGTCGCCCGGTATGGCGCAGCCGGGGCCCCACCCTGGAGCCAGGCCTGGGGTTGGGGCTCGAATGCGAGCGTCTGGTGGTCGGGCCTCTGCCCACGGGGCCCGGCCGGGCACAGCCCGAAAGGACGACGTGGGCCCGCCCTCCTGTGGACCCACCACCCGCAGAGGGATCCGTAGGGGTCGGGTGCAGAGAGGACTGGGTGGCAGTCGAAGGCAGGTGCCTCGACGACCTGGTCCGCGTGCGCAGCTTCTGGCGTTCGGGACATGGAACGTCACCTCGCTGGGGGGGAAGGAGCCTGAGCTTGTGCGGGAGGTTGAGAGGTACCGGCTAGATATAGTCGGGCTCACCTCCACGCACAGCCTGGGTTCCGGATCCCAACTCCTGGAGAGGGGCTGGACGCTCCATTTTTCTGGAGTTGCCCGCGGGGAGAGGCGGCGGGCTGGGGTGGGTTTGCTCATAGCCCCCCAGCTCAGCCGTCACGTGTTGGAGTTCACCCCGGTGAACGAGAGGGTCGCGTCCCTACGCCTTCGGGTCGGGGACAGGTCTCTCACCGTTGTCTCGGCCTACGGGCCCAACATCGGTGCAGAGTACCCGGCCTTCTTGGAGTCCCTGGGAGGGGTACTAGATGGTGCTCCGGCTGGGGACTCCATTGTTCTACTGGGGGACTTCAACGCCCACGTGGGTAACGACAGTGAGACCTGGGTGGGGGTGATGGGGAAGAACGGCCTCCCCGATCGGAACCCGAGTGGTGTTCTGTTATTGGACTTCTGTGCTAGTTACGGTTTGTCCATAACGAACACCATGTTCGAGCACAAGGATGTCCATAAGTGCACGTGGCACCAGGACACCCTAGGCAGGAGGTCGATGATCGACTTTGTAGTTGTGTCATCCGATCTCTGGCCGCGTGTCTCGGACACTCGGGTGAAGAGAGGGGCTGAGCTGTCAACCGATCACCACCTGGTGGTGAGCTGGATCCGCTGGCAGGGGAAGAAGCCGGTCAGGCCTGGCAGGCCCAAACGTGTTGTGAGGGTCTGTTGGGAACGTCTGGTGGATCCCTCTGTCAGTAGGGTCTTCAACTCCCACCTCCGGAAGAGCTTCAACCAGATTCCGAGGGAGGTAGGGGACATGGAGTCCGAGTGGACCATGTTCTCCTCCTCCATTGTCGATGCGGCTGCTCGTAGTTGTGGCCGTAAGGTCTCTGGTGCCTGTCGCGGCGGCAATCCCCGAACCCGGTGGTGGCGCCCGGAGGTAAGGGATGCCGTCAAGCTGAAGAAGGAGTCCTATCTGGCCTTGTTGGCTTGTGGGACTCCGGAGGCAGCTGAGAGGTACCGGCAGGCCAAGCGTGCTGCAGCTCGTGCAGTCGCAGAGGCAAAAACTCGGGTTTGGGAGGAGTTTGGAGAAGCCATGGAGGAGGACTATCGGTCGGCCTCGAAGAGATTCTGGCAAACCATCCGGCGCCTCAGGAAGGGGAAGCGGTGCTCCACCAACACTGTTTACAGTGTGGGTGGGGGGCTGCTGACCTCGACTGGGGATGTGGTCGGGCGGTGGAAGGAGTACTTCGAGGATCTCCTCAATCCCACCGTTACGTCTTCCGATGAGGAAGCAGAGGCTGGGGACTCGGAGGGGGGCTCGTCCATCACCCAGGCTGAAGTCACCGAGGTGGTTAGAAAGCTCCTCGGTGGCAAGGCCCCAGGGGTGGATGAGATTCGTCCTGAGTACCTTAAGTCTCTGGATGTTGTAGGGCTGTCTTGGCTGACACGTCTCTGCAACATCGCGTGGCGGTCGGGGACAGTGCCTCTGGATTGGCAGACCGGGGTGGTGGTCCCTCTCTTCAAGAAGGGGGATCGGAGGGTGTGCTCCAATTACAGAGGGATCACACTCCTCAGCCTCCCTGGTAAGGTCTATTCCAGGGTGCTGGAGAGGAGGATTCGGCCGATAGTCGAACCTCGGATCCAGGAGGAACAATGCGGTTTTCGTCCCGGTCGTGGAACACTGGACCAGCTCTATACCCTTCATCGGGTGCTCGAGGGTTTGTGGGAGTTCGCCCAACTAGTCCACATGTGTTTTGTGGATCTGGAGAAAGCGTTCGACCGTGTCCCTCGTGGTGCCCTGTGGGGGGTGCTCCGGGAGTATGGGGTCCGGGGCCCTCTACTAAGGGCTGTCCGTTCCCTGTATGACTGCAGCAGGAGCTTGGTTCGCATTGCCGGCAGTAAGTCAGACCTGTTCCCGGTGCGTGTTGGTCTCCGGCAGGGCTGCCCTTTGTCACCGGTTCTGTTCATTACCTATATGGACAGAATTTCTAGGCGCAGCCAGGGGCCGGAGGGTGTCCGGTTTGGGAACCTCAGAATATCATCTCTGCTCTTTGCAGACGATGTTGTTCTGTTGGCTTCATCAAATCAGGACCTCCAGCGCGCACTGGGGCGGTTTGCAGCCGAGTGTGAAGCGGGCGGGATGAGGATCAGCACCTCCAAATCTGAGGCCATGGTTCTCCACCGGAAAAAGGTGGTTCTCCCGCTTCAGGTCAGTGGGGAGTCCTTGCCCCAAGTGGAGGAGTTCAAGTATCTCGGGGTCATGTTCACGAGTGAGGGACGGATGGAGCGTGAGATCGGTAGACGGATCGGTGCGGCGTCAGCAGTGATGCGGTCGCTGTATCGGACCGTTGTGGTGAAGAGAGAGCTGAGTCAGGGGGCGAAGCTCTCGATTTACCGATCGATCTACGTTCCCACCCTCACCTATGGTCATGAGATTTGGGTAATGACCGAAAGGACAAGATCGCGAATACAAGCGGCCGAAATGAGTTTCCTCCGCAGGGTGGCTGGGCGCACCCTCCGAGATCGGGTGAGGAGCTCAGTTACCCGGGAGGAGCTCGGACTCGAGCCGCTACTCCTCCACGTCGAAAGGAGCCAGCTGAGGTGGCTAGGGCATCTGTTCCGGATGCCTCCTGGTCGCCTCCCTCGGGAGGTGTTCCAGGCATGTCCCACTGGGAAGAGGCCTCGTGGAAGGCCCAGGACACGCTGGTGGGACTATGTCTCCGAGCTGGCCTGGTGTCGTCTCGGGGTCCCCCCAGAACAGCTGGAGGAGGTGTGCGTGGATCGGGAGGTCTGGGCATCTCTGCTGAGACTGCTGCCCCCGCGACCCGGCCCCGGATAAAGCGGAAGAAAATGGATGGATGGATGGATGGACGAAATATGCACAGAAAAAGTAGTTTTGGGGTAAACTTTATCCCTCAGCACCCCCTAACTAAAATGTCTTCCCCACGGCTCTGACCAAATACCTTCTTTCATCTCCTCCATCCACCCACCGATCCAGATCCTTCTCTCGCCCTCCTCATCTCCCCCCTCCCCCCGGCGGTGTGGAGGTATTTCCCTGGCTGATGGTGTCCGTCGGGAGGTGCAGCGCTTGTCTGGAGGAGAAGAGAGCAGCCGAGAGGAGAAGGAGACGGGGAATGGTGCAATGCAGAAAGAGCGGAGCGGACCATTATACCCGGGCAGTCGGCGCGTACGCCCGCACTCTCGCTCTATGCAGCAGCATGCGGCTTGCATTTGTAAATGAGGGTGGAGGGGGAAGGGGGGGGATATGCACATGTGGTCAATGCTAGTCAGGCAAGGGAGAGGGGCAACCGATTCAATGTATGGATAGGGATCGAAATGGCAAGAAGGAGGTATAGGTGAAAAAAGACTTTTTTCGTTTCTTCTTTTTTTTTAAATATATGCACAAATATGACAATTTAATTTAAATATACAAATTTAGTTTCCGTGGCCATAAGACCGTTGGAAGAGTTAAAAGAAAAGAAAAGAGAAGAAAAAAAATTGTAATAGGTCCTAGCAAAATGGAACATTCACAAACTGTTCTGAAATTGCTTGTCAGGTTCCTCTTAAATTCCCCCATAGACCCATGCTGAGTGACACAGTCATGGTCCAGGACGTTAAGCATTTGTATAGCCAAAACAAAACACGACCTCCGCACTATCCCCGCCATAGGCAGCGTCCCATCAGGCAGCACATAGTTCGGTCGGCGCACATTATAAGGTAGAACCTTTTGTGAAGGACGGTATTGGTCCAAAGCTTTGGGTGGAAGCCCATGAGACATTTTATAAGAGAAACATGATTTTCTTAATAAATGTTTGCAGTGTGATCAAACCCAGCCTTCTATAATGCTCAGGTTTTTGCGTTTTTGCTAAACGGAAAGAAGTGGGTGTTTTTGTGTGGCATTTGTAACCAGCGTTATGATTTAGAACTACAGTTATAGTGCTGGACTTTTATATGGCATATCACTGAACGCCTCACTAGCCGCTGTAAATAGAGACAAAAATGACCTGACATTTCCCAGCCGTTAATGGACTATACTAAAGACACCCAGGATGTAAATACTTCACTGGAGGAGACGTGTGTGTTAATAACGGAGGGCCAGATCTTGTGCAGGCTACTAGCAAATTGAGATTTTCTGAGTGGCGGAGCTCTGCGCCTTCACCACTTGGGAGAGGGCGTCGCAAGAGAAGGTGGCTGCTCTGACGGGAGCATCACTGCTGTTCTTTTCCTCATTTACGTTGTTGTGTTGTTCCTAAAGCATTATAGGCTCTCACAGGTCAAACTAAAAACTTTATTAACTCTATAGTGAACACCCTATATTCCCCGAGTCCTATGTTCCCCGGGTGCGATTTTTTTTCGCAGGTGAGTTGGTACATCAAATCGTATTTTTTTTTTTCAACCAATCACAAGTCATGAGAGCGATACATATATCAATCAGCTTAACCCTGATCCTGCCCTATAGCCACTACCATTAAGGATAGTGGGCTGGTGCCTACTCTTAATACATCCACAGCCACAGCCTTCCGCAGTGGCGCGGACCGGCCCTCGCTTGGTTGTAAATGTGAAACAAAACAAATGCACATGTTCACCCCCACTCCCCCACAACCTCTCCCCCCTCGCCCCTTCCTGGTCGGAGGAAATTGGCTCTTGTACATACACTGCCATTGGCCATGAGTGTTTCTCCACCCCAAGTACTTCCCACTTAAATGCGCCAAGTCTGGAGTGGCAAGATGTCAAAGTGGTTCCTAACAAGCACAAAATGTTACGTTATAGTAACAAGATCTGGCCCTACGTGCTTTAGCCTTGAAGCTAAATGCTAACGTTAATTTTTCAAAAAATGTTGAAATAACGCCACTATCTGAATCTTTTAGAATGATGATTATCTATGTTTTCTTCGGTTTTGTAAATCTTATTTTGCTTTCAATGTATGTTTGAATGTGGACAGGAAGTAGTCTTTGGCCCACACTGGCCAACAGGAAGCCAAAAACCTTACATGCACAGAGCCTATTGCACAGGCACTCTTCCAGTTCATAATCTTTTGCCAACTTTTTTCATGATGCAAAATCCTGGCTGTGTTAGCGCTTAAAAAACATGTCCACTTATTTCAGGACCTCTGCCCATTTTTTTGTTTGCAACTCAGAGCGCTCCCGCTGAAAAAAGACGTATATATAAACGAAATGGCTAATGCTAATAAGCACGAACATTACATCAATGTTTCTCCACAAACAAATATTTTAAAACATGCGAAGTAACATTATATTGGAGGCTATGACCAATAGTAACATTCACTTCACCGGTGCAGGGGTTTTGTTGCAGTTGTTGCTGCGCTCCTCCACTGGGGACCGCCATCACTGTCTTCATCTCCTATCCGAACTCAGAGCTCTCTCGACATCTCCGGGCTTGTAAATACGAGTTCAAATGACGTTCCAGGGCATTTTCCAAGTGGCAGGACGTAAATTTACCAGTTACCAGTTGCCTGGAACGCACCATTAATCTTAACTGACACCGTCACTGGCAATCAAAAATAAAGCGTTAGCGGGAAAACCTTTGCTGTCTTTCTACCATATACTAAATGTAGGCTATGTGGGTAAATTAATATATAGATAAATAAGTGTTTAGTAGGTCTGTTATTTTTCCTGGACGCGTTTAAAATCAATTGCAACCAAGGCCGTGGGAACCCAGGGTGCTGGGGGCGCTGCAGCACCCCCTGTTGGATAGTTTGAAATCTGCAGGCAATATTATTAAGTTTTGGGGTAAACTTTATCCCTCAGCACCCCCTAACTAAAATGTCTTCCCACGGCTCTGATTGCAACTCTACTCGCAATCTCATTACTTATCAAAAAAGAACTGCCACAGCCACAGCCATGCCCCCGCCCCCCACCCCCACTTCGGAGCTTTTGCATGATCAAATCAAATCAAATCAAATCAAATCAAATCAAATCAAATCAAATCAAATCAAACTTTATTTATAGAGCGCTTTTCATACAAAATGTAACACAAAGTGCTTTACAGTGCTTAAAAATCATTAAAAATAATAAAAATCGTCCCCACCAGTAAATATACATAAATAACTACAACCCCACCACCCACCACCCGCACACACAGACACACAGACGTACAGACAGCCCAGCAGTTAAAAGTCTTAAATAAAAATGGACATAGAGTTGAGTACGTAAGGCTGGGTACAGATGGACCGAAAGAGGAAACATCATCCAAGGAGCCGTCTGCACCAGGAGCAGCCCATCGCCCACAGCCACAGAGCGCCAACCCAGGGGGCCCGGAGTAGGTGTAGGAGAGACGTCCTACCTCCATCCAGGCACCCCCAGGAGAGCGCCCGCACGGCCACAGCCAACCAGCACTCCCGGGGCAGAGGGCTCCCTCAGAGGAACCACTAGGAGAACATAAAAAATAAATGAATAAAATAAATAAAAATAAATAAATAAATATTTAATAAGAGATACATTAAAAACAGCTAAAACTGTGCGTGAAATAGCACAGGATAAAAGAGGGAAAATAAAGAAATAATAGAACTAAAACCGGTAAATAAGGTTAATATAAGTAAATATTAATTAAAAGCTAAACTAAAAAGGTGGGTCTTGAGCCTGCTCTTAAAAACATGAACGTTCTCTGCGGTCCTGAGCTCCTCTGGCAGGTCGTTCCAGAGGCGAGGGCCATAGTATTGGAAAGACGCCTCGCCGTGAGTCTTTCTGTTGACTTTAGGAATAACTAGGAGACCCCTGCCAGAGGAGCGAAGGGACCGCGAAGGCTCATATGGTAAAATCAATTCTGAAAGATAAGAAGGACCAAGACCATTAAGACATTTAAAAACCATTAAAAGAACTTTAAAATGGATCCTGAAACACACGGGGAGCCAATGCAGTGACTCTAAAACCGGTGTAATGTGGTCCCGCCTCCTGGTCTTCGTCAGGACACGAGCTGCTGAATTTTGTAAAAGTTGTAAACCTGAGATACTCTTTTTGGGAAGACCAGAAAGCAGGGCATTACAGTAGTCGATACGACTGGTGATAAAAGCATGCATTAGCGTCTCCGTGTTGGCCCGAGAGAGAATGGGGCGGACTCTGGCTATGTTCTTTAGATGGTAAAAACCTATCTTTGTGATATTCTTAATGTGTGGAATTAAAGTCAGCTCAGAGTCAAAAATCACACCCAGGTTCTTCACCTGTGAGGAAGGATTAAAAGACAATGACTGTAGTTTGGGTAAAAGTTTCTCTCTCTGGGCCTGAGGACCGATGACTAAAACTTCAGTTTTGTCCTGGTTAAGCTGGAGAAAGTTTTCTGCCATCCAGGATTTGATATCTAAAATGCAGTTAAAAAGTGCATCCATTGGCCTGGTGTCCTCAGGAGACATGGAGATGTACAACTGTGTATCGTCAGCGTAACTATGAAAGTTGACTCCATGTCTCCTGATGACATCACCAAGAGGGAGCATATACAGGTTAAAAAGCACTGGGCCTAAAATCGAACCTTGAGGCACACCACATGTAATATTATGGACCTTGGAGGAGCAGGTATCCACACTCACCATGAATGTCCTGTCTGTGAGGTAGGATGTAAACCATTTGTGGACAGCACCAGAGAGGCCGATGTGTTTTAAACGAGTTAAAAGAATAGTATGGTCGACTGTATCAAAGGCAGCGCTCAGATCCAGTAGAACCAACACTGTCAACCTTTTGGAATCATAATTTAATCTAAAATCGTTTAAAATCTTTAAAAGGGCTGTCTCGGTGCTGTGGTTTACCCTAAAGCCAGACTGAAATTTCTCAAGGACGTCATGTGCATTTATAAAGTCGCTAAGTTGGGTAAAAACAAGTTTTTCTAAGATTTTGCTTAAAAATGGTAAGTTGGATACCGGTCTAAAGTTGTTAAAATCATTACGGTCCAAATTGCTCTTCTTCAGCAGAGGCCTCACCACCGCCCCCTTAAAGGCAGCAGGGAAGACCCCCGTCTGAAGGGAGCAATTCATCATGTGTAAAAGCTCGTCTCTAAGAGATCCATAGAAAGTTTTAAAAAACGGGGTTGGGACCGGGTCTAAAGGACATGTGGTGGGCCTCACTGAGGAGAAAACTTTATCAAGCATCTCAGCATTAACCTGGACAAAACTGTGCAGTGTTTCCTCTGGAACATCTGCTTATGTCTGAAGCCCTCGCGCCATATTTTTTTCTTGCATAAACGCCTATTAACTATGCACACTTACTTGCTGGGATGCCTGGACGTGGCTTTGATGTTGGTGAAAGGGGATCTGTTTAAGAGTCAGGGCGCGGCGCTGCGGAGGGCTTTGGTGTTTGGGCATGACAAATAGCGCGGTTAGAGGCGGATGGAAGCGTGCGCACATACAGATAAACACGGACATCATCGTATCGCCGGGGAAAATGTAAGAAACCGAGTATCAGGGGGGTCAAAACAATGTACAGGCAAGACGACAACAAAAGAAAGTGTAGGGGTCGTAGTAGAGCAGAGTGGAGAAAAGTAAAAAGTACGGTTGGGACGATACACTTTTGCCACGATCCGATACATATCACGATACGTATTGCGATACAGTAAGTAATTATAATAAGTGATATGTTTACCTTGAAACATTTAGTGAAGTGTTTAGATTGAAAAGTGCATGAACACAAAATGTAACAAAGTGCTGTGTGACTGTTACTGGAAAACAAAGGAGTGTATGATAAAGAATGCCTCCAAATACAAGTATTGACAGTATTGCGATACTTGATAAAGTATCGATACTTGGTATTCCAACACAAAGTATTGTGATCCAAGTCCGATCCGATATTTTGTCCCAGCCCTAGTCAAAAGTGCTTTATCCTTATCTCACAATGCAGATACTGTAAGGCTGTGTTCTTGATGAATGGGACTTGATGTTGTTACATGAGTAAAAGATAGTAGATAATACTGGTCAAATATTACTCCATAAAAGTCGAAGTTGCTCAGTCAAAACTATTAAGTGAAAGTACTGAAGTGAAATAGGCAAGTATTCAAAGTCCAAATAAGTTCAAATAATAAGTGTAACTTTGCACCTTCAAAAACATAATAACTAAGTAAGTAAGTGCTGTATTTTTCATTGTACAAGCGTACAACGAAATTGTGACCGGATGTTAGTCCTGAGCCGCTGCGACTGAGCCGCGCTGCCATTGTGGGTAAACCTGACCAGCATGTTATTGAAGGTAAAGAAAACCGTAGCACCTGGAGGAAACCTGGCTGGCTGTCTTCAGTGCTCCTCTGATCCTCTGAAACGGTGCACTGCCTCCTGGGTTTTTCCCTGCTTCAGAGCGTGGTGTACTGCACTGATCAGCTCTTCCACCTCCTCCTTCCTCTTCCTCCTGCGCAGCTCCCTCCGCCCCATAACAGTCTTTCACCATCTTCTGAGAAGAGCTTAGCAGTTAATCTGTTTTATTCTCCAGTGAACGTCCATTAGCCAGAACACTATAGGCATGTGTGGCTTAGCTGGGAGTCTTGCCCGGATACCTCCATGTTTGTCCATCCCTTGTTTCCTGTAGCGCCTCTTGTGATGCCTCCACTATGCTGCAGGTGTGGGGGCTCTTGGTGCCTCTTCAGTGTTTCAGAAGAAATTCGTAGGTCTCAAATGTCTTTAGTTCATAAGATAGCTGTTTATTTACTTTCTTCGGGACCATTATGGACTCTTTGCAGTAATAAAATCCACCGAACCTCACAAAAACACAACAAGGATGCACAAACGCAGCCAATAAAACAATGAGGAACACAGAAACCACTAATGCAGTTTGCAGAAAAAGGCAAAAAACGCAGCTGTACCCAGAGAAACTGTGCCTGAGTTCACCATCTGTACAGCAGCAGGACGGGGACAAACCTTCTTCCTTGTTGTGAGTGGCATTGATGGTACATGTGCACAGCGCCACCTACTGTTCGGGAGTGTGGATTATTAAGATTTCAAGTGGGACAAAATATGCTGCCAATTTTTTGCATTTTACTTTTTTGAGAAATGCACTGGAGTAGAAAGTATTTTATTTATCTTTCAAATGTAGTGGGGTAAAAGTAATACGTTCTCGGTGAAGTGTCTTGCCCAAGGATTTAAGGGGTATACGCGTTTGCCCAGGGGATCAAAACGCCAACCTCCACACTTCCCCTCCAATTCCTTTATTTTTCCCCCAAGCCTCAAGTCAGCCATTGATCGTCTCGTGTTGCATTCACCGTTTTATGAACGCGTGGAAGGTTAAAGCTTGTTCCGTTTTGAAAGGACACGCCGTTAATTGCAGATTTATCACGGTTACATAGCAACCGCTTCCAGACGGCAAACATCCCTCTATATACAGCTCAATGGTGTTGTTTGTTTACGCGATCACAGTTTTTGACAAGCTTTGTGGCCGCCAGCTGTGTTTTGGTCTTCTTTCTAGCTATTGATTGTTCCTCAACACAACGGTTGTTATTGATATTCCGTTTTAAAGCCACACTGCGGAACATTCCAGATGACGTCAGAACGGCCACGAAACCGTTGCAAAACTTGAAACATGAAACTGTTGAAATAAAGTATATAGGAAGAGGATGTAATGTATTTAAATCATAGAAATAAAAAGAAGACACGGCATTCTAGCCTTTTATGTATGCGGATAGTTAGCAAGTCGCCTAGTCCGGGAAAGTTTTTAGCATTTGTTAGCATGTTTAATGTTTTTTGTTTTAGGTGTTAGCAAGGGCGTAACTTTTGTCTCAACATTGGGGGGGGGGGGGGGGGGGGGGTTTAAGATGCCCTTTTGGTTCCAAACAGGGCTTTAAGTCTGCAAAGAACAATTTCAATAAGATTACAGACTAATATAATCCAAATGTCATAACTAATACCCAATAAAAGGGCATCATTTTGTAGTAACGTTCATTCATTCAAAGTATAAGACAAAGTACAGTCCACTTAGTCCCACTAAACCATGAAACCATGAAACCTGGACTCATTTCCTTAGACACACTTTACAAAGGAATAAATGTTGCCTATATACAGAAATGTAATTCCAATTTAACAATTTAACATAGTTAAAACAATTATATTTCAGATTTTGTAAACAAATAAAATAAAATACCCAGATTTCTTTAGGTTGACCATGTTTGTGATGTTTATAGTTTCACTTCCTTATTGGACATTGACAGGAAGTGACATAGATAGAGGCAAACCATTTTAAGCTGTTGCCATGCCAACCATATTACGCCAATAAGAAATACCGAATTGCCGTCATGCACGAGCTTAATATAGAGACTGCAGTTACGCGTGAGACCTGAGGTGGCAGTAGTGGGTATATAAATGACCAACTTGCATCTAGTCCCTTTAATGAAAGTACAGACCTTTAGAACTGTCATTGCCGTATATGGCCTCTGAGTAAAAACTGGTAAATCATATTCTGTTTAGTTCCTGCTTTTTGTGGGGTCTGATACACATCCAAATTAATCATCTTACAATAGGTTAATAACAGAGAAACCATAGGAATTATAAATAAAACAAATACAAAATGCCATGAAACTGACATAATACCTCACCATACTTTAATACAGGGCCTGGCTTCTCCATTAACTTGTATGGAGGATAGAGGGCTCAATTCAAACAGGTCGGGGAAAACCATTGGTGCCAGAAGAATGCATTTGTAGGAACAGGCTCAGATAGCTAAAGGCAATTCTGCGATTTCTATGATTTAACTCTTGTGTTTGGCCACCTGTAGTCAAAGCAACACCTCCACAGTGACGTCCCGCTCCTACTGATGGGATTTATCGCTCTGGCTCTTTTTTGATATCAGCGTTTGTAACGACGCCAGCCAAAGAACTCACATTACCAGCGGTGCGATCGCTAACAGGTGCCCCTTTTTGATTTAAAACACACAAAGTTGCAACGGGATGGATTTTTACTGCTCGAAAGGCGTTTGTGAATAAAATCTTGGGCCACAATTAATGAACTGTCTAACAAATCATTTTTTAGTGCTCGAAGCTTTTCCTTGTGTTTCGATGGGGTCATGAACGTCACACCGTTCGTACCCGCTCCTTCCAAAGCTGCGAGTCAGGTCGAGGGTTCAAAACCGAAAACCTGCTCACAGCAAAGACGATTTATAATGCATCATCCACCGATAAAAGCACCTGCCATGATATAAACGCGTGCATTTTATTTGATTTATTGGAAATGAGTGAAATCATGAACCGACTTGTGAGGGAGCCGGTAAAAATAAAATAAACCCCCCCCCCCCATCAAAAGTCTGAAAAACCCCGTCCCAGCGAGTCTGTCCGCATTCTTCCTTTGTATTTATGCGCGGGAGAATGTGTTTTCATGCCTTCAGATGCCGAGAGCGTTGGCAAATGGGAGGAAGATGGGGCCAATCACGGCTGAAGCTAACTCCATTATGCGAAATGACAGCGCTTTAATCAGGCTAATTGTCCAGCGCGGTGCCAAGTATCTGCCAGCACGACTTAGCGTTCCTATTTTTTTCCCTCTCTTTTTAAGGAGGGTAAGAAGAAAAAAAAAATACATTTGACGAGAGTGTGTTGGGGAAGGAAGTGCGTGAGGCAATCTAAGCCACATAGGCCCAGCGGCGTTTGATGTCTAAAGACTCTTTCATCCTTGGCGGAATGAATGATTTTTTATTTTTTTTTCTGTTTTCCCTCTCTCTCCCGCTTTCCCTTTTTTTTTTTTTTTTTTATGACAAGACACGGCGCTGGCAGGACCCAAACACATGAACCATGGCAAAGCTGTCAGATGGGCAAACAGAGAAGGATCGCAGCAGCGAGGTCAGGGAGCCGGAGCAGCAGAGGCGAAGACGAGGAAGTGAGAAAATTCAGAGTGTCTTTGCCTGCAGACACAATGGGACCGGGTTACCGCTGGGTGTTTTTACACCTATCTGCAAAAGGGGACGGGATTAAAGCAGCAAGCAGCGATAGAGGCCATCACCGCGGCGCCATTTTGACAAAAACCTAACTGCGATTTGTCCGACAGATATTTTGCGATTTTAATATCGTATATATATCTATATCTATAGCCTTTGTTTTATTTTTCATGCAATTGAGCTGCATTTGGCTTTTTTTTAACCACCCGCTCTGCGATTAGGGTCATTCTGTGCCAGATCACCCAAATTCACAGAATCTTCCCAGGTGACCCTCTCAGATTTGGATGAAACCTAAAACTCAGTGACTGAACTCTGGAGCTCCTTAGCTTTCAAATGAGGAATGCCATGTTCATATATAGCGAAAGTCGTGCTTGTCGCATGTCCAGTTGTAGTTGCAGTGTCCTGTAAACACCACAGGCATTACTTTAAACATTAGAGCGATGGCTGAATAGCACATGAACCCCATTGAGACCCTTAGTAGCAGTGGAATACAATTCAAGAGTGATGTAGCGTGCCAAAAGTTCAACCAAAATATCCCGGGGAGTTTGAATAGTGTATGTCGAAACGCAACAATGGATCGCAGCATCAAAGTATGATACGAGAGCGGGATGGAGTCTAAAGTTAACTACAGAAACTTTAGGGAATCCAACTTCAAACTGCCGCAGCCTCAGAAGAGCGCTCTTAACTTCCCCCATTCTCAGAGGGTCGTGACTTTAAAGATCCAGGTCTTTTTGTTGTTGGGCAAAAGTGCTCCACCGCTGAGAGGGTCTACTCTGGCTTCCACTGAAGGTCACAAACAGCCGTAAATATAAGTCTGGGATTACTCTCCATCGCCTCATAGCAGGAAGGTCCCAGGTTTTAAGTATATGCCCCCCCCCCCTCTCTTTTCTGGTTTCCGGGAAAATGTGGGAAATGTAGGAACATTAAATATGGGGAGGGACGTGAGAAAATGGAAGGAAAAAAAATAAAGTTGGAAAGTGTTTTTTTCTGCCCTTTTGTAGTTAAAGGAAGTTTCACCTAAAAAAAAAATTATTCAAATGCAAAAGAAATTAAATGGAAGGAAAAGGAATAAATTAACATTATTAATCTGTTTTAACTCATTGACTGCTATGTTTCCCAGTGGGAACGGGTGCAGTAAAGCCTTATGCAACTTCCATGTTAAGATCTTACTTGTAGTTATTTTATTGAGTCAGCAGGTGGCAGCAGTGCTCTTTGGATGCCAAATCCCAGGTAGAAGTAGAAACCTGTGATTTCTACTACTTCTATCTACTTCTTTAGATATATCTCAGACGAAGGAAGGACAATGGCGACGAGAGCAGGAAAAGATCCAGGGAGAAACGTGAGTAAAAATACAGGAAACTTACACTTGAACAGGTTTTGGTTAGCGGTGGTTCTCGTAGTAAGAGTGTTGGATCAAGCCTGCATCCAGACATAGCATCCGGCGGTGCCTTTAATCACAGCACACACGAGGGAGAAGCAGTTTTTTGCTGTTTTATAGGAGGAAATCTCTGTCCAGATGTTTGAGGTGTGACTAAGTAACTGTTCTGCTTGATGCGTTTCTTTTTACAAAAAGCTTGTTTTCTCAGCTTTTTGGTCAGAAACGGGCCTTTTCTGTGAAACGTTCCTATATTCAACTGGTGATTACGGAAGAACGAACCAAGTTTCCAAAGTTTCTTTTAATGATGAAAGTAGAAAGTCTATTCTTGGTTGGTTTCAGTCATAGTACACAATATTCTGTGGGTCTTGAAAAATCCGTGAAAATCATCTAAAACGCCTGGCAATATGGGGGCCAATGAGTTAAGGTTCTATATGACAAATATTTGAGTATAGGTATAAAAACCAATCATTAAAGTACCGGGTATTTAATAAAATGTAACGGTACACAGCCCTAATGGGATTTTTTACAATTCCACAATATTCAAATCCACCGTCAAGGCACGAGTCTATTTCCAGTCCTCGCTGTGAAATGACTTCTTTGCTTAATAAAAAATCCACTTGTGTCCCGAAGAGAGGACTCATTTTGCAGACCATGTTGGAAATTATTACATTTAAAATACTTAAATTGACTGGGATTCAGTGCTCCTGCCAAGCTGTAACACTGGCTTCATTAGTGGATATTTTGGGGCATAGTGAGTTCAAGCATGTGCTGAAAAAAAAAAATATATATAGCTTTTTCATTATCATTATTATTTGTCTTTCCGTTATTAGGCTGCAGTGCAATGTGCGGGAAACCTTCTCCAGGTCTTGGGCTGTAGTTTCTTAAGTTAGGAGCCCTACTGTGTGGCAGAGAAAATCCACCAGGAGAGCCTCTGAAGTGGCAGGCGGCCACCAGGTAGTTATTGGGTTTAGCAAAATGTGTTACCTGTGACCACAAAAGAAGTGCCTAAAGCTTTATTACTCATGTCCTTTTTGTTTGCACGGCGATAATGTAAGGCACCCATCTTTCGGGAGCCGTGTGTGTGGCGTCATTTCGGAGCCACGATGACCATCAAAGCACTTGACCACGGACAGGGACGGAGCAAGTTTGGTGAAGGCGTCAAGATAAAAAGCAATGAAAAGTAAACAGTAGTGACAATTCGTGATATTTACAAAGAACATTCCAAGAAAAGGGCAGAAAATACAGAAAAACTAAATAATTCCAAATTATGAATGAAGCTTCTGCCACTTAAACAGCCACAGTGGAAAAAGTAAAACAATTAAAACAATTATAATAATGTTTTAATTATTTTGGCTTCATTAATCTTTCGACAATAGTTAGTTCAACAAGTTGTAAAAGTGCCCACGTTCCCACTAAAATGTGTGTAAATGACACGCCGTTTTGGTGCACATTTAGCAACCCTTCTTGCGTGTCTATTGAACGCCAGAATATCCCCATATAACCCTATGGCAGATGAAGCGCGTTCGATAAAAAAGCCATACAACGGAGACAGACAACAATTCTTTACAAAATGACTTTTACTAAAGCCTTACCTTCTGCCGTCTTCGTGGGGCGAGTCCCACACATGTGCAGCTGCCGCGCTGTCATGCTCATGTTTTAGTCCAGGATGTGATACAGTCCTTCGCAGCTGGCGAAGGTGCATGGTCCTCGGGTGAGCGTTGAGCCGCGGCCCGCTCGAGTCCTGCTGAACTTTATTTATTTCCTTGAAGTTTGTATATGTAAAAACTGAAATCCATCGATGCATCCATTTTCTTCCGCTTTCCCGATCCACGCTCACCTCCTCCAGCTGTTCTGGGGGGACCCCGAGGCAACACCAGGCCACAGAGACCCAGGCCTCCTCCCAGTAGGACATGCCCATAACACCTCCCGAGGGAGGCGACCAGGAGGCGTGAAGGAGCAGCGGCTCGACTCCGAGCTCCTCCCGGGTAACTGAGCTCCTCACCCGATCTCGGAGGGTGCGCCCAGCCACCCTGCGAAGGAAACTCATTTCGGCCGCTTGTATCCGCGATCTTGTCCTTTCGGTCATTACCCAAATCTCATGACCATAGGTGAGGGTGGGAACGTAGATCGATCGGTAAATCGAGAGCTTTGCCGCCCGACTCAGCTCTCTCTTCACCACAACAGTCCGATACAGCGACCGCATCACTGCTGACGCCGCACCGATCCGTCTATCGATCTCACGCTCCATCCGTCCCTCACTCGTGAACATGACCCCGAGATACTTGAACTCCTCCACTTGGGGCAAGGATTCCCCACCGACCTGAAGCGGGGAAACCACCTTTTTCCGGTGGAGAACCATGGCCTCAGATTTGGAGGTGCTGATCCTCATCGGCTGCAAACCGTCCCAGTGCGCGCTGAAGGTCCTGGTTTGATGAAGCCAACAGAACAACATCGTCTGCAAACAGCAGAGACGAGATCCTGAGGTTCCCAAACCGGACACCCTCCAGCCCCTGGACATTCTGTAATAAAACAATGGAATGGATTCAGGAACATTTTATTTTCGGAAATACTCGACAGGTTCTGTTATATGGCTTTTTTAAAGAGCATAATATAGATCGCGGTTCATCTGCCATAGGATATTTTGGCATTCAATAGACACGAATAAAAAGGTGAGAACAGGCTGAAGAAGCATCTTGGATGAGTCTTTAATTCCCAACAGTCCAGATGCTGGAAACTGATGTAAAACGTTCTGCTAAGAGCTCACGCAAACAAGAATTATTGCCGTCTTCCATAAACGCATTCTCGCTTTAAAAGTTGTTATTTTATTTCCAAAACGAGCAGCTCGGCACCACCTTTATTCTATTCTATTAGCGTGCGTTAATTCCATGCTGGTCCCATTAAGACGCACAGTGCGCTGTTGTACGTCCTGTTGTGTGATTTATTATAGATCAAGTGTGGAACCTTGCGTCGCAAATACAGCTTTCTCTTTTAAGTTTCCTCTTTGAAGACACGCTCCATGATAGAAAATATCCAATTAGAATTACAAATCTTACATAACTTCATCAACTGTGGGACGTGAGTAAAAATGTATGATTGGACAAAGTGTTCTTCAATTTGAACAACGCAAGTGTAGTCTAGAATGCTTTGTATATGGATGTGCAATGGAGGGAAAAGTGTGTAGCCTTTGAAAGGTCAAGGATTAACCCCCGTCTAAGGGGACACCTGTTTAGATAGAAAACCGAGATAATGTTCAAACGATAACAAGGAGGCGAACCAGATGTGATGGAACATTTCATTCTGAACATTAAGAATAAGTTAAGCATCCTGGTCCTGATCAGTTCTGCATAAAGGTTGCTGAGAAGTGGTTACGTAGTGAGAGTTTCGTAGGGTGAGGTCTAGGGGCAGCTCTGTACTCAGAGCCAAGTCAGGTCGACCTTCCAGCTCTTCATCGGTGTAGCTGTAGCTGTGCCTTCGGTCCATCCCAGGCTCTGCTCCAGGTCCCTTTGGTGTTGATCAGAGAGCACACAAATGAAAGTTAACCTCTTAGCCCCCACCTGAACCGAGCGCATTTTCTCCAGTTTGGCCGACCTTACCCAAATCCAAAAGTTTCTTGACTGGAGAGCTGTAGGCCAGTGCAACGCCTCACAACAAAACGTTTTTTGTTGAACTTTTTTCATCGCTTTTTTGTTGTGTTTTTTTCATCACATTTTTGCCAATTTTTTCAATTTTTGTTTTGTTTATTTATTTGGGACAAATGCTAATGAACACACAGGATTGTAGCCCTGGGCTAATTTGCATCCATTGTCCCCCAGTTGCACTCTCATTCATCCTGGCCTATTGTACATGGTTTTAGTGATAGGGGAAACCAGAGTACCCAGAGGAAACCTACGCAGGCACGGGGAGAACACGCAAACTCCACACAGAAAGGCCCCGTCCAGGTGGGAATCGAACCCGGGACCTTCTAGCTGTGAAGCATGAGCTCTAACCGCAACACTACCGTTGTTGCTCTTTTGTGCCTTTTTGTCACATTTTTGCCACTTTTTCCATCGCTTTCTTGTCATTTTTCGTTTCCGTTCGCTATTGTGATGCTTTTTTCAAGAAGCTTTCAGATTTGGGTAATGACAAACTGGATAAAATGTACTCGGTTCAGGTGGGGTCAAGAGGTTAAGTCAATTGAAAGTCAACTCTTCTTTTTTGCACTCCCCTTTAAGGCATTTGCACGTTGGATTGTTGTCTACTTTTTTTTTTGTGCCACTGCCCACTGCAAAAGCTTGTCTACAAAACAAGTACATTGAGTAAAAATGATTTTCAAAGGAAATGTACATTATACAACTTTAAACCAGCATTGAGCCTATACTGTAGATCAGTGTTTTTCAACCTTTTTTGTGCCAAGGCACATTTTTTCGTTGAAAACATCATGAGGCACACCAACAGTAGAAAATGTGTCTTGAATAGGAACACTATATTGTCTCGCTAGCCACAATGCCACTGTAACCGCCACCTGTCGCATTCATGCATCACTAATTCTCTTGTCTCAAAGAAATGAGTTACCCGCGGCCACTTCCTGATATGGAAGAGTATTACATGCTGACTCTGTCGATTACTAGCACAGATACTTGAAAACAGCGCATTATTTGCGAATAACAATTAATTTGTTTTCAAAAAATATTTTTTGAGACCCACTAGGTGAAATTGGATAATTTCCCACGGCACACCAGACAATAGCTCACGGCACACTAGTGTGCCACGGCACAGTGGTTGAAAAACACTGCTGTAGATGTTTCTTTTAATGTCATTTTAGCTGGAAAAACGTGGCGACGGTCTGGCAGTGATGATGAAGAAGGCAAATTTCGAAACAAATGCGTTTGGATAAAATGAATGCCCCCCGTCGGAGTTTGGGTGCCCAAACTTAGAAAACCAGCTCCGAGAAGCATCATCATCACTGCCAGCTGGCATCAGACGCCTCAACAAAGTTAAACACTTTCAGCCACTGCATTATGCGACTGATCCTCCATACTATCAGTCCTGCCTCAGTGTTGCATGAACTCTTGAATGTGTGTCGCTCAATTGAAAGGCCCTTGGAGAACTTTATAAAAATGCATTTGGCCCTATCAACTCTGGGTTCCCCACCACCAAAACATGTACAATAGGATTCATGATTTAAGTGGGTGAATGAATGGTGGTCGCAACTGTGAAGTGAATGAAGATCAAATCCCCTACACCCATTCCTTGTTTGTTGTTGTTGTTATGGTTCATGTGACGTCTTTCCCGCTTGTGACACACTTGATTTAATGCATTCTGAGGGGTGCTTGGCTGACACTAGGCTGACGTGACACTAAGGTGGCAGGGAGCGACAGGGGTATTACTGCCTCGCGCTCCACTCTTTAATGTCACTTCCTCTGGATACATGTCGTCCCACAGACGCGCGGGACGTTTGCTGCTCGGCACATATCCGAAAAAAAAACAGCACAAAGCCCGACTAACTGCGGCTATTTTGTGGGGAAGAAGTGGCTGTTGTGGGTTTAATCTGGATTTACAGTGCAGTGAGAAGGCGGAACGCGTCATTTCAGACTATACACGGTATTTACGTCTGTCATGATACGCCACGCAGTTCTAAAAGCTGGCCCCAAACTGTTGTCCTGTGTAGGCTCCGTTCACAAGACATTACAGCATTCTGAACAGCCTCTCATTCAACACTGAGTCGGGGCAGCTAAGAATTATATTGTGGTAACTATGATCAATATGGTTAGTATCTGTGCAACTGCAGGACTTATACAAATGAAAACCAAAAACGGTCACAAAGTTAAACATCTCTCTCAGCACAGTTGTCTCATTTCTGCACACTTTACACATGACCGCCAATCGAACACCGTAATCTGATGGTTATTGAACACGTTTTTGGTACTTTTTGCAGTGTGGGCAGGTGCCAAGTCCTGCTGGAAAATGAAGTCAGCGTCTCCATAAAGCTTGTCTGCCGAAGGAAGCATGAAATGCTCTAAAATCTCCTGGTAGACGGTTACACTGACTTAATAAAGCAGAGTGGACCAACATCAGCAGAAGACATGGCTCCCCAAATCATCAGACTGTGGAAACTTCACACTGGCCTTCAAGCATCTCGGATTGTGTGCTTCTCCTTTCGTCCTCCAGACTCTGGCACCTTGGTTTCTAAATGAGATGCAAAATTTGCTCTCATCAGAAAAGAGAACTGTGGACCACTGAGCAACAGACCAGGTCTTTCGTTCTTTAGCCCATACAAGACGCTTCTGACGTTGTTTGTAGTTCAGGAGCAGCTTAAGAAGAGGAATATGACATTTGAATCCCATGTCCAGGATCCGTCTGTGTGTGGAGGCTCTTGATGCACTGACTCCAGCCTCAGTCCACTCCTTGTGAAGGTCCCCCACACTTTTGAATGGCCTTTTCCTGACAATCCTCTCTAGACTGCACTCATCCCTGCGGCTTGTGCACCTTTTTCTTCCACACTTCCCTTCCACTTAACTTTATATTATTGTGCTTTGATCCAGCACTTTGAGAACATCCAACTTCTTTTGCTGTGACCTTTTGAGCCTTTCCCTCCTTATGAAGGGGGTCAATGATGGTTTTCTGAACAACTGTCAGGTCAGCTCTTTCCCATGATGGTGAATTCTACTGAACCACTGAGAGACCATTTAAAGTCTCAGGGACCCTTTGCAGGTGTTTTGGATTCATTCGCTGATGAAAGGAGACACTTTGAGCTACAATATAGTCTCTTTTCACAATATTCAAATTTTCAGACATTTTGATTTTGGGGTTTTCACAAGCTGTGAGCCAAAAATATCAACATTAAAACAAACAAAGGCTTGACATATGTCACTTTGCATGCCATAAGTCTATATCATATATTAGTTTAATATTTTAAGTTGAATTACAGAAATAAATGAACTTATTCACGATATTCTAATTTTCCGAGTTTCACCTGTATGTGTGGGTGTTGGAGGACGTAGTGAAATGAGTGAAATTACAGCATGAAAAAGGCAGGCACCATATTTGATCATACGCCCGGTTCACTTAAACCTAAAGTTCATTAGTTGGAGACAGTAGTGGAGATCATATTCAAAATGAAGTGCTCGCTGTTGGCCGTCTAATCCACCTTTACTAAAACGTGGTACAAACGATGCTGTTGCAAGACTCAGACAGCTGCGACCTCAGCCAGAGGTTAAAACTGCAGCAAGGTTAAAAGGATAGAAAAAAATACCGTAACAGGAAACGAAACATATTTTCTTAAAAGCAAAACAATATGTGATTGTAAAAGCATTTCTGTGTCATCAACTCAGGGACCCAATAAAAAAAGAGGGGGGTATTATGCTTTTTTCAATCACACAGCACCAGTCTATAGCACACTACAATGATGACGTAACCTTCTGTTGGTCTGTATATGCAGTAAATTAAAATAACTGCCTTGAATAAAATTGCTCTCTCAAAATGGCTGCACTGAACGTCTTGAAATAGGCCTCTGTCTCTTTAAGAAGCTTTCGGACACGCCCCCTTCAGCACACTACTGTGGCATTTAAACAACAACACTGTGCGGGGAGGGGGCTCTGCTGAGCTGAGGAGCAGTGGTTGGTGGCTTGGCTGGTGACGAAAGGTCCAGAGGCGTCTCCAGGAGGTGGGGGCGTTCCTAGGAGGACTGAGGCATAGCTACACCTAAAATGGCCGCCGTCTAAGTTTTTACTGATTACTCAAAAATATGTGAATGAGCCGAGGCAACACTCCAGGCATGTGTTTAATGAGGGAATGACATAATAACATGATATAAAGCTTGAAAAAGTCGATTTTACATAAAACCCCCCCCCTTTAACTAAAATCACATTGCCATGGGTCTCCTGAAAAACCCAATATTTACTGCTTTAACGGCCTTCTTGATGACAGAGCTCTCGGCCCGTACAGTCAGAGTCTAAGCCCTCCCCTGTTGTCGGTCCTCTGGGTTAAAGGGGGGCTGGATTAACGCATTCACCTGAGCCATGTGTGAGTACATACAGTACACAGGGGAGCCGAATTACTGTCAACCCTGCACTTCACACGACCGACGTAATCTTCACACGTCACTCGGGCGCCGAAGTGGAGCCCCTCCACGCCTACTGCGCCAAAATCGACTTTTAGTGCTTTTTACCATGTTACAATGTTGTTCTCTCAACATATACTAATACAGCTGCTGTAAATGGATACTGAATGTGCTCTCGTACCTGTTACCTTCTTAAGTTCCAGCACAGCTGGTTTGGGGAAACCCTTCTCCTGTCTGTGTCTCCGGTTTAGTTGAGCCTGCACTTCTGATTGGCTGGAACATCTGGCCCATGTGCTGTTAGATTAGCGGTTTTCCCAGGTGAGGAAAACGTAGGGGAAGCTATTGAGACCCAGCAGGGCCTGGGGGGTGCACTGTCATTGTACGCCGAATTTTGATTGACTGATAATTCTGTCAGTCACGCTGACTGTCAATCATGTGTGTGGCCTGACAACACAGGGGTATCTGGATCTGTAGAGCAGGCCCAAAGAGGAGCAGTTTGACAGAGGTGTTTAAGACACTTTTTGAGTTGGAAATTACAGTTACACCTCAACAACACCAATATAAGCGACTCAACTGTAAATTATACAATAAAATACACCAATAAGACATTTGATACTTTTTTTCCTTCATTTGGCCAGGGCTAGAAGAGAACGGCCTACTGACCCTGACGGCCCACGACTGCCCATTGTGGCGTCACTTAGGTGGCTTCACATCTTCAAGTCACAGCTTTACACACATTTTGAATGCAGATTCGAACCCTTACATTTCATGGTTTGTTCTTATCCATGCCAGTTACCCCAATGCTAGCTATTATTTGCTGATATTAGAAGTGAAATTGATTTGAAATTGTATTGCCATGTATGCTAGCTTGGCCGGGCTTGGCATCATTCAATCAAAAAGGTATCAAAGTGCCGGTGTGTCATGCCTGAAGCCAAACACAGTCGGGGAGAACCACCTCAGCAGATTAACCCTGCTCGCTCAGCCCTCGCACTCATTAGAAGCCTGTCTTAATAAGTCACACAACACGGAAAGCTAGCATGGCGCAACTTTATTAGCACATCCATCATCATTATTAGAGCGATTATGGATGCACGGAAAAGGCCACACTAAAGTGCATTTGATCAATATTGTGATGTATACACTAGTCGGTAGCTTTATATTAAGTGGAATAAATATATCTTAATTAGAGGCGTAAATATAAGGCTTAAAGGTGGAATGGGTATTTTTCAAGTCACTGCACTGTTAAAATGCCAGCATGCTTGTGTGTAAATAGAAGGTTAGAGTAGATAGCTTAACTATGAAAACAATGTAGTGGTAAGTAAAGCATATCAAAGGTTCTGGTTTAAACATTTACTTTAACTGCAATACAATGTAGAATATCAACTTTGTTTAAATTAGGTAGACAACATTTTACAAGATATTGAGTTTTTAATGTAAATTTTTGTTGTACAATTTCTGTTGTTTAGGTTACAAGATCTCTCGTTTCAGGCTTCATCACATTTTACAGCGGTCTTGCAAAGTAGCCCGTCCACCCAGTCTGGGACCGGGTGGGATTTCTTCAAGTTCCCGATGGGTGTAATTGATAAGCATATTAAGCGATCAGAGAAAAGCCGGACATTTGTTAACAAGGGGATTTATTGGTGTTACGATGGCATTGGCCAGTAGAGACAAATATGACACATGTTGTTTCTGCCACAAAAACGTAAGGAAACAAGGAGTCATTGATAGGGCGGGGAACCGTTAAACAATACCAGTATGGTATCGGAAAAAAAGTCTAGTTACTACCAGTATAAAAAAAAGCAGGTACCAAAAACAAACAAAAAAAACAAGATTTTTGCTAATTTACCCAATTTATTCCACTGTTTTTCCCCCATTTTTCTTTTCAAATTGCAGAGCTTCCACACATTATTGTTCTGTTCTCTGGTTCTAGATGATAAATATTTTAGTAAAGGTTCGGGAAAAGTATTGTTCAGGTATCTGTATCGAAAACCAAGTATCGTTAAAGTACTGGTATGGAAAAAAATTTAACAGTACCCAGCCCTAGTTTAGTTTAGTCTATTTGTTTATTTGAGCAGTTAACACTCTGCTCAAAAGGAGTGGGCCCGAAGCAAGAGCTTATAAGCGCCCACCCCCAATATGTGGGACAGGAGACACCATGTGAATAGTAATGAACAGACTACAGATAAAATAAATATTGTATCCTAATACGACACAGTTTGCAGTAAGAAGAAGAAGCGGATAGCGCTCAGTGTACCGTACTTCCCACAGCAGTGTTTCTTCTAAGGCAGCTTTACTCCAGGCTGTGGGTTAGAGCTTCACCTGACTGACCTGATCATAAGCTAATATGAAGAGGTAAGTTTTGAGCCTAGTCTTAAATGTAGGGACTGTGTCTGCTTCTTTAACGTGAGCTGGGAGTTTATTCCATAAAACCGGAGCTTGGGGGCTAAAGGCTCTTCCTCCTACAGTGATTTTGGAGACCCGAGGAATCACTAGTAGCCATGAGTTTTGAGAGCGGAGGGCTCTGGTTGGCCGATATGGAACGATAACGTCTTGGAGATAGAGCGGAGCCAAACCCTTTATGGCTTTAAATGTGAAATTACTAATTGTATGATTAGTCATTACACATTTAAAGCGACAGACACTTTCAAAAGATGGCAACAACGGGAAGAAAAGACTCTTGCATCAATGTCTGCTTCTTTTGAGGGTAAAAGCTTTCAGTCTTGTCAAAAACACGAGGGCAGTGAAGAACATTTGTCGTTGTCATGTTTGGGGGGGGGGAGGGGGTTCATATATTTCAATCCTTCCATCGTGTCCTTGGCCTTGGCGTATTACGTAGGACAACTACATTTGTTCATTGCACAAAAATCATACATCACCAGCAGAGTGCTTGAATTTCTGCATCTGTAGCCTGACCTTTTGCCGAATTATGTAGTTGACCCGCGACAAATTGCCTCTTCTGTGCACAATTTTCCCGAGACTAACGTGAATAAAAAGTTGCTGTTTTTTCTTTTTTTTCCGCAGTAGCACTTATTACAGAATGTGCTCTTTAAACGGAGGGAATTACTTTAAGGTGGCATAAAAGTCCCATTTGGTCTGCGGCGGCGTACTTTGTCTCATATAAGCAGGCATTAGCGGCACGGTGCGTTTTGTTTCTGTTTGATGATTTTCACCGCTCCTTGTTGTTTTTTTTTCTTTCCAGAGGCCCCGGCAACAGTGTGAAAGAAGGGTATAAAATCTCCATAGTGCACCCTCAAAGACCAACAAATGCCTTTCGTTCAGCGCTGGCCTGTGTTTTGTTTAAATGGGTACGCGAAATGGTAAAAAATGGTAAATGGTCTCAACTTATATAGCGCTTTTCCACCTACATTAGGCACTCAAAGCGCTTTACAGCAAGGAACCTCTCACCCATTCATACACCAATGTACGCAGACACTGGAGGCAAGGTGGGTGAAGTGTCTTGCCCAAGGACACAACGACAGCGTGCACCTTCAGGAGGCGGGATTCGAACCCCCAACCTTTCGAACCCCCAACCCCAACCTTCCGATCACGAAATGACTGTCTCTTACAGGGGAAGAACCGGCACTATGCAAACATCAATTGCGTTGTGTTCCCATCAGAAACATATCTGGGATTTAGTTTATTTCAAGCAATTGTAATTATTCAGTCGCCCTCTGACTCGCCAAAAATGACCTACATGCGTCATACAGAGAAATCCGTGAAGCTCAAAATCCGTACACCTTCCCTGGACGCTATCCATGCTCAATCCTAAATATCTAAGAAGGCTTGCCAGTAGGCTATATTCAGTATATACTAATAAGTCAACAGACGGTGACTCAGTGAAACTAATATGCATTCAAAGGAATACAAAAAGACACCATTTTGAGGCTTAGCAGTTTTAATATAGAAATAAAAAGAGAAAGCTGGCTAGTCCGGGAAACTTGTCAGCATCCTTTGCCGGTTTTTCACTTCTACTGAACAATTTGTTGCGTCAAAACATCCATATGCACCCGATTTTGACTAGACTTTATTTCTGTGAGATAGCTTCTGTGTGTGTGTATAGCTTGCGAGAAAATTAGGGCTGGACAGATTAAATCCCAGTATCGATACCAGAGAGAGCTAGTATCAATCTTTTTAGTTGTCATTTTTTACCATTTAATTAGGCAGATTTCTGGTGTTTGACGACTGTTTTCACTCGTCTGACCGGCTGCTGCATATCACTCTCTATCAACCATCTTTGTAGCGTGTGACTCCGCCCTCTTTTCCTCTGCTCAGAGCCGATTGGTAGATGATCGTAAACATGCAACGTGCTTAAAAGGAATAACCTTATAAGTCTTGTTTGTAACAGAAGTTATGAGCTTGTGTGGCTTGTATGGCTCCCGAGGTGAACACTTCAGGGTAAATACACAGACCTGAGGCTTACCATATTAAATGGTTTTTGGAATTGTTTTATGATTGAGCGGAATTCCCACAAATAGTAAAATATCGTTATAAAATGATGCCTAGGCGTTAATTCAACCTGGTAGACTAATTTCAGCATCACCTACCTCCAGCCAACAGTCGCTTCCGAGAGGGCCACACCTCCAGTATTTACTTGGTATTGTTCAATACCAAAATGTCCGGTATCGCCCCGCACTAGAGAAAACAGCTAAAGATCATGAAGAATTGTGATTTCATAACAAACTTCCCTCCCCTTCGGCGTGGCCGTCTCTATCAAACATAGCACTTAATGAATGAATGAATGAATAAGCATTAGCGTAGAAAGGTCCTCAGTTCCAAATAATCACATCAAACTTTACTACAAACACAAGGTCCTTGTAGACAGGATGCTCCATTCAAATAGATCCGAGAAGCCGTTTGCTAACAGAAGTGCGCATTTGTAGGAACAGCTCAGTCTCAGATAACCATTTCATTGATGCAACCTGCCAAACACACACCCGTTTGGCCTGTGTGAATAAGAATTGCTCCAACAGCGTCACCCATGCTGAAGTGGCCTTTGTTGCCAAGAGGGTCACGTCACACCGACCCGGATGTCTGTCTCACTTAATCTTGGTTCTAATTTTTATTCAGCATGAATTCGCGTCTCACCACAACAGCGGGTGCAGATTTGTGTCTTCTGCTAGAACTATTAAACGCTGATCATCTTCTGTTCTACGGGTATGCAATATTTAAAATCACACTACGTCAAATACCAAGGCTATGGTGTCCAGAAGTAGTTTTAAAAGCCTGACTAAAGTGGGACACTTAAAGCGAGGCGAGTTGAGGGAATCTGTTCATTTCAAAGAGTCATTCAAACCACGGCGTCATTTTGATATCGATTTGTTGTATTGAGTTAAAACTAGCCTGTTAGCTCATAATAGTAATCGCCTAGAGGCACAAGCTTTGATTAAAATCATCCAAGCTCACAGCCGCACCCGTTTCACCCTTTGAATATCTTTGCACCACAATTAAATAAAATAGGCCGTAATTACTTTGCCAATTATTTTTAGTTGGAAAAACCTCTCTGCTCTGACACCGTTTCCAGTCTTTATTTGTTCGTTTATTTTCACTGGGGTCGACCAGTTGGGACAATTGGTTATAATAGGTAAGGCATCAGGGGTGAAAAGGCAGTCTTTCCTGCTTTTTCTGCTAAAAAAGTAAATGTCTGCTTTTATACATGACTTTTATTAGATCAAATCTGTTCTGTTTTGGCAATATATTACTGCTAAAAGTGCAGGTGAGACCGTGCAGGTGAATAGAGGGAAACCTTTTAAATTTGGAGATATCAGTTTGGAACATTTGCTGTAGACTAATAATTCTATCATTGTGTTTTTATACAAGTATAAGGCCTTTTATGCATAATTTTATTTGTAACAACTGAATCTAACCAGTTACCTTCCACCCACCACTTGTTTGTAAGTTTTGTGAAGATCTTACGTTTCAGAAACTACAATGTCTTAGCTTTCAAATGAGGCATTGTACTGGCTTAAAGGCTGCAAATAAAAACACAACAAAAATGCGACAAAAACGTGACAAAAATGTGCTGGAAAAGCAACAATAACACAATAAATAATCACCCAAAACACGTCAAAACAGTGACTAAACAGGAACCATGAAAAAGCAACAACAAAAAAATGAAAAAAGCAACAAAAAAGGGACGGCAACGCGACATGAACGCGGCAACAACGCAACCAAACAGTTAAGATCAGTTTTGTAGGTCTTTCAAATGAGGTGTTACACAGGCCTTATTTTATTGTATTTTTTAAAGCTGCACTCAACTTTGCCTTTTGGAATTTTTTTTGTCAGTAGGTGGAGTAGTGAACCGTGCTTCTGTCCTAATGCTAAACTAACTGACTGTGTTAGCCGCTGCTTCAAATATTTGTGATCCCTGCACGCGTTTGTGTTTACATGGTGAGGGTCTGCTGAGGGTGAGGTGTGTGCTGGGGGTGGGGGAGGTGCGGAGCTTGTCTTTGCTTCTGTGGGACAAAGTTTGCTGTTTGTGAAGGTGGTGCATCTTGTGAGGCAATGTGGGAATGCAATCATGGCGGTCCGGCAAAATAGCTGATGGTAGCTTCAAATAATTAGTGACAAATAGATTTTTTCCCGTGGAGATTTTGTCTTGTTTATTCTTTGTGAATCTTCGTTATTTGTGAAAAAGCCTTAGCCTTTCTTTTTCCTTTTTTTCTTTAGCCTTAGCTTTTCTAAATGGGGGTGGCCCATCAGATCCCACATGTGGACTGTGCCCTCTGTGGCCCCCTCGTTGAAGATCTGCATCTGTGTCAAGTAGCGTGAAAATCAAGACTAAATGAGACCTGTTGGAAGCGTGTCAAAGCCATCAGTAGCGCACACTCAAAGACCAAGAAATGCCTTTAGTTCAGCGATGTTTTTTTGTGAATACGGGCACAAGAGATGACATGAACATCGCTGTTTCTCTATTGTGCGGCTCAAAGAGGGCCCCGCTGGTGCACTGTGCCATGCAGACTATAGTGCGGCTTTCTCCAGTGGGGCGGCGAGAAGAAAGGCCTACATCAACCCCATTATATGGATCCATAAGAGCCTGTGATGTCTTAATCCACACGGCCGCCGCGTTCTTCTCTCGACTCTGGCTCACGCGCCTGTGGCCTGTCTGAGCAAAGAGTTGGACAAAGTTACAAAGATGAAACTCCCATCTGACCTGGCGGAGTGCAGTTTTTTTTGTTTTTTTTTTGGTGCTCGCTTTGTCTCTGTGTTAAAGGAGGAACAGTAGGGGGATAATGAAGTAAATCTCTTTTTGTTTTGTTGGTACAGAGAAAATGGCTGGATAACAGCGGATTCTCAAACGGCACACAATGTTTGTTTTTGTTAGATGTCCTGGTCCAAGAAGATAATAATGCTAATTACTGTACACAAACAAAGACATTGTTTTTCTTATCAACAGCTGTACTCATACAATTCTGAGTTTGTAGTAGACCACTGCGATGTCGTGGCTTGAATGTTGTTGTAAGTGTAGCATGTTGGTGTGGCGGTGGGGCTACCTTCAAGGTGCGCCATGGGCGTCACCAACATAGCTTTTAAATTTGGACACGCGCATGGCGCGCGCACACGCGCATTTGTCTTTTCGACTTTGTGACGGCGTCTTGTGTGCTGCCGCTGGACCGTGTCGGGGCTACATGGTCCCTGACCACCGTGCATCTCAAGCTTATTCACTCAGGTTTGTGTCGGTCTGCCGTGAGCGACCGGGCTGTCTCCTCCCCCCCCCCTCGGGCGGAGTGTAGGCCATAGCCGCGCGGTGCGTGTCTGGGATTTCCCCCCCCTTGATTGTGAGCGGTGTGGGAGCGCGCGTATCCCTTCTCGTGCCTTCGCCTCCGTCTGCTTCTCGTGTGTGTACACGGAGTGCACGCTTAAGGGCGCGGCACAGGTTTGGAGTCTTCCCCGGATCCTGAGCTGCGTGGGAACGTGCACCTTTCTCCGTGCCTATTCCCCTCCTCTTGCTCCTCGTGCGCACACGCAGCCTCGGTTCGCCGGAACGAGGCGCGTGGCTTACGGCTGTCTTTCAGGCCGCCCCCCCGTGAGGGAGGGCCGTTGTTTTGTCCTCTCCTTTTAGTTTTGTTACTTTTTGTATACAATTACAGAGATATTTTTAGGCACCTCTGACGCCTTGTAGGGGACTTGTTCAAATGCACTAAAGCACAACTCACTTTAATAGGCTGCAGTTTGCAGTGAGTTTCGCTGCCTTGTATGTTGTTTTTGCATGTTTCTTTATGTATTTTAGTTTGCTTTTGCTTATTATTAATTCCAGCGTTTTGACCTGGTTTGCTTTGCATGATTTTGATTTGGTTATTGTTGTTTGTATTGTGTATACTTTGTTTGTGAGCAACTTATTTCCCTGCTACTGTTTGCCTTTAAGTTAATTGGTTGCTTTTGACTTTTTGCTCTGTCCCAAAATCAGTGTCATTTTGAATGTGCCAACTTATAGATTTTATCAGTGTCAATTTGAATGTGCCAACTTATTGATCTTATCTTTTATACATCTAGGCCTATTTTAACCAGTTGCTGAAATAAAGGAATTTATATTTTGTTAACACTCCTCTCTTTGATGTCCAACCTAGCGCGGGGTTATTCTGTGGGTAAATTAAGAGTGATTCTGGTCCCAGGGCCCTACTCCCTGGGTGGCGTTGTTGGTGTTTCTAAAATTGAGTCCTACTGCTCCTGCCACATAAGTATTGCAGATTTAATCAGGTCCATAAATATTGGGAAATCAACTCAATTCTTATGTTTTTGGCTCTAAAAACCACCACAATCGATTTAAAAACACCAAAGATGTGCTTAAACTGCAGACTTCCATCTTTCATTTGAGAGTATTTACATCCAAATTGGATGACTGGTGTAGGAACTACAATTTATGTGAGCCTCCCACTTTTCAAGGGGCCATAAGTAATGGGACAATTGGCTGCTCAGTGGTTCCATGGCCAGGTGTTTGCTTTTACCTCAATATCCCATTTATAATGAACAGGTGAGACGTCCAGAGTTTATTTCAAGTGGGATATTTGCATTTTCGATATTGCTGCTATTATTTTCAATATGAGATCCAAAGAGCTATTAAAGCCATTATTAAGCTGAAAAATCAAAACAAACCCATCCGAGAGATAGCAAACATATTAGGCGTGGCTAAATAAACAGTTTGGAACATTATAAAAAAGAAAGAACACACCGGGGAAAAACACCAAAAGACCCGGAAGACCACGGGTGACAAATGTGGTGGATGACCGAAGAATTCTTTCCCTGGAGAAGAAAACCCTTTCACAACAACAGGTCAGATCAAAAACACTCTCCAGGAGGTGGGTGTATGTGTGTCAAAGTCAACAATCAAGAGAAGACTTCACCAGAGAGAATACAGACGATTAACCACAAGGTGTAAACCACTGGTGAGCCTCAAAAACAGGAGGCTGATTAGAGTTTGCCAAAAAACATCTAAAAAAAAAGCCTTTACAGTTCTGAAACAACATCCCAGGACAGATCAGACAAAGATCAACTTGTACCAAAGTGATTTGAAAAGAAAAATATGGAGAAATAAAGGATCTGCTCATGATTCAAAGGATTCTCTGCAACTTTTACTGCTGTTTCATAGAGAGCCTATTAACTTTTTCATTTGTTTGCTGGTTCAAGGGTTTGTCTGTGAAAGATAAAAACAAACTGCAAAACATTATCAAAATCTGCTCTAAAATTATTGGAGTTAAACAAAGAGACCTACAGTCTCTTTGGGAGGAGCAAGCGCTAAAGAAGGCTAAATGTATCTTCGGTCAGCCTCTCCATGCTCTGTCTTCTGGACGTCGTTTTTATGTACCCTTTCGGAAAACAAATCGTTTTGCCAACTCTTTTGTCCCCTCTGTCACTGAACTGTTGAATCCTGAAGGGAGTGTGTTTACTAAGTGACATCGACCTTTTTTAAATGTGTCCTTTTCTTTTAATTATCTGCATTGTCTGTATTGTTGGAAGTGACACACAGTGAGTGTTGTGATGTGTTTGTACAAACATCTGTCGGAGGTTGCAGCAAATCAATTGCCCTTAAGGGATCAATAAAGCTTTCTGAATCTGATTCAAAACATCCCACCTCATCAGTGAAACATGGTGGTGCAGCATCATGGCATGGGCTTGTATGGGCCAATGGAACTAGTTCCTTTGTATTTAATGATGATGGGACTGTTGACAAAAGCAGCAGGATGAATTCTGAAGGGAAAATGTCCCAAGAACAAGCAGGAACTGAAGACATTTACTCTCGAGGCCTGGCAGAACATCACCAGGGATGAAACCCAGCGTCTGGTGACGTCTGTGCCTTCTAGACTTCAGGCTGTAATTGACTGCAAAGGATTTACAACCAAATATTAAAAATAAAAAAAGTTTGATTTAGAATCGTTACTTTGTCCCATTACTTTTGGTTCCTTGAAAAGTGGAAAATCTCGTCTCTGCATTTGAGAGTCATTTTAAAGCGAGACACGGCAGGTGAAAGTATTGATTTTTAATGCAGTGGTCGATGTGGAGACTTTTTAATAGTTTTTTCCCTGAACATTTTATTTTGCATGTCAGAGTATAAAAATTACAACATTTAAACCGTACGATACTTATTTTTATGACATTTTGTGAGGCACAGACATCCTGGAAGTAGCAACAACATTGCTTTACAAAGCTGGTTTTCCCTCACGCATGCAAATATTAATAATAATAATAATAATGCATTAGTTTTATATAGCGCTTTTCTGGACACTCAAAGACGCTTTACAGTTGCACTATTCATTCACTCCATACTCGGTGGTGGTAAGCTACTATTGTAGCCACAGCTGCCCTGGGGTAGACTGACGGGAGCGAGGCTGCCAATCTGCGCCATCGCCCCCTCCGACCACCACCAACCACTCACTCCCTCACTGCATTCGCTAGGCTTCCTGGTGTTACCAAACGGTCTCCCATCCAAGTACCGACCAGGCTCTTCCCTGCTTAGCTTCCAAGGTCTGACGGGATTGGGCAGAGCAAAGCCGGTAAAATTGACATATTTTACGTCCACGTGTTGAAGGGTTCAGAAGATGGCGCTAAAACAAGGGAACATTTTACAGATTTCTTTCATGGTTAGCTTTTCAAAAATGAAACAAGATCCAAAATCCCTATTACACATTTTTGTTACTAATATGTCAATACAATAAAACCATAAAATTATATATTAGTAATGCTCAGCAATTGATATCTCTACCTTTGTTTTTGTTTTTTCCCCCTGCAGCGTCTCTCCTTAAATGCAAGGGAATCATCCTATTGTTAGATCGTACTAAAAAAAGTACAAGAAAAACAGTCCAACTTGATTTACCCGTGCAAAGTTTGGGAACATCTGCTCTGGTCTATTTTCATTTGTGTAAACTCGGCGAGGTGAGATGCACTATGTGGTAAAATCAGTCGTGTGCTCAAAGTTGCTTTACAATTCCGTGTGTTACTTGCACATACTCAATAGTGGAGAGAAATGTTTGTAGCTACAGCTGCCCTGGGGTAGACGGACGAAAGCGAGGCTGCCAATCTCCAACCACCACCAACCTCTCTACCATCTCTCGAGCCATGTTGTTGGACCTCTTTATCGAAACAGCCAGTACGTAGTGATCCAACAGAAAGCTTTCACGTGAAATGACAGAAAAATTATGTTCTGACATACATTCAACAAAAATATAAACGCAACACCTTTGTTTCTGCTCCCATTTTTCATGAGATGGACTTAAAGATCTAAAATTCATTCCAGATTCACAATATTACCATTTCTCTCAAACATTGTTCACAAATCAGTCCAAATGTGTGATAGTGAGCACTTCTGCTTTGCTGAGATAATCCATCCCACCTCACAGGTGTGCCACATCAAGATGCTGATCTGACATCATGATTAGTGCACAGGTGTACCTTATACTGCCCACAATAAAAGGTCACCCTGAAATGTGCAGTTTTTTGCTTTATTGGGGGTCTGGGGACTCAGAATCAGTCAGTATCTGGTGTGACCACCATTTTCATCGGGGTCTTGACCTGACTCCAGCTCGTCGCCGTAACAGACTTGAGTGGGCAAATGCTCACATTCGATGGCGTCTGGCACGTTGGAGAGGTGTTCTGTTCATGGATGAATCTCGGTTAGGGTTAGGGTTAGGTGAACATCACCTCATGTTTCAGCAAGATAATGCTAAAACCGGTGTAATGTGGTCCCGCCTCCTGGTCTTCGTCAGGACACGAGCTGCTGAATTTTGTAAAAGTTGTAAACCTGAATGAGGCGCTACTGATGCACTTGGAACAGCTGTGGCTTATAGACCAGTGTGGCCTATATACGTAAAAATTATATTCAGGTGCGCTCAAAAGCAATGGTCGGTAGTTAGCAAATAACTGATTAGCCCGTGTCGTGCTTTTAAACTAAAGTGTTGAACTCTATTCCTCTAAATGCTTTCTTTTGCTAACCCACATCAAACATATAGCTTTGTCAATGTGTATGCTAGTTACCCTGAAACGTTTCGCAGTGTGGCTTTAGATTCACAAGCTAGAGTAACTCTTTGTACTTATACTTACGCATGTTAAAGGCCTAAATGCATTAATAGCCTCTTGCAGGAATCGCAGGATATGTTTATATGGTACCTTGAGTTGTCTGCCATCGAAAAGTTGCATAGCCTCATGTATGTTGAGCGTTGCCATAGTTATGAGCCCTGTATTGAAAACAAAGTAATGTCACTGATAACCATCCGGTCGGGTTACAGACTGTGCTTTGCGGATAGTGTTTTGGAGAGAAGCTCGGTGCATGGACAGACAGTGAGACTTTTTGTCTTTGTGATGTTTTGGCTTGGAGTTTCTCTCTGTTTCGGGGCATCTGTCAGAGGCTGCTTTCTAGAAAGTGGTTTTGGGACAAGTACAAGCCCCTCTCTGTGTGTGCGTGCCAGAGATAACCACGGGCGATGCGAGGCTTTCAGACACGAAAATAAAACGGCATTCCAAAGAGAAGACTGCGGCAGAAGGATGGATGCGCCAGGATGGGGCGGGGCGGGGGTATCCCTAAAGCGCCTTACTCACATCACCTAATTAGTGATGGGCCGCGGTGGCATATTTTAAAGCAGAGTCAGAAGAAAACATAATTCCACATGCCCTTACAAGAACATAACCAGCTGCAAATGTTCTTATCTGCAGAAAGTTGAGATTCTTTGTATCAAATGGAGTTTATATCTTAGTTTCTAAGTCACAAAGTCTTGAGATGGCATTCATTCAAAACATTACAATATGTTGAATGAACTTTGTTGTCTGCAGTGTCAACACACATTGGAATTTGAGGATGGTTCTCTGGCTCATGGGCAGGGTGAGTATAATTACTTCCTTCATACTGTACCTCTCTTTCTCTCTATGTTCAAACTTGCGTGAGTTGATCAAAATCGACATTTCCTATACATTTCCAGAACAGACTACCAGAAATGTAACAGTCTCCATATTTATCAAGGACTTGACACTTTAAAAAAAAAAGGTCGGCCAAATGAGGGCATCGTACGAGGCACTTCCAGTAAATGATCACAGTACACACACTTAAAGTTGAAGAGCGCACCATTGTGTGGGGGAACAGCTTGTGTGCTTTATCAAATGGGTTCTTTCCCACGAGGACACACAGATTTTGAGCTGGATGGGTTTATTTGTATGAAAGGTCCTTGTGCCTTGGGAAAATAGGATAATGCAAAAACCCGGCAAATAGTCTTCTTCAGTTATTCCCATTTGATCATAGGGAAGGGTCCACCGTAAGGCTGTGAACAGTGCCAAGTATGTCAGGAGCTAAGATGGATCTGAAAAAAGTTCGAAACGTTGGTTGGCTTCTTTTCAGACATATACACGTGTTTTCTGGGTAGAAGGAACAAGAGGCGTGTGAACAGTTTTCCAGCATTTGAGGATGATTTTTTGTGTGTGTGTGTGCGCGTGTCATAAGAGTAAGAAATACCGTCCCCAGAGAGTCTGCATGCACCAAAGTTTATGAACCGGGTTAAGAGTGCATGCACCTTATCCCAAACCTTGGACGCAGTCCTGGAGAACGACCACATCCAAAGAGCATTGTGTAACCTTTCATCCAGCAGACAAAGTAGATATTAGTGCCTATCTGGCCTGTCAGTGACCCAGCTGCTATGCGGGGGATTAGTGTGGAGCCTTTACTTTACATCACAGTTTCCTCTGTGATTACCTTCTCGCTTTATTTGTGAATTTACAGACACACAAGAATCCATCTTGAACCTCTCCCACCTTCACCGTTTGGAACAAAAGCAAAATTGGTTCTGGGAAAAAAGACACTAATTAACACATAAACACACATAACCTTTTCCAAAACTACACACTGAACGGATTGGAAATGTTCTTGATCCGATGCTGCTCCAAACGTGCGATCTCTACCTGAACGATTCTAGCCGGCGTGGTCCCAGATTGATGTCAGTGCAAATGTTATTGGCACTGCAATATCAATCTGGCTCTTGCCAAGTTACCTCTATGACGCTCAAGTATCATTTGTTTTTTTTAGGGTTTCTGGTAGGTTTTCTGAATGGAACCATATAAATTGTTCCATTAGCAGAGAAAACCCATAGGAATTAAAAGGGAAAAGAGGCATTCGATTCTAATGAATGCGGACAGTTAACAAGTAGGCTAGTCCGGGAGACTTCTCAGAGTCTGTTAGCCTGCTCAGTGTATATTTCATAGCCGTTAGCGTTGGATCATACATCGCACATTTTGAACGATCCATTTTACAGCTGTTGAAAACCCATCAACCACATATTGGCGAGGTCAAAACCTAGTGAGAAATCATGAATGAATGTACTACAGACCTTTTGAGATTTGCTTTAAATGCAAATTGACATACACAAGTGCCCTCTGAGTTCAACGCTAACTCAAATATAGTCAAGTTTGTGCTTTTTGTAGGGTCACTAAACATCATCTCATAAGTTGTTAATGATACAGAAACCACAGAAATGATATACTGTAAGTCAGGGGTCCCCAACTGGTGGACCTGGGTCCAGATCCGGACCTCCAGACGCTTTAGTCCGGACCCCAAAGCCTTTTCATCCTCTCAATATACTTAATTTCTAAGATAAGATAAGATAACCTTTATTGATCTCACAATGGAGAAATGTTACATTCAGCTCTTAGAAACACTCAGGGTGTGCAAATAGGCAGGAAATGTGAAATAAACAAAATTAAATAGTAAATAGTGGTATATTATATACAAGGACTTTGTGGGGACAAAAAGTGTACACAGTAAATAATAATAAACAAACTACAACAACAACAACAAATGGTATAGTTGGTATCAGCAGTGCAGGTTTACATCATAGTGCAAGTGGTTGATAAAGTGACACAGGTAAGTTAAAGGTAAATTATTGATTCATTGATCAGCTCTGCTATGAAAATAAACAACCTGCGCTCATGTTTTAACATTTGCAAGAGCAATGACTGCCTATGTCCGGACCCTGGAGGAAAAAGCAAAGTTTGGGGACCTCAAGCTGATTTAGTCGGAGACCCCCTGCTGTAAATGATGAGGACAAAACATACCTCCCCGTAGCATTGCGCCCGTCTTCCCTATTCATTTGTACGGGGATAGAGCGCTAAATATAACTCGGATCCGGGATTCAGCAGATGTAAATGTGCGCATTTGTAGGAACAGGCTCAGGTAGCTAAAGGCGTTTTTGTGATTTCGACGAGAAAACCTACCAGAAGCCCAAAAAAAAAAAAAAAAGATCCCGAAGCGTCCTCGAGTCAACCGGGGATGGAAAGTAAAGGCGGCATGCGGACCAGAGTCACTGAAAGGTCAAATGCTCCATCACGCACTGACGCCAACCTATTTTTTCCCAACGAACCTTTAAAGCAGCCTTACAGGACACGTCACTGTCGCACAAAAAGAAAGAAAAGTTAATGAATGTGTTTTTTTTCTTTTTTTTTCTTTTCTTATGCTTTTAGCTCAAACTCCCATCCTTTTCTTTTTTCTTTCACACTCTCCAGAAGTACCGCTAAAACGCTTGTTAGAATGAGCCGAACACTTGTGTCTCGAAAACTCGTATGATTAATTCTTCATGCCATCTGAAGATCTGGCACTCCATAGATCAATCGCATCACAATCTACACTTTCCCTCAGATGCGAGATTTAAAAAAAAAGAGTATTTTAATCATTTTTGTTCCCCCTCGTGCCACAGTATTTTGCCACTCCGCTCATTTGAGACATGTCCCCCCTTTTCAAAACACGTTACCCCAGCATCTCGTCTTAATCACCGCTTCTACACCCCCCCCCCCCCCCCACACACACACACCTCCCCTCCCTCATTATACCCGCCTGCCGACAATTCTCCCTTTGTTAAGTCTTTATTTAATCTCGCTTCATTTTTCGCGAGCATCCCCTTAGTGCCTCTTCCCTCTCCTCCTCGCTAAATGGGAGCGCTGACCCCATTACGGGACGGGGTGCCCGGTGGGCGGGGCGAGGGCCTGCCGGATTGTTGCATCGCGGTGAATGGGATGATTAATGGGGATGTTAGGAGCGCCCGGTGGAGCGGCCCGGGATTGGGTTCGGGTCAGCGGCGGTCGTGCAAACACCTCGGCGCGCTCGGCAAACAGTACCGGAGGACATCGTCTTTATTCAGGGATGAGGGGCGCGGGCAAGGGCCGTAATAGGAGCGGCTGAGGGAGCAGGTAGAGGTGAAATGTGGACAGCAGCGTGGATTCCAGGTCGTGCGGAGGTGTCGCATTAAAGGCGTAATGCGGACAACTTTTGCAAAGCCTTCGTTTCTGAACTTTGTGACCTGTAGTAGCCTTGTGCATGCATTTATTTACTTAGAAAAAGCTCTATGCACAGAATGTTGACGAGTAACGCGAGCGTAATACTGTGATCCAGGGCGAATGGTAACTGAAATTCTTTTTAAATCACAGAAACGGCCTTAGTGATTGGAGACTGTACAAATACGTACTTCTATTAGCCAACGGCTTCCCGGACCTGTTTGAATGGAGCGTTTCATCCCCTATAAACATGAATGGTGAAGCCAGGCCCTATATATTAACCTCTTATATTTCAGGATTGTTGACATTGTGCCTCATTTCCTAGTTATCCAGAGTGTTGATGTCTGGAGATACTTTTTTTCTTAAATTCAATGCAGTTCTTATATTGAAAGAGCTTAGTGGCGCTAGGCTAGGGCAAGGTTAAAGCATTTCTATGGTATCAGTCAGCCTGCATTCAAAACAGTCTGGCCCACTCCACAGTGCACCTGAGGTAATTCACCTATAACGCCAGACTAATGATATATGTCTGTGTCGATAGAATACGTTTTGAAATATAACTGACCTTGTATCAAATGAATTACCGCATTTTGAGGGACTATTTTCTCGCAGATCACTCGTTAGCTTACAGCCATGAAGCTGATGCTACTCAAATATAAGTTATTTTAAATGCAAAATGGTTTCTATTATTCTATCGACACAGACATTTATATCGTTAGTCTGGCGGTATAAGTGATTTACCTCAGGTGCACTGTGGAGTGGGCCAGACTGTTTTTAATGCAGGCTAACTGATACCATAGAAATGCTTTAGCCTAGCACTAGCCTAGCGCAACTAGACTCTTCAAATATAAGAACTGCATGAAAGAAAGAAATATCTCCAGACATCAACAACACTCTGGATAACTAGGAAATGAGGCCCAATGTTAACAATCCTGAAATATCCCTTTAACCAAGTGCATTTCCTCCATTTCCTTTTCGTCACATTTTTGCCACATTTTCATTGCGCTTCGTCACCTTCCTGTCACACTTTTTTTGAAGAGGCTTTCAGATTTGGGTAATGCCAAACTGGAGAAAAAAATGTGCTCGATTCAGGTGGGGGTTAAGGAGTTGCAGTATTAAAAGGTATGGTTTGTATCCCAGTTAAGTTAAGGTGGAGGTTAAGAGGTTAAGTACAGTTTTATCAGGAACACCACTCCTCCACGGGGGGCGCCATTTTTCTCTTTTGCTGTATCTGAAGTCGGAGCACTCTGGTCTTCTCAGAGTTTACATGTGGTGGTGATTACCAGTTCAAGCAGCAGAGCAGGGAGCTGCTGAATAATAACTTACAAATGGTACACTTTTTCACAGGATGTAAATACTTCACCAGATAGTATGTGTTTTTACATGTACACATTTTAGCCCTGAAGCTAAAAGCTAACGCTAAATGGTCTCAACGTAGGCTTTTCCACCTACATTAGGCACTCAAAGCACTTTACAGCAAAGAACCTCTCACCCATTCATACACAGGAGGCAAGGTGGGTGAAGTGTCGTTGTGCCCAAGGACACAACGACAGCGTGCACCTTCAGGAGGTGGGATTCGAACGCCTGACCTTCCGATCATGAGACGACCCACTCTACCATCTGCGCCACCTTCGTCCCGACATGGACATCACAATCATGGACATCACAATCTGAACAAATTAAAATGGAAAAACACTTGGCTCGAAGTTTATATTAGTTTTCTACTGTTTAATTAGTCTTATTCTATTTTTAAACTATGTTAACATGTAGTATTCGTTATAATAATAATAGATTTAATTTGTAATGCGCTTTACATCTGAAAAAAATAAAATAAAAGTCCAACACTGGCTAACAGGAAGTCATCCAAAAATATTTTGTGCACAGATCACTATATGCAAATGATAATAGAAAAATAGATCTAACAGCACGGCGGCTGAGTGATTAATGTGTTTGCTTTACAGCTTTACAGTAGGTTCAAACCTTTAACTGTGTGTGGACTTCACCGTGTGTCTGGGTGGGTGGGAATCCTCCGGGTGCCCATCAACCTAACACAGTGATTTTCAAGCTTTTTACACCAAGCGAGGTCGTTTATCAAGACAGGTGCTGAACGGCGAGCTCAAGCTGCAAAGAGGTATTTTGCTATTTAAGGGCATGTTGCACCTAATTTACAGTTTGAAATGGCCAATCTTGCCGTCTAACCAGGCTGAAGTATTCACGTGCGTTACACAACCAAAAAAGTCAAAAACATATACAACATTCCCCCCGCTTCTTATTGCATGATACGCCTCTAAAGTCGACTGGCTTTTATTCTCTGCAGCTTGAATCCCTATGTGTCTCTTGAATTGCATCATGGTTTATGTCTGGCTGCCTCCGCTCCCCTCACAGAGCGCACTGGGAAGCCCTTTAACACTTACCTGTGGTCAACATCACCAATCAGACCCACACGGTCCTGGACACAACACATCCGCAGGCTATCAACCTAAGGCTCTCCCATAATACCAGGACTTAATACCCACCGAAGCTGCAGTCTGGACTGAAGCCTTTCAGATGTGTTGGACTTGAAAGATGTTTTTAATGTGTCACAGAACTCCCAAGACGGGTGTTTCCAAATTTATACATTTTATTTTCCAAATGCATGTCTCACTGTATGTATGTAAATATTGATTGACAACGGTAAATCACATGACGCTCAGCTATTTACTGAGCATGTTAACATGGACACTTTTGAGTCATATTATAAGCGGAGGCGAGTAGCGTAGCCCAAATGTTTACTCAAGTAAGATGTCTGAGTAGGCTCAATGACTCAAACGATTACTCAAGTAAAAGTAAAACAGTATTTGGAGACATTTTTTTACTTGAGTGTGAGTACCTGAGTAACTGTGTAATTGAATTTTCAATGATGCAATACATTGTGTGAAACAAAAAATTAAATCATGTGAAATGCATGATTTTCCAAGAGAGAAATTCCAAGAAAATGGCATGACGATACGGAAAAACTAAATTATTCAAATTAAACAAGGAGCACGAGGTGAACTACATCTATTTTATGATCAAAATGAAGCATATGCTGCATAAATATTGACTCACAGTGGGAAAACTAACAACTATTTTTTCTCAAGTAAGAGTATTCATAGTTTTACTCAAGTAGAAGTAAAAAGTACTGTCTGATAAAGCTAGTCTAAGAAGTACAATTTCTTCAAAAAGTACATGCAAATGGTCTCAACTTATATAGCGCTTTTCCACTTACATTAGGCCCATTCACACACCAGTGCACACAGGCACTGGAGGCAAGGTGAGGGAAGTGTCTTGCCCAAAGGACACAACGACAGTGTGCACATTCAGGAGGCGGGATTCGAACCCTCGACCTTCTGATCATGAGACGACCCGCTCTACCATCCGCGCCACCGTCGCCCATGTGTGTTTCCCAACTCTTCTCAAGCCTCTGCTTTTGGACACACCTTCAACCTATCATGGCCGCCCAGACCCCAAAATGTGTTTCATACCCTGCAATCAATTCAGAGAAACATTCAGAGAAAACCGCTGGATTCACCTGATTCAAAGCTTGCCCCACAAAAACTATGATACTCCCAGATAAATCACAGGCGGAAACTGCATTTTTAGACAAATTTAAACTCTTTAGAGCTGGCTTTGAAGTAATTTTTTTGGTCTGCATAGGATTTCATATTACAGAGTTGTTTTTACCCGTTGACCTATTGTTACGCAAGAAAAAAGTAAAGGAGGTACTTATGTTTCAAACGTTTGCCACCTAAAGAAGAGAAGTGTTGTGGGAGCTCTGGTCACCGATCCAGCCGCAGAATCTGTGTTTGACTCACTAACAATACAGAAGTGTTAACACAGAAACACTGGATTTATTCACAAAGTTGTGTTGATTTTCTGCATGGACTGTAAAGCTAACAATCAAAACCCATCAAAACAATTTATCAACAGTCAATACAAACCCGTCAGGCCCTCTATTGTTTCCTCCAATAATACACCGGAGCCTTTGAAGCCGCACATGGGCGATGAATACCAACGACGCTACTGCCGGAGGTGTTTATGCGAGCGTCGGAAATGTGCTTGTAAAATGTCCCCACGGCGTCCGCTGAGTTCGCCTTGATTTCATTGTGCCCTGTTCATTCCCTCTCACGGCGGGACCCTTCCTCTTGTGCGTGCGCCCCCCCCCCCCCGCCGCCCCAGCCTCCATACAAACATGCCCCGCGCGTCTGCTTCGGCCACATGTGGACAGCTGATGACAAAATGGATTCCACTCATTCCGCCGTGATGAGAGACGATGGGAGACCGAGGCCCCCAGAGTTTCCCACATAGACTATTCTGTGGAGCACCGCCACAGAATCAACACCGCCCGCCACATACTGCGTTTCCTATTTTTATTTTTTATTTTTTTTAAACGCCATTTAAAAACATGCATCGTATAGAACCGCTGCAGCGGTCAATTCGACTGCGGGGAGGGGGGTTTAAAATGCGGCAGCCCTAGTGTTAAGCTCAGTGGCGCAAAAAGAGCATACGCAATATATGCCTTGCATAGGGGCGCCGAAAGGACGGGGCGCCAATCACCCGGCTCACATTAACTACGGTCCGGGTTCGGTCCTGATCCGGCCCGGGTTTGCCCCAAACTACCACTCACAGTGAGTCAACACACTAATGCCCCAGTGTCACTGGTAATGGAGAAATGTTTACATTTACGACGTTACGCTCGTGTGCAGGTGGTAAACGAGACCAAATAAGTAGTGAGCGGACAGATTTTATTTTGAAATACACCGGATCTTCCTCTCTCACGAGACCTGACTTCCTGTTTGGCTCGTGTTTTTCTGTCAGCTTGATCCGTTGAGGCTCCGGATGGCCTCGGTAGCCAGAGCCGGACTTCGCGGAGCTGTGTGAGTGTGCACATTGGTTTTAATGACTTTCTAAGTCCGTACCAGACCTTTACCGGATTCAGTGTGAGCTGGGGGTTAATCTGGTTAAGGTGATGTGTCGGTCGCGAACGATCCGGCTCTTTTGAACGAGTCTTTAGTGAACGATATGAACGGGTTCGCGGAGGTGAAGTATTTTTTTTTATTCCTCTTTGGGGGAGAGGCGTCACTTTAGTTGTGCTTTTTTTGCAAAACCAACGTCACTGCTGGAGTGAGGCGGAGAGAGGAGAGTAGGATTGGCAGAGGGACAGTTTGTGAACGCACGACCGCGGGACGTGAGCGCGGCCTGCGGGGAAACGGTTTCAGAGCGCCGCTCTGGGGAAACGGTGCGCCTGAACGCTCCCAGCGCCAGCGCTCTCCTGGGCCATAGGAGAGAAAAAGGCGCGCGGGGTCCGTGAGTGACGAGGCGGCTACAGGAGCCCCGTCACTCACATCTTCCACCTGTTAACTCGGCTCCGCTCCGCTCTTGGCCGCCTCCGAACGGCAGCGGCGTCACCGCACACTGTCTCCTCCTCAGTCCGCCCCAGTCATCTCCACCGCAAAGGAAAATGAAGCACTGATTTGGGGAGGATTTGATCACTTTTACCACAGAAACGGCTAATAAATGGATCAAAATGGTTCCGAAGCGGTTCACAAGTGGAACCGGACCCGGTACGTGCTAAACCGAAACAGTTCAATACTGTACGTGTAACCCCATATGAGTTAAGCATGGCAAAGGGTGAGTTCAAAACTGACATCAAAACTAAGATGTTACGGGATACAACTTGATGAAACTTTTGGATACACTTTTCCAAAGGATTTCCACAGCCTTCAAACCCCACTTCTTCTCAGCGGCGAACGCGCACTAAATGACGGCGCACACCGAACAGAAGTCTGGTCTGATGTCTTGTTCTTGTAATAAAGTGTGAATTATGTGGACGTCCCATAAATCAGTCTTCTTTCTCGGTTAATTAAACGCATTGTATTCACTGTCTGCACTGAATTAAATGTTTCCATGAAGGTCGAAAAAGGCAACACTGACTTTAAAAAAAAATGAATTACACTTCTCCCTCTGCACTAATGCACTAAAATGAATGGTCATGTTTCAGGTCTTGCCTGTCTTCAGAAATCTTTCAATTCAAGACAGCGCGTCCCTCAAATGTAAAAGGAAATTACATAATAACATTGTATAGCAGTGTAGATGATTAGTCTTGGTATTAACTATTGAAACTTGGAAAGTGAACAAGACATGATATATTACACAAGACAGTTCATATCATTTTTGAAAAAGCTTCAGCATACTGTCGGAGATTGAGATTAGTCAATTGTGCCATACTGCTTTTGTGCATGTTCAAATAAAATCCCCCCTCCTGGAACCGCCACCTTAACGGGGTGGAGGGGTTTGAGCCTGAATGATCCTGGGAGCTCTGTTGTCGGGGACTTCGTGCCCCTGGTAGGGTCTCCCATGGCAAACAGGTCATAGGTGACGGGTCAGACAAAGAACGGTTCAGAAGTCCCTTATGAGAGACCAACAGGCCCGGTTAGAACCATGAGGCCGTCCTTCTGTGGACCCACCACCTGCAGAAGGGGCTATAGGGCCTGGTGCTATGTGATTTGGGCAGCTCCAACAGCTGCCCCCACGACCCGGCAACGGACAAGTGGGAGAAAATGGATGGATGGAAATAAAATCCTTTTTTTTCTCATTCCTGACACTCACTATATGACCTCTAGGAATCCTCCAAAAGAGCTGCACGAAGCCAGAACTAATCCAGGACCAAATCCGGTTGAAAAAACCTCATATCAATACTGACCAATGAAGACGGGGACAAATTACAGGAACCAGGTCTAAAGGACCTCTTAGTAAACATGTGCCTTTGGCCCTATACAGGTACTACACAGCTGGATTAGAGGGTCACTTTGGGGTTAACCCTGGTTTTTGGTGCTAAGAGCAGGGGTCGCAAATGTTTAAAGTAACACAGTCAGAGTTTAGCATTGTGACAGAAGTTTAAAAACTAAAAAACATCTGACCGACCTGCTCTGATGCAAATGAAATCCTCATGAAATGTCCGTTTGTTTAATAATCCAATATCTATAGTGAGCCGTCAGGTCTTTTTTGAAAAAAAAATTTATAAAGCACACACCGGGAAGTGTTCAAGGATTGCAGGAAATAAAAGCTCTGCACTGTAGTTCTATTTTAGCCTGGCTAACGCCAGACTAAAATCACAAGTGATATTTAGTCTGGGGACCACCAATTCATTTACTCATAGGAGAGGTGTGGTTTACGATTGAGAGCGAGCTCAGAGATCCACAGGAATTTCAGAGTGTAGGGCCCTTGGTATATTCTACTTTGAGGACAAAATGTTCTCAAAGTAGAACATTGCATTGGTGCACTACACAATATCACACAACACAATAAAACCTAATAGATCTCCCGTTTCTCCCTGCACTATGTAGTTCTAATACGATGCCATGGTCACACATGGGCCTATAAGCGCTCATTTCGGAATCACGGCACATCCTGGGCTCCTGCCTCCATAAATATTCCGGATAGCGGACGAGAGCACCTGTTCACGCTTGATCCCAGGTCGGCCGAGGTTTGCATGCATGGGCTAGACTTTTCATTTTCTTTGACTGACCGTGATAATCCACTTAGCAGGCAACTTGTGCTTCCTCCCAGCGCTTGGCTCCGTTTCCACAAAGCATCTTAGCATTAAATATCATCTCCGGCTCTGCTCTATCTACGAGAGCCAAACATTTTTTTTTGTTTTTTTTATGAAATAGAAGGGAAGAAGTGTTTTTTTGCAAAACATTTGGTTTGTTGTTTTGGCAGGACTTGGTTTACTGTTGACCTGTGACCTTTGTCTCGATAGCCACGTGATGAAAGAATTACGGCATCTTGTCCCTCCCCAAACAATTAGCTGGCCGATGTATTTTCTAATCTGCGCTGGCACAGTCACACTCAGCTGTCAAACGGGATGCTTCTAAAGGATTAACAAATAAGATTTAAATGGAAAGCTATACTGACTATTATATACAGGGATGCTCCAGTGCGGCGTAAAATGAGGAATACACTGGGAATGACAATTAGGAGGCAAGAATAGTGTGTGCAATGGGGGGAGAGATTACGTGTAACCGGAGCCAGTGTAGACGACTTTACAAAAAGGATATAGTATTTTGTCAATAACACCAATCAAGGGAAGCACAGACAGAGAAGCCTGCCGAGCGCTCTCTCCGCATCTGAGGAATAAAATAAAGTTTCTGCAGCAGCAAAGTTGAATGCAGGACACGGCTCCAATTTGCGTGATTTGAGTTAAAAATGCTGTGCAGTGCCGCACAATGCGGGACATCTGGTCATGCTATGGCCGCCTTGGAGGACGATGGTTTGTGTGTAGAATATGGATACAGCTGCTGAGTGACAGGTTGTACAAAGAGAAAGCCCTGAACCACACTCAAAACATCTAACCTTAGATACAACATCGAGTTCAGAGCTATGCTATTGCTGTAGTTTTTCCTCAGAGGGTTTGTGAGCTGCAGATGTGCTTATTGTGTTGAGGCTAAATGCTAACATATGCTAACATTTTGAGCAGCTCGAACACCGACGCAGACTCTGTTGACATGACAAACTGTAAAAATCCCAGACATAACCTCTTCTGTTACATATTGTAGTTGGCCAATAGCATAATTCCACTTCGATCTTCAAAATGGCTGGCTTAACTATGCGTGAAGTCATTGTATATTGTGTATATGTATAATATGTATATTACCAGACTTGGAGACACTCATCCATGCATTTGTCTCCAGCAGGTTAGACTACTGTAACGGCCTGCTCACTGGCCTTTCTAAACGAGCTGTTAGAGCTGCAGAACATCCAGAACGCTGCTGCTCGAGTCCTGACAAGAACCAGGAAATACGACCATATTAGTCCAGTGCTCCGGTCTCTGCACTGGCTTCCTGTCTCTCAGAGAATAGAATTTAAAACCGCTCTGCTTGTGTACAAGTCTTTTCATGGTTTAGCACCGACATGTTAGAGCCGTATGAACCATCTCGGGCCCTGAGAACTTCAGGGAGGGGTCTCCTGGTGGTTCCCAGAGTCAGGACTAAACACGGTGAGGCTGCGTTTCAGTTTCATGCAGCTAAAATCTGGAACAGTCTTCATGAGGAGGTGAGACAGGCCTCAACTCTGACAATGTTCAAATCCAGGCTGAAAACTGTTTTTTACCCGAGCATATGAAAACTGAAAGTATTTTATCTGCACTCTTGCCTTTTACTGTAATTGATGAATTTTTATGTTGATGTTTTATTGATTTGATCTGTTTTCTTGTAATTTTATGCAACTGTGAAGCACTTTGAATTGCCTTGTGTATGAATTGTGCTCTACAGATAAACTTGCCTTGCCTTGCCTATGTCAAATAAGCCAAATAAGAACCCCTTGCTGTTCATTCACACCCGGTCCAGACTACACCATTCTTTACATTCTTTGACAGAAGAAATCAAAAGTTTGGTGCCGTTGCATAACTTGGCAGAAACAGGCGGCCAGACTATTCAATTTTTCATGGCCAAATAAAAGAGGAAAAAAAGGAATAAAACAAGGAAGGAGCACCGAGACAGAATGGTTTATCGCTGTCTGCTGCAGACTTTTTGGGGAAATAATTCTCATATTTAGCTTGGTTAAGGGTTGGATTGGACACGGCTGCTCAAACATGCCATTCTAAAGTTCCAAGACATTACGAGCAAGGCGTTATAAGTAGAGAAAGAAGTACATAAGTTGCCTGCATCTTTTGTTGAATAATTTACTCGTCTTTGCTTCCCTTAGCTCTGTCCACAGTGCACATCCAGTCCTGGTGCAGACAAACAAGTCAGATTTGTTATGTTTTATTCTCCACAGTGCCAACCAAAGAGAGGTTTCTGCGCCGAGTCTCTCACAAACCCCTAAACTCCACTCGACAGCGCAGAGCTGCTTATGAATGCAAGTAAAAGTTAACATTCTTTCAATCGTAGAGATGAATATTATACTTGGCTGAACAGCTTAATGTTTACTGTTGGTGCAATTGCGGGGGAAGTGTCTGGAGAGAGGGTGGTGATGGGAAGACTAAGACTTAAATGGGGTAAATAGAGCTGAACAGGGTAAGGAAGTAGGCTACAGGTTACTTAATATGATGGTGGTGGAGCAGTGGACAGTCAGAGGGCTGTGCTCTTAAAGTGTCAGGAATTCATTTTTGTTTTCAGTCATTTTTTAAACTTTTGGCAGGAGTTAGGTCTCTGCTTTTGGATAGTAATATTCCTCAAAATCATAGGGGTCCAGAGGTATGATGGAGGGTCGAATTGACTCAAGCTAACGGTAGCGCCACAATCCGCACTGTCCGGCAGGAACTTGAGTGAAAGCAGCATAAAATCTTGGGATATCCATGAACAGTTTTGCCCCTCTGCCCCATGGATCGATGACAGCATAAAACCTTTTGGAGGTTCACAGGTCAAATGCTAGCTTTAGCTTTGCTGCTAGCACAAATGCCTAAAGCTACTGCTGCATCTTTCTAATTATTAAAGTGCTTTTCCGGTGATTTAAAGTATCCTTCAAACTCCTGCTCACGCTGGAATAAGTGGCGGAAACCACACTTGCTTGGACTTATCCTAAAATGCACAAGCTAACCTTTTTTCTTCCATATTTTGCTGCTGTCACCGATGAACGATGTGTCTCGTTAGCATTACACTGACGCCTAAAATGAGCGTATTTCATCATATTCCCCTCACCAAGTAACTAGTACCTCCAGGAATGGAACCGGAAATCACTATGTGCGGGTTGGGGAGCTACTGTTAGCTTCATTCTAACGTCGTGCACGGAGTCAACCGGGCCCAAACCAGACGTCGCTTTAAAACAAATAGGCTAGTACAGGCTAGTTGTTGTAAATATGACTCCATCTTGTCCCTGACAGGTGTAACATGCTCATCCCCACTAATTGGTATGTTTGGAATGCATAAGCCTATGGAGAATAGGTTTGGGTTGCGTACCTATGTTCCCCGGGTGCGGACATTTTTTTTTGTAGGCGAGTTGGTACGTACGTCAACCAATCACAAGTCATGAGAGTGAAACGTCAGACGTATAACCCTGACCCTGCCTTGTAGCCACTAACCTTACGGATAGTGGGCTGGTGCCTAATCTTAATACATACATGTTCCCCTACTTCTACTGACAGGGAAACATAGATACCGGGGAACATAGGGCTCACCCTATAGTTTTCGACCACCGTTAACAATTTAAACTTCATTAGCTTTATCAAATGGTACAGTAAATAGGGATTTTTATAGACAATATTATAAGTGTCTGCAGTGAGTATTGTTCTGTGTTGAACTACTTTTGACTTTTAACCTCTTAACCCCCACCTGAACAGAGTTTGACCCTAATCTAAAAGCTTCTCGACTGGAGCTCACAGACTATAGGCCAGAGTAACGTCTCATTTGAAAGCTAAGAACTATATAACTCCTCTAAGTTCTTCCTTGTTTTTGTCATCGCTGCTTTTTTGTAGCGTTTTGTGTTTGTGGTGTGTGTGTGGGTAATGTAACCGCAATCAGGCCACAAAAATATGACCAAAACGTGTCAAAAAAGCAACAAAAACGTGATGAAAACACAAACAAAAAGGACAAAACCGTGACAATCATAACGAGGAAGAAGCGTAGGGGAGTTTTGTAGGTCTTTCAAAGGAGGCGTTACTCTGTAATGTTCAACTGGAGAAACTGTTTGGTTAACGCGGGGCTTAAGAGGTTAATAGGCTCTGCGCACAGAATGTTTTTGGCTAACGTCCTGTTGGCCAGTCCATGGTAAAGGCTACTTCCTGCCCAGCATTCCAATGTAACATAAAATAGGATAACAGAAGAAAACTTAAACAGACGACATGGTGAGTTAGTTTAATAAACATTTCTTCCGACTGTGTACCTATTTGACCATTTGTTAGCATTAAATGAACGTTAGCCTTTAGCTTCAAGGCTAAAACACTTGCAGTTATAAACCCTGAATCTCTTCTGGTAGTATTTACACCCTGAATAAAGTTTGAACATGTTGTAAGCAATTATCCAACAGCTGCTTGTTTTCTGCCACGCACTGTTTAAATGTTTATTTCGGCGCGACATGGCTTGCTCTTCATAAAACTAGGACAGGAAACAGACTTTATCCTAGGCAGTTAGAAGCATTTTGCCGTGACACGTCCCAGAGCCTATTGTCTTCCGAAGCGCTGCCTGTACCGAGGTTATGTCAGGCCATAGCTCTGATAACTGACTGGCTTGAGGCTGCGTTTCCCTCAACAGTACAACACGAGTCGATACTATACTCGCGAGTAAACCCTGGCCTTCAAAGTGGCTAAATGAAGAAGGTTGGGAGTTTTTCGAATTCCAGCGCAGGGTTAATGAGACTGTCAGACAGGAGCAGCAGTGTGTTGTTCAAAAGCAGGTCAATAGCAAAGAGATGAAAATATGTGATGCAACAAAGTGTCAGTTTTGCATAGGAAGAAGCCGGCACGATGATGTAAGGCACTCACTGAAACGTTAAAGCCCCTTTCTACCCCCCCACCCCAAAAAATATTGTTTCAAAGTGATGGATACTCAGCTCGACGTGCACTGTGTGGCGCAAACGTCAGATAGGATTTAAGGAGTTTGGGGAGTTTTTTCCCCCCTCTTTTTTTCATTTCAAAGAGCCATTATTCAGGCTTGTTGAGCTTTTTTTTGGGACATCTGAGCATTGGTGTTTCTTTTATCATTGAAAGCCACACTTTGTAACATTGCAACCAGTGAATAGAATGAAATACAAAAAATACCTTTAAAAAAAATCTCTTTACTATGAGCTGGCTCGTCTCCTCGGACCCGATTCGTAACTTTGCTCGGAGCGGGACAAATGATAAAAAGAAAGTAATTCAGATCTAATCTTTCTGTCCTAATTTCCTCCTTGTTTTCGCACACAAAACACCACTGCTGCCTGAGGAGGGTGCAAAGCGGGGACTGGAATGAATGCGGTGATATGATATGCTCGGTAGTTAGGGCCATTGGGCACTGAAAGGAACAAGCGAGGGAACAGCGTCTTTCATAGTAGCCAACAATAGAACGCCGCAAAGCATCATGGGGTGTAAACCACGTCAAACAAGCGCTCATTTCGCACGAGTCGCTTTCGATAGTCAGTCGTCGAAAGTTTTCTGCTACAAAACAGGTTCCAACGCCGAGGACCTGAGCACGATACAGTGGGCGGCATACGCCTTAGTTTGGCTTCCAGTCCACCATTAAACTGGCCTGTGCGAATCGGACTCCAGATATCCACGTTGGTTGCCGAAGGGGGCATTTTTCACCCCATTTCCAACACCCGGTAAGATCCGCAACACGACAGGATCGGAAAGAGAATGGGCCACACAAAAAAACGGACAAGGCAAAGTGGTGGAAATATTTATGTGGACGAGGGAAGCAGATAGAGGGTAGCAGGTACATTTATTCTCTGCATTTTTGTTGGTCGGAAAAAGATCCTACGTCCGAGAATGGCAGCGCTCTCAGATGTGGAGTTATCGAGGCAGCAGCTGAACATCTCCAACCAAACAGCGTGCCCAACTATTCAAAGGATGAAAAAGACTTAAAAGCCACCGAGAAGGCTCATCATTACAAGATGTCGAAATCGTAGACGAAATCATTTGTATGACAGCACGTCACCATGCGCGGTTTTGTTTGTCGACCTGTAGAGTTGGCTATTCTGAGACACCCCGGCAGATAAACAAACAAAATCCAGATCAATTCTCCTGCCGCTGTTTCCTTTGTATACATACCACTGTCTGTGGGAAACCGCGCGAACAATCGAAAGAAAAAGTAATCCAGTTCTGTTTATGTCGAGGCGCCGTTCAGAAATTCCTGGTTGGTCACGAACGCCCATCTCCTGCTCGCACTACAAAAGGCAGCGTTATCGAAAGTGGCATTGTTCTCCACCTCCGCAGCAAACAGCAATCATGATTATTCTCACGGCTATTGGGGATGATCAAGACAGACATCTCGCAGATAGGATTCATAACAGATTGCATTGTTCCTTTGTCACCGTTTCCCGCCAGCGCGGATGAGTCGGACATATAGAAGCAACTCATCAAACAAGCGAGGTGATCCAGCAGTCTGTCAGCAGGCCATACTGCACCACTGTAAACTGTCAGAGCTGCGGCGATGTCTTTTACTGGCTCTATTAGATTAGAGTTAACCCAGCTCCTAACCAATAAAGCCCCGCCGCAGCATCCGCCATTGATCCACGCCGCGGCTGTTTGCATAAGGGCTGGTATTTGCACAGGAGCGGGAGATTTAGGAGGGGGGCTTTTACCGACCCACAAAATGTCCAGTGAATTATGACGCGGGCTCCATCAGCTGCCGCGGGGTAAGCAGAGGACAGTGTATCTCTATGATGCTATCTCCCCATCCCATCCGTCACGTCACGTTCCTGCCTGGCCTCGTCCTTATGTCTGTGTGCGCTGCGCCTGTTAAAGTGCCACCTAAACAGAATGTATTGTGGTGGCATTTCTTCATCTTGGCTTTAAGTGCAGCGCTGACTGCAGAAGGCACATCTATAACGGCTGACAGCGGGCCCACCCCTGCATTAGCACTCTAATTGAATAGCAGTAGCATCTGCTCCAGCGCCTCTCCATTAGCTTCTCTAATGACGGTCAATGGAACTCCGCACGAACTAGCATTCTTTTTAATATTCATGTTTGTTTTTTTTACGCAACCTTTACGTAACGGGGGAGGGGGGGGGCCACGTTTTGGCATACGTGTGTGTGGGTGCAGCGCACGTGAGAGTGCATGTGTGGACTTGAGCTCTGTTCTCTGTAGTTTGCCTCATTATGAGAGAGCTGTTTAATGTTGTTCTCCCAGTGGAGAGAGAGGAGAGAGGGGGCTGTGAGATACTGCAGAGAGACTCCTGCTCCTGTACACAGTCTGATCAGCAGCATTTCTCTGTGTGCTTCACAGGGTACACGTCTGCGCAGGGAAAATGTCGATACCAATGTACACTAATACATGTGCTCAATCGACACGTGTTCCCCAGACACAATACACCTGCTTCTGCACAGAGTCTGAAAAGCAGCATTTCTCTGAGTGCTGTAGCTGCACTGCTCAGTAACAACAGTTTACCTAAAGTGCATATGACAGGTTTTAAACCCTTTGGAAAATATAACTTATTTAGATGGATAACATCTGTTGTAAGTCATAAGTCATCATTTCATTTCAGTGAAGCAACAATTTAATGAAGAAAAGCTGGGAAGAAAAGATTTCTATTTTAATTTTTAAGCTACTGACAGGAATTGACATAGATAGAGATAAAGTTCCATAGCAGTTTGACTCACTCATTTCTATGCCACTTCCTGTCAGTCTCCAATAAGGAAGTGAAACTATAAACCATCATATAAACGGTCAAACTAAAGAAAGCGGAGTCATTTATTTTATTTTTTCGCAAAATCTTCAATATAATTGTGTTCACTGTGTTTAAGCAAAAATGATGTCTAATGTGTCATATGCACTGACTTGAGTCGAGCTTTTTGAGGATCTGTACTTGACGTCAGCAGTATCAGTAATAAAAGAGTAAATATTGACCAAGTGTCTTCTTTATTTTAGAGGCTTTTAAAACGCACACTCCAGAACAACAGGTGGCGCTGTGCAGACGAACAGTCAATGTCCCTGACTCACAACTGCACTCGCGACAAGGAGGAAGGTTTGTCCCATTATGTTCAATACAGCAAATACTTGAGTGCTTTGATCTCCTCCGGTCACAAGCTACACGTCTAATACATGTGCTCACTCTACATATACGCCTCCTCCCGTACACAGTCTGGGCAGCAGCGCCCCGGTGTACCCTACAGCTCCACAGGCTACACGTCTGCGCACAAAGACATGTCGATACCGTGCGCGGTCTACTGCGTGCGTGCATGTGTGAGTGATTCAGGATGAGTGATTCTGGTCTGATCCCACGCACATTTCCCGTGACCTACAGCTCCACAGTCTGTTTATCCGTCAGGGCGCCAGACATATACACACCTGTTCCTCTCCACAGTGGGACGTCGCAGCGCTTCTACCAACGTGTCAAAGCGAGCGGCAGAGAGCGATACGTTCACCTGCTCAGTGCGCGGCGTGCGTAATCATCGCGTCTCTCTCTCTCTCCTGCAGCCCTCTCCGCTCCACTTGTCTGTACACTGCAAGCATGTGCGAGTGCACCTGTACAACCCGCCTCCACGTGCGCACGCTGACGCTCCTGCACAAACCAACACAATGATCTCGGGCCATCCCTTTTGGAGAACAGCGGGCAGATGAAACATCCAGGCGTGTGAAAACCCCGTCCCATCAATCGAATCAGCTGGATTTTGGATTCAGCGTAGAGATGTTAAAGGCGCACTGCGTAACATTTTCCACCGATACAAAACATGCCCCCAATGACCAGCTCGACACAGAACATGCTCGTTTTGCAGTGGGTAATCAAAGAATGGATTTGGATTAAGAATATTTAAAGGTGCATTATGCAACTTTTTATGCGAAAACGCAGCTGGACCAATAATTATTTTAGGGTTTCTGGTTGATTTTCTCTGCTGGTGGATCTGTCTCCATGGCTACGTGTACATTCCATTCTGTAAAACTATCAACACTTCGAACTTGGTCCTGGAGCATTGTTGACGCCACCGGGATGGAAAGCAAAGGCGCCAAGCTAACCACCCACACAGCCACTGGGTCACTGATGCGCACAAATATAAACTTTTCTTTTTCACATAAACATTTGCATAATGCACCTTTGAATCTCATATTTGGCTGCCTTTAATAATGATGCATCGGTTTTATATAGCACTTTTCTGGACACTCAAAGACGCTTCACATTGCACTATTCATTCACTCCATACTCAGTGGTAGTAAGCTACTATTGTAGCCACAGCTGCCCTGGGGTAGACTGACGGAAGCGAGGCAACCAGTCTGTGCCATCGGCCCCTCCGACCACCACCAACCACTCACTCACTCTCTACATTCGCTAGGCTTCCTGGTGTTACCAAACGGTCTCCCATCCAAGTACCGACCAGGCCCTTCCCTGCTTAGCTTCCAAGGTCTGACGGGATTGGGCAGAGCAAAGGCGGTATGGCCACAATGCTTTAGTCTAGTTTAGTTTATTTGTTTATTTGAGCAGTATACATTCTGCTCAAAAGGAGTGGGCTGAAGCAAGAAGCTTATGAGCGCCTACCCCCAAATTCAGTGCAATAAAAGTACATTTCACAATGGTACAGAAGGAACAAAACAAGAAGACCTCATCCAAAGAGAATGTGATACATTTCAAGCAGCTACATTAGCACAAACCAACTTATAAACTTACAATATTTTAACAGTTTTATATAATGAATTGAAACGAAGCACAACAATGATCTTGTTTCATGTACGATGTCTAGTACAAAGCATACTAGTCATCATCTCCATGGAGACGGTCTGGAGACGCCGCTGCGCCTAGTGAAGTTACAGTCAGGTCTGAGGAGAGTTGGGCCGCTCACACCAAACACATATTTGTTTGGTCATTTTAGGTATTTTTCCAATTGTAAAAATATCTGTAATACAATGATAGCTTGTATTTCATTCTATTTTTTAGGGAGAGCTTCCCAAGAACAGGCTTATGAAGCATGTTCATGCAGGATATGTCCACAATAACGAAAACAAAACAAACAGCGCCATTTAAGTTGAGACCATTCACCGTTACATTTCTCTGTACAGTTGTTGCATTATGACAAATAAAGCACCTAACCTAAACCTTAACTCTGGGCAGCAATTATCCATCTGTTACTTGTTTTCTGCTGCATGATCTTGGAAAAATATTTGTTTGAGCAAGACGTGGCATGAGATGGCATGACCTACAGTATGCGCATGACATCCCATAAACAAATTAATTCAACTTGTAACATTGTCTAAACCCCACATATTCCGTCCACATGTACTGTATGCAACCTTCACATGAACCGAGTTAAATACATGATCTTCCAAAAAAAAAATCGATGCCCTTTTGACAGAAATGATCATCAGCAAAATGCAGTCTCCCACAGCGCACATCCCTGAACTCTTTACATGTCTGTGCATCAAATATAAATGCACGTGCCTATATGCTGTCAGCACATATCAATGCTCCTTACATGTCTCCGCTCTGCTGCTGTCTGCTGATCAGCTGCAGATCCTAACAGCTCTATGCACGCCCCCTATACCTGTCACCTATGTGCTGGATGTATTCTCTGCACCTGCGATAGAAGTGTACAATAGACATATCACTACAATGGACGCGTCAGCAAGAGACACATTGCCATGGTAACAGAAAGGTCATCAATCACTGTGTTGAAAAAGTCGCGTTTAGACGATTTAAGATAAGGTATGTAGCATGCTCATTTATCACTTTTAAATGGTACCAAATAAAGGCAGGCCGAGGAGAGGCAACCGAATGGATTGATTGCCTCCGAACGGTTGAGGGAATGGAATTGAAAGGCAACTGCATGGCAACACAAGCTCAATATCTATAATAAAATGTATTTAAAAGGATAGATATGAAATTGAATTCCAACTATTGCCGTGGCAAATGTGGCAGCCATCTTGCAATTGTCCAATCAGTCAAATAGGGTCTATCACCAACTTTTCACTAGCGCCTGCACGATCAGCCCTTACACAACTGTGCATGTGCACTGCTAATTCTTCAAACTTTATTGTCTCAAATGTTTGTCGTAAAAAATATTAACCAATCAGAAATTAGTCCTATCACTTTAATGTGGATGTGAATTCCATACAGTTGAGTGCAGACGTTTTTATAATTTGTGGCGGAACTACAGCATCTAGCTAACCTAACCGTTAGCATATAATAGCAGGGGTGGCGAAGAATAGTAGCCTACATATTTCGCATAAACTGTAACAGTTTTTAAGAATCTTGACCAAAAATCCAACCATAGTTCATGTGTTCCCATCCCTACACGCATCAATGAGAGTCTGTATGTGTCTCCCATTGAAGTAAATTTAAGGTCTCTCCTTTTCGAGGCGGCGTGTAAAAGGTGCTCGTGCAGCAGCTTCACTCAAAGCGGGATGTAGGGGAGGTTAAACAACAGTCAGGCCGATCGTGGCACTGGGATCAGCTTCTGTGCTTTTCAAGTTTCTGATTTGCCTACTCTTTATTTGATGAAAGTTGGCCTCATTTTCACAGAAAAAGATCCAAATTAAATTAGGAAATAGAAAAAAGCGGAGCTCTAATGAAGCATGTGATGCGAAGCGCGACATCGTAACGCGGAAATAGTCATTGACTTTTCTTTCACATGTGCTGTAACAGTAACAAATGCAATATAAAACAGAATCTCAGACGTCCTCCAGAGGCTCCTGATTAAAGCTTATGAACTTTGTGCAGCCTAGAGTGCGTTCTCTGCACAGTCCAGTCAGGACCAAGCTGCAGGCACTGAGCGCACAGGCCAGGGGTGAACCAGAGGGGGCTCAGTGGGCAGGGCCCCTCCATTGAAGTAAATATAAGGGCCCCTCACACTAACACACTCAGGCATTAAAAATCCAAAAATCTAATTCTGTCCCAGTCAGAGCAGAACAGCACAAAATGTCAGTTTATTTAATATGCATTTATTTCAATCTTGGTCAGGAGTAAAACTATTACATCGAATACAATTATATATATATAAAAAATATGATCGGTGCCTTTGTGGCTCTTCACAGGATCAAGGTTGAACATTTTGGCTCTTGGTCTCTGACTAGTTCAGGATTGGGATGTCATATCACTAAGCATCTTGGGATTTGCAGCAATAAATAAAAATTTATATTTTAAAAGGTTAAAATACTGGAGTTATTGTTCACATTAAAACACTTGGACACTACATTGAGAGAGACGTATTTACCAGTCTCTGCTGAGACTGCTGCCCCCGCGACCCCGCCTCGGATAAAGCGGAAGAAAATGGATGGATGGTATTTACCAGTAGTGACTTAGCAGCTAACAGAGTTGTTCCATGGCTTTTTATACAGTTTTTAGCGAAAAGACAAACAAACAGAAAAACTTCCCAGAATACTGACTTAAAGAGTGTTCCTCTGATAACAGACCCAATGGCTTGTTCAGATTAGTGTGGAGGTGTCGCCTGTCGTGCTGCCATAGGCTGTGCACAGAATGCAAAGAATCATGATGGTAACTTCCCTCACGATTATTTCCTATCCTTGTTTATTCCTATGGAGATTTAACCATGTCTTGCTGAAAGAAATATATTTAAACAGTACTTGGCAGAAAATAACCAGGTGTTAGATCATTACTTGGATCAAGTTAAGAACTTTAGTCAGGAAGTAAATAGGCCACTTCACTGGAGAAGACTTCTTTGTTTGTAACAGTGGCCGTTTTAGCCTTGAAGCTAAAGGCGAACGTCAATTTGATGCTAACAAATGTTCAAATAGCGCCACTATCGGAAATCATTTTTATGAAACACACTTGGCTTGACGTTTATCTAAGTTTTCTTATATTTTTCATCTAGGTTCAAATGTGAACAGGAAGCAGCCTTTTGCGGCTCATACAATGTAGTGGGCCGTGTTGATGGGCTGACAGTAAAGGGTGACAGAAAGGTGAATGAAAAGGAAATATGGTCTTTCTCATTGAATTTACGCCTCTGCTCCATCATGGCACATCTCGATCAATCACCTCACAAACACTTCGGTCCCAAGTGTGCGCGTGCCCTGCTTGAGACGCATCTTAAAGAAGCTACAAGGCAAACTCAACACATGTGTGGAGACAGCAGCGTCAAACACGTATGTTAGCTGTCCATTTGATCAGATTTATATCAAAGGATGGTTGGAAATTTCGTATTCCATGTCTATCAGAATATGGAGGGTTGTGGGTCCTGCCATGTGTTGCCCCGCGCCTGTACGTCCAACGCCATGCTCTTAATGTGCCCATGTCAGCCCATCAGTCTCTGCTCTATGGCCGTATCTGACAGGGAAAATTATGTAGTCTCTTCTCTGGGTGGATGAGCCAGGAGCGAGGGAGGGATGAGACAGAGGGAGAAGCGGCGGTGGTTTGAGGAGGGGGGGGGGGGGGGGGGAGGTGGAGAGAGTAATCCGAGGAGGTTACAGGCAGTGAATAAAGGAGTCCGTGGAGGCATGGTCCCATCAGACTGACGGGAGCAGTGACAGAGCTCGCCGTGGGTCTCCCCTCTCTCTACTTTGCCACTCACTCACTCTCTCTCCATCTCTTCTTTCTTTCTCTCTCCCTTCCCTCACTCCTTCTGCCTCTATCCCCTCTCTGCCTTCTCCCCCCTCTTTCTTCTATCTCTCTCTCTCTCTCTCTTCCTTCTCTGCCCAATCTCTCCAGTCTACCTCACCTCTTATCTATCTTTTTAGCTCTCTCCTCTCTCACATATCTCCCCTCTCTCCATCTTTTTAGCTCTACCCCTCCTCTCCTCTGTAACGTTTTTGCTCTCCATCCTTCCCCTCCTACCTCTTCCCCTTTTTTCATTCTCTTTCGCACTCGCCCTCCTCCTTTTCTTATATCACTCCCTCCCACTTTCCTGTCCCCTTTACTCTCTTTCTCCTATCCCCTTCTCCCTCTTCGATCACGCTATGATTCCCCCTTTCTCTCTCACTCATCTACTGTCTATTTTTCCATGTTCTCTCTCTTCCTCCTCTCCGTCTCTTTCTCCCCGTCTCTCTTCTATTACTCTCTCTCTCTCTCTTTCTCTCTCTCTGTGTGTGTACATGCTCTGCTGGCCACTGATAACCCACAGCACAGAGTCACGCCGCTCTCCTCCAGGGCTGTAGCTCCGTGTGCGTCCATAGCTGTCAGGCTCCCCCCCCCCACACCCTCATACCTCCGCACTATCGGGGCAACATTATTGACATCCGGAGGGGCCTCGCGGTCACAACCCCGCCTCCCCACCCCCACATGAGAGCGAGTCCGAAGTTCAGCGTGGCCTCGCAGCTCGGTCAGAGAGGACACATTTGCACATCAATTTGAATACGCCGAGACAATGCGCCAGCAAGAGAGCGCATTGTAAGTCAGTTTTTCGCTCGCCGCCCGGAGCTGAAGGGTAAATAAGTTCATAAAAAGGGAAATCACAGCTGTCTCGCTGCGTCGGCTGCAGGCTGCAAATCATTTACACATTTTACAACCCAAATTATTAATGCTCTCGTGTTATGCTAGATTGACTTTTTTGTTCTTTCTGCGCAAATAATCGTGATTTCAACACACTGAAATTGCCTGCTCTCTGATGCATCTATCTGTCAAGTTGCTGAGAGCAGTGCTGCTAATCCATACTAGAGGCGAGACACTGCAGGCGAATTGTGGGGGGGGGGGGAACAGTTTATAAAAGTTCATTAAACAGAGATATCAATTTCAAACTTTTGCTGGAGATTACTGAGATGAATATGCAAACATTGCGTCGCAAGATATATAAATATTTGACCTGACCCTCTGACCAGGCAATCCCAGGAGCCCCCCCAGGTTAGGAACCACTGCTCTAATTAATGGAGCTGTCTCCAAAAACGCAGCCAAACAGCTAGCATGAATGAGCTTCCTGTGCCGAACACGCTCAGGGAAGCCGCGCGCCCTCAGTCCATTCTTAAATTTGTACAATCTGACTGTGACCTGACCCCTGATTGTACGGGGAGCGGGACGTCACCGGCTCGTGTCCATGGAGATGTTGGTTGCTTTTACTCTGACTGCTTTGTCGAAAACAGTTTGATAACCCACTACAGGAATAGCATGATCTAGCTGAGCATTTGGAGTCTGTTGGGCCTCTGCCATGTGTTGGATGACAGTCTAGTCCAGGGGTGTCCAAACCTTTTCCTTTTCATTAACCCATTTAAGCCCAATTTTTTTTTTATATGAAAATACCCAAATCATGTGTCATTGAGAACCCTTTGACATAATCAATAACTGTTTTGTTTTTTTAATATTGGAAAGTAGGTGAAAATGTCTGTTTTATGATAATGTGTTGTATGCTGAAAGTGCAAGAGTGAGTGATATGTCTCTGTATTCTAACAGCAATGACTGATCAGGAATTTGGGCCATACAACACTGATATGATGACTAAGACCAACATACCAAATATGTTCACATTGTTTCTTTATTCAAATGTAACTTGCAACAGCATCACTTTAGTGCAACATGTATGTATTTTTAACTAAAGTGCAACGTTTTTATTGTACTTTGTGTAATATTTGTGATATCAACATAACATTTTAGTGCAACATTCACTAAACATTCCTCTCATGTGATTCAGTCAATGTCCCTATAAAACATATCCAAGTAGATTAGGGGCAGGTACAGTATAAAGAGGTCGGCTTCCGAACAAAGTGCTTGATTTGTTAGCTATTATGCAAATATTTTTGCTTTATAATCCATCAGACATATTTACAGTTATTACAGCAATAGAACATAAAAATAACATTCTGAATTGAAACCTGCATGTGGATGACATAAACAACAAATGATCTGTGACTTGATCTGTCAGTCCCACTGCCGTGCAATATGTCTACTCAGTTGACCTCTTCCAATAACTACTTTCCATGGTATTTCTTGGAACACTCAATGTGCAGTGAAGCCTTGCATTTCTCACATGCGAAGGTGGTGCGTTTATCACAAAGATGACATCTGAGGAACCGATTCCCTGTGTTGATTGGCCAGTGAGAGTCTTGGTCATATCTTGCCCAATATTGTAGAGAAGCAGCCAGAAGCGATTTCCTTCCATGAGAGAGTGGCTTTGTGCCAAACCTTTGCATGAGAGACTGTGCCACTACTCGTGAGAAGGTGAGCAGGTCAATGGTCCTTCCCATAACATCTCTGTAAAAGTAAAAGCTGTTAACAAGTGCACTGTTGAGAGACCATGCAAAGATGAGCCACCACCACTTCGTGGACCTAATCGTGATACTATATCGTGAGACTTGTTGGTCATGAAGGTCTACACCTCCCATGTGCTCGTTATATTGCTTGATGCATTGTGGTTGTTGGACTTGGTCAAAGGCACGTCGCTTTTTGTTCCATCGTTTGACAACTGTCTCAGTATAGTTCTTCTCCATGTTTGTAGCCATGGTGACAATGTTGTTGTCCTTCCAACGAACCAGCAGCTTCTCTCCTTGTGTTAGAACTTCAGAGCTTCCTCGGGGGAAGCACATGAATTCTTTCTTTGGTTTTCCCTCATTGTCCCACAGCTCCCATATCCTCTCTTCGTCATCTCATCCAAAAGTGAAAGGGAAGTAAAGAGGTTGTCGTGGTGGAATTTACAACCCTGAGGCCCCTCACCTTGCTCTCCAAGACCGAGAACGACACTTGGCCCCTGACCTAATCCAGTCTCTGGGAGGAGTGTGTGGCGTCCTCCATATGGCTCCATATGATGCATGTACTCACTGGATGAGGCTAGATTCCAGATTTTATACCCAAAACGGATTGGTTTGCCTCTAATAAATTGCTTGCATCCATGGCGGCCATAATATCGTATCATGCTTTCATCCACGGACAGCCATTCTGGATATGTCATGACTTTATAGGACTTGTTGAGCTCGGAGAAGATGGGCCTAACCTTGAAAAATGGATCGTCAGTGATTTTTGTGTTGTCAGCAAAATGTAGAGAGGCCATTATTTCATCAAATCTACCTCCCTTGGCCACCAGGGAGTGGTATTACAGCAATGTCAGCTCCCGGCCATGAGGACCAAAGGGAAGCGCTTTCCTCACCCATTGGTTTTAACAAGTGCCCCTTAAAACTAGCTCTTTCCCGCGATGAAAAGTTAGTTTTTTTTTTGTAATTTTCTTTTTATTGTCTCATTTTTTTTTATCACAATACGGCCACATTTTGTCACATTTTTGTCACGTTGTCGTCACATTTTTATCACATAGTCGTCACAATTTTTGTCACGTTATAGTCACATTACAGTCCCATCTTTGTCACTTTTTTTGTCACATTGTCATCACATTTTTGTCATCACATTTTTGTCACGCTATAGTCGCATTACGGTCACATCTTTGTCACGTTATGATCACATCTTTGTCACGTTATGGTCACCTTGTCGTCCTATTATGGTCACATCTTTGTAAAATTTTTTGTTACATTGTCGTCACATTTTTGTCACTTTATCGTCACATTTTTTGTTACATTTTTGTCACTTTATCATCACATTTTTTGTTACATTGTCGTCACATTTTTGTCACTTTGTCACAATTTTTGTTACATTGTCGTCACATTTTTGTCACTTTATCGTCACATTTTTTGTTACATTGTCGTCACATTTTTGTCACTTTATCGTCACCTTTTTTGTTACATTGTCGTCACATTTTTGTCACTTTATCGTCACATAGTCGTCATATTATGGCCACATTTGTCACTTTTTCATCTCGTTTTTATCTCGTTTTTATTTTATTCCTTTCTCCCGTGTGTACCTACCCCCAGTAAAACAAGAGAAAAATAAAAACAAAGACAAAGAATAAGAAATAAGATAAAACACGAACGTAGTAAAATAATAAGAAACAATCACAAAAGAAAAAAGAAAAGAAAAACTTTTTGTGGGGTGATTACATTTCCATTGTCTCCAACATTGAGGGTCGCCACATGTCCTCAAATTCTTTCATTTTGTTCTTTAACCTTGCAGTTACTTTTTCCATACTTAACACATCTTTCATTCTGTCCCACCATTGCTTTGCACGAGGTGGTTGTGGTTCAAGCCAGCAGACTGTAATAATTTTTTTTGCTATTATAATTAACATCCTAATAATCTTCCTTATTTTTATTGGAATATTTTGGGGGATAATACCCAACAAAAACAATTGTACGTCTAAATCAATTTTTACATTAACGATTCTTTCTATCTGTTTTTTTACATTTTCCCAGTATTCTTTGAGTTTAGGGCAGTCCCAGAATATGTGTGTATAGTCTCCTACTTGGCCACAACCCCTCCAGCACTTATCAGACATTTTACTATATTTTGAAATATGCAATGGTACCAGGAAATATCGCATTTTTACTTTCCATTCAAACTCTTTCCATAGCATACTACTAAACATTTGATGTCCTTCTTTGAATGATTCCTCCCAGTTTTCATTTGAAATTATGATATTTCTTTCAGTTTCCCATTTATACTTGGTGTCCACATTATTGTCTTGTTCAGCCTGCAGGGCTTTATAGAACTTTGAAATTATCTTTTTATTCTCTAACTTAGTCATCAGTAATTTCTCTATTCCATTTTCTTGTTTACATATATACTCCCATTCTTTATGTTTTATAAGGTAGTTTCTTATTTGTAGAAATTTGTAAAATTCATGTGTTGATAGATTAAATTCGTCTTTAAGCTGCTGAAATGATTTCATATTTTCCCCTTCAAACAGCTGCCCAATATGGACAAGTCCCTTGGATTCCCACTTTTGAAATCCCATCTCCATATTTGAGGGTATAAAATCGCAATTTTTTCCTATTCTAGTGGCCCTGCAGATTGAACTAGACATTTCCATTTTCTTTTTTATCCCCATCCATATTTCCATTGTTCCTTTAACCCATTCATTTTTTATTTTCAACTGTTTTAGATTTTGCTTTCTAATGAAGGGTAAGCTTTGTAATTCTACTTTTGGGCAGGAATTTTGTTCCATTTCCCTCCATCCCGTCTCTTCCTCATTATTTATCCAGATATTTATGATTCTTAAATGTGCTGCCCAATAATATCTTTTAATATTGGGCAAATTCAAACCTCCTTTTTCTTTGGAGCATTGTAGTAATGTATATCTTACTCGTGGCTTTTTATTTCCCCAAATAAATTTTGAGATCATATGATCAATTCTTTTAAATATTGTTTTTGGGAGCTGGATGGGTAGGGATTGGAACAAAAACAGCAACCTTGGCAGAACATTCATCCGTATTACTTCTATTCTTCCCATTATTGTCAAGGGCAAAATTTCCCATCTCACTAAATCTTCTTTAATCTCCTTGAATAATTTCTCATAGTTAGCTGTAAATAGATTTGATAACTTTTGTGTAATAGTAATGCCAAGGTATCTAAAGCCCTCATCCGTCCATTTAAATGTAGTCTTTTTTTTTAGTTCTTCTGGACATTTTCCAGATATGATCATTGCAACCGATTTAGATTCATTGTTCACGTATCCGGAGATTTCCCCAAACTCTCTTAACATTTTATTCAGGATGGGTATAGTCTCAACAGGGTTACTTATATACATGAGGATATCATCTGCGAATAATGATATTTTTGACTCCACATTACCTTCATCTACGATGCCCTTTATATCTGGACTTTGCCTAATATATTCAGCGAGCGGTTCTATACTTAAAGCAAATAATAAAGGACTTAAACAATCTCCCTGCTTTACTCCTCTCTTCAGAAAGAAAAAGTCGGAGCAGCATCCACTTACTCTAATCCTGGATTTTGTATCTTTATAAACAAATTTAACCCAATTAATGAATGTTGAATGGAACCCAAACACTGATAATGTGTGATATAGATATTTCCATTTCACACAATCAAATGCTTTTTGTGCATCTAAGCTTAATAACATGTTTGTATTTGGGTTCCTTCTTGCACTGGACATAAGGTTTAAAGTTCGCCTAATATTATTAGCGCCCTGTCGTCCCGGTATGAATCCTGTCTGATCGGGGTTAATCAACCTTGTTATGTATTTCTGTATTCTTTTTGCCATTATACTTGTTAAAATCTTCAAATCATTACATAGCAGGCTAACAGGGCGGTAGCTTTCACACAACGTAGAGTCTTTACCTTCCTTATGCAAGACAGAAATGACAGCTTCTGACCATGATGTTGGCATGTTCCCTGATTCCAAGGCATAGTTAAACACTTTCTTTAGTAGTGGGGCTATTTCTTCCTGAAAACATTTATAGAATTCTCCCGGAAATCCGTCCGTACCTGGACTTTTGTTATTTTTCACATTTTTAATTGTATCTAATATTTCCTTGAGAGAAATTTGTTCTGTCATTTCCAACGCTTGCTCTGGAGTCAGTGCTGGTAGGTTAAATTTGTTCATAAACTGTTGCATCTTTTCTTCCAAGGATGGTATTTCTTGGTCATTATATAGCTCTTCATAATATTCTGCAAATATTTTTGCAACCTCTTTTGGTTTAACCTTAATCTCCTTAGAAATAGGATGCCGTATCTTTGTTATTGCCTGATCCGACTGTTTCTTTCTGAGTTGATATGCTAGTAACTTACTTGCTCGATTACCCTTTTCATAATAATTTTGATTAACAAATCTTAACGCCGCTTCTACTTTAAAAGTCAATAACTGATCTAATTTGGATCTAATTTCTTTAAGTTCTAATAAAGTACCGTGATTTAGCGTTTTTTTATGCTCATTTTCCAATTTTCTAATTTTCTTCTCCAACTCTTGTTGCTGATGCTCTCGATTTTTTTTTATCCTAGATGTTATCTCTATCATTTTCCCTCTTAATACTGCTTTCCCACATTCCCATAACGTTGTAGGGTTAACTTCTCCATTATCATTAATCTCAATGTATTGCTGTATACATTGTTTTATTTCCTGAACCACCGTCTCATCTGTCAAAACAGATACATTACATCTCCAGTACTTGAAAAACGACTCTTTATTTAACTCAATTGCTAATTTAATCGGGGCATGATCACTAATTGTTATTTTTTCAATTTCACAACTTTTAACTTTATGTAATTCCTGTCGACCTATGCAAAAGAAATCTATTCTTGAGTAGCTATTATGTGCGTTCGAATAAAAGGTATATTCTTTTTCCTTGGGACACTGCATTCTCCAAGGGTCTATAAGTCCAAGTTCCTTTATTACGTTATTTAACATTTTCGACCTTTTTGTTATATTTCCTCTCTCTGCTGGTAGCCTGTCCATTTTTCCATTTTGTACCGTATTGAAATCACCTCCCAACACCATCATTCCCTTTGCTTCTTTTACAATTACATTTGCAATTATTTTAAAAAATGTTTCATCTTCCTCATTAGGTGCATAAATGTTCATTATGGAGATGTCAGTGTCCCCAATATGACCTATAACCATTACATATCTTCCCTTATCATCTTTTATTTCTTTTTCCACCACAAGTGTTATACCTTTTCTTACCAATATTGCTACCCCTCTTCTTTTCCCATATGATGCAAAAAACACATCCTTTACCCAATCCCTCTTTAATTTTTTATGTTCTTCATCCCCCAAATGAGTTTCCTGTATTAATGCTAATGAACAGTTTAGTTGTTTCAACTGATTTAGGATTTTCTTCCTCTTAATAGGGTTATTTAAACCATGGACATTATATGATACCAAATTTAAAGCTTCCATAGAATAAAGTAAAAGACTTCAATGTTAGACCCCATTATGCCCCTCATGTCCATGTATATCCCCCCATAATTTATAACAGTCAAAATACACCACTCCATTTTTAATGTGCTTACTCTAAAACAAAACATAGACTATATAACTAAAATTTAGTGACTTTATTTGACTTCCAAAACACAAATTACCCCTGAGAGTACCCTTTACCCCCAAGAGATAGCACTAAGTGCAGTTGCAACTTCTAATTCTACCCACCCCCCAATAAGTTGCAAAATACTCAAATTGAGCTAGTTTTTCCCTGCATAATACCAACTTTTTTTTTTTTTTTATATATATACATATTCAAATTAAGTTTCTTCGACTCCTACATTGTGTCCTTTTTTTTCACCAGTCTCTTTAATTAATGAAGGATTACCTCTTGAAATGATAATGTCCTCTCTTTTGGCTCCTCTTCTTCTTCTTCTCCAGTTGTTTACGCTGGGCCTTTCGACTGTCCCTGTGATGTCACCAAGGTCCAGTTGCCACTTAGGATGTCGTGTCTAATCTTTTCAGATTCAGACTCGTCCTCTTCCACCACGGAGATTCCCATGTTGCGTAGCATCGAGGCCGCGTCCTTTAGGCTTGCAAACGTCTCAGTCCTGTTGCTCCCGTCCTCCGAGAAGATCCGTAGTTGCGCTGGATACAGCATTTGTGCCTTCACATTTCTTTCCTTCAACTGTTTGATGACGTCACGGACGAGTCTTCTTTTCTTCTGAACCTCTGTTGTATAGTCTTGGTTGAAATAAATGTTCTGTCCGCCAAACACAATCCGTTGTTTCCACGCTGCTCGGATTACTTGTTCCTTTACTTGGTAGTTCAGAAAGCGTACGATGATAACTCTGGCTGTTGTGTTGCTCCCCGTTCCCAGACTGCCAATGCGATGTGCTCTTTCAATGTCTATGCATAGACCTGTTGGCAGATCCAGTTTGGAGCGTATGAGCTCTTTCACGAATCCCACGACGTCGTTCTTCTCAGCCCGCTCTTCAACCCCGTGTATTCTGATATTCTTTCGCCTCCCTCTTGCCTCTAGTTCGTTGCATTTAGCCGCCACTTTAGCTTCACTTTGGAGGAGATACACGACGGCCTTTTCCAGCTGGGTCATGCGGTCTTCCGTATTCCCCACTCGCGTCTCCAACTCCGACGTTCGCTTTTCAAGTGTGGACATTTGTTTCGCAACATCTTGGATACTTTTTTCCACTCTAGCAAGTGCCTGTTTGTTATCCGCTGCTGCGTCTTTATGCTCCTGCCTGAGCCGGCGTATCTCCTCCAAGATACCAGAGCCCGCGGGTTCGTCCTCCTCGTGTGGCATGTTCCCCCGTGGCGGTGAGTTGTCCAAATCGTTACTTGCCGACTTTTTACTCTTTGCAACCCTTCTTCTTGTCTTAATAGACATCAGTCTTGGTTCTATCAAATCATAAACCTTATTTACGGAGTCTTTTTGTTGGTTTTTCGCAGAGTCTGTTTGTCTTTACCGCATGTTATAACCGGAAGCGGAAGTCACTATCAGTACTTGCAGTGCTAGTCGAAAAGTTAGTTTTTGAGGTTATGATTGTGTAGAATTGTGAAACTTTTCATCAAAAGTACCACCTTTGGCGATGTGTGCCAATTGAACAAGAAGCCTGAGTGCCACAAAAACTGGTCTGAGGGCCTTGAATGTTCCGCAGTGTGGCTTTAAAACCTAACCCTGCTCATACAGTGTACATGTTGAACATTGACTGTACCTGCTATTGAATATAAAACAGTACTGGGTAGGCGGACATGAAAGAAAATCGAGCCGGGGAGTTTGGAAAACACACGGGGAGAGGAAATAGGAAATCAATAATTAACCCATTTAAAATTGAACAACCCGCGCAACACAAAACACCTATTCATCGGCCGTCACTAATCGCACGAGTGATCACCGCGCGACGCAGACCCTCCGATGTTCCATTCCTTTGTTGTTTACCGCACTGGTATTGTCAAACCTGACAGCACTCGAAACGCTGATTCATTCGTCAACACATCTCCCGATTATGCCTGTTTTAAGCTTCGCTATGTGACTGAAATCATAATGGGCCGTCGCCGACTGGCTTTTGTTTGGAGGTGTAGGAGAAAAAGTTGCGTGCTGGTGATGGTTGAATTGTGAACGCGTGTCACGTCTGGAAAGAGAAGAAGAAGGAGGAGGAGGAGGAGTTGTGAGGAGGCAGATGAATATGGAACAGTAGTACCCGGCAAACAGAATGTGATCCTGGAGGACTGATTCTTCCACTCAGCATCTTTCTTTCTACTGGAGAAAAAGTATGAAATATATTTGTGGCGTATGGGGACGGGTGTACTGCGAAACACCAAATGGATGCCGTCATGTTGAGTCCTACTTTCCTCGAGTGAAAAGTACAGAGGAAATGGAAGGTCTTTAGGGCTCTCCGTCTATCATAGAGGAGGTTTTCAAAGTCGTCAGCCGGACTGGGGTGTTTTATTTGAGAAAGTTCCGCCTCTCGTAATCAAAATCCACCATTGACCATGTGTTGGGATTGAGGCACAGGGGCGTGTCTCGGGGGTGGCCAGGGGAAGCACATGCCACCCCTGGAGTCTGAGTGCTACCCCACAAGGTCAGTTCAATTCAATACTATCAATTATGCAACAATGAGTACATGGCTATCAATAAGTACAAATTATTTTATCGTTTGATGCCCTTCTTCTTCCTCCTCCTCTTCATCTTTTTCCTTTTCTTCTTTTCCCACTCCTTCTTCACCTTCATCTTTTCCCCTCTTCTTTCTCTTCTTCTTCTTCTTCCTCTTCTCCATTTTCTTAATTTCGTCTTCTTCAACTTCTTCATCTTCTTTCTCTTCTTCTTCTTCTTCAACTTCATCTTCTTCACCTTCTTCGTCTTTTTCCGTCTTCTTCCTCTGCTTTCTCTTCTTCCTCTTCTTCATCTTCTTCATCTGTTCCCTCTTCTTTATCTTCTTCATATTTTCCCTCATCTTCTTCTTCCTCTTCTTCCTCCTCTCCGTCATCTTACTCTTCTTCTTTTTCCTCTTCTTCTTCATCCTCTCCTTCATCTTCCTCTTCTTCTTTGTCTCCTCCTTGCTGCCTTCCACTGTCTGTTAGTGGAACTGCATCATGGACAAGTCCTCAGATGTAGGTTGTAATGTAAACACAATTCTTTACTGTGGCAATTACTTCACTCCTGTTTGTCTGTGGGCAAGTGTCCTCAATGGAATCGTCTCAAATCCCAGTTCAAGTATGGCCTTGAACAACACGACTCGACAACACTCTTGCTTGTAACAAACACATTCCATAAGCACAAGGACTTGGCTCTACTTTCCTACAGGCACATTAGGGCTGAACGATATGGACAAAATGTCATATCTCGATATTAATGCCAGATATATCGATACGATACGATATAACTAAGCATTTTTCAAAAATATAAACTCGTAATACAAAAGAGTGCAGTTCTATTGATGAAAATCAATTGTTTATATCTTGCTTTATCAATTTTAATATTTTGAATGTTCATATCTCGATATAAACACGATAACGATATATTTTTCTTTTGCGATATTGTTATTTTGAATGTTCATCTCTTGATATCTATACGATAACGATATATCTTTCAGCCCTAATGCACATCCATCCGCTCTCTTTCCAATAAGAGCAAGGTCTGGGACAAGACAACAGTGGCTCAGTAACCGAGTGTAGATCACCTTCTCCCTTGTGCTTCACTCCTTGGAACAAATGAATGTCTCCCTTTTTTCTCGGAATCCTATACTTTGCACAACCGATTACAAAAGTCAGTGTACAGTAGAAATGTAGCTTCATTGGGCAGTCTGACGAAAACAAGACCTTTGCTAGATGTACCGAATAAAGTGGGCACTGACTGCGATAGAAATGAACCGATGCAGCTGAGCAGATCCAGTACCGGCGCCCCGATCACTCCCTCCTGACCTTTGCGCCGTCTTATCCGCGCCCTTGTCGTCCCCGGCACGGTCTCTTGCAACCCGTCTGGAACCGAGTAGAAAGCCATTAAAAGTCAGCCCGCTCGTGTGTAAAATGCCAGCGCCATATTTGATTAAGCGCCTGATTACAAGTTTTCCCCCATATTGGGAGCAACTTTGTACAACTTCATTATTTCTTATATTCCCTTGTGTGTAGGCAAGGGCACGTCGAGAAATGTTTGCAATGCAATGCGGTTAAAGTGATAAATACATAAATAATAGACAAACGCTAACCATGATGCTAACGTTAGCAGGGGAGAACTACTCTTTCACCAATTACTCTACCACTTCAACAAATGCTGAATTATAGATACATTTTCTTTTTATTTCCAAATAAAGATACCGAGACAGTGGTTTAACAGAGGTTCCGCTAGACGTTTTTTTTTGTCGGACACTGGCTGAGTTGTAAAAATGTCGGCCATTCACAAGAATTATCAATAGGAGTGCAGGCGTGCAGAGGGCTGTTTCACAAAACTCGCTCAGTAAAGCTAGGCTTAGGCTCCAAACCTGACTTACGTTAGCACAAGTCAAGCTGCGATTACTAGGTTTCACCAAAGGGACACCGAGCTTGGCTTATCTCACTAATTCAAGACAGGTTCAACTATTTAGCACTTGCCACGTAGATAAGCAGACCACACTAACAATCAGAGTTCATTGAGAAATCATAGCCAAGTGTGAACGCGCAGCTTCCTTCACAGGCCGCCGGCTTTGTTCCACTATGTTAGCTCCATAGGTAGAGCGCAGAGCTCCCAATTACGAGACAGCGAGATCGATCCCAGCGATTTTTTTGGAGGGGGGGGGACTGGACCAGGCACCCACTGGAAAGAACATAAATCGGCGCCTATGAATTTAAACACTTTTTTTTTTTTCAGGAATTCAAACACAATAGAAAAAACAGTTGACACAGGTCATGAGGGTGGGTCTGTGGGCTAAGGTTACTTTTATAGGACAAGCTTTTTGATGACACATAATGTCATTAATATGTCACACAACTTTGTATTTTACAGATGAGAGACAATGTTGGTGTATATTTATAATGTATTGCATAAGGTAATTGATTTTGTGATATCATGGGGGTTTTTTTCTTCAAATTTTTGCGGCCACCATACATTTTGGCCAGATGATGGCGCTAATACCCTGCTTGTGTCATTTACATTGCCCATTGGTGTTGGATTCCATGAAGAAGAAACATAGCTTGTGCTCAGTCTGCTCTTAGCCTGGTCCAGACCAGGCTAAGTTCTCTGACTATATTTCCATAGTAACTGAGCCAGACTCAGAGTGAGCCTGGTTTATAAAACCGAAAAGACGACACAGTAAAGCCAGACGTGGTCAAAATAAGCTTATTTTACAGAGTAAGCCAGCTTTATAAAACAGCCTTCAGGTGTCACGCAGACGTACCCAACTCAACTGCACAATAATTCAGAGAGGTGGTAAACCTTATTGCTGTCCTTATCCAGCTCTGTTGGGGTCAGCTGCACAACTTGGGTTGGGCAGTAGGATGCCCTTCTGCGCCTGTAACATGGCTTCAGGTGCAAAATAAGCAATTCATTTTCTCACCGCTGAAATATTATGGAGGGACAGAGAGAACCGGGGGCGAAATTAATCAAAAGACAGCTCACAGTGGCTTCGAACACCGGTAACTAAGCCGGGGCAGTCAGTGCAGACTGGCTGTGGAAGGTGCCTCTAAACACGGCCACACTCCCGTGAAGAGCCACTGGATAAAAAAAAATAACCTGATCGATGTATTAATTCTTGAGTTTGTAACACACTTTTATTAAAGTAAATGTACCTAAAGGCCCTCGATCTCCTGGAAAATGTGACGACGTACGAAAAGAAACGTCTCTCCAACGCAATGATGGCGCTTCAACTGTGCAATGTAAAACAGCCTGAAGGCGCAGATCAAAGTTTTTTTTTATAGAAATATTAATATAAACCTTTCTTGATATTTAGGCCTGCCTCCAAAACACTGACTTGGGTGCAATATTGCATTTAGCCTATTTTCCTTTCTCCCCAGAGTTTTTCTTGTTGGAAATTATATTTACTCATTTGCTTTTCAAACCAGCCAAAAGCTGGCTACAGCCAGCTAACGAAACCCTGGGTTCAACGGCCTAAAATGTTCATTGGGAATGCTAACCATAAGCATTCACAATGAATGCCTATAAGTTATAACCATACGTTTTTGCCGAAGCAAAAACATATAAGCTTTTGCTTCGGCCCACTCCCTTTGAGCAGAATTTTAACTGCTCAAATAAGCTAATAATGCTAACGGTATGTTCATGGTACGCGCTGACGCCAACTGCAGATTTTGAATGAGACAAAACATCTGTAAGGACCCGATTCGTGTGTGCTAAATATGCTCATCAGGAAATGTCTAAAATGAATGAAAAATTGTGATTCAGACGGAATTGCGTGTGTGGCAAAGCCAACTTCCCCCTCGGCTTTGCCACACACGCAATTCCGTCTGAATCGTGTGATTTTGCACACACACATAATCAAGAATAAGATCAGATAAACATCATCTTATTGTCAATTTATAGAGAAATTGTATTACTCCTTTCTCAGCACGAGATTAATCGTTTTTGTTCCTGTTTGTTGTTTGTGAAGAAAGCAGCTTTTCTTTTCTCTTTAATGTCTTTTGTGCCGTGGCTTAAAATAAACTCGACTTCTTCCCACTCCATTTCGAGCGTCGCTGTATGTTGTTTACTCTTGCGTCGATTTTGAACTTAACACAGGATGGTATGTGGATGGTATACTTCTATATAGCTTTTCCACAATAGCTCAAAAAGGCAACAAAAAAAAAGAAGAAGAATGAAATCAATGGACAGAACAAGATAAGGGCCCCATCAAAGTCCATTAATACTATTGCAAACCAACTACCCTTGGATAGATGGGAAACGTCGAGCTGTCTGTGACGCCAGCACCTCAGATTTCTCTTTAATCACACTCTAGATTTTGTACTTGTCGAGGCATTACAATGACAAATAGCCTTGTCCTAATGGGCGGTGTTTTGTATGCAGTGTCCTTCATTTCATTATCAAAAGAAATAACGACCGACATGAATCACTCTACGCTTGAAAATTCATGTCTGTCATAAACAATCTCTTGCTTTTCGCTCCATTCTAACGGCCTGTTGCGGTTTTTGCGGCATCTTCTGGTGCAAATGATAGCTCTCTTCTCGGGGAAAAAAAAAGGCTCGATGACAGACGTGCAGAGAAAAGATTCTGTCAAAAACTCGGGCGCTTTATAATGAGAGCTAGCAGAATCTGATATCTAATCCTTGAACTTAAATTCAACATTGTTTTTTGTAAAGAAATAGTGTGTTTCTAATTGGCAAAGATGAAAAGACGATGGCAAGGCATTTTCCCAAACATGAAAAAAATGGCGAAAACAGCCTCCTCGGCTCCAATGCCTTATTTGCGCTATAGCACCAGTCATGCTAACCTGACTCTTTTAAACTTTTAAAGGAACAGGCCACTGTTTTTCCACACTGTGATATGTTCTTACCTGAGCTTAGACGAGTTGACACATACCCGTCTGGTCTTTGCGCCCGTGGAAGAGCGTGGTCGCGTCTAACTTCACCCCTGTTTGGAGCCATAGGAATATGCTGGGAGAGGCTAAATGCTAACAACATCTTTGGTCGTTTTGCGTGACTGAGCGCACGCACAAAGACCAGACAGGTACGCATCAACTCGTCTACCTCGTAACGCCTACTTTTACCAAACACATTTTCTTGAGTTCGGCTTTACCCAAATGTAAAAGCTCCTTGATTGGTCAGCTCAGTCTGTAGGCCAGTGTAACGCCTCATTTGAAAGCCAACACCGACAAAACTGAGAAGATTTTTCCTTGCGTTGTTGCCACGTTGTTGTCACTTTTTTGTTCCATTTTCATCACTTTTCGTCACCTTTTTTTGTCGCATAAAAAATGTGGGTAAAGCCGAACTGGAGTCAAATGTGCTCGGTTACGGTGGGGGTTGAGAGGTTCCATGAAGTCCATGTCCTTTAATTTGTGTAATGTTTCTCCGACAGCTCTCGCAGTGCATTGTGGTGGGAATACTTTTTCTCTCTGGACCTTTGTTCCTGGTCACGCAACAAAACGGGGTGACCACAGTGCAGTGCACATTCGAGGGAATAGTGTGGACGTTCAAACACAGTCCAGGAAAGTCTTGTCCGGTCAACAGGGCCTCGGTAATCCCGACGATTGACGAAGTTCTCTTGCCTTTGAAGGTCTATCCCAAAACTCATTGAACTCAGCTCTTCTATAGTCTTACACAAGCCCTTCTAACACCATCCATCTCCGCAGCATAGTTTCAGGAGAACGCAAACTAAACCACATTTCCAAAAGTTATTTTAGTCCCACGGTCTATATTAGGAGCTGAGAGAGAGGAGCACAGCAGCTCTCCCGATCAATTCTGCCGGTGGAGGTGTGTGTATGTGTGTATGTGTGTGTGCGTGTGTGTGTGTGTGTGTGTGTGTGTTTGTGTGGGACAAACCGAGCCGCGCTAAAACCGGATAGAAAAACGTCGTCAATGATGCATTTTGCTGTTAAGGCGGCCGGAGAAGAAAGAAATCACCGCTTTGCTTCCAAGGATTTTGGGTTAAGGTGCATTGCAATATGTATGAAAATGAGTGCGCTCGCTCCCCCTATCCATGGAGTCCCTGTTGCAGGTGCTACCGCCAAAACAATATTGCTTTGGGACGCACCACTTGTCATGTAGCTTTATACAATTAAACTTACTATTCTACCACTACATTTCTCTCTTTCCATGCGCCTCTCTCCTTTTCTTCCTCTTCATCCCCTTCTACAGCAGGGGCTGGGAAGTTTGCTCAATCACAGGCTGCCTTTTTGTCCTAATCAAAAGATGTGGGGGTGAGTCATCCCAAACCTAAGCGTTACTGCGCACAAATAGTGTTGTTGTCTTCATAGACTGAACACGGTGATCTGCGGGTGCCTCCCAGATTAAGGACTCAATATGATGAAGCCTTATTTGTCGTCTTTGCCTCCCATTAGGGAACTCAAAACCTGAAAGTCTTCACCTCAGTTGAGACCTCAATTAGTCTGTTTAAGTCTAAATTAAAGGCACGCTGCGTAACATTTGGGATTACACTGTTGCCAATACAAAGCCTGCTCCCGACCTAACTTATTTGTTCCAACTAACATCAGGAACGTTAACGCTGAGAACCTTCACTAGGATCCGTAAAACTTTGGCTCCTGGACCTGCAGTCACAGCGTGGACTTTTAGCGTGGAAGCGTCACAGACAAATAAGACACAGAATGGTAAACACTCCATTCCGTGTCTTATTTGTCTGTGATGCTTCGTTTTTATAACGTCTACTTACTGTTATTTGGTGTTAATTTTCAGGGGTTTTTTTGCTAACCATTTCATGTCTATTGTCTATTGTGCTTGTTGTTGTGTGTGGCCTTTCCTGTCTGTAAACATCAACCGTCCCTGGGACTACAGATGAAAATGAGCCATTGTGGCATATTTACATGTGGACTTATATAGCACTTTTCTAAGTGTCTTGCACAAGGACACGACAACAGTGGGCACCTGCAGGAGCTTGGATTCGAACCCCTGACCTTCTGATCATGACAATGGACAATGTTAATTAATATGATATAATATTTCTTTGTCTTATAAGACTTTTAGATGTCACATTGCACGACGCGGGGATGGTAAAATCGTGAGCCTGCACTCGTCTCCAATGTTCAAAGAGACAATCATAGCACCCACCCAGGTTTATTGTAGCAAATATCAGGCTACAGACAGCGTGTGTTTAGCTGAGGCAAGTGCCACATGCTAGTGGTGTTTATATCTGCGGAAAAGTGCGGAGAAGGTCCTGTAAAATGCGGCGTCGGACCCGCTCATGCCCGGCCTCTGTTGCTGGTGACTCTGGTGGCGTGCAGAGTTGACGGGACACTGACAGAGGTCCTATTTGCAGCGAGAGGAGGCTCACTCTGCGACTACTGTTCCAAAATATCAGACACTGCCTGATGTTGGTCGTAGCTCGTCTTTGGTCGTACAGCGGTTCCATTTTAAATCTTTGTCCCTGTGTCACTGTACGACCTATGACCTGAGATTTTGAGCTAAGACCTAAGATTTTCCCCAGGGCGAGTGATCGTTCGCCAAAATCGTGTGGTGTACACCCGGCTTTAGTCAACATCTCCATGGAGACGAGCTGAAGACGTCCTGCTCCAAATAAAGTTACAGTCAGGTCTGAGGAGAAGTGAGCCGCTCACAGGTTTGTTTGGATATTATTCAACCATAACTATCTGTAACAAAATTAATGCTTGTATTTGATTGTATTTATGCAAAAACTTGTGACAGAGACGTGTTACATTTATTTTGCATTGTGTATCGGGCCTGTATATTTGGTAAGCAAGCAACTGATTGTGTTTCGTATTTTTTGTTACAGTTTCACCTTTTCTTGACACATCAATAAACCTGTGGACAACGTCATATCGGTCTTCAGAGTCTTGATGTCAAGAAGGAGTTTAGCTGACTGTCTAGTTATATACAGTACATATAGCGAGGGCAGTACAACAGTACAGTACCTCTCAGTGCAGTACCTCTCTCTTCCTCCACGGTCTGTGAACTTGTTATATATATATATAATGTAAAATACTGTATTTTCCCACAAATAATTGTTAAATAGCAATTAAACATTTGTGTAAATCTGAAATCATCATGATCAGCCACAGTTAAAAAGTCCCATTCACACAAAAATGTCGGAATGACATGTCGGAACTTTATAATGCAATGACAAAATGAAGGATTGATTTTTTTTTTTTAACATTGAAGTATGCGGGTTCCGAAAATATGCAGAAGTTTGAAATGACCTTCGAACACTTTATACAATAGCGGTTTGAAAAATTGTGATTTCAATGGAAGTCTATGGGCACATTTACGCGTGAGGGACACACAAAGGCAGTTGTTATTGTTTTCAATTAGATATAAATCCAAATGACATGAACATGTTTTAGCCCAAACCTTGGAAAAGTTGCATGTAGGAATGTTTTCAATAATTAAAAACCCCCGTGGTCCACTTTTCCCTCCCCATCCACCAGTTGAAAACAGCTGCTCTGCCCTTACTGTTCCCTTTGTTCCTCTCGGCTTCTGTCTCTCTCTTCCTCATTTTCCAGCCGCTACATGCCTTATAGTCCTCCTCCAATGCTGACAATAGCCTCAATAAAGATGAATTGGAATTGGCTTGGAATGGACCAAAGCTTCGGCGCGCACACACATACACGCGCACTCACACAGAGGCCGAGGGGAGAGGAGAGTAATTATGGATTCCTGCAGACTGCGCTTCCCTTCCCCATCCCCTCCTGCCCTCGTCCCCGGCACTCCATCTATCCATCAGTCCATCTCGTGTAGCGCTATCTTAACGGTTTAATAAAAGGGCGTCAAAGGGCCCGGCTCACGGTGCAGTAGACCTAGACAGAAGGATTTCGAAGGATGGATGAGAAATTACAAGCAGCCGAAAAATGGGAAAACAGGGGGTAAAGAGGGGCAAACATAATAGCGTGCGGAAGATCCATCTAGAGCCCAAGTATTTTCGCTTCGTAATCGACGCAACGCTTGGTTCGTTGACGAAATTCACGATGACAGAGTTGATTTCAATAGCTTTGCGTCTAAATGATGTTCCAAGGAGGAAGTGGGTTAAATTGTTGGATGGATTCGGAGATTTTGTATAAAGTGTATGAGGCATGTTTTCTATTATTTTGTTTGATGCGATAAAGCTGAACAATACTGTAATCATCTTATGTTAATCCCTTTACAGCCGTCTCCCCTGATCAGAGGGTTAGAGTTAGTTAACCCTAATCAGGATATAATTAGGTTTAAGAACTGCAAATGTAACGCAAGTTGTGTTTCACTCACACAGATCTCACACATATTTTTAGAAACGAGAAGGTCTTGGCTTTCAAATTAGGTATCACACTGGCATATAGACTGTAAGCTCTCCAGTCAATACGCTTTGAGACTTTGGTGTAAATAATGGTTAACCCTAACCCCAATCCTTAATCCGAACCCTAGGGTGGCAGTTAACCGCTTAAATACTGTGCCTATTTCCAATAAGGACATAAATGATAAACATCACCAATAATATCAAAACAATGGTAAAACATGTGGCTTATGGGACTATTTTGTGACTTAGAGCAAGACATTTCACCCATTTATACAGTGCGAGGCAGTGTTAATTTTGACAAGATATTTTAATTTAGTTTTAGTCTTAGTCTTTTGACGAAAATGTAATTCAAATTTAAGACAAATTTAATCAACTTTCTATTTATAATATTCATTATACTCATATTTAATCAAGGTCCTCTGCTTCATGGAGCTGCTCCCTCATGAACAAAGCTCAGAGCTGTTCCTTTGGCAGTGAATGATATGAGGCTCTTTCAGACTGTCAATAGAAGTTTGGATGATATTAGTCTCTCCTTTCCATTTTAATTTAGTCTTATTTTAGTCGACTAAAATATCTGGACATTTTAGTCATAGTTTTAGTCTCATGAAAAACTTTAAATGTAGTTTTAGTCCAATTTTAGTTGTCAGAAAAATCACTTTGACTAAAATTAAGACTAAATATTTTAGTCGACGAAATGAACACTGGTGCGAGGGTGCAGTGATTAATGGTTGCCAAAGAGGCAGTTAGCGCTGAGTGGATCTGGGATTCCAGGCACATTCCATAATGACATCAAAAGTAACCAACAAGAAACAACAGGTCACACACAGGCTCTAATATTTGGGCTTTGATTACCGTACGCATTGGCAGCGGTATTGCTTCCAAAAGCTTATGCAATGTCAAAAGATCCAGCGCCTTTTCACCAAAGGCATGACCACTGCGCAAAGCCTTCTCCTGCACATCCCGAAGATTCTCAATGGGGCTGAGATCTGGACTCTGTGCTCGCCAATCCATGTGTGAAAAGAAGTTGTTCAGGTAACTTGCCTGATCTCATCCTCTGGGCGCATTGTGTTTGTGAACCTCGACGGGACCAACTGCATGAATCCCCCAAATCATAACAGTTAGTGAATCCAGGTGGCGACGAGTAATGAGATTTTCGTCTCCTTTGGCTCCCAAATGGCTCTTCATTGTTTGTGTACTTTTTATTGGCAGTCAAAATCCAGTGTTAGTACATAAGTAATAATAGCCTGTATTACCAAGTTTCTCAAAGCGCTACACTGTCGTCATTATTCAGTCACACTGCCCTGGGGTAGACTGACGGAAGAGAGACTTCACCCCAGACTTCCTGGTGTTCCTAAACGATCTCCCTTCCAAGTACCAACCAGGCCCTTCCCTTAGCTTAGCTTCAGAGATCAAGGAGGATCGAGCAGAGCAAAGGCGGTATGGCATATCCTGTGTTAGTATTTCCCTGTGGGGCCCTAGTCCCCGCGCCGCCTCCAGTCTGTGAGCTGCAGCCTTTCGCGCTCAGAGTGGAATGGACACAGATTCCAAACATCACTACAGTCGAAACTTTTGCAGACTCCTGTACTGCTGCTTTTTTTTTTGCTTTTATAACGGGCTAAAACCGAAAATATGAGGCCGATTGTTGTCAAATAAAAAGTGGCTAAAAGCTAGATGCGCAGACTACGGATAAGTATCCGTTTGTAGAGTTCTGCACTTCTTCACCTCTCTTTCTCTCGCTGAAGTGAGTCAGTGTAAGAGACATGTGGTGCTTAAAAAAACAAGTAGCCTCAAAAAACAAAAAGAAAACGACTTGCGGCTCTCATCGTTCACTTAAAAGAGTCGGCTATTCGTATAGACTTGTTCACGACTGACCCATCACTAGTGGTGACCCTTCTTTTTGGGGTCAGGCAGTGTAATGAACCAAGAGACATCTTATGCATGAGACCCATGTATGTTCATTAACATGCACTGTCTGTCCCGACCAAATAAACCAATAATAGAATAAGGCCTGCAGGCTAAATCCCACTGGAGATGATTACGAGAAAAACGTGATTGATTGATCAATTAAATTAGTATTATGCACCATGCTAATTTGTACAAAAGACTCTGTTAGCTTTGGCCATTATGAAAAGGGTTGTACAAGGGAAAAAAGTCATTTATTAAACTCTGCTTCAGAAAATAATAGAATACTGAAGTCATCATTCACATAAAAGAATAACCATAGAAACAATACTTTGAGCTTCGTGTCAAACAATAACGTGATAACATAGGAATAACACATGCTTCCATAGAATCCATTCTCTCGCACTCGGAGCGCCCTCCCTGTGGTTTGGTGGCAAGGTAGAGCTATAATTTCACAGCTGAGGAGCGCGATCAGGTCTGGAGTCGTGATTATTAATGTGACTCTATGGCGAATTATGATTTGATCCTCCGTCTTCAGCGGGAGGTAATTACTCGCTGTGTAATCGCCGAATAGGTTTGCCCAAGAAAAACACACTCCTTCCAACGGCAGATAAAGAGCTCCAGTGCTTTGGGTGTGTCAACGCATCCGTGAAGAGAAATCGAGTTGGGGAATGAGATTAGAATATAATTGAGGCCGTAAATTCATCGCGAGCATGGGACCTGCGTTTTGTTCCGTCGCGCTGATCATAGGACGCACGAGGGACGGTCCCGTGGCTCTCCATCGCCTCCGTTTCCGGAGATAATGACGAAAGCACCGGCGAGGCTGTTTGTGGTCTTTGCTTTTCGATAGATGATGGCAAAGTCATGTCAGTCAGAGAAAAATCCAGAATGAAATCTGCATGGATTGGACACGGACTGAACAAGTATCCAAGCTTCCAAGGAGAACTCAAATTAAGCCTGGATCACACTTCAGGATTGTTCAAGATTGTTTCAGTCAGACTTTCACCGACTTTGTTTTGGCGGTGTGCACTTTGACACACATTTTGAAATAGGTCAAGATACTATGATTTATGAAGTTTTAGTCTATATTTCTTCCTATTTAAGGTCTGTGGCGCGTGTGGTAGTTGTGTCTGTCATCATCACTTACTGCTAAACTGACAATCCAGACCTGTACAGTTACATCCTCCAAAAACACATGAAATCTGTGTGGCCTTGGAAAGGTTTGACCAGGCAGCGGTGAGTGATAGATCCAGAGCACTGTGCATTGTCAGAGGCGCCAAATGCGTAAGATCCAATCTTGGTTATAATCCGCTTCAGAAGTACAAGCAGAATGTTGTCCAGCCCAAACATGAGCCTCAAATCAAACACAACGCTCGGTAAGTGCTTTAGCTCCTGTGTGTGGAAAAGGAAACTGAAACTTGTTTCTTAACGTGCACATGGCCTACACTGCTTCATTTATTTTTAAGTTTAGAGCGCGACAATTTTGTTTTTTATTGTTTTGCATTGTGAGCCCAGAGGCAGATTTTATTGTAAATCAGCTTTGAAAGCATTGCCAATTGTATTCAGAGATTAGAAATACTGTCTAATGATGAACATTTAGGCTATTTTATTTCAAAACCAACTTATTATTTTTATATTGTAATTTATTTGCACCCTGAACCAAACCGTGAGAGCTGAACCGTTAGACCCCCATTGATTACTATCTCATAAAATGTTTGACCTTCCACATATCGTCAGGACTGGATCAAGATCAGAGATACAAACTGGGTGGAATCATGTCTTAACCAGAAAAAAAAAATCACCTAATTTAAATGTATTACACCACAGTTTTCAGGATTAAATGTTTAAATAACTGGATTAAAAATCAAAGCAAATGCTGCATTCATGTGAACGGGGGAGCTCGTTTTCCCGAGATGGAACATCGTTGTTCCCAGTTGGTTTGCATTCATGTGCTTTTTATGTCGGATTGGTGGGGATTTGGATTTTACCAAGTAAAAACAGTCTTTAGTCATTGATAAGAGATTAACTGAGCTAGTATAATGAAACAAAGGAAAAGATCTGCACAACTGTAATCTGTCACCAGCTTTTTTTACCACTCTGACGTTTCAGGCGCGAGCCCTTCTTCAGACAATCAAAGCAGCTCACACCTGTAAATATACACACAGCACTTTATTACATGGGTCATGATGAAAGATTTTCAAAAATACAATATGCACTAGACATTAATAGAAAGACGTGAGTAGGCTCACGTCTTTCTAAATGAGGCAAACCGATGTGCGAGTCTTTACCTACAAACTGATTAGCTGAGCTAATCATTTAAATTTGGTGTTAGCGTCGTGAAAGCTAGACTTTGATTTACTGGTTTTAGAATATTGTCCGTACATTTTCTATTTGCTAGCATTAATGTCTGACATTCCTCTCATAGTAATTATGTGACCCCGAGGACGACAGCGCGCATTAAGCAATACATGAACAAATAATGTGCACAGTCAGGAGTGGAAATTGGGAATCTTTTTCATTTTTTCTATCTCGAGTTCCCTGGTTGTTATCTCCATGTGTATTTTCCAACAGGGGAAAACACTTTCCCCTGTTCCCGAGGACCACATGAACGCGGCAAAATATTTACTCTAATTGTTTATTTAAAGAGGGCAGTGCACATTAATGAACACACCGTACAGTTACTTTGTGTAAAACGTGCCTGCTTTAACCATGAACTACTTTCCCTCCATAGCCCTTATATATATATATATATATATATGCAAATTCTGATCAGTATAAAACTTCCCCAATCTACAGTTATCAAGCCTCACAAATGGTTCTACGATTGATTCGCTTTTAAGCCTATATTTTTCAGATCTGTAAAGGTGGAAGAATCTCGTAAAGAAATAGGAACACTATTCCAGCTTGTGCGCCCTTTCACAGAGATGCTGTTTTGTCCGGCGGCGGTGTGTCTGAACGGGACGGACTAATAATAATGTCATCCAAAAGCCTTTCCTGTCTTTCCTGCAGGGGAGTCCAAAAAGGCTTCACCGAGGGTCACATATCAAAGAAAGGGCTGACTAGTGATGGCGTGTTCAGCTCGTCGTGGGAAGAAAAGTCACATTTGACCGCTCCATTTGTTTTACGGAAACCTTGGGAAAATCATTCACACTGGGGCGCCTCATAGGAGTTTTTTGTGATCCCTTGCACTAGCACACATTTACTGAGTCTGATGTTTTTTCTTCATTGCAGATAAAAAAGAGCACATTACATTATTGTAAAAACAACAAATCATGTTCCACTACACAGGGAACTTTTAATCTAACTTTTTTTTCTTCTTTATACAAAACGTAACGCACAATAAGGTCAAGGCGGGAGTTAACAGTTAATTCAACACGGGATCAAACAGAATGTGCAAGGCTGTTTCTTTGGAAGATATTTGTCGCGAGTAGAGCCAGATTTTCGCCCGTCTCGATGTTTAAAAAAAAAAAAGACAAAGAAAAGCTACATAACTTTTCCACATAACTCCGAAGCGATTCCGAGAAGTGCCCTAGTTCCACCATTTGAGGGACACACTAATTACGGTCTCGTTTTCGCCTGCCTTCAGATGCGCTATGATTCAGCCGCTTAGCTCCACCTGTTCATATTTCACACGCTAATGGAACTCTGTCTCGCTTGCATGTCCTCAAAAGGCTGGGGTGATGCATTAGGATTGGTCAGGCAGTTTGAAGCTGCTCGGCTTAGTAGCAACGCATGAATTAGCCCGGCTGTCGGGTTATACCAAGGCATATCACATGTTATCGACTCGTTTGATCTTTTAACGGTGTTACAATGTTGCACCCTCGCTAAAAAAAAAACACTTACAGAGAGTTGTACTTTGCTTCATTCACACGGTTTATCCCGTTCACTTTGTTTCTTCTTCTACGGCCGAAGCGATTCATTTTTTTTCTGTTTTACTGGATTTCATTGCGTGATTCAATAAATCATGAGTGGGCCCCGTTCTGAGCGGTTCTGCCCTCAAACTGTGGCATCATTCGCTTGCTATTGAGTTGCCTAAACATGGGCCGTTTCCTGCTTTAATATTTGCCAGCAGGGGGAGTTCCAGGCCACTCCAGGAAAAAGCAGAGTAAAATTGTTATTTTAATACATCAACATTACAAATTCTAAAACTCAAAATATCAAGGCAGAGGTTCCCAAAAGAACTGTGTAAGCCACAATTATGGAAAAGGTTTTTCAAATAATAAGAAAGATAACACAAGTTTATTTTTTTTACTCATAGTTAGTGGTTGTGTGAAGCCATTTATGGTGAAACAACAGAGTTTGCTCTTTTTAAGTCATAATGAAAAAAGAAAGTACCATAATGACCCTGATCAAGTTTACATACCCCAGTTCTTAATACTGTGTATTTCCCCCTTTAGCATCATTGACAGCTTGGAGTCTTTTGTGGTAGTTGTGGATGAGGTTTGGTAAAGCGGGCCATTCTTCTTGGCAAACAGCCTCCAGATTCTTTACGTTCCTGGGCTGTTTTGCATGAACTGCAGGTTTGAGCTCTCCCCACAGTGGTTCAATGATACTGAGGTCAGGAGACTGAGATGGACACCAATGGGACCTTCACTTCATTCTGCTGGAGCAGCATCAGCAAAACACCTCCATATCTCACTGTAGGTATGGTGCACATTTTTGTTGTCAACAAGGCCAGTGATGACTTATGGGGAAAGGCCTATGAAGAAACGTGCACCATACCCACTGTGAAATATGGAGGCGTTTCGCTGATGCCACTGGCTCCGGCAGAATAAAGTGAAGGTCCCGTTAGAGGCCATCTCTTTAGCTCTGAGCCTGTTCCTATACAAGTGTGCACATGTGTTTGCCGTCGAATGCCAGACCAGATTTAAATTGAACGTTCTATCCCCATACAAATGAATAGGGAAGACAAGCGTATGGGGAGGTATGTTTTGTCCTTTTTGTGGTATTTATGTAATTTATGTGATTTCTTTATCACTAACATCTTATATGATGATGTTTAGTGGCCATTGGATGTGTAGCCGAGCCCACAATAAGCACAAACTTAACTGTATTTGGGTTAGCATTTAGCTCAGAGGCCACCTTTATACGCTAATTTGTATCTAAAGTAAAATCTCAAAAAGTCAGTACATTGTTTAATGATTTCTAACAAGGCTTTGACCCAAATGTGGTCCATGGGTTGACAACATCTGAAAACATCTTGATTGTTCATCATTTGCTATGATTGATGGCTAATGCTAAGAAAAAAATACATTGAGCAGACTGAAAAGTCTCCCGGACCAGCCTACTTGCTAACGTTGGGATCGAACGCCACCTCTCCTTTGATATTTCTATGCCCTGTGCTAGTGGTTCAAACCACTAAGCTGCTGACAAATAACTTTGTTTTATTTTTTATTTTGGAAGACTTATTCACTTCGTTGATTCTTGTATAGAGAATTTACCCCTGATCTAGACCTCTCTTTTCAGTCTGACCACTACCCAGACACTTCCCTCTAAAAGCCTGTAGCGCTGACCCTATACCTGCATCTCGCTATTCTCCCGCGGATCACATCTAGTGTATTCCGCGCATTTTATACATCTGGCTCTGTCCTATCAATCCCATAACCCGCAGCGGGCCCGAGACCATTACAGCGAACTCTAAAAAATGTCTGTCTGGCCTATGGAGTCGGACAGGTTTTATTTTAGGCCGTTGTCAACTGGGAAAGGCGCATCATTTTTACCGTTAAGCTTCACGTTTCTCCACGCGGTTGCCTTGGAAACAAAAAGCCTTGGGTTGCATGCATGCATTGAAACGCCGTCATACCGGTCCGGCAGAAGCGCGAATACACACACACACACACACACACACACGTACACAACATTGTCCATAGCAGTCAGCATTGTTTGGATAGCCTTGTTTGTTTAACCGATACAGCAGAGACAGCGTGTGCCCGTCCCCGCCGTGCGCTGGCGGCCATTTGATCAACCGAGGCGCACAGCAGGTGGATCCAATGGAATTTAATAGCAGCAGCTTTCAAGTTATGAAGCCAGTTTGCTGCGAGAGCCAGTCAGGGCCAATGACAGTAAAAGGTTATATAAGATAAGAGTATGCTCACCCATTCAGCGCGCCGTTCCAGAGGGAAAGTGCTTTGGATTTGTACTTTTTTTTTTTAGCTGTGGAGTGAGTAGTCTGGACAGATTTGCCCATGTTTTATGTAAATCAGTTTGCGAACCCTTGAGCCGTGCGGAGAATGGCATTAGCCCATTGTGTCCGTAGTAGCGATTATGCACAAAAGCCATTTCTGTACAGTTCCAAAAAAAATCCAGCGGCGTGGCCAGCAGTGTTCCCAAGTTAAGTAAGTTGTTGACGTCTTTTCAAAATTGTTCAAGTTCAGAGAATGTTTGCAGGCTCGCTCAATCAGCATCATTTATTGTAACGCAAAATAGTTTGGATCCAATATTATTATCATACATTTATTGACAACTGATAGCATACGGCTATGGGCGTTTTACACAGGCTCTAGTTAGGTCGACCTAAAGGGACTTTCAGCCCGAGAGCGGCACTTTAGGGTCAGTGTGAATCCAACGGTCTAAACAGCCGGTCCGACTGCGGCTGAAACAGGTGGTCTCGGGGCGTCGGAGCGGGTGTGGTGTGAGTTGGACTTCGGGCCAAACGTCTCTTGCTTTGATGAGAGAATGACTACGCGCTGCATTTGACGAGGCAAAATGGGTCAACGTTAAATCATCAAGGTTCATCTTCCTTTCCCTCCTCTCCGAGGGAGAGGAGTGACTGTAATATTGGGGAAGGGTGCCGACATCGACAGGTTGATGCCCGTTGTCATGGGAATACGTTTGTTGAACAGCTGATCGTTGTTACGTGGCTGATGTTGCGATGTTTGGTGCGGACAAAGCGCTCCAACATGTGTGAAAACGGCCTTAGGGATTTGTCATGGTCATATTGTGTCGTTTAGAAACTGCAATATTTTAACGACATCAGGCGTATCAATGAGGCGGCAGTGCCCGACTGCTTTCACAGTCAAAAGTGTAGGTCTGCGCATCCTGAAAACAGCTTTGTGTCCGAGTGATTTCTCTCGACTGCTTCAGTCCTAGCTAAACTAATACAAGTGAGGGCCCTATTCATGGCAGCGCCCACGCGATCTTCCGGAATAAGTTGAATACCATGGCACAGGATGTCGCGTGGCAACATGACGCTGACTTCATAGGGTATCAGTTCCCTGTCTGTATTTTATTCTAAGGAGAGTTAGCTATGTCATGTGGAAAATCATAAATACTTTTTTGTGGGATAATTACGCGTTAAAGACTTTTCTCAGGATATACTTCACTGAAGCAGACTTCTGTGTTCATCAATCTAAGCGATTTAGCCTTGAAGCTAAAAACTCACATTAATGTTTAATTTAATGCTAACGAATGTTAAAATAGCTCCACCAGCTGAACAAACATATTTTTTTATTGTTAAAATGGGGATAGAAAGTAGTCTTTCCTTATCCTGGCCAACAGGAAGTTAGCCAAAAAGATTCCATGCATAGAGGCTGTAGTAATAACACTGAATACAAATTGTGTAGTATCTGTAAATATAAATGAATATCAATACAAATCGTGAGGCCCTGTGTACTTGGTATTGTTTAATCTCTCTTAAATTACAAATGGCTCCTTTTTTTTAAATCACACCGACTCGAGTCGACCCATCAGTCAAATGTGCCGAGCGAGTTTCTATCTGAAAATCTCTGGTCGAGCGTGTACTCTACAGACCCACCTGCCGAGCGGAGCGGGACAATATTGACTGAGAGGATGAGGTCACGAGGAGCTAACCCCGCCACACGAGCTACTACCTACTGCTCAGTGCATCTACTACTGTTCACTGCTCAGGTCAGCGGGAGATTGATTTGTCATATGGACAGAAAGTGTTCAGAGATTCAATTTCAACTTCCCAAGGCCCAATCAGAGGTGGTCGGTAACAAAGTCGGTTTGCATAAGTACTGCACTTAAGTGGGGTTTTGGAGGATCTGTACTTTACTTGAGAACTTATTACTTTTGCGCCACTCTGTCTGAAAGATAAATATAACACTTTCTACCCCACTACATTTCTAAAAAGATTGTAAAGTTTAAAAAAAAAAGTATAAATTAGCACTTTATTTTTCCCATTTAAAAGCCTTATGATGCACACTCCAGAACACTAGGGGGCGCTGTGCAGATATACCGTCAATGCCACTGACTCACAACAAGAGAAGAATGGAAGAAGATTTTTTTTCATGTAGAAATGGACTCACCCTTTACTTTTTCTCGACTTGCCCGCCATACTTTTTCAGGAAATCACTACAGAATTGCGCAGGACCCACATCTTTCCCACACATAGTAATTTACAAATATTGCCATGTTTGGTATCCATGTGTACTAGGAAAGATGTTTAATCCAAATATAGTAATTTCCTTTCTTGGAGACCGCAGCGGCACAAAAAAACAGCGGCATGTGCAGGTGCTACAAAGCTTGAGGTCTCTTTTTCCTATAATTAGGTTTTCGTTTGTACTTCTCAATATTTTTAAGGTTTTTCCAATTGCTGGGTTGCAGGTGACATCACAGCATTCCAAAGGCTAATACTATTATGGAGGAAAAAATATTTTATTTTTGAGGAAATTTTTGGTCTTGGACAGAGAGACCATGGACCCAGTGACTCATATTAATGATCAGTTTTCTAATTAATACATGTTCTTTTGAGCTATGACTTGTGAAAGTGTAATGCTGTTAATATGCCCCCCGCTGGGTCCAGTGACATCATCATGGCGGCATGGTAGCACAGCGGTTAGCGCTCGTGCTTCACAGCTAGAAGGTCAGGGCTCGATTCCCACCTGGGCCGGGGCCTTTCTGTGTGGAGTTTGCATGTTCTCCCTGTATTTGCGTAGGTTTCCTTTGGGTACTTAGGTTTCCCCTACCACAAAAAACATGTACAATAGGCCAGAATGAATGAGAGTGTATTTGAGAGTGCGCATGGGGGACCACGGATGGAAATTAGCCAAAGGCTACAATCCGGTGTGGCTTGTTCATTAACTTGCACGGTCCCTACCAAATAAACCAATAAAATAAATAAATCACATTCTAGAACCTGCAACCCAGCAATACTAGCCTGATTTATTGCATTTTGATCCCCACAAAACAAGGCAAACATTTTTTTTCACTAAAACTAAACAAGGTGTCCAAATCCCCTCTGAAAATCTATAAAACTAACATATCAACAAAATAAAACCTTTCATTCAAACCTGGCTCGATCCATGATTTAGATCATAAATCAAATAGGCAATTTAGGCCATAAAGTGCCTTATAAAAACAGAAAACTTGCAAAACATGTATTTCTCTACGGCAAACGCTTTAAATTAATATCTCTAAAAAATTTAATCATCAAAAAATGTAAACTTAACATATATTTGATGCCGTTTTGATTTTATGTTGTAGCTGGAACGGGAAAGAACTCCTGAGCCATTTCTGAAACACTACTGGAGAATTTCTGAGCGCAACCTTTGCTACAGTAGGGGAGGGAAAATCTTTCTCGACATTGCTGCTTGTTGACAGAGCCCAAACTGTGCCATTCTGATGCATGCTCCCTCCCTGTTGCACTGTGAATAAGGCCAATGATGATAGAATGAGGCAATCTGTGCTCTTTAGGCGGCTTGCATGTGTGTCAGCGAGGAGAGACGGGCCAGATACTACCACAATGCGCTCGCAGGAAGCAGCCTGACTATGTGTGTGCCCATTAAAACCGGTCAAGGGAGGCAGAGCTTTTTCCCCCTCCATGCCTCCTGACCAGCGGTAACCACTGACCACTATTGCCTTGCGTCCGGAGAGCCATTTGTAGACGCCATTGGGGCCCGAGGCAAGATGGGCACTTGGGGCCCGACGGAAATGTGTGCAAATCCCATCCCCTGTCGGAGCCAAAAATGTTGCAACAGGCAATCGATTACACGTAAGCAAAAGGTATGGAGAGAGAGTTGATCATTTGTGCTTTTAGGATGAGGAAGTGTCGTCACTTGATTTGGAATTCACACAAATAGTGGTCACCTGTCAATAAACTAGATGACGTTTGCTGTGATCACTAATGTAATATAAAATAATCTGGAATTTATTGCGCACTGCTTTGTAAATTCTAATTGCTGTCATTACATGAAAAATGTGATTAATTGCTTTTCCATTTTAAAGCAACATGTTTCAGTGTTGCAAGTAATTACTAACTTTACACGATGCCAGTGATGATTATTTGGAATCCTGTTCTGCTTACGTTCATTTTGTTTTGTTTTTCATTATGTTTTGCTTTGCTTTTTTTCCAACATATATGTCTTGTACTTAATTTGTAAAATTTCATTAATGGGAATAACAAGTAAACCATAAAGGGTACACAAATATTCCAGTAACCATTACTAAGAACAATAGGACAGGTTAAGGCCATATTTAAGTAACAAAAGTAATCAGCACTAGGAATTCCCAATTGCCAGTACTAACATGTCTAGTAATCAGAACTTGTATCATTAGTAATGCATACTGTGAAATCCCTCTTGATCCTACTGGCATTACTAGTAACCATTGCTTAACATCGGGTTTAATAACTATGCATCGGGTTTATAGTTTATTCCAAGTAAGCGCAATGAGTTGAATTTTACAGTGTGCTTCATTTTTTTTTCACTACAGGTAAAACTCAGAAAATAGTTAAAAAGTGCATTCCTTTCTGTTATTCAACTTAAAATGTGAAACTAATATATGATAGACTCATTACATGCAAAGTGAGATATGTATAGCCTTTTATTTGTTATAATTTGGATTATTATGGCCTGAATTAAAAATCTCATAAAATAAGAATATTTTAAAAATGGACTGTAAGCCATACTCATCAACGTTTTACCAAATAAAGGCTTGACATATGTCACTTTACATGTAATGAGTATATATCATATATTAGTTTTGCATTTTAAGCTGAATTAAGTTGAGTTTTACCTGTACGCTGATGAAACCAGGTACGTTTCTGCGTGTGTTCAACGCGTCGTTCACTAACAATCCGGCCAACTAATGCTTTCATTAAGCTTGCTATCAGCAGAGTGGGCGCCATACGCTTAATACAGGCATTCTTAGTGATGGAAAGGATATCCTGAATGGAACATATTTTCCATATTCATAGGCCTACACTATTTTAACTTATAAAATGTAATATGTAAAGATTTTCAAAAGTAACAGCCTCATTAAAGCATTATTTCTCAATTCTGTAAGTTCCCTTTGTCGGGCGGCTGTCTGTGAAGAAGACCAAAGACAGAAATTCTCCCTATTTCAAAGAGAAAATGGAGCCGAACTGGAGATGGAAACCCAAGTGCCTAGAGCCGTGACTTGAAACAGATTTTCAGACTGCAACACCGCCCTGCAACTAAATCAGCACTGTACAGGCTTTGATGATTCAGAGTACAAATGTAAATAAGGATAACTAATATGGATGCGCACGCTCCAGACTTTTTTTTATTAGGTGCGTCTTTTAGACTGCTGGGGCATCAGCAAATCATTAAAACAAAAATACAGACATTTGCATTCAGTCGTAGTAAAGACGAGCCTGCAGTTAATCCGAGCATGAGATTGAGAAAGAGGTATTTTTAAACAGACTCAGAGTAAGGGTTTTTCTGATGAAATATTCTTATTGTAGAAGTTAGAATAAGACACTCTTCTAACGTTTTCCAGCAAATGTATGGCTTAGCCGGGAATGCAAAATTAAGCATTTCTGTCTACAGGTAGTAAAAGTTGTGATAACATTGTTGGTTCTCAGCTGCTGAAGCTTTCTGACCCATGTCCTGATAACAATTAACTTGAAATAAAATCAACTTTTATAAGATAAAGTTAATCAAAATACAGTATTTTTTTTTTTCAGAGGAATGTTGCTTAGTGACATGATGCTAACTTCCAAGGATAACGACTGTTTCCTGTCATTGTTTTACTCCTATGCAGAGTTAACCGTGTCTTGTTTTAAATAAATAAATATTAGTAAGTGGCTGAAGACGTGCTGCTGATGGATAATTACTTCCAACATGTTAAAAGGTTTTTTTACAGGATGTACATACTTCACCGAGAGAGGGCTGTGTTTTATCCTTGAAGCTAAAGGCTAACGCTAATTTGGCGCTAACTGATAGAACCACTCTCGGAAATAATTTGTACAAAAAAACATTGAGCTTTCTTCCTTTTTTTATTTATTTTATTTGTTTATTATCTTTCTTTGTTTTGAATTTACATCAAAACATTTACAGGAAGTTGTTTTTACCCTACACTAGGCAACAGGAAGTTAGCTAAAAACAACCAGTACACAAAACCTATTGAAACAAGCCTTGATTAAAAAAATAAAAAAAAACTACCACACACAAAAAAAAAAAAATCAACAGGAATTTTACTGAAAATCTGAAAAACGGATAAAAATCACACAAAAGAAAAATAAACAGCGCCATCTTTTGCCAAACCAATGGGCGATGCACTGAACCATGTTAATTACATTTGAGGGAACTTCTAAAGCCAATTCTGACTGATTGGGAAATTGAAAGAGTCTTCTGCATGATTGGCGATAAACAAACAAAAAACTAAAAAACTTGGCGGAGAAAAGATTGGCTGTGAGCAGAGTCCCAAATGTTCCTGCTTTTGAACAGAAAGTAGCAGTGGCAGATTTTCCCCTTCCCGACCTCCGGCACATCCAAATCGACAGTAGAATGAACACTGCCAAAGCCATGATTGTCGCTGACTATGCCCGTGCTGTATATTACATCACATTGACTAGTCCCGGCAAGCCAACCAATCATGTCGCATATCATCACACACCGGTTTCGACGATGCATATCCCAATGACAGGGCGTACCCAGTGATGTGGCCCGCTAGAGCACGCTGTACATGGCAATCACTGCTCGCTCGCGCATGCAAAACGCGAGGCCGCCGAGCATATGGGATAAGGAACAAAATGGCACCGTTACACAATGTTCTTTCTCAGTGAGCGATTCCACTCTGATGAGAACGGCACTCAAAATTATAAACTTCACGTCCAAAATTCAACAGCTGCTCTGACATAATATCTATAATCTAAAGCATATTCCCCTCAGCCCGATCCGGGTCTGGGTAGAAAGCCTTCATCATGTGTCGACTTCTTACTTTTTTTTTTTTTTTTCCAAGGCGGTGACAATTTTTAGTTTCATCTGTTTTGGTTGGTGAGACAAATGGGGGCGTATAGTAGCAAGAGAGAATGAGGGGCCATATTATGGGGATAGTAAGGCAACGAAAGGGATGCTTTTATTAAACTGGAGAGAGCAGACAGATGGGTAATGACAGGGCGCAAATTGTACATCCTTGAGACATTCTATACTGAATACCTTTTCCCATGTAAAGATCAAGACTACCTATTGACTACTGATGATTGATTTCATCGCGCTGAGAGCAAATGGTCAAATTGGCAGTTCAGCATTTCAACAAGCAACAAAGCAACCGTCATTATGCACACTGGGTTGTGTCATTTCACCTTTTTAACGCTAGAACATTCTCATGGCAGTTTCTCAAAGCGCCACACTGTTGTCATTATTCATTCACTCCATACTGTGGTGGAAAGCGGCCCCTCCAAACACACTCTCCATTCATTCTGACCTATTGTACACGTTGGAAACCGGAGTACCCAGTGGAAACCTGCACAGACACGGGGAGAACATGCAAACGCCACACAGAAGTAAGTAACCAAGTAAGTGCTTGATTTCCATCCATCCATCCATTTTCTTCCGCTTTATCCGGGGCCGGGTCGCGGGGGCAGCAGTCTCAGCAGAGATGCCCAGACTTCCCGATCCACGCACACCTCTTCCAGCTGTTCTGGGGGGACCCCGAGGCGACACCAGGCCAGCACGGAGACATAGTCCCACCAGCGTGTCCTGGGCCTTCCACGAGGCCTCCTCCCAATAGGACATGCCTGGAACACCTCCCGAGGGAGGCGACCAGGAGGCATCCGGTACAGATGCCCTAGCCACCTCAGCTGGCTCCTTTCGACGTGGAGGAGTAGCGGCTCGAGTCCGAGCTCCTCCCGGGTAACTGAGCTCCTCACCCGATCTCGAAGGGTGCGCCCAGCCACCCTGCGAAGGAAACTCATTTCGGCCGCTTGTATTCGCGATCTTGTCCTTTCGGTCATTACCCAAATCTCATGACCATAGGTGAGGGTGGGAACGTAGATCGATCGGTAAATCGAGAGTTTTGCCGCTTGGCTCAGCTCCCTCTTCACCACAACGGTCCGATACAGCGACCGCATCACTGCTGACGCCGCACCGATCCGTCTATCGATCTCACGCTCCATCGGTCCCTCACTCGTGAACACGACCCCGAGATACTTGAACTCCTCCACTTGAGGCAAGGACACCCCACCGACCTGAAGCGGGGAAGCCACCTTTTTCCGGTGGAGAACCATGGCCTCAGATTTGGAGGTGCTGATCCTCATCCCGGCCGCTTCACACTCGGCTGCAAACCGCCCCAGTGCGCGCTGGAGGTCCTGATTTGAGGGAGCCAACAGAACAACATCATCTGCAAACAGCAGAGATGAGATTCTGAGGTTCCCAAACCGGACACCCTCCGGCCCCTGGCTGCGCCTAGAAATTCTGTCCATAAAAGTAATGAACAGAACCGGTGACAAAGGGCAGCCCTGGCGGAGCCCAACACGCACCGGGAACAGGTCTGACTTACTGCCGGCAATGCGAACCAAGCTCCTGCTACGGTCATACAGGGAACGGACAGCCCTTAGTAAAGGGCCCCGTACCCCATACTCCCGGAGCACCCCCCACAGGGCACCACGAGGGACACGGTCGAACGCTTTCTCCAGGTCCACAAAGCACATGTGGACTGGTTGGGCGAACTCCCACAAACCCTCGAGCACCCGATGAAGGGTATAGAGCTGGTCCAGTGTTCCACGACCAGGACGAAAACCGCATTGTTCCTCCTGAATCCGAGGTTCGACTATTGGCCGGATCCTCCTCTCCAGCACCCTGGAATAGACCTTACCAGGGAGGCTGAGAAGTGTGATCCCTCTGTAATTGGAGCACACTCTCCGATCCCCCTTCTTGAAGAGGGGGACCACCACCCCGGTCTGCCAATCCAGAGGCACTGTCCCCAACCGCCACGCGATGTTGCAGAGACGTGTCAGCCAAGACAGCCCTACAACATCCAGAGACTTAAGGTACCCGGGACGAATCTCATCCACCCCCGGGCCTTGCCACCGAGGAGCTTTCTAACCACCTCGGTGACTTCAGCCTGGGTGATGGACGAGCCCCCCTCCGGGTCCCCAGCCTCTGCCTCCTCATCGGGAGACGTGACGGTGGGATTGAGGAGATCCTCGAAGTACTCCTTCCACCGCCCGACCACATCCCCAGTCGAGGTCAGCAGCCCCCCACCCACACTGTAAACAGTGTTGGTGAAGCACTGCTTCCCCCTCCTGAGGCGCCGGATGGTGTGCTTGATTTGTCATTGTAAAATCATACAACAAATTGAGTTCAGGTCATGGGTTAGTCCCTGTTTCAGAGCATGGTGTCCCGCACTGGTCAGCTCCTCCACCTCCTTCTTCCTCATGTGCAGCTCCTCCCTCCTCCACACCAGTCTTCTTGTTATGCCTCCACTGTGCTGCAGGTGTGGTGGTGGTGGTGGTGGTGGGGGTCCTTCAAGGCTAGTATGGACTCTCTGCAGTAATAAAAAAAAAAACTCACACTGAACCTCACAAAAACACTGCATGGTGTACAAACGTATCCAAGCAGTTTGCAGAAAAAAGACAAAAACTCTGCTGTACCAAGAGAGAGGGAGGTTGCCTCCATGTTTACAAGTTGCCGTGAGGCAAAAAACTGACCTGTCCGGTCGGGGATCGAACCCGTGACCTTCTTGCTGTGAAGCATGAACCCTAACCGCTGTGCCACCAGGCCGCATGATTGGTTACACATTAGCAACCACATAGGACTAGGCAGCTGTCATACAATCCCGTTAAGATATATTGTTCTACTTTTAATTCTTCTCCTTGGCCCAGTGAAAGTCTCTGGATCATACTGTGAGATGGCTGTCGGGGCTTTTCCTGGCTAGAAAACAATCTGTACAAAAGATAACATTTTCTAAATATTGAATAAATACATTGTGTTTCTTACTCTAACAACATCATCTTTCAAACCCTCGGGCTTCCAACGCTCATGCCCCTGCAAGGCAAAGCATGCAGAAAACTCTACACAAAGAGCACAAAGTTTTAACTCGGAAAGATCTCTCTAAACCGGATAAATCTCCCCCAGACCAACTGAAAATCTTCCGCTCTGTTCCCTGCTATCCTCCTACCCCTGGATACATCCGACAGCATCAAGAGCCTCCTTATCAACTCTTGCATTTGTCCAGCGGTGGAGAGTGCCGGAGCGGAGATACTGGCAGCGATTAGCAGTTTGTTAGATCACAAGGTGGCTGCATATCACACGGGCTCTTATCAATGCGGCCTGTGTCACTACTGTTCTGCCCAGTGATCACAGAGGCGACTGGGGAGAGAGAGGGGGGGGGGGGGAGGTGGGCGGAGGAAGAGGCGAGCTCTGGAGGAAAGGAAGAGCAATCAATGTCCCGCACAAGATCCATACGACTTTCAATTACCCCACAGTGGACCTGCCCGAGCCTATCAGTTTAAAGAGCAAGTGAAATCCTGCGTTAGCGTGCGGCGTACTGTGGTCATGTGCACCCTCATGGCATTAAAGCAGACTTATCATGCACAATCGTGGCTTAGAAACCTGCTTTATGGCATATGAGCGCAGAGATTTCTTAATACGTTGGTTTGCGTCTCGGTGTTTGGTCGGATTTCGTTTAGTTTTTACAGGTTGGAATTCTCACATTGTCGCTATTTGTCAGTGAACTGCGGTGGACTGGCTAGAAAGGTACCCAGGAAATACTAAATTGCTTGCTTTGTAGATATACATTCTATCAAACCGGGCTAAATTGGAAAAAGAAACCATGCATATATTGTAGCTTTTCAGGGCATCAAACCCCTTCAGTCACAGTAAACAATCTCTTTTGCCACAGCTACTTGGGCCGGAAGAGCGGATAGAGGCATGGCAGCTACATTGTGCAAAATGCCTTGCCAATCACCACAAATCGGCTATTTACATTTTTTAAATATTCATATAAGCAAGGTGGGTGAATTGTTTTGCCCAAGGACACACGAATGAGAGGCAGTGGGCATAACCACATCCTGTTAGCGCATGACTCGGCTCATTCTCTGTATTTTAGCCGTACGTGTGTTTACCTTTTAGTTTGCTTCAAAGTTATAGCTGCGGAAATCAAGGTAAGTCAGCTGTATTGTGGTTGAATGTAATTTGATTCTTTTTTTTTTATGAAAGACACAAGGCCGGTCGCCAAACAGTCAATATGTTTATTTCATTAATTCCCTTGGATTGTACACAAAAAGAAAAACACATTTGTATTGTACATTTTTCTGTTTGGAGAGTGGAGGGTAGTTCAACCTTGAACTAGGTCCATACTGATGCCATTGAAAAAAAGCTTTTCTAAAAACACTTTTCTACAATATGAACTGTTACAGCAAGAAGGGCATTTGACTTAAACACTGCCAAAATGTGGCCACCCAGACTCAATACATATAAAGATCTTAAGTACTTTGCCAAACTGTCTATTTAGATATCCAATCTACTGTAGATTATGCAAAAGGGACTGTATTTTTTATTTTGTGTTTTGTTTTTGCACACAATGAATGAGCAAGTAAATTTTAATGGCCCCAACACATTAGGGTGGATTTTTTTATTGTTAACGATGCTTTATAATTAAGTGCACAAGTTTGTTTCCCCCTCAAACGTTCACTATCACAACATTGTATGCAGCTAAGAATTGTATTACGGTAACTATGGTAACCGACAAACTACAGAAAGAGTTTATGGTTAATATCGCTATAATGGCCGACCTATCACTGACCACATTTTCTACATAAAAAAAACAGGGACACAATGGAAGTTTGTGGGCTGAGCCAAATTGTGACTCTTATTCCCCCAAGTTGAATGTTTATAAAAGTTTAATGCCGATTAAATGGACCAATCAGGATTGAGGCGATAAGACTTTTAGCCTTAATTACGTTTCAAGATTGTTTGTTTTTTTTAAAGCGGCTTTAGGTGCAATAGTGGTGAAAAAACCGGGCACCTGGGACACTGATGCTACCGCTGCCCTGGGAAATGTAGTTCTAACATATTTAATACGATCCATCTGCGGGGCCGTGATCGTGTAAGTTGGTGATCGTGCCGGGGGCCAATAAAAACATACTGTGGGCAGGAGTTGTCCCGTTTGTCCCAGTTCTAGAATTAAGCAACCTATACTCAAGGGCAAAACAAAATCCATTCTGTCGCTAGAAGAAAAATCAGCAACAAGGCCTTTAACGCGACACATTTTGCACCTTAGCATGCCCTTACAATTGTGCAAGGCTGAAACGATGGACATCTTGGGAGACCCGCCCGTCTTATTCCAACATAATGATGCGCACAAGGGCCTTCGTCTGCTGCTGTGGACAAAACCCAATCTCCATCCCATCGCAGGACAGGTGCGCGGACGACCAAAAGGGAATCATATCACATCCGAGCAAGACGAGAGCTCCTGAGTGCCAGATAAAACCAGCACATATTAGATGATATTTGACGAAGGAAAGAAATCAGATTGTTAATAGATCCATTGGAAGGCCTCCATCTACAGCAGCTGACTTCCTCTGAGAAAATCGATGCCAATTGTAGTCCAAGTCCCCACAGGCCGGAGATGAGAGCTGCACTCAGAGCGTTCACACATGTACGTAGCCTGGCCTGCACCTCTGAGGAAGGATTTACACACGGCCCGCTCGGATTCAACGCTGGAGCCGAGTGGGTGTGCAGACAAGGAAGCATTGTTCACTTTGGCACCACATACTCGAGTCTAAGAAAGATCGTAGCAAAAAGATTTCACCCTAAAACTTGGCATTGCTTTTTCAGGTGTTTGGAGATCCTCCCCTCGCTCCCCAGTGCGCCATCGGAACACAGACTTTGCTGATGTAGTTTACTGGTGAGCGTATTTCCAGTGGATGTTTTTTTTTTTTTTAGTGCATGTGTGTGTGTGCTGGAGGCAGGACCTGCCGCACTGCCATCTATCGATCACTGTCATGTTCATTTGCGTTCTCGCGACTTTTTTTGTTGTTGTTTAAGCAATTAGTTAGGATACAAGATTAACTATAATAAATGAAAAATACAACTTATTCTTTCGCGTGTCAAAAAAATAACAGGAGGGGCTTAGCCCACCTAGCCCATTGATACCAGCCGTCCCTGCTCCCACCCACTGCACGGAACTGTATACTGTATATAATTTTTATACTTTTTGTCCCCTTGAAATGTGAGATTTAGTCATTGTAGATCAGGATACCTCTATTTGCTATCTATCTGTTTGCACATTTCCTGTCCATCCTGCAGTGTTTCTGAGAGCTGAATGTAACAAGGGAATTTCTCAATTGAGATCAATAAAGGCTTATCTTATCTGATGATGCTCTCCGGATAAAGAATGAAACGTTGGAATCAGTCCAGTTGCATTTTTAAAACTACAAGATAGTCCTGCATGTTTTGCTAATAGCTAGCCAATATTATTTTTAGCCTTCTCAGCTTAACCAATGAAAGAAGAAACCACTAAATTAAATGCCTGCAAGTTCATGAGACTGATACAAATGCAGTGTTTATTTGTTTGCTCCACGACTAGAAGAAAATCAGGTTTAGTGGCTTTAAGCCCATGTGGCGTGTGATGGCATCAGTGGTACTACAGATTGTACAGAAATGTATTATTTTGTGATTTTACTTTTATATAAGATCATGAAGGACTTGGGGAAAAAATATAGTTTAGAGTCATACAATGCTTAATTTTAGTCATAAAACATCATTTTGGGGGCCTCAGCATTGATATTTTACATTTTATGATTTGAAACTATTTCACAATGAAATAAGGGCTGGTAAAGGTTGTGACTGGGGCTCCTCCTGCTAGCAGCTATGGGAATAACTAACTAACTAACTAAAAAGCTACCTTTCAGTTAGGGCTGGGCGATATGGCCTAAAAGCTATATCATGATCTATGAAAAAATAAATATCACGATAACGATATATTTGACGATATAATTGACAATGGACGAATTACTTCAAAATCCCAGCCTTACGCCTATTGGGAAGATTCATTCAGTGATATTTTATTCTTTTTTTTTTTTTACGGCATAATTGTCTTCCAAATATGATCTACTCAAGCAGTTTACATCCTTCATTTCATTTTACTTTTTCACCGTTTATGCTGCTCTGATGGAGCAGAGCGTAACATAAATTATATTGTGTCCACAACGATATAAAAAATTAAAACGATATCAAAACATTATATCACGATAACGATATGCGATACGATATGGCCCAACCCTACTTTCAGTTTCAATTTATGGCGAGGTTTACCGCTTCAGCACGGCACAAACACTTTGGGGGTCATTTAACAAGACAGGTGCTAAACAAGAATATACTGCATCTTATTGTGATTTAAGTACCATTTGAAATTGCATGTATTACAGAAGTAGGACTCCTAATCAGATTTGTAAATAAAGAAACAGCTCAATTTAACCGAGGATTACTCAAAATGACGTGAATGTGGTCCAGGGAAGTCTTTGATGATGGAACAATAGGGACTTTTCCACAGGCAGACTCTACACAGTCCAGTACCTGGCTTTTCGACTGCGTTTGTTGATGTTAGCACATAGCTGCTGTTAGCGCAACTTTAGCTGGTCTTAGCATAACATTTGCATATTGCTTACTTTCATAGTTCATCTTTTAGCTGCTTCTTTCCTCTAGAATTTGCCTTGGCACCTGAATGATTCCATAAACCCCACTAGAAGGCAGCATTTGTCCACATTTGTTCTTATCGCGGCTTACAAAAATGTTCAGGCTGTTCTGTTGTTGCTTTAGTACAGCACACATGTGTGGGGGTGCCGCCCACAACAACTGCAGTTGTGCAGTAGTAGCAGTAGTGTAGTGGAAACACAAGCGTGTACTGATACGCGACAAGGCGAGTACATAGACCGAGGCATGCGGGACACAAGCATGTTAAGAGCCCATGCAGATAATTTGCAGGTCGCATAGACTGGAGTATTAGAAATGTAAGTGACTGATGTGTAACCACCAAGAAAGGAAACAACCACCTTAGTTTTGACATCCCTGTATAAAATATCAAATATATAGCAAGAACAGGCTTTGTTTGAACCCAAAAAGCCGACTGGATATATTGTTTACAATTTAAAAGGGCTACATTTCTCATGAGCCCAACACAATAGACAGTCACAATACCAACATGCTGCGTTGGGTATTGACGACATCTTGGCGTCACATGATTCACTATAGGCTATTTACCTTATGCATGTAGGGAGTATGAAAACCCAAAGGAAATCCATATTCTTGTTAACAAAGAAGAGCTTAACTGGCCCCAATCCGTCAATAAGGCTGATGTTTGGCATACCGTATGTAGTTATTGCCCCTTATGGATTGATTGTGTAGTGAGTGTCACGGCCAGATGGTGTGATGCTATTTATGACATGAATACATAAATTGTATGTAGTGTTTGCGTCTTCTTCCTGTCTATGGATGATTTTTTTTATGGGTGCTGAATGTTGCAATGTTTGGCCTTCTGAAGAACTATGCATATTTGCTGCAGTGCCGACTGTTCAAATAGAGGAGGACTTTATTTTAGGCTCCTGGAACAATTCCCTTCAATTTGATGTAGAGCCCGCACCGACGTATACTTTGCATGTGTATGATTCTATAAATTAGAATTCTGACTGTAACCTTCTGAATCTTGTTGTCCTTCCACATCACACCAGAAATTAGTATGCTGAACTGACCCGACAGATTTCTAATGAAAACGACTTTGTGTTGTTGAGGGGGACACGCTTCGTCTCTCTACCAGATATATGCAAAATAATGACCAAGATCCTGCAAGATCAGCAGAGTTTGGTCTAGACTAATTTTCCGTGAACATTTAAACCGCCATTAACACACCATCCAGGGGTGTTCAACAAGGACGTTGCATAGCGGTGGCATTTGTATTTAATGATACTTTATTTAGTTTGCCCCTAAACCTATTTATTGATTAAATCATTTCATTTTTGATGAAACTATATCAAATATATCTGCAGAACCAGAAACACAGGTGGATACTTGCCCCTGGCTCACACCACACCAGGGGTCTGCAACTTTCAACATCAAAAGAGCCACAAAGGCCTGTTTCAAACCGAATGAAGTCATGATAGAAAGATATTAAATACATATTAGAGTTGTTCACAAAATTAACTTTGGCCAAATTTTGCCAGATCACTTCTTGCCTTGTTCCCATTGGTGTTGTAAGCATCTGTAACAAAAATGAAGTCAATTGCTGCACATTTAGGGGCAACAAACTTTTCTCAATGTTGACATTAACGTTAGGCCTGTCACAATAATTGCTAGTACGACTTACCGCTCAATAAGTAAAATGAAGGACAATAACATTTTCAGGCTTGGTAAATGCACGACCTAAATGCAGCAGAATGAACGCCATCACTGAGTGACCCGAGCGTCCATCTGCCGGTCTGTGTGTGTATAAAACCAGACCCCACATTAACATCGCCCTGGAAAGAAGCTCTAAAGACTTAATGCCAAGTCTTTCTTCTGCCAGAGTAGTACAACAATCATCTCCCGCTCAGTCCACTTCATTGAAGTTCTTACTGAAGGCCAAATTAATGTCAGTATCATCATGATTATGTGAGGTCCATTCTCACAGAATCTGCAACACAATGTTAATTACTTGAAGGTCATCAACGACGGCACAGAGAGATGCATTGCCCTTATTAAATGCTCTCAACTGGACGAAAGGAAAACCGTAAAGTCTCATACATCAAATATAGTGTTAACACTGTTCTAATGTTCTCAAACATGATGTATTTAAGAACAAGTTTCTGTTTCCTGTGAAAGTTACACATTGTTACGTCGGCCTAGAGCAATATAAATTGTAAAATAGATTGCCATCCTTTACTGGTGTCTTATTCGCTTCATTTTTTGTACAGGTGTTCAAAATGTCAATAGGAACGAGGCAAAATAGAAAAATGTTGAAAACTTTTACTTATACCATTATATTGTGAACCACCCTAATATATAGTAATACTATATTACTTATACTGTATTTGAAGATAACATCAGGGATCTCATCCGAGGAAAAGTTTAACAAATCATTTGTCTGCTTTCATTCTGGCTCAATGTTTTGTATCAACTCATCTTTCCAAAACACTTTATGACTTTACTTTTCTCCATCAAAGCACAAAAGAGCCGCACTTTTAGCTTTAAAAGGACGCATGTGGCTCGAGAGAAAGTGGTTGTCTATCCCTGTACTATACAATTATAAAGTGGGAAAAACAATTATTAATCCGCTTTATTTTATGCTACGGTTTTGCCTCACAACAAGCCTATAATGGAAGCCTTGTAAGAGCAGACATTTAATATGTGACAGCAATCTGCAGTTTCGCTTTACTCCCAGCAGATTCTACCAAAGAACTCTTCCTGCCTCATCTCAAACTGAAGTCATCTCATACACAAGAGTAGAATGATGAAATAGAAAGTAATAGTCAGCAGACTAATGATAAATGATCTTCCAGTTTTTGTATTACATGAAAATGAATATGAAAAAACTGAAGATGAAAACATGTTTTGGTTTAGAAGGGTAAAAACAGAGAAAACCATTGATGCATTTAAAAAGGAGCTGTTAACCCAAGATTGGAGTATTGTACACAGAGAGAATGACACTAACAAGGGATATGATGAGTTTGTACACATATTTCAAAAAGTATATGATAAAAATTACACAATGAAAAAATACAGTAAAAACAGAAAGTGCAACGAAAGCCCATGGATGTCTAAGGGTTTGTTAAACGCTTGCAAGAAAAAAATTTCACTCTACAAAAAATTTATAAATACAAACAAAACAAACAAAAGAAGCTGAGGATAAATATAAGAAACATAAAAATAAACAGGTATCATTAGAAAATGTAAACAGGATTATTATAATAAGTTGTTAGATAGCAATAAGAATAATAAAGGCCGGCAGTAAGTCAGACCTGTTACCGGTGCGTGTGGGTCTCCGCCAGGGCTGCCCTTTGTCACCGGTTCTGTTCATTACCTATATGGACAGAATTTCTAGGCGCAGCCAGGGGCCGGAGGGTGTCCGGTTTGGGAACCTCAGAATCTCATCTCTGCTGTTTGCAGACGATGTTGTTCTGTTGGCTTCATCAAATCAGGACCTCCAGCTGCACTGGGGCGGTTTGCAGCCGAGTGTGAAGCAGCCGGGATGAGGATCAGCACCTCCAAATCTGAGGCCATGGTTCTCCACCGGAAAAAGGTGGTTTCCCCGCTTCAGGTCGGTGGGGAGTCCTTGCCCCAAGTGGAGGAGTTCAAGTATCTCGGGGTCATGTTCACGAGTGAGGGACGGATGGAGCGTGAGCTCGATAGACGGATCGGTGCGGCGTCAGCAGTGATGCGGTCGCTGTATCGGACCGTTGTGGTGAAGAGGGAGCTGAGTCAGGGGGCAAAGCTCTCGATTAACCGATCGATCTACGTTCCCACCCTCACCTATGGTCATGAGATCTGGGTAATGACCGAAAGGACAAGATCGCGAATACAAGCGGCTGAAATGAGTTTCCCTCACAGGGTGGCTGGGCGCACCCTCCGAGATCGGGTGAGGAGCTCAGTTACCCGAGAGGAGCTCGGACTCTAGCCGCTACTCCTCCACGTCGAAAGGAGCCAGCTGAGGTGGCTAGAGCATCTGTTCCGGATGCCTCCTGGTCGCCTCCCTCGGGAGGTGCTCCAGGCATGTCCCACTGGGAGGAGGCCTCGTGGAAGGCCCAGGACACGCTGGTGGGACTATGTCTCCGAGCTGGCCTGGTGTCGTCTCGGGGTCCCCCCAGAACAGCTGGAGGAGGTGTGCGTGGATCGGGAAGTCTGGGCATCTCTGCTGAGACTGCTGCCCCCGTGACCCAGCCCCAGATAAAGCGGAAGAAAATGGATGGATGGATGGATGGAAGAATAATAAAGGTTTATGGAATATTTTAAATAGTATAATTAGAAATAAACCAAGAACGATTAATTATCCAAAATATTTCAAAGATGAGGATAACACTTTAAATAATATGAATGAAGTAGTCGAAACATTTAATAAATTCTTTGTAGATGTTGGCCCGAACCTTGCTGCAAAAATTGCAAACGTTGAGAACTATAATTGTGAACTGATAGAAGCAAATCCTATGTCCCTGTTCCTCAAACCTGTGGAGGAAAAGGAGATACTGGACATTGTTCAAGGGTGTAAAAATAAAACCTGGACAGATTACCATGACATGGATATGAAAACTTTAAAAAGTGTTATTGAAAGTGTCTCTAAGCCGTTAACTTACATCTGTAACTTATCGTTGCAAACTGGACAATTTCCTGATAGTATGAAAGTTGCAAAGGTGATTCCTCTGTTCAAGGCAGGAGATAAACATCTCTTTACAAACTACAGGCCTGTTTCCCTTTTACCGCAATTCTCTAAAATCTTAGAGAAGGTTTCTAAGGTCAATTCTAGACTTGACGGCTTTATTGAAAGGTGTAATTTACTCTGACAATCAGTTTGGTTTTAGGAACAATCATTCAACCTCACACACGCTATTTGTTATAATTGAAGAAATAACTAATGCTGTAGATGACAAGAAATATGCAATAGGGTTATTTATTGACCTGAGTAAAGCGTTTGATACAATAAACTATGATATATTAATTAATAAGCTAGAACATTAGGGGATTGGGGGGGTAGCCCTACAGTGGGTTACCAGTTACTTAAAAAATAGAAAAGAAATTGTGAAAATCTGTGATTATCAGTCGACATTTGTAAAACATCTAAAATACTTAGATTCATCTTGTTTGCAGATATAAATATTTTTGCATCAGGAGACGACTCACAGCAACTGTGTCGGATTGTTAACTTGGAACTCAAAAGTGGTTCAAACAAAACAAATTATCTTTAAATCTGAGTAAAAGCAAAATGATTATATTTGGCAACTGTAATTCCAATGCTCAGGAAGCAATTCAGATAGAGGGCGTTGTTATCGAGCGAGTGCATGAAATCAAATTCCTTGGTGTGATTATTGATGACAGAATTACTTGGAAATCTCATATTAAATATATATCTACAAACATTTCTAGAAGCATTTCAGTAATAGCAAAAGCAAAGCACATTTTAAACATCAAAGCTCTACATACCTTATACTGTTCTCTGATTTTGCCCTATTTATATTATTGTACTGTGGTTTGGGGTAGTACTTATAAAAACACAGTTAAACCAATAGTATTGTTGCAAAAAGAGCAAGATGAAGTAAAAAAAATTAATAATTATAATCAGCCAAATACAAAGAAGGTTCCAAGAACGTACTGGTTGTTATGAATTACGTGATGAATTAAACTTCAGGATTCAGAAACATAGCACAACTTTGAAAAATTTTAGCCCGACAGTGAGTGGTGTACAATTGTGGAATAAACTGGAGATGGAGATGAAACGATGTCCAAACATCAACCTGTTATAAATAAATAAATAAATAAATAAATAGACAAACAAAAGCCCCAGGGTTCGATTTTAGGCCCAGTGCTTTTTAACCTGTATATGCTCCCTCTTGGTGATGTCATCAGGAGACATGGAGTCAACTTTCACGCTGATGATACACAGTTGTACATCTTAATGTCTCCTGATGACACCAGGCCAATGGATGCACTTTTTAACTGCATTTTAGATATCAAATCCTGGATGGCAGAAAACGTTCTCCAGCTTAACCAGGACAAAACTGAAGTTTTAGTCATCGGTCCTGAGGCCCAGAGAGAGAAACTTTTACCCAAACTACAGTCATTGTCTTTTAATCCTTCCTCACAGGTGAAGAACCTGGGCCTGATTTTTTACTCTGAGCTGACTTTAATTCCACACATTAAGAATATCACAAAGATAGTTTTTACCATCTAAAGTCGTATTGACTACTGTAATGCCCTGCTTTCTGGTCTTCCCAAAAAGAGTATCTCAGGTTTACAACTTTTACAAAATCCAGCAGCTCGTGTCCTGACGAAGACCAGGAGGCGGGACCACATTACACCGGTTTTAGAGTCGCTGCATTGGCTCCCCGTGTGTTTCAGGATCGATTTTAAAGTTCTTTTAATGGTTTTTAAATGTCTTAATGGTCTTGGTCCTTCTTCTCTGGTCTTTCACTAAAGCACAAAGGGCAAGAAGGCCCAAAGAACAAGACAGACTACAGAGCCAAGAAGAAAGGGAGTTGTAGTGCCATATGTAGCCGGGGTCTCAGAGAAACTTCAGAGAATCTTTAGGCAGCACAGGATTCCAGTGAACCACAAACCGGTGAACACACTGAGACAAAAATTAGTTCATCCCAAAGACAAAACTCCGAGCCACAAACAAAGCAATGTGGTTAATTCTATTCAATGCAAAGAAGAAGAATGCAAACAACATTATATTGGAGAAACTAAACAAGTTTTACAGAAGAGACTTTATCAACACTGAAGAGAAAGCACAAGCGGCTCTCAGTCGGCGGTGCGCCTCCACCTCAAAGCCTCCAACCACTCCTTTGAGGACGGGAAGGTCAACATTTTAGCTAAAGAAGAACGTTGGTTTGAAAGAGGAGTAAAATAAGCTATTTTTGTCAAGAAAGAAAATCCCTCCATGAACCGGAATGATTTAATCTCCCGTCACTTTACTGCAGTCTCCTTCGGGGACAGCCGACAGGGCACGGCCAGTCCAAGGAAACGGCACTTCAGCTAACAAAAGAACAATAGGCAGGTAATTAGCAGTGATCAGCCATGAATAGGACAGATAATGGGCAGTGATCATCTATGAATAGGACAGTTGAGAGTAGCTGTGATTAGAGAGGAGGAGCCGGGCCAACCCCAACTCCTCACTGTTGGTCTATATCTAAGCTGCGGGCTGAGCGGGACTTTGTCCGCTGACGAAGCCTTTTGGATGAGAGGCGAAACGTTCGAAGACTTCAACTACCGAGTACAGAAGATGACTCAAGTACCTTCATTAAAGATATATTAAGGATGGTATGACAGCTGGGAAGTAGCAAGATCTCGGAGTATAATAAGTATTAATGCTTTTTAATGCATTACACTATATGTAGGGCTTTCATAATACATTATACATTAAGAAAATAAAAGAGGAAATTGTACATACATTAGTATTATACTGAGGATGGTAATGACAACTGGGAAGTAGCATGATCGCGAAGTATAATATGTACTACATAGTAATGTGCCTTTATAACATTAAAAAAGTGACTTCCGGTAATGTTACACTGATTCTAGTAATGTACTAATGTTTGACATTGGTAACAATTTGTGAGAAATATATTAATGATCATCATTTGTTACTTGCTCTGTACTAGACATTGTACAAGAAAGGAAACAGCTGTTGTTGTGTTTTGTATGTACTCGTTTCTGTTTATTACTGGATGAGTTAAAATAGTGGAAAGTGAAAAAAAGATCCGCACAACTGAAAAATGCTCACCAGTTTTTACTGCTCACACCAGAGTTACGTTTCGGGGTCTAGCCCTTCATCAGACTCTGAGTCTGATGAAGGGCTTTTTGGATCCAGCACACTGGTTCAGTACGTCGGATGTGCGTGTCTCTCCTCCTTAATTGTTGAGTTAATATAGTGCCTTGTAAGTTTAGTCTGTGTTAAAATAGCCGATTTGGTGTGATGTATTGTAATTGACTGGATATAGATATTGTGAGTGTTGTGGTACATTCTTTTGCTGTTGTCTCTTTATTATTGTTCTATATTATTTGTTGTTACCTTGCCCTATGTTCCCTTGTTTATGATTTGTTACCTTACACGTTCCTTGCTTTGATTGTTAAATGGAAATGTTATTGTTTTTATTTTGGGGGTGGGCGCTTATAAGCCTTTTGCTTCGGCCTACTCCTTTTTGAGCAGATTAACTGCTCAAATAAACTATACTAAACTAAAGTGGCCTGGTGAGACCAGACTGATTGCCCTTTGTATTTTTTTATACATCGGGGAATCAGTCTGGACCCCCCCGCCTACGGTGGCGGTATCAGCAAAATCAAGTCGTTCCCGTGCAATCAGATTCGTTTATTTGCATCACGTGTTGTTCACGAGCAGCGTCACTCACGGGATACGGAAGTTCCCTCAATAACAATCTACGAATGGCTCACCTGACTACCACCACAGCAGCACAACCTCCAGCCTCCTCACACGCCCTTCTCTGCCGTAAAGAACACAAATCCGGTCACCCTTTCTAGCTAACAGAATGCTAACAAATCAGTGGCGCTGTGATCAAACCAGTCGGGTCAAAATGCAGAGGACACAAAATCACCAAAATCTATTTTGGAGAACTTTAGCAGTGGAAAAAACAACCAAAGTAAATAGCATTACTCAAACCCGCATGAATAAAGTGAAACGCTACTACTAGGTATGTTGTTTGACAAGGGAACGATGTGTCCCGTCCAATGACAAACACAGGGCCTATTTGTTCACAGCGCATTCATCCACACAGTACCAAAATCCATCTTCATATACGTAAATCCACAGAGAAAGTGTTTCACAGCCTCCCTAATGCACTGCCAGCCTTTGTGTACCCTTCCATGATTGTTTCGCAATAACGCAACATAGTCACCTATTTATCTATATAGCCTCCTATAAGCACCACAAAGGACTGTTGATGCAGCCGTACTCCAAACAATTCAATTATTGTGATTTACAATAGAGCGTCCCAATGGAACCCACCGCACATAATGATAAATAATCCTCCCGCTCTCTCCCTGCAACCCTCCCTATACCCATACATAAACACTTAGCAACCAGGCAGACACTGTGACACGCTCACTCCATAGGAAAATACATGGAATCCAGCTAGCCTTAATGACTTACTTACCCCCTGGCCAATGGGGAGGTCAGCGGCACAGCTCTATCCGATCCATAGGACGCTTAAGTGGAAGGGCGATTCATGAGTTGTGGCGAGTTCACACATGGCGCTGGTGGCAGGTTCATCAGGAGCAGAGGGGCGAGAGGAAGACCTCTGCAAAAGGTGGAAATGTTGTGGAAAAGGCAAAAAGGAAGTCAGTCTGTTCAAAGATATGAGTAACAGTATGGTCACTTATTGGCTTTAACCTAGAGATGTTGTAACTTTTAGAGCTTAATATTTAAAAGCCATCTATTTAAACAGGAAGGGCGCAGACTACTGTGTGTTAGGTATGCAAGTGTAGGCATGCAACCTCCAAGCACCATTACCACCTGTCATGGCTGCCTCTCCTGGTGTTCCCCCTCCCCTTGTGTGTCTGTCTGTTCCCTCCTACCTGGGCGTGGCATCTTCGGAGCTCACCTGGCAGTAATCTTCAATCAATCTCCATACAAGAGGAGCTGCTCTCCAGCTACTCCTCGCCAGTTTGTCTTTCGACACTCACCGTTAGTGACAACACTTGGCTCTAAACTGTTTTTTGAATTTTTGTGCTTTAACCTGCTTTTCATGTCCAGATACACCTACCTACCTACCTGCCTGCCTGTTCATCGACCTGCCTGCCTGCCCGCTCATCTGCTCCTCTGCCTGCCACTCAGCCAACCTGCCTACACCTCTGCCCAGCTGCGACACTCACCAAATACCTTCAGTCAAACCATTTCTTGTAAAATAAATCATTACTACTCACCTGTTGTGTTCTGCTCTTGGGTTCAGTCTAGAAGCGTGACAGTACCTTTGTTGGTTCCACTATTTTTCATTAGAAATGTCAGTGCTCAAATGCCAAATACGGCACTGCAGCCATGGGTAAAAAAGTGTTGCCACAGTTTTTTGTACAGGAAGTGCAGCAAATGAACAGTGTATTCAAGTGAAAAAGGACATATCTTTGTGGTCTACAAACCAGATTCTTACATTTGTGTGCCTGTAGAAACGTGTAAGCATTGTTCTGCTATCTTGTGTCTTGAGCAGCCTCTGCTGGCAGCAGAGGGAATTAACCATTGAAAAAGAACATACAAGCAGCATACAATTTTTAGCCAACGGCATGCTAACAAATCAATGGGGCAAAGATATCCACAAAATACTGTAGATATGTTTTTTTCAACACGGGAACATTATAAATAAAATAAAAAAAGGGAAACAAAAGAGTTGGTTTTGCATTACGTTCCTATTTAACGTATTTACCATTTTACTTAGACGTCCTCTGGCCTCACCGCAAGATCTCTGTGATTTCCAATCACATCAATTTTCTGCTGCTATTTCTGACCAGGATCCTGAAGAATGGTCCCTGTGTGCTGCACTGCCCTCACCTGTGCTCCCGGCAGGCTACCCGGTGGCTTTGAAGGACTGGTCAAACGCAACGAAGAGAGCTCGCCACTGACAGGTACGTCGACCTTCTTTCCCTTGCTGCCATCTGAGGGAATCTATAAATATGGACACGCGAGAGGGCAGAGGGATGCGTTATGGGCAAAGATGGCGGAGACAGTAATTAGAGATATGTCACGGCGTCATCCCGCGGTATTGTCTTTAAAGGTGCTTGTGATGGTGATTGATGCGCCTTCCCCCCGGGCGTGCATTGTCTGCTCATTGCATCTGGACTTGCTGCATTGAGAGGGGTCAGCCTGGTCAGTGAGACGACCATTGATCAAACTGTCAGCGCCCTATCCCGCTGTGCGTGCGCACTTCTCCATAAGCCTGATAAGCTAATTGCTGCTTAACCAATCAAATTGCACGACAGCCCTAATGGTTCAGAAATATCAAGTCATTTAGCCGGACCATGTTGCTTATAATAAAGTCACGGCTCATCAAACGCATTATTAAAGGTTGCACTTTATGCAAACTTATCGCTTTGGAGTGTTTGTGATAATGCTTCCTCGTCAAAAAATAAACCCTGACGACGACTGTTTTATTCCAGTTTGTTTAAAGGGTTCGCATTATGCAGATGTACATTTTTGTTTACTTTTGACGACATTGTAATGCTACATCCTCGAAGTCAGGCCTGGAGGGGCACTTTATTTCATTCACACATATTGAGTCCATCACTTGTGCGCTCAATATGCCAGCCCGCACTCTGATATACATAACAAGTAATCCATGAAGCTCACGTCATGTCCGTGGTCAAACTCTTTTCTCTCCGCACATTAGCATGGATTAGCTATCATCATCTCAAGTTTAATTTTGAACTGTCTTTAGGCTTACTCCTGTAGTAAACACGGGTTTGTGTTACATTTTACAGTATATTGTCTAAAAACATAGGGGTATTTTCTTGATAGTACATACAATCTCCTCAAAAAGTCATACATGCAAAAAACATTCTCTTAAGAGTTCAACATGCTCATGTGGTGGTCTTCCAGGAAGTGAAGACGCCTTCATCAGACTCTTCTCATTTCATTTCTCAAATTGCCTTTTCTCTACACGGAAAGCCAACTTTGAAGTTAGCAGAATATTTGTTACCCTTTTTAATAGATACACTGCGTTCCAAATTATTATGCAAATTTTATTTCAGAGCCATAAAAGTAAAAAAAAAAAAAAAAAGAGTTTTTCAATGAAACTCAATTATGGTATCGTGTCTCAGGGCTCTATAAATCACTGACATCAATCTCAGACGCCTGGGATGATTAGTTGTCAGGTAAGTCCAGTTAAGGGGAAAACTACTGGCACCTAAGTATTTGTCAGAGCTGCTGCAGCTCTACTGTCCTTCCAGAGCTCTGAGGTCTGCGGACCAGCTCCTTTTGTCTGTTCCTAAATCAAAGCGTGTGTCCAGAGGTGACCGAGCCTTCTCAGTGGCGGCCCCTAAACTTTGGAACAGCCTTCCCCTACATGTACGCTCGGCTCAGTCTGTAGAGGAGTTTAAATCCAAATTAAAAACTCACCTTTTTGCTTTGGCCTTCGGTTCTATGTAGACCAGATACAGTTTGTGCCTTTTTTATTACCTGTGCTTGAGTTTTATTGTGTTTATTGTACATATTGCTACTGTACTTGTACAGCACTTTGGTCAACGGAGGTTGTTTTTAAATGTTGTTTTTAAAAATTGACATTGACATTGACACTGAAAAAGGACGTTCACCATTATTAAGCAGACCACATTTTCAAGCAATATGGGAAAGAAAAATGATCTCTCTGCTGAAAAGCATGAAATAGTTGAATGACTTGGGTATGCAAACCTTGGATATTTCATGAAAGATTAAGCGTAATCATTGTACTGTTAAAGGATCTGTATCATGCTATTTTAGCCATTCCAAAGTAAAGTATAGGCATTTATATGATATATTGTACCTGGAATTCAGTTAACACAACTTTAGCAGTAGTAGAAATATATATATCACAGCAAAAAGTGAAGTTACTTCATGATGCTGTTATAAGGAGTTAACATGCGCCACACAGCTTCATGGCTAAATGGCTAACACACACGCTAACACGCATTTTGAGCGACTCACCACTCTGACGTTTCCATTATGGGACTTGCGCTGGTTATAAAAGTTAATCCACTTTGATTCTGGCCAAGGTTCATCAAGCATCCATCAGCGACAGGCACAGACAAACACTATTTAGGCTGATAGTCGCTGAATCCCGGAGGGAAAGTCCAACTTCTATGGCCTCTTCTTTAGGAAGGTTGAATAAAGTCCTGTCCTCGCAGCCAAACGCGCTTTTCTCCGTGACATTATCGTTAGAAAAAAGAACAGGTGTCCAGACTCCAGAGTAGGTTAGAAAAAGCTCCCTCTTCACAACTTTCGGCGCAACATGACACGACATCTGTTCAGACCAGGGTTGCCAGATTCTGAAAACCATTATATCGTACAAAGCTTCCAAACTATCGTTGTTCAGCACAAACTATCGTACACTATAAATATGCCAATATCGCTGTAGCACCCGTGCAAAATATTGCTCATATCATCATCACCCCTAACTACAATGCGTGAATGAAGCCAAACACCACTCTGGGGGTGTTTTTGATAAGGAAATAGCATAACAACATGGTTAAAAGTTCAAAAAAGTCGATTTTGCATGATATAGCTCCTTTAAGAGATTTGTGGCTGTTTCAGAGCACACGGGTTTGTGCAGATAAAGGCACAATGAGGATGGTTTCTGCCAGACAAACACATCAAATTAATAGAACAGCTGCTACAAAGCAGCAAACAGGTATCTGAAGCTGCTGGTGCCTCTGGAGTCTCCCGAACATCAAGGTGTAGGACCCTCCAGAGGCTGCAGTTGTGCATAAACCTTCTATCCGGCCTCCCCTAAACTGTTCATTTAATGCTCATGGGCAGAAATGGCTGCAATGGCCCAGAAATACATGAAGACTCATTTTCAAACAGTCTTGTTCAATGATGAGTGCCGTGTAACCCTGGATGGTCAGATGGATGGAGTAGTGGATGGTTGGTGAATGGCCACCATGTCCTAACAAAGCTGAAACGTCAGTAAGGACGGGGCAGAGTCACGTTTTGGCCTGGAATCATGGGGAGAGAGCTGGTCATTCAACAAATGACCATTTTCAGTTAAATACAACCTTTAAAATGTATTGAAACTATGAGTTGCATAATAATTTGGAACAGAGGATTTTGAGTTTTTTACTATATATATATTTTTTTAAATAAAATAGTGTTTTCACTGGGAGGGTTTTTCAATCACATTCACATGATCCTCTAACAGTTAAAAGCTTGACTATTACGCTGACTGTCATTTGAGTTGATCATTTAGAAAATCTTACCAAAAAAATAATTTGCATAATATAATAATAATTTGGAACGCGGCTTTCATGGGAACCACCAAAAATTGTCACGTTCAGGGGCGAAGACCAAGAGGAAAAAAAACTACTCTTTCTTCTTTCACCTACTACTCCACAACTACTTTAACAAATGCTGAATAATGAACATATTTTCTTCCAAATAAAGATACACAGACATGGAGAGGAGCAAAATGGTTTAACGACCCAAATGTGTCCACGATGCTGACGTTAGCTTCGAGCTACTAGCTAACCGCTAACGTGACACACAAATTCATGACCCGCTTGACTTTAACAGAAAAAACAGCCTTGCAAAGTATCTGAAGGAATATGGGAAGTCACAATAAAGCGTAATGTTTCTTGTTGAAGTGGTTCTGTGTGGGGCTGCCGAGTGGAGTGTGGACCTTGTTTATTTCAGTCCGAAGTAGCTCGTTGCATCAGGCCTGTTTAAGTATTTAAATGTTGTGTGGCTGAACAGTCTGGAGCACTTGTTTTTATGTCTCTCCCCACATTGTAAAAGCACCTTGGATGAATATGAACTTTTTTGTTTGGTTTGAAAAGTGGGCAATGAGGCCCGTGTGTGATCTTGGCGATGTTTTGGAGTGATTGCTTTGTAGTTCAAGAGGCTTTTACGGTATTGGAAATGTTCGTCCTTAGGGTAGACATACTTCAGCGGATGCTTGTGGTTTGTAATTACTGTGTGCAATTTTACCTTGAATTGCAGAACGTGTATCATGGTTTGAATAAAATATGCTCTCTCCAGATTAGTTGAACTTTGAAAATATATTCAACCTTGCTCGGTGAAGGGAGCCAACTTATTAGAGGCACTCTCTTACACGATATGACCAGTGTGGAGTTGGGGATTCTTCAGTTTAGTTGCTCCTGAACACAAACCAATATCTGGAGAAGAATCCCCGCATTTTACCCCTCACAGGTTGCCTTAGGCAGACTGTAAGTCTCAATGCTCAATTGGGATTTATTTTTGGGGGGGGGAATCCAGTTCAGGGTCAAAACACACAGATCCATGTATCTGGTAATGTTAAAGTTGTTAAGTGCGAAGCAAACGGTCCCAACACATTAACAACCAATGGAGGAAGGGATAGAGTTTAGGGTTATGGCCTTTCGTGAGGCAGTGGCAACAACAACATATTTTTATTTATGAAGCACATTTCATGCAACCAGCGCAGGCTCAATGTGCTGGATAATATAGGACCCAGGACAGGAGTCGCAAGCGCATTTAGCCACAGCGACGTCTGTGCAAAGAAATGTATATGACACTATACTGAGACGTTTGTATTTGCATCAGTACCTATTCCACTATTTCTACAAATTATCAGGGTTAGGGAAACTAGCCCAATTATTCAAACAAACGGGGCCATTTTTGGTTGAGGGTGTTATCATTATACACATTTTTACAATGGTAGCTAAACTGTTCTCACATTGTTATGTTTGGAGTTTTTGAAGTCTTGTTAGTTGTTAGAAATGTTTTTTTTTCTGTTCCATTAACAGCGACACAAAGGCTCCGTCATTGCTCCTGTCTGCTGCTCCGGGGGTGTACAGTATCTGACAAATATCTGTGCTGCTATGCCTCTAATACTAAATAGTATATATACTAAATAATTTTCCAAAATAATGGACGGGGTCTCGTTTTTGCATCTTGTTCCATTAAAGGGTTACATTTACTCTGTTTATTTTTGGACATCTTAGCCTTGGCATTTGTTGCTACTCCCATGCATACAGATGAACGGGGAAGCCAGACCTTATGTAAGAGTATGTCCAGGTATCGTTGGTCCGTTTCGCATTAGCAGCACAGCTCTTGTTTTTTTTAGGCGCTGAAAATAGAGTTCTCGTGAAGGTGTGTGGGCTTCAAAAACACACTTCCTTGCTTCAATTACTTATGTAGAGATGAATATGAATATGAATGTTATCAAAAAACATATACCTGGTGTGGGGTTTTGAATGTATTCACGTGTCTTTCCAGAATCATGCATATTTCATCTGTCTCTTCTGCACATGAAACTCATCATAGTCTTAAACTTCACCCACTTTCATCAAACTTTTTCAGGTTCTGTCCAAGGTCAAACTCTCTTCCCTGTGCGGTCTAGTTATCTTTCAAAAACAGGCTCAATTAATATTAGAAGTCTGAATAAGACCCACAAACATGTTGAATGAAACAATATTTGTGTGGTGCAAACATTGTACACATTTTAAAGGTTTTAAAAAAAGACAGTTTAGCATAATACTATATAAACTTGGCATTACGTTTTATAGATTTCCCAAATGAGCTCAGTTTCTACATTTGAACTGACAGAATAACCTTATATACAGTGTGCGCATGTATGGCCTCCTCGCTCCTTCCACTGTCTTCATGTCTCCACTGGCGCTAACACCGAGACAGCTCAGATGAGCTAATCCCTTGAGGGGTGTTCAGAGATGTGTGCCAAGAAGGGAGTTAAAAAAAAATAGCATTTATGCACTGCGGGCAGAGACAATACATGAAGAATCGCTAACATGAGGCTAAGAATGGCATCCTTCACAGTTCCAGCGCATGCCTCCTTCTCCTGCAGAGGTGTGAGGGGAATGGGATTAGCGCAGCGGCGGCTAATCCTGTTTGTTTGCTTGTTTTTAAGTCTGCTTGTGACTGCGCGACATCCACAAGGCGCTCCGGAGAGAGTGCAAACCTAAATCTGTCAGCCCCTCTCACGGCTTTGCGGGGAGTGAAGTGGGCACATCACACGCTGGTATCAAAAGTGGTTATGGTCAGTAGATTGCTGGACCGGGAACGGGAGGTGGACGTGATATGAGGAAATACAGAAGGTAGCTGGAAAATAAGAGGGAATGGTGGGGGGGGGGATATTGCAAAGGTAGATGGTTAAAAATATTTGGCATCTTACAGGACCTGTATTAAATTAACGTTTGGAGCCATTTCCTTATGTATTAGGAGTGTCCACATTAGGTTAATCCAGCTCGCTTTGATGATCGACAGGTTGAGCCTCTGTTAGTCTGGGTGAGCTCTAAACATACCTCAGGTTCACCAAATTCACTATTCTGGAGATATCGTTCCAAAACCATATGTAGTATGTGCACTCATTTATGCTGTGACGCCGTGTAAAGCTTTGTTATGTGCTGCGCTGTGTTACTGAAACAAGCGTACACTGCACATTGTTGGCTGTCAGAGCAGATTTATAAATTACGGTTTATTTAGCCAACAGCAAGAAGACAGAAGTTGGTTATTTACGCTGAGCAAAAATATAAACGCAACGCTTTTGTTTTTGCTCTCATTTTTCAAGGGCTGAGCACAAAGAAATATTTTCTATGTGCACAACACACCCATTTCTCTCAAATAATGTTCGCAGATCTGTCAAAAGCAAGTTAGTGAGCTCTTCTCCTTTGACAGGAGAATCCACCCACAGGTGTGGCATTTCAAGATACTGCGGTTTCCAAAGACTGTATTGTGATTGATCATTCTGAAAGGTTCAATATACTTCAATAATTGTCTATTAGATTGGGGTTCATTATAAACAGCGTTGGCTACACGTTACGATTGTGTTACTTTTGTGTTTGGAACTATGATCACAGAAAGATGCGAAGTAAATGAGCTAATAATCCGCGGGTAATTAAGTGGATCGACTACATCACACGAACATTCATTCACTCGCCCAACACAACATAGTATTAGGCTACGCGAGGAAGCCCGTTTCTGACCATTTCAACTTAAGTTTTCACTCAAGCTTTTTTAATTCTAGCAGCATTCAGAAAAACTACTATATTTACTTCACGGAGTCACCGTGTAGTCTTCACATCGCCGAGAGTTCCAACCAAAACAAAAAGTCTGATCTCTCTTTATTCTCCAAAGCAACATATTTTTAAATAAAACAAGCTTCCTCTCTGTGCTTGCAGTGTAGTCCAGTGCATTTGTCATTTTAAGTTAACCTTACTTGTAAATCTTCAATGAAGGTACTTGTAAAGTTCATTTGACCTGTACCACCGCTAGTGTCTGGCTCATTTAAAAAAGGGTCTGTGCACCGGTGAAGGTGCACAGACCCTTTTTGCATTTAGCTATTGGAAATAATCGAGGGTTGATTAGGGGGCAGGTGCTGAGATTTTGGAAGTGAGAGTCCTGTTACATCATTGCAAAATGGTTGTAGGGCTAAATTGCCCTGTGCTAATGCCATAGTTAAAGGTGTACAGTTCTTTAAGCACGCGTGTCTTCCAAAACATCTAGAGAATCCATGTGGAGTTTCTCAAACTGATTTATTTGGCACACCTTTGCCTTAAATCATGACACAATATGAAACATCTCACAATAGTTCAATAGACATGGGCCGTTTCTCAATTGTCAGACTGCAGACTCCACACTTGTGAACTCCTGGCTACGGACTTGAGGAGTTCACGAGTGTGGACTCGGCTATTTCAGCGTTTGGAACGAGTGAACTCGATGACATCACAGGAAGTAGCTCATGAACATGAGGCTGTGAGCTTTTACTGTATAACATTAAACAACCTCATATGACCAAGTTATTTCAACACTGCTCAGAAAACCATCTTGAGCGGTGAGACACTTCTAAAGACTCTTAAACCGGTCACATCTCCGCATTGATTAACATGCGCACGATCAGCTAACCGTGCTAAAACGGGCGGAGCAAGTTCTCATCCGGTGATTTACAGCGGACTTGCTGAGAAGTTAACTTTGAATTGGAACAGGACTTAGGCCGCACGTGATGACGTTTCACGAGTCCACGAGCACACAAGTACACACAAGTACACACAAGTACACACAAGTCCGCACAAGTACACACAAGTACACACAAGTACACAGTTTGAGAAACGGCCATGGTTAAAAATCATGTCGCCTCTGCACCTTCCAATCTCCTGTATTTTTATTCCTGGTGTGTCTCTCCAAATGAAAGGTAAACCACAGTGCCCCACAGTGGCAGGAGGAACATACATGGGACAGTCAAAATGGCTTTTACCTGTAGGATCTGGACACTCAAAGTTAACCTCTTAACCCCCGCATTAACCCAATGCATTTTCTCCAGTTTAGCTTTACCCAAATCGAAAAGACTGGAAGCGTTTTTGTCGTGTTTTCATTTCTTTTTGTCTGTTTTTGTTTCTTTATCATTTTTGTGTAGTCTTTTGTAGTGTCTCTTTTGTCATGTTTTTGTCTAATTTTATTGCTTGTTTTGTCACACACAAAAACACGACAGCCTCGTTTTCGTTGCTATTTTGACCCTTTTTTGTTAAGCTTTTAGATTTGGGTAAAGCCAAATTGGAGAATGCGTGCTCGGTTCAGGCGGGGGTTAAGAGATTCAATCCTTGTACCAAGAACTAAAACATAAACAATCTTTACACGATGTAAAAGTGAATAAATCAATAGAACACGTTGACCTCACGTTCGAGAACACAGAGAGGCAGATGTGGGTAGCATTTACATTTACTCAAAAACATGTACTTGAGTTATAGTATTATTGAAGTAACAGTACTCTTTCTTGAGTAAGTTTGTTGGGCTACTCTTGGTCATGTTTAGGAAATATTTACTAAAAGAAGCGATTTATTTAATGCATCTTTTATATATTGCTATTGTATGTACCACAGCATGGCAAGTCCAAGACAAATTCCCCTATGGGACAATAAAGTTGATCTTATCTCATCTTACCGTCCTGGCGCAGCTGCAACAACCTGGAGCTGATGACCGTGGACAGACTCCCCCATCTCCATTGTGGACTCTCCCGCTTCCTGGGCACCACCACCATCACCCAGGACCTCAAGTGGGGGCCGACCATCAGCACGACGCTATGTTGGTGATTAAAAATAATGATTGAAACTTTAAAAAAAAAAAAGAGAGAAGAATCTCATGAAACGTACCGTGAACCCTCATTTTCCCGATTCCAGCAGTTAGTCGGTGCATAAAATATGCAGCACCCACGGCCTGTCAGATTTTGTATGGTGAAATTATTTATGAGAGCTTCCTTCTCGTTCGCTCACGTAGATTGGTCCACGAGTTGCAGCAGGAAACACAACCGTTTTTTTAAAAAAGATTACCGATGAAATATACATGTTAAGGTCTGAGCTGTGGTTGTGGGAAAATGTGATTTGCGAAACTGTGAACTGGCTTGGAAGGACTTGCGTCTTTTTAATATGAAACTCTAATTTAGCTCTTTCACTTTTAACTCTGGCTTCGACAACAAGAAGATTGCTCGCTGTGGAGCAAATCCAGGTCAAACTGATGTGAAACTGAAAATTCTGCATGATCGCGAGGAAGAAACCTTTACTTCAGCTTTATTCAGTACCATAGCAATGATTTTTTTCGTTTTTCCTTAGAGTTGACATCTGGGCTGAACTATTTGGAATCTGAGAAGTGTTGCCTCTTTTTCTTCAGTCAATATTGAACGTATGCAAACGTATGGATTTATAACTTTCCTGTCAGGAGGAGTTAGAGAATTGTCCTTTGTGTCCCAGAAACCTTGGAACTTTAAGAATTTACCCATTGTCAGCATAATACCAGCTTGGCAAAAAAAAAAATACCACCGATCGGCTTTATACAAAATAGTGGAAGAACCTGGTTGACGGAACTTCATTAAGTCTTTTAACTTTATTTTTCGGAGCGGTCTCTTCACGTCATGCTAGATCAGCACTCACTTACTGCACTCTCTCTCATATAAATGTTGTAACGTGTCCTGCCTCAGATTCTCTTGTTAGTGGGGTTGCGCCGACTCGCCCCTGAAAGGGAACGCGCGCCTGACGATGCGAGGAAGTGGCCTTGCTTGTTTGTTTCCATGTGCTGCCCGTTCTATCGGGAAATCGCAAGCGGGCATTCTTCACGAGGGGTAAGTAACCATTACCCGGCATCCGTCCATCTTCTTTAGCTCATCCAGGGTGTAAGCAGGGACTCCCAGACCTCCATCGCCCCCGGCACTCCCCCCGGCTCCACGCGAGGCGTCCCCCAGCCCCATAAGTCCATCCGGCGTGTCCAAGGTCTCCCCTGGCGTGGAGGGGAAGCAACTCTACTCCGAGCTCCCCCTGAGTGATCAAACTCCTCAACCCCAGCCATCCTGCGTACAAAACTCATTTCAAAGCATTTAAAAAGAACCGTTAAAATGGCTTCCTTGTCACGGAATACAGTGGAAGGAAAACATCGGAGAACCCTTTGGAACTTCTTACATTTCTGCCTAAATTGGTCATAAAATGTGGTCTGATCTTTATTAAAATCACAAGAATGTGTTCCGGTGTCTGCTTCAACTAATACCATCCAAACATTTACATTGTATCATATTTCTATTGGCCATAACATGTAAACATTCACAGGACAGGGAGGACAAAGCAAGTGAATCCTTGGTTGACCCTCCTCCGGCGGCGATAACTTCATCCAGACGTTTCCTGTAGCTGCAGATTAGACGCGCACAACGATCAGCATGAATCTCGGACCATTCCTCTTTTACAAAACGGTTGCAGTTCAGCAGATTCCTGGGACGTCGGGTGTGAATGGCTGTCTTGAGGTCATGCCACAGCGTCTCAGTCGGGTTGCAAAATGTAAGAAATTCCAAAGGGTTCGCAGACTTTCTCCTCCTGCTGTACAACCACTGCCATTTATATGTTGCCGAAACCCAGACAAACTGCTATGAAATTGAACCTGTGGATGTATTTCTTTTCTTGCTTTGGAAAATAAAAAACCTTGGCATTTGTTGTGTTGAAAACTGCTTTTTTTTTTCTTCACAGCGAGGCGAGTTACCCTATTCATATTGTCTTCAAACAACTTAAATTGTAATTTCTCCCTGCGCGTGCTATTGCGTTGTTTTGGTGTGTAGTGTGAATGACTTTTATCAAGGTTCTTGCTGTGAAAATGCGGCGCAGGCTTGGTTCAATCTCGTTGTTCCGTTGCTCTGTGTCTGTCTGTGGTGTGCACAAAGGCGAGGGCGGTAGATAATGTGCCACTGCACGGTGGCCTTAGAGGTCCCAAAAGGTCATGTTATGTCAAGCCTTTATAATATGTTCTTTCGAGTCCGTTTCTATTTACTGGGTACAGGGCAGCGTTAAGAATAATAATGGCTTACGTTTTTTTACCACTCTTTTGCATTACTCCTTGGTCTGCATGACGTCTGGTCGTGTGATCAATCAGCTGGGCAAGAGCATTGCTACAGATGAGTCTCCGCCCCCTCCCAGTGAAAACAGCCCCTTTCATTTTTCTGGCGGTACATACAAAATCTTGTGCATAAAATGATCCAAGCCAGTGATTGGTACCACAGGAAAATGGCCAGTCTCGCTCACGAACACATCAGTTCACTGGCAACAGACAACTGGGAACCATTTTATTTTGAATGGAATAAAAAAAAGAGCTAGTTTATCGATTACTGCTCTCTGTCAATGGTCATTACTGGGGAAACAGCCAGTGTTGCCACAGATTACTGGAAAAAGTAAAATATTACTGATTACAGATTACGCCTTTGAAAAGTAACTTAGTTACTTTACTGATTACTTGATTGTGAAAGTAACTAAATTAGATTTGAGATTTTTAAAATAGAATTAGAACTTTATTAGTTACATTCAGCTGCGGCCGACAACATCTCCATGGTCACAACACACTAATGACAAACCCTTTTACCAACACTTTATTGGAAGTGTGTTTTAACAGAAACATCAACAAAGCCGACGCAGACTTAGAAAAGTGACGTATTTCCATCTCTCTCTCCAATCAATGTTTGTGTTTTTAGGCCGAAAACGTGACTTGTCACATTATGTTACGTCACTCGTCGAGATGCGAAAAGAAATGTATTTTTTTAGTAACTCACAATGATTTGGAAAAGTGACTTAAATCTGATTACTTGTTTGGGAATAGTAACGCCTTAGATTACTAGTTGCTGAAAAAAGTAATCAGAATACAGTAATCCGTTACTAAGTACACTCAACAAAAATATAAACGCAACACTTTTGTTTCTGCTCCCATTTTTCATGAGATGGACTTAAAGATCTAAAATTCATTCCACAATATTACCATTTCTCTCAAACATTGTTCACAAATCAGTCTAAATGTGTGATAGTGAGCACTTCTGCTTTGCTGAGATAATCCATCCCACCTCACAGGTGTGCCACATCAAGATGCTGATCTGACATCATGATTAGTGCACAGGTGTACCTTATACTGCCCACAACAAAAGGCCACCCTGAAACGTGCAGTTTTTTTGCTTTATTGGGGGTCTGGGGACTCAGAACCAGTCAGTATCTGGTGTGACCACCATTTGCCTCATGCAGTGCAACACATCTTCTTCACATCGAGTTGATCAGATTGTCAATTGTGGCCTGTGGAATGTTGGTCCACTCCTCTTCAATGGCTGTGCGAAGTTGCTGGATATTAGTGGGAACTGGTACACGCTGTCGTATTGGCCGGTCAAGCACATCCCAAACATGCTCAATGGGTGACATGTCCGGTGAGTATGCTGGCCATGCAAGAACTGGGACATTTTCAGCTTCCAAGAATTGTGTACAACTCGTCTAAGCTCAGGGAAGAACATATCTCATTATGGAAGAACGGTGGCCTGTTTCTTTAAACCACAACGTAGGCTGCATTTTATTTAATAATAATGTAAAAGGCACAGAATTAAAGCTGTAGCTATAGTTACATTATAAACCGAGGAAGAAAACGATCAGCTGCTCAGTTTAAAAGCGTTAACTGTCTTTTCTATGAATTATCGGAAGCAACAAATCTCTTCCTTTGCATGTCAAATAAATAAACCTCAGTGTCATAGAAGTCCACCAGGGAGGACGGGGAACCTAATTTGTATCTTCTCACATGACAGAAGTCGCCCAAAGCGCTTCACACCTTCTTCCGTTCTTTGTATTGTACATCGGCAATGGGCTATACTGTCATAGGCCTGTGTGCACAGACCGCAGCTTTGGAATCTTAGGAATGATTTATATTCTGAAGAGGAATTCACATCTGCATTGTTATGAGAGCCCGAGAAGAAAGCAGGGCAGTCTATGAGAAAAACAAAGTTAGCCTTTCTCCTGTTCGTCCCCTAAAATGCAAATCGTGTTTTGAACGACACGCATTTTTAAATATTTTATAAAGATGCACTAAATAAGGGGAAAACTGTCCTTAAATATTTAGACACGGGCAGAATAAGTTGTATTTACCTAAATTGTACAAAGCAGTTTTGACAGGGTATACTTTTTACATTTTTAGATAGTTCCTTTGAATATAACCAACGTGTCAATTGTAGTTGTAGTAACTCCAAAAGTGCATGCATGGGGGGAATATATTCATTATCATCATATTAATCTTGAAGTCATTTGAATTGGCAGCAATCACACCTTACTGAAGTATGCCACCATTTTTTTTAAATTAAAACACTCACATATATACTTGCCAACATTGGGTTGTGAAAAATAGGGAGATTTTTTTCGTCGGCGTATCGGCCCAAGGAAAAACGATCCTTTGCCAGGTGTGCGTGTAACTGCCTATGTCACTCCTTGCCTTTCTATTCACCTGATGAAGGAAACTTGTTCTGAAAATATTGTTTCTTTGATATTCTATAAATTAATCTGTGTACCACTGAGGACAAAGAAAATGAGCAGTTTTCATCGTTGAAAAGAGTACCCGAAGTAGAGAGACCAGTTTTATAAGACTGACAAGTCTTATGTCAGTCTTAGCAAAAAGGGTCAAAAAACCTATACAGTGGGAGGAAAATGTATGTGAACGCATTGGAATTTCTCACATTTCTGCCTAAATCAAAATCACAGGAATGAGTAACCAGTGTCTGCTTAAACTAATACCACCCAAACATTTACATGTTATCATTTTTTTTATTGGCCATAACATGTTAACGTTCACAGGACAGGGAGGAAAAAGTAAGTGAACCCCAGAATCTCGCTGAACTGCAGCAGATTTTCCCATCGATGACGGCGCGTTGTCCAGGCCCCGAGGCAGTAAAACAGCCCCACACCATGACTCTCCCTGCCCCACACTTCACAGTGGGGACAGGGTTTTGATGTTGGTGTGCTGTTCCATTTTTCCTCCACACGTGACGTTGTGTGTTCCGCCCAAACTGTTCAACTTTGGTTTGCGAAAGAGCACTTGGATGCGCCACTACGGGCCAAATATTCTATGGACTGATGAACCCAGTCCCGGTGAATAGGCACAACGCGACATCCTGAGCTACTCCATCTCGATACTAAACTAGGCTCTTTAGAACGTTTTCCCATCACATTAACTCAAATCCCACGGACAATAGGCTACCGGTCTTATTAAACACAATTCCCATGACCGTGACGTTTTTTTTTCATTTGAAAGTGTGCCGCATATAGCTCAGGTGCACTTCCCAATTAGGTGCCCAGTATAAGGCAGTGGGTGCGGGCCGGCCCGGCGCGAGCATTAGCAGATCTGCAGACTAAGGGTACTGCTGCGGTGTAATAGATGTCCGGGCTGTTTTCATGTGATCTCAAAGTGCTGAGCTAGTCCTATTTCTCTGTAATTACCACACGAGTAAACTCACTTCTCCATAACCCGGCCCATTTACGCCGGCGGTCCATATTCACAGCTTATCTAGATGTAGATTATTTTGGGCAGTAAGAGGAAATATATAAGGCTCAAGCGCGACAGGTGTTCTGGGTCAAATGTGAACAAAATAACACTATAAAGTAGGTGTTACACTACCTCTCTTCAGCTGATCATCCGGGTAAGATCCTCTTCGAGGTGTCAAGAAAACACAACTGCTCTGGACAAGTTGCAGTCCTAATGAGTATCTAAAGAATGAGGTCAAATGCAGAGGAAAAGGGCATTAAAGTCTTACCTTACCTATTTTTGAAAGCCAATCCACAGGTAGGCTAGCCATAGACAACGCTCAAGTCCCCGCATACACTCCTGAAAGTTTCCCTCGTATAGAAGAATGGGTCAAATGCAAAGGGCGCTTTTCCTCATGACATTACACTTATTTAAGATGGCCGAATAAAACCCCCATCTAGGAGCGCCTGACCTCAAGTTCATGCTGCCCTGCCATCCAGTCCTCCTTAAAAGTATGGGTCAAATGCAGTGGACACATTTCCCAACGTGAACCATTTTTTAGAAAGCAAATCTTCCAGCTATACTGTACCTCTGACCATGGAAATACTGTCACTCCCTGCGTGCTCCTGAAAGGTCGTCTTCTCGGATTGATGAATGGGTCAAATGCAGAAGACTAATTTCCCTATGGAGACAATAGAATTCCTCACTTATTTAACATTGTCACCTGACCTCAAGTTCAAGAGTTCAAGCTGCACTGCCATTCACTTCTCCTTTGAAGAATGGGTCAAATGCAGAGGACAATTTCCCCCTATTCTATACTTCACTTATTAGAAAGCAAATTCCCCAGCCATAGCCCAGACCATGAACCCAGTTTAAGATCTAGAGACGGGTCCACTGCTCCTGGAAAGGCTCCCGTCATTGTAATATGGGTCAGGATGGGTCAAATGCAAAGGACAAATTACGCTGTGGGGGTAAAATGAGGTAAATGAAGCGTAACTAACTTCATGAAGAGCTCATTTCCATGCGCAAGGAATGGAGAAAGATACCCGAACACTGCACCACGGCCACCCACTCTTTCGTTTGTACATGGGCCAAATGCTGAGGACAAATTCCCCCACAGGAGAAAGAGTATATCTTATGAAACCAAAACGTCGGCCCTCCTCCCTCTATTTGGCTAATGATGTAAATGTCCTGACAGAAGCACTGCCCTTGGGAAGCCCTTCTGTCGGTAAGAACATATTCCACTCGCCTCCTGCGATCACGGGCCCGGGTGCACGGCATCATCGGGGAAGGAGACGTTTATTTATTTTTTATTCTCCCCCCCCCCCCCCCCTCCCGAATCAAAGATGGCTGTGTTTAAGTGCCATCTGTCTGGGAGCGCACAACAAACAGAGTGCTGCCAGGGACACGCGGGCTCAGATCAGGGGCCAAGTGTGACTGGAGAGCCATCTGCTGGCGGAGAGAGGAACTGAACATTTCCAAAGAGGAGAAGAAAGTTGTGTTTTTCCACCCCCAAAATCAGTGCAATAAAAAAAGTACATTTCACACAATGGTACCGAACGAACACAACATCAAAAAAGACCTCATCCAAAGAGAAGTTGATACATTTCAGCAGCTACATTAGCACAGACCAACTTACAAAACAAGTGGAAGAAAATGGATGGATGGATATAATTAATTGAAACAAAGCACAACTACAACAACGATCTCGTTTCATGTACAATGTCTAATACAAAGTAAAAAAATGTGATCATTAATATATTTCTTTCAGAACTTTTACGTTATAAAGGTACATTAACAGATATTATACTCAGAGATCTTGCTACTTCCCAGTTGGCATTACCATCCTCAGTATAATTTTAATTTGGGTTTAATTATCATCATCATTATTATATATTTATTTAATTGAGTTATATGTGAAGTATGACGTAGCCCTGCATAGTGTGGCGCAATTAAATATTCTGAAGTGAAAGCAGAGCGTCTTAATTAGAACTTGAAAACGTACAGATTTTCTTTGCATTTTTAATCCGAGGTGGGTAAAGTAAATATTTAGTAAGAGTAACGTTACTTTGAAATGATTTTACTCAGGTACAAGTGAAAAGTCGTGACCAATATATTACTCGGGTAAAAAAAGTACTTGGAGAATAATGTTACTTTAGTACTATAACTGAGTAACTGTTTGAGCGATAGAACCTTGTGGAAATTGTGATATTTCCAAAGAAAACGAATGAAGTGCACGAATGAAGCATTTGATGCTTAAATATTTACTCACAATGGAAAAAGTAACAATTATGTTTTAATCAAGTAAGAGTACAGATAATACTTAATTTTTTTTTAAAGTCAGATCTCGGGAAGCTAAACAGGGTAGGGCCTGGCTGGTACTTGGATGGGAGACAACTTGGGAACACCAGGACACAAGATACAGTATGTCATTAAAACTCTCACTCTGGCAAAAAAATAAAAAAAATCGTATTTCAAATGACAAAACTACCAACTTGAACATTCATTTTGTTTTTAATGATTTAAATCCACTTTGCACAAAAACCTGGACCTGAAACAGACAGATAAATGTCACTTTCAGATTCTGCATGGCAAAGATGTTCTAAATCGGTTAAACCATTTCAGACACCTCACAAAAAGTGCATATTCTGTGTGACCCAGTGTCATCGGACCTTTCAAAGCTACAGCAAACGGTGCCCTGTAGCCGGTTTTGGGAGTGGAGATCGTTGCAACTGTCCTGGGACGAACAGCATTGCTGGTAGGTACGGGTGCGCGGCTGCTGACTTGTGTTTGTGCGGTTACTACTGCTGCTGGAGTGGGACTGGAGCCTTGCTGACAGTGCAGGGGAAGTTCACTTCACACAAGAAACTTCATCAGCAACTTCTGACTTGTTCAACCTGGGACAAACACTAAGCGTAAGTGTGGTTTTTCTGCCCCGTAGTGATTTCTTGCACCTATGATCATAAAATAGGCACAGACATTCAGCATTTCTGGCACTACAAGAATAAGTGGTTACGCACATAGACGAGACTAGCACATTTTTGGAAACTATTTATTGAACATTTGCAACCAGGTAACAGTTAAATACAGAACTTTGACTGTCTCTCTACTCTCCCCGCACCGCCGCAGGGACTGGCTTCACTTCATCACACTCTGAGCAGGGAATGTTATAGGACTTGGTAAGGCGCACACTGTGCTGGAAGTCTTTTGGCTTTCTGTCTTCGGATAAACAAAGAGAGAACATGTCTTGGTCAAAAAATCCGTCTGTGCGAGCTCTTCAAAGCCGCGCATTTTTCTCAAAGTATTTTTGATGCTTTGTTGTCGTTGGGTTTTTTCCCCCCCCACCCCAATGATTTCTGTTGGAGATGGCAAAGTATCTGAGCAAGACAGGAGAGAACTGATACAACGCACCTCTGTTTGGAAATAAGTCGTGAAACCATGATTGAGAAGCTAAAAGTAAAAATGATCAACATGAATATATTAGAAAAATGGCAATTAGTCTTTAATAAACACCTCGCGTCACTTACTCCCGAAAACAGACCAAGGATTATAAATTAAAACTGTCCAAATAAAATCAATTTACCAGACGTTGGGCCCGTTCAGTTCCATTTTCAAGACTGGAAAATCCTCATTGAAATAACAAATGGCACTTTTCAGTCTCGTGAACTGCGATCCTAAAATCTCCACTCCCGCGGATTCGAACCCCCAACCCTAAAAACAACTCTTTTTCTAATTTACATATACGGGTCAGGTGCTCTCCAGGCTTCCACTGGTTTTTGCTAACGGCGCCCCCACCAGCGGACGATCGGGGGGCGATGGGCGTGCTGGTCTCCGGGGGCTAGGCAACAGTTTTGAAGGTCTGCAGTATGAGGTTGGTTTGGTGGATGAGCCGGTTCGCACTGATGAAAACGTTTATCGCCCTGGGGGAGACAAAAAAAAAAGATTATTGCTATGCTTTGTTCAGTCTTTTTTGGCCATACTGAGTGATCTTTGCAGTGGCATTTCACAATTGTTTTTGCTTGAATTATGCGTTTGTCGCCCTCTGCTGGCTAGAGAGAGGAAAGGGGGGAGTTGAAATAGCCAATTAGCGGCACATGATGCTAACAAGGGAGCGATACAAAAACACAATAGGAAATACAATTATTGTTGACAGAAAGAGGGGGGATAACCATGTTAGTAATTTCTTTGTTTACATCTTAAATTTTAGTCCATAGTCACATACAGGCCGAACAGGTCGCCCCACAGCTTCTGTGTGCAAGAGCTACATTAGGACATCTTCACAAAACATCTGAGGAAAAGGCTAAATGGTCTCTTCTGAGGGGATCCTCAGGAGGCGCTGCTCTTCCTATCCCGTTATTCCCCTATGAGTCAGTAGCAACCTCTTGTCCAAAATGGCAGGCAGTCACTAACATCACGTTACAAACGTTGAGTCAGGAGAAAAGACTTGACTGGAGGAAACCTCCTGTTCATCACTGTAGGTGTTTATGTCTTGAAGGCGAACACTCAATAAAAAAAAAAAATCGTCAGCTTGTCTTTTGGTTGTCTGCGTAAGCTCTCAGTACAGGACTTGTACTTCTTTGATGAAGGTTCTTGAGTCATCTTCTGTACTCTGTTTTGTTTCGTTCAGTCGAACCTTAATCGAAGATACTTTTTAGTTGTTCAATTTTGGTGGTGTTTTTTTATACTAGCCATTAGCTCTGAGATAAAACGTCCTACCTCAATGAATACTTTCGGGACTTGCACAGGACTGGACAAATATTTAAAAAATGAAACAAAAGTAAACGAGACAATGTAATTGTAAATAAGCGAGCCGCGTGAGTGTCCCCTGTCCTTTGACTCTCCTACACGGTGAGGGAAAAACTCAAAAACCCAGTGGGAGAAAAAAGAAACCTTGGGGCGAACCACAGAAGTAGAGATGTTTTCTTGAACTATTCTGTGATTTGTGCAAGGCATCACTAATCCTTGTTGGGAAAATAGCTAGAGAGGAAGAACAGCGGCGTCTGGAGATTGTCACACCGACAATGCATTAAAAAGCCATTGTCACCCTGGCTTTTTAACACACGACACTATGTAGGGCTTACATGACACATTCTACATAAAAAAAAGAAAGAAAAATTGTACACAAATTAATATTATTCTGAGGATGGTAATGACAAGTGGGAAGAAGCAAGATCACGAAGTATAACATGTACCCCTCTTATTCAACTTGTACATGCTTCCATTGGGTCAGCTAATAAACAGCAACAATGTGTCGTACCATAACTACGCAGATGACACTCAGATCTACGTGTCACTGACGGCAGGTGAACATGGGCCTGTAGATACTCTCTGTCACTGCATCGAACAGATCAGTTTGTGGATGCAAAACAACTTTCTCCAACTAAACTCAGACAAAACTGAGATCATTGTTTTTGGCCCACAGACACAAAGACAAAGTGTTATCAGTCACCTTGAGTCTCTCTCTCTAAAACCAAAAAAATCAGGTTAGAAATCTAGGCGTAATAATGGACTCAGACCTGAACTTAAACAGCCACATTAAAGCAATAACATCATCAGCTTTTTACCATCTGAAAAACATTGCTAAGATCAGAGGAATAGTGTCAAAACCAGACTTGGAGACACTCATCCATGCATTTGTCTCCAGCAGGTTAGACTACTGTAACGGCCTGCTCACTGGCCTTTCTAAACGAGCTGTTAGAGCTGCAGAACATCCAGAACGCTGCTGCTCGAGTCCTGACAAGAACCAGGAAATATGACCATATTAGTCCAGTGCTCCGGTCTCTGCACTGGCGTGGCTCTGGTGGTTCCCAGAGTCAGGACTAAACACGGTAAGGCTGCGTTTCAGTTTCATGCAGCTAAAATCTGGAACAGTCTTCATGAGGATGTGAGACAGGCCTCAACTCTGACAATGTTCAAATCCAGGCTGAAAACTGTTTTTTACCCGAGCAGATGAAAACTGAAAGTATTTTATCTGCACTCTGGCCTTTTACTGTCATTGATAAATGTTTATGTTGATGTTTTAATGATTGATTTGATCTGTTTTCTTGTAATTTTATGCAACTGTGAAGCACTTTGAATTGCCTTGTGTATGAATTGTGCTCTACAAATAAACTTGCCTTGCCTTGCCATGTATATTAATGTGCCCATCCATCCATCCATCCATCCATTTTCTCCCACTTGTCCATTGCCGGGTCGTGGGGGCAGCTGTTGGAGCTGCCCAAGCCACATGGAACCTGTCCCCTATGGCTCCTCCTGCAGGTGGTGGGTCCACGGGAGGACGGCCTCATGGTTCCAAACGGGCCTGTTGGTCTCTCATAGGGGGCCCATTCACACTCTCATTCATACACCAGTGTACGCAGACACTGGAGGCAAGGAGGGTGAAGTGTCTTGCCCAAGGACACAACGACAATGTGCACCTTCAGGAGGCGGGATTCGAACCCCCGACGGTGAGGCTGCTAGAAGGTTCCGATCATGAGACGACCCGTTCTACCATCTGCGCCACCGTCGCCCCCCTATATTATTCATGTTATAAAGGCACATATTAATGTGCCTTTATAACATAAAAGTGACCGGTAATGTTTGGCATTGGTAATATATTAATGGTTGCCCTTCGTTACTTGCTTGACTGTTGTAATTGTGCTTCATTTTGTCAAAGTATATGAACAGTTCAAAAGTAAGTTTGGCCTTTGTTACCAAGCCACTTGAATAGTAACATGTTCTCTTTTGCCAATGAGAATAATCACAATATGATGTTGCAGTATGATTGATAATGTAATTTGCTATAGGATGAAGTTAATTCATGAAAGGGCGCATGTGCATGTACGTTGTGTGCATGTGTGAATGTTGCTTACGGTTTCATTAGATAATTTTATCATTGTTGCTTCGTAATTAGCATTACTCCTTTTGGGAGTGTCTACAGTAGAGTAGATCTTCCTCAGGATATCTCAATGTACATAACAATCATCGTACAGGAAACTCCAATAACGCAATTTATTCTAACGATTATTTATAGCATGGCCTCTCTGCCCCCGAATTGTTGCTTTCAGATGAGCTCCGAGACAGATTATAATTACTCGAGCACGGCAGTCGCAGTACACCAGCGACTCGGAGCGTGTCCACGAGTCCATGAAAGACACAGCGTTTATGTCTGCACTCATTAGAGGCCATTTTAGAAATATAATTGTACATTGCTCAGATCACTCTTTAATGAACTGCACTCACTTCCCAAAGACGTCTACGAGGTGAAGGCTCTGCCAGTTGGTTTGACGCGACACTCTTGGGAACACGACTTTATAGGTTCACAGGTTTGTTTAGTCCTAGTTTGATCTCTGTTTAACCTCGGTTTAGACCCGCCGTGGCGCATGATGACTTAAAGCGGACTCCTTGTGTAGTGTGTGTGGGCAGCGCAGCAGAGCAGACTAAACATTATTCAGCAAAAACCTTGCCTTTGATTGAAAGTGTTGTGTGAGACGTCAGGGCAGCTGGGGACACGCGTGAAGGCGACCTCCGCAAAGAGTAAATTGTGAGCGACTAACGCATGAATGGAAACGAGCTGCTATATAACACGAATGCATCATGTGGCAGGACTGGACTATAGAACCAGAATTAATTCAAACCATTCAATCAAATCCATTAATGCAGGCACTGTAAGGTTGTTAAGGAAGTGCTACATTCATGAGTACAGCTGATCTATTGAGGCACATCAGCAAAATACGTTTGTATATGTGAGTCAAGTGTCCTCTTTTTTATTATGCAAGTCATTACTATTTACCTTATTTTATTTAATTAGGTAAAAAAAAAAAAGGACTATATTGCTCCATCTCTGCTATCATCGTTAAAATCAATTTACACTGCCTGACCCCGCTGCAGGGATAGAGCCCAGGTGGCCCCTTTGCCCCGTGTCCTTTAAATGCCCTTCTGACCCCCAAAAAGTATTATTTTTTATTTTCTTTAACTTCAACCTCAAGCCGTGCTTCCTTCCTCTTCTGCCTCTCGAGCCGCGGTGGCGCTGATGTGCTCCTGATCAAAGAAGGGCATCTGTGCTGTCCCAGTGTTTCCCCGTTTGAGAAGATGGTAGCTACTCTGTATGTATGAACTAGCGCAACAAGACTGGATTATTATGGGGGGGCTGAAACGAAAGGTCCAGACGGCATGGACATCTGCGCCGTGTGTCAAGACCGTCCGTACCATCAGGGTCAGCGGTAAGAAGTCAGTAACTTTAGCGGTTCTGTTTGGTCTTAAAATGAGCTCTATTACTCGGACTAAGTCAGGGCTGGGCGTAGACCTGGGCCAGAGCATTGGGAGCTGAGGAGAGGGAAGGGTGAGGAGGAGGTGCCTGGCCTCTGGACACTGTGCCTCTGTGGGAGGAGCAAAGGAACATGAACTGCCCGGTAGATTTGTATAATTGATAATAATTTTGATAAGGACAATACAATGACATTGGACAAACCAGATGTATGTTTTAAGTGTATTATACCTTTTTGAATTATTTATTAGTATTTAAGCTAATCACAAATGTCGAGCTTTGAGATTTACTTTAAAAGGACAAGGTTGGACAACCGAATTTTCCGGACTACAAGTTGCTCCGGAGTGCAAGTTGCACCAGCCAGAAAATGCAAATGACGAAGAAAAAAAAACATACACGAGTCGCTCCGGAGTATACAGTAAGTCGCATTAGCTTCAGGCTAATACGACGTCAGCATGGACGCTTAACAAGCCTCTCCCGGCAGCGCGGTGTTCAAACACCTATTTGTATACTCGTTCCTCTAGTTGTGGCCATCTAGCTTTTAGCCCACAATGAGCTTTTCTTGTTTTCTTTATTGTAAGAGTAACCTCTGCTTTTGGCCAGTCCCTCACAAGTTTCTCGCTCCAAACTTTTATCTGCTGCTCGAGGACATTTTTTCTTCTTCTGTGGTACAGGAGTAGTAGATACTGGTGCACAAGCCTAGAGCGCCCTCTAGCATCAAACAAACATGTGAAATTATATATTTTGATATTTATGTCGCACCAGAGCACGAGTCCAACCCCCAGCAAAAACTATGAAAAATGGGCAACTTATAGTTTGGAAAATACGGTAACTAGTTTATTATTAAGTCCACATCATGGAATATTGTATATATCTATGTCAGTGCTTGAGCATGGTTGAGCACCTGCCCCTTAAATGTCTGTGCATGTCACTTTTCAGCAGATCTCATTCTTTGGGCACAGACCAGAACAGTTAGTTTACATCCAGGTGTTGAAACTGCTTTTTCAATCCTGTTAAAACCGGACTAAACTCACAGAAGCAACAAGCACCGCAGCAAAAATCATGCACCGTGTACGTGAAAAAGAATTCCCCCTTTAGGGACAATAAAGTCTGTAATTTGTGAAACGCATCTCGGGATTACATCGAAGCCATTTATAACGCTCAATGAAAACAACATTTCAGAAGTGTGGGAGTCCTGCAGTAATTGTTCACTCTTGGACGTCTCTCCTGCCTGCTTGAGCAAATAAACAACCCGACGACTAAAGCACTACCATTTACAATTATTAATCGACATAAAAAAATTTTTGTTAGGGACATGAGCGTTATGAATCATTCAAACGCCACTTGCTTCTTTGTCGAGAAATAACCTTCAGATAAATGGACGGTTACATAAAGTGGTACCGCCAGACTTACTTTCCATCTTTGAAGTACGTTTTGAGGGTGTCACTGAAACTTTTGGAGTATTTCACAAACTCCTTTTTCTGGTGCTCGAGAGCCTGGAGAAGAAAACGCACAAAGTTGATGAAATAAAATTAAAATTAAAATCTCTTGTAAGGACTTTATATCCACAAAGAAGAGAAGACACTTCCTTACTCTGCGATTCTGGTATTGATATTTTTTAATGACGTTGTTGACTGTGTCCAGTAACTCTTTTATGGCGCTGGCAATGTCTCTGGAAGAAAAAAAAAAACACACAGATCACAAAATAGTGTCATTGGTCGATATGGCAAGAAACTACAATTCAAAATTTGTCAGGCTTTCCATCGACTAGGACGTTTGCTTCAATATTCGCGTGGACGCACTCACTTGATAGTCTGTAGGAAGCGTACTCTGTCGTTGATCTCGTCGGGGATTTTGCTGAGAATGTGTTTCAAAGCTCGGGCCTTCTCATTGAGGTCCTGGAACTCCTGCTCCGGCCGCTCAATCGTGAACTCTGCACAAAAACACATAGAAAACAATAGCAGTTTTAGGCGCATTGAGTTGCCTTGTGTACGAAATGCGCGGCATAAATAAACTTGCCTTGCCAGTTTTGTCTCACTTGTAAAGGCCCAGTAATCAGACGTATTAACGTAAACCTCAACAGAACACGGCATCTTGGAAACAATCTTTGAAGTTTGGAAGGGCTGACTAAAATTATGATGCGTCCTTGCAACAGGACAAAACATTTGCCATTCAAGGTATTCCCGCCTCGAAAAGAGTCTCATTAATACGTTTGCATAGAGAAGGGGGGGCCAAAATGAGGCCCGGGGGCCTAATGTGGCCCTCAGACCAATGTTGGTGGCCCTCAGGCTTCTTGTGAACTAGGCACACATCCCTATAGATTGTATTTTTTACTGCAAGTGTAATAATTAAACAGAATTAACCTCTTAATTCTGTTGAATTAACCTGAACCAAGCACATTTTCTCCAGTTTGGCTTAACCCAAGTCTAGAAGCTTCTTGAAAAAAAGTTTGAAAAATCGTGACAAAAATTAAATGAAAAAGAGGATGAAAATGCAACAAAAAAAAAACGTGACAAAAATATGACAAAAACACAACAAAATGTTTTTAGATGAGTTTTGTAGGTCTTAGCTTTCAAATGAGGCGTTACACTGGCCTAGAGGCTGTGACTTTATGGATTTGGGTAAAGCTGATTTGGGGAAAATGCACTCAATTAAACAACAAATATTAACATTTTATTATGAGACAGAGCTGGCTTTAAGGTTCCAGGCCAAAATAAAAGGTGTGGTGAATTCAAAATTCAAACAATTTTATTGTAAATTCATATGCATTATGAATTATCTAATGTTTTAAACCGCTCTTAAATGCACAAAATTAAATGTTTCATCACTGCACTGACTACCGATCTGTGGCCCTCAAACCAACCATATACACCAAGATGTCTTTTCACATGCAGGCGCGTATCAACCGCATGGCTGTTTCATTCACTTTGTCGAGCTTTCCCATAACAAAGGCCAGGGCCAAACCGGTCTGACCAGGTACAGGTAGCATGTAGCTTACCTTCATAGTTTCTTTTCCGTTTTATTACAGCTTGGCTCCTCTGAATGATTCCATAACTTCCGCCAGAAGGCAGCATTTGTCCACATTTGTTCTCATCGCGGCTTTAAAAACTTTTAATGGCGATCTGTACAGTGTGCTCCTGTGTGGGGGCGCCGCCCCCAAAACAAATGCGCGCGTGTGTGTGTGTGTGGTGGAACAGAAAGGTCTAAGTGCACGTAGATCATGGGGTGCGCGGGCGGGTCGCGCTATGTGGAATGACAGCGTCCACAGAGAAAAAAGGTTTGGACACCCCTAGCACAGATGCATCAAAAGGAGCGCATGTAGTATTTTCTTTATTTTATATATTTGTCCTCACATATGATCATTTAATTCACAATTACCATATTTTCCAGACTATAAGTCGCACTTTTTTCCGAAGTTTGGCTGGGGGGGGCATCGTATACTCCGGAGCGACTAATACTTTTAATTCCCCGCCTTCCAATCTTAAACCAAATGCGCCCCACATGTTGGGTGGCCCAATGCTACGGATAACATCAGTATAAAATGATTAAAATCCCAGCACATGTCCCCACTGTGCAAGTGCAGGCCTCCATTAAAAAAGTTCAGTGAGCCTTGACTTCAATTCTGATAGTCCTGAGAATTCAAATGAGGTATGGCAAGTCCACATACACTAAGTAGTTAAAAACTTTGGGTCTATATTGTACAGCTTTAATAATAATGATAATAATAATAATAATAATATCGGTTTTATATAGCGCTTTTCTGGACACTCAAAGACGCTTTACATTTCACTATTCATTTGCACCATGCTTGGTGATGGTAAGCTACTATTGTAGCCACAGCTGCCCTGGGGTAGACTTTAAGTTATGAATGTACCAACTTTTTTAAACCAGTAAGAGTGATTGCTTTGTATACAGTACTCTACCTCTAAGTAAACCTAAATTATAGCACGAGTCCACAATATCATGGTTTAGCGCATTATTTTCTGCCGCAATACCAATTAATCAAAATGACAGAATTGATGTTGCAATTTGATACAACTGGCAAAGACAGCAATTATTTAGCCGGTACGAGATCCTTGCAGACATAAAACACCTCCTGTCCTAATGTTTAAAACACGAGCTGAAATGCATGTGATTTTGGATTAGTTTGGCAATTCATATTTTATAGTTCTCTCAAATGCTGAGGCTCGGGGATTTGTTGCCAATGTACGCAGTGAATGGGATCATTGATTTATTTTCCTACAAATCTTATTGCCATCACAAATACTTCAGACTATTCACTATTAGATGTTTACCCAAAATGTGCTGTTGAACAAAGTCAAGCCGTTCCCGATGACCCTTACCTTCCACATCATCGGCCGCCATGCGCAGTAGAGACTCTGTGAAGTTTATTTGCACATTCTTTTTTTCCAGGATCTTCATGATAATGTCCTGAGTCAGACCGGGGTTTTCCCTCTCGGCCTGGCACAAAAAAAAGCAGCATTAATTAATTCTGTCATCCTCACAGAGAGGAGCTGTACCGATGTAAGCCCGATGTCCGCAGATCTGAAGAGCTGACACATCAGTTTGCGCATCACAATGACAGATCTGCATCTGTTCAGACACTAGTGTACCAGACTTTGGCCTTTAGAGGGCAGCACTCTGGACATTAACACATTTTGTGTTGTAAATTATAGGCAATATGAAAGGACTGATGCAAAGTGAAATGTAGTGAATATATAAGTGTTTGTAAGTGTTGTAAGGTCGATGAATTGTAGTTGTGATGTGTGTGACGCTGTCCAACTGACAGGTGTGACTGTTAATGGGATATAATGCTGGGGGAAGTTTACAGCATGGTTATGTTGTTGCATCGTTAATCATTGAATATGTGCTGTTAATTTAATTTGTATCCAGCGACCGCGGAAGAAAACTAGCTACATCTTTATGAGTTTAAAAGGTGCATTATGCAACTTTTATGTGAATAAACAAAAAACAGCGGCTGTATGAATGGTCAAGCATGGCGCCTTTACTTTCGATCACGGTGGTCTCCGCTGACAGACCCTCTCACCAGAAAACCTACAAAACAATTGATCCTGGAGTGTTGCAGAAAAAACATTCTCAACAATTGACCACCGCGACGGAGAGTAAAGGTGCCATGCTCACCACTCCTGCAGCCACTGGATCACTACAAGGTTACTACATTAATTTATTTGTTGGTTTATTTGGTCGGGACAGGACATGTTAATGAACATACATGGGTCTCATGCATGTAAACAAGCCACACCGGATTGTAGCGTTGGGCTAATTTCCATCCGTCGTCCCCCATGCGCACTCTCAAACACACTCTCGTTCATCCTGGATTATTGTACATGTTTTTAGTGGTAGCGGAAACCGGAGTACCCGGAGGAAACCTACGCAGACACGGGGAGAACATGCAAACTCCACAAAGAAAGGCCCGGTCCCTGGTGGAAATCGAACCCGGAATCGATCTAGCTGTGAAGCACGAGCGCCAATATACACACAAATATCTACATTTTTAATGCACCTTTGAAGCTGCCTTAAGCAATGTCTTTTTGAATTTTTTTCATCAGTAGGTGGGGTAGTGAACTCTGTTCTGCTCCAACACCATCACCGTCACCTGGCTTTCCCCCGTCGCCCACGCCCCTCACTCCACTCCACATTGTTTAGACCACACACTGCTCTGATTGCATTCAATGAGCTACGGAAATCTCATTAATCTTGAGATTAGGTTAGATTAGGTTGTCCACCTAATGCAGGGGTGTTGAAAAATATCGATCCGCCGATATATCGCGATATTACATTGCACAATTCTTGTATAGATACAAAAAGCGCCCGTATCGATATTTAAACATCTATTTTTGGGGAAATACTCATTGCAGCGTCTCTCTTTGGTCCTGCACTTTTACTCCCGCCCGCTAGATGGCAGCGCACCACACAGATTCAAGATTGTTTTATTTGTCAAACCATGTGACTGATTCGAAATTATATTTCTCTCATCCCTGATTGTGAAGCGGGGGGTGGGGGAAGAGGGGTGGGAGGGCAGGGAGTTCTAGCCTGGAAAAATCCAGACTCACCGCTGTACCAGCCGGTGAGTCTGGTCACCGTTGCGTCGAATCCATTTCCCACAGCGGTAGATACGCAAGCAAACAGGAAGCGGAGTAAACCAATCAGCGAAGGGCGGGCGTCTGCTGTTGATGTGGTGTTATTAGCGGTTTTGCGTTAATATTTGCGCAGGATTATGAATAACGAAACTCACCTACTGTCGATGTGTTTTTTGGTCATTTACCGCCGACTGGAGACACGCTTTCTCTCTTTCGTGCATCGTTCGTAGATTGTTATTGAGGGGACTTCCGCGTCCCGTGAGTGACGTTGCTCGCTAACAACACGTCACGGCAAATAAACGATTCAGATTGGACGTGAACGGATTAATTTTGCGGAAGGCGCGAGCGTTGACTGGGTGACCAGACTGATCCCCCGCTGGATAAAAAAATACAGAGGGGAATCATTCTGGTCTCACCAGGCTAAGGGAGTTCAGCTTCCCGATGGCCCTGTGTACGAAACTGTTCTTAAGGCGACTCGACCTGGCCTGTAGATTCCGCAGTCTCCTCCCAGAAGGCATTACTCTGCCCGCTTCAGAAACACCAGAATCTAGTGAGAGTTAGAGAAACCCAGGAAGAGTTTTACCATGGAAAAGAAAGACCTATGAGATGCTCCAGGACTCTTTTAAAACTCTACATTTGGCCTCACTTTGGCATTTACAGCAAAGACAGAGATCTGGATTATTACAAGAGCCACCAGCTGTGTGCATATGTTGAGTGTGTCACCGCTGCGTTCAGAGGGGATTCATCTTCGTACCATTCGTAGCATTTTATTTCGGAATTAGACAAAGCCTAGGGGAAACTAAATACAGCATGCTCATGTTAAACCCGTGTCTCGCCACTGCAGTACGACGACACAGGTTTAAAAAGAGCCTGCTGTATTTAGTTTCCCCTCTGCTTCGTTTGTGTGCTACTGCTAACACAAAAAGATTTCGAAGAGATGAGCGCTGTAGTCATGGTGATGCCTGTGTTGTCATTCCCTGATCTACACAAGTGACACCTGTTGTGGAGCAGATAAGATAAGCCCCCGTCTGAGTTATTGTATATTTTAATGGATGAAACCCATAATAGTTATTATTGATCGCCAAGGACTCCCAACTATAGAAATACTAGAAAACGTGCATCCCCAATAATTGGTTTCATTACTAGGTTTCCAAGAAATCCGTTTTCCGTTCAAAGTTACATAACCATACAACACACAGTCACAAGCACATTAGTGAAAAGCATTTATATCTATAAGATAGATCAAATGCATTTGATACAAATCTAACGAAGGTGGACTAGTTTACTGAATAGTTGTTTCCATAGTAAAAAAAAAAAAAAAAAAACTTAAATATCGAGATATATCGTATCATATCGCGACCCTTGTATCAGAATAAGTATTGTATCGCCTGAGACTAGGCGATACACACCCCTAGTGTTGAACATGTTGTGGGTCGTGGGCCCAAATTCAGCCCCCACGGTGGGTGGCGGGCCGCATATATTGTAAACATCTTCAGAACACAACAAACATCCATATTGGAGCTCATGGAAGAAATGAAAGCCTTAAAAACTATTAATGAGGAGAAGGATAACATTATTTTCTCCCTGGAAAGTTGTCTTGCAGATCTTGAACAATACACAAGAATCAATTTAATTATCACATTCTTGGATCTTAAGCGAGGGCTGTCACTATAGGAGAAGAACACACGGAGATGGTCTAGGAATCAGTGGAGCAACAGGTTTTGTCGTTTCTCAACACCAAAGGCATCAGTGTTGAGAAAGGGGACATAGAAGCCTGTCACCCCTTGTCCAAAAAGAACCAACGTCCAAGTGTTTTAATAGTCCGGTTCGTAAACAGGAAAAAAAAAAAAGACTGCAGTGCTCAAACAAGGTCGAAAAGGGACTCAAAAGGAATGTGTATCTAAATGAACATTTGACCAAGAAAAATGCAGACATCGCAAAGGAAGCACGTTTGCTGAAGAAAAAACAAAATTCAGGGCACATGGACAACAAATGGTAGAATATTTACGAAACTGAACGGCTCCCCAGAAGAGGCCACGGTTTTATGGATAAAAGATGTGCATGCATTTTGGAAAAATCCAAAAGAGGTAATGTGCCCCATTGACATTCCCTAAATCACTGTTATGACTGACAGTACCTACAATGAATCGTCATCTGAAAATGAGTCACGTAGAAATGATTCTATAAATGGAGACTTTGAACTAAATGCACTCATCTTCACTGAACAAAGCATAAACCAAATAACTGATGATATTGATCCTGATACAAACATCTATAATAATATAAACTGTATGTGCAAATACTATAAGGACTGTGAAATACAAAATCAAATGAACTGGAAGGAAACCTTATCTGTGATTCACCTAAATAGTCGGAGTCTGTATACAAATTTCAACAGAACCGAGCACTTAGACCAATTCAGCACCCCCTTTGATGTTATAGCAATTTGGCTAAATGATAACAAACCTCATAACTTCATCATAAAAGGATATGAAATGTTTAAAGCAAACAGAAACCACAAAATAGGGGGTGGGGTTGCGCTATATGTTAATAACGGCATGCAGACCAAAGTTGTTGAAAATATGAGTAACTATTATAGATGGCCTTATGAGATGTCTTACTGTGGAACTGTGTTTTGAAAAAAGGAAAACAATTAATAAGTTGCATCTATAGAACACCTGGATCCAAAATTGACACCTTCACAGATTATATGGAGGGATTATTCTCAAATTTGGGACAAAAGGAAGTGTTTCTTTGTGGAGATTTTTAACATGGACTTACTTAAAATAAAAACTCACAAGCCTTCAGAAAATTTCTTAAATACTCTATACAGTCCATCTTTGTATCCTAAAATAACCAAGCCAACACAAAACTCCACACAGTTGCTCACTAATTGATAATATATTTACAAATGTTCTCAGCAAAGACCTTCCAAGTGGGATTCTAGTAATGGATGTAAGTGATCACCTACCTGTTTTTGTTCTATATAACCTAAAAAATAGGAACACTAAAGATGAAAAAACTCATGTAACTAAATGTATTAGATTGTTAAACGATAACGCGCTAGACGCCTTTAAAGTCAGTTTAGCAGAAAAAAACTGGAAATCTCTCTGGGAAGAAACCAATGTAGATGCAGCTTATAATATCTTTTTAAGAACTTCCATGACCCTCTATGACCTGCACGGCCCAAAAATAGAAAGCAATTGTAAAAAGAAAAAGATAATGAGTCACTGGATGACTATGGGTTTAGCAAATGCATGCAAGAAAAATAATTCACTTAAAGTCTTTTTAACAAAGAGAACAAGTGAATCTGAAAATAAGTACAAAAGATACAAAAACAAACTTACTAACATAATAAGAAACTGCAAACAAATGTATTAATAGTGCACTACTCGAAAAAAATAAGACAAACACTAAACCTCTCTGGTGTACCATAAATGATGTACTTCGAAGGACTCCAAAAGGAAATGTATTACCACAGAGCTTGGAAATTGAAAATTCAAATGAAATTGTGAGCGAGTTCAATAAGTACTTCATAAGCATAGGACCCATATTATCCTCCTCAATAACTCCACCATGCACAAATTATAACCGTGACTGTGTCCAGGAAAACCCAAATACAATGTTTCTTACGCCAACAATAGGACAAGAAATAACTGATATAGTTAGAAATTCCATAAACAAGAAATCCTTGGACTGTGATGAGGTAGATATGAGTATTGTTAAACAGGTCATCAATCACATCGTCATACCGCTATCCCATATTTTTAACTTGTCTTTCAAAACTGGTAAATTTTCAGATTTAATGAAAATGGCTCAAGTTATTCCTATCTATAAAAATTGTGACAAAACTAAATTCTCTAACTACAGACCTATCTCAATACTACCTCAATTCTCAAAAATATTAGAAAAGCAGATATTTTGCGTTAATGGAATTCATAGAAGAAATCACAAATAATATCGACAAGAAGAAGAATTCAATAGGTATTTTCGACACTATGGGTCACAATATACTCACAATATGGGATAAGAGGTATTGCTTTCAACTGGATTTAATCCTATTGAACAAACCGTAAACAGTATGTTCAAATGGGGCAATGCAGATCCATGCACCACCCTAGTGTGTGGTGTCCCTCAGGGATCGGTGCAGGGACCTAAACTATTTTTATTATATATCAATGATTTGTACTTGGTTTCTAAGAAGCTTAAACTGGTCCTTTTTGCTGATGATACAACAATCATACTCTCAGGTGCAGACCTACAGCAAATGGTGATCGAGATTACAGAAGAAATGGATACATTGAAAGATTGGTTCTGAGTAAACAAATTGTCTCTAAACATTACGAAAACCAAAGCAATGTTCTTTGGAAATCGTGTAATGAATGTACAATTACCAATTAAAAGTGGCAACGAAACTATTAAAAGTCTATGAACATACATTTCTTGGTGTAACACTCGACCATAAAATCAGCTGGAAACCTCACATCACAAAAATTAAAAACAAAAGTTGCAAAGATTTCAGCCCTAATGAATAAATCTAAATATATTATTAACAACAAAGCTCTATATACTGTTCACTTATCCTTCCTCATCTAACATATTGTGTAGAGATCTGGGGAAATGCGTATAAAAGTAATCTTGACCCATTGTTTAAAGTTCAAAAAAGGCAATAAGAATTATTTAGCTGGAGACCGTGAAAACACAAATCCATTATTCTTTAAATCAAAAACAATGAAATTTGAGGACCTTACAGAATTTAAGATGGCTGTGAGGTGAGGGCATAGACCTATTATAATAAACGGGTGAGCAGTGGCGCAAAAAGGGCATACGCAATATATGCCTTGCATAGGGGCGCCGAAAGGATGGGGTGAGAGAGATTTTATTTTTTTAAATATAGTCGGACTCGGCGCGCAAGGGACAGCGGCGCCCCATAGGCCATTTCCTCATAGCATTTGTTGCGACCCTGCGGGTGAGGGAGGTGTGAGGTGCAGCGCCGGTCTCCTCCTGCTGTTTGCGAGTGTGGCGCATCTAGTGGCGCTTATTGGTAATGCATCGGTGCCGGACCGGCAAAACAGGATCGCTTAAGGCAGCTTCAGTGTCTCTTTGATAAAGATTTAAGTAAGTAAGCTCATATTCCATGCTTTTTAGTGTTTTTTATGTGGTGCAGGGGCAGGTGAGGGGTGAGATGGAGGTGTTGTGTTCTGTGAGCTCGTCTTTACTGCTGCCCGACAGAGTTAGCGCTGTTTTCAGTCCGGCCACAGCATCCATTTACTTGCTGGTGTACATTTATTGTTTTTATCAATAAAACAAAACATTTACTGTGAATTCTGGACTGAGAGCACCTGAATATATGCAGCACCAACAAAATGTATAAATAATAAAAAATCATCTCCACAACTTTATGATTGGATTTGAAGCTGTTATTGTGTCTTTCTCATGTCGGAGTTCTTTATTCACTAATAACTGAGTTTTTTAGACCCACTTGTATTAAATGTAGGTGCATTGTTATTGATAACACGACACAATATGCAGTATGACCATAAAAATGTATACATTAGCCGCATCGTTATGAAAGCCGCAAGGTTCAAAGCGTATGAAAAAAGTGGCGGTTTATAGTCCAGAAATTACAGTGATCAGTCAATATGGGGAAAATAATTTAGATTATTCAAAAATAGCCCAGACTTATTTTTAGTGAACATTTATGTTTTGCGTCTATTGAACAGCAAGTAATGAGACCAATCCGATGTTCTTAGCATGCATGGACATAAGAGAAAGATATGGCTCAAATGATAATAGAAATGATGCAAACATAGAACATAAGCAGGGCCGTTACCTTTATAAAGGCTGCTCTGAGTGTCTGTGCTGCCGACAGGTTAATCGTCTCCAGCTAACAATGGAAAAGACAGAAACAACATTACTGTGTATCCATGGGGAAAGGTCTTTCCAAATATTGTCACAGAGAAACACTTTTATTCCAGCTTGAAATGGATAAAACACCTCCAACATCTCATTTGCAATGAAGACCAGGATTAAAGTCTAGACACAATGTCAGCAGGATAACAATATACAAACGTTATTTACCTCATTAAAAACTGGGTACATCACAGCGTACAGTGTCATGGATACCATGGAGTTAGTCTCCGCTTCATTCTTCATCTCCTCCATTGTCATCGTCAGCAGAGGAGCTGCTCGTGTAGGAGAGGTTCAGAGGAAACTGCAGGCACTCACTCACACATACACTCACCCACTCACACGCACCCACTGTGAGACAACACACCGCCTCCACAGTGATCAGCCTGGGAAATGAGAAGACACAGGACATTTTAGACAGGAGACAGACTGTACATGAAACAGGTGCTCGCATCAACAAAAGCACATTTATCTGATCACAGACAAGTAAATATACCAGTGGGTCAGTAAACTGTACACATAATGACTGATAACTGATAAAACAAAAACAAAAATACCTACATTTCTTATGTCAATAATTTGGGGCTACAAAACGGACAGGGGATAGAGTAACTTAATAGAAATTATTCACAATCTGTCAAACGGGAAGGTTTGTTAGCTGAAGGCTAAAGTAACTAGCACTGGATATTCAGCCTAAGGTGCTACTTAGCTAACGGAACATAGCGACCTAAATAGCCATTTCAAAACATTGTGTATCCATCTGAGGAAACGGAATAACTGATCTGATGTTAAAGCGAATATATGTTATTCACAATGACACAATGCGATCAACAGGCAAGTATATTGCATTGAGGCCTATGGCGGAGCTCTTCGGTGTAGCACAGTGCTAGCGTAGCTTTCGTTTGAGCTCCAGTAGATTGTATATTTGCATAAACTAAAGCCACGATCGGTCAACACACTGCGCTCTGACATATGATGAAGAGCTCTACACATGTCAAGTACATAATGGCCTGTACCTTCGGTCGGATCTGTCCAAAGGGCTAGTTACGCTGCGGTGCCTTCAGCTAGCTGTTTTCTTTACAACTTAAGGCGGAAGTTTTTTTTAGCACTGACCTGAGCGACACTTCCGGGCTGCGCTGACGTCAGTGTGGCACGTGAAACATCGCTCCTCTTCTTCTCTTCTTTTTGGGGTTTTACGTGACACTCAACTTAAATGTGCGTTTCCGCCATCTACTGTATCGGAGTGTAAGCCAGAGCTTAACCTGTTATGTTTTTTTGTATATATAATAACGTAAAAAAACACGGAGAAGAGAGTTGAAGTCTGAATCTATTATATCTCAAGGCCTAGCCCTTATCTGTGACATGACATGACTACTCAGGTCATAGCACAGATATTCACTTCAGCTGTTAAACAATGAATGGTAAATGACAGAACTATATTTCTGACATTACAATTCAACCTGATAAGACTCACACAGACAGAAAAGCGTTTTAGACGTTTTATTGAATGAATGCAAAACATAATTTGGGGCTCAGACCCCGGCGGAAGATTGGATGAACGATAAATCCGCACGGCGTAGAACGATAGCCAGGATCTTCCCCCAAAAATTACCCGGGGTCTGAGCCGAGACAATGACGTGATGACGATTGCTTGTGTTTTTGATGGAGCTGAGCTTACCACGTTTGACAGGGCGAGTGACTGCGCTTAAAATGAGCGTGCAGGCCGAGACAAAACCGCTGACAGCCTTTGAGCTGTAGAAATGACGATGCGGGTGAAGCTTAAAGTCCCTCCGGCGAGGGCATCAGGCAGAAACGGAAACCCTCCGACGAGGGTAGCCGAGCAGCGCAGAGCGGGAACCCTCCGGCGAGGGCAGCAGGCAGAAACCCTCCGGCGAGGGCAGCAGGCAGAAACCCTCCGGCGAGGGCAGCAGGCAGAAACCCTCCGACGAGGGTAGCCAAGCAGCGCAGAGCGGGAACCCTCCGGCGAGGGCAGCAGGCAGAAACCCTCCGGCGAGGGCAGCAGGCAGAAACCCTCCGGCGAGGGCAGCAGGCAGAAACCCTCCGACGAGGGTAGCCAAGCAGCGCAGAGCGGGAACCCTCCGGCGAGGGCAGCAGGCAGAAACCCTCCGGCGAGGGCAGCAGGCAGAAACCCTCCGGCGAGGGCAGCAGGCAGACACCCTCCGACGAGGGTAGCCAAGCAGCGCAGAGCGGGAACCCTCCGGCGAGGGCAGCAGGCAGAAACCCTCCGGCGAGGGCAGCAGGCAGAAACCCTCCGGCGAGGGCAGCAGGCAGACACCCTCCGACGAGGGTAGCCGAGCAGCGCAGAGCGGGAACCCTCCGACGAGGGTAGCAGAAACAGAAACCCTCCGACGAGGGGAGCAGAAACAGAAACCCTCCGACGAGGGGAGCAGAAACGGGAACCCTCCGACGAGGGGAGCCGAGCAGCGCAGAACGGGAACCTCCGGCGAGGGTAGCAGAACAGAGCAGAGGCCCTCTAGAGAGCGGCAGACGGGGAGGAGAAGCCTCCGGCGGCGAGCCTATGTTTGTGTATCTGACGAGAATGAGAGCCGAGCGAGATGGGTCTAGACCACCACCAGTTATTTGCACGAAACTTATAGTTATGAAGGGAACGTTGAACTGAAAGGAAGGAGTTCGACTCAGGGCGGATGTAAGAGATGTAGCCGAGGAAGACCAGCGCCCCGGCTGTTGGAGTGTTGCTGCGGGAGACCTTGAGCGGCGCCGATTCTGAATGAATGGGCTGAATAGTTGTGTGGGGATAGTTCCCGGATAAGAACGCCGACCGAAGGTATTTTGAAACCTGGATGCCGTCATAGTTAACCTTCAGGGGTTAGAAACAGCGCTTGAGTGGGCGGACCGAGCTTCAACGTTTGAGCAAATTTCGCATGGTTAGAAAAGGCAGAAAGCCCCCCCTGTGTGGCACTGACTGTTACAGGCGCCTTGCCTTTGGATCTCTTGAGGAACGATTGAAGAATTCGGATGAAAACTCGAATCGGAGAAGGAAGGAGGCCATTTCTCAGCGAACCATTTACCCTGATAGAAACCCCCCGAACCGGAGGACGGGGTGGCATCCGTGACAAATTACAAAGCGTCCGCGGAACGTACGACGTCATCGTAGGAGAACGACACCTGTGCGTTGTTTAGCAGCAGGACCAGAAACGCGGGTCGGAGCGACGCCCTTCGTTCAGGAAGACCGAGTCGAACAGCGATGTAACGGAGTGAGCTGCGACGAGCAGCCGCGAGATGAAAGAACGCCCCTGGGGAACGATATGCATGGCAAAATGAGGAGGCCCAGCCGGGACAGGAGCTGCTGCTTTGTGATATCGCGGGTGGAAGCTGCTTTCTGAATCACGTCGGAAATGCGGCCAGCGTATCGGGCGGAAGAGAAGCGACCATGGCGACATAGTCCAGTTTGATCCCCAAAAACTCCAGCTCCGTGGCTGGAACGACTGTCTTTGACCGACAGGGGCACGCCCAGAAGGCCGAAGAGGAGCTTGAGTTTAGACGAGGACGTGCCGGGCGAGGGCCGGGCACGAGCGAGTGGAGTACGGACTAAACCCCGACGTATTGAGTAGGATCCAGCACAGCGCCTCCGAAACCATGTTAACAAGCAACGGGCTGCTCCTACAACTGATTCAGCCTACGTGAGCAACGATGAGTAGTGTTCACGTGACATTACAACATTCCGAAGATCCTATAGTATAACATTGGGGTGGAGAAAACTGAAAATTCAAACTGTAACCATAGTGACGCTCAAAATGCAGATGTCTAATCTTAGATCATTGCTAACTTCTCCATAATTCCGGGGCCAATTCACATGAAACAGCTGTCAAAGTTCAAAGTCATATCCTCCAGCACATGTGTCTAATTATTTCTTCACACGCGTCCGGAAGTGGAGACAATATTCAAAAACATGCGCTTGATGTTGGCCAGTAGAAAGACCTTCAGCCATAAAATTCACATGTCAGTTTTGTGAATCCAATACTATCACATGACGATCAGAGAAAACATTTGGACATCCTTTTGGAAATTTTTCGAAACTGTTTCTCTCCCATGGAGTTTGTATTGACACCTGCCCTCCAACTGAAATAGAATTCTATAACGTGAACGCGACCTATTCTGTATCAAGGACGGCCCAGTCCAGACGCACGTTAGCTTGAGCGAGTAGCGACACTGATTTGGCCGCGAAAGCCTTGTGTTCTTTATTCTCTTTTTCTCTTTACTCTTTTGGTCCACCGTAGCGTAGTAGAGCGACCCCCTAGTGGGGGAGAGGCCCTTGAGAGCGTGTGGCTGGTGCGCGGGCTGCGAGCGGTGAAAGAAACGATCGGACTGACTGAACCGCACAGCGAACTGAGACAGCCTGAGTGAGCGTGAGCAACAACTCTGTATCGAGAACGGACCAGTCCAGATGCACGTTAGCATGAGTGATTAGCGACGCTGATTTGGCTGCGAAAGCCTTGTGATATTGGTAGAACGCGACCGACTGCATTTTAAATTCAGATCCCTGATCAGACATAGGTAATAGTCAAACTCGGGCGGCGATCCGGATACACGAGGACGCGATCTGGTCCTCGACCTCGGAGAGGGGAGAATGGGCAAGACCAGGTTCACGTAATCGCCCCGCAGGATTTTCGAACGCAACCTTGATGAGATATTAGCGTGCAACGGAGAATACGGCCTACCCAGAGACGGCCCAGGACGGGCGCTGGCGAGGGCGAAGAGTGGGGGATCCGGCTGAGTCACCGCGACGAGAGAAGCGTGGAGCGCACCGAGCGCAGGCTGAGTGGAGACGGCAGGACGAGCGGCGTTGAGCAGGAGATGGGCCGACAGCCCGGAGACGGAGTGGCGAAGAGCGTCCATGGAGGCAGACATCAGACGACAGTCTTCCGCGGACATGGGTGGGGTCGTGGCAAAAGACGAGGAATCCCCGGAGAACACGGACGGAACCGGAGGAGCTGAGACAGACCGGGAGTCCAACGCCGCGCGGCAGACGTGGAGGCGGCGGTAGTTGAGCCCGGCGCGGCAGCGGCAAGCACTGCGCCTGCAGTTCTGGAGCCCAGCGCGGCAGCGGCAGACGCGGAGCCCGCAGATGTGGAGCCCCGCACGGCAACGGCGGCAGTCGTGGAGCCCGGAGCTGCAGCGAAAACAGGCCATGGCGAAGACGAAACAGGGGCCGGAGCCGCAGAAGGAGAACGACCCCGGCGGCGTTTGGCGGGGGGAACAGAAGACTTCCTGGACCGTTTCCCTCCCTGGATAACGAAAGGAGGCGGCGAAGCGGGCGGAGACGGAGACGAATGACCGGACGGCAGGACAGCGGTGAGTTGAGCCAGTTGAGTAGGTCCGAGACCGGTTCCGGGAGGAATCCCCATGGACAGAAGGGCCGAGCGCGGGGAGACGTGAGCTGCGCGAGCAGCGATGCGGGGACTTTTCCTGAAAGTGCCCGGAACGGTGGGTCCCGTGACCCCGCTGAAGGGGGGCAAGGGCCCGGCAGTAGAATCGGAGTCAGACATGAGTTTCCCTAAGCGACGAGGTTGCAGCACGGCTGGGAAACTCGGAGTGATGGGCCATGGTGCTTATGAAGGAATCTTGGAGCGATGATTGGTTGATGTGGAGAAGCTGAATGGCTGGACTGTGATTGATGAGTGGAAGCAGCTGCCGGTGATGAGCGGTGGTTTAAACAGCTGTTGAGTCTTCCTTGTTGAATTTGCGCATAAGCTTCATTTCCCCTCTTTCGATAGGGGAATTGCAAAAGCTGTGCATCCTGAATTAGGCTCCTTTGAACCGTCCGCACACTGCCGTGAATGCCCCATACCATGTTCTCAGTCTGTCTTCTACCAGCACTGCCACATTCCCAACTGACTTTTGCAACTTCCCTTTCCCTAGGAAACTAAGATCCACCTAAACCGCCGGAAACAACCACGGAGGGGTGAAACATCGCTCTTCTTCATCTTCATACTTTTATTTTACTTTTTCATTGAAAACTCACTCATTTTCATTGAGTGAGTTTTTCATTCACTCAGTAAAGGCAGTTTCTTGATGAAATCTGGATCTGCTCTTAATCACGTCAATAAAAGTGTGTTTATTCGTTATTGTACAGGCTATGTAGGCTACTATTCCATGATCCATTTTGTTTTAAAAATGAAGAAAATTTAGAAAATCCGAAGAGGTGGTGATTTCAGAAGGAGAGGCACATTTACAGCACATTTCATACACAAGGCAGCTCAATGTGGCTCACAGCAACACAGAAAACAGAACATTTAGAATCTCAGATATAATAAAAGCTTCACGATAATAATAATTCTGCTTCTCCCTCTCCTGGAACCGCCACCTTAACGTGGTGGAGGGGTTTGAGCACTCGCCTGATCCTAGGAGCCAAGTTGTCGGGGGCTTCATGCCCCTGGTAGGATCTCCCATGGCAAACAGGTCCTAGGTGACGGGTCAGACAAAGAGCGGTTCAGAAGCCCCTTATGAAAGACCAACAGGCCCGGTTAGAACCATGAGGCCGTCCTTCTGTGGACCCACCACCTGCAGGAGGAGCCATAGGGGCTGGTGCAACGACCCGGCGACGGACAAGTGGATGAAGATGGACCGATGGATGGAATTCTGCTTCTGTTCTCACAGATTGGACTCTCTCATGTGCTGTGGGGCACATGATATTTTAAAAGCCAAGAGGGTATTCATTCAAGACTTTATTAAGGATGCAAACAAAGCATGGTCCATAGAGTAAGATAATGACTCTATGGAGTATTTTTGTAACTTGTTGCTTTTTTGTTGCGTTTTCATCCTTGTTTTCTTCTCATTGTTGCCGCTATCTTGATGTGGTAAGACGGGCTTTGGAGGCCTGTGTCAGGTGCGCTCTTACCTGTCACCCCGGTGCGCTGGCTTGGTGGACTATATAAGCGCTCCCATTCTCGTTCGCTCCTCCTCGCCCCATACGCTCTTCCGGGTCTTCTGTGTTGGCCGCCTTGTCCTCCAGCTCCAGGTAGATTCCATTTTATGTCCAAATGCCTAAATAACACTTTAATACGAACCGTTCACTAAGCAGCCACTTTGTACTGCTTTTAGTGCCGCTGTCGGCCGTGAGCTCCGCACCGCCGCACGCTAGTGCTCGGCACCTTCACGGTGCGCGTAAGCGTGACGCCTTTCGTAAAGGTAACGATCATTTCGGCCCATTCACTCTTTTATGCCAATTTCAAACAGTCACTACTAACCAGTGTCTTGGTTGTAGCCACGCTGCGGGTCTGGCAGACGTCTGTGCACTCTGCTTCTCCACTCCAACCAGTCTTGGTCCGTGCGCAGTCAAGCACTTTCAGCGGTATGTTTTTCCATAGTTATTTTTGTAGCTTCTCTGTTTTCATCCAGGTTTAGTTTAGTTAGTAATCCAAATTCATTTTTTTGTAGGTGTCCTCAGTGGTCTGCGGTGGCACTGGCACGTTGCCTCTGCTGCTTTGTTTTGCCTCTGTTTTATTTTAGCTTTGCTTGGCTCTGTGCTCGTTTGCGCTTCGCGCAGTGTATCTCCAACTCGGACACTTCCTACGGGCTCGAGTACCTGGAGGTCGCTCGTGCGCCCGCCACGCGCCCTGGGCTTTGTTTGTCAGGCAGGCAGTTGGTTTTAAATAAGAACTTTATTTTAACAACTGTTCCCAGCGCTTTTTAATCAAAAGGATTTTAGAAATCGACCGTTGTAATTTGATAAACAATGAAATGTTTTGAAATCAATGAAATGTTTTCTTAAAGTGCAAAATAAAGGTTTTGTAAACTAAATGGAACCAGTGCCTCGAACTCTCAATATACTTACTTGCGTGCCTTCAAACTGTAATACTTTATTTTCCCCAGAAAGTCTGGGGTGGCGTTGTCGGAACTTCTATATATAATTTTGAGAATATAACTATAATTTATAGTCTGTTAACCCCTCGGTTGCCACATTCTGGCGCTGTCGGCAGGATTATTGAAGTGAAAAGAGGCCCGGTTTCCATTTAAGTTTTGTGAAAATGCAATGAATGTCTAGCTGTGGAATTTACGTAGCGCTAAAAAGGTTTTCTCACTACCTAAGTTAAACCTACTGGTCTAGTGTTGTGCCAATTCAATGCATGTTTATTTGTGTGTGTGTATATACATTATTGTTTTCTGCATGTAATGGTTTGTTGTGATTTAACAATGTATTTTTCTATTGCTGTGTATATATTTTTGTGGAATTTGGTACTCTGCTAACTGGTTTTGTGTTGCTGTGGAGGTGTAAAACTTAAACTAAACTACTACTTCTCTACAGCTGGATTCCCTGTATTGTATCTTGTTGACACCTATTTTACAAGGTGAAATTTGCAATTGTTCACACTCGCACAGTTTTCAGGCAAAGCAGCAGTTGTTGGCAACGTGTAGGGTTTTTTTTTTTCTATTGCGTTTTTTTGTTTTTTTCCCTCCCCCCCACGTGTTTTCCAATGGCAGAGCTTCAGAGCCTTAAAGATCAGGTGGCCCAGCTAACCGCTGAGAATGAGAGGCTGCGTTCAGACCAGGCTACCCCTGGTAGCTCCAGTGCAGGGCCCTCTGCTGTGCCTGCAGCGTCAACTGCCTCTGTAACAGAGAGGCTTATGTACATACCCCGGGACAGGAAATGTCCTATGTTCAGGGGGCATACAGGCATTAGTCTGAGTGAATGGGTTGAGGAGGTCGAGGCCTGCATGAGAGCGCGTCACCTGTCCCGAGCAGATCAGGCTTACTTTATGTTCGATCATTTGGAGGGAGAAGCCCGAGATGAAATTAGGTATCGCTCCAGTGAAGAGCGAAGGGACCCAGACAAATTGATCTCCATCTTGCAAGATTTGTATGGATGCTCCGACTCCTATGTAGCTTTGCAGGAGTCTTTCTTCTCTCGCAAGCAACAGGAGGGGGAGACTCTGCAAGAGTTCTCCCTCACTTTGTTGAGCTTAATGCATAAAGTGAAAGCGCGTGCCCCGAACAACATGCCCAATTCTGAGATATTGTTGCGTGATCAATTTATTGAGCATGTACTCGATGGTGCCTTGCGTCGCATGCTAAAACAATACGTTCGTCAAAACCCCACAGCGACCTTGCTTGCGGCGAGAGAGGAGGCGATGAGATGGGAGCGTGAGGGTCTTCCAGCCAGCGCACGGGGCCGGAGTAACTCGGTGCCTTCAGCATATGGCCTCCAATACGCCGTGCACGGCGCACCACCGAAAGCCACCTACCCCTCCCAGTCAGAGGTAAGTGAAATGAAGGAGCTCCTAAAACGGCAGCAAGAACAGCTTGATCGGCTCACACAGAGCATTGCCCTCCTGCAGTCATCGCGTAGTCACTCCCCTCGTCGCCCAGCGCCTGTCATCTGTAACCGGTGCCACCGACCTGGACATATTGCCAGGAACTGCCGAGGGTCACGTGGTCCTGCTCACCAACAGCCCTTGCTGCCGGATCACAACCGTTTGGAACAGCAGTCGGGAAACTAGAGCCCACCGAGCTGCAGAGCCACAGCTCGGGTGGGGTTCCTACTGGCTCGGGAAATGTGTCTAGTCGTTCCGTTGCAGTTCCTAAACTTATAGCTTCTTGCCCACATATAGACGTAGACATGGCTGGCGTAAGGGTACCGTGTTTGCTCGATACCGGGTCCATGGTGTCCACCATCACAGAAGGTTTCTTTCGAGAGCATTTTGAGTCGTGGGGTAATGAGCGTCTTCAGGCATGTCACTGGCTACAGCTTAGAGCTGCCAATGGCTTGGCTATTCCATATCTAGGCTATTTAGAACTAGACGTTGAGCTTTGCGGGAAGTTAATGCCTCGGTGTGGTGTACTGGTTGTAAGAGACCCACCCAGTATGCCTGTACAGGTTCCTGGCGTGCTTGGTATGAATGTCATCCAGAAGTGCTACAGAGAGCTTTTCGGGCAATACGGGCCCTCCTTGTTTGACACCGCTCCCGTAGTTGCGTCCCCTAACTCTTTGGTCGATGCCCTTCAGCAGTGTCATTCGGCTCATCAGAAGCCAACTCCAACGCGACCAGGTAGAGTCAGGGTGCGGAGAAAGCAAGTTTGCCGCATCCCGGCAGGTACGATGAAGATGGTGCCTACTACGTGTTCGGAACAGTATAGTGGTACATCCGCGCTTTTCGAACCCTTGGAGTCTGGCTTACCGGCTGGACTACTGGCTTCTCCATCGTTGGTTCGGGTAGATTGTGGGACCGCTTATGTCCCAGTAGTTAACGTAGGGACCACCGAGGTCCTGCTGCATCCTCGTACTGTTGTAGGTACACTGGACGTAGTAAACGTGGTGAGCTTGCCTGCGGGTGTGACGGAGGTGTCAGCTGCAGCCGCGTCCGTCTCATCGCAGACTGCCACCACCGGTGTGCTAGACGCTTTTGAGGGATTAGATCTGTCTCTTTTGTCCAGTGAGGAGCAGGACCAGGTGCGATCTCTCTTAAGGAGGTATACGTCCGTGTTCGCTGCCCATGACCAGGACTTGGGCTGCACCAACTTGGTCACCCATGACATCCCTCTCACGGATGATGTGCCAGTCCGACAGCGGTATCGTCGGATACCTCCCTCCGAGTATGAGCTCGTTAAAGAGCACATCCATCAGCTCTTGGAGGCGCAGGTGATTGCAGAAAGTTCCAGTCCCTACGCCTCCCCCATCGTTCTCGTCCGGAAAAAGGACGGAAGCCTCAGACTGTGCGTTGACTACCGCCAACTGAACAACAAAACCCGAAAGGATGCGTTTCCACTACCCCGCATAGAGGAATCCCTCGATGCTCTGACAGGTGCCCGCTGGTTTTCCACTATGGATCTAGCCAGTGGATACAATCAGGTACCTGTCACTAGGAGCGATCGGCACAAAACTGCGTTTTGTACGCCGTTCGGGCTATTTGAGTGGAATCGCATGCCTTTCGGGCTATGCAATGCCCCCGGCACCTTCCAACGTCTGATGCAACGCATCTTTGGGGACCAACAGTGCCAGTCTCTCCTCTTGTACCTGGACGACATTGTGGTGTATTCATCCACAGTCCAGCAACACTTGGAGAGGCTGGCTGTGGTGCTGGGTCGGCTGCAAAAGGAAGGTCTGAAGGCAAAGCTGAGTAAATGCAGCTTTTTCCGGACAGAGGTGAACTACCTTGGGCATGTCATCTCTGATCGAGGAGTAGCCACTGACCCAAGCAAAATCGAGGTAGTAGCTGATTGGCCCACGCCCACCACGGCCACGGAGCTGCGATCGTTTTTAGGATTCGCTAGCTACTACCGTCGATTTGTGGAGGGGTTTGCAAAGTTGGCTGCTCCTCTGCACCGCAGGGTAGCAGAGCTCACTGGTAAGCCCTCCAAAGGAAGGAAGACAGCCCCAATCACTGCTGGTGACTGGACCGAGGAGTGCCAACAAAGCTTTGAAGCCCTTAAGGCCAAGCTCACCTCTAGTCCAGTCTTGGCCTACGCCGATTTCTCCCATCCTTTCATCCTGGAGATCGACGCCAGCCACAGCGGATTGGGTGCTGTGCTCTCACAGGAGCACGAGGGTAGAATAAGACCAATAGCCTACGCCAGTCGTGGGTTAAGACCGACTGAGCGGAACATGTCGAATTATAGTTCGATGAAGTTGGAGCTGTTGGGTCTCAAGTGGGCTCTCACCGAGAAATTCAGGGAATACCTGTTGGGGCACAAGTGTGTTGTCTACACAGACAACAACCCATTGAGCCACCTGTTGTCTGCGAAGCTAGGGGCTGTAGAACAGCGCTGGGCTGCCCAGCTGGCCTCCTTTGACTTTGAGCTCAAGTATCGGTCGGGGAAGAGCAATAAGAACGCTGACGCCCTCTCTCGGCAACCCTGGTCCTCGCAGGCACTGGCACCCTTGGCACCAGGTACTTCCCTACCTTCTGCACTTCAACAAGCCCTGCAGGGTCAGCAGGCACAGGCGTCACAGTCCGTGGTGTCGGTCTTTCCGCGCTGTGCCCCCGCCGACCTCCATGTTCTCCAACAGGGAGACTCAGTCATCCAGGAAGTCATAGCATTTTGGCGTCAGAAACGACGGCCCACTCCTGACGAGCGGAAAGGCTTTTCCCAATCTGCCCTTACCCTACTCGGACAGTGGGACCGTCTGGTGGAACTGGACGGGCTTCTGTACCGACAGGTGTTCCGTTCGGATGGTGGTGGGGCCGTCTATCAAGTTCTGTTGCCAAGGGCCTTGATCCAGGATGTCCTAAAACAAGTGCACCAAGAACACGGGCATCAAGGAGTGGACAGAACCCTGGCCTTGTTGCACGCTCGTTGCTACTGGCCCGGGATGTCCCGAGAGGTAGCTCGTTGGTGCCACGCCTGTGAGCGTTGCCAGTTCGCTAAGAACAACCAACCTGCTGCTCACAGTTACTTGGGTCACTTGTTGGCCTCTCGGCCGAATGAAATCGTTGCCATCGATTTCACCCTGCTTGAGCCTACTCCAACTGGTTTGGAAAACGTCTTGGTGATGACCGATGTTTTTAGCAAGTATACCTTGGCCATCCCCACCAGAGACCAACGTGCTTCTACCGTAGCTCAGGTTCTGGTATCCGAGTGGTTTACAAAGCTTGGCGTCCCTGCTCGTATCCACTCGGACCAGGGCCGCAACTTCGAAAGTGCTTTGATTCAACAGTTGTGCAGTCTGTATGGGGTTACGAAGTCTCGCACTACGCCCTATCACCCGGCTGGTAACGGGCAGTGCGAGCGCTTCAACAGGACGCTTCACAATCTGTTACGTGCTTTGCCCACTTCGCGAAAACGAGATTGGGGCTCCTGCTTACCGGAGGTTCTGTTCGCTTACAACACCACCCCTCACCAGTCAACGGGGGAATCTCCTTATTTCTTGATGTTCGGGCAAGAACCTCGGCTCCCCGTTGATTTCTTTCTGGGGCAGGTGCGGGAACCGGTGGCAGGGAGTGTCAACGAGTGGGTTCAAGAACATCAAGCACGGCTAGAAGTCGCTTTCGAAGGGGCTCGCGAACGCTTGAGGGCTTCAGCCCATCGTCGCAAGACCAACTACGACAAACATGTGCGGGCCGCACCCCTTCAGGAGGGTCAGCTTGTACTTTTGCGCAACTGTGGTTTTCGAGGTCGCCAGAAGACTCAGGACTTGTGGAGTTCAGTGACCTACCGGGTCATGCAGGTCCCAAAGGAACAAGGTTCTGTGTATACTGTGGCCCCTGTTGAGGACCACAGTAAGGTTAAGCGGGTACATCGCTCTTTGCTTAAGGCCTTGGTCAGCTTTGACACACCTTACCTTGTGGTTGAGACTTCCTCTGGCGAACAGCCACCAGCCGGTGACGAATCTTCTTTCGAGTCCTTGGGTGGTGACCTGTTTCTAAGGCCACAGCCTACTCGGGAACCTCCCTCGGTTCTTCCACATCAACATGCTGCTGTGACTTGCACCATTCCACCGCCCTTGCAACCATCACACCCAGTTCCGTTAGCTCCAGGACCTTCTCAGGCTTCTCCTTCTAGAGCGACAAATCAGCAACATGCGCCAGTGGCATGGACCGCCGCTCCTGGCCATAACGAGGTGACCACGCGTAGATCTGCTCGGTCCACGGCTGGACAGCATGCTAACGTTCATCATCTTCCAAGGTCATTGCACCATTCGGCCCGGGGAGGACATTCTGCTTCCTCTTCGTCCAGCGCCGCGGGTGTAGTCTTTAGGCCATGGTGCTAGGTGAGTATGTCCATCGTCGGGGCGACAATGCAAACTGAGGGGGTAGAATGTGGTAAGACGGGCTTTGGAGGCCTGTGTCAGGTGCGCTCTTACCTGTCACCCCGGTGCGCTGGCTTGGTGGACTATATAAGCGCTCCCATTCTCGTTCGCTCCTCCTCGCCCCATACGCTCTTCCGGGTCTTCTGTGTTGGCCGCCTTGTCCTCCAGCTCCAGGTAGATTCCATTTTATGTCCAAATGCCTAAATAACACTTTAATACGAACCGTTCACTAAGCAGCCACTTTGTACTGCTTTTAGTGCCGCTGTCGGCCGTGAGCTCCGCACCGCCGCACGCTAGTGCTCGGCACCTTCACGGTGCGCGTAAGCGTGACGCCTTTCGTAAAGGTAACGATCATTTCGGCCCATTCACTCTTTTATGCCAATTTCAAACAGTCACTACTAACCAGTGTCTTGGTTGTAGCCACGCTGCGGGTCTGGCAGACGTCTGTGCACTCTGCTTCTCCACTCCAACCAGTCTTGGTCCGTGCGCAGTCAAGCACTTTCAGCGGTATGTTTTTCCATAGTTATTTTTGTAGCTTCTCTGTTTTCATCCAGGTTTAGTTTAGTTAGTAATCCAAATTCATTTTTTTGTAGGTGTCCTCAGTGGTCTGCGGTGGCACTGGCACGTTGCCTCTGCTGCTTTGTTTTGCCTCTGTTTTATTTTAGCTTTGCTTGGCTCTGTGCTCGTTTGCGCTTCGCGCAGTGTATCTCCAACTCGGACACTTCCTACGGGCTCGAGTACCTGGAGGTCGCTCGTGCGCCCGCCACGCGCCCTGGGCTTTGTTTGTCAGGCAGGCAGTTGGTTTTAAATAAGAACTTTATTTTAACAACTGTTCCCAGCGCTTTTTAATCAAAAGGATTTTAGAAATCGACCGTTGTAATTTGATAAACAATGAAATGTTTTGAAATCAATGAAATGTTTTCTTAAAGTGCAAAATAAAGGTTTTGTAAACTAAATGGAACCAGTGCCTCGAACTCTCAATATACTTACTTGCGTGCCTTCAAACTGTAATACTTTATTTTCCCCAGAAAGTCTGGGGTGGCGTTGTCGGAACTTCTATATATAATTTTGAGAATATAACTATAATTTATAGTCTGTTAACCCCTCGGTTGCCACATTGAGGCTTTATTTCAAAAAGCTTTTAGATTTGGGTAAAGCCAAACTGGAGAAAATGTGCTGAGTTCAGGTGGGAGTTAAGAGAGGTTAAAAGAATAGGATTAATAAAAAATACAATGTATGTACATGGTTACAGTAGGCTATATCATGTATGAACTGGACCAACACTTGGCCACCCTTTTTTTTCTCTATAGATATTGTACATTTTGAGCTTTGCAAGGAGCATTTCCAACTTTGTCTTGGACTGCAGCAATTAATTAACAGAGAACCTATTATTAATGAAATAATATAGGCTGCTATGTCTAAATAAATAAATGCATTTAGAATAAATGTATTCTGCAAATAGGTTATTGCACACGTTACTTAACAGTCTTGTTGTACAGTCTGACAGCAGTGGGGATGAAGGCCTCGCAGTAGCGCTCCTTCTTCAATCAATCAGCTTCTTGCAGCTAAATCCCCAAATAGTTCTAAAGCTAAATATGTTAAATTTCAGAATCTTTCCAACATGTTCAGCAACACACTGGGGAAGGTGCGTTCTTCTGATTGGTCACAGACGCACACCATGCGCTCACCTCACCATAATCTGTCCGGGGGTCTATGACGCGCGCAGTTGCACCAGTGTTCAAGATTATATGGCTATCAGGCCGCGCGCCCACCAAAGCGGGAAAAAAAACGCTTTCCGTCACTCAGCTTGCTCTACTTTCTTCGCCAGCCCCCTTTGTGCAGGAGCACATGGAGGTGGGGTTGGAGACGCAGCTGAAGTGCATGAGCCACAGGTGTCTGTCAGATCATGTTCTGTGGTTGGTGGTCACCGCCGGAAATGGCACTGTATTTGCATAGCGTTGAAAACATTTCACAGCTAAAAAACAAACAAACGGACTACGAGTTGATCTCAAGTTGATCTAACACTCACACCTGTGGTCTGAGTGAGTGAGTGAGTGAGTGAGCGAGTGAGCACCTGGTAAACCAGGTAAACCTCCAATGGTCCACGTCTGGCATGCCAGATCTGTGGCTGTTCTGGCCCACCTCTGGCATGCTGCATCTGTGTCAGTTCATCAATGCCAAATCTGGCCCATCTGTGGCATGCCACATCTGTGCCAGATCATTAATGGCAGACCTGGCACACCTCTGGCTGACATTCCACTTGCCGTACCAGAAGTGAGCCAGCCATGCCTGTCTGAAACCGGATCTGGGCCAGATTGGCCTGCTATGTGGGTTACAACATCATATCACAGAGAACAAAGGAGGCCTTCTGTCTGCTTACACATTATATTTTGTGACATATGTGAAAAGTGCCAGCAAAATGGTGGGGCTGTTGCAACTAGATGTAGCCTGCACTCTGGTAGTAAATGTCCTAATGCAAAAATGGACATTAATGACATTAATGTTTGTACCATTGTCGTATGAAATGTCTGACACAGTCTTACTGTGTTTTTAGCGAGCTCGATGAGTTTCTTTTACCATGAAGACAAGGGTTTTCAACATTTTCCTATTTAACAATCTGATTTAAGCTACAGTAAGTGAATGAAAACATCTGTGGCTCGTTTAATGGGATCTTTAGGAACGTTTTCTTGATTGCCATCTTATGATTTTTCTTACCGTCTGTTTTATATGGATAAAACGTCAGATATCTGTCTACATAATGTTTTAATAAATTGCTTATTTACGAGAACTAAGAGACTAAGAAAACAACAGACATTTCATGTTTGTGTTTAACCTTTGTTGTTGTTATTTTCTAGTAATTTTAAATGTACAAAGAGCTATGCACCTGACTGCAAACACTGTTATGGTAAAGATCCATGTAAAATCTTCTAAAAATATATAATGGTTAGGAATTGGTAGATGAGGTACATAAGGTAAAAATTGAATAAATACAAACAGTACACACGTAGGCACAAAAGTAGACTATTCTTTCTTTCGTATGAATGAGCGTGTGAATGGGTGAGTGGATCCTTGCTGGAAACCGCTTTGAGTGCCTAATGTGGAAAAGCGCTAGACTATAAAGCAGAGTTCATGTTTGGCTATGTCTATGCTGGTAGTCTCATGACCTTCCGATCATGAGACGACCAGCTCTACCAACTGCGCCACTGACGCCTTTCTACACTCAAAGTGCTTTCCAGCAAGGATCCACTCACCCATTCACACGCTCATTCATACACCAGTGTACGCAGGTGAAGTGTCTTGCCCAAGGACACAGCGACAGTGTGCCCCAGCAGGATTCAAACTGCCGATCCTCTAGTCACAAGATGACCCGCTCTGTGCCACTGTCAATAGACTGAAGCAGAGCTCGTGTTTGGAAGTGTCTATGCTGGACAAGGCATGTGTGCATGGAGAAAGATTAACCAATCACCTTACAGCAGCGGCATCCACACCCACCCCATGATTTGCATACATTAAGAGAAATACAGAAATAAATACAGAAATAAATGAATAAATACAGAAAGAAATGAATAAATACAGAAAGAAATGAATAAATACAGAAAGAAATGAATAAATACAGAAAGAAATAAATAAAAACAAAAATAAATGCATAAATAAATATATAAATAAATAAATGCACTTATTACCATAAATGCATGCATTTCTTTGCAAATGTTATCTTTATTTTATCTATTTATCTATCTATTTATTTATTTGTTTTGGCAGTCACGGTCCTCCATATACTCACCATAACCCTGTATGTTCGATCTTTCATGCTGGCCCAAGTGACCTCCCGAGTCCTGACACACCGCTAGAGCAAACATGACCAGATTTGTAAAGATTTCCCCTCTTTTAACATTTTATTTCATCACTGAAATAACGCATGATGGTTGCACCCAATCGTTACATTTGCCTCTACACAAAACAATAAATCCGTCGCGGGGAACAGCTCCACCAATCAAAAGCCTCGTAGTATGTCATGGGACTACCGAGGGTACTGGGTAATGTAGTTCTAGGACGAAGGCGCGCTGTTAAACTGTATTTTTCCTAAACTAGATCGATCTCATTTTTCACCTACATCTGACATTGAGGTCGCTTTATAAGCACATAGCTGCTTTCAGCCCAAGTTGACGTAGTTACAGACTTTTTTTTTTTTAATCCATGCGGCCACAAAGCACGGAGAATATTACTTCCGGACCAATTTTCCCCTTACCTCTTAGAAGGCGAGAGTTGGTACATAATTATTCCAGTCAAAATGTTAAACTTATCAGATGCAACTATCTTCAATTTCCTATTCCACCTAAAGCTAAAGAAGTACATTTTAAAATTATGAACAATGTTTATCCCAGTAAAGAATTCTTACACTCCAAATTTAATATTGGTGAAAATGATTGTGTTTTTTGTACTAATAATATAGAATCTGTAGAACATCTTTTTAAATTGTGTTTTTACAAAGATTTTCTGGGACAGTTTTTGTTTATGGGCCTCATATAATAATTTAGGAATAATAGGTCTGACTTATATTGATATTAAATTCGGAACCATCTTGGAGTACAAGGAAAAACAATTCACAATTAATAATGTTATTATTTTAGTGTGGCATGACGGGGGTTACTCTAGGATGTTTTTATTATTTTAGCTGACAACGCCACGATAGGAATTTCACCTAAAGAATAATCCGGGTTTTAGAGCTCAAGGCTCACATGTAAGTACATGATGAGAAATGACAGGCAGTGTTCTATTTACAAATGTAGCAAGTTTTATTTGTACAATTTCATTCAGTTGCATTTTAGTTCCATCAGTTAAAACCTTTTAGTTAAACCACATTTTCGCAGCTTAGTTGAGCCACAGAACATAGCTGGAGAATCCATATTCATTCGGTAAAACGGAACCCAAAAAGACAGGGCAGCAGCTGAAAAGTCCCAGTTACCAGCACTGGAAGCTCGCAGCCTAGATGCAGATAGATGTTAGAACTACAGTATATTGGAGAACTGAGCCATTCTAATAACGGGAGTTGGTTTACCTGCTAAAGAAGCAGGGGGGACAGAGGCCTTAGGTCTATGGACACACGACAGACGCTCCAAGCCGCACACCGGAGGCACCACGGAGGACAACCTTCAGCGCACCGGGGGGCGCAGGCATGCCGCAGCTGAGCTGCACAAGATCGCTAAATTAGTATCAGTTTAAAAAGGATAAAAAGGCAGGGATTTAGAGGCTAACGCTCACCTGCGCACCCATTACGCAGCGCGCACCCAAACCAGGAAGGAGGACGGACATCAGGAGGGGCGGAGTGAAGGAGTCAGAGAGAGAGAGAGGGAGGAAAAGAGGCTTTTTAAAGGGGCAACGCGTCGGTATAGACGAATAGAATGAGAGCATTTACGCAAGACATTTCAGGGCACACAGTGCACCCTGTCACATTAGCAAATTGTTTTATTCACAAATGTAAATTTAATAACACTAAGCCTATTTGTATTGTATTTCTAAAAGAATTAGTGTCTCTGAAGGATTCCTTAAAACTTTGTAACTCCAAGAAGGCGGTATGGCTATATAATAGTATGTTGGCTATGTCTTTTACCCCAATTGTCCCTTAATGTTGTTGGCTTTGTTTGTTGTATTATTTTATTCATTTATATTTTACCTGCTCATTAGGCATTTGAATTTTTGGAAATTGTAAGCCTGTAAACTTCGTTTGTGAATTATTAATAAAAAAAAAAAAATAAAAAAAAAAAAAAAAAGATTACTTCCGGACCTGAGAGGAGGCGGGGCCGTGGAGCTCTATAATCTTGAACGTCTTGAACGCACCATCCATCCCTTTTCTACACGGAGTACGAGCGGTCGCATTTCACCGGTAAGTTTTTCTGTGCACACCTCCGCTATCTGTGTCGATTGTAAATCCCACTAAGGGACCTACGTTAGCGTCTGGTGGATCAGCGACTCTTCTTTTCAGGAAAGGGATTGTTGGTCTATTGCTCAACATAAATATGTGACATTTTCAAAGGTAGCAGTCAACACAGGAGGGCCCAGTAACCGGCTGAACCCGTCCTTCTAAATAAAGTGCGTAGTAAAGCGCGCATGGGAGGGGGAGGGGGAGGGATTCATTAATTTACTTTATGATTTATAATGATTATTATTAGAGTTTGTTGGCGCACGCCAGGCGGACTGAGCTACTTTTTCCTATTAACAGCATTACACTTTGACAAGTCGTAGCTCAAATTTTTTTTTATGAATTACCAAAAAATATCATTAATAACAGTCACTGGGTCCATGATCTCTCTGTACAAGACCAAAAATGTCCTCAGCTGTGATGTCACCTGCAATCCAGCAATATGAAACATACGATTATGAATATTAATGAATGGCCGTGTTCTTCTGGCAAATTCTTCGCGCTGTATTAGAATTGTAATTGAATAGGAAAATATTTGAGGGCATGTCCTGTCTGTCTGTTTCCTAGCCCACGCGCACGTAGCCTACACGTACCAGCGACGTAACAGCTACAATGATGAATGAACAGAGGGAACCCGGTGACGCCTATTGACCTTTTTCCTTTTAAAGCTAGGGTACCTGATTATTTGGTGTTGTGGAATGCATTTATTTTTGCCACTTCAGAGTATGTTGTAAACACAGCAATACACAGACCATGTTTGTATTGTCTTCACCTAAAGTTTTATTGAGCAATGGATGACAGAAGTCTAGCCTAAATGAGAGGAATGTATCTTGGGGGTGGCCGCCCCGCTTCACTTCGTCACCACTCAGAGCTGAATATGGGTGTGAAATTGGCATGTAATTCCATTCTTTGAACCATTTAAATACACAGGAAGGACTGTGAGAGCTAAAAACAAGTTTGGGCCAAAACTAAAAATGTCACTGTTGGAACAGGTAAAATCATGTACCCCAGTTTTGACTGGATATATTATGCTCTGATTTTTAAACGTGTCCTTTGAAACCAAATCCCTAGACGTTGTGAGAGAAAGAGGTGGGATACAATACTCAAGAAGAAGTACTTACTCTATAATTCTCACATTCTTTAGTTAGAATAGATACAAAAGAAATAGTTCTGGCAATAGGCTTAATTGTAGCCTACTAAAGTAAATATAATAGTGCCAAATAAAGAGTAATGTATTTGGCGAATCGAGAGTACAGTAAAAGGACGATCAGTGATGAGATCCAACAAATTGATGAGGATCTTTTGATATTTCCTATTAATATGCAGTGTTGGGGAGAATTGTATGTAGTGAATACCCGCCTTAACATATTCCGTTACTTTGTCTAATAAGAGTACTGTATTTTAAATACATAGAATACTTTCACGTTGATTTGCATTATATTAATGCATAAATGCGGCATAAAGATTAAGAAGATGTTTAGGCTAAACTTTTCCCCGGCAGTTTTCATCCTTATTTTATTCATTTTTTCTTAATGTTATGATTATGAAATTGAAATTTAATGACTGACTATTTTGATATATTCCTTTTGATATCAAGAAAGTATTGTATTCTGAATACCCTCAAATAAAAGAGTAACTGTACCTGAATACAGTTACCCAAAATGAGTATTCTAAATGCGTATATTCAGTTACTACCCGACACTGTTAATACGCCATAAGAATATATAAAAGAATTACAGACTTTTGTTCTTTTTATATAGTAACTTGTATTTTTGTCACTTTTATAGTTTTACTCTTAATGACAAGAGTAACCATATGTCATACTCAATGGAGAGAATATTATTACTCAAGTAAAAATGACCTACGAGTGCTATAATTCTCCTAAACGAGCAGTTTCCTCAAAAATATTACTTGAATAAATGTATGTGAGTAAAATGTAACTTACACCAATAGCGTAGTACCTCTTGGGTTTGCTTTGTAATCATGCTGCAATGAAATTATTGCATGGACCTCACTTGATCCACCAGCCCTCTGTGTGCAGGAACTACAGCCATGCCAGTGATGATCCGTGTCAACAGCCCTAACGTGCGGTACACCAACACCCACATCGAGGCGGAGTATGTCTACCAGAGCACGTCAGTTCACAGAGAGGGCCAGCACATCACGGTAAGCAGAGAAGCACACAAACCTTTCTGTTCCCGGGACACTGCCCCTGTTTCCTGTATGAAACTGTGAATTGAGAGTGTTTTGAAATTGTCTCGGAAAAGTACTGTGTGCTGCGTTTATTGCAGTCTGTGCATTCATGACAAGCTCCATATTGCTATAGTACCTTTTCTACAATTTTAGGGCTTCACAAATTTTGAAAAATACCTATTTTCAATTTTGTCAGACAAGTATTGCATGTCCAAGAGTATTAACATTTGATAGAAGACTGAAATGTGAACTGCTAAACTGATACAAAACAATATAAATACTACATGCATTTCAGTGCATTTTAAGATTTGCAGGTTTTATACATAACAAGAGTTCCTGACAATATTGCTGTCAAAGGATATTGTTCTACCGGTTGTTTTTTTATAAAGTCATTTTATCCTATATCTTCTACTTCAAGATAGCTAAATATTGCATTTACTGTGTGCTCTTTGCAGGTGACCCCACAGAGCACTCAGATGAGGTTTCGCACAGAAAGTCACGTGCCCCGGCTCGGAGTGATGCTCGTGGGCTGGGGAGGCAACAACGGCACCACAGTCACCGCAGCCGTCCTGGCCAACAAGCTGGGGATCACATGGAGAACCAAGACAGGCATGCAGGTTGGAGTGCGGCTCGGGCCGTTTTCTTCTGTCCCTTGTCCGACAGAGCAGTGATCGAATCCGAACCGAGCCCGATAGGCATTAAGATATTTGTGTCCGACCGACACAATAAAAATCAGGGATGTGGGAACATATTGTGAGGGGGGGGCTCGTAAACCCACTGTTACCTCGTAGCACAGGTGTATTCAATACTTGTCTAAACTTCACTCAGTCCGTGCGCTTTGGTTAAGCCGTTAAAGAGCACGGATGCTTTGAAACACAGTTTCACCACATTTTTGTGGCGCACGCGCTTCACAGAACACATTAACCTGCTAAAAGAGCCACGTTTGCCCTCTCTCCTACGGACTTGTGTGTATTATTTTATTTTTGATCAATGGATAAATCATGTGTGTAAAGCACTGCACGGTTTGAGAAAAGCCTTTTGAAGTGAGGTTGCGCAGCGCGTAATGTTGGCATGGCGCGCTGCGTTCTGCACCGCCACAGAGTTAACCATTTCAGGGGGGAAGGGAATCTTATTTGTATAGCGCTTTTCATATGACACAAGTCACACCCAAAGCGCTTCACACATGAAAGCATGCTGATGGTGGTAAGCTACATTTGTAGCCACAGTTTCCCCTGGGGTAGACTGACAGAAGCGAGGCTGCACACATCTGCGTCAACGGTCCCTCCGACCTCCACCACCACTCACACATAGGCATTGGGTGAAGTGTCTTGCCCAAGGACACAATTTCAGACAGTACTGGACTGTCACGTTCACTTCGTGTCTGAGTTCAGCGAGCTCCACACTTAAGGGAGGGAGCTCTCTTAAGTCAGACAGAAGCTGGTCAGTTCCCCGGAGCAGGGCCTGAGCTCGGGGTCTTGCTGAGCTTGGTGCGTAAAAGCAGTGGTGCGCTAATGCCCCAGTCATGTGTGGGGCATTAGCACCCATCGTGCACCGCGGGCTCAGTTTATTTAGTTTTTCCCCCCACAAAAACGTGTAGTCGCGTCAACTAAACAGGCCCATTTTAATTTTACACCAGTTTCAGTAGTTGTAACGCTCTGATGTGTCCGAGCCCGACAATAAGTTATAAATATTTGTCCGAACTCGTCGTCAGACTTCGGTCGCGTTGCAGCACTCTAATCCAGGTAAAGAAGTAGATCTCATTTTGTGACGTGTCAATCGTACGTTTGTTTTGGTTTGTTTTTAGTCATCTGGACAGGGTTTCAAAGTTTAATTGTTTAGCTTCTCATCCAAAAAGCTTTCTCAGTTCTAAAGTCTGGAAATGCATATTGGGCTATAATGATCCCAACATCACTAATAAGGGAGCATTGAGAGAATATAATCTCAACGACTACTTACTGACCTTGTGTCATTTGGCATCACACTGATCTGATTTATCTCTATAAATCTGTAGATCAGTGTGGTTTTGGGATTTGTTAAGGGATACAGCAGTAGCTACTTGGCCTTATGGAAGGAATGAATAGTGAAGCTATTCAGTTCTAAAATGACTTTGCAGGTCAACTGGGTTTAGGGATGGGACGATAACTGGTTTCAATGTATACCATGGTATTAAAATGCTACAGTATCACTACCGTGAGGATTCCCTGTCTGATTGTATTAAAAATGCTTGTTTTATATGCTATTCTTGCCCAAAAAAAAAGTTGCGCTTCGTGCCAACCCCCGCTCTCCCCTTCTGCTCCGCTGCTCCTCGCCTGACCCCGCGGCGAAGTCTCCCGCTCTCTCTCTCGGCTGTCAGCCTGTTGAACACGGCCCGTAGCAGCAGAATAAAAAGTCACTGTCCTCCGTGAACATGAACGCTGCCTCTGAGATGAAGCTTTGTTTGGATCTGTCGCGGTAAAAGCTGCCAAGTGTGGCTGAGAAGCAGCTGTTTAGCGTGATGTAAACAAACCTACGCACTCCACTAAAGTCTCCCCAAACAATAATCTGATGCATCGCATAGGCAGATAACATGATTATTCTTTACCCTCTAGTCGTCACTGCCGGATAAGGGTTAGACATAGGTGGAACCTTTACCTGATGCAGTTTAGTCGGTCAATTATTAGACAAGCACTCAAGTTTGTTGACCGCTCGATGCGACACTTTTTGTAGCCTATACTATTAGGATTATTTTTTATATGAACTTTAATGCACCGACTACTTTAGTAAGAAATCGAGCAGCAAAAAATTATAATGGCAAGCCAGCCTTTGGACGTTTTTGGTAAGACATCGAACAAACAGTGATTAGCATTAGCGAACATGTTCCATCTGTGAGTAAAGTGATTAAGGTAAAAATATCCATTTGTTTAAAGTGTTAATTTGGATAACAAGTCATAATAATACACTTTATTGATCCTTAGCAGCATGTAAAGACATAACCAATTAAAAATGTACCATAAACAAACCCTTTTTGTTAAATGCCAACCCTGTTTTTACTTTTTAAATATAAAACATGCAATTTCACGGTATACCGTGATATCGCGGTATTTTTGTCAAGGTTATCATACCGTGGAAATCTCATACCGTCCCATCCCTAACTGGGTTATATATTCTTACTGTAGACTCTATGTATCCTGTGCCAGTACAAATTTGACTGCAGTGCTTGATAAACGTAGGCTAGTGTTAAATACCACGAGAAATCTCTGTCCTATTTTATATAGCTTTGTGCCCTTAATAGACTGAGACTTAAGTTCATTGTGTCAAGCTGACTCCACACTTCATAATATGCCCCTAAATGGGTATACTGCGATCCTTATGTAATCCACTAACCTAGTATTGAGTATTGCTCGAAGAGAATCTTCCATTTAGGGATTACTCTATTAGTAACAGTGATGCCAGTAACTAATTACTTAGTAACGGATTACTGTAATCGGATTATTTTTTCAGTAACTAGTAATCTAACTATTTCCTAGTTAGATTACTATATCTAACAAGTAATCAGATTCAGTTACGTTTCCAAATCACTGAGTTACTATTTTGTCATTTTCCTTTAGAAAAAAATACATTTATTTTTGCATCTCGACGAGTGACGTAACATAAAGTCACGTTTTCAGCCTAAAAACACTCACACTGGTCGGGGAGAGAGATGGAAATACGTCACTTTTTTGAGTCTGCCTCAGCTTTGTTGATGTTACTGTTAAAACACACTTCCAATAAAGGGAGTGTTGGTAAAAGGGTTTGTCATTAGTGTGTTGAGGCGGTTGAGATGTTGCAGAATCTGAATGTAGCTAATAAAGTAACTTGTAATGTAACTTAGTTACTTTTAAAATTAAGTAATCAGTAAAGTAACTAAGTTACTTTTCAAAGCAGTAATCAGTAATATATTACTTTTTCAAGTAATCTGTGGCAACACTGATTAGTAATCATTTTCAAGTTGTGTTGTCTTTTTCTCTACAGAAAGCAAACTACTATGGCTCCTTTTTGCAGTCCTCAACTCTTTGTTTAGGATCTGGTCCTCAAGGCAACGTCAACGTACCATTCTGTGATGTATTACCCATGGTGCACCCAAATGATATTGTCTTTGATGGTATGAACATGTTTTTGTCAATTATATCTGATACATTGTGAAGGGGAATGAGGGAGGAGGGGTTTAGGGACAGAGATAGTTGGACTAGGAAGAATGGGAGACTTTAATAAGCCATTTAAGATCAATATAACCTTTTCTCTCTAACAAAATGTAAGATAGTGATAAAGCATTGTTTATATGTTGTAGCCTAATTTAAGCATACGCACAACATTTGAAAAAAAAAAAAAAACAGGGTTTCCCATTCTCACATCAGAACTTTTACTGCAGTCTCTACATTGAAATATGAAAGATGTAATATTTGGGATGGAGTTGACTGTGTAGAAGTGATCCCCTTGCTCTGTGCTTTGGCCTTTTTAGGATGGGATATATCCTCTCTGGATCTCGGGAGAGCAATGGAGCGAGCCGAGGTGCTTGACTGGGCATTACAAGAGCAGCTACGATCTCGCATGAGCCACATGAAACCCAGGAAGTCCATTTATATTCCGGATTTCATCGCTGCCAACCAGGAAAGCCGGGCTGACAATGTCCTCACTGGCACTATTGCAGAGCAGGTGGGGGAAGAAAGAAAGCAATGCAGTAGACTACAAGTGGATGTTGTTGATAACTTTGGAACATTTTAGGAGAATTTTCAAATGAGGGCTTATGAGCTCCACAGCCAAAAAGATCCCATTATAGTTCTCAACAAATTCTTTGTTTTAAACTTTCTTTTTTATTTTCCAGAGAATACTAGGCACAGGTACATATATATAACTAGTGTGGAAATTATTCAAAAGATGGTTACATTTCGAAATTATAGTGATTTTACTCAAATTAAAATTGCCACTGAAACAGTCTGTTAAAATGTCGCTTTTGGAAGTTTTATTTACGCCCTTGAGCTACTGAGTCCTGTACTGTTCAGTCATTGCTAGACTTGCTTACATCTATAACACTGCCAATAATGCCACATGTATAGATGGAGCAGATCAGAGCTGACATCAGAGACTTCAGAGGGTCAGAGGGAGTGGACAAAGTCATAGTATTGTGGACTGCAAACACAGAGCGATTCTGTGACGTCACACCAGGGGTCAACGATACTGCAGAAAATCTGATGGCAGCCATTCAGGTAAGTGGCATATGAACTGAATCCGTTTTCCGATCATCCATTTGGCGATACATGCAAAGAGCTTGGAGAACCAGTAGAGCAAAAGATGGAAAATGCTCACATTATCAATGCGTTGTTTCCATCAGGCAGGAGCTAAGATGTCTCCCTCCACTCTATTTGCTGTGGCGAGTATACTTGAGGACTGCGCCTTTATCAACGGCTCCCCACAGAACACCTTTGTCCCCGGGGCAGTGGAACTGGCTGTGCAGAGGGGAGTGTTCATCGGAGGAGACGACTTTAAATCAGGACAGACCAAGATAAAGTCAGTTCTTGTGGACTTCCTGCTCAGTGCTGGTATTAAGGTGAGAGATAGTGGATTTGCAGTAACCTCGAAACCTGGTTAGTATTTACATGGTAATAACATGAAAATGCATTAACACTCTATTACTATGCTATTAAAGTGGCCAAATTTCCCTACTGGGACCTTACCTTACCTGGCCGTATGTGCAGATTTCCAAACCGGATTGTAGAGAAATAATGATGTTCGAGAGGATTGATGAAGAATAGGCAGCAGTCAGGATGTCTTGTACAGGAGAAGTTTATTTACCATTGTTACGGGACCAGGAGACATGAACTCGAGACATTGTGCTAGTCCTACCATTCAAGTTTATCTATGCTTCCACAGAGGAGGGATAAATACCCTCTCGAGCATCATACAGATTCGCAAGCAAAACATTCAGTGGCTGAGAGTAGGCACCTGAGCACGACTGTCAAGGCTATGACAGAGATGGTACGACTGTATAGCTTGACCCACTTCTTTTGAGCAGACCAACTGCTCAAATAAACAAATAAACTAAACTAAATATACAAAGTATGAAAAATAGCGATTTACTGTTATCCTCTAACATTCCTCCCTTTCAAAGCAAAAAAAATCCTAATTAAACGCCAGCATAAAAATATATACTGGGACATGTGCATCATTCGATTCAGTAATCACCCAATCGGGGCAAATATTGCTACCAAGAAAAACACATGCATCAAGTACTAAAAGGCGTGTAAGAGGGGGTACCATAACCAAACATCGAATCCCAAACTCAATTGCCAATTATCAGGGATAAGTAAAAGATCATGGTCGCCAATCAGTTTGTCCTGCAAATTATATATTATTGGTCCAAGTCAGAACATTTACATATAACAAAATGCAAACACAACAAAATATTCAAAGACATTGAATATTTTAGTGTTTCAATTGTCATGAAAATCACGTTCACATATTAAGAGAAATTCTATAACAAAAGATGAAACCATCTTCACACTCAAGACGTCAAAACTGCCAACAATGGCAACAATGCCACCAAATCTAATGCAGCTCCAGGTGCATTAGATCTGCATGTATCACGTGTCGACTATCGTGCCGTAACACCTCTTGGTGTGCCTTTGCGATTATTCTGCCCATACACACCAAGAGTTCCCTATGGTCTTCCAAGTGTCCATGTTGAAATAGAATGGCATGGAGATTGGAGAATCAACGGTGTCTAACAAGAAGGGTGAAAGCTCATATCCTCATGCAAAATGTGTGTGGCTCTGTAGCTTTGGAGCATGGCAGTTACTGTTGGCTTCCATGGCTTTTGCACAGCCTGTGCTCCCTGGATACAGTCTTTGAGCACTCTGTTGAACCTTTCAACACACCCATTGGCTTGAGGATGGCACACGCTTGTTCTGATGTGCTTAATTCCTCGCTCGCTCATGAAGTTTGCAAAATCACCAGATGTGAACTGTGGGCCGTTATCAGTAGTAATTGCACAGGGATTACCTTCACGTGCAAAAACAGTTGACAGGAAGGTATTGACAGTAGCCTATTGGCCTATTTCTTTTATTCCCCCCCCTTTTTTTTTTTTTTTAGTAAATGTGATCTTGGATTGGCTAAGGTTAATGTGGGTTATTGACATATTTTTTTATATCTTCCGCATGTGCAAAAATGTAATATTTGTTGTCTCCTGGTTGGAGAAATTTTCGTTTTTGCAGTGTTATGTGCGTGCTGTAAAATCTGTGGGTGAGGCCTCCTCATACATGAATATTTTGGGGCGTTTCATTAAAATTACGCTAGGAAGATCTGAGCAGAAATCACAGGTTCATAAATGTCACACGCCCTCTGGTGTATTATCGCAAATACACCTACGAATACACAATTTTTTTCACGCAATGTTGTTAAATGAGGGCCTTTTATAACTATATTTTAGACATTATATTTTTTACTGCCTTCGAGCCAATTACGGTTTTAGTTTTGTTTGTTAGAAAGGTCCTTCTAAACGCAAATCTAGAACCTATTATCTTGCTCATATTTGTATGAAATACACTGATACATTATGTCTTCTTAAACAACCTCTACATTTTAGTCGACTTTTAAAAGTTTAACCAGCAATACTATTCAAACTCCAATGGCTGTGTGATTGTGTTTTTTGTCAGATCCGACCTGTCTCACAGGTTACCTGCGGAAAGAAAGTTATACCTTGCAAACATCCACACATCAGTATAATTTCTACAAACTTGCCGACCAAGTATGACTTTTTATCAGAGCCGGGTTCAGTCATGACATGAATATCAATCGCGAGTTAAAATATGTGATGAGATAATAAGTGTTCTTTCTCTTGCTTGGAAACACAAAATAGATACACAAAAGATACTGATGCTCAGGTACGATATCCAGAGCGAAAAGACATTTTCTTTCATGCTGTCTCCTGCAACAATAAAGAAGCACACTCCGGCCTGCATAAGGCCACATTTTATCATGCCTTTGGTATTATTGTTCTCGGCTCATCAGCTCCTGTCCTGAATCAGACACTCCCGCATCAGAATTCCTCCTGTAAATTCCCTGTGGGAAATGAACATTATCAACCCTGGAAAGAATATGGATTAAAACATGTTACACACTCGGTACATAAAAGTTACTAAAGCAGTCACACTCTTTACTATAATTTTATAGTACATATAAAAAAAATTAATCATGGCATTCATATGGTTAGTCCGTCAATCCATCCATCTTCTTCCACTTTTCCATTGCCGGGTCATGGGGGGCAGCCATGCCCAAATCACATTGCACCAGACCCCTATGGCTCCTCTTGCAGGTGGTGGGTCCGGAGAAGGACGGCCTCATGGCTCTAACCGGGCCTGTTGGTCTCTCATAAGGGGCTTCTGAACCGCTCTTTGTCTGACCCGTCACCTAGGACCTGTTTGCCATGGGGGACCCTACCAGGGGCACGAAGCCCCCGACAACAGAGCTCCCAGGATCATTCGGGTGCTCACCACGTTAAGGTGGCGGTTCCAAGAGGGAGTATGGTTGGTATAAAAGTTTTTATAAAGGTTTATTTTTTTGTATTTATTTTTATTTTTTTGTCTGGTTAGTATAAAACGATAATTGCATTATACACTTCCTATTGTTGGAACAACTGGGTTTCATTTACACTACGTCACGTTATTTCTGACGCTTTTCCTGTGTTTAATGATCAGGTTTTAGACTGGAAATTAAACTACTTAATGAGAAAACAAAAGTTACAGTATTTGTTTATTTAGATCAGAAAGAGTCACAATTATTTCTACAGAGATCAAATCAACACTCCTTCTTGGCCCCTTCTCTTTTCAACAATTACAACGAGAAATTAAAATACACCAGTATCTTCCGCTGATCAAAATAGAGGACTTCTTCTTTTGCTTAAAACTGAAGTCGACAATAAAAACACTGCACAGTCAATTTCTGTACAAAACTCACTCAATTTACTCAAATTAAAATCACAATATCTTTGCTCAATTTCGGAAAGTTCAGAGACAACACTTACACAAACCACAAATTGTTAAGCCTTGGGTACTAACCACAGAACAAACAAATTAATCCCTACCACTCCTATCAACAAAACCTTTTCACACGAGAACGGTAACCTGTGGATATTTACTTTTTAAAGTTAAGGGGATAATATATTATCAGCTGTAACGGATCAACGCAGCTTTGCTACACAGTAGTTTGAAAATTACTATACTGTTTTTGAGAGGCTAAAATTATATCACTAATCGAATATTCAAGAACTTAGCACACTTTTGCCTATAACTGAAGAAAATATTAGAATTAATATATTACTAACCCAATAACGGGCCTTAGCTTCACCTAAACTCGCCTCGCTAGATTGAATTATGTTTACTTTGTGTGAACACTACAATCTCCGTTAGTTATTTATGACTCTGTAAATGTGTTATCTCTTAAAATATACAATTAAATTTATTATTTAATTATCTATTTTAACTTTAAGATGCAGACACATTGACCAATTTGAGCGTTCTAAAAGGTCAAAAAATCAAAATGAGAAAAATAAAGAGAAGTCACAGCGACACGGAATCCCATGGGCCCTGGCCCATTGGCGAAACACAAAGAAATTGATCAAAACAAAATATAAAAAAAAAAAATGTATATTGCAAAAAAAATTTAAGTCCGAGTGGTATAGAGAGCAAGGCATCAGACATGAGGCAAATTGCGAACACTAGTCCGCCTGCAGACGGCTGTTCAGGGCTTTCAAGGGGCAGCAGCAGTGGTGCTTTTTGTTGACATGTTTTCGAGGGTATTTTCTCAGCGATGCAGCGGCAGAGCAGACTGTCAGTTCAAAATAGTCAATATGTGTTCCTCACTTTTGCCTATGACGACTATCTGCATAAACAGAAGAGTCAACAAGTTCAATACCTGACCTACTCTAAACTGTCTGCATGGAGCCTCACAGCTTGTTGTAGCTATTTCAGTTCACACTTTGTGCATCGGAATACCCTAGTGTCCTAGTAGTCAGGACCAAGTCTCAACTCTCAACCAGAACCAAACATCCAGAATTAACCAATAACATTGTTTAGATGATGTAATATTTATTAGTTGTACGTTTCCCATTGCATTATTTTTTTCTGTCAAGCATGCATCTGGTAAGGCCATTCTCCCTCCCTTTTATCAAAGGATAAAAATAGCGATTTAATGTTCTCCCCTAACAGAAGTATTTTTACTTTCGGCGTGCGTGTGTAATGACTGATGGTTTAGGTTGCAGTGCATTCAAGATGGTTTTCCCGATCTAAAACAGATTTTTTTTAATCATTAACCCGCGCTCTTCAACACCTGTGCACTGTTATGTGTCTCCGCCCACTTTGCAATCTCGTGGGGACTCGTGGTACATTCCAGGCAACTGGTAACTGGTATCTTTCCCACTTGAAAATTACAATCTTCGACCTCGGCACGTTCCAGATTATTTAAGTTGTATGTAAACAAAATGGCTTATAATAAACAGTTAGCTAATACGATGCTAACATTATATGAACGTTTCTCCAAACCAGATGAAATTAAAAACATGCACCATGACGTTCTGTTGAAAGCTTTGACCAAAAGTAACGTTCACGCCACTCATGCAGTGGTCTTGTTAGTTTTATCCTTGAGCTGCGTTTTCATCTCGTATCCGAACTCCTAGCAGTCTTGAGGTCTCCAAGTTTACAAGTTGTAATTACCACATCAAGCGGCGTTCCAAGTGGGAGGTGGGAATTTTACCAGTTACCAGTTTCCTGGAACGCACTGGGGGGTGGGCGATTATAACCTCTTGCTTCAGCCCACTCCTTTTGAGCAGAATGTGTACTGCTCAAATAAACTAATAAACTAAACTAAACACTATCAGCCACCAACCTGGCCCTGGAGGAAGTGATTTGGTAAAGTCGCAAAACTGTCACCTATCTATGTGAAGAAATGTCTGGCTGTATTGTTTTTATTAGACGTTCATAATTTTATATGAGTGGGATTTTCATACTTTCACTGGACTGAAAATGTTGAACTTGTATCTGAACTTTATTACTTAAGGAAAGAAATAGGCTCCAATTAAGTTCTAACATTTCTCACATTCCCTTCACTATTGAATATCTGCAATAATAAATGTCGAGTTTGAAGGAAAATTATGTTGTTTTTTTTTAAATCTCTTACAGCCAACTTCCATTGTCAGCTACAATCACCTTGGCAACAATGACGGCAAGAACCTGTCCGCTCCTCAGCAGTTCCGCTCCAAGGAAATCTCAAAAAGCAATGTACTGGATGACATGGTGCAGTCCAACCCCATTCTGTACCAGCCCGGAGAGAAGCCTGACCACTGCGTAAGTTACACACAAATATTAAAACATTAATTTGAAATTCTAAAATGCGTTGTGTCTTAGGTGGTGATTAAGTATGTCCCAAACGTGGGCGACAGCAAGCGTGCCATGGATGAATACATGTCTGAAATCATGATGGGAGGGACCAGTACCATAGCAATACATAACACTTGTGAGGTCAGTTGAAAGAAATGTCCCTGTCTACCAGAGGTGGGAGATGTATCGTTTATATCGAAATTGTTGTCTGGACGATATGCAAAATTAGGGTATCAAATATTTCATAATTTGTACAATCCGACCCACCAAACATGTTTTTGTTTTTATTTCCACCACAGTTTTTTCGGACTTTGTTGCGTTGTCCTTGTGGGTTACCATAGCGCGCCAGCCGGGGCGCCCCCTCTGCTGCGTAACACAGTCAAAACAATAACATGGCAGCGTGGAGCAATTACAGAGATTAAGAATCTAATGATATGAATTAAGTTGAGTCGCTCATATTTACGAGGAAAGGGCTCAGGACAGGTTGTAGCATTGCCTTTCTAGCAGTTAGCCTGGCGCTAATTAACAACACAGTGAAGAAAACCACAATGCAAACGAGGTGAAAGGCTAATAATATCCTCCTCACCTGGTTTCTTCAGATCACGTAAGTTCCAGGACAAACTCGTGCGCGTATCTCTGTCTCCGTCTCTGTCTTCTGACAAGTGAACTTACAGGAGCATTTCACTGTGATGGAGCTGACGTTGCAAATATTGTAGCAATATTATTTTATCTTGCCTTCCGTGTTCTTCCAGATGAAGGTAGAGATTTAGATGAATAAATAGAATAAAATAGCTTTAAATGAATTTGCCCTATTGTCTAAAGGCTTTGATTTTGAAGTGTTTTGTCAGGTGTAAATTATATCGCCAAATACATCGTTATTGTGATATTTCTTTTTCATACCGTGATATACATTTTTGTTTATCACGGTATGAATGATACCTAATTACCCTGCCCTAATGTTTAAATCAATAATGTGTCATATCTTTATATACTAGTAATTCTATACAATAATAGGTCAGAAACAGCAAGTCAAAAGACCAACTGGACCTTCTTTGCCAGTTTGCACAGATTTCTGTGAAGGATTGCAAAAATATCGTCTAAATATCGATTTCGGGATATTAATTTTTGTCAATATTTCCCACCCCTACTGGCTACTTATCTTTGTCTTTTTGTTTACATTGTACACTGAGCAAGCATGTTGATTCGAAGCAGAATAAGCACATGGCAAATAATCGGTCTGGTTTTAAGGAATCACCTGGTTGAGTGGTGAGCACTCTCACCGAACAGAAAGAAGTGGGATTTCCCTGAAGAGTTTCAGTGTAGATTTTGCATTATCTCCCTGTGTCTGGGTAGCCAACGGTGTCCAGTCTGTATCTCAGGAGCTACCAGTAACTCTGTTCCCCTTTTATGTGTGGCTTCCCAAAGACTTTCTTAATTTCTAAGGAAGTCAAATTCGATGACTTTCTCATTTCCCATTGACATAAAATGGTTGGCACAGCAACAGTTTAAAATTGTTTGCCTCTCTCTATGTCACTTCCTGTCAGTGTCCAATAAGGAAGTGAAACTATAAACAGCACAAAAACTAAGAAAAGCTGGCTACATTTTTAACAAAATCTTAAATATAATTATGTTAACTATGTTATAACAAAAATTGTATACGTCATATGCACTTTAAGTACCTTAAAAGCATATAGTTCTCTGCTGATACTTTAATACAGCTAGAAATGGTCAAAAGTAATTCAAATGTTTATCCTTATTTGTAATATACTTTTAGGACTCGTTACTAGCCAGTCCCATCATCCTGGACCTGGTGATTCTGACAGAGCTGTGCCAGCGCATGTCCGTCCGAGTGCAGGGGGAAAAGGAGTACCAGTCCTTCCACAGCGTGTTGGCTCTGCTCGCCTTCCTCTGCAAAGCCCCTCTTGTTCCACCAGGGGCGCCAGTGGTCAATGCTTTCTTCAGTCAGAGGGCGTGCATCGAAAACATTCTCAGGTGTGTATTAGCGGTTTGTAAACTATGAATTTAACTATACTGGCAAAAGGTTGGTCTTGTAATATGCCGTGTTGTTCCTCTTCTTGGATCATACTATGTTTTGTTTTTCTTCTTCAGAGCGTGTCTCGGACTTCCGCCCCAAAACCACATGCTGCTGGAGCACATGTTACAGCACGGGTTTCTCCCTAACAATAAGAAGAGCAAGTCGGTCAACGGAGAGGCCCGTGTCAATGGTGTCACTTATGTCAATGGAGAGACACATGCTAACGGCATTGGTGCTATCCCCTACTCCTAAAACCAGCGCACTATCCACCTTATTCTGCCCCGCCCACTTTTGCCTCTTTTTGCTTTGTTTCGGCACTTCCGTTGTCCTGACACTTTCGGTCGCGCACCAAACCCGTTTATTTAAACAGAGAACGAGGGAAAACGTTCTTCACTCAAATCTGATGTTTAGAAGATTGATTTGTGTAAAATGTCCAATGTTCATTTGCAACAACAAGTCAACACTGCACCGTTTCTCTGCGCGGCCGAAAATCTGCTTCGTTTTCGTGTAGTAACTGATTTTATCTTGACTTCTCCAGTCCCATGTTAACTGATAGGAGAAAAGGGGCGGGCACAATTCATGGCGGCGCCCACGCCGGAATAAGGTGATTAGAGTTCGGGAAATTCCACAGTTACCATGGAAATCAGCCATCTTTGTAGCTGTTAGGATACATTTCCATGGACTAACATTAGCTAAAAACAGAATAAAAAGCGGAGAAAAAAGCCGTGGACTCCCGGGCTGATTGGAACAAGTTCAGTTACTGCTGGTAAATACATCTAACACACTGTGGTGTCCAAGTGTTTTAATGTGAACAATAACTCCAGTAATTTAACCTTTAAAATCTCCATTAGTTTACAACTGCTGCTAATCCCATAATGCTTAGTGATATGACATCACATTCCCGAACTCTATAGAGTAGAATTCTTTTTGTTGTATTTTTCTAAATACAGTGAAGCTGCCCCAGTGTTTGAATTGTAACAAGTTGGTTATTGTAAACATTTTACATGATGGGTGCAATAAACCTACTCTGAAAGCCATTTTGACTTTTTCTTCACACATTCATCAAAATGTGTGCGATTATGTTACGAGTTTTTGTTGCATCTCTGTGCTTTGTTGTAGGCTATATTGTAAAACCAGTTCAGATTCTAAAATCCTTTTCAGACCAAAGATCATATAATTACTTTTAGATGCTGAAATTCTAAAACCCCACATATCTGCTCAACATACTATTCGATCCAAGGCTATCTGAGTTTGCCTAATTAAGTATTCCAAATGTTTACCCCTACGGCAAATAGCGCTGTCGTCTGCAAAAAGAGATTTTCCAAAAACTGAAAGATACTATTTATCATTACATCAAATAAAACGGGGCTAATTACAGATCCTTGGGGGAATACCTTCCAAAATACTAGCTGTTTTCATTCATTTCATTTATTCATTTATTTCAGGCAAAAGAAAGAATATACAGTATGTAAACAAGATGATCCATTTCTACCTGAAAGGGAAAGGGGTTTTGGAGAATTTACTTTCCATTTTTACCTGTATTGTTCTACCATTAAGGAAATCTTTAATCCATAGGAACATTCTTCCCCTAATACCGGTGTAACAGGCCAGAGTATACCCCCCATCTGGATTTTACCTACCTGTGCATGTATGAATGCAGTGTGTGAGTCAAGTCAAGTCAAGGCAAGTGAAGGAAAGTGAAGGAAAGTCAAGTGAAGGAAAGTCAAGGCAAGTCAAAAAAAATTAAACACTCTTTTTAACATGAGCCACTTTTCCCTGGAGTCTGAATGATAAATATAATATAATATCTTTATTTTTGTTAGTTTCTGGCAGTTTTTCTGTCAGTGGTTCCCCTGTAATGGCCCAGCCCCTGTATACTCGGATGCGCCCCTGCTCAAAGTAGATTCTGCGCAGCCTTCAGTCCTGCTGTCACTGAGCTCTGTTTGGATGCGCAATATCGCTATTAAATGCTGTAACCTTTGTGAGAACGCCTTAAAACACAGAAAAGAACCTAAGATGTCTGTTGATTAATCCAGCTCTTACTGCGTTGTAGTTCTGGAGGCCGCCTGTCTGCGCTGTAGCTACAGTCCATTGTTTTGAACGTGTTCCTCCAGTGCCCCCAGTGGACAGTTGGAGAACTATTCTAGCAAAACTATCACATTAGCTTTTAATTGACATCTATTTATTTAGTCCTAACCATATTGTATATTATGTGTATGTATGTATATATATATATATCCATCCATTTTCTCCCACTTCACATAGCACCAAGCCCTATGGCTCCTCCTGCAGGTGGTGGGTCCACAGAAGGACGGCCTCATGGTTCCAAACGGGCCTGTTAGTCTCTCATAGGGGCTTCACCCATTCACACTATCATTCATACACCAGTGTACGCAGACACTGGAGGCAAGGAGGGTAAAGTGTCTTGCCCAAGGACACAACGACAATGTGCACCTTCAGGAGGCGGGATTCGAACCTTCCGATCATGAGACGACCCGCTCTACCATCTGCGCCACCGTCGCCATATATGTAAAATAAAGTTTGATTGATTGATTGATAGATAGATAGAGCCGAACTGGGGGAAATGTGCTCGGTTCGGGCGGGGGTTAATAGATTAAACGTATGACCCCTATTAAGAAGTATGTAGATGAATCAAAAACGGTTTACACTGGAAAGCCCTTCATCATTCATTCGAGTCTGGGACCTACTGAATAGCAGCAGCATTACGTCATGGTCAGCTGGCAGACGCAGCATCACTGCAGCAGCGCGCTCCCCCATGGAAAGCACTTCCGCCGCCGTTGCTGCGACACCACACGTCAACAGACATGGCGGATAATAAGGAGAAGCGCCGGTCCGCGGTGATTCCTTCAGCCATGGTCGAAAGCAAAGCGGCCAAGGGCGACAGCGACAGGGAGTTCCTGGCTCAGGCCGGGGTGGGTGAGCTGCTGCGGGGCGCGATCCTCAAGATGGTGGAAGCCCGGTCCGACGACCCGATCGGCTTCTTGGCAGACCACTTCTGCAACCTGACGTCCGGGAGCGAGGCTGGGACAGGGGGCAGCGAGGGGGACGAGATGAGCAACGGTACAGTGGGAGGACGAGCGCATGAACAACAGAGACTCAACCGCGCGCTTTGGCACCTGCGTCTGGCGCACCACTCACACAGGTATGTTGATAAGATGATGGGTACAAGTGAAGAATAGTGGGAGTTATACGAAGGAAGGATTTTCTATAGGCTATAACAACATCTATCAAATGTGCACTTTTCTGCACAACTATTTCCTGTTTATTTAGCTACATAGTCTGGTCATATAGGCTATAGCCTAGCATCTAGAACTTTGCAGACTGATGCAACCTAAGTTGACCCAAAGGTTGTTCAATCCCCTCTCTGGTCACTGCCTTTGTGTGGTTGAGCAAGAGAAATAAAATGTTAGTTGTTAGAATTGTGTCGAATTATAACATTTCAAATAAAAAGGACCATCTCTGAAGATATGTATCGATTCAGCAAAAATTGGTCTGAGGGCCGAATTTGGCCCCCGGGCCGCACTTTGGACACCCCTGATCTAGATAAAAAAATAAAGTTATTTTATTTAGTTTACATTTTCCAAACCCCGAACCAGCCAATGTCATTATAGGGCAGTGGGTCAAACTATGGCGAGGGCACGGTACCTTCTGCTGATTCTGGTGGTACTTACAGGCTCCTCTGCAGTTCGAATCTTTGGGTACTTTAGTTATAATTGTATTCATGTTTTTAGTTCTCACAAAACTATTTGTTTCTTCCTCTCTGATTAGTCCTGTTGTATACGTCAACATTCTTATTAACTAGTTTGGTCTTTGTATAGATATTTCACCAAATTTGACTAGCATTCAGCTGCACATTGTAGTTGACATTGAACACTGCCTGACCGAAAAGAAAAAGGGTCATATGCTCTAATATTTGGTTGGACTTGCATCGCCTTTAGCTTTGAGTACAGCACATATTCACTGTGGCATTATTTCTATAAGCATGTCAGAAGATCCAGTGTTGCATTCCTTTTCCACCCAAGATCTTGTATTGATGACGAGAGAGTGTGACCAAACAAAAGACTTCTCCAGCACATCCCAGAGATTCTCAAGGGGGTTCAGATCTGGACTCTGGTGGCCAATCCATGTGTGAAAATGGTGTTTCATGCTTGCTGAACCACTTCTCACAATGTGACCCCAATGTATCCTGGCATTCTCATCTTGGAATATTATCCAAGATAATGGAATAACCTGGTCTTTCAGGATGTTCAGGTCATCAGGTGATCTCGTTCTTTGGGCACATAATGTTGTTGAACCAAGACATGACTAACTGCAGCAACCCCAAATTCAGTTAGTTATACTTTTTAGTTTTGTTGTTCAGGCAGTGTATTTGATTCCTAACTGCTTGGAGATGGCCTATGCTCCCCCTGAACCTCTACGGTACTTATCATCCACAGATTAGCCTTCAGCAACAACGTCCGCGCGGCTTACGACCTCCTCAACGACCCCTCCTCCTCGCCGCAGCAGCAGCCGTCCCCGGCCGACCTCCAGCAGGCGCCCGATCCAGACCCTGACAGTCCCGCGGCAGGCTCGGGCGGAGGTGTCCGGGGTGGCCTGTACACCCAAACCCTAGAGTGCCTGTGCAGCGAGGGCGGGGTCCCTGCCTCCACCTCCGCCCCGCTCCTCCGCCGCCTCCACTGCCAGGACCACGAGGGCGTGCCCTACGAGGTGTTCCGACACGGGGTGCTCACGTGCGCCGTCTTCTCCGACTACATCCGCCAGGCCCAGAGGCTGTACGCCGAGGTGTGCTGCCCGGACGAGGGGCCGGTGTCCCGGGCGCTGTGCATGGCGGTGATTGGGACTCTGAGAGACGCGCTGGTGACCTCGCAGGGCAACGTGGCCGGTAGCGCCAACGCCAACGCCAAAATGACTTCCTGCGTCGACGCCAATGTGAAAGCCCTACGGTATTTGGAAGCCAGTGCCAAGCTGTCCCCGGATCGGTTAGCGCAGGCCATGGCCAAAGCGCAGACAAGAGGACCGGGAGGCAACATGGACGCCAAGGAGTTTGAGAATGCGGCGGCGGAATTGTTTATAGCTAGAGTCAAAGTTTTATCTTAGGTGTGAATGTCTTGAGAACATAACTGGACTTTGGAATGTTAAGTTACAATACGTTTTATAAAGACTGATGATTCGTATTATCCAATTTACGCGTGGTCAGCAAACCACATTTCTAACTGGAAACCAGGGTAACACTTTATTTTAGCACTCACTTATTAACAGCGAACTAAGTGCTAATTAGTGTAGTCCTTATTTTGCATGGTCTTATTCAACATTCAACTAGCTACTAACTAACACTTTCCCACATCACTTCAGTAACATATTCTCAGATACAAATACTTAATAAAGAGGTAATTGGACATAAATTAGACCGAGTATGATTTGGTTTCTTGCTTAAGACTTGTCACTGTTTATCGAGAGTTAGTGAATGGGTAACAATGTTTTTTATAGCTCTTACTTGCCATCCCCCCGATCAGAGGGTTATGATAAACGTTATGGATGGCAAACATGATGTAAATTGTGTTTCACTCCCACATATCTTACACATAATTTTAGAAACTAGAAGGTCTGGGCTTTCAAATGAGGTATTATACACTGGCATATTGGATGCAAGCTCTCCAGTCACTATGCTTTGTGATTTGCATAAATACTTGCTAACCCTAACGCTAACCCCAACTCTAAGCTTGCAGATACAGGTTAACACCTAATAAGGCCCGTATAACCAGAAGTGCATTAACACTATCATTAATGTCCAACAATGGTCTGATTTCTGGCTGATAAACAGAAATTAAGAATCAATAAATGGCAAAGTGTTAGTTAGTAGGTAGTAAGATGCTGAATAAGGCCATGCAGAACAAGGACTAACAAGTGCTTTATAAATGCAAATTAAGAGCTATCAATTAGTACACTATTTAGCACTTAGTTAGCTGTTAATAAATAAATGCAAAAATAAAGTGTTACCGGAACTAGTGCTGGACCTATATATACATGTACTGTATACAAATAATAAGTAATAAATTTGTTTTAATAAGATGCGAATACTACATGAGGGTGCATCTGGAGAAGTTTGTTTCCTCTTTTTAAATGAGACAGCCAGTGCATGTAAATGAGACAGATTATTGCATAAAATTGCTAATTTACATGTTTGTAAAAGCTGTTCTCAGGCATGTAAAACAGACAGAGACAGAGCACACAATATACCACACACATGTGACAGCCTAATCACTATATATATATATATATATATATATATATAGTCTATAATTTAAATGCATTTTTTTCGTTTTTTGTTGACAATAAGGTTAGGCCTTTATTTGATTTATTTCAGAATCTCCCTCTCCTGGTCCTAGTATGGCGCCTTGCAGGCAGCCTAGTGGTCGAGGAATCTTGAAATTGTAGTTCTCCTATGTTGGATCCCCACTTCTCTCCTGGAGGAGGTTCTGGTGCTGCAAAACCTCAGCACTTTAATAGATTTGGTGTGACGTGTTTGTTTATTTATTTAGCCTATATGGCACCAGTGTTTGAAATGAATGAAATCCAACATGAGAATTTTTGGGAAAATTTTCCTTTTGCAAGAATTCAAGTCCATGCCTAACCACTAGATGGCACCAAGACTCTAAAATGCGCGCAGACGGAAGAGCGGAAGTCCACTACACTTCAGCCAAACCATGGAAATGTCCAAAGCAACATACGCTGTATTTGTATTTGTCCAAGTAGTCTCGAGGTGAACTGGTAAAGGCCATGGAGAATGAGGAGCAGCTGCGCTCTGTGATGTTCCTCCTGACATACGTGCTGCTGAAGCGGCGCAGGGACAGGACCAATGCCGACAGCCAGAGGCGCAGCGAGGTCCAGAGGCGCATCAGGCAGCGCCAGTACTTTCTCCAGCGACAGAGGAGGATGCTTATGGTAAGTGCAGCAGAGCTGTGCGTACAAGTTTACAAAGTCAGCTCAAGCTGTGGATGGATACATGTAGGGAGAGCGAGCCCATTTATTTGACCAGACGTTAGTGCACTATTTATTGTTGAAAAGGGAATTCTGTTCACTGAAGGGGTGTGGTAAGGCAGTGGTTAAAATTAACTTAGAATGTTTAACTTCCTGCAATTATTCATAGCTTATACACTATATGAAGGCTTGTCCACTGGGAGCAACGTGAAGATCTGGTGATAAAACGATTGAAGTGATCTGAAAGTCTAAATGTTTTATAACTTTTATAGAATGTGCAAAATCAACTACCTGGTCTTGCATTTTGATGTAACGTAAGTAATTATATATTTTTGGTGTAAAGTCCATCCTTCCCGGTTCTCTGCAACTAATCAGAGTCTAGTATCCTCCCGCGTTGACCAATGAATCGAGCTTTTCCTGTGACCCAGCCTGTCAGGTCCAATCAGGAGGGAGGGGGAGGAGCTTGATCGTCTACTTTGGGAAAGTTCTGTTGCTGTTCTCATTTTGCAAACTGGGCTTTCTGGTTAAAGAGGGGAGGAATTTGATTGTTTACTTCAAAATTTCTCTATCTCTCCTCCCTTTGCAAACTTATAAACTATCACTTTAATCGTTATCATGGGCTGAATCTTTTTATTTATTTTGTAAGTTTGATATATAATAAAGAAAAACACAACAAAGATAAAGCAACATCTAAAAACGTACATATTTAAGGGCAAAGTAATACAATAATGGTATTGACACCAAATGATGAAGGGAGAAAAGGCCTTGTTAATACAACTATAACGTACAATGACATCAAGCTGGTGGTTGTCAACCAACTATTTGATTAAGGAAACATCCTTTTTTGAGATTAAAGGGCGATATCTCTAAAGGGAACCTCTGTACCAGTAACTAACTGAAGTAGTCTGGAAACATGATTTTACCGAAAACTTTACCCTATGATGAAATATACACTTGTTTTGTAGATGATGATGGCGGGAGGCATCCGCTCCAGCATCCGGCTCCGCACCCGGCCCTGGTCCACAATCCCGAGCACGGATTGGTGGGAGCGCGTGGTCATGACCGAGTTCCAGCCCTCCGATTGGCTGGACAAGTTCCGAATGAGCAAGGAGACCTTCTTCCACCTGTGCGACAAGCTGCGCCCCCGTCTGGCTCGGCAGAACACCAGCTTCCGCCAGGCGCTGCCCGTGGAGAAGCGCGTGGCCGTGGCCCTCTGGAGACTCGCCTCCAACGTCGAGTACCGCATCATCAGCAGCTTGTTCGGAGTAGGCAAGTCCACTGTGTGCAAGTGCGTCAGGGACATGTGCCATTCCATAGTGGCGCTGCTCAGCTCGGAGTACATGCGCGCCCCGACCGAGCAGGAGCTGGAGGAGTTCGCTCACCTCTTCCTATCTCAGACTGGTTTTCCTCACTGTGTAGCTGCTGTGGCCACGCTCCACACAGCCATTCTCACGCCCTCGCACAACGCCTCGGACTATGCCAACCCCGCGGACTGGCTCTCTGTGCTCTCTCAGGTAACCACCAGATAAAGATCCCAAGTCCAACGCTAAGGATATAGACCGCGTGCGTGGATTATGTTTTCCATATCATAAAACGGTAAATTCCCATTCTAAAGTGTCAAATGCTGTTGTAGGTGGTCGTCAGCGGGCGCGGGCAGTTCATGGACGTGTGTGCTAGCTTTCCAGGCGGGACAGATCCAGCAGAGATCCTACAGAACTCCTCACTGTGGGCCACGGCTGAAGAGGGCGGCTTCTCGCCCACTCAACCACGCACTTTCATGGGAACACCTCTAAGGTACGGTTCAACATGTTTTTTGGGATTTACACTCAACAAAAATATAAACGCAACATCTTTGTTTCTGCTCCCATTTTTCCTGAGATGGACTTAAAGATCTAAAATTCATTCCAGATACACAATATTACCATTTCTCTCAAACATTGTTCACAAATCAGTCCAGATGTGTGATAGTGAGCACTTCTGCTTTGCTGAGATAATCCATCCCACCTCACAGGTGTGCCACATCAAGATGCTGATCTGACATCATGATTAGTGCACAGGTGTACCTTATACTGCCCACAATAAAAGGCCACCCTGAAATGTGCAGTTTTTTGCTTTATTGGAGGTCTGGGGACTCAGAACCAGTCAGTATCTGGTGTGACCACCATTTTCATCGGGGTCTTGACCTGACTCCAGCTCGTCGCCGTAACAGACTTGAGTGGGCAAATGCTCACATTCGATGGCGTCTAGCACGTTGGAGAGGTGTTCTGTTCATGGATGAATCTCGGTTAGGGTTAGGGTTAGGTGAACATCACCTCATGTTTCAGCAAGATAATGCACGGCCCCATGTTGCAAGCATCTGTACACAATTCTTGGAAGCTGAAAATGTCCCAGTTCTTGCATGGCCAGCATACTCACCGGACATGTCACCCATTGAGCAGAAATACAAAGATAATATATCACAAATGTATTCAAATTAAATTAAAATATTGAAGTGATTTCAATGTAAAAAGTTAAAAAAGCTCTTCCTTCGTGGAGAGCGCCTGCACAGCGTTGTTTCTAAAACAGAGCAAAAGTGGCTCGTGGAGAGTGTATATCTGCTGTTGAAAATTTGGGGTCATGAATCTGCAGCAGCTACAGGCTGCAGGAGGAGCAGGGTGGCACCCTCGAGAGAAAGGCAGCGAGCTGGAGCCGCAGATTCAATGCAATTTGAGCTTATAATTATCGGGCCTAATTATCGGCCGAAAAATTAATGATCAACTTATTGGTGATGGCGTCAAAAATGAAGATAATTGACGATATTAACGTTCATCCCTACTTGTTAGTGTCTTTTCTTTACATAAACTTTATTTAAATTTATTGGAACGTAAAAATATCACACCTGGGGGTCATTCATCAAAGCAAGTGGTAAATCTGCTATTTTATCAGCATGTTGCACTTCATTTTCCATTTGATGTTGCCTGTATTACAGTATCAGGCATCCAAATCTATATGTAAATGAGTCTGCAGCTGATCCACTTTAGCACGTGCTACTCGCTCTGCACGTGAGCAAACACTTGGTACTGAATTGCTCTTATAATCCTCAGTTCTACATGATGTATCCACTTGAACCCATTTTGGAAACTTGCATTGCATTATGTCTTTTGCAGATACATGCTTGTGGGCCAACAGTGCTACCCTCTCCAGAGCTGGCTCCTCACCGCCTACCCGGACAAGAAGAGGAGCAGATCCCGGGCGTCTTCCCTGAGCCCTCCCCAGCGCAGTTTCAACCTCCACATGGACCAGGCGTTGAGGGTGTCCGACGAGGCGCTGCTGCGGCTGCGGGCGCGCTGGCAGTGCCTCTGCAAGAGGAACGACTGTGGCCTGGACGTGGTGCCCACCATGGTGCTGGCCTGCTGCATCCTTCACAACGTCTGCGAGGAGCACCGGGACACGTTTCGCCCGGAGTGGCAGGAGGAGGTGGAGGAGGAGAACCCGCAGCCGCGTCCCCAACACTACAGGCTGCGCCCCTCTGTGGCACAGGAGCACCGGCAGGCCGAGGACACGCGGAACCTCTTCTGTGACTTCTTCGAACAGCAAGAGCAATGATGATGGGTGTCTACAAGGCAAAAAGGGAATGTACTGTGATGCTTAAGCTCCTCAGCAGTTCTGCCTTTTAGTTTGATTGAAATACAATTTTATTTAAGCTTTCCTTTTTACTTTGTCTTTTTTGTACTGCCCATTTATCTGGTTTACAACTAGTGCAGGGGTGCCCGAAGTGTAGCCCTTGCTTGCTGCCTGCCGAATTGGCTCACATCGCGAGAGATGGTCCTTTTAACTGCATGTTTGATAATTCTACACTATCATAACCTCAAAAACAAATATTTTATTGTGGGACAGAGCTGGTATTAACCTCTCTTACCCCCCCCATCTTAACCAAGCGCATTTTCTCTAGTTCGGCTTTACCCAAGTCTAAAAGCTTTGCGAGGCGCTTACAGCCTATCGGCCAGTGTAAAGCCTCATTTGAAAGAAAAAAAAAAGATCAATACAAATCTTTTAACCTGAAACAAGTTTGTCTAATTAAATACATTAATATGAATTAATAAGACTGAAATCAACATGGATTTTCTCGAGTAAAGCAGTAATAAACTACACTCCTCACTCTTCCGTAGGCGTTGGTGTTTTGTGATGTTTTTAATGACCACAAGATGTCACTAGTCCTCATAATATCTAAAAAAGGACTGCAGTAACATTATCTTGTTCCAATTGATACAAAATTAATTTCACTTGGTTTTAGCAGCTGGTGTGTTGCCATGTGTGTCACTATCCTCACTTCTATCTGCTCTGGTCTTGGCCACAGAAACCGAAGAGCTACTTTCCAGTCAACTGTGATATTTTTTTCACACGTTTGGTCATCGGAACAAATTGTACTATGGCAGGATTTCTACTCATTTTTGAGCCATTTTTAAGGCTCGAGTTTGATTGTTGTATTTAGTAGGATATTCTTTCGTTACCCATAAGGAGCATACAGGTGCTTGTCATATAATAAGAATATCATGAAAAAGTGCATTCAATTCTGTTATTCAACAATGTATGATATACTCATTACATGCAAAGAGAAATATGTATAGCCTTTATTTGTTATAATTTTGATGATTATGGCTCAGCTTGTAAAAACCCCAAATTGAAAATCTCATAAAATTTGAATATTTTGAAAATGGACTGTAAGCCATAATCATCAAAATTATAACAAATAAAGGCTTGACATATGTCACTTTGCATGTAATGAGTCTATGTCATATATTAGTTTCACATTTTAAGTTGAACTTTTTCATGATATTCTAATTATATGACGAGCACCTGTAGGACTAAGTGAAGTGAAAGTATTATCACTTCACCAGGTGTCAGTTATCAGACCTTTTGTCCAAGAAATGAAATTGGAGTTGGTTACATGGACCAGAAAACATAGGGCATAGTATGTGCTGTTCCTAAGCCCAGGTAAATGCTATGGGATACAAGCAAGCGCCACGTGAGTTGAGTTTTCTAGTGTTCCTTTACTTACTAGTTTGTATTTCCTCAATGAAGGTACTTGAGTCATCTTCTGTCCTCGCCTCTTATCGTACTAGTTTGTATATACTTGAACTGTCTTTGCTGACGATAAACATATAGCTGCTGCAGTGGTTTTTTGGCAGAATGTTCTGTACCAATCCCAAGGGTTAGCAGGTTGATCCTAGCTCATGGCATTGCTTCCATTCTGCCCTTTGGCAAGGCAAGTGTCCTTCATTCACTGGTATGCTAATGTGTCGTCCTTAGAAGGTCCCAGGTTTGATTCCCTCCTGGACAGGGCCATTCTGAGTGGAGGTTGCATGTTCGTCCTGTCTCTGCATAGGTTTCCTCCAGGTACTCCGGTTTCCCCTACCACTAAAAACATGTATATTAGGTTTATCCTTCAGCCAGGTGTTTCTCACCATTAGCCTGGTTCCACATCTGGAGATGGGTCCTCGAGCCCCAGCCCATGCTGGCTGCTCACTGCTCATACACGTTGCCCTAGCAGCATTGAGGATGGGTCAAATGCAGAGACCAAATTTCTCTTAAAGAAGAAGAAGAATTTTATTTGTATAGCGCCTTTTGCAGACATTGTCACAAAGCGCTTTACATGATGGGACAATTTTACATTTACTCCATACTCTGTGGTAGTAAGTGGCATGTAACTTTCAGGCACTATACCTGATTTTTCTCTGGTAGTGGAACACATTTATTTTTGTCCTCCTTTAGAATATTGTAAACTCAGACATTAGTGGGAAAAACACTGTCCATCTAAATACAAAGCATTTGTATCAATTTCATGAACTCTCAGGCGAGTTTACTGGCATTTCTGTGACAATGACCCTGAAAATTGACCCCGCAAGTTGTGAAACGCGCCTATAAACTTGTGCCTGTGAAGAATTTGATGCTACAAATGTGTTAGGAAAGTGAGAAATTAGTTCAGATCTTAACTAACATTTTAATTTAGTGGCTTCCTCTTTCATTGTTTGTAATCAAAACAATCAGATGGGCCTTCAAGTACACCTTTACCTTACCTTATAAATAACAAGTAAATTTCTCCATTGTGAGATTAATAAAGGCTTGTCTTATGTGCCAGGTGAAAGGCTATAGTACTCCAATACTACTGCATAGTACTACAGTAGTATTGGAGTACTGGCAACAGCATAATAGAGCCAAATGAGTGGCTAGTCTGCATAGCAAATTGATTTGACAGTCACTTACAACAGAGTGTTGTTAAAAAAAATTTTTTTTAATCATACTTTTTTTATTATTCATCACTATACTTCTTGTACGATTGTACGGATACCTTTATGTTCTATTATTTTTTACTTGTTTGCACACTTACCTTCATCTCTTATGATTGCACATTTTCTGACAATTTGCACCCCCTTGTGTGTTTTTAAGGGCTGTTGTAACAAGTGAATTTCCCCATTGTGAGATCAATAATAAGTTATGTTATCTTAAACAACACTAGTTACTACAATCAGATGCACAAAAGTGCAGAAATATGCTTCATTCTGGTATCTGGTAAATTAAGAAAAAACATTTTAATTTCATAACTGCACATTCCTACCTGAGACTCAAAACAAATAGCTTAATGAAAATAACTCAAATGTAACACTCACTAACCGCTTCTAGATCTTAAACAGGATGGGGCCCAGGACAGACCCATGAGGGACCCCAATGTGGAGTCGAGACTCAACCTAGCCACCTATGGGCTATTCGGCTCTAACTGAGAGAAAGGAAGGGAACACTGGAGGACAGTGCCAGACAGGAAGGAGCATACATGGTGCACCACCATATCAAACATAGTTATTATCTGAGTGGACCAGAGGTGATGGGAAGCGCTCGTCAGTTGCCACCAGCGAAGCACTGGTGACCTTGACCAGGGCTACCGTCAGACTTAAACTTCTCAAAGGCTTTACATGACGGTCTGAAGGAGCTGACAAACTACTTTCCAGAAGCAACACCGACCATTTGTGGTTATTTAGTTTAGTTTATTTATTTATTTGAGCTGTGTATCTGCTCAAAAGGAGAGGGCCGAAGCCAAAGGCTTATAAGCACCCACCCCAAAAGTAAAAACAATAACATTTAATTTAACACATTTTAAACAAATCATAAACAAGCAACAACAACAACAACTTTAGATTTTTTTTTAAGAAAAAATAAATAAAAAATAAATAAAGAATTTGACAAAGATAGTATAATTACATCACTTTACACATAAATATCTTCCAAAGGGGGCCAAAGCATGGCGCACGGTGGCTGGCCCCCTCCCTCCCTCCGTCCCCTCCCCCACGCCCGAGTCTCCCGTGATTTGCCGAGAACAGCCGGTCGGAGTCGCAGTTGTTCTCGGCTGGGATGGGAGGGGGGCAGCAGCTTGACAACCAGGCCCCCGTCTAGTCTCCCCTTCCCTTTTCCCAGATGCACCCGTTCTGCCTGACAGACCGCTATCTCGCTTCTTCAGACTGAAGAGGAGGGCGCGGGAGGAGCGGGCACCGAGCGCACGGCCCTGTGTGTTATAGACGGCGGCGGCGGTTCGTTGTGGGCTTCTGCTTTTTTTTTTTTTTTTTTTTTTTTTCTGGGGGGTCCCGTGCAACACCGGGCTGCGCGGAGCGGAGCGGAGGATGACTCTGGAGTCCATGATGGCGTGCTGCCTGAGCGAGGAGGCGAAGGAGTCCAAACGAATCAATGCCGAAATTGACAAACAGCTGCGGAGAGACAAGCGAGACTCCAGACGAGAGCTCAAATTACTGCTGCTAGGTACGTGTGCGTGTGTCGCCAAAATGCCCGTCTTTTTTTTTTTTTTTTTCTCTCCCTCCCAGGCCTTTTTGTCTTTTTAGGACCACCACCACCACCATCCTTCCCCTGGCCTTTTTCAGTGCTAGCCAATAAGCTACTGTCGCTAGCTATACGCGTGGTTTGCAAGACGTCCGCTAATAACTGACCTGCATAGCCACAAAACGCTATTTGTAAAGGGGTGGCAAAAAAAACTATGCGGCTAGGAATCGGCGTGCATGAGAATTAGGCGTTGTCAGTCCGCCTTTGGACATCCTTGTTGCTTGCTTTAAGCATTTGCAGGCTATACCCACATGCTAGCCAGGGAGGCCAGTTCATTTTTTGACGATAAAGAGCCTCGCCAACATAACATTTTGTACATTTATTCCGACGCGCCATAACCGGTTGTTGTTATACGCTTGTGCTTATTACATAACAATTACAATATTAGGAGTGATGTAGATTTGTGACACATTGGCTGGTTATTTAAATGGATGGATTTTTCTTCTTTTTTTTTTCTTTTTTTTTTTGAGTAGGTGGGATGTGAGGATGCTGAGCGCTGGTGATCGTTTTATTTTTTCTTGTCTTTTTTAAAAATATATATATATTTATATAAATATATATTTTTTACGCGTATCTTGCATTTGAGGTAATGCATAACGTGCGTAATAGAGACAACAGAGATACGCACGTAATAGATATCATATGTGCACCGAGGTAGCTGTCAATCTCCGGGGACAATTAGTTAAATCTAGGTTGAGTAGTCGAGTTCCTTAAACGCTCCCTCGCCCCCATTTCCTGCTTTCCAAAAACAGCCCAGTATTTGACATGTGTGTCTCCTTTTTTTTTTTTTCTTCTTCTTCTTCTTCTTTAATTCCCCCTGCGAATACCTCAACTTGGAGAATGAGGCCACTTCATAGATAGGTGTGCGGTTAGGGGAAGAATATCGCCTGCGTTTTCATCAGTTTCGAGATGTGACATGTCACTACGCTATTTAGTCTATCCATATTTGTATACTTACACTTTCAATAAATACTTTTTATTGTCACGGTCTGGAAAACAGTCCCCCAGCATTTCATCCATCCTATAACCGGCGCCTCATGCTCAAGAGTACCTAGCTAAAGGATTTAGTCTATTGTACATGTTTTGGGTTTGCAGTGGGAAGCCGCAGTGCCTGGAAGAAACCTGCAAAATCGATACTGGCAACATACAGTAAAGGCACTCCTTTTGTATAGTGCAAAAAATAATGTGTCAATGCTATATATTTGTTTCCCCTCAAGCCCTCCCTTCGTTTTATTGGGCGGGGTTGCTACTATATGAACTAGTTGCGTAGCAATTTGGATGGTTTTTAAGCCAGGCGCCCTGCCAGTTGCAGCAAGCCACATATAGCCTAGCGGTGGGCAGTATATTGCCTACTACATGGTATTGGATATGGTTGTCTGCGAGATATTGTCAGAAGAATGGCTTAAATCATATGTGAACGTTTTCCAGATAATTGCAAACGCCGCGATTAAAAATGTATGGTCTTTTCTCGAAGGGCGTTAAGTTCTATTTCAGCACTTTTGTTGTTTATTGTAAGTTTAATCCTCATTTGTAGCAACACAGTGGCCTAAATTAACACGTTTACTTGCAGATTTCTGTTGGTAAGGATTATCATTATTGCGATGGCGTTTCCAAACAGTGGCCGGGTACAGTAAAGTGAAAGTTGCCTTCATCAGAGCCTCTTCCACTTTGGCACAGCATCAAGAACTGTCATCTCTCCACGGCTGATAAACTATATCAATGGGCGCTGCAGGAAAGTGCTGTCAGCAGCCGTACACAAACGCTACGCTGCATTATGAATCATGTCACTTGTTGATACCTATGTGGTGCAGGCCTTGCCGTAATAGCACATTTTTGATATGTGGAATACCATTAAGTAAGTTGGGGCTGCACAAATAATCGTAATCGGATCAAAATCGCAATTTGAATGGTTGCAATTACATCACAAATGGAGAAAACCTTTGGATGTCGTGGCTTTCTGAGGCAACTCCTGTGTTCATTCTAAACAAAAAGTAAAACGTTACTACTCATTTACAGACGCTTATTTGAGTATGAATGAGAGAGCGCGGAAAACACGGCCTCCAAAAGATATTCCAGCGGAGTAGAGGACACGGTATGTGTTGTAGTTTAAATAATACGAGTGTTCGACACCAATGTACCACCGCTTTGTAGCAGCATAGACGGCCCATTTATGAAACAGTTTGCAGAGGTCCTTTCTTTTCACACCAAGTTCCAACAGGGTTAAATCAAGATCCAATCAGGACTCAGCCGGGTCTTAAAAAAGGTCTAGGATTGGACTAAATTATGTTTTAAACTGAGTGTAAACCAGAAACCCGCCTAATTTAAACACATTACTTAAGCATAAATTAAATGATCTCTTGTTAAAAAGAATAAAGCCTAACATTTTCAGATGACCTCCAGAGTATCACCTGAAGAAAACCCAAATATCTCCGTATGCGAACCACTACTACTAAATGTTTTATGATAAAGTAAAAGGGCTTTATAAATGTAATCTTCTCAAGGTCTTCCCTGTGGAGCTGTCAATTCAAAGCACAATCCCATAAACAGCGATCTGGAATGATCACAATCGATTTCAAATGACATTTACCCCAGCCCAAATTCGAACATCTCATTTCTTTTTTGTGTGCGTGTAATGACAAAGTTGCAGGATTGTGATGAGGCGGTGCCCGCGCAGCATCTGTCTGTCACTGAAGCCATATCAGGCAGAGCAGAGCCGCGCACACCGCTTCCTCCTGCACACATCACTGCTTTGCCTCTACTTGGTCAAAACACGAGTCTGCCCTCAGCGGCCCAGGGTTAGGGATATGGTGAAGATGGCGAGACGCATCAAGAGCACCTGCATGGCCTTTGCCTCAAACTGGGGGTGGCTTCTTGTACTGCACCAAAAGGGTGCATAACAGTTGCACCTGAGTGAGAAGTGCCATTCCCAACACGGCCTTTTTATGCAACATGTATACTGCCTATTACAGTTGCACATAATTATGATGTCACTATGAAATTTAAGTTTGCCCGTTTTTAAATTTGTATTCTCAGCTTTTTAAATTTCCATTTTCAGTGTGTTAAAGAGATCGTCTGTAAGATTGTACCAGTGTCACTTATTGACAACCTGCACTAGGACTGTAAACTTTGCACCTCCTATATTCTATTTTTATGTATTCTTATTGTTATAATTCCGCCTCTTAAGATTTTTGCTTTTACTTATTGTACATAAGATGTATACGATGTTTTAACTATTTAACTGTTTGCACATTTCCTGTCTATTTTGCACACCCTGAGTGATCTTATTGAATGCCGAATGTAACAAGCGAATTTCTCCGTTGTGAGATCAATAAAGGATTATCTTATTGCAAAAATAGGAGACCAAGAGAAATTTAAATTGTGAACAATCAAGCCCCACCCCTCCGATGGGCCCGTTCACAGGAAAGCTCGTCTCATTGGTCAAAGTGATGGCACCAGAGATTCTGATTGGTTGTCAAAATCCAGCAAAGGGAGTGACTATTCTTATTTTATATTACTTACAAATAGAAATTGCGGTCCAATATATACATTCTATTACATTTGTAAAACATTTCAATATCACAGAATATCACTTTAATGCAGGATAATTGTGCAGATTTTTCCAGAAAAGTAATAAATCATGATTTCAGTATCAGCCTGTTACATAATGAAATAGAATAAGCGGTGAAAGCTTACTGAACACCCTATAGAAAGGTCTAGCAGTTATAGTGAGAGTGGCACAGTGGGTTGAGCCGCCTTGTTTTCCAACTGGATGGTCTGTAGTTCATATATCTCATCAATGTGCTGCTATTGTCTCAATGGAATGACTAGGGCTGGGTTCTGTTGACTTTTTCCCCCAATGCCAGTTTGATTTAAGATACCGATACCTGAACTTTTTTTCAGTACCTATACTAAATAAAATATTTGTCAACTAGAACCATCAAACAGAACAATAATGCTTTTTCCCCCCCCATAAAAGTCCATTTCATCATTTATTTGAGCTGAAACAACCAACCTTTCTTTAGTGCCGTCTCTGGACCCAACAGACATCAAAACTGTATCTACTTTTTTTTTTACCGTACTGGTATTGTTTAATGGTTCCCAGCCCTACACATGACTCTTATTGATTATACTCCAGTCACATTATGTATGGCTGTTTACCACTAGAAGGACATCTCGTCACATCTCACACAACCCAAAATGCAATGTCACTGACCTCCGTAAAATTGTGTCACTTAAGTGAGTTGGTTCTGAAAATGAAAACATTTTGAATACGCCCCGTAAAATTCCCATGTGACTTTGAGCGGCGTCTGACCCGGAAGTACTGTCTGGCCATGCACGCATGTTAAAGTATGCACTGTGCCCTCTAGAGAAGCAGATGATTAACAGACCAGTGTGTGCGGTCTTATGTTCAGCTAGTGTACAATAAATGCTACCTCGCAACATTAAGTCTGTCTTATTTCACAGACTGATGGACAAATGCAAAAATTAAAAAGTAACAAATACATAGAAACTAATTTATATGTTTGGTTTTTTTAAAGGCTGGCAGAGTATTATGTTCATTGTAGAAAGAGTAGCTCCAAACTTGAAGGATAGGATGATATTGCCGACCTTCCTCCTTTTGCCAGGCTGTCTTTATTTTGATCATATATGGCAATAAGGATGTAGCTCGTCTCCCGCGCGCCTCTGTTTTGTGAGCAAGGGAGAACCTCCGCTGTCCTCGCGATGCCAGTAACAGACTACTACAACAATGCTTCATATAATATCAGACGCAGGTTAGGATATACCTGTCAAATGTCAGTGTTACATCCAGACACTTAACTATTGCCTGTTCCAGTCACAGTAATATAAATACTTGGTTTCAATACTTGAGTAAAAGTGAAGAGTCAAATATTACTCCAATACAAGTGAAAGTTGTTCTGTAATTATTTTATTTTTTACTGAAATAAAGTAATATGAAAAATTACTTTGTGGCTTCCAATAGCGCTCAAATTCACTGCTTGTTGGGGCTGGGTACCGTTAATTGTTTTTCGATACTAGCACTTTTAACAATACTTGGTTTTTGATACCGGTACCTTAACAATACTTTTTTCAATAAATACTAAAATATTTGTCATATAAAAACCTATTTATTTTCCATTTGTATCATTAATTTGAGGTGAAACAACCAAGTCACTTCCTTAAATGCTGTTCCTGGACAATCAACAGATCTAAAGATATATAAACTGTTTTCAATGCCAGCTTTCAATACTTTTATTTTTTTCTATACCAGTAGTACCTAAACCTTTTCTTATCGATACCATACTGGTATCGTTTAACGGTGCCCAGCCCTTCTGCCCATATGGCAAGACGACGGGGACAAACCTTCTTCTTCCTTGTCCTGAGCCAATGACATTTGGCAGTACATCTGCACAGCGCCACCTATTGTTCTGGAGCGTGGATTATTAGGCTTTTAAAATGAACAAAGCATAATGGCAAATATACTTTTAGCTTTGGAGCCTTCATAGAAATGTTGTGGAGTAGAAAGTATGTTTTTGTCTTTCGAATGTAGAGGAGTAAAAGTAAGAAGTTATCAACAAAAACAAATTGTAAAGTACAAATCCTCAAACTCTTCAGTGCATTTACTTCACCACTGACCTCCTCTGGTAAGTTAGAAAGTGAATTCACCTTGAAACATCAAAATTCACCTTGTGTATTGTTCTATATCGCCTACAGAACTACTTTACATTGGAATATTAATTGTCAATAAGTATAATGATAGAAATGACATTAATCCTATTCAGTTTTTGACCCCGGTAACGCGGCTGGTGGTGGTGAGCGTAACTTGAAGTGCGAAATGGGGTCGCGGCGGGTGTTCTGGAGCTGCGGTGACTGAGGCCCGCTGTCCCATATACAGCTCTCCCCAGACAGTTCAGGGACACACAGGTAACACTGCTCTCATCACACCACCAAGTTTGGTAATTTCTTACATAACTGCCTTTTCTCACCCAAAAACGCCCATTTCAATGTATGCAAGACATAATATAGATGTGATAAATTTGTGGACTGAAGTTTATGGACGCCGAGTTATTTCGTCTTTCCTTAGATGATCTTCGTCTTTTGCCAGGGCTGACTTTTATTTTTACCCTGCGTAGCAATAGTTTCATTAGGAGTAAGGAGAGGTGTCTATTATAACTGGTGTTAATGGGAGAAAGTAAACCTTTTTATAGTGCAATAGTTAGTTTTTTTCGGTGCTTATAGTTGCAGATTTGGCTCTTGAAGCTGGTGTGAGGATCTGGCAGGAAAAGTATTTTGTCGCACTCATGAAACTCACCTAGCTACAAACATGTTCTGAAAAATGCATGTGGCTCTAGTTTGCTGTTCGTATTTCAGTCTTCTGAAGTAGTGCTGCTTCTGATATCTGCACTACACAACAAAAATGTGTTGTGTGGTATAATTCGTTTGGCTTTATTTTTTCTTTGCTGTCGTACAATTTCTCAAAGCATTGTTTGTTATTATCTTCATGTTATTCCGAAGTGTAAGCCCATATCCTAAAATACATGTTTTGTTGCAGCACTACTGTAGAATTAGAATTACACAGAACATGACCTTTTGGTTTGTTTTCTGGGATAAGTCATACACAAATTACACAATAGACTTTCTTGAGCTTTTGGGCCTTATGTGCTTATCACAACACCATTGATTTGTTCGCATGCCACTGGCTATTGTGCTTGTATTGTGCTTTTATTGTGTTTGCTCATCCCTGCTGCCAGTGGAGGGTACTCTAAGCAACGTACAGTCCCTACTCAAGTGTTCTTTCCATACACATTCATTTACACTACGCCGCATTCATTTACAAATGCCCCCAAAAAAGACACATGCTCCAATATATGGTTGGACTGAAGCTTTGATCACAGCACAAATTTGCTGTGGCATTGTTTCAATAAGCGTCTGCAATGTCACAAGACCCAACGTTGCATTCATTTTTGACCAAAATCTTGTATTGATGATGGGAGAGTGTGAACACTGCGCAAAGCCTTCTCCAGCACATCCCAAAGATTGGGATGTGCTGGGGTTAAGATCTGGACTCTGTGTAGCGGCCAATCCACCTCATGCTCCCTGAACTACTCTTTCACAATGTGAGCCTGCTGAATCCTGGCATCGTCATCTTGGAATACGCCCGTGCCATCAGGGATGAAGAAATCCATTGATGGAGTAACCTGGTCATTCAGGATGTTCAGGTGGTCAGCTGATCTCATTCTTTGGTCAGGCAGTGTATAAGATGTGAAATGTCAGTACAGAGGTGCCACAAATATGCATGATGTGTCATCTTAACCAGAGTTGATTTATTACACAGTTGTTAAAAACATTCTTGGAGGTCAAAACTCTTTCAGATATTTGGCTTTTGTTCACCAAGGGGACTGACCTTCAAGTGTTTTCACAGAAAACTACAGTCGAGGTTGGGCTTACACATTTATATAAACATTTTACATGGAGGACAGGCTTCTATTTAACACTCTTTATGTATTTTTAAGAAATCTCCGCACATACAATTTTCAAAAGCAACACATCAGTCTTTTTTTTTTTAAATATAATTTGGCTGTTTAAAAATCTTTGTTCCAAACTGTACACTGCACGGGTGACTTTTCAGTTTTTTACAGTGATTGCCATTGCTATTTTTCAAGGCTTGTTGATGCACTTTAACTAAAAACAATAAATATATATATTTGTATTATATTAATAGTCAGCAGTTATTGTGTTTTAAAAGGCAAGGGTATTTAAAAATAAAATAGAAGAATGATTTTGACGGGAAAAAACGCCCATGTGGTCTAATACAAACCTGCCACAAGATGTCCTTTCAACTAACAATAGTGGTGTTTTTCAATTTAAAGACATTAGACATTTAAATTTGTACTAATTTCCGTTTCGTGTAGATAGGCCATGGATCTATTAAAATATAGATGGGCCCAGTCGTCGTGAGATATTAGCCATAAACCAGGCCATACCGTTCCGAGCTGTCCTCCCCCTCAATTTTGAACTACTCTCTTTAGAATTACATAACGTCACACAAACACAACCTATTGTTTCACCCCGCTCGTGTGATTTGAGATCTCATTCTACCGGTTCGCTCCCCCATCCAGCTTGTGTCCAGATAAGGCCGTCGCTAGGCTCAAACTCCCTCCGCTCCCAGCCGCGCAGTTGATCTGGGATCTGCAATAAGCTCGCTTTCTCTCCTCACTCCGCAGAGCACAAAGCATTATCAAATCAAGCAGTGTGCGAGCTATTAAAAGGTGACCCCTTTTTTCTAGGTCATTACCAAAAAGGAGTGGATGGACTCTAGTTATGTGAATATTAGACAAATCTTGACAGAGAGGGATGAGAATGGAGAGGCATGTTTTCCAGCCCGGGGGAGGTGAGGCCATATTGTGATGGGGGCGGGGGAGAGCTGTACTTTTGGGGAGGATTGATAAAGCATTCGAAACGGTTGGATGTCAGCGCGGTTACATGCAGGCTTGGAAGATTTGAATTGTTTTCCCACTCATTAAAGTGCCTATTCTCTAAAGTTCTCTATTCCCTACAATAAAAAAAAATATATATTTGTGTGTGTGTGTATGTGTGTGTCTGTATGTGTGTGTATATATATATATATATATATATATATATATATATATATATATATAATTGCTTGTTAACCTCATTGCATTACATGAAGAGTTGTTTAAAAATGTGGTGTAATGGTGCAGAAAGGTCAAATTAAAGGCCCGGTACCCATTTTTTTTTTCGTGCCGAAAAAGGTTAGTAATTTGTTTTGTCCTTCTTCAGTATATTGTAAAAGCAGATATTTGTGGAAAAGGGCTTTGCAGTTAATTAATAGGCATTTTTATCAGTCGAGAACTTGAAAACGAGTTGTTAGCAATAGCAAACTTGGCTTAGCTCAACTTTGCTCCCCAAAAGTTGTGAAACGTGCTTATGAGCTTATGGCTGTAACGAGATGGGATGTTAGAAATGCGTTTGGGAAAGTTAGGAATATGTTTGGACTTCAACGTAGCACTTCTGTTAGCCAGCGGCCTCCCGGACCTGTTCGACTTGAGCGTTCTATCCCCATAGATGGGAGCAACGTCTACGTCACATCAGTGGCGCCAAAAGGTTTAACGCCCCTTTTCGGGGGAAAACGGAAGCTCCGTACATTGGAATGAATGAGGAAAGATCGTCTGAAAACTTTTAATTTACACATGATAAAACGTTTTCTTAGTTTTATTTAATTGTCGAATGTGAAAAGGAAGCCATGGAAGTGACCTGTTGTTTCAGATAATTCACAGAGAAGACAGTTAACATTTTAAAACTGAGCTGCTAAACCCACTGATCATGACTTGTCTGTGACAGTTGCCCTTGTATCTTTTTTTCGCTGGATGCTTTATAATGTCACTACAACAGCTTCAGCTTTTAGTCTGTTGCTTTTATATTATCAATAAATTAAAATCATACAGCCTACAATGTAGTTTTATAGCTTATGAGAGCAAATGGTATGGTTCGTTCAGCAGCTAACCTAGCTGCTAATGCTAACGTTAATGTGCGTTTTAAAACCAAGAGAATCATTAATTAGGCCTGACGCTGAACAGGTTTAATGAGTTTGAATAATTAACTATGAAAGACGTTACACAAAGTGCATAATACACGGCCACGATGTGGAGCTGTTTCCTCAGTAATGAGCTCTGACATGGGCATAGTGATTGATAAACTCGCTCATATAAGTGTCCACAAAAAAATAAATCTTCCAGTCGTCTTCCGACAGTGACTTGATGTGTCTAATCAAGAACGGACATTGTCCTGTAGTTCTGATCACTGGTTTGGAATATTTTATCCTCCGAACGAGAAATAGTCCCTTTTTCACATACACACTAATCCAATTTTTAACTCTCGATTCCTCCAAAAGGGGGCGTTGCCCAATAAAAGTTCCCGGATGTTGCTCCCATCTATACAAATGATTGGTGAAGGCAGTCCCAATGTTAAAGTATAGCGAGGTATGACATGTCCATTTCATGGAATTTTTATAATTTCCGTTTTCTTTATTGAATTAATATATTATATGTTGATGATATGTTTTTGGATGTGTATTCGACCCCACAAAAAGCAGAAACTTAGACCAGAATACGAGTTAGCATTTAGCTCAGCGGCCACTTTTATTGGCTAATTCTTCACGTGAAATTCTTTAAATTTCACGCTAAATCTAAAGATCTGCATGTTAATTTATGATTTCTAACTAGGCTTTGATATCCGCTAAATGTGGTCGATGGGTTGACAGCTGAAAACATCTGGATCGATCATAATTTTCTATGTGTGATGGCTAAATGCTAATAATGGCTAAAGGAAAAATACATTAAGTAGGCTAGCTGGCTTGCTTACTGTCCACATACATCCTTTTTATTTCTATGACGGCGGACAGTTAACATTCTCCTTTTTCATTGTTTAAAAGCAACAACAAAAAAGGTCACAGGGCCTTTAATACAAAAAAAAGCTAAGTAGAACGGTGCAGATTCTCAGTAGGTTTAAAAACAATGCGACTGAACTTGTGCTTTTGGGCAACTGCCAAAGTATTGCTCTCTCTCCGAAGAATATCATCAGGGTAGTTTTTTTTTTTTATGTTCATTGTAGCTTCGTCGTCTGTCAGAGCGTTATGTGCTAAGAAAGTGCATTTTTGTTTTTTTATTGACTTTATTCGTATCAGCCTTTATATTAAAATAGTTGGAGCGCCTGTTGCCCACCTGACTGTAAAGACTGAGAAAGTTACAGTAGTTGAACGGTTGAATCTTGTCTAAAAGTTTGCATTAGCGGCCAACGTTAATATTGTTTTTTTCTTGTCATGTGACAATGTTTACATGTTTTAAGCATTAGTAACTGAAGAGCCGTTGAGATCCATTGAGCAGAAAATAAATCGGATGTGCTCCTCGTGCACTGGAGCCTAGCCACTATAAACTGTTTTACATGACTTGCATATCTGTAAAAGTGTTTATTTTGCAAGCCGTCTAACCTTCACTCCCGTGCCTTCCATTGTTCTCCTTTGTGTTTGCAAGTGCTATGCCTGCAGGCCTCGAGTCCCGCAACTGTCTTTTATTCCAAACTTGGACATTTTCGTGCACGGGAAACTAAAAGGGAGGCTGCATCTCCCCATATGGCTAAGGCCATTGCTGCCGTTGCTCTTTGCTCGTGCAATTTTGGTAAGTTTTGAGTAACACTGCATTAGGATCATTCTAAACTGCAGGGTTATGTTTAGACCTGTACAAGCATGTTCTGAAATGCATGTGATTTCAAAACACAAATCGCAATTGTAATATGCCTGAAAAATTGCAATAGGATTTTTTGTTAACCCCTCCCCCCCAAAGTGTTGAGCGCTATTGTCAAAGACCCCCATTTACAAATTCCGTACGGCGTTACCTGCTGCGGCGCTGTGAAAGGGCCTATATTTACTTCTCCTAAACAAGAGAGAAGAGTGGGATGTGAGCGTTTTAAATATAAAAACAGATACCAAAGTGAGCGAAAGAGAGAGAGAGACAGAGTAGGGGTTGCCAGGGTAACTGAAATATGGCTGCTCTTCAAAAACCTTGAATGTAGGTGGTGGTGAGATGAGTGTTCGAGCGCATCTATTCCTTTTCTTCGGCTACATATCGGCGTATCTCTGTGATTGTGTGAGGCCCGAGGGTGGCTCTCTGCAACATGTAGACCATGAAATGTTAGCGGGAGCTAAGTCCAACACTAGAAAGAAAGGTTTTGTTATATAAAACACTTCATTCATTTGAACGCAGAGTTATATCGGTCAAATGAAGACACGTGACCGAGTACGCTGGAGGTCGCCATTTCGGCTGCGTGTGATATGACACCTGTCAATCCTTGTGTTGATTGGTCTGCAGCCAGCATGGGGAGAAGGAAATCATTGAGCCCCACGGCTGACTGGCGTCCTCTGTTAATTTGCTCCAGGGCATCTTTTCCACCTAGGAAACCTATAGAAACGTATGTGTTGTTGTATTTTTTTGTCCAAATTGCTACAGCAACTTTTCATGCAACAACTGCATCATTTTCGTACTGCAAACTCTTCTGTTTAGCGGTAGATAACGTAAATAATCGCTCAACCTCCACAATGGCGCGCTCCTGTGGGCCGAATCCGACGTCACCATTTTTTGACTGATTGTCTGCTTAGAGCCCTTAACTACAGTATCTGATTCAAGATGGTTGCCCTGCCCTGCAGCACTATGTCCTGTGTTGCAGTGGCATATTTATCTTGGACTGTTCAAAATAGTCTTTTTGAAACTATCTCATATGCAGCATTGCACTGCATTCAGCCTCTTTGATGAAATCACTTGTGAATGAGTCTCTTTCAGTAATAAACTCAGATGATAGCTACTTCAACTCGTTCTGAACTTAACAGGAAGAGTGAAGATTATGCTACTCTGTTACGGTGTACTTTATTGTCCTTGATGGGAACTTTGCCCTCTACATTTGACCCATCGTCGAATGGGGGGGCAAAATGTCAGGAGCAGTCGAGACCCATCTCCAGATGCTGAACTGCGTTCACGGGGAGAACATATGAAGTCCACAGTGAAAGGCCCACAGGGTCCGGAAATCAAACCTGGGACCTTCTTGCTCTGAGGATAGTGTTAACCGCTCAGCCATACAACCAGTTCTGTGATGAGTGTACCTGGACCTAAATCTAAAACAAGACATAAGACGTACATTTTTTAATTTCATTCAGAAGTGACAATAAAACAACTTTTAGCCAAGACTGAACCAGAACTTTACCAAATCACCTCTCACGAGATAGAAATAAGCCACAGGAGCCGCAATGCACAGTTCGGGTCCATGTCATGTGATCAGCAAACTCAACACAAATAAACGGTATCACGCTGATGGGAAGAGAGAGAGAAAGTGCTTGTTGTTCGAGTTTTGCCTGCCAACTATTGACTGTGTCCAGATTTGGGCTCACTAGTTGTTGTTTTTTTCCATTGAGGGATGGTTTGTGGTATTTGGCCTATTGTTTTCTGCCATGTTTGATGTTGTTGTTTGAAATGTGTACTGTGGATGATCTAAAGAAATCACCACTCGTCAGACATAAAGCAATTTAGATCCTTTTTTCCTGACTCTTGTAGCCCTAGTATAAATAAAACAAGTCTCTAAACACGTGCCTATGTTGCGCTCCGACCCACAGGCACAGGAGAGAGCGGCAAAAGCACCTTCATCAAACAGATGCGGATCATCCACGGAACGGGCTACTCGGACGAGGACAAGAGGGGCTTCATCCGCCTCGTCTACCAGAACATCTTCATCTCCATGCAGTCCATGATCCGCGCCACCGAGACCCTCAAGATCCCCTTCAAATACGAGGAGAACCGGGTAAGCGCTGTCCTTAACCAACAGTGGGTGCTGAATTGTACTTTTTTATATATATAAATAAAAGTATGAGATATTTCACTTTTTTGTGAGCGAGTCGAGAATCCGTTTGTCTCAGGAGGAACAAGGGGAGCGGAGATTATGATTTAATAATGCCCAAAGCTTGTCATTGCATGGAGTGTTTTACTCAGTTCTGAATGTCAATGAAAGGTGTGATCTGGAGCCTACGGACACATGCTGCAGAGTTTGTTTTGCTAGCAGCGTGACGGGTTAGCATGCGCAGAGGCATGCATGGTGCTTGTGTCATTGATCCCGATCGTGCTGCGGATGTGCAGTGCGAAGACAAACCGATGGGAAGAGGGACTGGGAAGAGGCTTCATAATTTATCCCTCTCTATTTATTAATGTATTTATTATGTTGTTATGCCACATTCTGATACTTGGATACATATTCAAATTAACTTTTTTATCGGGCTAATTCCATCATCTTTCCCAAATCATAGCCAAACTTTCTGATTTCGGGCACAAACAGGCCTGACAAATATGACATTTCCCGTTTTGGTACAGAAGTGAAATATATTGCCTCCAATGATGGAGAGCTAACCTGCCCTTTTTGTTGTTTTTTTAGGCCAATGCCGGCCTGGTGAAGGAGGTGGACATCGAGAAGATTAATAGCTTCGAGGAGCCCCACATCTCGGCCATCAGATGTCTGTGGTCTGACCCAGGAATCCTAGAGGCGTACGACCGGAGGAGAGAGTACCAGCTCTCCGACTCCACTAAATAGTACGTCTGCCTCTCCGCCCGACCGTCCGCTTACCTGAACTGACAAGGCTAATGCAGGAATATTATGGGCTTCCAGATGTATGAAGCACGTTATTACATACTTGCGGCTTTACCTGCTCGTATCAGCATCGTACATTTTTATGTTCAGCGGAATAACATTTTCTCAGTCGTCAGTACGTGTTATAAATTTGAGCGCTTCATCTGGACAGCGACATAAATTGCGCTCCAACTTTTTACGCAAAGATCACTGTTTTCAGTATGACCCAAATGATGGCAATTGAAATTCATGCAGTTCATGCAATCAAATATCAAGCATTATTCAGTTTTAAAGGCGGCTACTTTTGGATCTCGGTTATTTAAAAAATAAATAAAATTGATGAATGGAAGTAATTCAGCTCTAATTTAAGTGCCTACTTAAACTACTAAATATACTCCTTAGACCAGCTAAATTGTCCCAGATTTAGTAGGCTGCATTATATAAGAAATATACTGGTAGCACTTTACTTTGTAACGCAGTAATAGCATGCTAGTAGGATGGACTATCATGGTGCTTATTTATCATATAATAAAATAAAAACTTAATTACATGGACACACCTCCAATTTTTGGTCATGGTAATATGATTACACATAACCCTAATCTACCGTAAAGACTTTATTATGTACATGATAGTGATTCTATAGAAACAGAAAAAAAAAATTGTTTCCCATAATCCTTTCTATTACCATCCTACCACCACGCTTTTACTGTGCTGCAAAGTAAAGTGCAACCACAAATGTCCCAATCTTCTTTTTAAATCATTATTTTCTCCTCTACAGTGAATCCGCTCAATGTGGTTGTGATTGGACTTTGAGTCATCTTTCTTAATGTTGACAATATTGATTCCTCAGGGTAAAAAAGGCCTATGGACGCAGTGATGCTCTCGCTCTGCGCTCACAAACCAGTTAACTGTTTCTTTTCTCGTACCTTGCTCTCACTAAAACATGTGTGTAGTTACCTGAACGACCTGGAGCGGGTGACTGCGAAGGACTATGTCCCCACCCAGCAGGATGTGCTGAGGGTGCGAGTGCCCACCACGGGGATCATAGAGTACCCCTTTGACCTGGAGAACGTCATCTTCAGGTACAGCAGAGGCGCCGGCGTATCCAGAGCACAGACCACTGCACAGCCAGGTCAGGGGGCTGCGGGTGCATTCTGTACAGTTTTAAGGAGTCAAAATTGCAGATGGAGGGCAGGGCTCTGCATTAAAACAAAACTTAATTGTCTACAACAAATATATTTTGGTTTCTTTAATCATTCGGATAGGTCCATGCAATTGCCGAGAGGAAGTCAGAGGTTCAATTAGCGCAGTGTTCGCATTAGCGATCCGCCCTGTTCACACCTCAAGTTTGTCTCACTATGAACTCCGGCTGAGATGAGCTTCTAAACTCAAGAAACACTGAGGCAACAACTGAGAAATGTTACTAAACTACCTACGACGTTCACGGTTTGATAACGGTGCAGTTCAGGTAGTGCAGCTTTAATATTGATTGTTTACATCTGTATCGTGATTGTATCGCTAACCACAGTTGGTACTTAAGGCCATACTGCCTTTGTACTGCATGATAGTGGTGGTCGGATGGGCCAATGGTGCAGTCAGTCTACCCCAGGGCAGCTGTGGCTACAACAGTAGCTTACCAAAACCATGTATGGAGTGAATGACTAATGCATCTTTGAGTGTCCAGAAAAGCGCTATATAAAACCGATTCATTATTTGCTATTATTTCTGGTTCAAAAGCGGCACAGAAAATGCTGAAACTTTGTACTTTTTCTTACCCGCCCTTCACCTCAGTTTTAAACTTTAATCCCTCTAGATTAATATGACATAATTGTGTTAGTTTCCCAGTCGTCCTGATGGGGCAGTGGTTTGTGCTCTGACTATACAAAGCGCCTTGCGCCAGGAGGATAAGAGGATCCTGCACTGAAGTGTGGAAGCGCTCACATAACTTGATAAAAAAGTAGTAAGTAGTGATGTCAAAGTCGAGACATCGCGCAAATACCATTCAAAGAATGAACCAGCTTCAACTGGACTTTGAAGGTTTTGCCGTGTCAGGCTGTAACGTCATACTGAACCTTTTTATCTACTGCTGCCTCCTGTTTCCACTCTTTGCGGTACTTTAGCCACCAGAGCCGTTTCTAGCCGCGTGGGAGGCCCTGGGCAAGATATGGGAGCCAAATCTTAAGTCATATTTGTCACTTTTTTTTAAATTGAGAATGTTTATCAACCTTGGTGGGCCTCTTAGAAAATGTGGGCCCTGTACATTTGCCCAGACTGCCCATAGCCAGTAACGGCTCTGCTAGTCACCACTGTTGTAGGCCTCTCTGCTGTTGGGTGCGATGTATTTTGTGGACGTTCGAAGCAGTAATGACTAACGCCCTTTGTCTCTTAAAGTGGCCTTTTCTGTGAAGCCTTTTTTTTTCCTCCAGCACCCGTCTCTTCCCGGAAACGTCCAAGGCCTTGTGGTAATTTTGCCTGTCACGCTTTATATAACTGTTTTCTTGTCTTTATCTCTCTCTCTCTATCTCTCTATCTCTCTATCTCTCTCTCTTTGACTGCTCTGTCTGTAGTTATCTTTCCGATCTGGAGCGAATTTCAGATCCCAACTATCTTCCTACGCAACAGGATGTGCTAAGAGTGCGCATCCCCACCACAGGAATCATAGAGTACCCCTTCGACTTGCAAAGCATCATTTTCAGGTAGAGCTGTCTCATCGGTCTGTAAGCCTTGAATCCCACTGTTCCCGACCCCTAACCTGACGAATGCGGCCCGATTGACTAACCTCTTGTGTCTAAAATGTACAAATGCCCAGTGAAGCCGGGACTCCGCCTCGTGCGTTTATGTGGGGTGGGTGTCTGTAAATGGGTCGCCTCCTCCTCTTTCCCCGCTCTATTCTGCCAGGAGAAACCAGGTCGTCCGTTCTGTGTGGAGCTGTGTTATTTTGGGCAGCAGGTCCTGCAGGGCCCATATTGGCCCCCCAAGTCTCTGCGGACCTCAGTGGACTGGGCCACCGCTAGGGGGCAGTATTGCACTTACCGAAACATAGTCCGATCTGTCCAGTTTGTCAGCTGCACCTGGATGTGAAAATGCACCAGAATGTTAAACAGTTTGGGGTTGAATAGTGCTATTTTTATAGATGTCTCACAAAGGCCAGCAATTTTAGTCTTCTTGTTTTAGGAGCAGAGTTTAATGAGTTGGATTTGACCGTGTCAAGGAGAATCGCCGGGTCTTCGGGGACAGTCTGTCAGCATCAGACGCTGTGGAATTAACATAAACGTTGTTAATTTTCCTTAAGCTACACTAGTCTGTCAGATTGGGAAGGGGTGTCACCGATGTATTCACAGGTTAAACAGGGGCCTTTGAGAACCGCTGTGTAGACACCACTTTGGTCAGGCTCAGGCGTCCTGCGATCTGCATGTAGGATATGCGAGGCCCTCTGAGAACCCCTCCTCCTCATGTCCCTTACTCTGTCCTTGTTCTCCTTTTCCCGTTGTTTCTTTTAACACCTTCATCTCCATCCTCCCGGTAATGTGCTCTCTCCAGGAAGCCCAGGCTAGATCTAATAATACAGGCCTCGGGCGTCTGACTGATCTAGATGTTAAGATGATTTTATTAATTGACGACAACTCATTACTTTTTTTTTTTTTTTGTTCTACAAGAAGAAATTTCAGACACATTGCATCATCAGACGGTAACTTAAAAATAGAAAAGTGGCAAATCTGGCAAGTAGTGAGATAAGAATTGGTTTGAAACACTGAATAAACACAGGAGTGATTTGTTTAGTTATTTGCTGTCTTTATTTGCATGCTGCTTCGGTGTCCCTTGCATGCGTTCGTTCACTTTTGAGCTTGCTTAGCTTAAGAGCACTGCTTTGTGTCTCATCTTATTGAATCCATCCAGTCTGAATCGATGTGATTGGACTCCTGACAGGTTGCCCCTGCTGCTTTGTAGGGTGGGGTAAATGCTGAGGAGAAAGATGCCTATGACTTAACCTTAAACACCTAAAAATCTCGATTGTAATTTTTTTAAATATATATTTAAGCTGGATGGATTCATGCCACATTAAATCCTACGCCTTGACATTTCATCTCTGAACGTTTGATGTGAACTGACCTCTTTGTTACACAGGATGGTGGACGTGGGGGGTCAGAGGTCGGAGAGGAGGAAGTGGATCCATTGCTTTGAGAATGTGACGTCCATCATGTTCCTGGTGGCTCTGAGCGAGTACGACCAGGTCCTGGTGGAGTCTGACAATGAGGTACGAGCGTTCGCTTCATTCCGGCTTCATAAACTGTATTTTCAAGGGGTTTGAACTCTCAAAAGGAGGAGGACAGGCTGAATATTCTCGATTACTCATGCCAGAACAATGTCATAACATGCCTGTGTCCTCACCAGAACCGCATGGAGGAGAGCAAAGCGCTGTTCAGGACCATCATCACCTACCCGTGGTTCCAGAACTCCTCTGTCATCCTCTTCCTCAACAAGAAGGACCTGCTGGAGGAGAAGATCACCTACTCACATTTAGTGGACTATTTTCCAGAATTTGACGGTAAGGTTGCATTTAGACGTGGTAATATTATTGAGAAATATGATCACACAAATTGGAGAACTAATCAACAAACGTGCAGAAAACCACCACCAAATACACTTGCTCATCCCAAATGTTTAACATTTGCTCACTCCACTCTGCAGAGGATATGCGAGTTTGAGTTTGTAGTGGGCCGATGTCCTTCTGTGTTAAAAAAAACTAGGGGCCTCCCAATCATGGTCCAAATGAGTCCTTTACCTTTCTCTAAATCCCAGTGATGCACATCATACATAACCAAACAGGTGGCTTAGGGGGCATTCTCTAGGAAATGTTATAGAGTACAGGTATTTGATGTCTGTGTAATAACTAGAGATGCACTGATCCAGCTTCTATGCAAGATCGTCGGCAAATCAAAATCCCATAGAAAAACCCCACATCGATCGGACTCTAATTGATACGATATTCCTATATATTTCCATGATTGAAACCTTTACCATAATAATAAATGTTTAACTAGACGCTATTTGAGAGTTGCGTCAAATGACATTACTCAAAATATTGGCCTATATATCGGTATTGGACCACCGATGTCTGATACCCACCGATACTAAAGGACTTACTTTGAAGTGGCTTGCTGTGAGTGAAAAAGTGAATGGTCTTCTTTGCAAACAAGATGTTACATATCAAGAGGTTTCCTATTAATAAACTGTAACTGAACAATAAACAAAGATCATATGACTTTCCCTACACCAAATATATTTGGCTAATTGAGCAACTTTTGTTAAATATGTTATATCAGTTATTCTTTTACATCATTTCATAAACTAAATTACACTGAGACCTTCGACAATGGTGAAAATGTTTTATTATTTTAGGCCTAGTTTCTATACCAGCCTTGATTAATTGATGCTAGCATTAGCGCACTGCTGCTAGCTGCAGTATTTTTACGTGGCAATCGAAAGCACGTTTGGGTAGAGTAAAATGAAGTGTACAAATCCCTAAGGTTAAGAGCTTCAAAGTGAGATACAGCATGTCCAAATTCACTGATGTTAAGTTGTGCTTTTAAAACGTTAAGAACCAAAACCGCTATCAGCTCAGTATCGGATATGCTGGATCGGCTCTGATATCTAGTGATCTAGCTCTTTACTGGGAGCCGAGTCTTTGGGATCAGTTCATTTCAAAGAGCCGTTCAAAAGACTGGCTCTCTTTTTAATGTCAAATTTTAATAATGCCAGCCAGATAACTCATAATACCTAAGACTTGGATCAATTAAAGGCACACTTCTTTGATTTAAATAATTGAAAATGACTTGTGTTGCCTGCTCCATTGTTGGGCTGATTCTTGTGGTCGTTCGGGGGAGTTCTGGGTACAATTGACTGAAAAAAAGATTGGGCTCTTTTCACAACTCCAAAGATCCAGTTCGAACCGTTCACCTCAACCTCTTAACCCCCACCTAAACCAAGCACAGCTTGGCTTTACCCAAATCTAAAAGCTTCTTGAACAAGTGTCAAAATAGCAATGAAAACATGGATGAAAATACAACCAAAAAGTGACAACAATATCAATGATGAAAACCAGACAAAAACACAGTGACAAGGCAATAAGAGTTTTATTTGGTCTTGCCTTTCAAATCAGGCGTTACTCTGGCCTATAGGCTGTGAGCTCCTGTATAGAAGCTTTTAGATTTGGGTAAAACTGAACTGGAGAAAATGCTCTCGGTTAAGTAAGAGGGTTTTAAAGAGCCGTTCAAAAGAGCCTGTCGCTCATGAACGTCACATCACTGCTGATATCCGATACCAGTATGGGATCGGTGCGTCCCTACTTATAATTCTATCAAAATCATCTTCTGCTAGAGGACCAGAATTTGCCTCTGACCCTGACGTTGCCTTACCCCTGCTGTAAATGCTGACCTGACGTTACTGCCCCTTCTGCCCCCAGGTCCCCAGCGAGACGCCCAGGCTGCGCGGGAGTTCATCCTCAAAATGTTTGTGGACTTAAACCCCGACAGCGACAAGATCATCTACTCTCACTTCACATGTGCCACGGACACTGAGAACATCCGCTTCGTGTTCGCGGCGGTCAAAGACACCATCCTACAGCTCAACCTCAAGGAGTACAACCTGGTGTAGGAGACCGTTTCCACACATCTCGCATCGCACAAGGCACTGGCTGTTTTTGGCACGTGCTCCCAACTGTCTGTGGCATCACCCCGTCCTCTCCACCTCCCCCCCTTCTACCACCACCACCACCACCACTCGCCGTTTCCCCCCTCCTTCCCCGCCCCACCTCCGTGTCTCTGGGGCAGCTCGTGTTGAGTCCACAGCGGGTCGGTGTGCCACGTTTTCCTGGCACACGGGCTCCCACGGTTTCCCGGTGCCCTTGGGTGTGTGTTTGTGGCAGCGCTCACTGTGACCAAAACACACGGCGACGACGAGATGGAAAGAATCAAGACCCGACATTAGTTGTTTTGTTTTTTGTTTTTTTGAAGAGAAGTACTTCGGACAGCAGCTAGAGGGCAGCGTCGCACTGCTCTGGAACCACTCGACAACACTGCTGCATTCGGTGCACTAACCAAGAGAGGACTTTCCCAACATGCGTGAATGTACCATCAGTGTCAAGCCATGCTACGGGGACTATATGGTTTTAATATTTCACTTCTTTACTCGTACAAATCAGAAACACAACAAGAAAAACCGAGTGAGATTTTTTAACCATTTTAATATTTGTTGCTTTGTATATTTAAAAGAAAATGCTAAATAGAGTTATTTATGAGAAGAAGAAAAAACAAAAACATTAGAGGCAACCAGACTTGACGAGCGTATCATCCTTGAGAGTGGAGATGTTTGGAGTTTTAAAAAAAAAAAAACAACAATCACATGCTTCCCCTCCACACGGTCTGAGTGTGTGCGCTTGTGTCCTGTGAGGCAGCTTCCACTTTAGTGCACGTCCAAGAGAAGCTCGCTAAAAGGAAGAGCTTCGGGCTCAATTCGTTCTGCCGTACCCAGTATTTGTCAGTCAATTTTTCTTTTTTTTCTTTTTTTGAGGGTCTGGGACTTTTTTTCCTTTTGCATAAAACCATTCAAAAAAGATTGACGGGGGAATTGCTCTGTTGCTTCACACGACTGGTTAAGATGCATGTCTGTCCAGCCCCGAGCCAAGCAGAGGTCAGATTATTGTAAATAATAGCATCGGTCAATAAGGAGCCTGGTCGGAGGGTTTCCACCATTTGGAAACAATGGACTATTGAACTTACTTTATTTAAAAAATATATATAATAATTTGAAATTCAGATTTGTGTTCTTTTTTTTTTTCCTGCTTATTTCAACATGGTTTTTATTTTATTTTTACCAAATGCAACTAAAATAGTTCTTAAGCTTGCTGCTGAAATCACACTTTCTGTACGGTGTGCTTTGCAAATCAGTGTCCCAAGAAAGGAAGAGAATGACATATCTAGGTTTGTCATAATTAGAGGCTAATTAAAACGCTAAGTCTCAATGGATCATCCCACTTAATCAGGCCTAAAGCTCGAGCATCACTACAGTATGTAATATAGAGTGGATTCAGAAAGTACCGACACCTCACCTTAAATATAGAGCGGTCTGCCTGAACTGATACAAACTCTGCACTGATTACCGTACAGTAATAGAAATCTAAAAGGTATTTTCTTTCTGACAGTATTCAGATTTTGCACAACAACTGTAAACCCATTCATTCAGAAAAAGGCTAGGTCTGTGGTTTATAGATGGGAGCAACACCTGGGTGGGAGAGAATAAAAGCTGTAGCTCTAATGACATTATAAAGCGACCAACAAAAAAGCTACACATGTAATGTTCACAGTGGGGTTCACTTGATCAGCTTAAAAGCATTAACCATCCTCTCTGTGAATTATCTGAGGCAGCAAATCTCTTTCACAAGTTATACTAATAAAGTCTTGTACAAATGAAAGTCCTTTGTGCATCCTTTTCATAGTCGACAAATCAATCAAACTCGCAAAACATATTTTCCGTCATGAATTTGAAGATCTCAGACGGTCGTTGCCCATTCATTTCAACGGACGAAGGCTTTTTTTCTTTTCATTCGTACCCAAAGGGGGCAGTAACCTTCTCGGTGACGTAGATGTTGCTCCTGTCCATAACCGATAATCCACCAAGGCATAACCTCACTCTCACTCAAAAAGAAAGTGTAGAATAATTTAATCTATTTTTTTATATTGGCGTCAGACTTCACCATAAAAGCTGAGTACTTCCTGGACCGACTGTACCGACGTCCCCCCCCCCCCCCCCCCCCCCCGGTTGGCGTTGATGCTGCAGCAGTTACTCGCCACTAACTGTGGTGGAACAGGGGCTGCACAGGTCTGTGGACACAAGCCTTCTTTTTATTTATCTTTTTAACTTATTATTATTATGGACCACAAGTTGGACTACTGTGTGCATACGGCGCCGGAGAGAGAAGCTCCCCGAGTCTCAAACTGCTGTATAAATGAATGTGTGCTATAGTAAGGACATATCTCTTGCTTGTTTTTTTGTTTTTCAACACCGTTTGGCACTGTATTCCATGGATAAGACACCACGTTTGTTTTGGGACACTAAGTATATATATAATTAAAGTATTACACCTTTTTTTTTTACATATTTGACCATAAATGCTCTGTGTAATTTGAATTTAACATTGTAATAATTTAGTTTTTTCTTTAGATTTTGAGCCGGTTAAGGAAGTGCCAGTGATGTGCGGGGAGTATTTTTGGGAGCAGAAGTATTTGTCATCCTCATTTAAAGGGCTACGAGAGAGAGCATCGTTTGACAGACAGAGGTTTACTCGATGGTTACCCAGTGTCCGAGCTTGGCCGGATCACTGCTGTAGCCTGTAATGACTGTGGTGCATGGCCAAATGTGAGGTACAGTGCAATGGTCCCAGGAGTCACCAAACCTACACAGCTGCTTCTGGTCTGGGGGGAAAATCTTGTGTATGTAATATATCCACATATAATTGGAGCCTTATGTTGGATAAAAATGGCCAAAATTGCTAATATTTTTGGCAGCAGAATCTAAATAATGGGCTGAGCCAGGATTACATTTACAGGTTTCTGTTACAAATTGAAGTTACAAGAAACTGTTTTAGTGCAATAATTAAACATTTTACTGTGAAAATTAGATTAGCCAAATAGTGTTTCCTACTAAAGGTTGATACTGTATTTTAAGAAAAATAGATCTCCCCTTAAAAGCATCTGTGACTAAAATACCCCTTAATGAAATGGTGCCGTTTTAAAGTGGACATATACATAAATGTGGCTTATAAACCTACTTTTGGGCACCTTGATATCTTTTATGTTTTCTCATCTAAATTAAAGTGCTGGTCTGTAAGTTTGCAAAGTGAGGAGAGATAGAGTAAAATTTGAAAGTAACCAATCAAATGTCCACCCTCTTGTACCAAAAAGCTAGCCTGGTTAACGCCAGAGCGCTGTGTGCGCTCGCATCATTTTGAACTGCACAGCAGGGACGGCAAGACGATGACACGCTATTCAACATACGGAAGCTTGTAGTTTGTTTAGGGATAAAAAAAATGAAAAAAAGTTTATTTACAGATCCAACATCACAGCAGCAGACGCGACGCCATCTTTTGATCAAGCTTTAGACCGTGTTCTAAATAGTTTAGCTCGAAGGTTTACAGCGGGTACCTCATACGTCATCTGATACGATGATACGATTGGCTATGGCTACGTGCAGACTCATTCTGCCCAATAAACGGCTATGGACAATCTTAAACAACACCTCTCCTACGAGAACATTTATTGGTGGTCCCCAGACTAAATATCACTTGTGATTTTAGTCACAAAAAAACACTCCTAGTTTGGAAATTTAGGAGAGCAGGAACATAATTTTCTAAATCAAACTCCCTCCCCTCCTAAACGGACCTGACAGGCCAGTTCACAGGGAACGCTTGTCTCATTGGTCAAAGCGGGTTTCTGATTCTCTGAAATCAGCAAAGGGATTGACTTTAGAAAATATAATATTATTTCATATTACTTATGTTACCTTTAAAATTTCAGACCCGGGTGGTCGATTTTACAGAATCTATTACATTTGCAAAACATTTAAACTTACAGACTATCACTTTAATGTGTGGTTTTGTGAGAAGATGCTGGATGAGTAAGGACTGCTTTCTTGAGCATCTCCTGTGTTGCTTGGAGTGCCTTTTCCGCTGTCAGCAGAAGAATCAACCATGGTCAAGATGCAAACCACCATTTTTAGCTAACGTCATGCTTACAAATTGAGGGTGCTGTGAAAATGTAGAATGGCTCAGAACGGGCCCGGTGATTGTTTATGGTCCTCAAAACTGCATGAATGAAGCAAAAATACTTCTTCCGACATGTTTTTGATGAGGGAACTTTGTATCATTAAAAGCTCCAAAATTGTCCATGATATGTTCCCTGTCTGTCTGTTGAACAGCTCCCGAACAACTCCATGCTCTTGAAGTAGCTTTTGGGTCTAAAAAGGTTGGTGACCTCAAAGCATTTGTCTGGAAAAGGGACAGGTCGTGATGAGAGGCTAGCCTGAGCACATACTGTTGTTTCACTTAGCCTCCCATTGGTCATTCCAGTCAGCAATGGGGGCAGGTTGTGACAGAAAGGGTAAAAAAAAAAAAAAAATGCATAAATGATAAGTTATATATTTGGTATAGCAAGGTTTGAGTCCATATTAGTGAAACCTTCAGTGAGGCGAGGGTATTTCAGTTGGATTGCTATACCACAAAACTCTATTTGGTCCTTTTTTTTTTTTTTACCTACAAAAGTGACCTATGCTTGTGTGCAATGATGGCATAACTTTCATTTTAGATGCCCATCCAGACAAATGCTTTATCTTTAGTTGCAAGTTTTGACTGCTCTGTTGCCATGCACCAGGTCTGTCTGTCATGATGCCTATATAAGTCAAGGATTTTGTGGTAGTTAAAAAGATTATGTATGAAGTGCACAGCTTACTTTGGAAATATGGCACTGGACACTTGCTCACAGGCAAGTTAGTTCAAGTACACACAGTGTCTTGACTTGAAATGGTTGAAAATATTATACGTCCATGGAACACCCGTTGGGTTGCTTTCACGATCACTATAGAATTTGACGTCATGATTTCATAAGGAGGGCAAAGGCCTACAGATGGGTTTCAGTGTGGGTGAGCGCCTTTTTCTCCATACTAATCTTGAGGCATAAAGTTCAAGAAATAGATGCGCTATTAGCTGAAATCAGTAGTGTCAGGTTTAAATAATTATATGTTCTGCCGTAAAATTAGTGTGGCAAGATTGTGCAACTAATTACTAACAACAAAATTATAGGGAAAAAATGTGTACTGTTTCACTCTTTCAAATGTGCTACACAAGAGCATTCTGGGTAAAGGCAAGGCAAGTTTATTTGTAGAGCACAATTCATACACAAGGCAATTCAAAGTGCTTTCACAGTTGCATAAAATTACAAGAAAACCAATCAATAAAACAACATAAAAATTTATCAATTACAGTAAAAGGCACGAGTGCAGATAAAATACTTTAAGTTTTCATATGCACAGGTAAAAAGAGCTAAAGGGGTACATGCCATTAAAATAAACCGATGGAGATTGCAAGTAATGTTGCTTCGCGACGTGATACTAACTTCCTAGGGTAATAATTGTTTACTGTCCGTTTTATTCCTATGGGAGTTAGCTGTGTCTTTTTTAAATAAATTAATATTTAAACAGTTTATTGCACTTACAGCTGCTGGATAATTACTTCCATCATTTAAAAACTTTGTACACTACCGCTCAAAAGTCCTAAAATGTCCTTATTTTTTAAAGAAAAGCAGATTTTTCTTATGGGGATAACATTAAATTGATCAGAAAAACAGTCTAGACATTGTTAATGTTGTGAATATCTATTCTAGCTGGAAATGGGTGATTTTTAATTGAATACCTACATAGGTGTGCAGAGGCTCCAGTGTTCTAATGGTACATTGTGTTAGCTAATCGTGTTCGCTAATCGTAAACCCTCGTGCTATTATGCTAGCACTGCTGAAAACGGTTGTGCTGGTTAGAGAAACTATAGAACTGGGCTGGGTGACCCCAAACTTTTGACCGGTAGTGTAAATGCTTAGCTTTAAGACACATCTGTGTTTATAACTACGTGTGTTAGCCTTGAAGCCAAAGGCTAACGTTAATTTGACACTAACAAATGGTAAAATAGCACCACTATCTGAAAGCATTTTTTATGAAACACACTCTACATTTATTTAAGTTTTATTCTGTTTATTTTTTTTAAATTGTATTTTATATTAAATTCACATTTAAACATTGACAGGAAGTAGTTTTTACCTTAAACTGGCCAACAGGAAGTTAGCCAAAATCATTCCCTGAACAAAGCCTATAATGGCCGCCCACCTGCTTATCTCAAATTTTGACGCCAAGTTCTAAGAGCGTGAACCCAACCCGTCGCTTTTGAAGTATTGCCTTGAAGAATGAAGGAATTCCTATGAACTTGCCATTGTTGGAAGACGTATCATTCAGTCCCCTGCCATTTGACCAGAAGCATTAATAGGACCACTTTATTTTCCGTTGAGTTGTTGTATTTTCAATGTAAAAAGCAATGTAAAATATGTAATATACTGAGTGTGTGCCAACCCCACTCTTTAGAGCCAGGCTCACTGTAAGTGCCAATGCCGTGGTCATCATTCGGACCATCCCGGACTGGTCCCTTTTGAAGGAAAACACACTAGGCTAGGAGAACTCACAGCGACTTTACTATCTGTGTTTAAGGTTTAAAAAAAATAATCTGTTTTTTAAGAGACTGTAACAATATTTGCATGTGCTGTTTTATTTTGTGTTGAAAGTGAGGGCTTGGGTTTTTTTTTTCCTCTTTTTTAATTTTTTTTTTTCTTTTCAATGAAGCAGACCCTTTATAGAAGGGCTCATCTGGTTTTCAAGGATTTCCATGAATCTTGCCATATTTTTTCAATGGTGTTTCGGTATTCGTTTGAACCACTGTTGCCTGATCCTCATTCAGACATGATTACGATTCATTGCCGCCTTTGAGAGATACGTAATGACAAGCTATTTGTTTAAATTAAAATAAATTGTTCCTATACTTGCTTCATGCGTGTCGAGTGACATTTATGTGGCACAGCGGGGGGTCGTGAACCCTAAGGGGGTTGTCCAGGAAAATGGAATGAAGTCAATAAATTGTTTGCTTTATTTAATTAAAATTTCCCCTTAAGCTACATGTACGTGCTGATGCTTGCTTTACAATAAGAAATGTCATTTTGAACAGAACTATAGCCTCATAACCTGCAGAAGTACGAACACAATTTGATACACCACTGGTCCATTACTTTCAGGTTACACCATCTGTCCCGACCCGGGGGAGGACAGAACACCCCGTGTTCATACATGTAGACATGATCCATACAAATAACTAATACTGACTGTGTATCATAACGAGATGTGGTGATTAAATTCATACTTTGACCAACTTTGTTGATCCACAAGAAAAAGGTGTTTCTCTGTCTGCAATAGGAATTAAAACACATATAACAAACCAAGTAAACCACTATAGAATAATAATAAAATGGGTTAAACAACTTACATCCTGGTCATATCTAGCCAGCTGTTTTTAATTAAATATACAGACATGTACATGTTAAAAAGTGCATCATAATTCAAAGACGAGTACAAATAAAGTTGACTACAAACACAATAGAAGCCAGGAAAACTGAAAAAGATTAAGGAAATATAACAAAAATATAATAATAGCCTTTAAAAGTTGTACAATAATAAAAAATACAAAAAATAGATACTGTAAAATTAAATGTGAAATTTGTACAGAATACATAGAAGAGAGTTGTCACACTATGTGGCTTTATTGTATATGCACGCAGTGTTGTTTGTTTTTTCACATCACATTTGCACCACAGCATAGTCACAAATATCAGCTTCCTCTGAAGCCAGTGACCTCTCTGTATAAGCAGGCAACACAAATATTGGAAAAGAAACCTATGAGATGGCACCGTTTTGAAGCACAAGCATTTTACCTTTAAAAATGTTAAGTTTAGTATTTTGAAATGGAGTTTTAAATGTTTGAACAACTGTGTGTCAACGCGGTTCTCTGGCCTCATGGAGGGGCGCCAGAGTTCTCTCAGACCCTCCACCAGAGCCTCTGTTAGCAGGGACTGTGTGCACCTAAAGTTCAAAAGATCTTTTGGACAGTTAAGTCCATCTTCTTCAAGGGGCTCATTTGCAAGAAAGATCTGTTTGAACCGTTTTACAAATTCATTAAAACATACAGTATAGACAATAACAACATATACATTCATTCAATTCAAACAGTTACAACATTAACACACTTAAAACAAGAGTATTCACAAGGTGGATACTCCTTCACAAGGGATTTAAACTGTGTAAGATCCATAGAACTGTTCACATGTAAAGTCTTCTGTGCCTCAATCCAAACATATGGTGCAAAGGCCTTTTTTGGTTTTGTTTATTTGGTCGGGACGGTGCATGTTAATGAACACATGGGTCATTCATCCATGAGGCCTAAATATCTGACAGACACCGACATGACGGAGAACTGCAGCTTTTTGGATCACCTTCTGCCTGAAGATCTTATTCTTGCGGGCTGTGGCTTGATCGTTCAGAACATCAGTCTGCACTGCGCTAATGAATTCAACTAAACCGTTTCAACACGTCGTACTCCATTCAAATGACGCATGAATCGTACGTAATTTGTTTATTAACTAGTTGTATCTAAAACTAGACTTCAAAGAACACCAATTCGGCCCAAAAACTTTCGGTGATTTTGCAGAATATTGCGGCTTCTTGCGATACGGATATTGCATCACCCCATATATATCGCGATACAATCTTTGTGATATATCCTAACTTTTAATGTACCACCGAAACATGAACCATTCCATTCAAATCTAAATGAAAACACCCTTATATAGAATGAAGTACGTTGTACAGGGGAGTTCAGTCAATATGTAGTTATAGAGCAGATTTAGCCAACCAAATGTAGCATAAATACTGGTTAGGGCCACTCAAGGAATTGTGTGTTTAGTCTCAGGCCCTGCTTCATTAGGACTATGACCCATACATACTTTGAGACAAGCTTATGGAAATTGGAACACAATATATGCAACTGTGTTAGAGAATAAAATGACATTTGCCATTTATCATATTGTGTAATGGTTCCATGTCTGTAATCACTATAACCTTGGATTACTTTTTTTTCTAATTTATTAAATTATTATTAAAATCTCGCAATAATATATCGTCAAATACCGAAATAAATGTCATACAGCCCTATTACTTCTATCCCTCTTCAGGTGGAAGCGTGGCCAGACTCATGACCGGTTCAGGACTCCGGCTCCCGCACTGATGGCAAAAAACTTCCGCATAAGACATCCAGACTCCAGCCGCTTTTTCATCAACACACTCCAAGGACAGGTTACAAATTACCATAGAAAATTCAAGTGGACACATTGAATTTTTGTTTTGCTATTTCCTGCATTATTCCTTTCGTAGTCGCACAGTAGCTTGGTGGGTATGAGTATAACCTCACACCGCTGCCCTGGGCGGGCTGACAGAGGCGACTGTTGGTTGCTTTTCATAGCCACAGTAAGGGGTGCTGTGACTTGATATTCTAATTGATCATCAAGTTTAGCATCCTGATTCTCCTGCTGTGATTGAAACGAGGCGAGGTTTTGTCTTTTGGGGGGTCTGACCAGTTTGCCTGGAGGTGATTAGATTCCCCAACCTTTTCTGCTCTGGGGCACCTGACATAATTTGTTTTGTTATAACCCTAATGTATTATGTGATAATGCGTCTCAGGAACATTGATAGGATGATGCAGCTTATGTTGGCCACAATAACCTTTGAAAAATGTCCTCCTTATTTAATAATCAATATAAACAGGTCAAGGGTCAGATTCTATTCTTTTTGGCTCAAAAAAAGTCGCAAAAGAGCACCAGAGGCTACTCGGCAGATCTCCTCCACCGACGTGCCTTGGTACAGCACCACGGAAGCCGCCACTCCACGTGTGGAATGAGCCCTGACAACCACCGGCGGTGGTGGTCAGGGTGGTAAGCCATGCAAATAGCGAGGCAGACCCAGTGGGCCAAACGCTCGGGGGACAAGGGGGCACCCAGATTCTTGGCTCCAAATCCAACAAACAATTGATCTGAACGTCTGAAGCCAGACGTCCAATCCAAATAACAGCGCACAGCACTCACCAGGAAAAGGCTGTGACGACGCTCATCCTCCACAAAAACGTGCGGAGGAGGGAAGAAGGGTCTCACTCTGATCACCCTGGACCTGAAGGAGGACGTGATGACCTTGGGCAGGGAGAGACAAGCAGGACGGATGCACAGAAAGTGCGCACAGATCGCCCGCCTCTTAGCCGAGGCCAGAGCCAAGAGCAATGCCGTCTTGTAGGACAAACAGGCAATGTCTGCCCTGCCAAGGGGTTCAAAAGGGGGCCCAGATAGGCCCTTGAGAACCACCTGAAGATCCCACGACGGGGCGGTTTTCGACGCAACGGTGGCCTGAGCCGGCGCGCTCCCCGCAAGAATCGCTTCACCAGGGGGTGACTACAGGCTGTAAAACTACCAAAGCCCATGTGAGCTGTGGTGATGGCCGCCGCAAACACCCCCAGAGTTGTAGCCGCCCTGCCCCTGTCCAGTAGGTCCTGGAGGAAACTCAACACATCCTCAATGGAGCAAGATGTGGGGTCCAAAGTCCTAACAGAGCACCATTCGGCAAAAAGCCGCCCTCGGACCTCGTAGGCCCTGGTTGTGGATGCGGCTCGACCCCCTTGGATTGTAGCCCCCACTGAGGGGGAAAGGCCTTGTTAATTAATTCTGTATTTGATGTTAACATGAAGTATTACATTAAGTTTGACTGTTAAATCTGTCACCTAGGGGATTGGTCTGTTTAGATAAACGCAGAAAAGAATTTGACCACTCAAGCTTGAAAAGCCAGGTGTCCATGGGTAAACGATTACAGGGGAAGAGCGGTCACACGCTCTTTGTGACCCCCCCTTTCAGAAATCTAGTGGGTAATTCCAGGTAACTCCAGGCCCAACCACTGGTTTGGGTGTAACAGACAGGTCAAGGAAGACACAAAAATGATCAGATAAAGCAACATCAACAACATTCACATTTGATATATTAACACCTTTTGTAATGACTAGATCTAGAGTGTGGCCTTTGTTGTGAGTCGCTTCACTCACATGCTGAGTTAAAACTAACATTTCAAGGACAGCACTAAGTTCTTTTGCATGCCTGTCATTTGTCACATCCACATGCACATTAAAATCACCTGAAATGACTAAACAATCAAAATCAGTGCATATAAATGAAAGTAATTCAATAAAATCTTCAATAAAACAATTCTGTGGTGGTTTGTAAATAGTCATATAAAGTATGGAAGATTGTTTTATCTCCATCGCCATGTTTCAGTTAAAAACATAAAATCTAGATTATAAGCGGAATTAAAACTATTTATTAAAAAGGACATGTTTTTAATGATCTGACATTGAGTACAGCTTGTTTGAGAATTATCTGTGTTTGAGTGGATGGAATTTTTTTGCAAGGGATATGGATTAGAGTTCTTTGATTGGACGGTCTGACTGTCCCTCTCTTATCTAATCTATGTTGTTTGACAGTATTAATTGTTTCAGAAGAACACACTCCCTCTATGAACCTCTTGTTGGTTTTGAGTTGCTTTTGAGTAGTTTTGAGTAGCCGAACGGAAGACGGCAATACTCGAAGCACCTCCCCCGTACTGCAAACCGGAGGAATATCCTGTGCTCCGGGACAATGGGAATGTGGAAATATGCATCCATAAGGTCCACACACGTCATCCAATTCCCGGGCCTGACACACTGCAGCAGCTGCTTGACTGTGAGCATGTGAAACGGCCGTTTGGCGCCATTGTCCTTGATCAGGCCTGTCTCCTATTATCATGGAAGCACAGAATTTGTTGAGCGCTCTTATATTGAAAGCATGATCGTCTTTTTCCCACCCATTCCAGTAACCCATCACAGGGAATAATTTTTATTTTTATTTTTAAATGAAAAAAAAAATTAAAACACAGAGCAAAAAGGTAAAAGACAAAAAAAAAATAAAAAAAAAATGTCATCAAAGAAAATAACCCCAAAACTACATAAAAAGTAAACTTAAAAGCGTTAAAAGTTTGCTGACATCTTTACAAAAATAAGGACCCGAATTACCGACATCACGCAAGTTTTACCCCAATAAGTCCCATTTTGATTTCACCAGGTCCAAGTGGCACCTGTTTTCTAGTGCATGCAACCAGTGTTTTTTGCATTATAAAATAATAATATTTTCATTCTTTGTCTAATTCAGTTTAGAAGATCAGCTTTGGACTGCCAATTTAAAAATAAAAAATAAAAAAATGGTTTAACCCTCTAATCATGTTGAATTTAGGCATCTGTCAATCAGATTATGAAACAGATTTCTGTTGGAATCAAATTGTAACCCTTCACACCTTTTTCGTTAGGGTTTCTTTCTTTCTTTTTTTGTTTTTCCATGCAAACCTCAAAAGGCGCCAAAACACAAGATTTTAACTAGCCCTTTTTTTGTTCTTGTGGTAAAAATCGTGATCAGATGTATACAACTACAATGATTATACACAGTAATGACAGTAGGCGATTAGTTAGGATGTAAAATTAACTATAATAAATGAAAAATACAACTTATTCTTTCTTCTTTCTCTTGTCAAAAAAATTGACAGGAGGGGCTTAGCCCACCTAGCCCACTGATACCAGCCGTCCCCCAGAGGCCTGGCAATGCTTGCAGATGGCATTTGTTTAGCCGTCTCTTCATCCACCCAGCTGTTCAGAAGGTAGAATCTCCTCATCGAAAATAGGTGCGATATTAATGTAGATGTTCTTGTCTCTAGCAAACGCAGAACCACACAAAAACCACCGGGTTTCTGTAGTTCCTCATTGTGTCCTTCTTTCATAAAATGTGGGTTTATTTTCTGGCCAATTTATCAAATATTTGTCTAGCATGTTAAAATGAAGCAATGCAATATATAATGTTAATGTTTAATGCTGTAGAGCAGGGGTTCCCAAACTGTGGTACGCGTACCCCCGGGGGTACGCAAAGACAAACCGCCGCACGGGAAACGCGCGCATACAGGCGAAATATATCTTATAATTCAAACGTGGATGAGCTTGTTCAGGACCTAAATGCGTATCTCCAGAACCGAACCTCAAGACCCGCTTTGGACCCGAGGCTGCTTCAGCCCTCGCTACAACAGCAGCGCCTTTAAGAGCGCCTTTCGATCAGCAATTTCTGTAATATCTGTCCTAAAGACAGAGGAGCCTGCGCCGTCAGACCATCACCATCAGGTGACTTCGATTTGCAACAGGTGTTTTCCTGTCATTCTGATCCGAGGAGCGAGGGGAGCTGGAGAAGCGTGTGTGGCTGTTCCTCCTCGGTCGCTAAACGCGTGGATGTGTGTCTGACAAATACATTTAAGTTTACGATCTAATGTGTGGTGGCACGTGCATAGATGGTTATGTCCTGCGTATTATCTTCGCTTTAACAAAAGCTTAAACCAGCACATTAAGTCTGTACCGGCGGTTTGACAGTACGACTGAGGGAGACGCAGAGGGGGCGGGGCCAGAGCGCAGAGTGTGATGTTCAGAATGAGGGACAAAAGAGTCCTGGTCCACTGGGACAACGCTAAACACTCTTTATACATTCACACTAACACCCTGTTTTCAAAATAATAAAAAAACTGGCATTTTCATTTCATGTTTTTGTATTTACAAATTCTTAAAAACCTTAATTACCCAAGACGAGCAACAAAAATATTGACCTTGAGTTCACTGTAATAATGGAGGAAATAAACATAATATTATATGCAATATTCTCAGTGTTTTCAATCGTGTCAAAGTAGGGGGTACGCGACTCGTCATCCAAAGCTTCAGGGGGTACACGGCTCCAAAAGGTTTGGGAACCACTGCTTTAGAGGATTAATTTATAACATTTCAAGTAAGTCTGCTAAATATCTAATGTCTGTGAGTTACCACAAAACTGATTCCTATCTTCCATCATTCTTTGAAAAACCCGGCTACATCTGTAGGACACAGAGAAGGCAAAGATCTCACGGTCATGTTGTGCTTTGTGATGCTGACAGGAACACGTGGGATTAGGTGCTACTTGTAAGAAACGTAATCCTGGCTAATCTGGATTCAGTTTCACTCCGTGCTCAGTGTGGAGCGTGCCTGACCGTCCTGACAGAGAGAATGAAGGTGCCACGGAAGCTTCTCCAGTGAACCATGCTGTGGGTGCTGGCCCTCCTGCAGTGGTCCGTGCAGAGCGTCCAGGGCCAGGCCTGTCCCATCCTCTGCACCTGCACGTCTCCACAGGCGACGCAGAATTCCAGGTACAGTCCATGTCCCCGATGCACCTGACAGCTGTTTTCTGTGTCTCTGGGTGGACATTTTGTCATTGTAATTTCATTGTTAGACTTTAAGGGGAGATAGTTCTGGTAAATTATTTCAATTTTCAGATTTTGGGCGCAGTTTGCTCTCTGAACTTATATACTTTCAACTGGAAATAAAAATATATTGCTTAATGTTCACAGTAAGGTGTTTAATATTTGCACTGATTCAAGGTCTCTCCATGGAATTACATGGGAAATTGTAAACTCAAAGGCCATTTCTCAAAATGCATTTTTTCCACTTCAGAAGATTCTCCCTAACACTAAAACGCAATATTTTGAAGGTGCGTGAAGGTTTGAGTTTTGAACCCCCAAAAAGACCAAATTTGAATTTTAACAGTTTTTTTCTTTCACTCATAACTAGCTTTTTCATAAACTAAACAAGATATCCAAAATCCCATCAATCCATCCATCCATTTTCTTCCACTTGTCCGTTGCCGGGTCGTGGAAATCACGTAGCACCAGCTCCTATGTCTCCTCCTGCAGGTGGTGGGTCCATCGAAGGATCCAAAATCCCATCAGAACAAAATAAAAGCATCAAAACCTTGCTCTATCCATTATCTGTATTTGGACGTTCTTTTTGTAAAACCTTTCTGCATTCTTTGGCAGAACCCTCACAGCCTTGTCTCCAACAGGTTCGTCCTGTGCAGTGACCCCGGGATTGTCACGGTGCCCACCAATGTCCCTGTCAACACCGTCAAACTGCGGCTGGAGAAGACCCAGATCGCCAGGCTCCCCCGGGCAGCATTCTTCAACCTGTCGGAGCTGCGTTTCCTGTGGCTGACCTACTCCTCCCTGAGGTCCGTGCACCCCAGCAGCTTCGTGAACCTCAAGGCCCTGAGGGAGCTCCGTCTGGATGGGAATCAGCTGACCGCCTTCCCGTGGGAGGGGCTTCGAGACATGCCCCGCCTGCAGATCCTCGACCTCCACAACAATCGACTGTCCAGCCTCCCCGTGCACGCTGCGCTCTTCCTCTCCAACATCACCTTCCTGGACCTCTCTAGTAACAGGTAGCACATCGTTTGGACAGGTTTGCGAGTGTGACGTTAGCTGCTATTGAAACGCTTCTTTTCTTCACGACAAATGGACATTGTTCGTCCAAATATCTCATGGCCCGCAGACTTTATTTTCCCATTTGACCCGTATACTGTAGATTCAATGGGACAAAGGGAGGCGTGGCTCCCCCCATCCCGTTCAAAGTAGGCCATAAGAAGCACATTCATGTCAGCTGTTTTAGTCTAGAAATTTAGTCTGTAAGCTCAGATGTTTAACATACTTGATCGATTGCGTATAATTGACTGCCTGGGCCTGTAAATTGATGTAATGTAAGTAATATTAATAATAATATTTTTCTAAAGTCCTTCCCTTTGCAGCATCTAATCAGAATCTCCGGTGCCATCTTTAAGTGATAAGCTGTAAGAAGGCAAAAATGGAGGAAGTAAAGAATCTATCCCTATGATTAATTATTATTATTATTATTATCTATCCCTCTATTTCACATCTTAGCAAGGAACGTCCTGTGCCGACCGGGCTCCACCCCCACTTCCTATTAGACTTCAAGCAGCTAATGGCAATGCAACATCCTTTGATTCTACAGTTTGTGGTAATAGCACAGGAAATACCCAGGCTAAGTACGAAAAGTCTGTGAAATGTGACAAATATAAGAAACCATATGATAATACAAATATTTGACACACAGACCTGTATAGGGGTCCACTATTACGGTTTGTACCCTGGCCCCAGAATTTTCCTGCTGACATAGTTCAAGTTTTAATAAGGTATTTCTAAAGTGCCTGTTTTGTCATTTATTGTTCGTTTATTACCCATACCATCTCGCCTTGACCTTAAGATGTTGAGAGGGGCATTCACTGCTGCTATGGGATGGATGTGTTTTTCAGGTTGACCCTGTTACCTGCTGAGCTGCTTGACCTGTGGTTCCCTCTGCCTGGACAGGAGCGGGCCCCAGTGCAGAGAAGAGTCTTAGGTACAACCACACTTCACAGTATTACATTTATTTTTCAAATGTACTAGAGTCATACAGCCTTGGATATACAGTAGCTGTTGCAGTAGTTGCAGTAGTACTTAACAACTTTCTCCAACTAAACTCAGACAAAACTGAGATCATTGTTTTTGGCCCACAGACACAAAGACAAAGTGTTATCAGTCACCTTGAGTCTCTCTCTCTAAAACCAAAAAATCAGGTTAGAAATCTAGGGGTAATCATGGACTCAGACCTGAACTTAAACAGCCACATTAAAGCAATAACATCATCAGCTTTTTACCATCTGAAAAACATTGCTAAGATCAGAGGAATAGTGTCAAAACCAGACTTGGAGACACTCATCCATGCATTTGTCTCCAGCAGGTTAGACTACTGTAACGGCCTGCTCACTGGCCTTTCCAAACGAGCTGTTAGAGCTGCAGTACATCCAGAACGCTGCTGCTCGAGTCCTGACAAGAACCAGGAAATATGACCATATTAGTCCAGTGCTCCGGTCTCTGCACTGGCTTCCTGTCACTCAGAGAATAGAATTTAAAACAGCTCTGCTTGTGTACAAGTCTTTTCATGGTTTAGCACCAAAGTCCATCTCTGACATGTTAGAGCCGTATGAACCATCTCGGGCCCTGAGAACTTCAGGGAGGGGTCTCCTGGTGGTTCCCAGAGTCAATAATAAACACGGTGAGGCTGCGTTTCAGTTTCATGCAGCAAAAATCTGGAACAGTCTTCATGAGGATGTGAGACAGGCCTCAACTCTGACAATGTTCAAATCCAGGCTGAAAACAGCTCTTTTTACCCGAGCATATGAAAACTGAAAGTATTTTATCTGCACTCTTGCCTTTTACTGTCATTGATACATTTTTATGTTGGATGTTTTAATGATTGATTTGATCTGTTTTCTTGTAATTTTATGCAACTGTGAAGCACTTTGAATTGCCTTGTGTATGAATTGTGCTCTACAAATAAACTTGCCTTGCCTTGCCTTGCCTTGTGTGGTAGTAGTAGATTAACCTTTGAGGTCACATTAAACATTGCTGTCTGTCCCACACAGGTCTCCATGACAACCCGTGGCTGTGTGACTGTCAGATCTCCATGGTAGCCTCCCTGTCGGTGTCTTTGAGCAACGCGGTGGTTCTGGTGGACCCGGTGTTGATGTGCAGCCGCTCAGTGGGGCAGGCGGGGGCTCTTCTAATGCCTGTCCAGTGGTCCCGCTGTATGAGGCCCTCTGTCCAGCCTGAGGCCACCCGGGTCGTCTCCCTCCTGGGCACCAATGTCATCCTGCGCTGTGAGGCCACGGGGTACCCCACTCCCACTCTGAGCTGGGTCAAGGCGGCCTCGTACACAGGTGGAAGTCCGGCAACTGTGTGCTTGGGCGACTGAGGGGGATAAACGTTTGACTGATTCTTTCTTCTTTGTTTAGATTGCTGCCAAAAAGAGATTTCCTGGGATTATGAACAGCTGCCAAAGAACGTGCAAAGCTGTAAGTAGTAGTAGTAGTAGTAGTAGTAGTAGTAGTAGTAGTAGTAGTAGTAGTAGTAGTAGTAGTCCACCTCCACTTGTTGGACGACGTGTTAGTCCTCCCAAGAGTTTGCGGATTATGACTAACAATACAACAAAAGTTGTAAGAACTAGCAACTTTTATAAGTTTTATTTGTGTATATATAGTGCACATTTTGTCATGTTAACAACCCTAAAGATTTAATTTGGAATTTTTTACAGAAAGTTCAAACACAAGTAACAGACAACTGTGAAGTGAAAGCAAAATGATACTTGAGTCTGTTATTTTTCAAAAAATAGAAAAGTGAAAAGTGGGGCGTGCATAAGTATTCATACAGCATTTTCTGAGTGCATTAAATTGCCTTTATAACATTCCTAATGACTGCAGAATTTTCACACCTTGCCCTAACCATTAAATAGAGGCCACCTGTGCGTATTCTACTCTCAGTATAATTCCAGCTGTTCTGTGAGGGCCTCAGAGCTATGGTCGGAGTGTATTGGTCACTAAACAACATCATGAAGGCCAAGGAGCTCACCAGAGAGGTCAGGGATAAAGTTGTGGAGAAGTTTAAAGCAGCGTTAAGTTATACAAAGATTTCCCAAGATTTGAACATCTCACGGAGCACTGTTCAATCCATCATTCGGAAATGGAAAGAGTATTGCACCACTGCGAACTTACCAAGACACGGCCGTCCACCTAAACTAACAGACCGAACAAGGAGAGCACTGGTCAGAAATGCAACCAAGTGCCCCAAGATAACTCTGGAGGAGCTGCGACGTACTGCCGCTGAGCTGGGGGAATCTGTACATGGGACAACTATAAGTCGTACTCTACACAAATCTGGCCTTCATGGACGAGTGGCAAGAAGAAAGCCATTATTGAAAGGAGGCCATAAGAAATCCTGTTTGAAGTTGGCTAGAAGTCAGATGGAGGACACAGCTACCATGTGGAAGAAGGTGCTTTGCTCAGATAGTTGGGAAGATGGATGGAGCCAAATACAGGGACATTTTGGAGGAAAACCTGCTGGAGTCAGCAAGAGAATTGAGGCTGGGGTGGAGATTCACCTTCCAGCAGGACAATGACCCTAAACACAAAGCTAAATCTACAATGGAATGGTTTAAAAACAAACATATTAATGTGTTAGAATGGCCCAGTCAGTCCTGACCTAAATCCTGTTGAAAATCTGTGGAAAGACCTGAAAACTGCTGTTCACAAACACTCTCCTTCTAATTTGACAGAGCTTGAGTTGTTTTGTAAAGAGGAATGGGCTAAAATGTCAGTCTCTAGATGTGCAAATCTTGTACAGTCAAACCCCAGAAGACTTGCTGCTGTTATTGCAGCAAAAGGGGGTTCCACAAAGTATTGTGTCATGCTGTATGAATACTTACGCACGCCTGACTTTTCGGTTTTCTATTTTTTGAAAAATAACAGAATCATGTATCATTTTGCTTTCACTTCACAGTTGTCTGTTACTTGTGTGTAAACTTTCAGTAAAAAATTCAAAATCAAATCTTTATGCTTAGGGTTGTAAACATGACAAAATGTGCAAAAGTTCAAGGGTATAAGTACTTTTGCAAGGCACTGTATATGGATATATGTGTATATATATATATATATATATATACATATATGTGTATATATATATACATATATATATGTATGTATGTGTTATGGCAACTTTAATGTTGCCTTTTTACACTGGATGTGACGACGCTCCTAAAGGGCATGATTCTTATTTGCACTAATCAATTAAATATTCAGAGGTGAAAGATCAATTTATTTTAAGAAATGAATCAAACGGAAAAGTCTGAGTGATATGAAGTCTTACAATTTATTTTATTTAAAACAACAAAATATTGTAAAGTATATGAAAATGTGTGTCCTTCGAATCAGGGGACAAAGAGGATTGAACTGACTCCATACAGTGAACCAAGTATCAAAATGTGTATCGTGAGAATCCCGTGAAACAGCTCAGCCCTCACACTGCTAATTCCATTTTCTGTTGTTGATTGTTCAGTCATGCAGGGAAGTCCCCGCGTGGGCGTCCGCTGGTCCGTGATCAGCCTGAACGGTCTTTCCTACAAGGACGCCGGAGAATACCGCTGCCAAGCACGGAACATGGCCGGGATTTCAGAAGCTCCCATCAGACTCAGAGTAGTAGGCTTCACCAGAACCAACAGGCCACGGAAGAGACCTCCTCCTAAAAGGCCATCCGCAAAGTCCGCCAAGCCCCCAACCAGCAATGTCAAACCCAACCAGGTCCCTCCTCTGGACTCTATACGCACTTTACAAGAAACGCTGCAAAACTCCACAGCAAACACACCTTTGAATACGACTTTTCCTTTTCCCATCCTGTCCAAAATCACTCCGGACAAAAAGAGCAAGCGACGCAAAATTAAACCACTTAAAACAGAAATGTCCAAAAGTCCTGAGCAATCAAACAATTCCACTTTAGCAACGACTTCACAGGAAATTGTAAATCTAGTTTAGAATATATTTAGATAATATGATAAATATTGTATTCCTGGCGAAAAGAAGAGTAAAACAGAGCGATGATCACAAATGCAGGGTTTGTATTAAGAAGTTACAAAGCTGTTGGACCTCATACTTACTAACGACAATCATTTTTGTCATCTTTCAGCAGGTGTAGGAAAAAATTGGCTGATATGCATTGTAGTATAATAGTCAAAGTATTTGCACTTGCCCAACTCTCTCTTTAGTAATAATAATAATAATAATAATAATAATGCATTAGTCTTATGTAGCGCTTTTCCAGACGCTCAAAGTTGCTTTTACAATTTGGTGCATTATTCATTCACTCCATACTCGGTGATGATAAGCGAGGCAACCAGTCTGCGCACAACAGCCACCAACCACCAACCACACACTACACTACATTTGCCAGGCTTCCTAGTGTTCCCAAACGGTCTCCCATCCAAGTCCTGCCAGGCCCTTCCCTGCTAAGCTTCCGAGGTCCGCGGTAACGCCCCAGCAACTTGTAAAATAATTGTTTGAGTAATGAGTGAAAAGACAGCTGTACCTATAGATATAAGAAGAGCTAAACATACCACCAAAGTCTGACATTTATTTACCCCCTTTGTTGATAACTTGTGCAGCTGAGCTCCTGGAACATGGGCTTTCTTTGGCCAAATGTCCATAAACAGAATGACTGGCTGCTATAAAATCTGCATAGTTTGAGACTGCTGAGAGATTGGCCCTTTCCAAAACATCCCTTTGTCCAAAACACCAGGAATCCAAGTGAAAGTCAGCAGACCATGAAGAATTTTTGAAACAACCGAATGGATGAGGATCATTTGGACTTGGGGATCGACTGGGGACTTGAAAAATGCTTGTTTCCGAGCATACGAACATTGGACACACTATGTTAAGCCTTAGCTGTTGATTTACAGCCAGATGTGTTGATGTTTAATGGACTGACGCCTCCCTCTCCTCCTCCTCCTCTCGACGATGATCCCGCCCCCTCTGCAAAAGACTCCTCTGCACTCCATCACGTGCACATAAAACTCCTCTACCTGCCACAGTCTCACCATGGTCAACAACATGGAGTTCGAGAAGCAGGAGAAGCGCTACTGCATGAGGGGCAAGCATGTAGCGATCATCTGTGCTACTGTGGTGGTGTGCTCCCTGGCGGTAGGTCTCGGGGTCGGACTGTCCTCCGGATCATCCAGCCCGTCTCCTTCTCCTCCTACGACAACTTTACCCCCCACGCAGCCGCCCGAGCCTTCCAAAGGGCCCTGCCTGCCGTCCGAGGAGTCCAGCGGGGACTGGAAGAACTTCCGCCTGCCGGACTATGTCAACCCGGTTCACTATGACCTCTGCTTGGAGCCCAACATGGAGGACGATACCTACTCAGGGACAGTGGACATACAGGTCCAGGTGACTAAAAATACGAAGCATCTGTGGCTACATATCAGGCAGACCTTTGTGAGCGGGCTGCCCCGGTTGAGGAAAGGGGAAAGCCTGGAGGTTGGGGTGAACATGGTGGTGACCAGGTGTTTTGAGTACAAGGAGCATGAGTATGTGGTGGTGGAGGCGGCTGAGACGTTGTCTCCTGGAGACTACGTGCTGAGCCTGGACTTCCAAGGAGTGCTCACTGGGTCCGTGGTGGGGTTCTATAGAGTGGTTTACAACGAGGAAGGCAAAACCAAGTAAGTGCCGTTTTTTATCATATGGAAGTTTTGCTGAAGAAAAAGAATGGATTATTTTTTATGTGTCTCGACAGATCTAAATTTTTTGAATAATTAGATTGGATTAGAGTTGCTAGTTTTAATTTCTTATGTTATTTAAACTAGTTATTGAAAACGTACCTTATTTTTAGGGGGTGGAGAACTCAATAAATGATGACAGGAATTAGATATGGACAAATCCCTCCGAGCAAATAAACAAAGTTGGTGTCTGGTGCTACTTAAGGGGGACATGTTGTCCCCAAAGTGTGAGGAAAAATTACCTTTGAAGTTTCAAGTTTCCATAAATCTCTGGAGGAAGGTTGATCAAGTGAAATGGTCACAAGGCTGAGAAGTCACTCTTCTCTAGATGTAGTACATTTAGTCCTGCATAAACAGAAATTGTTTCTATCTGATCACTATCACACAAGTAATCAAGGCACAATAAAACACAACTGTATAATTTTATATTGGAATTTAGGTCTGCAAAGTATCCAGATGTCTTACAGAAGTCACATAATAGTTTTGACACTGTAGATAAGGACATGTCAAACAGTTGTCAGAAACTATCACTGCTGTAATGTAATCATAGTCATAGATCAGTAAACACTTCTTAAGTGTGTAGTCTGTGTTTAGTCCAAAGCATATACTATCTCCATGCCACTTTCACTATGAGGCTACACACTATATTAAGCATATTGCATAATACAAATAGACCACATAGACCACAAAACAACTATTGAGACTCGTATTCAAATTACAGCTCTCAGCAGTGCAAAAATGCCCATTATCATGAACCTGTATTTCACTGATATGATGCTATTTATAATGCTGTTTGCTTCATATTTTTACATCATGAGAGGAAATAGTACAAATATATGACTGCTCTATTCGCAATGTGTGCATTAGTGTTTAGTCGAAATCATACACGTCTAAAAGCAAAAATGTCACACCTCAGTAGCTCTAGTGTAAACACAATCCAAGTGTATGCTCTAATGATCTCATGGCTTAGAATAAAGTCAATATTTTATCTGTGCCATTTAATCAACTATTTCACTAGATTTAGTTGTTTCACTGTTGTACAACGTTATTTAAATTCAAACTTGCAACAATAAAACGTATTTCATAAAGTGACCTTTAGTCATGTGACACCATGCAACAATAACCCCCCCCCCCCATAAAACCAGTGTCATAAATCTTGCTTTTCATCCGCAGAAAGATTGCCGCAACCGATCACGAGCCGACCGACGCCCGCAAGTCGTTCCCCTGCTTTGATGAGCCCAACAAGAAGGCCACCTACACTGTGTCCATCACCCACGGCAAGGCCTACAAAGCCCTGTCCAACATGCCCCAGCAGGTGGAAGGTCACACGGGGGTCTTTGTAGTGCGCTAAGGGGAGATGTGCAGCAACAGAATTGGGGGCATTTTGGGGGGTTTTGTCGAGATACGAGTACTACAACTAACACAGTGCTGTGTTAGTTGTAGTACTTATAGTAGGAGGATAAACAACATTATTGAGGACCACTGAAACCGCCTTCCCAAATGGAAATATAAAAGTAAATATTGGCCTATCCTTTATAACACACAAGTTGCAATTAACATGAAACACAATTTACTTTAGTGAAATTGTTCAAGTATTACAAAAATAGGATAGAAATTAAGGAAATATGTAAAATGTACTGAAAATAGATTATTTTAGCCTAGAAATATATTGTTTATTGGATGATATAGTAATTATCGTGACAGGCACTAACTTACGGTAGTAGCAAAAGTAGTTTATAATAGTAGTAGTAAGTAGTAGGGCTGAACGATATTGAAGTAACTTGCAATATTCGTTACGTCTGTGCAATAACGATATTATTGTGATATTTCACGAAGCCATTTCAACACGATATGTTCCATTCAAATTAAACACAAATCGTAAGTAACTAGTTGTTCAGCAAATTGTGTCAAAAGAAGACTTAAAAAAAAACACTACATCAGGACCAAAACAAGACTTAAATTGAACTAAGTTAGTTCCTTTGTTTATGATTTGCTATCTTGCATTACGTTCCCTGCTTTGATTGTTAATGGAAATGCTATTGTTTTTAGCCTTTTGCTTTGGCCCACTCCTTTTGAGCAAATTTACTGCTCAAATAAATAAACAAACAAACAAACAAACAAACTAAAACTGAACTTTTACAGTTTTTTTATAAGCTCAATTCATTGTTTGATTTTGGCTGAGTTTGCAAAAAAAAATGTGTCGATCTCAGTCAGAGGAAGATAATATTGTGGCTTCTCGCGATACGGATATTGCATCGCCTAATGTCGCGATACGATATTTTTTTTGGCGATATATTGTGCAGCCCCAGTGAGCAGTACTTGCCAGGGACTGAGACACTTTTAAATGTTTCAATAATAATGATGGAAGGGTCATAAATGATTAGGTAAACACCAGAGTCATACTACATGATTAGAGTCTGAAGTGTGTCTCCCGTCTGTTCCTCCAAACTGGCGGCCTGCAGGTCTCATCGGAAACACATTTAATTTTCCCACGGTTTTGTTTGAAGCCATTAATCAGTTTTGCAGTTAAAGATTCACCAGACCGATACCAACTCACTTGACATGTTTCCGCTATAAACACTTACGATGTGATAGCGAACGAGTAAATATGTATTGCATTTGAGAGCAATACTTACCACTCTGCCGCCAAATGACCGCTTCTAACAAACCACTGTGCGGCAGGGGGCCCCGGAGACTCTGCCAGGCGACAAGCTCAGGACCTCCTTTGTGAAATCCGTCCCCATGAGCACGTATCTGGTCTGCTTTGCCGTGCACCAGTTTGGCTTTGTGGAGAGAACGTCTGCCAGAGGAATACCAGTGAGTTTGCTACATAGGGTGAAAAAAACATAACAACAAACATATCAAATATTCACTGTAATCAACTTCTCTGTTCTTCTACCTAGTTGAAGATCTGGGCCCAGCCTTCTCAGCTCCACACCGCAGAATATGCTGCCAACACAACCAAGGTCATCTTCGACTACTTCGAAGATTATTTTAACATGAACTACAGCATCTCCAAACTTGGTAATATTTCTTTTGGAAACCTGTCTAGTGGGATTTCCTGGTAATGACCTGAAATTGTACTCGTACTCGTTCAGTACTTGTGCTTTTGGTTCAGCGCCTGGACTTTGATTTTGTGGTTGTCTGATGCAGATAAGATAGCCATCCCTGATTTTGGCACTGGAGCCATGGAGAACTGGGGCCTGATCACCTACAGAGAGAACAACCTTTTGTTCGACGAGAATGAGTCCTCCTCCTCCAACAAGCAGCGGGTGGCGAGTGTCATCGCCCATGAGCTGGTGCACCAGGTACCACCAACATTAACAAACACGGGGCTCCTCAGGCTGAGGGATTAGGGGTGGGCGGATTTAAAAACTCCCACGGCAAAACGTGGATCGAGGGAATGCACGTTCAGAGAAAGTCAAGCAGAAAAGTAGAACGTTTGCCTCATCTAATACAGGGGTACACCTTTTGTTTGATATGGCTTTACTTTAAAGCCAACACCACATTCAGAGTAGTCAGTGTCTTCAAGGCAAGTTTATTTATACCGCGCATTTAGTACACAAGGCAACTCAATGTGTCTTTAATCTACATTGGTTTACTATTATGGCAGGCTAATGTCTTCAAACTCAACAGTATAGGCTGAGGCTCTGTGCAAGAATGCTAACGTCCTAAGACAACAGTTTCCTGTCTGTGTTTTATTCCTATACAGAGTTCGCTGTGTCTTGCTGAAATAAATATATATGAAATGGCAGAAAACGTGCAGCTCTTGGATAATTACTTACAACCAGTTAAAAACTTTACACCGGGTGTAAATAAAATATAAATAAAGCCAACTGAAAAAGCCCTATGAGATTTCAAGGGGGCCATGACTCATCTTTGTTGGAAATCGAAATGAGGCACCCTGCGCTGGCCAACAGGAAGTTAGCAAAAAACATTCTGTGCAAAGGGCCTATTGGCTGTAGAGTTGGGGCATCTCTTAAAATTAGTATTATCTGACTTGGTTCAATGCCTACTTTCATTTCAAGAGTCATTTCTTGCAATAAGTGCAGTATGCACATGTACAATGCCTGGCACAGCATCAGAGGGTCCCTGAGCTGAAATGGATTGATCTGCTGTCAGTGGTTCTTATCAGTTGCCCTGTTTGATAGATACATTAGGAATCTTTCCATCGACACATTTTTGTGCATTTCAAAAAACTAAACGGGTCCAGAGTTTAAGCACAATGAACCTGTTAACTTTTATGATCTGGTATTGTGTGTGTCTTTGTCAGTTTGGAGCTCTTCCATGATAAGGCTCAGAGGCTCATAAAAAACTTTATCAACCTGTATCAGCAGGAAAAGAGCAGTGAGTTACTGCAAGTGTAGGCACATGGCCTTGAGATAACCCCTCAACAAAGAAACGCTATTACATATTGTTGGAAATGACAGCTCAGTGTGGAAACGGAGTAGGTTAAATGTCAATGCTCTGTAAAGGTCAATGGGATCGAAAACTTGGATTTATGTTAGGACTGCAAGAGTGACAGTAATTATAATGGCCACAAGTAGCAAATCACAAAGTCAGCCTGTCTGTCATAGACCGTCGTGGTGCCATTGGAGCTTCCGTGTACGGTGGCGCCTGAGACTGCATGAAGTTAGAAAAAAGACCTGCATATTCCTATCTCCATGGGGTCCAATTATGTATAAAAGCTGTATTTAAACAGGTTTTGTCTTGGATGTGTTTAAAATGTGTCCTCTTTGAACTCTTGAAGTCTTGGTTTTAAACAGCAAATCTAGTCAATTGACATACAATAAACCTTCTGCTTCAATTTGACTGTATCCAAATAACTTTCTCGAGTTTAGAATACATGAAAAATAAGTAATATGGCGAGCAAAATACCATACTACTACACCATATGTCGCACTCTGAGAATCCCACTCCTTCTTCCACAGTGGTTTGGAAACATTGTGACCATGGATTGGTGGGACGACCTCTGGCTGAACGAGGGCTTTGCCAGCTTCTTTGAGTATGTGGGTGTGGAGAAGGCTGAACCAGACTGGGGAATGGTAAGATTGGGTTGAAATAGCGCAAATATCCTGCTGCCGAATCAATTTTTATTCTTCATTTTCTTTCTACAGCGCGACATCATGATAGTCAGTGACGTTCTACCCGTGATGGAGGATGACGCTCTTCTCTCCTCTCACCCCATAATTGTGGACGTTTCTACGCCAGCTGAGATCACGTCTGTGTTTGATTCTATTTCATACAGCAAGGTAAATGATCATTTGCATAATATATCCAAAGCAAGCTTAGATATAGATTCAAATTAAATGTTTGTTGTTTTTTTGCTTAGGGTGCTTCAATCCTTCGAATGTTGGAGGACTGGATGGGTAAAGATACGTTTAGAGATGGCTGCAGGGTAATTAAGCTTACCCACAAATATATTGGAGTGTCCAGCTGCAAATTTGGTTAAAATCCATTTTCTCCCGTTAGCGATACTTGAAGGACTTCTACTTCCAGAACGCCAAAACTGCAAACTTCTGGGCTTCACTCGCAGATGTAAGGATTTTTTACTTCACACTTTAGAAATATTTTGCATTTGTTGATGCAAAACAAGGAGATTTTTTTGCCCATGGTAATAATTCATTTTGTCAAAGTAGAAATTAGGTATTAACTTGTTATCTGCCATCTTAGGGTTAGGTTTGGGGTTAGTTATTTTCTCCAATTTTGTATATCCAAATCTCAAAGTGTATTGAGAGGAGAGCTTACAGCCTATATGCCAGTGTGAAAGGTTAAAAGTAAAAACCCTTGAAAAAAGTCTTTGATTTAGGATGTCAACAATACATACCAAGAATATTAAACCTTGCCTCTCCAACAAATTGCCTGACCAAAGAAAAAGTCACCATAAAAAAAAAAGTCACATGCTTTAGCTTTGATTGCTGCATATTCGCTGTGGCGTTGTTAAAATAAGCTTCTGCAGAGTCAAAAGATCCGGTGTTGCATTTGTTTTTCACAAAGATCTTGCATTGATGAATCGAGAGTGTGACCACTTCTCCAGCACATCCCAAAGATTCTCTACGGGGTTGAGATCTGGACTATGTCCTGACAAATCCATGTGTGAAAATGATGTGTCGTGCTCCCTGAACCACTCTTTCACAACGTGAGCCCGATGAATCCTGTCATTTCATCCTGGAATATGCTTAGGGCATCAGGGAAGTAGAAATACATTGATGGAATAACCTGGTCATTCAGGATGTTCAGGTCGTCAGCTGATCTCATTCTTTGGGCACTTAATGTTGCTGAACCGAGACCTGACCAACTGCAGCACCCCCAGATCAGAACCGTTAAATCCAGGTGAACACTTTTACTGGTCAGGCAGTGTATTATGCAATTGTATATAGAATGTTTCAAACTAGCAATGCGTTTTGTTGTTGTTGTTTTTTTTTTTACTTCAGATAAATCAATAATCTACAGACACATTTCCAAACTGACACCTAATACCCCTTGATGTCACTAAATAACACGGACTTCAGACTACCTGTCCTTGCTGAGTGCAGGCGAGTGGGCTTCCAGTTGCAGAGGTCATGGACACTTGGACCAAGCAGATGGGATACCCCGTCCTGACGCTGTCTGTCACTGAGGCACAGCCCAAACTCACCCAGACACGCTTCCTACTGGACCCCAACGCCAACAGCGGCCTGCCCCCTTCCCCTCTGGGGTCAGTAATGATTTTAGGTGTCACAGCAGAGTATGACGTTATTTTGTATGTATGGTTTGAAATTGAATGAAAACGAAGCAGGTTTTTGCCAATAATGGTTATCGTCAAAAAATCAAATCATTTTCTCTCGCAGATACAAATGGACAATGCCTGTGGAATTCCATGCCATCAAGAGCAACAGGTTCTTTGTGCAAATGTTTAACAAGACCCAAACCGGTACTGCCTCCATGATTTCTTACACCCGTAACGGTCTACCTAAGGTTCAATTTCTCCCTGAGTGGCACTGATGATGGTTTTCAGAGCTCGTGGTCAACTCCCCATCAGAGGACGGTCTGCTGAAGGTAAACAACGACCACATTGGCTTCTACAGAGTGAACCACGACGACCTCACGTGGACCTCCATCAGTCAGCAGCTTCTCACTGATCATGAGGTAAATGGAAGACTTCCAGACAAGACCTTTCCACTCATCTATTTACGTTTCTGTCTTTCCGGCGTCTGTAGGCGTTTGACGCGGCTGATCGGACCAGTTTCATTGACGACGTCTTTGCTCTTGCCAGGTTTGACATTTTGGAATTGTTTTACACATATTGTTAGTAGTTTTACATCATGATTATTATTGCATCAAATTCACTTTCCTTGGTGGTGTTGTTGATGTAAGGGGTGACCTAATAGACTATGGAAAGGCGTTCAATCTCACCCAGTACCTCCACAATGAGACCGAATACATTGTGTGGAAGAGTTTGGCTGACTCCATCGCGTATGTCCGGGTCATGCTGTCAAGTAACAATGCTCTCTATCCGAAATTCCAGGTGAGGGTTGGCTTACATGAACATGGAGGTAAAACTCTGAGAACGCTCTGTATATTTCCTAAATCGTTTGCTTGTGTTGACTGCAGACACTGTTCAGAAACCATGGGAAAGACATCGCGACTCGGCTCGGGTGGAGTGATGTAGGAGACCAAAAGACCAGGTACTGTGCGTCGGGGTGCGGCGTATACTGTTTGTCCGTGCTCCTGTAAAGCCTAATCTGAGCGCTGCCTGTGAACAGGTTACTGAGGGAGACCGTGCTGGGCATCGCCTGTCAGATGGGAGATACTGCGGCGCTGGACGAAGCCTCTCGCCTCTTCAACCAGTGGATTGATGGGACAATGAGGTATTTCTCGACTCAACAGGATGTCCGAATTACACCGTAAAAGCAACACAAATAAGTCTTAAGCTGAATTTTCCCCAGCGTTTGTCCCGTAAAACAGGAAGTAATACAAAACTTTTACCCAGTTTTGATTTTGGCAACATTTCAATTTACTTTTTACAGACACATATGTATTGATTTGTTTGTCAAGATTTAGTTAAGATTTGAGTCTCGTTTTAGTTAATGAAATGATCCTTGAATGCTTTTTGTTACCTCTGACGTATTCGAAATTGCACAGTGTCACATAGCTTGGGTCATGTTTCCATATGTCTCTTCTATTGGGCAAATATGATATTTCCAAAACCAGTCAACAGTTACCACTGAACCCAAGACGTGTCTCCTCGATTTGCACTGCAGCTACAGCTTTACAAACTGACCAAAGTTTATGTTATCCACCTGTTGAGATTCCTCATGCACTGCGATGTCAATAGCATTATACAAATGTTAACTTGCAGCAGTGTGGCGGTGAACCTCAGGCTGCTTGTGTACCGTTATGGCATGAAGAGGGATGGCTCTGAGGAGAAGTGGAACAAGATGTTCCAGAGATACACCACAGAGACACTGGCCCAGGAGAAGGGCAAGCTGCTGTACGGGCTGGCCTCTGTGGAGAACGTGAACCTCCTCTACAGGTAACGCCACACTTCCTACCTACCAAAGCAGAACGTTAACTAACTGTGGCGTGTGTCAGGCTGCTGGAGGCCAGTAAGAACGAAAGCATCGTGAAGAGCCAGGACTTGTTCACTCTGGTGCGCTATGTGTCCTACAACCCCCTGGGAGAGAGCATGGCCTGGGACTGGACCACACTCAACTGGGACTTCCTGGTCAGCCGGTCAGTGTCTTCACACATAATCACTCCTCAACCCTCTCCAGATACAGATTTAGATGTTTTACTGATATACATGAGAAGAAAATGATTGCAAGTTTCCTGTTGTTGTAAGAGTGGAATAAAAATCTCATCCTAAAGTTTTGTAACATCTGTTGGGTTTAAACTCAAACGGGAAACATCAGGCCTAACTACTACTGCACATTTTTTTCAAATTAACTCCTCCAACAGGATTACTTCAGCATTGGGGCCCCCTGGTGGTTTGTAGTGCCCTCTACATGTGGATAATGTACCTTTACGTAGCTCAAGGAAATCTGCTATGATTGGCTTTTACAGTATTTCTCATCACTGTAATACTACTAACTACTACAAAACATGTTTGTGTCTCCCAGATACACTATCAATGACAGGAACTTGGGCCGTCTTCTGAATTACATCAGCACCTCGTACAACACAGACCTGCAGTTGTGGAAGGTCAGAGAAAATCACATCCTAACCTAACCTCTGCCTATATCTTCTTTGTTCCTGGTTAAATGTTGCCTGGTTGTGTTTCCGGCAGATGGAGCACTTTTTTCGCTTGACGCCAAACGCAGGAGCAGGAGAGATGTCCCGATTGCAGGCCATAGAGACAGTCAAGAACAACATCGAGTGGATGCGACGCAACCAGGACGAGATCAAGCTGTGGCTTGACGACAATGTGGCAGACGGCTGAATGCATTAGGCACTCACTCACACTGGACTGACAAGCCTGAACTGCTTTACTTTCTTTGTACTGTACACTTTCATTTTTTAGATTTTGTGTTGTTGTTATGAATAACTTATATCCCAGATAAAAACAAACATGTAGTAATATATACAGATTTTTATTCTAAGCTAAAAGATTTTTATCTGAACATTTTTGGACAATCTTCAATGAAGGTACTTGAGTCATCTTCAGTAGTTGAAGTCTACGAACGTTTCGCCTCTCATCCAAAAGGCTTCGTCAGAAACGAAACGTTTGTTTTAAGCCATTTAGGATTCGGGATGTCTGATCAGTTTTGTGTCCACACAATTAAAATGACGACATCTCTGAGCCACTTTAAGGGCTGAGGGTTGCTCTAGGGCTTTTAAGATGTAAATCTCAAAAGATCTCTGCTTTTATACATTTTCAAATTAAATAATGTTTAGCATTGATGTGTTTCGGTTCAAATTAAACAAGGACACTGTTGCCAATATCAGTCACTCATAAGGCATTTTCTATTTATTTAAACACTACAGTTCCATACAATAAAGAGTTGGCTAGTATGTCGTATTATGTGAGATGAACACATGGCACAGCCATGGGGATTTACACAGTAAATTCCAAAACACATAAAAGACAGAATCTGACAAGTGCAGGAAGTCCAATAGTTTAAAATGAGTGGGAAAAGAAATGTCCAACAACATGCTACAGTGCGTCCATTATCTATAAATAATTTAATTTGTTGGGTTCATTGGGTCAGCGGCTGTTGGGATGTTGTCATGGGAAGCTGAGTGTTGATGGTCACTCTCTGCCGGGTTTGACATCGAAGCATCCCGGTGATGGCTCTTCTGAATCTGCTCAAAGTTTACAAACAATCCATATGTTACATTTTAGGTGAAAATTTGAACGGCAACAAATGGAAACAAGTAAGTGCTCACTTTCTGTTAGCAATGACGTAGATGCAGGGGTTGTAGAAGGTGGACGACTTGGCAAACAGAGGTGCGATGATGGCCATGGGGGCAGGGATGGTCTTGGGGTCACCGAAGGACGCCCACAGACACACCATGGAGTAAGGAGACCAGGCAACCAGGAACATCACGATCATGAGTATGGACATCTGTGGGGGGAGAACGGAGTCAACTCACAATGCTCTTGACATTTGAGTCTAGCACATTTTCAGCTCGTGGACCTTGGTGACGTCCATCTGATCGGACCAGTCCACGTTGATGCTGTCCAGGCAGTTGGAGGCCTTGTACCTCTTCACAGTTACAGACACGTTGAAGTAGCAGTAAAACATGGCGGAAAGAGGCACCACGAAGTTTACTGCGATCACTGCCATGGTGTAGGAGATGAAGGAGCTGTGGGAGGGAGGCAGTAGAGTGAAATGATTTATTTTGTATTTATGGGAGAGTAATATAAAATAATAATGCAGCCTATATCCTATTTTCTATGAGGTTTATTGTCAGTTATGAATTACAGAATTAAGTATGGACATATTGGCATTTAACTGTCTGCCGCCCTCTGCTGGCAAAAGTGGGGAATTAAACATTTTGAACTGAAAAGTTAGAAGCGTTGCCAGCATTAACAATAGCAGGATGCTATCAGGCAGTGAAGTAAAGGTTTTTGAGGTGCAAATAATATCATACAGTGGTAAAAACAGCTCAAAGTTCATAGCTTTAGCATGATGTCTCCCTTGAACACTTACGCATCATTGTTTCTCCAGTTGATGGTGCAGGTAGCTCCTGTGGGGTCAGGAGCGTAGCTAGCCCAGCCCACGATAGGCATGGAGGACCAGAAGACTGCATTGAGCCAGGCAGCTAAAATCAGGAGGTTATAGGAGCGCAATGTCATTTTCTGTCCTGAGGAAAGAAAAATAAGAGGCAGGTCATTTGGGAGTACTACGGTATTATACGATATGTTTTAAAGGGGGGGTATTATGTCAAATCGACTTTTTCAAGCTTTATATCATGTTATTATGTCATTCCCTCATTAAACACATGCCTGGAGTGTTGCCTTGGCTCATTAACATATTTTTGAGTAATCAGTAAAAACTTAGACGGCAGCCATTTTAGGTGTAGCTATGCCTCAGTCCTCCTAGGAACGCCCCCACCTCCTGGAGACGCCTCTGGACCTTTCGTCACCAGCCAAGCCACCAACCACTGCTCCTCAGCTCAGCAGAGCCCCCTCCCCGCACAGTGTTGTTGTTTAAATGCCACAGTAGTGTGCTGAAGGGGGCGTGTCGGAAAGCTTCTTAAAGAGACAGAGGCCTATTTCAAGACGTTCAGTACAGCCATTTTGAGAGAGCAATTTTATTCAAGGCAGTTATTTTAATTTACTGCATATACAGACCAACAGAAGGTTACGTCATCATTGTAGTATGCTATAGACTGGTGCTGTGTGATTGAAAAAAGCATAATACCCCCTCTTTAAGGCAAAACAAAGAAAGACTCCTGTTTTTTGCACACACCCTTAAGCACAATACCATCCGGCATCCACTCTCACTGTCTGGCATTTTTCACACAATTGATCAAACAACATACTGTACCTATATCCGGTCTGCAGATGGTTAAGTATCGGTCGATAGCCACCACGGTGAGCAAGCCGATACTGGCCATGCCAAAAAAGATGTTGAGGGCTGCATAGATCTAGAAAGAGAAAACCAAACCCAAAATGTAATAGCCTACACTATGCTGTGAAAATGAATCAACATTTTTTGTGGGCTCTGAATTTAGTGGAAAAAAGATCCGCACAACTGAAAAATGCTCACCAGTTTTTATTGCTCACACCAGAGTAGAGTTACGTTTCGGGGTCTAGCCCTTCATCAAAATTTAGTGTCACATGTGTCACGTTGTTGTGATCTAATGGAAATAATCTACCAAAGAATCCATGCAAGTGCATACTTGGCAGCTTTAGCCTCTACAGCGCAGGAGAGCTCGCGCTCGCTTGTTTGTTTTGCATGTGAAAAATGACATAACAACTTAAAAGAGCAGAATGTTAAAGCCACACTGCGGAGTAATCCAGGTCATTATGTAGCTCTCATACATCCAACTTAACTCTTGTAAAACTCTGATTAAGAGGAGCAAATGTATTTCTAAACCTTAAATGAGTTAAGCATGTGTGCTGTAAAGCAAAGCAACAGCATCTCCTTAGAGACGAGCTCATGATGTCCTACTCCCAACAAACTTTCCAGTCGGATCCAAGAGTTCATCACTCAATTCAAACGCATATTTATAAACCAGAGTTGTATTCTCATAATAGGGTGAAATATGTTACGCTGTATGGCTTTAACTATTGTATGTAAGTGGGCATCATAGGCAATACAATACAAGCATAGTCCGAAAAATTGGTGATGGTGAAGAGGAAGAGGCAGCTTGTAATGGCAGCATACTTGGGGGGGAAAATCCACTACCCACCATTGCATTGAGCTGCCAACACTAACGGTATAGAGGTGAAAATGCAAACTGTCCAGTGAGTGTTTTTTTTGCCCAGTGAGTTGTCCTTATGCAGTATTAGACCAACCTGGCATCCCGTGTACCCGAATTTCCAGCTGCCATGGAGGTCGGAGGCGGCGGACATGGGGTAGCCGATCCCAGCCACCCCGATGTCCGTGAAGGCCAGGTTTATGATGATGAAGTTTGTGGCCGTGCGTAGCTCCTTGAACTTCACAAACATCAACAGGACTACAATGTTACTGGACAAGCTGATCACCCCTGCAACAACACAGATGTCAGTCAGACTGGAAGCTGAAGTGTTTGTGAATAACTATAGGGGTACAATCAGTTTACCAGCCTATATATAAGCCTACTATGCTGCACAGGATGTACACGTTTAGCTACTCTTTGACAATGTTATCATTTTTTACATAATCTTATTTAATGAATAAGAGTATATATCCTATTGAATATGTCTAACTGTAATACATAATAGTCGTTACCTGCTGTGATGAGATACGCAGCTACTATGTTATGCTCCAGTTGGGTAAAGGCACTCTTTCCTCCATAAGGCACAGCATCATCTGAAATATTGAGTGCAGCCTCAATCATCCTTTTTGCACGTTTCTAATTAAAAACAACTGACTTGAAAAATTACCCCAAAAAATACAACATAAAGAATAGAATGGAAAGAGAGCAGTGGATGCTTCTTACTACGTGTATCGTTGCAGGAAAGGGCAGGCATTGGAGTACAAGCAGATTAGTGCATACCACTGACTGAACGCTCCCTTGTTGCCTCTCACAGAAAGCAGGCGTCTGTTTGTTACATGGGGCTACAAAAGGATTAGCCCTCACGTGGAATTGTCCAGTGCTTGCCAATAAGATTTGAGTTTGCGTAATTGCATATTTTGTCTATTTATTGCTTAGTTAACTATCAATTGTGTAATGAATGCATTGTTGGCTATGCCACACATCACAGGCGTTCCACTTTGCCAATAGTGCCTTAAAACAAAATTGACGTGTGTTTGAGGAAGTTCTCATTTTGATTACAAATTTAATTAAAATTATTTTCATCTATAACTTTATATATTTATATATGTATATAACAAAAAACAAATATATAATGTTATCTAATTTATCAAAATGTCCCACACAATGAACACAATGATTACTTTTACATCAATATCAATATTACATCAGCAAGAGAATAATACAAATAATAAAACAAGTATTTTTTTATATTTTACAGCTTAAATTTACATTTAAATGAACAAATAACAGTGATTCTCGTGTAGGGATAAATACTGATTTAAAACAATAAATCTTAACTATTACATTTCCAATAAAAAAAATGTTCTTCAATGTTCTTGTTTTGCCTCTTAGGCGCCCAATGGGGCCTTGGACCCCACTTTGGGAACCAAGTGGGGAACCTATACCGGATTTTTTTGAAAGAGAATGAAAGAGGAAACCACCAAATTAAAATGTTACTTGTGGTCCAAACTCATTCCTAACTTTATTAACCTATCAATAATAACATTCCAATTCTTCACAGGGATGAGTTTATAGACGCATTTCACAACTGCCAGGGTCACTGTAACAGAAATGCTTGAAAACTCGCCTGCAAGTAACTAATAATTAGTATAAAAATACTAATAATTAGATGCACAGTGTTTCCCCATAAATTCATGATTTTACAATACTAAACAAAACTAATTTCGCTGCACTACCAGTAACAAAACATCAGGTATAGCGCCTTTAAGTGCCTCATATACAGTTCTTCTCCTAACCAGCAGAGGGAGCTAATTGATCTGAGTACACCGTTTCTGTGAAAACAAACTAAAGCCAGGAAATCATCGCTTCGTTCTTCTGACAGCGCAACGAGAGCTAACACAGATTTAACAACATGCCCGGGATTTTGAGGGTCCTCGCCAGCCGTGCAGCCCCTGTGGTTCGCGGGCGAACGGCGAACCTATCGTCAGCACCGGCCAAAGAGAAGATTGGCGCTATGGTATGTCCATATCGGCCACAAATAACTTCACACAACAAGCGGCACTCTCAGGGCTAACGCTAGCTGCTAGTTAGCTTATGGCTGTCCTTGGACGACGAGGTCAAGTAGTTATGTCAGAAACTCTGGCAGGCTGGAGGGAATGTGGATTTGAACTATAGAAAAGTTAATTAAAGCATACAAATCCTTTTGTCTTAGGTTTTGTGTTGCCGTTGGTGTTTACGCATTCCGTTGGTTAAAGTTAGCTGTTAGCAAGGTAGCATTTTAGTATTAAAGTCTTTTCACCTATTGCTTTTGTTTGCTCCAATTAAGTTAAGTTGTAACTTAATTGGAGCTGTTCTAGACTAAACTATATCAAGGTACTCACTCATCCTGGTGAAACTAATCTTAACTTTATATATGTGGGAATAAAAGGTCACTTGGTAATAGTAACCTGTTTTGGTTTTGCCTTTTTGCGGTCTTAAAGCTCATCTGCTGTACTTAGAAATATAATAATTCACTTGTTTCCTAATGTCTGGATACTGTCTTCTCTCTAGGAAACCACTGTAGCACTTGGTCTGTTCTCACTAGCAATCCTGGGACCGTCCGGATGGATTCTCTCCCACTTGGAGGACTACAAGAAGCGAGATTAGAATGGACTTTTTCCAGAACCATGACCATATTTGTGAAATCTTCACAGCGCTGTTCCTGGGACCATTGAAACCACGTCCCTCTTTACAACTCCATCTATTGAGGACATTCATTCTTTACATGTCACTATCCGCACAATCTGCCTATTCAGATGTTACATTCAATACGTTCTCTTCGGTCTTAAGCTGAGTAACAATAAAATGTAAATTAACTTAAGCAGAATTCCTGTTTTTTTGGTCACATTAGCGCTTCCTTTCTATAGAAAGATAGTTAAGTCTTTTTTTTCTACATACATAGGTACTGTACCAATGGAGATATGTGATTACTAAAGGTTGTCATTGGGGTAAAAAGTTATGTATCAACACACACACAAATGATACTGCTTAGGATCCAGCAATGGATCTTTTGGAAACAAGTGGCTAATCTGAATATAGGCCGTTGTATAGTGGAAAGTACAATAAATGCAGAGGGCTATTTCATAAAACTCGCTCAGTAAAGCTAGGCTTAGGCTCCAAATCACCAAAGGGACACCGAGCTTGGCCAGTCTCGCTAATTCAAGACAGGTTCAACTAATTAGCACTTGCCGCGTAGATAAGCAGACCACACTAACGATCACAGAGTTCATTGAGAAATCATAGCCAATTGTGAACGCGCAGCTTACTTCACAGGCCGCCAGCTTTGTTCTGCTACGTTGGCTCCATAGGTAGAGCGCAGGGCTCCCATCCACAAAGCTGCGAGATGGATTCCAGCCTCGTTTTATTTGGACTGGGCACCCACTGGGAAGAACATAAATTGGCATCTATGAATTTAAACACCTTCAAGGCCCACTGAATCTATGGTAGATCCGAATATTAGTTTTTAGACTGCAACAAATGCTGCTAAAGGAGATAATCTACTTCAGAACATGTTTGTAATAGTTAAGCCAGAAGGGAACACAAGAGAATACTTTTCATAAAAGTTAAAAGTATTTAGTAAATTTAAATTACCTTAAAACAAAACAATGCTTACCAAAATGTAAATAGTATTTAATTCCAATGTGAACAATATCAGGTTGACGGCTGACACATCGCTTGTTTATATTCTCGGCCTTGAAAGCCAAGTCTTCTCTACAACCATCCTTGCTCGATAGCCTGTATTTAAACATATCTGCCCCTCATACACCTGTGGCCATGAAAGTCATTGGACGCTTCATTTCAATTGACAGCATAGACCAGGACTCACCAGACCACATCAGAATCAAAATTAGAGTGGACTTCGCTTTCCTCCATTGCTCTAGAGTCCAGTCTTGAAGCCTCCTTTTTGTGCAGATGGCCTCACTGAAAGTTTTTTTTAATCCCCGTCCTTCGAGTTCCCTTTGCATTGTGCTTGTGAAAGTGTTTACCATTAGTATTAAACATAACCCTTAGTTTTAAAATTTTCTCCCATTTGATTTGGTTAAAACGTTTAAGACGATTGTCCGTCACACTCCCTGCAGTTTTTAATAATGCGTTGGGCAGTTCTTTTGCCAATTTTTGTCATCTCTGCAATCTCCTTGGATGATTTCTTTGCTTGATGCAGGCCAATGATTTGACCCTTCTCAAACCATTTTCCACCACGACCACTGTGACCATCTTTCGACATGGTTTTGGAAACAAGGAGCCACTCATGGACCATTTGGGTTTAAACAGCACGTTGCAAGCTGAAAGACAATCACCCATGTAGCAATTATCCAATAAGATTGTACTTATTTGCTTAGTTCAAGCCAGGTGTCAATTTTTTATTTTAAAATCAGTCAGGCAATGTGAATAAACATGTACAGCAGACTTGACTCCAGCCTTTGCAGGTCTTTTCGTCTTGCATCAGTGGAGTTTGTAGGCAGAGAAGGCGGAGCTGGTGTGGTGGCACGCACTCTGAAAAAAAAGTCAAATGTAAAATAAACAAATCATAAAATCAAACTTATTTTCTGAGCTCAGTTCAAGTGTAGAAACCTTCATTAAATGCTTCTAAAAAGGGCATTTCAGGTTTTAGTTAGTTCACATCATCGCTCAGAAAGGACAGACAGACAGGCACACACATAATCCACACACAACACACACCGCAGACACAACGAGCTTCTCAAGCATAATCAGAGGCTTGAGACAAGGGCCCAAACGCTCAGATTTGGCTACTTTTCATCATTGATTCGCATCGTCCTTGTGAACCTCAGAAAGGACAGAGCCAATGTTGAAGTCCACGGCAGGAGAGTACCTACCTTGGAAAAAAAATGATGGCACCAAAGCGTCTGGATCAAAAATCGGGCATTTAAAGCTGAAAAAGAAAAAGCAGGCAGACCGATTAGACTCTGTAGGTTTGTCAAGTGCATCAAAACTGTGCAAAGAAACCAATACAAGTACGCCGCATTGGTAGATAAAACGAAGGGACGACAAAAGCATCGATATACATCTCATGGGGACACGTGTATCACCACAGAGACTGAAACCAAAAGGGGACAGGAGCTGGGCGCGACTTTTTTTTTTCCTATGATGGAAAAGGCCACATTTGAGAACAACGCTAGTTTAAAACTGATCCAAACTACCCGTAGACACTAAAGGTAATGGGAAAAGCCCTTTCCCATCCTAGGAAAAAAATAAAAATAGCGAGCGGGGCAGTGCATTAGCACCTCCTTTTAGCTAATAGTATTAGTATTATTCTACATGGTACTATATGTTTCATTTACGCAGCGAAAAGCCCTACGCTAAACGCTGATATATATATACAAAAACGTGCGCATTGTTACAATCGTTGCCCTTACATGCAAAAAGCTCGTTTCTGAAAAGGAAACGTGCAGCAGTCATTCGATCGGTCTTCTTCTGTTCGCTGGGTCGATGTTTGCCCACCGAGCTTTAAACAGATGAGCGCCCCCCGTGGCTCAATTCCTTCGGGCTATTATCTCATATTGAATGTTACGATCTTTCTATATTCAAGCCACCAAGGATAGGACAAGCGATCAGTGATTACTAATAGTAAATATATGCGTTTCTTCGACGTTTTCTTTAATTCGCTAGTTTACCTCCGTCCCGGTAGGTGTCACTATAAGCGCCTTGGAACTGGTCTACATAAAGGCGTTGAAGAGGTAAGTGCAGCTTGATCACATGACAGCGGTGCTTGTGCGGTCACAGTGCCAAACTTATTTCAGCCACATCTGCAGAGAAAAGTTGGCAAACAGGTGGGGAACTAGTGCGTAAGAGCAATATTTATAGAGATCAAGCTACAATTTATAATTAACGTATAACTTATAATTGTATTGTCTGTCACTATAGCCTTGTGCTGCCTTTTGTCTTAAAATATAATTAATATTGATGGCCTGGTTCAGTTATTAATGTGCTTTTGTCACGATCAGTTGTATTTGACTTTGCTCATAGGCTTCTAATTGTTTCATAATAGTAGAGTCGTCTCGTGACATGTTGTTGGAAAACACTTTTGCACATTTTTGTACAGTCAAACATGAGGCTTGTCATCCTGGACGACTATGACCTGGCTAGTGAATGGGCTGCCAAGTACATCCGCAACAAAATCATCGAGTTCCAACCCACTGCTGAGAAATACTTCACTTTAGGACTGCCAACAGGTGAGCACAGCTGTGCAAACACACACTGTCATGGTTATTATGGCAAATGCTTTATCTTTTCTCTCCTGTCCGCCTGTAGGGAGCACCCCATTTGGCTGTTACCAGAAACTTATAGAATATTACAGAAATGGTGATATATCATTTAAGTATGTGAAAACCTTCAACATGGATGAATATGTAGGTAAGTGACTAAACGAAGAAACACGGTGTGGTACCTTTTTGTATTCCAGTAATCATCCGATGAATCAAATGGACAACAAATGCACCTCTTGCTATGATCTAAAATAACATTATCTTCAGGTCTACCTCGAGCACACCCTGAAAGCTACCACTCTTACATGTGGAACAACTTCTTCAAGCACATAGACATAGATCCTTTAAACGCCCACATTCTTGATGGGAATGTAGAGGACTTGGATGCTGAATGTAAAGCTTTTGAGCAGAAGATTACAGAGGCTGGTGGAATTGAGCTGTTTGTCGGAGGTGATACAGTATATACAACCTTATTCTGTTATATTCCATGTATCTTCAACTGGATTAGTCCTGTCATGCTTTGTTTCTGTCTGTAGGCATTGGTCCTGATGGTCACATAGCATTCAATGAGCCAGGGTCCAGTCTAGTGTCCAGGACAAGAGTTAAGACACTTGCCAAAGACACAATTGTCGCAAATGCTCGGTTCTTCGGCAATGACCTCTCAAAGGTTCCTACCATGGCTCTGACTGTTGGTGTGGGGACTGTCATGGATGCTAAAGAGGTATAAAACATCATAGTTAAGGTCCTTCGTCATTGCTAATACATGCATGTGACAAATGAATTTGACCGTTGTCTGTTCAGGTGATGATTCTGATCACAGGAGCACACAAAGCATTTGCTCTGTATAAAGCCATCGAGGAAGGAGTTAACCACATGTGGACAGTGTCTGCCTTCCAGCAGCATCCTCGAACCATCTTTGTCTGTGATGAAGATGCCACCCTTGAGTTACGAGTTAAAACAGTCAAATACTTTAAAGGTACTTGAGGAATCTCACATCTGTAAAAACTCATACGCTATACTTTTCCATAATTGAGCTCATTAAACAATGTGCTTTATAAATAAGAATAGGCTACATCTTCAGAACATTTGCATGTGGCGATGTCCTATTTTTACATTAAAATGAAGTAATCCAGGTTAGATATGAAAGGCCAAATTACTTAAAGAAACCGTATTCATGTGACTTGGAGAAAAGGGGAATTGCATGTCTGGATTAGGAAAACATTTAGAAATAGTTGTAATATTATTTTTAGTTTCGGTTTGCATGAGTTGTGCAAACTCGTGGGCCCTTTGAAATGTATCCTAGTACTTCTAATATACCTGTAACCTGTATTGTTTCTTTGTTTTACTTTTAGGTTTGATGCACGTCCATAACAAGCTGGTGGACCCTGTTCTTAGCATTAAGGACCAGTAAAATCCTTCAACAGTATCATTAAGGAGTCTATCTTGTTGCATTATAGTGAGCACTTTATTCCTTCAGTAAACATTTGATACAATGAATCAGCCAGTACTGTTACATGTGATCATGAATAACTTGTTGATGGGTTATAATTTTGTTGTAAAGGAGCATTGTTTACGTTCAGCAGTTTTCATTTTCTTTGTCCAATTTTGCTTATAAGCTGTAGTTTGTTTGGGGTAAAATAGTTTGGATAAACACTCCTGAAATGCTTATGTACTTAACATTGTCTATTTTACTGCTGGGCCAATATTACCTTTAGATTATTTTACAACGAAATATGTTGAATGAAAACACAAACGTATTTTACTCCGTATCAGTATCTTGACGGGGAGGTGCGACCGTCAAGAGTCTTTTTGACTACTCCTGTTGTTAACATTCCGCTCAACAATGGCTGTGAATTATTGGCTTTGCATATTGCCTAAAGTGATTTTTAAACCCTCTTTAAATAAAAGTACACTTTATTACATACTATTGTATCAGCATGTCCTTTTAGACTTCTTTGGCATTGTATTTTGGAAGTGACAACCCACAAATTTGGGATGATGAATGTCATGCAAATTAACTTGTTTAAATGGTAGTCTGTGCTGTTCTATTCACAGCTTGCCTTATTTCCTGCTTTACCACACACAGCTTGCCTGGCCACTCATGCTTTCTGTATCTGTTCATTTGTAAAGAGTAGGAAAAGGGTGTATTCTGGCTGGCCAGGTTAACGCACAGCTATTAGCCATATAAATCTGCTTCCTCAGTACCATGACAAATAATTTTTAAAAACAAGCTAAAGACTTGTTTATGGTTAACTACTGAGGGCTTTCCTGGCCTACGCAGTCTTGGTAGAGGTGAGTAAAAAAAAGCTTTGTAGCTTTGTGTTCAGTGTTGTATTTAGTTACTGAATACTTGACTTTATATGTATGTTGTAACGTATTCCGTTACTTTGTCTAATCAGAGTACTGTATATTCATATTTATGTATAATATGGCATATAATCACAAAAATTAAGACTACGTTAGAGAACGAGTGTTTAATTAATCCCCAACACAGTTTGTGTTTTAAAAGGTTCAATGTCGGGATAGTGCTTTAAGTTTAATTTAACCCCAAAGCAACGCATTCTAATTGTATTGCATTTATTTTGTGCTAGCTAATGCTACGATGCTAACGTTTTTGTTTTTTTTGGTTTTGTTGTTAAACCAGAGGCGGGCGCTGATTGGTTCCCTCCACCGTGACGTTCCTTCCGCTCCACGTGGTGTGGCCCCAAACTCCCGCCCGGAACCTCATTATTTATTTACTGTGAATTCTCCTCCCGTCCTCCAGTCCCCCGTAGCCTTTTTCAGTAGCACGAACGATGGCAGAAAATAACAAAACCCACGATGAAGAGGGTCTTAATGTAGATGAAGAGTTTTTGAAGGAAGCGCTGTGCGTTCTAGCTGGTTGCGATCCAGACAACTGCTCCTATTCACGGGTAAGACGCTGCAGCACACGTACTCGTCTTCCCATTGTGTGCCTTTGTTTTTGTACTTTGGTCAATGGAAAGAAAGTATTGACAATAGTTTAGATAAACGCGTCAATGATTCATTCATTCTAATCCAGCCAGACTGCAAAAGATCAATAGCGAGTAAAGTGTTGCAAATACCAAGCTTATGTCTTATGCTGTTTTGCAGGGTTATGTGAAGAGGCAAGCTGTGTTTGCATGTAACACTTGCACCGCAAATCCCGATGAGCCTGCCGGGATTTGCCTAGCCTGTGCCAACAAATGCCACGATGGCCACGAGATCTTTGAACTGTATACTAAAAGGTAAGCTTGTAAGTGGATTGGGTTCAGGAAATACCACTATATGTATTTTTATATAGACCATTCTCACCACCTTTCGTTTTGGTTGTCAATCAGAAGTTTGGATCTCCGTCCACCAATACAGAGTTCCTGTTATGTTTTTATTTGATTTGTCCATTAATTGGAGGTTCCATTATATTTTTATTTTATATTGTTTTCTATAAAGATTTTAAATTTAACAAGCAGGTTAGTGCTGTGGTTGAAGGCCAGTTTCTTCAATTTGAGGCAGGTTGCAAGAAATAAAGTCCTCACTTGTAGACATCATTTTGAAATATTGATTCATGCTTTTGTTACGATGCAGCTGGACTATTGTAACGCCTTGTACATCGGCATCAGCCAGTCCGTCTTTTCATTAACTAGCTCACAAAAGCACAATCACATTTCACCTGTTCTGTCTTCCCCTCACTGGCTTTCATTTGAGGTTCCATTTTAAGGTATTCAAATTGGCCCCGTTCCAAGCAGCTGATTGTCAACCGAATGTCACATGACGACTGAGAATGGTCTGTATTGTGTCGTGACACAAACACAGGTTTTATTATTATTCGAAATGCACTCAACAAAAAACGTTATGTTTTCTATAAACACCATATACCAATTGCTCGGTACTGATTAGACCGCACGAATATTGCACAGGTGCCTTAGGCTGTCTACAATAAGGACACTCTGACATTTTCCGTTTGGTTTCATTGGGGGGGGCACAACTATGATTGGAAAAAGGAAAATAGTCTGGCCAATGCCGGGTCTACATAAACTGTCTAGTGTTCTTTTTTTATTGTTACAATGACCATTATTAATTTGATCAAGAGTTTATCAAGGACACAAACAACATCGTTCATAGTGTAAAAAATGTAAGAATAAGATTAATGAAATGAGGCTTTTTATTTATTTATTAGAATTGGTGACCATGTGTCATTCTCAGTTCCCTTATGTTATGGTGTCCCATAAGGGTCTATACTTGGACTACTTCTGTTTTCAATGTATCTGCTTCCACTAGGGCCTGTCCTCCGTAGATGTGTGGGGTGTCATTTCACTTGTATACTGATGACAACCAAATCTTTATGCCCCTTGGTGTCACTCAACTTTTACGTTGTAAATAGGATAATACCAATAAGCTCATTTGTTCTGTGACTATTCTTGACCTTATGTTTTAAGCCACTAAGTCTTGGATAATGTTTACAAGTTCCCTCAGTAATGCGGAACTTTATCTCGAACTCCCTAGATAACAAATGTACATGATTTTAGTATCACATCGCTACATAATAACATGGAAGTAATTGAAAGACTTCTGTACAATCATTCTGCTCTTTTTGCTTTCAGAAACTTTCGCTGTGATTGTGGGAACAGGAAGTTTGGAGAATTCAAGTGCCAGTTGATTCCAGTAAGTCCCGTTTTGACTTTTCCACGGAATTGTACACTTTTCATTTATTCAAGAGGTTATGTTGAATTTGCAGTCAAAAGATGCAGAGAATGTGAAAAATCAGTACAATCATAACTTCCACGGCTGCTACTGCACATGTGACCGACTTAACTCGGACTCGGATGACCAGGTATGCTTCAACTAGTGCTGTGTCAATTGGAAAACGCTTTGAAAACGGCAACTAGCTTGAATACAACTCATTTTTTTATTTTATTTTCTCACAATAGGATGGTAATGAGATGATTCAGTGCGTCATCTGTGAAGACTGGTTTCACTCTGGGGTGAGCTAATCACTAAATATCTTTTTAAATATAATCCGATTACTTCATTTCTAATTTGCAATATTCTTTAATAGCATTTGGGCTGCACTGAATCTGAATCTGAGGAGCTTCTTGAGCTGGTGTGTGAGGCTTGCATGAACAAAGCTCCGTTCTTATGGACCTACGCTGCTCACTTTGCAGGTGAAATGCTCGTCCGAAAGCGCAGTACAAGCCTATATATAGGGATGCATTTTATTCAGCTGCAATTTTGTTGGTTTAGTTCCGCCTGTGGTGAGGGTCAGCCCTGAGGAAGGGGAGGAGGAAGTGGACAAGAAAGACGTTACTGAATCGAGTGGAAACAAAAGGCCTTTGACCAGCGAGATGGACACAACGCAAGAGGTAAACCACTTAATGCTTTTGTGACATTGCTATGCTTTATTGGAAAGAGAAATGTATTAGTGAAAGAAGATATTTGACAACCTGTGGCCTAGGGCTAGGCTAAAATTAGGTTCTGATTTGGTATCTAATCTTCCAGTAATTTCTCTTCTGTAGGATGTGTGGTCTTCTGTGGCTTTTGTAATATAGATCAAAAGCATCTATTTTTTTCCCACATGTTGATTCAAATGAGGCACACAAGGATAAATAGTGCAACCTTTTTTTTTCCTTTACCACTAGATGGAGCAGTAGGGTAATTGGTGGATTTTACAGTCTCTCAACAGTTTGTAGACTTTTACACCTTGTGCTGTTTTGTATTTTCTTTAAAGGAAGCTGAAAAGAGTTCCGCCTGCAAACGGAAACGTGAGGAGACGTCTAAGGTTGTTGACGACACGGACCGAGCGGCGGTCTGCAAACTCGAGGACCTGGAAACACGGGGGCTGCAGAGGGCCCGGGAAGGAGCGGTTTTTTGGTCTCACAACTGGCGCTCAGAGTTGTGCACCTGCACCAACTGTAAGGTGCGTGTGAAAACGGTTAAAAAAACCTTCCCACTTATACAGATGAAAGGGTATGCAATAATATAGAGCGGTAAAGCTGCAATACAGTAGCAGTGGGTAGCATAGTGGGTAGATCAAGGCAGTGTTGTGAGGCACTGAGCTCTTTCAGGATATATTTTGAAATGAAATGGGTACTGTATATTTTTAATTGAAATTTGGCATATATTCGTGAACTGGGGTCAAATAGCCATGTAAACTATTTAACCTCTGTACCCCCACATGAACCGAACACATTTTCCGACAGGAGAGTTCAGCTTTACCCAAATCCATAGGGTCTCACAGCCTATACGCCAGTGTAACACCTCATTTGAAAGCTAAGACCTACAAAATTCATCTAAATGGATCTTTTTTCTCGCGTTTTTCATCCTTGTTTTTGTCTGATTATAGTTGCTATTGACGTTTTTTTCCAAGAAGGTTTTAGATTTGGGTAAAGCCGAACTGGAGAAAATGTGCTCTGTTCAGGTGGGGGTTAAAGGTCCTAGTAGTGAAATCAAATGTGGTGTTAAGCATTTGTAAGCAAGACTTTGTGAGCTGTGCATCTAATTATAAATCCTTTTTAAATTGATCTTAAACAAGCAGGCTAGTTATTTACATTACTGGGACTGTATTGTTCCCTGGAAGTTGTTTGAAATGTGTTTTATAATAAAAGTAAAAAAAAAATGTTTGCAATAATTAGGTGTAATATGGACATTTGATTAACTGCACAGTCCTGATTGTGTTGGTTTTTGTGTGTGTGGGGCAGAGGGCCTATTTATCCGCACAGGTCCACTTCCTAATGGATCCCTCAGACACGCTGGAGGCCTACGAGAGCAGGGGTTTGGAGGAGCCATTCGGACAACACCCACTTCTGGCCTGTACGGACTCGCTGAGCCACGTGCAACAGCTGGAGGTCATTTACGGTCAGTGGAATGAGGGCACAGGGAAAAAGCAGTAACTGTCGCTTTAGTTCGGGCCAGAGATTGTTACTAGTGCTCAGTTTTCCAGATTGGAAAATATCTTTTAGAGTGTGTAAGTTGCGGCTGATTTAGATTTACTTCTTTCCTAAGTCGTGTTACCTCATCACAAGTCGCATGAATGTTGTACTACATAAAGAGAAGTAAATGGTTTGTGTTTTTCCTATCAGGCGTTCAGGAGATGACCACAACTGTCTCGAAACTTCTCCAGCAGTGCGTTGATGAAGACAAGGTGTGAAAGAAGTCTGTCCCGAGTTATTGTTTTGTAGTCGTTTGAGCTAAATCTGTGTCCCTTCGCAGCCGGTCACAGCGGAAGACGTTCACCGGTGCTTTGAAGAGTTGAGGGCCATGAAAAGACGCCGAACCAACGCTGGAAACCAATAAGACCGAAGCCATATGCGGGTGTCATATGGCGCGCAGTGGAACGTTTGAATAAAAGTTTGCCGACGCAGAATTTGAATGTGAACGTGCCGCCTGTAGCCTCGTCAGGCTCAGCTTTATAAACTAGCCTTAATTTGATTTACTGATACTGTGAACTGACTTATTAAACATCCAGAAAAATACCGTGTGGGATATTCAAGACAAAGCAGAGCCAGAAGGATTACGTCATATCAAACCAGTTTATTTTTAGGATGCCCGAGTTGACCACTGTTTTGCACCTCTTGAGGCAACAGTAGAAAAATAGATTCAGTGAAACTAAATGCAACTTATCAGTCTACAAACATTTTTTTTTTCTTTTTTAGAATTCAACACAAGCAACCCCCACATTTGAACTTGAGAAATGAAAATGTGCTAAATAACACTATGTACACAAACGAGCTACATGGGATTTCCGACAAGTGACGCGGGCTGGTTAGCTGGTAGAAAAGAGCTTGCATAGACATTTAAGTCACTTCTCCAATAAAGCCCAGCTGCAGGCAGAAGGCACTGACTTCTCTAACAGCAAAAGAGATATATATATATATCCTCTGGACCTTTTGCATTTTTTCCTCATGAAGCAAGCGAGATGGAAAATGATTTTTCTGCTTGGCAAATCTATTAAAGCAGACAGAACCAAGTCCGCAGATCCTTTACACATTCCCGTTACTTTGAAAAACAGCGGGAACAAAAACACATCTTTACAAAGTTACTCCACCTAATACTGAACTGCCCAAAACGCGGAACCGTTTTAACAAAAACAAAATAGCTTCTCGGAGACGATCTTTACACACATTCTTGGCAAATTCATGACGAGTACACAGTGTTGTCCACTACAGTAAAAATGACCTTTGAACATCCACTAAAGAGTGATAGAACCCATTCAAATCAAGACATCTGGGACTCCGTTCATTATATACAATTTTCTTTAGACTGGAGCCAGCCGTTTCCTTGCGTTCCCCCCTCCTCCCCATCCCATTCAACTACATGTGTGGCTGCTACAGTGCATCGCTGCTTGTGAGTGAGTAGGTTGTGTACCAGCTACTAGCCGTGATAAGCTCGGTGTGCACCTGCAGGACTGGGGGAAGCTACTCCCGCTGCACCTATATCAATACACACCGTCAACGTGTCACACAACAGAAAACAGTCGCTAAGTGATATGACATCATACTCTACTCAAAGATGAGAAACCGATACGACGTACCAGTTAAGGCTTTGGATTGCAATATTATGCTGCGTGGCGCTCGTTTCTTCTGCCCACCTCAAAACCAACTCCCAAAGTACATTTTGACAGAATCCTTATTAGACTGAACATTTATCCTAAACTATAAGCCGAATGTTTGTTTGGTTTATTTGGACTTTCCTTTACTTAAACAAGTGATTAGTAGGTTTTAATGTTTTTCTAATTATTGCTTAGTTTGATGGTATAATACTGGCGGCAAGTGCTAATCATAGTTTTAAAACAATTTAAGTTTTATGAAAAAAGGTTGGGGAAACGATAACGTTATGACAGCCACGTTCTGTGGATAGAGCATGTTTTTTTTCCATCTCCGCTCTTGTCCAATAGCACTCGGGATTGCATCGTCAAAACCGCCAAGATTTCTGGAATTCCCATAATAATAAATAAATGTGACTGACAATCGATTTGGGCAGCAGTGTGTTAAACCAGCAGATAACCGCGCTTCTTTTTAACTAATGAAGTGAAATAATTTGCATTAAAAGCCAAACCAGGGGGGGAAAAAAGGGATTTTTTTTTCGGGGCACACTCTTATAATATAAATATAATTGTGTTAACCAAGTTTCGTTAGGTCATATGCACTCTTAATCCAAATATTCACGTTTTTCAAAAAGGAAAAATGAATGGTATATGCTATAGTTCAGGAACTACGGCCTGAGTTTTGAGGTGGGAGGAATTGTTGAAAGTGAAAAAAGAACGCACGCACACTGCAAGACACGTGGCTCTGATATGTCCGAACAGACCTGACTAAAATGGAAGGTACAGTACTGAGATTGTCTTAACACCTGTGTGTGTCCAAGTAATCCCTTCACAAACACAAAACCTTTGCTCCAATGTGAAAATACACCAGCAGCCCTCTGTAGTGAAGACTGTGCATTATCTGCCATTAAGCCCCTGCGCTTTACCCATCGAATATTGAACCTCCACTTTCCATCTACTTCAATGAAATGTCTCTGACGCTTGAACACACAGCATGGCGGCTACAATCATTTTGGAAATCTGTCACAATCATCAGACGATGACTAGCTGTGATGACCTAGTTCCTGTCAAATCCAATCGGTTGAATTTGCAGCCATGATTTGAAATGGAGGGCAGTGGCCAACGAAACAAGCTTTTTCCTGGTTTTGAAAGACAAAAAAGCAAACCTCGGGCCTGTCCACCTCAATATTAAATAGGCTCTTTAGAATGTTAATATGAATGCAGCCTATTCCTTCAGTAGCTGAGAAGATGTGACCAATTATACACGAACGCTGCATAGCAAGCTCGCGCCTAAAGCGGTAAACTAGTCATGTGCTAGAGGAAGAAAATGGAAATACAATACATGAGGAGAAAGGATATAGAGCCTTTAACTGAAGGGTTCTTTATACGGTAAGTCTCAAATCATGTGCCATTGGTCGCTTGTGTAAACTGAGATTCAGGCTGGAGCTTCGCAATGTGACTCAGAAGCTCTGGATGCAGTACAGTCTCCAAACTGGCAGACTAACGAGGTCTAGAGATCAATTACGTGCATTGACTGTTGACCTGCAGCTTTCTCTCCCCATAGTGACCGTGTGATGGATAGCACAGTGTGACAGAGGTAGGACAAAAGGACAGACTATAAATAGCAACGATCATCTCCCCCACCCCCCATCCCCCTTTCCCCTGCTCCGCTCAAACACGCATTCACTCACAACATTTAGTGCTTTGCCGTCCCCTGACTGACAGCATCAGGTTTCCCTTTTCTAAACTCAACCCCACGCGGGTCCTCCTGGGGTTAAAGTGCTGATTTTTTATAAGGGTAATCGGGCTTGTTGGGAGAGCGGCGGTCTCTGGTGATGTCCTCAGTCACACTGTTTCTGTGAGACCCTGGGGCGGGGCCCGACTGTTCAGCCCCCAGAACCATTGCCTCAGTGGGCTCTCGGGCTCCTGTGTGCCTGTCCTCGTAACTGTCCAGGTTCCCGCTAGGGGAGCGCAGATGACCTAGGCCGTGAGTCAAGTCTGTTTCATTTGATCTTCCTCTTGGGATGTGGCCCATTCTCGACGGAGCCCCAGAAGGGCTGGCCAGGACAGGCTCATGTCTCTGCGAGGTCATCCCGAGGACGTCTAACCGCAGCGGGTCTGGGGCGGTGCGCGCCTGGGGGTGGCCCGTAGAGTCAGACATATAGGGAGGCGCGTAGGAGCCAGAGGCGCAGCTGTGACTGTACAGATCGGGTCCTGGGAAAGGCGGGCGTGGGTGACTGGTGGTGGGCGTGGCAGGCCGACAGGAGAAGTCGTACAGGTCGGGGAACTCTGCCTGAGCTTCCAGTTTGGGCTCAGGAGCATGTCTCTTACAGGAGTGGCCATGTCCAGGGCCGTGGCTATGGCGGGCAGAGGGGCAGAGGCCATGGGGCAGAAGGTGGCCTGTGGGGCCCATGGGACTGTGAGGGCCTTCTCTGTCCATGTGCTGCTCTCTCAGCGACATCACGGACACTCCCAGGGCGATATCTGGCATGAACTCCCTCATGACGGGTTCTGCGCTCATCTGCAGGCGACAGTCAGCACAAAAATACAAAATCAATTACATTAGCTGAAGGGACAAACAGAGTAACATTTAGAAGTACCCCCACTCACCACTTGCTGGTCTAGCAGAGCTCGCCCCATTGCCTGTGGGTTGGTGCAGTCTGGGGGCTGGCCTCTGTGCACTGAGGGGTACTCGGAGCTGCCATGTTTGGAAGAGGCGTGGCGCTGGAGGAGGGCCCGGTTACAGGGGTAGGAGAAGGAGCGAGTGGGCGTGGGCATGGGCACACGGGGCCGCCAGCCTTTCACCTGCGCATGGCTGGGAGTGGCGGGAGGGTGGTAGGGCGGAGGTGGAGGAGGCAGGGGAGGGTGGAAGCCCGCTACGCCTTCCATGTCCGTGAACATGGTGTCCATGGCCGGGCTGCTGTTCACTCGACAGCGACCCACCTGCCGCAGGGCCAGGATGGGACTCTCGTCTCCAAAGCGCTCATCAGGGAAGAACTTGTACGGATTCTGAAAAAGAGAAACAGAGTAGTGTGAGTGTGCCATGCATGTTCTTCAGATTGACTACAATGTTTTCATCAATGAGTGCTTCCTTCGGTCAACAGTGGCGTCTCACTCTCACCTGCAGTAACTCGGTGGCTCCGTCCGCTAGACCGAACTCTCTCAGAACCCGCAGCTGCAGCTCGTAGCTGACCGTGGCTCCCTCTCCACAGTTCAGGGCATAGGCTCTCTGCACCTGCTCCGTGTGCCTCAGCTCCTGCAGCCGGCGGATCATGTCCTTCACCACGGGCAGCTGGGGCACTGGAACACACAAAGCCCCATCAACACACCTGCTCCATCCTGCTAGCATCTAACCTTTTAAGTTAAGTCTAGTCCGACCAAAAACTCCACTTCAAAACGCTTTTTCGAGATAACCAGTCAACCAGTCTTGTCCTGATCTACATGACGAGAGGTTTGCTTTTGAGAGCAGTGCAACTCCCGGGCCAGCAGGGGGCAGGGGCTTGATGTTTATGTGCACCATTTTCTGTTGACCTTCGTGAGATGCAGGACGGCAAGGGATGTCCACAGCCATCTCTGATTGGCGCAATTAAATTAATCTCAATAAGACGCCTTTAGTAGACATCACTATCCCTAAGGTTAGGGTTAGGTTCAGGGCTCGTTTGGATTAGTTTAGCTTGACTAGCTAGCCAATCAGAGGCCACGCTTCCCCTTCCATCCTGGATAAAAAATAATCGCTGCTTGCTCATGTTTGTTGTGACAGTTATACTGCCTTCATGTGCTCTGGTAAAGAGGATCCTTTCTAGTTGCGAAGTGGAAATCACAAGTGCATTGTGTTCAAGTGCTTTCGTGTCATAGGATGAAACAACGCACGCACATAACAATACACTATAAACAAATACATTCACGTGAGAAACTCGTCTGCAGACCGTTGAACTACTGAACTACAGTGGGGGAAGAAAGTATTTAGTCAGCCAACAATTGTGCAAGTTCTCCCACTTAAAAAGATGAGAGAGGCCTGTAATTTTCATCATAGGTATGAGACAAAATGAGAGAAAAAAAAAAAATCCAGAAAATCACATTGTCTGATTTTTAATGAATTTATTTGCAAGTTATGGTAGAAAATAAGTATTTGGTCAATAAAAAAAGTTCACCTCAATACTTTGTTATATACCCTTTGTTGGCAATGACAGAGGTCAAACGTTTTCTGTAAGTCTTCACAAGGTTTTCACACACTTGCTGGTATTTTGGCCCATTCCTCCATACAGATCTCCTCTAGAGCAGTGATGTTTCGGGGCAGGCGCTGGGCAACACGGACTTTCAACTCCCTCCAAAGGGTGCAAGAGGATACATTGCCACCTCAGTTTTAATGGCATCACAATGTATTTTAATGGCGAGAAACTCTATTTGCACCCTTTTGAAACTCGAATGCACCCTCAGTCAATTTGTTCTGGAGCTGGCGCTGCTTGTATGTCTTCCACTAATAATTGCTTCTACAGTTGATTTCTTCACACCAAGCTGCTTACCAATTGCAAATTCAGTCCTCCCAGCCTGGTGCAGCTCTACAGTTTTGTTTTTGGTGTCTTTCGACAGCTCTTTGGTCTTGACCATAGTGGAGTTTGGAGTGTGACTGTTTGAGGTTGTGGACAGGTGTCTTTTATACTGATAACAAGTTCAAACAGAGGAGCCTCTTAAAGAAGTTACAGGTCTGTGAGAGCCAGAAATCTTGTATCTTTGTAGGTGACCAAATACTTATTTTCCACCATAATTAGCAAATTAATTTACAAAAAAAAAAAAATCAGACAGATAATGTGATTTGCTGGATTTTTTTTTCTCATTTTGTCTCTAATAGTTGAGGTATAGCTATGATAACAATTACAGGCCTCTTTAATCTTTTTTTTAAGTGGGAGAACTTGCACAATTGTTGGCTGACTAAATACTTTTTTGCCCCACTGCATCTGCTTTGCTTGGTAAAACATATAAAGTTTGGAGTGGAAAAAGAGATGACATTAACATTGCTAAATAGCTAAATGCATAGTGTAGGCTTCATAATCAGCTAATAGTCACCACCAGGCTACAGCTCTTTGATGAGGAGAAATGTGTAAGATAAACGTATTATAATTGAGTCTATTGGGGCTTGTTTCCTGTTTTCACATGATCGATCGGAGCTAGCTGTAGCTCTGATAGGAATTTTCTGTCTGTCTCATGACCCAAGACATTCTCGGCGCTGATCCAGCCACTGAAGCTAGCTCCCCTCCGGTCATCCCTGTGGGACCAGTAGAGCGCGGCTTTGCTGGACATCTGGGGCATCACCGAAGTAGTGTTGATGTTCCTTTCGGTAGCCTGACATTTAGTTTCTGGGGCAGGGACAGCATGCGCCTATTCAATGCGCTTTGATTTGGCCTTGGCCGTTACATGCAGCTCCAGTCTGACTACATTCGGGTGAGGGAGGTCACCGCTCGGCTCAGGGGAAGGTCAAATCACACGTCCCCCCTCCCAAATCGCACCTCTCGGGTTTGCAATCATGTTCTAGCGCAGTGATGCGCATTGAGTTGCCTTGTGTACGAAATGCGCGGTATAAATAAAGTTGCCTTGCCTTGCCTTGCCTTGATGGCCTTTTGTTTCCTTTTAGCCGCCACATACGACACTGCAACTTACCAGGGATCTCATTAGCCACGACCGACGGGGCAGAGCCTGAGTTGCTTGTCATTTGCTGGTGGTTGATCATGTGGCAGCACTGGGGGACGGCGTTGTTGACCATGTAGAGCGTGTCCGGGACGTTGGACATCCGCACGAGCCGCAGACGCACCAGATCCGTCTGCTCCACCATCATCTCATCCAGAACAGACTGAAAAAATAAATAAATAAAAACGTGAAGCTGTTTAGAGCCTGGGAGTGCACGCATAGGCGTTGCAAATTAATTCCACTTGATTGACAATTCATCTAAAAACGGGCCTGCTCCAGTGTATGTGGATATGCTCATGAATATTCAGGAATGGGGGAGCTCTATACGTTAGTGGAGGCGAAGCAGAAATGGCAGAAAAATCAACTCACTGTGGTCGTTTCAAATGTTAATTTCCAAAACGGCAAGAAAACATTGGATTTAGCTTTTTGCTTTAAGTACAAAGATCACATACAAATACTGCATATCAAGGTCGATAAAAGGTGTACCAAAGAATACATTGCAGACTTAATTTTTGTAGAGGTTTCTAACAAGAAAATGGTGGATTTTGAGCCATTTCTTTTCATGGTGTGAGAGCTTTTATAGAGACTAGCGATAAAGGGACATCATCACTTTGCACTTACTACAAGAGGTATTACCTTAGCTTCCTCCACATAAGGAGAGAACAGGCGAGGGCGCACGTAGATGCCAGCGTTTTTCTGCCTCAGCCAGGCATTGGCTTTCCCTCCCTCAACCATGGGGAGCATGTCTGAAGGAGGGGTGCTGATCAAGCCCCGTTTGAGCTGTGAACAGAGTGAAGAATGTGGATCAATGCTCCATTTGCGGAGGTTACACAGACACAGAGAGACCGTGATCAGCTCATAGCGGCGGAGAAAGGGAAAATCAATCAAATACTGACCGCGTCAGCGAGCACGTCGCTGTTTGGGGGCAGGATGTGCTCCGTCCGAATGAAGGGCAGGAGGGGGGACAGGATCTCCCTCAGCTCCTCCACATCCAGGTCTCTCCTCTTCACGCCACGTTTGTTCACACTGTGGGCTGTGCCGCTCAGAAGATTGGGCTCTGGGGAAACACATAGCCTGCATTATAGCCACACTGCGGAGCTCCACAAGAGGAGCAGCATATTTCAAATGCAGATTCAAGCCTATATACTTTGCAGAAAGCAATCAATTGTATCTTCCAGTTTCATCCAACTTCATGTGTTGCCCCCAGCTCCCAAAACAATACAGAACCATTTACCCAATTGTGCACAAATGATAGCTTAATATACACCCAGCTTAAAACCAATTGTTGTTTCCAAGTTAACATTTTAATGCTCAGTGTGAACTTTGCATGTGGTTGAAGTCACAATAAAACTAAATTAACAGCTGTTTGAATGTCTGGAAAAAGTATACTCTTCTTTGATGAGGGCAAGTTGAGCTCTCTGGTTAACCCTCCTCGGTGTATTTGGAGGTTATGTGCGGTTCTCTTTAAAGGGGGGGCTCTGAGAGGGTGATTACCTCTGTCTGCCATCCTCTTAATAAGGTGCTGCTCGCCCCACTTCACAACATACTTCAGAATGTCCTGCTCGCTCGCCTGTGGACAGAACCAAGGCACAGAGGGTAAGAAAACATTGCATAAAAAGCTCCTGTGATTAAGCATGTCGAGTTTACCTGAAGATAGTCAGACTGGATGGCGCTGAGAAGGTGCTCCTTGCCCAGTTCGTAGAGGACGTCCGAGGAGACCACCTGGCTGAACTCCTCGCACAGGAAGTGCATGGCCTGCCTGTGCACCCACTTGGACCCGTAAGGCTGGGAGCTCCACTTCAGGATGGGAACCAGGGAGTCCAGGGAGAGGCTTTCCACAATGATGTCCTCGCAGCCTGGGACAGCGAGAGCAGAGACAGAAGACATTAAGGATGAGTGGAAATTTTTATCGACTATTAACCCCCAACCACTCAGGGAAACATACCGACCAAGCCAAAGTCATTGTACAGTCAGAGTAGGACTGGCTTACTGACTGTGGCAAAATATGGAAGTTATTTCCCTGTCGAGTTTACAAATGCCATGCAATCCAAGGCTATTTAGTGTAGAGTCCTGTCAGCTGTATTTCCTTACACATACAACAACAATGATCATTATCACAATATTAGGTGACGTATACATTTCTTTGCCAACACAGCCTAAAACAAATAAGGCAACTTAAAGTTATAGTCCGTAAGTTTAAATGTCATACAAATTGAATTGATTGCATATAGCTGACCGTCTGGGCCCGCAATTTGATGTAGCCCAAGTAATACGAAAAAAATAAAAATCTCAAGTCCCTCCCCTTTGCTGATCTCAGCAACTACTCAGAATCCCTGGGTGCCATTACTTTGACCAATGAGAGGAGCTCCTCAGAATATGTTAGAAATGTATTCCTCTCTCCCCTCATTTTGGAAACTAGGAGTGGTTTTGAGGTCTAATCAGAAGGGAACCTTGATAGTTGACTTTTTCATGTAAAATGCTCTCATGTGAAGGGCTTTGTGACCATGTCTGTGAAAGGCGCTATATACATAAAGATCTTCTTCTTTTAACTTATTTTTTTCTTTCTCTCCTCATTTTGCAATCTTACAGCGTTACTTTAAAAAAGAGCAAAAGTTGATTTTCCTCATTTAATTCAATTTTGGTGCTGATTTTTTTTTCTTTTTTTTTTTCGTGTCTTGTTTTGAAACCTTATACAACAAAAATAAAAACAAATCAGCTAGATCAGTGCATTTCTATATCATACACAAGACCCCGTGGCGCCAGGGAATGTATATAACGTATTTGCAATCCACCAGCTGTGGCCTTTTGCATTTGGGTTCAGTCCCTGTAGCGTGGATCCCAGTAGCTGCATTAGCTTGTATTGATGACCCCGGGGGCTTTCCCCCTGGTTGCCCCCACATCCTCCTCGGCGCGTTTCTCCAACTGGGTCGGACATACCAGAGCAGCAGGCAGCGGCTTCGCTTTGTAACACGCAGCCCACAGAAATGCCTTTGATACCTTCATGTGCTTCAGCATAAAGACGTAAACAGAGCAGCCACACACTTCAACACACCACCCCCTTCCCTCACAACTCGACAGCATCACCGCCCTGGGAATTAGAAACCTGTATTTAGGCAATTTGGCAATGAAAAAACTAAAGCTGCTCTACATAAGCTACACTTTTAATTAGACACTAAACAGCCCAATTCAAACCTAATTTGTATGAAAAACGACACAGAACAGACCGATACATACAAGCTGGATGTAAACTACAGTTCTCTGGTACAAAACAAGTCCATTTTGAACGGTCCGTTTTAACGTAACAGCCAAAGGTACTTCCAAAAGAATAAAATCTTACTGACGATAAGAGTGGCGTCTGAATAGGATGCAACAATTTTGGGAGCAATAAATGTAGCGCTACAAGCTGGACTGCCTTCCCTCTCCCACGAGCCCAGCTTTCAAAGCCCATCCTGGGAAAGTGGATGCTCGACTCCAGCCAGAGCGCGTCTTTGACCTTGAATATCAAATTATCTTGAGATGTAATATTAAGTTACAAAACTCGCCGATGCACTGGAAAGCTTAGAGAGATACTTTTGCACTTGGTACGAGACGTGACGTCCAATCTCAGCACAGAGAAAATGAACACATTTCCTCACTTGTGCAAAAAAACAAACAGAGGCATTACTTATGAATGGCTTTAGAAAGAGGTTCTGGTCAATTTGACTATTTTAGGTACAAATTTTAAATGCTTTATCCACGTAATGAAACCTTTATAGTCAACGCAGCCATTTTTGGATCTGAGTGATGTTTTTTGTTTTTCATTTGAACAAACTCTTAGGAGTCCTGTTATGACCTCTGTATCACTCAATTGACTTCACGTTTACACATCCTTTTACAACAACAAAAACATTATAGGCATTTTCATCCAGTTTGTTCCTTGCTTGCAAATTTCTGCGAGGCGCCACAGCTTCGCCGATACAGTGACAGACTACCTCCTCATCAGCTGAATATTAATATGGTTTTCAGAAACCAATCACTCGTTCCTGTCTGACTTGAAACACAGCACTTTTCCTACGAATTTAAGAATCAGCATTACATCCAACACTACTGGCCCCTCTCTCACAGCGGGCGGTGAGTGAGTGAGATGAATATCAACTGCACTGACTGAGGCGGCGAGACCTGACAACTTAAAGCCTATTTTGAATTCTGTCCGTGGAGTTGCTTTAAATATCTTTTGTCACGTCCCGCGCCTGATAACGAAATAACAGAGCATTTCAAATATGCAAACGACTAGATCAAATCTATATTCTAGCGCAGTCGTGTTCTCAAACTTCTCAGATCAAGTACAACCTCAGTATTATTCCATACTATATGACCTTCCAAATTAAAACCAAGCAAAGATGAGGGTTATGATGGATTTAGTCAAATAAAACTAAACCATTTTTTTTTTTTTTTTTTACAAAATCTCGACTAAAATGGAATAACCTTTTCGACTAAGACTAAAACTAAATTAAAATATGTTGTCAAAAATGTCATAAAACCAGGGAAAATTATTTATTCTGCACCAAAATCATACGTCATAAAACAATATGGTATCGGACAGCTTTGAATTGCATCGTGGAGTGAGACAAGGCGACTGCCTTTCTCCCATACTTTTTAATTTGGCCCTAGAACCACTGTCTATTGGTTTAAGAATGAACCCCATTATTAAAGGATTTCCTGTGGGCGCGTCAGAGTCTCGTCTCACTTTATGCAGATGATGTCCTTGTTACACTTACTGATCCAGAAATGGCATTACCACTTCTTTTAAAACACTCTTTCGGCAGAATATCTGGTTATAAAATAAACTGGTTCAAAAGCGAGCTAATGTTTTTAGGAGAAAATGTTAAAATGAGTCAGAACCCGATTAAAGTCGCAGAAAACCATACATCTTATCTCTGTTTGAAAATAGCTATGAATTATGAATCATTACTAAAATTGAACTTTACTGAAGGCTTTGAGAAACTTAAAAGGTGCATTGAGTATTGGAAGACCCTACCCCTCTCCATGTTAGGTAGAGTGAATGCTATCAAAATGATCACCCTGCCAAAATTAATGTATCTTTTTAAAAACCTACCAATTCTCATTCCTGACGATTTTTCCCCAAAACTCGAATCTTTAGTTCTAGATTTTGTGTGGGCATATAAAAAACGCAGAATATCAAAAAAGTACTTATTCAGATGTGCAAAGGAAGGGGGGACTGGGCCTTCCAATGTTCAAAAATTATTACTGGGCCTCAAATCTGAAAGTGACAATGAATCACTTAATTCCGCTCCTTTGTGGCTGAAATTGGAACTGCAGTCAATAATTAAACCTTACACATTATTGTTATCTCTACTTTTTACTAAACCAATCTTCTATTAAATCAACAAGCCGCAGTATAGTGGTGAGAAATTCAATAAAAATTCTATCTCAAATTAAAAAAAACATTTAATATTCCCAATATAACTATGTATTCACCAATATGCCACAATCATGCACTTATTCCATCTATAACAGACAGAACATTTCTTAATTGGCACTTAAATGGGATTAAATGCATAAAAGATGTTTACCTAGAGGGCAGTCTTGCATCATTTGCATCTGTCCCAATCCAGTTGGTTTCGCCATTTGCAGTAAAGGAAATTTGGTTTAGTTTATATATTTATTTGAGCAGTTGATCTGCTCAAAAAGGAGTGGGCCGAAGCAAAAGGCGCCCACCCCCAAAATAAAATTTAAAAGGAACTAAGAACAACAATACCGAAACAATGGGAACGGACACTCTCTCAAATTCACAATTGCTCAATTAACAGCAGACACAGGCTCATGCAGTTTAAAGTGATTCAGCGTTTCTTTACACACATTTTATCCTGATGTATCTCCATTATGTGAGAAATGTAAATCAGCTATTATTCAACCATTTTGGTCCAGGATCATCATCATCTTTTACTCAGGGGTGTATCAGAGAAACCTTGTCCCTAACAGGGACATGGTCCTGTTTGGGTGGTCTTCAGAAACACAAATATTAGCATATTAGGGTTGTGTTGCTTCTTGGGATCAAGCGATTGCTTCTGGGGACCCCTTGATGCCAAGCAATGCTCATTCAAATTGCTGTGGACTGGATCATCTGCTGATCGGGAGCCAGTGCAGGATGGATGGATGGAGATAACATGTATGCGTGTGTGAAAGCAGCAAAGGTGTGAGTGAGCAAAGTGTGAATGATCAATGTGATTTTAACTGTAAAATTCAATAAATATATTTGGATAAAAATATGTTGTCAAAATTAACAATGTACTTTACATCCATAGCAACTGGTGGTGCGAAAGTTGTTTTTTGTTGACATTTTAGCCGTGACGATGTGGTTTGGTGACGTTAGCTTAAAGTGCATATGACAGGTTTTAATGCTTTTGAAAATATGACTTATTTAGATGGATAAAATCTGTTGCAAGTCATAATTATCATTTTATTTCAGTGAAGCAGCGATTCAAGGCGAGACAATGCAGGTGAATAGAAAAAAAAGAATTAGAGATAACGATTTAAAACGTTTGCTGAACCTTAATGATATAAATATAAAGACAAAAATGTATTGAAAGTTTTCTAAATAAAAAATAAGGCATTTTGTGCATAAAAACTGTCAAAATTGCCTATATTTTTAGCGAGTTTGACTCATTTCCCATTGACATAATATGGTTGGCACGGCAACAGTTTAACATCGTTTGCCTCCATCTATGTCACTTCCCACCATTTTTTTTTTTTTTAGCAAAATCTTCAATATAATTGTGTCAACTATGTTTTAGCAAACATTATGTTTAATGTGTCATGTTCACTTTAAGAGCAGGTCTGAATCGATTCCGCGGGTTATCATCAAAGTGTTAAATAATGCTGTAATAGATAATCACAGCATAGTACGTCTGCTTTAAACGAGAAGCAGACGTGTCATCCATAAGGGAGCTTCCTTATGCCTCCATGGAATCATGAGGAAGCTCCCTTGGAATCCAGTCAGGCCATCGACCGCACATTTTCAAATTTAATAGGGCTTTTAATATTGGTTGGCATAGGAGCGAGAGGCGGTAATAACGGATGACACATCTTGGGGTTTTATGCAAGAGAAAAAAATGACAGGGAGATGTTCACGTCTAGCGGCTTGACAAATCTTCCACAGGCGAAAAGTGCCAGAGGGCAGCGCCTCAGCTACAAGACGGCACAGAGAGCGAGGCTGACAGACAGATGAGAACCCCACACTTCTGCCCACTGCAGAGAGGGAGCGGCGACCAGTCATGGGGAATTCATAACAATTTATGGGAATCAGTCCGGCCTAGTTACCTGGTATGTTTTCTAAAAGCTCTCAGAATAAATGGTGGCGAATTTGAAAGCTACTATGGAGAGGTAGGTCTGACATGGACAATAATGGGGTAGTTTACAGAGGCACGCAGGTCAGAATATGATAGGGGTGTTGAAAAATATCGATCCGCCGATATACATTGCGATATTACGTCGCGCAATTCTCGTATCGATAATCACAATAATCGTCTAATTCTTCAATATCGGGATATATCGTATCGTGACCCTTGTATCGGGATATGTATCGTATCGTCTGAGACTAGGTGATACACACCCCTAGAATATGACGACATTCCTCAGTGAAGTCATAAAAGACGTGCAGCTCAGAGGCCGGAGGAGGAGCGGGGATAAAAATACCCGCGGCGGGGTCTTGAGGGGGGAGGGGAGATGAGGTGACGCCGTGTGGGATGATGACACTATTTGCTGCTTGATGGCTAAAGCCGCCACAGTGACCGGGACTGTGACACTAGAGCCCGGGGTACAGGCTGCATTTCAGACCGCACACTGCATGTAGCAGGGTGCTCCACTCCGGTAGCTCGTTCCCCAAGTGACAAACTTGGGGCTGGTCTTTACTAAACAATAGCAATAAGCGACATATGACTGTAGTGAAGTAAACCTTTGCAAGCCGTCTCATAGATAAGCAAAAACTACAATCAAAATCCTCAAGTAAAGTTGAGCATCGTAGGAAAACCTGAAACTAATAAAACTACAAATCGTGTCTCATCACCAGTCAGCTTGACTTCTATTTTAAAAATAGAATAAAATCCATTACGAAGAAGACATATTCAGATTTAGTGGAGTAATGCATTCCCTGCCAGCAAAATGTTAGCGTGACAACTAATTTCTCACTAATCCTCATAATCTTTATCATTCATAGATGAAATGTTACGGCTAAGATGATTCCGCAGCGCCGTAAGCTGACTGTCAAGACTGTTAAGGTCAGAAATCTCAAGTTCAAATGCAAAGCTCAGTTTACCTCCATTATGTGAATAACCAACAGTTATTCTCATGTTACAGTCAGAAATGAACACTTTAAATCAACAATTATAGAGTGCAGTCTTAGTGTTTCGACTGGCAGCCATGAGCTGCTGCCAGTAAACACTGCAAATGTTGTAATAGCAGAACACTCTATCTCTCAAGGGCAACAATGTCAGAAATCTTGCATATCTCTCTCTAACATGCACTATGAGGTATTGTTTACAGTTTAGTAAGATTACCTTGAGCCAGCATGCTGAACTCCAAAAACAGAGCGATATGGTAGAGTTCCATGGCCTCCTCGGTGCGTGTGCTGGCCCCGCGGCCGCCGGACACCAGCGCCTGGACTTCCCCCAAGCTGCCTGTGGACGGGCTGCCTCGTAGCACCAGGCCCAGCTCCACTACGTCAGTGTACATGCAGTGCAGAATCACCTGCACATACTTCCGGGGGATGATGGACTCGTCTAGGACGATGCGCGTGGGTGTGTGCAGTGTCCGCTCGGTCATCTCCTCTCCAGTCCGGATACGCCTCTGTAATAAGTTTCTAAAGAAGGGGGAGCGTGCAGAGAGAACAGCCTTATGGGCCCTGAGGTCTTCCTCAGGACTCCCTGGGGCCACCATCGCACCTGACCCTGCTATAGAGGGGCCAGCTATAGCTCCCATCTCACTGCAACCCTCTACCATCTCTGAGTCTGAGGAGAAGCTGAGCAGAGCGTCATAGTAGCACATGTGGTCGAATAAGCCCTTCATATCTGCCTCCAGAGAGTTCGGAGTCCCAAACTCCTCACTGAGCTGTACCAGGACATCCACATTCTGCAGGCGACTGTCCTCCACTGCCCCAAACTCTCCTGTGTACAGATACTGCAGCAGGGCAGAGAACATAGACACGTCTATACCTGCAGTATCTACATCCATCAGCACCTCTGCTCCATACCCCGGGGCAGACGTCAGCAGAGTCTTAAAGAAGGGGCAGCGCACAGCCAGGACGGCCCGGTGCGCTGGGAAGCATGTCCCGTGAAAAATGAGGTCGACATCGGTGCAGTATTTGTGCTGGTACAGAGCAGCCAGGTCCCTCTGAAGGTTAGGAGCCTCAGCGCGGGCCAGACTGGCTTGGAAGCTCAGCTCCTTCAGGGCGGCGGTGCCCTCGTACTCCTCCACCAGAGCGTTCGTGTCTCGGACATCCCACCCCGACAGCAGCTCCCGCATCTGTCGAGCATGATCGGCCGAGCGACTGGACTTCCTGCGTTTGATAAACCGGCGCTTGAGCGTGGCCAGCCCCAGACTCTTCTTCTTCCTGTCCGCAGGCCGCTCATGGCCATGCTCCAGGCTGTACAGCTTAGACTCCCAGCCATATCCCTGCTGAGAGTAGGACGAGGTTCCTACAACACACAAAAAAGAAAAAAAAACTGTTAAGCCTTTACAACAAGGATCCAGCATGTCCTCCGCTGTGCTACATCCAGAATCAGAGGGGAAAAGTGTGTGCTGGCTGCTGCTCTGTGACCTACTCTTTCAGGACAAGAACAAAGCCCACTGGAGTTAGTTCAATGGAAAACACAAAGCAGACACAATCCTTTTACATCTTTTATATTACAGCCAAAACCCCAGTACAGGACGGTCTAAAAACCAATTAGCCTATTAGCCGGAGGACTGCCTTTGTGCCCACTCACATCCTTGGGCCCAGTCAATTACAGACAACAGTTATGTTTGGCACCCGAGACAGGGCTCCGACGTCAAAAGGAAGCTGTGCCAGGGAGATCCTCTTTCGCTCCTCCAGCCCCCCTTCCCCCTTTCTCTCATCCGTCAGAGTGACCCAAATACTACTGATCCTAACAGCACTATCAATGACTTAGGGCGCAGATCAAGCAGTCAGGTCTCACGGCTCGTTCCTCTTCCCAATCAGGAACGACGGATTGAAAGGAGCATCTAGAGGCGCCTTGAGTGATCCGGGAGAAGGTCGACTTGCCTATGAAGGTCTGCTGCGGCTGAGAACTTCCCCCTATGCGCGGGGAGCAGGAGTGTGGATAGCTGGACCCATTGGCGCCCATCCTCTCTGCTCTTCATGTGCTGCGAGGGGGCGACCCCACAGGCTGAGTCATTCTGCTCAGACGCTCCCGTCCTCTCCGCCGTCCAAGCCGCGGGTCCGACGCCGACGCTCAGAGCCCCATGCGCAGCAGGCCGTCCCTAAGAAAACAACATCAAAAGGAGGCGCAACATTAAAGGGGGCATTATGCGCTCAACTTTGGCTTTTTGAGGGGATGGGGGGGGGGATATGTAAAAAAAAAATTGCAATATTCAACAAAAGTCTTGTATTATGCTTTTTACAGGAATCTTAAACTAAGATATATTCTCCACAAGCATAGTGATCTTATGTTCACGTGGTCTAATTGTGTTGTATAAAAACACTCGTATCACATTGTGAAATAAACCGATCCCTGCACCTCAGTTCAAAAGACACATCCATTTAAAAAAAAAAAAATACAAGAATAAAAATTGTTGACGTGATGGAGTTTGTTTGGAGTGACTGTCTCCATCTGAAGAATGCGTGTTTAGTCTTCTATCTGAAATCTTCACGTGCAGAGGAGGTTAACAGAGATTTCCTCTGCCTGGCCCTCAGGAAACGCGGACTGGCAGGGGACGGCAAATCTAAGGCAGATGTACGTTGGGCAAACCCGGGGAGTGACGCCTTTATTAGTCTCAGCTCACTCCGTCTCGAGGTAACTCAAGAACAAACCCACCTGACCGCCTTCCTAAGCGGATCAAAGTGTGTTTTGACCGAGAACGCACATCCATCACATCCACAGCCTGTAATAAATTCCACTGCATGCCTATAGGTTTCCTATTTAGTCGTGGCACTACTGTTAAAGCTCCAAACTATTCTAAAACCATTTCTGAAATCAGTGAATTTCTCCATTGTGAGATCAATAAAGTCCAATCTTGATACGTAACCGAATGAGTATCTAGTTTAGTTATTAAAGTATCAATTATGGATATAAACTAATTCTATCATTGACTTCCTGAGCACTTTGTCTAGTTTTTTCCAATGGATATAGTAGTGTTGGATTTTTGCACAACCCGAGGCCAAGGAAGGCTCTAGATCTCACAGGATAAATTGTCCCAAACATTGTTTTTTTGGAATTAGGAATCAATATTTAAAGTGATAGTCTGCAAGTTTATATGTTCTATAAAGTGAACAGATTGTGTATAATTAAGCGCCAGGGTCTTTCTTATCATCACTTTCGTTTTGAGTTGCAAAAACTTAACCAAAACAATAATGTTTAATCCATATGCACAACACTGTGGTTAAAGCCTTCATTCATTTGGAGCCGTGAGGGAGACCGAAATAAAATCAATTTACAAATTGAAGATCGAGAAAAATCACTTTGAAGATTGAAGAGAGAATAGAACCCCATTGCCTGGAAGTTAGTCCAAAAGTTTGACATGGATCTTGTACTTTTATGCTCGTCCCAGAATCCCTTGACAAATCAGCATTACCAAAAGTGGATCTTGTTTGACACAGGTAACAGGGCTTAAGCTGTCAGCCAGATTTCACAACACCACTTTCCTTTTCACTTCTTGTTATGCTCTACTTTTAGTATTCCTTGTTCTCCGTGATATTCTTTCACCGCATTGTTGAAACAAATGTCATCTCCCAGTGTTGCATCTTGTGTGACACTGTAGGACAAAAAGATAACGCCGCACGCCGCCCATTTTATTCTGGGGCACGGGTGAAATAAAAGTAGGACGGCTCCAATGACGGGCTTGAAGGAATATTTTTCGAGCTATATGCCGCTAGGTGTTCTGTATTAACTCCTGTGTGACACTAACAATGGGGAACAAGATTGTAAATGATTTAGTTCAAGATGAGCCTGCTTGGACAAAGAACACAAAAGGGGGGTGAAGAAAAAAAAAAAAGGACATGCCGTGCTGAAAGTGTCTGCAAGAAACTAGCCTTGACAATTATATCACGCTGCTCTTTCTGGCCAGCAATAACACCAAGGCTCCGAGTGGCTTCTGTGGTCCATTTTTCAAACCGTCTTTGACCAGGATTTCCAGGAAAACAATTACTTTTTTTATATAAAGACAGCCGGCCCAGGGGCAAAGCGGTTACAACTCACAACACCTCGCTTTCACTTCATCTTATTTCAATTCTCTTGTATTTTATCTTGGAAAAATCAGTCACCATTTTTAACAACAAATCTTATGTGTAACTAAGAGTGTCTCTAAAACCTAAAATGCAGGTAACAAATCTAAGAATAGATAATCATGGACTCAGACCTGAACTTAAAAACACACATGAAGTCAATTACTTCAGCAGCTCTTTTCGTTCAAAAAAATAAACATTGCCCAGATCAAAAAGGTATAGAGTCTAACCAAGACTTGAAATGTAACGGCTGAACACTATCAGACAGCTGCAGTACATCCAGAACGCTGCTGCTCGAGTCCTGACTGGAACCAGGAAACATGGCCATATTAGTCCAGTGCTCAGGTCTCTGCACTGGCTTCCTTTTGCTCAGCGGAAAGACTTTAAAATATATCTCTGACATGTTAGAGCCCATGTGAACCATTTCGGGCCCCCAGAACCTGCTGGTCCCAGAGCAAGGACTGAACACAATGAGGCTGCGTTTCAGTTTTAAGCCGTCCCAAAAAGATGAGACAGAGGCCTCAACTCTGACAACAGTTCTTTTTAGCTCTGCGTGAGAAAACCGCAAGCATTTTACCTGCACTCCTCGATTTTAATAATCAGTAGAATGAAAATGGCATAACAACGTTGGTTTAAAAAGAACTTACACCATTTGGACAGTGGCTGTTCCATGGCACAAAACCTGGCCTGGCTGTGATTGGTACAGCATGAACGCACAGGAGAAAACCAAACCCCAATGGAGCAATGAAGTATGCGTGCTCAACCATAACCTTGACATGCAGTCCACCTTGAAGAAAATAAAAGCGGTAGACAAAAGGTCTGTGTACTCGCTTCAGGCGGAAGTTAAAACAGACTAAATCTAAACCGAAGCTGTAAAGAAACAGATACAAAAATAAGGTGTGATGGAGATCCGTTTTATCTCAGCCGGCCCGGTTCCCTTGCCTACCGCGCCGTGCTAATAAATCACTGGGCCGGCCCCTGTGGAGCCTGACAACTGCACAGCCTCCCATGGGCTGCGCAAAACCACAGACTCGCACAAACTCCTGCCACCAAAGAGTCACCACAGAGCGCTTCAATCAGAACGCGGGTTGATCTTTATTTCATTAGGCGCCTTTGAATAAGCCACATCTTCACGGGGGAATGCACTGGGACAAAATTAGAAGCTGGTTTTGAATATGAAGGGGTAGAGCGGAAGAAGCCCCCCCTGAGATGCACACACGCTGTTGTTTACAAAGAGGGGGATGGCGGGGTTGGCCCCACAGCAGCGCGAACGCAGCCAAAGTATTGTACAATGCATTTTTTGGCATGGCTGAGGATGTATGGAATTTTTCAAAACGGTATTCATCTGGTCATGGGTGTTTGGAGTAGAAGTCCTTGCCTCTTACCCACAACGTTTTTTTGTTTTTTTTCAGTTCCTCTGTTCTGGTTTGTGTTTCTGTTCTGAGAGGAAGGTTTAGACAGAACATTACCTTGTTGTTAACGTCTGCTCATTAACTGCGAGACTGGGGTGAGCCTCACAGTAGATAGGTCACCCGAGGCTCATTAGCTTAGCTTCATCAGTGTGATAAAGCGTTTTGTAATCAATGACGAGTTAATGTGTTTTATTTTAAGACATCAGAGGGTCGCATGATATAAAAATAAAACTGGTGATCGGTGGTGGTCGCAATAACGGTATTGTTGCGAATCTTCCACTAAACTGTATTTTACGAAACAACGGTATGTTCCACTCAATTTAAGCACAAACCAGAAGTAAACCAAAGCATGCAGGAGTGCCACTTCTGGTTCATTCCAAAGATGTCACGTTGGTGCTCTTCAGTGCGGGGGTCAGCATGTGAGATACAAAACAGTGGCACTCGGAGGAATATTTGGTTAAAAAGGCCTCAGTTTTGCATCTTTACAAACTAGAAGTACTTCGTTTTTCAGCCAATCGTGTCAAAACAAGACTTCGAAAACACTTCTTGCAATACGGTTATCGCATCACCCAGTATTGCGAGCTGATATTTTTTAGCGATACATTGTGCAGCCCCAGTTCAAATCTTGTACGACATACTGTTGCCGTCTACCTTTGTCAAGACCCCACCTCAGTCAGACACTTTCGGTGTAAAAATGGCTAAATATGACATTTTGTTTGATTAACCCAGAAAAAGTAGCGACTGAAGTAGAACGGAGCCCGACAGTGCAGCCCTGACTATATAACCAGCGAGGGAAGTCGGCCCCGCTCAAATTGCAACTTGAGCAGCTGCGGATAATCCTAAAAGCATAATTTCATGCCGCGATTTCCCCAAGACCTGACTCACGCTGCTGGATGAGGACCGTCCCGTAACATGCTGCTTGGTGACAGTCTTTGGGCATTTCCGCTCCAGCGACGCGTCTCCATGTGAGTGTTCCACAGCCAGCCCGGGGGAGGGGGGGCCTGGACTGTGTGCTCCTAATGAGAGGTGACAGCATGCTCTCCCTGCCCCCACCTACGCCCCGCACACACCAAACACACAGGGCCTTTTAAAACAGCTCACCTTACTGCACTTATCTTAAAACTGCTTCGTTCGAATCAGCCGCTCGCCACAGGGTCTCGGAGATAAATGGTGTCGTCTCGGCGGCAGCGACACCGGCCACATCAGAAAAAAAAATGTTTGCCAAAGGAAAACGTGCCATGGCATTATTTATTTAGGCGACGGCCAGGACGGGCAAATCAATCATTTAGAGGGGGTTTCTCATCACGGCAAGAACTGGAAAGACCTTTGTTTGATGTGAGCTAGAAGACTGAAAGTACGCCGGTCTTGAGATCTTTAATCTTTCCAATCTGGTCCTGGGGTAAATGCTCTTTCCATTGTGTTCAGGATTAATCATTTAGTAAAGAGGGTTACATTGATTAACTCGGGCAACAACAGCACAATATTCAGCCCACTGTGTGCATTGAAAAGGAGCATCAGAATTAAAAATTACACCAAGTACAGACTTTATAGGGCATATTCATATTCGAGTTGAAACTACAGGGTTAGGATGTTTGAGGATATTTTTTTAATCAAAAATAATTACGGTCTTTGCGACAACTATGATATCTTTTTGCTGATAATTGTGCAGCCTCAAGCCAAGGTTATGTTTTCAATTAACCTCATACCCCGCCTTAACCGAGCGGATTTTCTCCAGTTAAGCTTTACCCAAATTGAAAAGCATAGAGGCCCGTAACGGCTCATTTGAAAGCCGAGACCTACAAAACTGTTCCGCTTTCGACTCTTTTTCTTCTTCTTGTTGTTTTCATAGTTTTTTCGTTGCTTTCTTCATCGCTGTTTGAGGCTTTGTTTTCATCACTTTTTAGTCGCTTCTTTATTGTGTTATAGTTGCTTTTCTGGCACATTTTTGTTGCCCTTTTATTTTTGCTTCATCAACACTTTTTAATCGTGTTTCTTGGTGCTTGTTTATTGTGCTTGCCGCTCTTTTGTTGCATTTCTGTCACCTTTTTTGTTGTATTTTCATCCTCGTTTTCGATTTGATGCTTTTTTTTTTAAGCTTTTAGATTTGGGTAAAGACAAACTGGAGAAAATGTGCTCAGATAAGACGGGGATTTAGTGACGTGTACAATCAAAATAGCAAAATCCATGAATTCGAATGCAATGGCCTTTCACAGAGTACAACCTCGTGAAGCTTTTGACCTTCCAAGTATCACCAGACCGAGATCAGGATCAGATCGGGATGAAACCTAAATTGAACTCAAATATGTTAAACTGGAGAGACTGCGTGACTGGATATCTTCCTGAAACCATAAAGAAAACAGCGACCGACTCTTCAAGTCATTATTGAACACCAGCGTTTGTCTTTGTCATGCGCGACAGAGTCCTAATCTTATCCCTTCACTATGTATTTCTGCCCTATTCTAAATAATCAAGCTGGCTCCAAAACCCTCCTGCCAAATCGCTAGCCTGAACGAGCTACAGCTAGCCCACCGGGACACGTACCGCAGCTTGAGAACCACTATCCTAATCCAAGATAAGGCACAAACTCTCTCCCCGCTGCACAAACGTCTCAGATGCCATGAAGACATAAAAAGTGCGTGTTAGCAGTCTGGACATTAACATTTGACCCGCGGATTATGTGCGAATGCCTCGACCAGATGGCAAACAGCGTGGCACCTCTCCTCGGCAGCAGCTCGTTCAAATGCAGGCCCCGGTCCAGAGCTCAGCACCTGATGACTGCAGCTGACTCGGGCACACGGCCAGGTGCAAATGACAAGACACTACTACGGCCATCGGGACGTATTACTGAAGACGTGCGACAGAGCAGTTAATGTACCGGACCGTTTCACACTCAGAAGCCCATGTGATTAAAGCGAAACATTTCCAAATATAAATCCTCACCATCACAAGTTTAGTCACACGCATGTCATTCACGTTTTAAGTACTTCCCCTTCAAATTCACATGTTCATTAATCGGTTATGTCGTCATTTTTTGCTGATATAAGAATACCATTATCGAGAGCTGCTTGAGGGGTGACCACAGCAAATCATCTGATATCCTCGGATTTTCATAGGTGCTTGGGTTTTTTGTATCCCAGGCTATCAAAGTATAGTCATTGTGAGACAAGCGAGCGGTCCAAACGACATTTCAAAGATTCCCTGGAAATATCTCTAAACTACATCCTTCATCAGATAATAAGCGGGAAAGCACAGCAGTAATAACAAAACAAGTAAACTCCAAAAGCATTGAACAGCTGTGCATCATGACAATATTCCAGTCCTCTCCAACAACAGAATTAGGTTTCGTACACAGTGACGGCTCTTGAACGGATATTTTAGCAGCAATTACGACAGCTTACCTCAGAGCATTCCTCTAACAATTGGACTAAAGCAGCGAATCGGGCCATCCATCCATCCATACCAACCGACTGTGCCAGACTTGGAACGAACGGGCTAGTAAAATGACAGTGACGGATGGACGGGGGAAACAAAGGTGGCCGCCCTGATGAGTCATGGTGGGCAGCCTCTGGATTAGCTGCCATGTGTCAACCAACAATATGAACTGGAGGCCTGCGCAGAGATCTGGCATTTGGGAGAGAATGTCAGCAAGTTCTGGGTTCTTTTGCACTGCAGGCAAGAATGAAAGACATGATTATTGCCTGTGAAATATGACAAGGGAGCGGTGGGTCTATTGCACTTTATGATCCCCATTTTGCTTCTTCAGTAAAAAAAATATATATATAAAAAGAGGGGGGCGGGAGCAAAATGTGCAGGTTCCTACAGTGTCACAATGCAATACCTACAGATTGACTGTAGAGTTTACAAATTGAGTGCACACTTGCATCATTGTCACACTCAACAGAACTCGCTGTAACAAGTAACAGATTTCATAATTAAACGGTGACACTTATTTTAGCTAGGTGATCTTGAAGTATAACCCAATAAGTTACTGTTCTTTCCACCACTACCAGTGAACCTTTCCTGACTTCACTTGCAACTAGGGCAGAAGGATATATCACCAAGTTATTGTTTGCAATATTATGTGATACAATATATACACATCACAGTTTCACAGCCACAATACAGCATATCACAAGATGATAAGATGAGCCTGTATTGATCTCACAATGGAGAAATGTACTTGTTGTCGAGTGTGCAAAATAGACAGGAAATGTGCAAACAATTAAATAGGAAATAGAGACTACAAAAAGCACTAAGGTCTCACTTAAGTTTTCCTAATTTAGTTCCATTTCAGCTTTGTTTTGGTCATGAGTTACGATTCTTTTAAGTCTTGTTTTGACAAAGATCTGATGGGACGTAGCCTACTGAATTAATTGTGAAATATCGCAATAATCAACCCAGCCAAAATGCCATATTGCAATTTTTCCTCATATTGTGCATCCCTAAATGCAACTTTTATTAGTTTCATTAAAGCACTGACAAGATTTTGCTTCTAAAAACATTGCACAAAACTGACCGTATGATGGTAAATAACATAGGATATTGACTCTAGGACTGGACAGCTTTTGGTAGAGAATGCCAGCACGCTCTCTGTAATTCTGCACTACAAGCAAGAATGAAAGCCATGGTTATTCGTACAACATGACAAGTCAATATGGGTGTACTTCTGCGACCACTTTTGCCTTTTCAGTGAAAAGAAAAAAAAGAAGAATGACAAACCAAACAAGCTCCGTCAGTCACTCCTTGCAGACCGCTGAGGACACAATACTCCCCGTGCTTATTTTAAGTCCTTGTCAATGCTCCTCACTGGCTGGCTGTCCATTTAAACAAGCTAGAGTAAACACAATTTTGGGACAAAGTCCAAGTCATTCACTTTGTGGCATGTAGTTACAAGCACAGCACCTTTCAAGCCACTCACCAGAGTTCTGAACTCAAATAATTACATGTCACCGGCTTGCCCCTGGAGCACTGACGCATGTACTTAACCTTGTAAAATGAGAAAGCAAACGCTAAAACACTTGGTTCAAAACAAAAGTTAGGCTATATGGGAAAATGGTTAATGGGAATATTTCCTGGAAAGATTAGATTATGGACAGGATTACCTCTGTTTGCATATGGCTCTATGGCATTTAGTTAGATTAAAGTGTATTTACTTGTGAGAAAAGCAAACATTGCAAAAAATAGAGTGCCCCCATAAAAAAGAAATGGAAAAAATATGTTCATATTCAGGCTGTTTATACAATTATACAACAGCACAAATAATTGCAATCAAATCACAATTTACATGATAGTTGCAATTGGCATTTTGCCAAGACTGCAGTTACCAAGTTTGTACAATATCAAAAAAATAAATAATCCGGTCTCATTATGTAAAAAAAACAAAATTGTTAGTTAACCCTGTAGTTTACACCTCTACAAACTATGGCCTGAAATCTTGAAAAAATGGTTTCTTGCAAATGTTGATGCTCCTGGCATGCTTCTTTTTAAAACATGGGCAGAGAACCGAATTTCAAAACATACATCGCAAATCCCATCGCGATTCTTCCGAGAGAAATCACAAATCGATATTTTCCAAAATCGTGCGGTAGCTCTATAGTTTAAGTTACACACAACACACACATTTAGTCTTTGTCAAACAGGCTATAGGAAAAACAAATACAACTAATTAATCACAGACTTACATGGCCTATTTACATGCTGTAATTGATGATCGCCTCAATGCAGAGAGAGATAACGGGTTATAGTGTTGCCAATTAAAGCACAACCCCGCTCCTTGACCGGAGTAAATAGCAACATGTAGGGCAACAGACGAAGAAAAAAACGGATACTGACGATTAAATACACGTTGCCCTTGAAATAAATTATGCAGGATATTCAGTGGATTACATTTCATTAGGGCAAGAAGAAATTGCTTTGTTAGCATAAGGTTAAAACGGTGCTACTATTGTTGCGCTTTGAGGGCTACAGCTGATCAAAGAAAACAAGCCTAGTTTAAAGTGGCTAAAATAATAAAAAGTACAAATTGACATAATAATATGAGGAATTTAGACGGCACATTTGTTGCGAAACCTAGCATGAGGGAACATATTCCGCGCAGCCCCGTAATTAGTAGCATATCCAAAGCGGCTAGGGTAAGCTATCTGCGCTGTGTCGCTCTGACTTTACGCCTGGGAAAGAGACCAGTAGTAAACCCGCTGGACGAGGCACAACTGTTGAAAAGACCTTGATCAAACATTTACCAGAAAGAGCGAAGCTCCATGGGCAGGATGTCTCTTCGTGTCAGCCCGTACTTTGCCAATACTCTGAACCAAGTTGTCCCTGGTAGGTAGAGAGTGAGAGAGAAAGAAAAAAAACGCAGCTCAACACCTTCTTTTTCCAACTCTCCTCATTACGCACGGCTCGACGTCAACGCAAGCAACATTTAATCCTCAATGTGCTATCGTTCGTAACTCCGGAAACTTTGGAGGGGAAACTTGCAGCGTTTACAGCGACCACGAACGGCAACAAACCCGTTTTTATACTGGTTTGCGCACGGTATTTCCACATAGTAGCACAACGCCTTGTTGGGTGGTTGTTTTGGCCTATCCCAGCGCTAAGAAGTAACGCAGACGTTTCCGGTCAGGTCTTTCACACAAAAAAAAGATTCAAATCAATAAACATGTAATAAGTGGATTTAATTGGCCAACTAACCGATTGCAACGGAATTGTGGTATCCTGAGATGTATGGGCCCATTTCAACACGCGCTTGTTTTCCATTTACAAAAATGTACATGAGATCAATTACAGTTCCATCTTATGGCCTTTTGCTCTTGACAGTGGGATTGTCATGGGGGTGATTTTTAATTTTTTGTATTTCCTTTAAAAAGACAAAACGGGAAATACAAACAGTCTACTGTAAAATATACAGCCGATACTATGACGATTTTGTGAACATTTGTTATAAAATGGTCTAATTTGTAATCAGCTGAAACTGTTTCCTGTGCGCCCTTGCGCTTGACAGAGCTTTGATGAAGCCATAAGGACCGCGGTTGAGCAATAAAGAGTTACTAACGCCCCCTGTTGGCGTGTTTGAACTTTTTTTCTTCTTAAAAGTAGGTTTCACGAATAGCAGTTGAACGAGTAGCCTAGCCTGCCGAGCAAAACCGCCTTTAGTTTTTGTGATAACAATTATTTTTAAAAAAAGTCAGTGGAAGCGTAAATGTGGGGATTTGGAAATATTATTTGTGCAAGTATCAAGTCTTCGCTGAATAGAATTGCCAGTTTGGCTTCAGGCGACAGAGATGGACGGCACAACTATCAACATGCTTCTGCTATGACTTAGCATAAAGCTTTTTAGTAGGCTACTGGAGGCCAGTTGAGTAAATAGGCAATATTCAGAAATAACATTTCCTTAAAAGCATGGTTACGCTAATGAAGCAGTCATGGTGGTATTCCTGACATTCTTATCACTGCCTGCAGATGGCGACACAGTACACTAAGTTGGTCTATCACTGCCTATGTTTCATATATTTTCATATATTAAATAATCCTAGTGACTTCCCAGCTGTATATTATCAGCCCAACTTATTTTACATCAACTTTAAATTCACAAAAATAGTGCATTTGTACACGTTGATCTAAATAAGCCACACTTTGGACACTCCATTTTGGTGTTTTCTGCTGAGGACCTTTTTATGTAAGTGTTCTGGCCTGTGAGTGTGACTCCTCCCAGAGATGGTGAATAAGATTAAACCAATTATTATCCCAATGCGCCCGGGCAGGATGTCCCAAACATTTCTTTCCACCTCACCAGACTGACTGCTGACAAGAGCCAAGATGTTCTCTGTCCTGAGGAAGCCCAGCACTAGGACCACCCTGTGTGACCTACGGAACATCTACAGCAAGGCACCAAAGGAGAAGATCGGACCAATGGTAAGACTCACTTAGAGTTTTGAGAACCAAAATTAGCTTGTGGTAAAAAACTCTGTAATATAAACAGTAGATGAGAAGGATAAAGTTGAAAAGAATTGTCAAATGGCACAAGGGCACAACGTCAGCATAAGTTAAAGCCACACTGTAGAATTTTCAAGGTTATGCTGTATAATGCTACATCACTGCTGATGACTAAACGTGCTCCTTGAGATTAGCCAGACACCGACAGTGTTACTTTTGTAGCAGATTATTGAAGTATTTGGAAGAGGTTGCCTGTAGCCAAAACAAAACGGTAAGATCTCTGTGGAGACGTGCTGGAGCTGTAAAAGTCCCGCTCTCGAGGAGAAGTGGACCCGCTCAAAGTAAAGACGCATACTTAGCATTTTTAGGTATTTTTTTTACCAATGAAAACACAGATTTTATGTTACTTGCATGTTAGCAGTGTGGGTTTAAGTTTGGAACTGCTAAAGGCGCATTGAGTTGCCTTGTGTACGAAATGCGCTGTATAAATAAACATGCCTTGCCTTGCCTACTTTGTAAACAGCAGAGGCGGGTATTTCTCAGTTATATTTATTATTACTGTACTTTATTTAGTACATGTGCTTGTGTAACCTTTTGTACTTCTAATTAGGGCTGAACGATATGGAAAACATTTCATATCTCATGCCAGATATCTCGATATCGATACGATACGATATAACTATGGGTTAGGTGAAAAGCAAGCATTCTATAGAAAAATAAAAACATAATAACAAAGAGTGCAGTTTTATTTTTATTATTTTATTTATTTGAACAGGGACAGTGTACAAAATACATTAGCCTCAGAAAGGAGAGATGCATTGTACCAGGTTATAGCACTTGCGCTAATTTCCACCTGCAGTCCCTGGGCCTATTGTACATGTTTTTAGTGGTAGGGGAAACCGGAGGAAACCTACGCAGACACGGGGAGAACATGCAAACTCCACACAGAAAGGCCCCGTCCAGGTGGGAATCGAACCCGGACCTTCTAGCTGTGAAGCACAAGCGCTAACCGCTGCCGTGCCGCCCGGTATTGATAGAAATTGATATCATTTATATCTTGCTTTTTTTTTATTTTAATGATTTGAATGTTCATATCTCGATATCAATACGATAACGATGTATCGTTGCGTGTTCGATATTAATATCTTGAATGTTCATATATTGATACGATAACGATATATCTTTCAGCCTACTTGTAATTGTACTTCTTAGAGTATTTTTCCCATATGGTACATTTTACTTGCACTTGAGTAATATTAAGAAAGTATCTGCACTCTTACTTGAGTAAAAAAAAAAATGTTTACTCGTTCCACAGTGAGTAAATCTTTAAGTGGCAAAGCTTCATGTTTCCCCATAAAATAGATGTTGTTTGTGTTTTATGTACTTCATTCTTCTTGAGTAATATAATTTAAAAGACTTACTTGAGTAAATATTTTAGCTGCTCTACTCACCTCTGACCCACTCCGGTAAACAGTCATTTAGAGACGATCTTAATGTCAAGCTGTTCATAACCCATAAAGGTGCAAAAGGTTATCTATGTAAACTAAAAACGGACTTATATGTTACATATTTTTGCTTTATTTGTTATGAGATACTCACCTCCACTTATGGTTTACTGTCAATACTTTTCGGATAGCACTGTTTGACGAGTACTTTCACTTGCACTTCAGTCGTACTGTTCAGAAGACGTCGTTTTCATGAAGCCTGTATCAGTATCATCCCTTTATTGGCTCTAATACAATCAAGTCAAGCGCGCCGTGTTCCCGGCGTCTGCAGAGTGGCTGACATGTTTTATTCATTTTTCTATCCATAGTCTGCGCGCCTGCAGCTCGGCACGGCGTGTGTGATGGGGATGGACGGGGAGCTGTGTGGCTCTTGTTGATACCACTACGGAACTGTTGATCTGTCCCTGGGGGGCGGGCATAGGCCTTTTACAAAGACAGGCGGAGGTTAGAAATACTAAAGTGCAATGGGACACGGGGACTATCGTGGTAGGGGGATATAAACGGGGTGACGCACAAGGACTTGACAGGATGATGCGATTGGGACAGTCTTTTGCAGGCGCTGCTGACTAATCCCTTATTTTCTACAGAGATTACATGATGCCACACAAGGCCAATATTATGATTACCGAATATGCTGCATATTGTCTAAATGTTTGTTCCCCACCTGTTAACGAGATGGTGCTCTTTTGTGTTTAATTGTGAAGACAGCTTTCCAGTCTGTAGCTAACAACTATAGTCTTATAGCCCTCTCATCAGAAAACCTACACAACAATTGATCGTTGTAGAGACCACTGTGATGGAAAGTAAAGGCGCCATGCTGACCACTCATACAGACGCTGGGTCACTACAAGGTCAAATGCACACACATAAAGTTGCATGTAGAAAATGTTTAACTTGCTTATATCTGGGATAATAATAGCACAATAGGCTAAGGTTTTTGAGCCTACAAATTGAAATTATTTTGGGTTTGAAGTTTTATTCCATGAATTCACAAAGTAACAGGTTTCCTGTGATAGTTTTTATTAACCCAAGGGGAAAAAAGTGATTAAAACCAAGTGTGTATTTATTCGCAACTAACTTAATCTTTCATCAGGAACGCCCTACTCACTGACTATTGTCCGAGGCAGTTTTCAGACTAAGGAGCACCTAACAAAAAGGTTGATCTTGTAAATGAGAGTGGTAGCCTGAAAAACAACAACGTGAAAAAAATAGTCTCTGAAAGCTGTACCTGTATGGAGAAGTAAAGTAATAGATGATTTATTGTCATTCACAGTGCTCTGACATGTTGTTTTTGCTGTAAATATGATAAATGGTTGATATATAATGCCTTAATATGGAACACAGTATAATTTTCTGTGGATGTTGTTTTACAGCAGTCTGCCTTTGTCCTGCTGGTGTTCTCTGTCACTCTCCTGGCCCCGGCTGGTTGGATCCTGCACCACATCCCGGAGTACAGAAAAAAATCTTCTCCCACCACTGACTAAAGCAAAAAACGCGACCTATGAACTTAGGCGCCAATAAATATTTGTACAATCTCACATTTTGTACACATTATTTTTCATGCTAATCGCCTGGAGGAGCCTTTGCTTGTTGTTGTACGTGCACAGCTTATTGGACAGGATGTTGCGTCTTATCAGATGCTGAAGGGGATATTTACGCAAACACTGTCTCAGACTGTTTACCCTCAGCCTACGGTGCCTGATTAGTATGTTCAGCTGGAGTTGCACTGGACATTGGTGTTTTATGTTTCCAATCAATGTCATTCAGCACTCATTTCTGAGCATCTGCTGCCATAGAAAGGAGTGAAGCAGTTAAGGAACAAAACAACAACAAAAACTGAATATGCAGGATTATTAAAACACGCATGAATGAAACAAGCCTCCAAGCAAAAAAAAAAAAAAAACCTGTATATGCAGGATTATTAAAACACGCATGTATGAATCAAAATGGAACTTGAGAAAAGGCACGTTAACCTCTTAACCCCCACCTGAACAGAGCACATTTTCTCCAGTTCGGCTCTACACAAAAAATGTAAAAGCTTCGCGAAAAATAATGTCAAAATAGCAACAAAAGAGAGACAAAAACGTGACAAAAAAATCCATGAAAAAGTGACAAAAAGTCACCAAAAAAGCTAATAATTTTGCTAAAATTTGACCAAAACCCAACTAAAAAGCAATGGGGAAAAAAGCGACAACAACGCAAGACAAAACATCCATTTAGATGAGTTTTGTTGGTCTTAGCTTTCAAATGAGGCGTTACACTGGCCTGTTGGCTGTGACATTTTAGATTTGGGTGAAGCTGAACTGGAAAAAATGCACTTGGTTAATGCGGGGGTTAAGAGGTTGCGCTTAGGATAACAAGAACTCAAATCAGGGCAACCCACAAAGCAAATTCAAGTAGCCTGTTGCGTTTTGCACATTTCGTTCCAAATAGGAAACTCTAAACAACACATAGAGGCTGGTTAGTTCTGCTTTGCTGTCTGTTGGGTCTGCTCAAAGAGGACTATTGGTGAAATCTTGAATGACAATTTGTCAAAACCCGGGTTAGTCCATTTTGGAAAGGTGCGCCGTGGTCCTTTACGCACAGCCACGTTATTTGCGCAAAAACGCTGTTGTACAAATCCGCTCAGCTCAAAGCTACTCGGACGATTGGCTCCTGTTTCGCTTCTTCTGAAAATGTTGGGGAAAGGAGGTGGAATATTCGCGACAGGTGACAGCGAGAGCCCCCAGCGCGGAGTGGTACATCCAAAGACGAGCTTGAGCTGGAGGTGGGGGTCTGCTCACTTTTTCACGAACCAGGGAAACACAGCGAACGCCGGTGAGGAAAAACAGTGAAACACTTGCTACTGCGGGCTGCATGTTTCCCCAAGAGTCCTCAAAATGTCTACGAAGGCAGAGCAATGTAAGTACCAGCCATTTTTAAACAACCTTTCATATGTAATGCAGTGTGTGTGTGTGTTTTGCAAACTGGTAATGAACATGTTTGGCTTTGGAATAAGAAAGCGAGGCGAGAGGGAGCTGTCCTTGGTGATGAAAACGGTTTCCAGGGCAGGTTGCAACACGTCCTTTTCGTTGCAGACTCCGTGCACATTTCCCAACCTGTTCTGAAAAAGAAGATGATAACATTTTAAAAAATAAATCACATTTCTCCCCGACGTCATGTTTATGATTGACGCGCGTAAAAAAAGAAAAAGAAAAAAAGACCGCATGTAGTAGATGGGGCTGTGTTACGTTGGCGCTCTCAAGGTCGACCTCACAGATTCTTTTCTCAACAATATGGTGGCACATGTGGCATGACTGATCAGTAAATGTGGTGTAGTCACTCGAGTCTCGCTCAGCCATTACAACGCACAGTCCCCCGTATACCTTCGCGTTTCTTCGTGTGGATTTTGGAACAGGTGGGAAGATCGCCCTCACCACCTGCCACCAGCAACTCCAGTGTCTTGATACAGGTGCTACTATTCGCTGCGATGTATGTAGCCAATATAAATAGTAATAACAGGAAGGAAATAGTCCTGCTTATGGTTAAGCTGCACACTTCATCTAAACGATCGTCACTGTTGGAATGGTCGCAAGAGGATGGTGAAGACAACAATAGGCAACTTGGAGCGATTCTGTAATGAGAGGTTTAGCCTATGTAAAGTCCGCAGAGTATTTGTTATCGATTACACCCACACCCTTGAATTGATTATAGGGAATAAGACAACATTTACATTTTCTAGTTGGACTATATTGACAATATATTATACTAGGCCTACCAAGAATACATATAGATAATATATATATCTCCAAAATAATAATATTATGGATGTTCATGATTCATCAGTTAATTGATTAATCATTATTATGGGCTTAATCAATTAAAAGTAGGTTTTATGCTGTATGTCAGGGGAAAATACAGTATATTGGAAGTGCAAATAAGCATGGCATCTGTTGAAGTTTACAAACCTATTATTTGTATTTTGGTTGATAATTGAACTTTTTAACAATGTTTCATGATTATTACTGGGGGGAAAAAATAAAGTCTTGCAGTCTTGTCGATATAAAATATCCCATAGAATGACACTAAGCCGATGGTTAACAGTTACTCGATAATCGTTAAAGTAACCAGTTTTCAACATTTTTTAAGCTAATTTTGCCAAATAATGGTATGTGTCGAAATTGTACCGTATTAAGAAACAACATTTACATTGAAATGTACCCTTGGGGGGCGACGGTGGCGCAGATGGTAGAGCTGGTCGTCTCAGAAGGTCAGGGGTTCGAATCCCGCCTCCTGAAGGTGTACGCTGTCGTGTGTCCTTGGGCAAGACACTTCACCCACCTTGCCTCCAGTGTCTGCGTACATTGGTGTATGAATGGGTGAGAGGTTCCTTGCTGTAAAGCGCTTTGAGTGCCTAATGTAGGTGGAAAAGCGCTATACAAGTTGAGACCATTTACCATTTACCTTGGAATTGCTCAAGAGCTATACCCTTCGCAAACAGCAAAGCATGCGGCCTCGTCTCCAAGCAGTCTTTTTTGTACAAAACCATAAACACCCGACGCCCATAGCTGTAGTTTTTAAATGTATTTTTGTCAAATCCAGGGCAGAGAGAGAGAAATGGGTTACATATGACCTACAGGCCCATATTACTCCACTACTCCAGGCGCATTGAGTTGTCTTGTGTCTTGTCGGTATAAATAAACTTGCCTTGTCTTGCCTTGCCATTGTATATTTAGTCGGACAAAACTCATCATGCAAAGCTCATATTTGTAAAAAGGGTAGGTGTACAGTAAAAAGCCACTGGTTGCTTCAGTAGCCGTATGAATCTAAACCTTTTGTTCCTAAGTAATAAGTTACTGCCTCCTCCAGGGCTCCTGTATCCTCAATGGACGCCACAAAGGTTATAGGCCACATGACCAACATTCAGAACTGAAAAGAGACGTTTTTTGGTGCTTGGTGGTGTGGTTTTAGAAAAGTATAGTCGTCTTCATGCCGGCTTTTCCCGAGACAGCTTTTTTTTCCAGAAAGTTTGAAGCCTCCTTTGCCTGTTGAAATGCGCTCATTCATTTTTTTTCTTCTTGTCTTCTGTGCAGTTTCCTCTAAGATCCGATACTTGCAGGAGTATCACAACCGCGTGCAGCACAATATTTATCCTGTGCCCTCAGGAACAGACATTGCTAACACGCTAAAATACTTCTCCCAGACTCTGCTCGGGTAAGTACCCTGCACAGGTGAAGTAGCACACCACTTAGTCTACCACACGGAGTTACTGCAACATCACAGGCTAGAGCATTCACAAAAAACACTGCGAGAAAGGAATATCAGTTTAGAATGTGGATCTTGATTTGCTTTTAAAGTCCCAACTTAATTTTACTTTTGGACACGAGCAGGCCCGCTGATATGCACAGAAACATTATAATAAGTATAAGATTTAGACATTTTGTAATAACAGGACATTTGGTGATGTAACCAGACTGGCTGCTCGCTAATATCAAGACTCGTTTTGTACTGAAAGCAATTTGAGACAGACTTTAAAAGCTTGAGGAGCACTTCCTGGAGAGACAGGACTCCACTTCATGACATCCGACTGAATAGGTTTCTCAAAAACACGATTTACGAAAATATCGAACTGGAATTTTTGACAAGTATTGTGATTGCAGTTGTAATTTAATGTTTTATTTTTTGTTAAATTAAGATTCAGTCAACAAGTGTGAATATTAAAGGTATAACATATTTAACATTAAACTATGAACTCCCTAAACTAAGTAGTTTCAGAACATGTTTGCTGAGGTGAAAACTACACATTTAATATATTGTAAATCCCAATACAGTATACACCAATTAATGGATTGTGTTACTGTCCTAAATAATTGCAAACTTTGCAATCTGTTAACGGCGGCCATTAAAGCCACACTGCGTGCCATTTATTTTATTACAGATATTTCTATTGTTGAAAAATACCCTTAAAACGTGTTTGCTGTGAGCGGCTCACCTCTCCTCTGGTCTGACTGTAACTTCGCTGTGAGTGGGACGTCTCCAGCTCGTCTCCATGGAGATATGAGATTTACGTTAAGCCGTCATCCAAATCCAATGCAAAAATAGCATTTTTGGTGTCGAGCTGCTCATTAGGAGCATGGTTTATTTTGGCAACAATAGAATCCATAATGTTATGCAATGCGCTGGTAAAATCTCAAACATGCATGAATAATGTAATACGATTGAAAGCTCACAAAAGTTGATTTAGCACAATATGTGTTTTTACATACTTACTGGCCTAAAATAAGTTATCATTTTGTATGATAGTGCTAACAAAATGTCAATTAAATGCTTTTTTATTAATATATTTTTTTACTTTAAAGGAACAGGCCACCGTTTTTCCATACTGAGATATGTTCTTACCTGAGCTTAGACGAGTTGATGCGTACCTGTCAGGTCTATACGGGGGTGAAGTTAGAAGTGACCAAGCTCTTCCATGTTCCCCCTATTTAAATACGGTAACGTGAGTAGTTACATGATCCACGTATAGTTACATAAAATTAAACATGTCGATTTTCTAAGCGGAGAGGAGGAGCACTTCGACGTCCGTGCAGTATTATCTTCACTTTACTGTGCGGGCAACAAAGTGCTCCTAAGGTATTATAACGCCTTACAATATAGTACCCCTTTTTATCCGCTTAGAAAATCGACATGTTTCATTTTGTGTAACCATACTGGATCATGTAACTACGAGGAGAGGCTAAATGCTAACAACATCTTTGGTCTTTCTGCGTGACTGAGCGCACGCACAAAGACCTGACAGGTACGCATCAACTCGTCTAAGCTCAGGTAAGAACATATCTCAGTGTGGAAAAACAGTGGCCTACTTCCTTTAAGGGAAATACTAAATATTGATTAAACTAGTTCTGAGTAGTATTGCACAAGCAATAATCTCGGTCCAGTTGATGAATAAAAGAGACATAAATAAATAGATGAACTCAAATCAAGATTCATGTTCTAAATGCAACTATTTTGATCAAATGTGGATATTCTTCTGTTGCAGTGAAGTCACTTTCACACATTACACCAGTACACAGTGGTCCAGCTGAGTTTGTGCAGGCAGGAGTAGCAGGAGCAGAGGTGGGCAGCAGGCTGAGAGATGTGCATTGATTGGGTGTTGAGGTGATAGATGAACAAACCATGTGTAGTGTCCTTCACCTCGGGGGAGTGACAGAGGGCAGCTCCTCTGGAAGTGCAGTCACTGGGTCAGGCTGCTCCCCAGAGTGCAGGGATCGAGGGAGGGAGAGAGGGAACGAGTGGAGGAAGAAGCTGACATGTCATGCCTCAATGCAGGTCAAGTAGGCGGCCATTTTGGACAAATCTTAGCTCTTCTGTGACCGGTGTTGCTCTTTATAGAGGAGATGTATCGTTAGACAGTTGGCCACAGTTTGCTGCATGGTTGTAGTTTTGGGGAAAAGAGTCAATTTATATCCTAATCATGAATTTGGTCTAGCTTGCATGCTCTGCTAGTGTGCATGTAGGTTGAACCACTGAAACCATCAACATTCCTGGATACGATACGCTTCCATTTTTAAACTAAAGACATTTTTGGACATTTTTGGAGCATAACCTTTTGGGAGTCAGAATGTGAATCCAGGACAAGACTGTTGTGTTGCTAATATGCCCCAACAGCCCATCCCCAGTACGCCACTATTTCTGACCTCTGCATCTTCAGCACAGACGGCTAGAGGTGCCATTCTTGGAGCATGTGCTAATTCGAGTGAGATTTCAGTCCCCAAGTGTCCACAGTCTGCGCCCCGTGATTTCATCAGCCTCATACTACACACAAGAGATCATCCCTGTGTGGATTATCTGCACTCTTGTGATGCAGAAGGATAAGAATATGCAAAATGGCTCGAGGCAAGGGAGGGGGGGCGGAATTGGCACGAGCGAGCCATAAGAAGTTGAGATGTGTGCCATGTTCTCGGAAAGAATAGCCAAATGGCCAAAGATTTTTGTCTTGCGTGGACTCCCAGTTCTTGATGATTTTTTGTATGTCATAACGCAGTTCCTTCATGTCAGATTGATCTCACAGCTTCAGGGAGGTTTTCAGACTGCCCAAGTTAGCAAGGAGTTGTGTTATCATTTCAATCGCGGGAGTCGTCTTGATAGGTGATTGGCCGACAGGTGACAGGAAGTAGGAAGAAAGTAGGAAATAGTCTTAACGTTTAGACCAGTCCGCAGCTCAGACATTCTCACACACACACACAGCTAACACATACACACATTCAGATAACATGGTAACACAGTGGGCTTTTGACAGTACCTGTGTGTCATGTGTCTGTACCAGTGCATTCTACATGTGTTTTGTGTGTCGTTCCCGTGTTGTGTTTGCGGGTGCGCGCGAGCGAGTGTGTGCATTTGAGTGTGTCGTTGTGCACCAGTGTACGTGAGCGAGTGCGTCTGGTGGCGTCAGTGTTCATTGTTCAAATTAATGTGTTCTTTATGATCAAATGGAGGCAGTGAAAAAGTCCCACCCTGAGATTCAGTTCATTTTGACATGTTTGCTTTAAAGCCACAGTCCGGAACATTCCAGTCGCTACGAAGGTACTGTCGAGGGTGAAGCTAATACAAGTGGTGGTCAAAGTACTTTCATTACTTGAATAAAAGTACAGAAAGTGAAAGTTTAGAAGTCTTTTCTGTAGTATTCCAAGTAAAAAAAGTACAGCAACACGACTGAGACAAAACACATTCCTTGTGAGTCAGTAGCATTGACGGTGCATCTGCATACTGCCCCCTACTGTTTTGGAGTAAGCATCATAAGCTTTTTAATGGGACAAAACATTTCAACAGAAACATGTTAAAGTGTTATATATTTACAGCATCTTTCAAATGTAGTGGAGTAAAAGTAACACGTTCTCAACAAAAATACTCCTCAAGTAAAGTACAAATCCCCAAACAGTTCTTAGTAAGTACATCTACTGACCACCACTGGCTAATGCCAAACTTGCACAAACGGATCTACCAAAATGTGCACCTAAGGATCAGCCAGACAGCGACAATACCATTTTTCCAGTGGGTCGTCAAAATAAAGCATTTGGGAAAAGACCTGTTGTATTTAAACCTAATATTCACAGCATAGCAGTAACATGTTCATGGAGATGAGCTGGTGATGTCCCCCCTCCTAGCAAGCTTTTGAGTCTGAGGAGTCTGTAATCACCCGTAATGAAATGAATGCTTCTTGAATGGTTCTTTCATTGGCTAAAATGTTCCGCAGTGTGGTTTTAAATGTAAAATAAGCTCTTGATCGGAGTATTTCCGGGTATGACTTTGAGGGGATTTGCAATAATGTTTAGATTTACAATAGAAATTGTTTTGTGAAAAGTATGGTACAAAATCCCCTTTCTCACAAGCCAAGATGGAACTGTAATTCTGCTTTGAGGGATCCTTCTAAAACACTAGCATTTAAATCATGACATAGACTAGTTTTGCTTTAGATGAAAACTACAGTTAAAATTGGTTACAGAGCAATGCTCTCTGGCCCTCCTCCCCTCCCTTTCCCTAGATGCTCCACACTCAACCCAACTAGTTTTTGCTTTTGTTTTCCCCTCCCCAAATTGACAATGTCCACCACCTTCCCCAGGGGACAGCAAACACAATTGTCCATCCTACATTAGCTCACACACATAATGCTACCAACCATCCCTGAAACAACCTATTCCTTTGTCATTAGTTCCTCCTTTACCCTAGATTAGTTACGTTTATTTGATAAACCTGAATCCATATGCCTGTTGGATCTCATTTTCTCCTGATGATACTGGTGCAGTATCATAATGTATGCATACAGACATTATTTCTCTGGTGCAATAAACATGTGCTGTGACCTAGCATATTGGACTAACTCACACACATGTTTATTACTGGCTGAAGCATGTTTCAAAAGTGTCACCTCTGTATTTTCCCGAACCAATTTGGTGTCACTCCCATCCTTGACAGCCCCACTAAAGACAAGGAAATTTCTTTTGTTTTTCTAAACCAAAATTGGACATTTTTGCATGATGGAAACCTATTAATTGGACTCTGGCAGCCATCGAGGGACAGTCTTTTGTGCTGTCCCTTTTTGGAGAAGTATGGGGTTGCCACTGAAAACATGCCATTTTTTATATTTTTGCTCCTTGTCACCAGATACGCATGAGATGCAGTGATCATTGCAGTTTGAGCTCATGTTTTTGTTGTCAAAAACGAACAAAGTGAGTAATTGACGTGAAAAGTCACTCTGGGGAAATTTGCCCGAACCTTTGGTGACAAAGTTACAGTGAGACACTGCATCCTATGTGGGTTTTATCTGGGTTTGTTTTTTTCTATTTACGCTGTCTCTGTAGTGCCATTTCAATGTAATGTGCTGTTTCTTTGTGTCTTTGTTGTCTCTTTTTTTCCCTTGATCCCCTCCCCTACCCTTCCCTCCCCTCCGGCCCCGGAGCAGCATTCTGTCCCGCACAGGCAGGAAGGAGAACCAGGAAGCTTCCAATTTGGCCGTGCCCATGACCATGTGTCTTTTTCCTGTGCCATTCCCACTCACCCCATCTCTAAGACCACAAGTCAGTTCCATCAACCCTACAGTTACTCGCTCCCTCCTTTACAGCGTTCTGCGCGAAGCCCCGTCCGACCGCACGGGGCAGGGGCAGCAGAGTCGGGACGCTCAGCTCTCAGAGTACCCCTCTCTGGACTATCAGGGCCTGTATGTGACCCTCGTGACCCTGCTCGACCTGGTGCCTTTGCTGCAGCACGGGCAGCATGGTGAGTCAAGGCCCAGTGCACTACTCCTACTCTTTGTCATCATCATCCCGAGCCGCCTGGCATGCATGAAGCCTGCCACCAATGCTGCTTTTTTTGGCCTCCGTCTTTTTTTTTTTTTTTTTTTTTTTTAAAAATCGGGAGGAGAGACGTCCCGCTGAGGATACGGAGGCTTGCATGGGGTGATGGGGAGCACGCTGGATCCCGTACAACCTAACCGTTCATAAGCCATTGGATAAAACGCCAGACATAGGCCTTCTTCTGTGTACCGTAGCTGACTGCATGTTTGTATTGTAAAGTGGGAGAAATGTCCACTTATGTTGTCATGTGCAAATATATTTACTGTAGGTTCAAATGCGCATACAAGAAAATGCAATGTCTTTAATTTTTTACCACATCGCGAGTACATCTGAGAATGACGTCTTTTGCATAATTGCTCAAACCTGCATCAATGCCTTTTTCATAAATATTTGACCATTGTTATAAAAAGCTTAAAAGCATGAAAAGCCATCTCCTTGAGTAAAAATGCTTTGCTTTCTCCCGAGGGCAATCCCGCGCCTCAGTAGCTTTTGAGGAAAGCTCGCTGCCCACTTATGTCTAAACGATTTTCTCACTGTTAAAAAATGTAAATGTCACACTGATCGATTTGTCATGTAAGGCTGCGTACGGTGTGTGTTTACTGTAAGTGCAGCTTAAATTGAATGCGTGTCTGTGTGTTTGTCTCTCTGCCTCTCTCCCCCTCTCGCAACAGATCTGGGACAGTCCATATTTTACACCACAACTTGCCTCCTGCCCTTTCTCAGTGACGATATTCTCAGCACTTTGCCCTATACAATGATCTCCACATTAGCTACTTTCCCCCCTTTCCTGCACAAAGACATCATTGAGTACTTGAGCACTTCTTTCCTTCCCATGGCGATATGTAAGTACGGCTTCTGATAACATAATAAAGACATTATGATGATATTTTCCAGACTAGATGGCTATATAATGTAGGTTCATAATCTCAGCTGTTAAGCCTAATTATGGTGGGCTGACGTGCATGAATAATATCAGCCTGTACGCACTCAAAATATGTATGTGTTGACGTTAAGTTAAAATGTTATTGTGCAATTTGTTTAAAAAAAAAAAGGAATGTAAGCTGTAAATTATAGTTTAGATTGATAAAATGATAATAATTTAATTTCATAATTTAAATAATTTCATAATTTAAATGAACAAAACAAGGTGGAAGTGCATAATAAGGTGAGTATTTTTGCTTTGTAGTGGGTTCCACTCGGAGGGAAGGGAGTGTGCCAGCGTATGTCAATCTGTCTGCGTCCTCCATGCTAATGATTGCCATGCAGAACACCACAAATCATGGTAAACATCCTACTTTCCTTGTATTAAGTCAGTTTAAGCAAATAGCATTTAGCCGTTTTTTGAAATGTGTCTTTCCATTTCTGCAGTGTACCACTGTCAGTTGTTGGAATGTTTCATGAAGTACAAGCAGGAAGTATGGAAGGTAGGCCTGCATAAATGTGATCAATTATGCTACTTTTAGACATATTTTGAATGACTGCTAAAGACAGATACATTATCTAGGCCAGGGGTGGGCAGTTAATTCTCATAAGGGGCCACATAAGAAGCCCGAATTAAGTCGGAGGGCCGCACCAACAATAACTCGAACTTATTCTGCAACTTTATCCTATTGTACATTACACTAAATTGTGTATTTTGTACTATTATTTTCTGTAAATATTTAGCCATATCAAGCCAAGAACGCGCATATGTGTGCAACGTTATTCAGCTTATTCAACAAAAGCTCCAAAATAAAAATATGTATTGATTGGGAAAATACTATTGAGGAAATAGATGAATAATAATGAGCCTGACTGGACTGTAGCCAATGTGTTATTTATATTCTGATCTCTAATCATGTCAGTGCCCTCTGCTGGACACGTATGGAATTATGTCATTTTATTTTTATTTAAGCAGCCCCCCTAGTGGCTGGAGTGAGCATTCTGGTAATTTCTTTAAAAAAAATCATAACTCCGCAAAGGAATGGGCTAGAGACTTACCTTTTTTTTTGACATACTCAAGAATTTATGCCCTACATGTCGTGGGCCGGATTGAGTCATCTCGCGGGCCGGATGTGGCCCGCGGGCCGTAATTTGCCCAGGTCTGATCTAGGCTGTACTTATGCTAACAGCGAAATAAATTGCTAGCTAATTTGCTAGTTGAACACACCACGCTGGTCACTCCCAAGTTCAAATATAACAAGTTTGGAGGCCGGTCGTTTGCCGTCCAAAGGCCCACAACTGGAACACACTTCCGGTGAAAGCGTCACTAGAGTTGAGTGTTTTTAAATCACAGTTGAAGACACAACTATTCAGACAATTTTTCGATGTGTAGCCACTGACTTGACTGTTGTTTTTATGTACATTTGAGTTTTTATTTATTGATATTTTGATGCTTTGTGATTCTTGTTTGTGTACTGGAAAGCGCTTCTTCGCTATACAAATAAAATGTGACTGATTGATAAGTAAGCTACAGTAAAACAATGTGAATTCCTCCACAATGAAGATATTCAAACCTTTGTGCGCCTTAGACTTGCTAAGTCATTTCTATGGAAAAGAAGTAAAAGTCATTCTGCCCATATTCATGTCACTGTTGGACCAGAGGAGAGTGAAGCAGTTTACTCAATAGTTGCCTGCTATTAGCCAGAGATGCTTTGTCGTTGAGGCAGTACTAGTTTGTTGATGATATGTAGGCTTTAAAAACACAGTGACCTCATGACATCAGTTGTTGACGGACAAGCATTTGAAAAGGAGACTACAAATGCAGGATTATACATACATGAATAATTTTGATGGGGTGGCAACATTAAAACATGATTAGGAGTCCATTTTGTGCTAAACAAATATGGAGTCAGCAGTTTTACACAACAACAGAATTCAACAAATACTGCTACTTATAGATTGTACTAAAAGCAGCCTTTTGTCCACAGGATTTGCTGTATGTCATCTCCTATGGCCCGTCCCAAGTCAAGCCTCCAGCCGTGCAGATGCTGTTTCATTACTGGCCTAATCTGAAGCCACCAGGGGCCATCAGTGAATACAGAGGGCTGCAGTACACCGGTCAGCTCTTAAACTCCTCTGCATTTGTCCATGTACCGACGCTCGATCACCTAACCAAGACCTTTGTTCTTCTCTGCTTTTCAGCCTGGAATCCCATTCACTGTCAGCACATAGAGTGTCACAATGCTATTAATAAGCCCGCGGTTAAGGTGACTCTTGCCTATTAAAACTTTAAATCGGATCACAAATCGTGACATTTGTTAAGGAAATAAGTACCGTACTTGTTTGGTCTTAATTCCAGCATCCACAAAGCTTGCTTTCCATTTCTCAGGCTCCTCCCCTCCTCTGCTCAGTGATTTTTTTTTAAGTGTTTGAACTAGCATCGGACATAGTAAATAAATCAGCATGTACCCAGGCAGCTGCTTGAGCGAGGCAATGATATCATCTTTCTTTAAACAAAATAGTGACTGTGTGCCGTTTGCTTTGTTTGCGCTCTGCTGCCCTGACTCAACAGCTGACAAATTGAGAAAGGAGAGCACAGTTTTCAATTATGACGAGCGGGGTGGTGCAGGGGGTCTTAATTGGGAGCGGTGACCCCATCATAGCCCGCGAGGATAGGGTACGGCGGCATCCAAAGAGCACTGTAAATTACTGAGCATTGAGGATAGGAGGAGCGGGGTTTAGCACGGGGGCCGGGCGCAAGCTGCAGGGGAGCACAGGGGAGCATATGCAGCCAGTCATCCGCTCAGTAGCAAAAAACGGGTTCATGTAATGTCAGAGCCCATGGTTTATTTTGAGGGCACCCCAGGGCAGCTGTGGCTACTACAGTAGTTTATCACCACCGAGTATGGCATGAATGAATAATGACGACAGTGTAGCGCTTTGAGAAACTTGGTAACAGAGGCTTGTAAAGCGCATTACAAGTGTAAGGCATTATTATTATAATGTATATTTTTTCTTAGGCCAATAACATAATAATGAATTAATATGAATTACACCCCATAAAGTTTCAATACGGAACCGTCCAGGTTGAGTTAAATAAACCAACATGCCAGTGATACTAAATGTGCTCAAAATAAAGCATTTAGAAATGGGCCTCGTGTTTGGCTCCCTGCTGTTTAACGTTTGTGTTTTATTCTATAGTGGGTGAAATATTCTGCAATGTAGCTTTAATCACAGCGCTGCATGTTGCTTGCCCACGCGCGCCACTATCTAATCCTGCATGTTTCCGTTGCAGATGTGTATAGATCCGACCCTCTCCGTTGCCCTGGGAGACAAGCCCCCTCCTCTTTACATATGCGAGGAGTGCAGCCAGAGGATCGCGGGGTATGGATGTGTCACACTCCCGCCATCCTTCATCAGCACGCCATTCCCCTCTGCCGGCGACATTATTTTTCCATTTAATGTTGCCATAGTTACCCTAGTCACTGGTCCAATAATGAGATCATCATTACACAACCAGCCATCACTTGTTACAGCTCCGCCGTACAGTCTGCAGCTCACGTTTTAATGATTGAAGAGAGAATTTTAGTATTAGCATGGGCCTTTCAGTGTAAGGCTTTACATATGTTTAGTTTATTTGCAATATCTCAGTTTGGCGAGACTGTTGTGATCCAGTGCTACTTTTGTTAAATGTTGCCCTATGCTCAAACACACACACACTATTACTTATACTACTACTACTACTACTACTACTACTACTACTACTACTACTACTACTACTACTGTATTTCCCTGTGAGTGACAGGTAGATTTAGGTAATCCCAGTGAAGTGTGATCTCTCAGAAGAAGCAGATGGCTATATTTATCCAGTTAGGGCAGTACATTTCCTGTTGTTGTTTTTTGTCATCTCCTCCATCTATATTTGATGTATTATTATATAAATGGTGCTTAAGGCGTTGTAATATTGTGTGATGTGTTCCTCTTGTAGAGACCACGCTGAATGGCTTGTGGATGTACTTCTTCCACAAGGTGAGAAAATACATAATATGTTTATGTTTTACTCTCGAAATGCCATATATTCATATGGTGCATGATGATACACTGCATTATGTCGCAATTATGAGTGTATGATAGTATTCCCATTTTACAGTGAGTTTATTTCTTGCAGCAGAGATATCTGCAATTTGCCAAAAGAAGGTAAGACATGCTATTGTTTTCAGATAGTCTGACATAATGATGAGAGGGCAGATTGTAGGGCTGCACAGTTAATCACTATTAAATCGCAAAGGACACAGTTTTTAAACTGCAAGACCTGCAATGATTAAGGTAATGTTTGTCTGTGCTTTCAATCATCCAAGAGTTTCTAGTGCAGAGATTTTATATATACAGTGCCTTGCGAAAGTACTAATACACCTTGAACCTTTGCACATTTTGTCATGTTTACAACCCTAAACTTAAAGATTTTATTTTGAATTTGTTACTGAAAGTTCACACACAAGTAACAGACAACTGTGAAGTGAAAGCAAAATGATACATGATTCTGTTGTTTTACAAAAAATAGAAAAGTGAGGCGTGCATAAGTATTCATACAGCATTTTTTGAGTGCATTAAATTGCCTTTATAACAAACTCAGTATAATTCCAGCTGTTCTGTGAGGGCCTCAGAGCTATGTTCGGAGTGTATTGGTCACTAAGCAACATCATGAAGGCCAAGGAGCTCACCAGAGAGGTCAGGGATAAAGTTGTGGAGAAGTTTAAAGCAGCGAACTTACCAAGACACGGGCGTCCACCTAAACTAACAGACCGAACAAGGAGAGCACTGGTCAGAAATGTAACCAAGTGCCCCAAGATAACTCTGGAGGAGCTGCGACGTACTGCCGCTGAGCTGGGGGAATCTGTACATGGGACAACTATAAGTCGTACTCTACACAAATCTGGCCTTCATGGACGAGTGGCAAGAAGAAAGCCATTATTGATAGGAGGCCATAAGAAATCCCGTTTGAAGTTTGCTAGAAGTCATATGGAGGACACAGCTACCATGTGGAAGAAGGTGCTTTGGTCAGATGAGACAAAAAATTTAACTTTTTGGCCCAAATGCAAAACGTTATGTATGGAGCAAACCTAACACTGCTCATCGTCCTGAGTGCACCATCCCCAGTGTCAAATATGGTGGGGGGAGCATCATGCTATGGGGCTGCTTTTCCTCAGCGGGGACTGGGAAGATTGTAAGAATAGTTAGGAAGATGGATGGAGCCAAATACAGAGACATTTTGGAGGAAAACCTGCTGGAATCAGCAAGAGAATTGAGGCTGGGGCGGAGATTCACCTTCCAGCAGGACAATGACCCTAAACACAAAGCTAAATCTACAATGGAATGGTTTAAAAACAAACATATTAATGTGTTAGAATGGCCCAGTCAGAGTCCTGACCTAAATCCTATTTAAAATCTGTGGAAAGACCTGAAAACTGCTGTTCACAAACGCTCTCCTTCTAATTTGACAGAGCTTGAGTTGTTTTGTAAAGAGGAATGGGCTAAAATGTCAGTCTCTAGATGTGCAAACCTTGTAGAGTCAAACCCCAGAAGACTTGCTGCTGTTACTGCAGAAAAAGGGGGTTCCACAAAGTATTAAGTCATGCTGTATGAATACTTGTGCACGCCCCACTTTTCACTTTTATATTTTTTGAAAAATAACAGAATCATGTATCATTTTGCTTTCGCTTCACAGTTGTCTGTTACTTGTGTGTGAACTTTCAGTTAAACATCTTTACGTTTAGGGTTGTAAACATGACAAAATGTTTACAACATTTTGTAAAAACAATGGTGTATTGAACTTTTAATACACCAAAAGTTCAAGGTGTATTAGTACTTTCGCAAGGCACTGTATTATATTATTATATTCATTATTTATATATATATATATATATATATATATATATATTTATTTATTTATTTATAAATATTATCAACTGGACAGGATTAAAAATATATAATAATATAATATAAAAGTAATGAGTAAAGTGTGTTTATGGGATTGTAAAATAATCTGTGTTTAAAATGTTTATTGGAGACAAAAGATATTTTATAAAACCTAAATAGCAATTACAATTGCTTAGTGATAAGAAATATTGCAGTCAGATTTTGATATTACAGTAGTGACTTCTATCCAACCACTCAAAATATGTGAATATCAACATTAGACATTTTACCTGCCCTGTCTCAATTAATCACTGCAGGCCATATAACGTAGTGACATAATCTGCAACCACAAAACCATGTTCTTATTGTCGGTTTGGTCGTGCCATTATCTCCACCACAATCTTAATCCTATGTCATTTTAGCACGCTCTCAATTTTCTGCATATTAACATCATCAGATAATCTTAAAACAACGAGCAAAGATCAATTGCTCCTTTCCAGTTACTTCATTTTTCCATCCGTATCCAGCACAAGGTCAGGTATTTTTGGAGCCGTTATCTCCTATGTCTGACAAGTCCGCTTATAGCCGTAGCTCAGATGAGTTTGACTGAATCTGCTGGGGCGTGCTGTCTGTTCGCTCGTGGTGAATGTGCGGCTGAGGGCACAAAATCAGGTTTACGGATACCTCGGAGGGCCCCAGGTGTGTGGAGGGCTGCTGTATTTCTATCAGGTTGCACTCGGCTTTGAGCAAAAGTAGATACAAAATGTATATCGCGACGGGTTTTTGTATTATAACTTAAAACGGGTCATATAATAGCACACAGAAAACATAGGCTTCAGCAGGTGTAATCTTTAAGCCTACCTTTATGAAATAGCCCGTCCCAATTTTCCTGAAAGCTTTTGAACGCACCTTTTTTTTTTTGCATTTCAGGACAGACACCGTGAGCGTTAGTAGTTAAGGGGCCGTGCAAACCTGAGGGGGGAGTGTATTCATTTGATAGAGAGCACTGCATCTCCCTAATGGCACAAGATTAGTGGCTGATCTGATTAAAGGGGGGGGGGGGGGGGGGGGGGGGGGGGGGTCCTCTGGCGGGATCCTTTTTATTTTTTAGAAATCCGAGACGACCGGGGAATTGGGGAAGTGGCATCCTTTGGTACCAATGAAATTTGAACAGCAAGAAACATATTGATTAAATTGACGACGATTAGTGCTATGTTTAGTAAAGATTAATAGTCATATGTTTAATTCAAATTAATTTAAGAGGTGGGAGTTGAGTAGGGGATTGGTCTGAATCAGATAGATAGATACATAGATACATAGGTAGATAGATAGATAGATAGATAGATAGACAAATAGATATTTATTAATTTGGTAGATAGAGAAAGGTCACACTTCTAGATTATCATAGATTACCGTCAATATTATATAACCTGACACAACTCTATCTACAAAGGGCTTTACATTTAGATTATTTAGTCTTAAAGTGCATCTAAAAGAGGATATTGATATCTCTACTTTCAAAATTAGTGCATTTTAGGAAGAAAAAGTTGAAAACCGGTAGCGACAAGGAAACAACTGGATCTTGCTAAGGCCCTTATGTACAGTATGGTTGTACCGTAGTTATGGAAATGATACATTTTCCTGTGTCACATCCTGTGCCCATAATAAGTGAAATACGGTATCACAAAAATGTCACACCAGATCATTTCATCTGGAAAAGCGTGAATATTGTTACGTTTTGGTGGCAAAGCTGTAGTATGTGAATGTATATCGGCCGTACATTCCAGAACGGGTCGATCCCGGCGCTCCTGTCGCGCGTCACCGTGTGCCGTCCCTTGCCCTTTGCAGAACTGCAGCTCTCACGTCAGGCGGGCCGTGGTCACCTGCTTCTCGGCCGGCTGCTGCGGGCGCCATGGCAACCGGCCCGTCCGCTACTGCAAGCGTTGCCATGTCAACCACCACAGCGAGGTGGGGGCTGCGGCGGAGACCCATCTGTACCAGACCTCGCCCCCGCCCATCAACACCCGGGAGTGCGGAGCGGAGGAGCTGGTGTGCACCGTGGAGGCTGTGATAAGGTGATCGGAGCGTGTGTTTTCGGCCTGGGCCACACCAGAGTGAACACTGGAGGCATAAGCACGTTATAGGGTTCTAATGTCGCCGCTGTGAATGTGCCGGTGAAGCACGATTCTCTCCAGGAATCTCCTTGCAGAAATCACACAATGTTGAAGATGATGAGGGTTTGGTAGCAATTGGCTTCACAAAATGCGGTACTCCCACATTAGTATTATCCTGTAACTCTCCCGTATTATTACAAAAAATTTGATTCCACTGTCTTTTCCAAATGAACTCTGTCACTAGCCCCGTGAGATCTGCCACCTGCAGCAAATGATTTTGGATGTCCCGATCTGCTTTTTTGAGCTCCCGATCAGATATTTTGACACTTTATGCTGGGCAATAACGATCTGATACCGATGCGATACAGTCTTTTTCAATGATTATAGGCTTTAAACAAAAACAGTTTTATAATTGCAGTTATAGTTTAAACTCCATATGTTTTTAAAGGCCATTCAGGTCTCTTGCATTATGTTCAGGGCCTGTAAAAGACATCAGCACTAGGAGCACATGGCTAATTACTCTGTGCAGAACTAGGAGAGCGCTCACATTACCCTGTTGATTTGGAGTTTCTGACTCATCTGTAAAAGCTAAATGACAGCACTGCAAAGGAAACAAGGAACTTTTCTCTGCCGTTATGTTTTTAGCGGCTGGTGATTGTATTCAGTGGGTTTTCAAAAAAGCAGGTAGCATTGCGGCTGCTGTCCTGAATCTGCAGGCTTACCGCAGCGCTGTGGTAATTCACAGCCGTCTTTTTGGTGATTAGACACGATCCAGTCATTAAATCTGGGACATCCCTAAGTTCAACCCTCGTGTGGTCCTTCCATTTTGCACCCTTTAAAGACCCTAATGTCAAAAAATGTACACTTCAAAAAAGAGCCTGAAAATTACCACGCATTCATATTTTTTTCTGCTTCTTTTTTACAAAAATCCTTCAGTGGCTTTTGGGCCTTTTGGATGGGCTGCGGCTCCAGTGGCTTTCTGGTCAAAATTACCTAAGGACCACACGAGGGTTAAACATTAGCATCAGATTCTACCAACCAAACTTGTATTTTTATGATGCAATGCGGGTTTTGAGACTTAGGACAATTCAAAACTTGCAAGACTAAGAAAAATACTGGAAGTGCATTTACGTTGAAGTTTGCTATCATCCAAGTGGCTTCATCAGGGTACCAGGCCATAATGATTTTTTCGCATATTTAACCCCCGATTAACATCAGCCTCAACCTAACTAAATGTTTGTGTGATTTTATTGTCCGTTTTATGGGCTTTTTTTTATGATATTACATTTCGGGAAACTGTTTATCTATTCTAACACATTCTTTTATTTCTACAGTTTGCTCAAGGAGGCAGAAATACATGCGGAACAGCGCGAGTTTGAGCTAAACAGGCGTCGCCAAATGGGACTGTCCTCGTCCCATCACTCTCTGGACAACATAGAGTATGACAACAAAGAGGACGATCAACACGACCAGCGGCTCCTCAGCCAATTTGGCATCTGGTTCCTGGTGTGTTTACTGATAAAAACTGTTTTCCAAATGCAGGATTGTATATACGTTTTTAACATTATTGAAGGAATGCATATTATTTTCTATCGGACTCCTACATAATATAATAGAAGGCGTTCAGAGAGATCTATAAAGGTTCTCCATCCAGTGAATGGTTTGACATCTCTGTGTGTCTTTTGGCAGGTGAGCTCGTGCACCCCCAATGAGAATACACCCACAGAGAGCCTGGCCCGCCTGGTCAGTATGGTGTTCCAGTGGTTCCACTCCACAGCCTACATGATGGACGATGAGGTGGGGAGTCTGGTGGAGAAGCTCAAGCCTCAGTTTGTCACCAAGTGGCTCAAGACCGTGTGCGAAGTGCGCTTCGACGTCATGGTCATGTGTCTGCTGCCCAAACCAGCCGAGTTTGCGAGGGTAAGATTTGATCAGGTTTAGTAGGCAGCTTCGCATGGGTACGGTGTTGAATAAGCCGGCTTTGGGGCCCCTTTGCCAAAGTACAGTGGAGTGATCCCTAAATCTACTGTTAACTTAAACATGTCCTATTATTCAATGAAGGTACTTGATTCATCTTTTGTACTCATTAGTTGAAGTCTTCGAAGTCCAGAAGATGAATCAAGTACTTTCATTGAAGATGGACAACTCCTGTACGACTGAGAACTTACACAGATATATTATATTATATTTGAATAAAACAAATATAATATAATATATCTGTATATTATATTATATTTGGAGGCCCCCTTAGCAAGGGGCCCACCTTGAAGCCCAGTCTGCTTATTGGCAGAAACGGCCCTGTTAATATGGGTCAGAGGATGAATGCTGACATTTAATTGAAGACTTTGTGTTAAAGACATGCTCAGATTACCATGTAAACGTGTGTGTGCAGGTGGGAGGATACTGGGACAAGTCGTGCAGCACAGTGACTCAGTTGAAGGAGGGACTGAACCGGATCCTGTGTCTGATACCTTATAATGTCATCAGCCAGCCGCTGTGGGAGTGCTTCATGCCCGAGTGGCTGGAGGCCATTCGCACAGAGGTGCCAGACAACCAACTCAAAGAGTTTCGGGAAGTGCTCAGGTACTTTTCCAGAGCAATAATCAAGCAGGCTCGGCTAGCTCATTTCATCTGGCATGAAAACATAAACAGCTAATCGTACTCTCTGCTTCGTCCCTGCAGCAAAATGTTTGACATCGAGCTGTGTCCTCTGCCATTCTCCATGGAGGAGATGTTCGGCTTCATCAGCTGCAGGTTCTCGGGGTACCCAGCATCAGTGCAGGAGCAGGCTCTACTGTGGCTGCATGTAAGCGCTGCCCCCCACACACACATGTCACCCCTCCCTGGAGCTGTCCCGTGGTTCTGTCTGCGACGCCTGTGAATCTAACAGCTTGTCTTGGGGTGTGAAAATGGATTTGGGTCAGTGACTGAGACTGGGAGGAGGGAGGGAGTTTGTCTTTCATCCCTTAAGCGCAGTGGCCGCCTCCGACTCTACACCGATCAATTGAAGTTTTCTGTCACATTTCTGATCCAAAAATGGAGATGTTTTTCGTTTCAGTATGTAGGTCACAAGAATCAGGCTAAAGAGGCAACAGCAGGGCACAAACCGGAACATACTGTATACTGAAAAAGTAGATTGTAGATTCTCAATTACCCAGGTCATAACGATCAAGATGTGAATCTGATATATAGATCTTAATATGCAAATTGAATTGCAATCCCAAAATTATTCTTGGTAATTCAAATAAATGTATGTTTTTGTGTAGGTGCTGTCCGAGCTGGATATTGTGGTCCCTCTTCAGCTGCTCATCGGGATGTTCTCAGATGGTGTCAACTCCTTGAAGGAGCTGGCCAATCAGAGGAAGGCTCGTGCTTCAGATCTGTCCGGCAACACCGGGGCTCGCAGGGTGAGTGTGTGGTCAAAGTGACATTATTAAAGGATACAGTGTTATTTACTTAGGTTGTGTATTATCCACATGAAGCTTAAACTGACATTAAGTTCAGTGTATTTTCTGTCTTTTACTTGAGTATTAAAAAGTTGCAGCAGTATTCATCATAAAGGTGTGATTGTGGCCCATGTGAAAGAACCCTAAGGCAGGTGAATAGGGGTTAGATTGTCATAAATATGTCATAAATATGAGAGGAAAATGTATTGAAGGTTTTCTGTAATTTAATATTTTCATACACAAAATAGGGCATTCTAGGCATATTTTAAGGCAAGTTTAAAGGTGCATTATATAACTTTGCATGCATTTTTTTTATTTTTTATATTTATAATATGATTATATTATTTATATTTCTGCGTATTTTACCTTGTAGTGACCCAGTGGCTTTATGAGTGGTCAGCATGGTGCCTTTACTTTCGATCACGGTGGTCTCTACAATGCTCCAGGAGTCATTGTTTTGTAGGTTTTCGTGAGAGGGTCCATCAGCAGTAAAAACCTTCTAAACAATTGATCCTGGAGCGTCCTAGAGACCACTGTGACGGAAAGTAAAGGCGGCATGCTGACCACTCATACAGTTGCTGGGTCACTACAAGGTCAAATACACACAAATATAAACTTTTTTTCCTGCATAAAAAGTTGCATAATGCACCTTTAAATGTATGGTTTTTTTGGGGGGGGGGGATATATTAGTTACATCTTGTGTAGTTTTTGAATATTCTATTTATATGTGAAATAATCAGTAATGAAGTCCAAGACTGGAAAGTTTGCAGTCTGTATGGGCTACTAAAGTGGACATCTGGTAGCAAGGGTGTAAAGAAAACCACATTTTTAGTGCTACACGTGGATACCAAACCTGTCAATATTGGTGAACGTATAGACGTGGGAAAGACGAGGGAGCGCCGCACGGTTATAGTTATTTCTCGTAAACGTCATGAAAAAGCATCGTATAGAGTGAGTTTGAAATATTTTTTACTCTGACGTCAAAACTAGTTTTTTAAGGGAGAAGATCGAGCTAAAAATCTATGTTTTCACCTGCGAGTAATTTTACCCGTCCCATCTGACAAGGGACTACACGAATAGTTATGTCATTTGAAACCCGGCAATTTTGCTTTCCTCTGCTCAGCGCCTGTTTTGACAATTCACTTGGACGTACTGTAAGTTGCTATGGTAACTGGCAGTGTCTATTTATAGCTCTTTTAAGGGAATTAATTGAACTTGACTGTGATGCAGATTTATCACTGAAGTAAAGCATCCTTGCACTTACACTTTACAAAGATAATTGACGCAGGCTAGACTCAAACAGGTAAATGTATGAGGTGCCATGTTTTGTTTTGTTTTCATCTGCAGGTCAGTGTGGTGTCGGACCCGGGTCGCCGCGGGCAACACAACACCCTCAGCCCGTTCCCCAGCCCTTTTAGGAGCCCTTTCAGAAGCCCCCTGCGCTGTAGCCCCTTTAAAAACCTGGGCCACGCCACGGGAAACTGCGCCCTCGACCTGGACTGTGACGACGATGACATGAACCTGGGCTGCTTCATTTTCATGTTCGACCTCGTCTTGAAGCAGGTGGCAAAAGTTGATCCATTTGTTTATTGGATCACACATAGCTTTACTGCTACGTGTGTAGTGCCTTGAAATTTGGATATTGCGTTCATTTATGGAAATAATGCTAATTTCCCAGCCCTAGTTCGATGTAAAAGTAGCCGATTTACATACATTGCCTTGAGATTAATACAACAACGCCCAGAGGTGGGATTTGGGAGTTCTATTTCCTATTCCCCTGGCTGTTACGCCCGTCTCCCCTGCTGTCCCAGATGGAGCTCCAGGACGATGGCGTGATGCTGGGTCTAGACAGCAGCCTTGGGAAGGACATCGTGGGCATCATCAACAACGTCTTCCAGGCCCCGTGGGGCGGCTCCCACACCTGCCAGAAGGATGAGAAGGCCCTGGAGTGCAGCCTGTGCCAATCCAGCATCCTGTGTTACCAGCTGGGCTGCGAGCTCCTGGAGAGGCTGACCCCCCGGGAGGAGATACGCCTCGTGGTGAGGCACACAGCAAGGGCTTTCTCAGCGTCAAGTTCAAAATAATCCTGCACTTTAGCAAAGGAAATGTCCCTGAATAATATAGTCCTAATGCTGGGTTAACTGGTTTATTTTCTTGCAGTAGGTTTGTATTATAAGCAAACAGACCATACAATATACCCCTTAGCTAAAAAGGCAGCCATATTATGTATTTATTTGGTCAACCGCTGCACCACCTTGCCACCGTGTTTGGGTGAAGCTGTTTGGGCAGTTTCTTGCAGCAAACATGTTGTGTGGCAGGTTTCACCATAAAAATGGCAGAAACTATGTTAGCTACCTGAGCCTAAACCTACAAATGTGCACTTCTGTTAGCTAACGGCTTCCCGGACCTGTTTAAATGTTTCAATCCCTGTTCCCCTGAATGGTGAAGCATGCCCCTGTATTAAAGTATGGCAAGGTATGACATGTCCGGTTTCATGGCATTCAAGGTTCGAGGTTTAAGGTTCAACTTTATTATTGTCCCGAAGGAAATTATAATGCACACATGATACAGTAAAACAACAATTGTATGTAAACAAAGATCATCCAGTCACAGCCTAATGATACCATATCAGAACAGCTGAGAGTCAATCAGCATAAAATCAGACAAAGCCTAAGGTGCTGTTGCTATCTTAGCAAGAGCCTCTGGAATAAAAAAGGGAAGGATTACTGTCCAGGGCAATCTCAGCCTGTATCCTGAGGGGAGTAAACTCCTTAAAGAGCGGATGCTCCAGACTCTTCTGTTGGGCTTTACGTACCCGGAGACAGAAAACAAAATGTTAAAACATTCATATAACTTCTGTGGTTTCTCTATCATTAACCTATTACAGGATGACGTTTAGTGGCCCATTGGATTTGTATCTGACCCCATTAAAAAAAAAAGAAATTAATAAGGATTTAACATTTGAATTAAAGGTAATTTTTATATGCGAATTCTTATCATTCTTTCATTCATTCACTTAATGATTTCTAACTAGGCTTTGACCTCACCTAAATGTGGTTGATGATCGTTCAAAATGTGCGAGGTTGAAGTTTGATAGCTACAGAATTCTCTCAAGTTTCCCAGAGAAGGCAGCTTGCTAACTGTCCGGACGATTGAACGCCATTTCTCCTCTTTATCTCTATAGTTGTATAACATGCCTTAGATCGATGTCTTTTTGTATTCCACTGAAAGCATATCCGCACGACTTTCACCTTGTCTAATATGGCACCTTCTGTTGCCATGACAGTCGTGTGGTCATGACGTCACACTGTCCAACTCTGTCCAATTACAAGTAAGAGTATAAATCTTGGCAATCTATGTCTAAGATGGTCCACCCTGGTTCACTTTGCCGTCTGAAGTACTATTTTTATGTACTTTTACTTTTTGACTATTTTATGGTGAATACCTTTACTACGTACATTCTAGAGCCGGTGGCAGTACTTTCTCCCACATGTTTTAATTGTATTTAAAGTAAAGGTATTTCGAATCGTCCTTGAAACATATTTATTTTTGCAATGACTTCTCAGGTCCATCTTACTGGTTAAAGTCAGAAAACCCCAGTGGCACATTTGTGTATTCTCGGCCGGTCCGTTACAGTAAACGCGCGAGGGCTTCCTGACAGTGCGCCCTCTTTGTTTCCAGGAGCCGACTGACAGCTTAGAGGAGACGCTGATCATGGCCTCGCCGGGCTTGTTCTCCCTGGGCACTGAGGCCGAGGAGAGCAAGGAGGGAGACAACCCCACGAGCGCCAACGCCAACAACCCCAGCACCCAGTCGCCCGATAACGCCCGTGCGTGTCCCTCGTAGCGATAGTCTAACATTTGGATTGTCCTATTTATGATTTTATTTCCGCTTTGATGTCGTTTTCAGCGATGAGGAACAACTCTGATGTCAAGTTCTGCTACCAGCAACTCCCTGTGTCGTTGAAGCTTATCTACACTGTACTGCAGGTTGGTTTTGTTTGGAATTACCTGACTAACTTAAAAAAAAATTCAAGATTTACTTACGGTATATTTTTTTATCATGTTTTCACTCATGCTGGTTTCCTATTCTGCACAGGAAATGTCCAAATTCGAGGAGCCCGACATCTTATTCAACATGCTGAACTGCCTGAAGATCTTGTGCCTCCACGGGGAGTGCTTGTACTTGGCTCGAAAGGATCACCCCCAGTTTTTAGCGTACATCCAGGAAAAGATGCTCATTCCCTGGTCCGTACCAATACATTAAAGCGATAGTCTGTAAGTTTGCAAAGTGAGGAGAGATAGAGGGAAATGTTACCCAAATCTAAAAGTTTCTTGGAAAACAGCAATTACAATAGCGACAAAAAAAAGAGAAGAAAACAAGGACGAAAATGCAACAAAAAGTGACAAAAAAGCCTCAAAAGAGCAACACAAATGTGACAAAAACACAATAAAAAAGCCACAAAAAGCAACAAAAAGAATGTGAGGGGAAAAAAAAGATATAGGTGCAACAAAAAAGTCACAAAAACTCAAGCGCAAGGAAGAAGATCAGTTTAGATCAGTTTAGATCAGTTTTGTAGGTCTTAGCAAATGAGGTGTTAGATTCGGCTTTTAGATTTGGGTAGAGCCGAACTGGAGAAAATGCCCTCGGTTATGGCAGGGGTTAAGAGGTTAACCAGAAAGCCCTTGTTAGTTTGCAAAGTGAGGAGAGCAGGAACAGAATTTTCAAAAGTAGACGATCAAACCCCTCCCCCTCCCTCCTGATTGGACCTGACATGCTGGTTCACAGGAAAAGCTCGTCTCATTGGTCAACACGGGAGGATACTAGACTCTGATTATTTGCTGAGATCTGGGAAGGAGGGGCTTTACAAAAAATAATATATATATTATTACATACTGTACCATATAAAAACGCAAGACCAGGTGGTTGATTTTGCACATTTTATAAAATGTGTAAAACATTTTTAGACTTCCAGACTATCACTTAAAGTTTTTTTTTTATGGTGTATTATTTGTATTTCACTCACAAAAGCGCTTTCCCTCCCCCTTTAGCCTGTGGTCCATGCTGAAGTCGGAGTTTTGCCAGCTGGCCTCCCTGGCTGTGCCCCAGCTCCTGCATGCCCTTTCCCTGTCCCACGGGGCGGACATCTTCTGGAAGCTCATCAACACCAACTTCAACCACAAAGACTGGAAAATCCGCTTCGAAGCAGGTGATGACTAACTCGCAGCTTACACAAACGACGGGCCGCTCCATGTTCCTGGATGTGTTACCATGGTTTCAAGAATTGGCACCCCCATAAGCCTTTCCATCCTGGACTCCTTCCTAGTCTTTTGAATGGCCAAGCTACTTGACCTTGAGCCTTTCCGAGGACGTCCTTGATTTCTGCGCTGATACATGAAGCAGTTTCGAAACAATTGAACAGCATAGCACAGAAAAGGTGCTATATAATGCCATGTGGACATTTTAATTGTTTTCCATAGTGAGCCATCTTATCCAGTTTTCTGTAACATTTGTAATCCTGCTGAGGACACAAGCAGCAGGGGAAAACTGTACTGGATTCTTTGATTTTCTAACAGAGCGTTACAATCGTTACAATCTTATGCTGACATCTAGTGGCAAACGTGGGAGCTACAAGTGCATTCATCTGCCCGTCAGGTCTCATTTTAGCAGCAACAATTGCCTTTAAAATATTGTACATGTGGGTGTCTTGTTTTTCGTGCTGCGTGGATGCTCTCTCAATGCTTTGCTCCTCCATTGACTTACAGTGGAAAAAGTGGCGGTGCTGTGTCGCTTCCTGGACATTGGCGCGGTCACCAAAATCCACCTGCTGAAGTATTCTCTGGCCCACGCCTTCTGCTGCTTCCTGGCTTCGGTGGAGGACGTCTACCCGTCTGTGGCCACGCGTGCGCGGCTGCTCCTGGACACCATCAAAAGGCCAGCGCTGCAGGTAAATCCGGGGGGGGAAAAGCGGCTTCTTTGTGAAAATCGGTACAAAGATGTTGCTTTGACTAGGGGAAGAATATTTGGTGTTTCAAGGGCAGAATTTATCATGCAAAAAACATGCCTGCCGTAGGATTTCACTTCCCGCAATTCCTGCAAATAAAGTAACACTGTTTACTTTGGTCGTTTCTTCTGCTTCGCCGATCTACTACTATTTGTATTTCTTGGATTTTATAGCATCATATTCAGTGTTGGGCAAGATTTTTATGTATTCTATATTAGTAGTTACAGCTTTAAAAATTTAATATGTTTGTATTACTTATTACTGTTTCAGTTTGGCAAAATATAGTAATAATGCCACCGAGCAAAAGTCCAGTCAAAGATTTCCTTTTGCTTCGCCTTCCCTATTCTCTCTCAGGTTTTGTTTTGACGACATTAACTACACAGAACAGCAGACACCAGTGTCCAACTGGTGCTGCATTTTATTTTGGGGACTTTTACCATTTAAATGCACTTGTACTTCGAGTTACTTAAATTGACTTGACTAATATATTACTGTATTTTGTGTAAGTAATATTTAGTTACTGAAAAATTTAATATATTTCTGTAACTTGTTTTGTAATACATTACTACCCCCAACACTGCAAGTTGTTTACTGTCCAATATAATAATCTGAAAAAAGTAAAAGCACAACTTGATACACTGAGTTAAAGTTAAAGGGTTTGGGCTGCATGGTTTTGGACATATACCTAATTGTGAGTGCAGTTAGGTTTGTGATTTTATTGACAGAGGAGAGAAGAGAGAGGATATGTTCGTCTAGGGCTGGCGTGGGGGTAAAAGAGGAAAGAACAATAGAGTAAATAATGTCTCCGTGCCTTGACTGTGCTCCTGTGACTGTGCTCCTACAGGGCCTGTGTCTGTGCATGGATTTCCAGTTTGACACAGTTGTGAGAGATCGCCCCATTATCCTCAGCAAGCTCCTGCTGCTGCACTTCCTCAAGAAGGACATTCCCGCTCTGAGCTGGGAGTTCTTTGTCAACCGCTTCGAAACCCTGTCTCTGGAGGCACAGCTGCATCTGGACTGCAACAAGGAGTTCCCCTTCCCGACCAGTAAGTCTGCTTCCTTTGCATCTTCTCACTCTTCAAACATATACAGAAAGGCTTCACTAATTTCACCGCTGTTCAATAGCCATTACCGCGGTACGAACAAATGTGGCCAACCTGAGTGACGCGGCCATGTGGAAGATCCGCCGGGCACGCTTTGCCAGGAATCGCCAGGAGGGGGTGCGCTCGCTCCGGGACAGCGTCAAAGGAACGCAACAATCAGACAGCACCGCGGAGACCAAGCGCGCATTCTCTCTCCCCGAGACGCTGGGCAACAGGCTTCGTGAGTCAAATCATGTCACGGCTTCCACTTTTGGAACATTGTTGCCCCTTCCCGCCTGAATGACCCTTTTCTCATGCCGCTTTAAAGTTTGTACTGTACATTTTGTCTGATTGTGAGCTCGTACATGAACAACATAGAACGCTTTTGTAATTCATGCTCCATCCCCGCGTTATTCTAAATGTTGTTCTTCATGTGGTTTTAGCTCTAAGGCTTGCGAGGCAAGAACTCTCTGCTCCAACACTTGGTGATATGATAGAAGTCCTGCCAGGTAAATAACACCGCAGGTTTGCTAGACGTGGTAGTAAAAACCCTTGAAGAGCTGACTCAAACTTTCAAGACAAACTAATCAGCATCACGTTTGGGATAGATTTTCTAAATTACACTCAAAGATAAAAATGAGGCAACAAATTATTTTCTACCTTTAGTTTTAAGCCCTTATATACGAACTAAAGTAGGACTGTTTACCTCTTATTAATCCCATCCTGTGCCACCACGGAAGTACAGTAACATCACAGAAAACTCCTAAATTCTTCCTTTTTTTCTTTTTACCAAGAAAAAACAGGACTAGAACCAGAGTTGAGTACCATGATGTATCCATGTTCCACTGCTCTCCAGCTCTCTCTGTGCCTCAGCCTGTTGCGCTCCGCCCCTTTCACCTTTGACATTCTTGCTCATGCCACAGACCAGTCGGAATGTCCCGAGGACGACAGCCTCATCAAAGACCTGCTCCCGGAGGACGCCGGGATCGACCACCAGACGGTGCACCAGCTCATCATGGTGCTGATGAAGTTCATGGCCAAAGACCAGAGCAGCGCCGAGGCCGACCTGGGCAGCGCCAAAGCCTTCAACACCGTCAAGCGCCACCTCTACGTGCTGCTGGGCTACGACCAACAGGAGGGCTGCTTCATGATCGCGCCCCAGAAGATGCGCACATCCACCTGCTTCAACGCCTTCATCGCAGGCATCGCTCAGGTACGCTGTGTTAAAATAGACTCGCTCATTCAGTTTAAGCTAATCATGTAATTAATCTATATAACACAGAAAAATACTAAATTTGACACTGTGACCTCCCAATTATTACCATCATAAGTGTATTTTGAACATAAAGCAAAGCCGAGGATTGACTTGACTTGTCCCTCAGGTGTTGGACTACAATATCGGCCTGGGGAAGCAGCTGCTCCCCCTGGTGGTGCAGGTGCTGAAGTACTGCACGTGTCCTCAGCTGAGACACTACTTCCAGCAGCCTCCTCGCTGCTCCCTGTGGGCTCTGAAGCCACACATCCGGCAGATGTGGCTCAAAGCACTGCTCGTCATCCTTTACAAGGTACTTATTTCATCTCGTCTAGTGTTGGACAGACTGAAACTGGAAAGGGTTCAAATAGCAAGACCTAATTCGTTTTTATTCTTAAATGGTAAAAAGTCTCAACTTACAGTATAGCGCTTTTCCACCTACATTAGGCACTCAAAGCACTTTACAGCAAGGAACCACACACCCATTCACTCTCTCATTCACACACTGGTGTACACCGGCGTCTTATATTTTATTTTATTTTACATTTTTCAGCAAATATGTCTATGTTTTCGTTTGTCCAGTACCCATACAGAGACATGGACGGCAGTAAGGTGGTGCTCCATCTCATCCACATCACCGTCAACACTCTAAACGCCCAGTACCACAGCTGCCGCCCCCACGCCACCACGGGCCCCCTGTACAGTGACAACTCCAACATGAGCCGCTACAGCGAGAAGGAGAAAGGTGCGGCGTCTCTATCATTGATTTCAGCTCTGGTTTAATGAGGGCACAGTCTGAGACACGCTGTTGACTCCTTGCCTCTCGTGTGTGCACTCTCAGAGGAGGACAGTGTTTTCGATGAGTCAGATGTCCATGACACGCCGACTGGTGCCGCGAACAAGGAGTCACAGACCTTCTTTGCTCGTCTGAAGAGGATCGGCGGCAGCAAGTCTGTGAAGTATCAGCCAGTCGAGCTGAATGCCAAGAGAAGTAAGCAGCACACGGCCAAGTGACATTGGCCAATATATTTCACATGTCTACGAGATCATAACTTCTTGAATGCAGACATCGTTTACTTACAGCAAATCCTTCCTGCTCCATTCAAAAGAGGATTTCCTCCAAAATTAGAGTTATATTGTAATGCAGTTTTAAGTATCCGGTTCACTTTGGTAGTTTCTTCTTCTGCTGCTGACGTGCTAATCTGTATTTCCTGACACAAAAATGCCCTCCACATTTTGAAAGTCCATAGTCCATCAGCTTTCTCCGCTCAAAGTGTGTTCCTCACGGTGCCTTGTATTTGCTAGCATGTCGTTTGTGGAAAGTGAAAGCTCGTTTCACATCTTAACCGTTTTGTCAAGATGTCATCGCCACCACTGCCTGCTGAGGGCACTTTAGTCCAATCAATTTCAAATCCTGACCAGCTCACTCTCTCACTGTCTCGATCTTACTTAAGACAAAATCAATGCATTTATAAATTTACGAATGACATGTCGACTTTAGGAAAGTTAGGAATCACTTTGGACCACAACTAACAATTCAAAGTGTACACGCCTGCAGATATAGGGCCTTTAAAAGAAAACAAAAACAAAGAAGGACCAGGTCAACGAGGGTAACGCTGCAGTGCATTGATTATTCCCCAAGCCAACGTTTCTGTATTGCTTTCCGCTCAGGCGACATCGAGCTGTCCGAGTACCGCGAGGCCAGCGCGCTGCAGGACAGCATCCTCCACTGCGTGAGGGAGGAGAGCACCAGGAAGAAGCGCCTCCAGGCCATGCACAAGCAGAAGTCCCTGGACATCTCCAACACCGACACCTTCCTCTTCAACTTAGACGAGCACCGGCGAAAGTCCTGCATCGACCGCTGCGACTTGCAGGCGCCCCCCATTCCCATGCTCCTCCCCCCCACTTCCTCCTCCACCTCGTCCCAGGGCCGGCATCACGGCAAAGGGTCCTCGGACGGCTCCTCTGTCCGGGCCGAGTTCCTGGACCTGGTGGACAGGCGGGGGTCGCGGGGGGCCCAGTCCGACGTATCCAAGCCGGTCATCCCGGAGGTGCGCCTGAGTTGCATGGAGACATTCGAGGACAAGCAAGACCACAGCTCGGGGGCGGAAAAGGACGACCCAGACCTCATCGATCTCTCCTCCGATTGCACCTCCATCCCGGAGAAGCACTCGCTCCTCTCCATGTCCGACACCGACTCATTAGTCTTTGAACCGCTGCCTCCCCTGAGGATTGTGGAAAGCGATGAAGAATTCGATCTCGCCACCATCATATCCAAACTGAACGGAAGCCCGAAATTCTCCGCCTCCCCGGTGAGCAGCAACACTTTGAGGCTATCCCCCGTCGTGCAAGTGAGCCTGGAAGACGAATCCGAGAAAAGGGACTTCGAGAAGAGAGCCGACCAGCTGACGCCGAGCGCCTCCCTGGATTTCCCGGAAAAGCCGGAAAGCGCCTCCCACGACAGCCAGCTGACGCTAAAGCAGAAGCGGGACCTGCTCCGGAAAACGCCGCACGTCCCGGACAACTCCTTGGACGAGGCCTTCGAGGGATCGGGGACCTCGGGCAAGGCGGTTTTCCTGGACATCCCGGAGGACAAAACGGACTCGCCGTCGTCGCCGGAAAAGAGCAACAACGGCGAGGAAGCAGACGGAGAAGACGGAGACGACGAGGATATGGGAGATGAGGCGGACAGCGAGCCCAAACCGGAAAACACGGAGGGGTCCGAGGAGTCCGAGTTTAAAATCCAGATCGTGCCCCGGCAGCGTAAAGAGAGGAAGATAGCGGTCAGCGCCATACAAAGAGAGTATCTGGACATCTCCTTCAACACGTTCGACAAACTGGCCACGGAGACCATTGCTGAAGCAGGTGAGCGCATATTATTGTTACAAATGTGCTTTTTACATGCAATAAAACGTTTCATAAGACAATTAAAAACATACAAATCTGTAACTCTTTGGTTGTTTCAAATTGTTTTGCAGATCACAAAATCCTCTCCACTTTGGAAAAGCCCAGAGAATCGGCTTCAGCGCCAACGCTCGAAGCGGCTGTGCCTGAAACAAGTCATCGCTCCTCAGTGTCAAGTAGGAAACTTTTATTCAGTAGATGTTTTTCTTTAGGGATAAGTTAGGCATCAGGGAAATTAATACGACAAGCCAAACGGGTGAATATGTTCGATTCCACCTCAGGCTGTAACATTAATGAGTAAACAATGAATATGCAAATGATTCAGTAAGTATAACAAACAAGCAATAGTGTCTAAATTGTGTGATTCCAAAATGATGCTGCTCTGCTTTTGTAGATGCTGAAAAAACATAACATTTTTGGAATAATGCAATACTATCTAAACGATAGTATTAGCATACAATCTTAATGTCTTTGATAATAATGACATTATTGAAATTGTAAAAAAACTAAAATCCTCTGAAACATGAAAATGAAATGAAACAGATTTTGGGGAGTTAAAAAGTATTACATTTGACCACAGCTTATTATATAAACCAAAGTCTCTGAGTAGCATAATAAGAAGCCTAAAACACTGCCCTAGCGAGAGAGGTGTTTCAGACTCACTTGACATTGATAAAAATATCATTAACACCCTTGTCTTCACATTACATAACTTTATTCACACAATGTAACTCACAGGGACATGTTTGTGTCGTGGCGTCCTTGCGGCTTTCATATTTAGCCTGTACCTTTTTTAATGACTTCTATTGTTTGTGGTGTGGCCTCCAGCCCAGTACAGGCAGGTGAAGAGAGGCTCTCTGGGAGCTCTGACCATGAGCCAGCTCATGAAGAGGCAGCTCGAGCACCAGTCCAGCGCCCCACACAACATCAGCACGTGGGACACAGGTGCGCCACAGCGGGACACACACTCCACTCACATTTTACATGTTCATCTGTAGTTTCATTTGGATTTTCTTTCAGACCTTGATAATTACACTTTTTTTTAACACTTTTCTTTGAGTCTACATGATTTTTTTGTGTTGACTATTTTAGTTTGTTTTTCCTAAAGCGAGACTGTGTGTAATTACACTTGATTGTACATCACTGTGAAAAATGTAAATACATAAAGTCTGAAATGGAATAGTTAGTAGGGCTGGGACTATGTTGTGACTTTTATCATGATCCGATACATATCAGGATACACAGGGGCCAATCCGATACGTATTGCTACACAGTAAGTAATTATGATAAGTAATATGTTTACCTTGTCATTTGACATATTGAAGTGTGCATGATAAAAAATCCTCCAAACACAAGTATTGAAGTATAATAAAAAAATAGGATTGCAATCCAAGTCCGATCCGATATTTTGTCCTAGTTGTTAGTGTTGTTACTGTGTTATTATTACACTTTTACGTCCTATACTAATTTCATCCTGTTACCATGTTATTACTGTGATATAAAGTAAAGAGCTTCCATTGACAATTATATAAATGAATCATATTAAAGGGACTAGATGGAAGTTGTTATTTTTATACTCGCTACTGCCACCTCTGGTCTTACGCGTAACTGCAGTTTCTATATTAAGCTCGTGCATTGTGGTACTTGGGACCCAAATTAACAACTTTTTGAGCGACAGTTCTGGGACCATTCTACACATTGTGACATTGCTGGAGCATGTAGGGGGTAGAAAATACATAATTTTAACATTTTTAAACTCCGTCTAGTCCCTTCAAACCGAGTTAACAGCAGTTTCACGTTTCTTCTTGCTAAGAGTAAAAATATATTCAGATTTCATTCACTTGGAATCTTTCCGTCATTTTCCTCTCCTCAGGCCCCACCAAAACCAGCCTGCTCTCAGCTCCGAGCACCGTCAGCATGTTCGTCCCAGCGCCGGAGGAGTTCATCGACGAGCAGCCCACCACCATGTCTGACAGGTCCATAATGCAGTCCCCCAGATGGTAAAAAAAAACATGCTTCATTTTGTGATTGGGTAATTGTCTGTGTTCCAGGTGTCGTGACTGTGCGGCCGTGCTGGAGGAGTACGACGAAGAAACCCTGGGCCTGGCCGTGGTTGTTCTCTCCATGTTCATCCACCTCAGTCCCGATTTGGCTGCTCCCATGCTGCTGGATATTATGCAGTCCGTGGGCAGGTACAGTGCAGCATTTCCATTTGAACCCTCCGCTAGCGGCAGCATCCTACACTCGCGCCGCTCTCGAGTGTGAATGAAAGTTTCGTAACTCGCTCTGCCGCTCATGAATAATTGAAATCCCCACTGTAACGCGCTGCTTCTGCTTTTTTCGTTTTCAGGTTGGCCTCAAGCGCCAATTTTTCGGGACAAGCGGAAAGGTATGAGACCAGCGTGTTTGGGTGTTGCATGCAGAAGTTTGGGCTAAAATGCTAAAGAATATAATTCCATTCGATTTTTACCATATTGGAAAAAGCAGACCCTTTCATATCTTTTAAACCAGATGGGAGTCTACATTTTCAGATATTTCCCCTTCAAAATCACATGTATACACTGAAATCATATTTCATAGTTTGTTGTCATCTGCCTGCTCCTTTTCATGTAAGTGGCGGATCCCCATTCTCTGGCAAGTATCCATATGGAGCCCACCATTGAAAGCCGCCCGGGTTGCAGAAATAGAAACTCCATGAGTTTTGCCTTTAAACCTTTCAAAAAAATTCTAAGATTTACAGTTTAAAGGAGAGCTAGGCGGGTTTGATTTGTGGCAGGCCGATGTCCTTCGATGTTAGAAGACCCAAAGGCCCAAAGGAGTGGCACGTTCTCCAAATCCCAGGGTTTACATCATATATTAATAACAGGGACATTTCATAGTCATTTGCAGTATTTTATGTATTTTAGTACTTCGTGCTTCTTTGCTAGAGGGATTTTGCTCCTGAGCCAGATATTGCCTACCCCTGGTTTAAATGGTTTTATGGCAGAGGCTTTTTTATTTTCTTAATTTTGCAACACATAGCTTACAGACAACTACATGCTGCATGCAGCAGTACACAAATCAATACATCCAGTACACACAGGAGGGCACTTAAACAGGGGAATGCGTGTGAGGGCTACAAAAAAGCCAACGTGTGAGTGTGTGTGTATAGATGTATGTTTCGGAAATATTGCTGTTATTATCACCATAACAACATAATAATATACATACATACACACACACACACACACACACAAAACCCTATGAGTGAAATGAATGGCGATTTGACTTCCAGAGCGGGTTTCAAGGTGGTTTAGCTCCATTACGTAAACTAGAGTAGACAACATGACATTCACGACTCATCACTTTATTTTAGTAGCTACTCGCGCTATTCGCCTGTGAACTGGAGGGTAGTCTGTTTGATTACTGCCCGAGCACGTGACATGTTGTTGTGCCTGCCGGGTAAGACACCTGGTACACAGATTAGGCCAGAAGATAGTCTTCTGTTGTATTTTGAGTGTGCGCCTGTCTTACCGTACCCGTTGTCTTTCAGTATGTTGATCCCAGGGAATGTAGCGGGCGTGGCAAAGCAGTTTCTGCGCTGCATGTTTCACCAGTTGGCCCCAAACGGCATCTTACCTCAACTTTTCCAAAGCAACATCAAAGGTTGGACCATGACTTGACATTTATTCATTGTATATGCGTTTTATTAAGTTACAGTCTATTGAAATTGTATACATTTGTTTCAATTGGTAACACTTCTATAGTCATTATCCAACAATGAGACAATGAAAATACCAATTAAAATAATTCCCATTACTCTCAATCATAATACCCATAATACAGAAGGGTACAGCCTCTACAGTACACAAACCCTAGAGTAGATTTTTCACATAACTTAAAAAAGAGAGCATTTTCAATCTCAGACTTAAATATAACAGGAATAAATCGAGAGCTTGGTCTATTTCCTGAACCCACTGCATGTGTTTCTGATCCCACAGACAGCAGTTTCCTGAGAACCCTCGCATCATCGCTGATAGACTTCAATGACCTGAGTTCAATCGCTGCCCTCAACATGCTGCTGGAGGTGGGTTTTCCAGTAAAGCCTCCAGCAGGTGGAGCTGTTGTCAAAGCTTCTACTGATGCTGAGAGAAAAAAATCTGCCTTTTCTTATACTCAGGCAGAATGACTTTGGAAAATAGATCTGATAAGAATTGTAGAGCTCCTTATATAACTTAAGCGATGCTCTCTGCCTCTGTGCCCCCCAGGGTTTAAACAATAAGAAGAGTCTGCCAGCAGGGAGCACTATGCTGCACTGTCTGGAAAACATCGCCACATTCATGGAGGCGCTCCCCATGGACTCCCCTAGCAACCTGTGGACGACCATCTGCAACCAGTTCCAGACTTTTCTCACTAAGCTGCCCTCTGTGCTGCCTCTTAAGGTACTTGTACTGACTTGGGCTGGGCAGTCTTGCTATGATACATCTCAATTAGGGCTGCCAACTTTGGTTGTTTAGTCGACTAATTGGTCGATGCCGTCGTGGTCGATTTTCATTGGTCGACTAAATGCACGCACTTTGCAACGATTGAGATGCTCTCAATTTACATAACACCAGAGGCCTGTGGCAGGTCTATGTTCTACTTTGGGCTAATATTTCACTATAAAAACAGAGTGACGTTTGTATTGTTTGTGTTAAATGCTTTTGCTAAAAAAATAATAATAACATGTAGGTTGTCCAGAGCGCCTCTCTGCGTACGCAAGAGCAGCTGAGATCAGGGGCTCTGTGTCTTGGCGAGATGTTGCCTTCAATTGGCCAGACTTCTACAGTTGTTTAAAGTACAAATACCCTGGTTCTACAGTGAAATAGCCTATACGCGAGTCTGACGCCTGTCCTCTGTCAGCGGCTCTGATAAAGCACATGGGAGAACGAAGCGAAAGTGTAACGTCAGGCTCCGCAGCTCATGGACCTGCTGTGTTTTTCTCCGCTTCATTCTGGCTTTTTCCGAGATAAATAAGACGAGGAGATCCGCGTAACGCGAACCGATTCATCACTACACCGTGCAGCGCAAAAGTCGAGGAAATAAAGCGGCCTAAGAGGACGTCATACGGAACCACGCGGGCGGCGCATTTCACAATAAAACACATGGCTCGTGTTTACATTACGGCGAAACAAAGACAAGTGTCACACGGAAGTGTTACCCAGAGGACATTTTGTCATGTTTACAACCCTAAACGTAAAGATTTTATTTTGAATTTTTTACTGAAAGTTCACACACAAGTAACAGACAACTGTGAAGTGAAAACAAAAGGATACTTGATTCTGTTATTTTACAAAAAATAGGAAAGTGAAAAGTGGGGCGCGCATAAGTATTCATACAGCATTTTTGGAGCGCATTAAATTGCCTTTATAACATTCCTAATGACTGCAGAAAGTTCACACCTTGCCCTAACCATTAAATAGAGGCCACCTATGCGTAATCTGTCTCTCTACTCTCTATGGTCAGAGTGTATTGGTCACTAAGCAACATCATGAAGGCCAAGGAGCACACCAGAGAGGTCAGGGATAAAGCTGTGGAGAAGTTTAAAGCAGCGTTAAGTTATACAAAGATTTCCTAAGATTTGAACATCTCACGGAGCACTGTTCAATCCATCATTCAGAAATGGAAAGAGTATAGCACCACTGTGAACCTACCAAAACACGGCTGTCCACCTAAACTAACAGACCGAACAAGGAGAGCACTGGTCAGAAATGCAACCAAGTGCCCCAAGATAACTCTGGAGGAGCTGCGACGTACTGCCGCTGAGCTGGGGGAATCTGTACATGGGAAAACTATAAGTCGTACTCTACACAAATCTGGCCTTCATGGACAAGTGGCATGAAGAAAGCCATTATTGAAAGGAGGCCATAAGAAATCCCGTTTGAAGTTTGCTAGAAGTCATATGGAGGACACAGCTCCCATGTGGAAGAAGGTGCTTTGGTCAGATGGGACAAAAATTGAACTTTTTGGCCCAAATGCAAAACGTTATGTAAGGCACAAACCTAACACTGCTCATCGTCCTGAGTGCACCATCCCCAGTGTCAAATATGGTGGGGGGAGCATCGTGCTATGGGGCTGCTTTTCCTCAGCGGGGACTGGGAAGATTGTAAGAATAGTTGGGAAGATGGATGGAGCCAAATACAGAGACATTTTGGAGGAAAACCTGCTGGAGTCAGCAAGAGAATTGAGGCTGGGACGGAGATTCACCTTCCAGCAGGACAATGACCCTAAACACAAAGCTAAATCTACAATGGAATGGTTTAAAAACAAACATATTAATGTGTTAGAATGGCCCAGTCAAAGTCCTGACCTAAATCCTATTGAAAATCTGTGGAAAGACCTGAAAACTGCTGTTCACAAACGCTCTCCTTCTAATTTGACAGAGCTTGAGTTGTTTTGTAAAGAGGAATGGGCTAAAATGTCAGTCTCTAGATGTGCAAACCTTGTAGAGTCAAACCCCAGAAGACTTGCTGCCGTTATTGCAGCAAAAGGGGGTTCCACAAAGTATTAAGTCATGCTGTATGAATACTTGTGCACGCCCCACTTTTCACTTTTCAATTTTTTGAAAAATAACAGAATCATGTATCATTTTGCTTTCCCTTCACAGTTGTCTGTTACTTGTGTGTGAACTTTCAGTAAACATTTCTAAATACAATCTTTATGTTTAGGGTTGTAAACATGACAAAATGTGCAAATGTTCACGGTGTATCAGTACTTTCGCAAGGCACTGTAGGGACAGCACATGTACAGCAGCAGATGTAGGAGTGAGGCAGCGAGCTTAAGGTGAGATTAATGTGACTTTTTTTATACATAAATGCACCGTTTACGTTGCTTTTATGTATAAATAGTATTTACAGCACGAGCTCCCAAAGTTTTATGTCTTATGACTGCAGTTTCCGATATAATTCTATGAGTTTGGGTCAGAAAAGTTGTAGTTTTGTCAGCGCCATGCCACGCCCCCTTTTAGTCGACCAATCGTTGGCCAGAGAATGTTTTTGGTTGACCAAGAAAATCGTGGTCGTTGACAGCCCTAATCTCAATTGTTAAAAAAACGCCGGAGAAGTAGCTTCATTCGGGTAGGTTTTAGTATTGTTCCACTGTAGCTCAGTAATAGTGAAATAATTAAAGCTATACCACTAATAATAGTCAAATAAATAAATAAAAATAAATTATAAAAATTAAAATACATAGAATGATCGCAATCGGTACTTATGCAAATCTAGCAAATACTAATATAGAGAGTAATTCTTCTACTACATCTGCAGATAGAATTCAAAAGTGTTCCTTGCATTTTCAAAGTCCATACCTTATCAACGGACCCGGTCTGAGCCATTTTGCTCTTAAACTGCGTTTATTACGGTGTTACTCATTAGTTAGCACGCTGTTAGCTAAAATGACGGCTTGAATATTGTGTTCATTATGGTTAATCCTCGCTCCAAGAAACACTTGCATTCTTTACCATTTGCTAATTTTTTTTTTTGATTCAACTCATTTTGCAGTTGTAAGAGTGACCCTGCTGCTCACTTAGTCATGCTCCGATATGCTTTGATGCGATTACGGTGGCAGGAAAAGCCATCCAGCGATGTCCTTGTCCAGCCCGGTTGAACATTGTAATTGATCTGAAGCTGTTGCGTTTGACCTTGGAGGCTATGTTAGCTCTCTAATCAATTTACCGTGAATTCACAGCACATAAAGCACGGTTTTTCAGCTCATTGCATTGCACTTTTTTTCCTTTTTGTTTCCCCAGTGCCCCATGGACTCCAGTCTGCGGATTATCATTTGTCTTCTGAAAATCCCCTCCACGAATGCAACCCGGGTACTTGCGGCGCATGATCTTATGTATCGATCTCCCCGACTCCCAGCAGCTAGCGCCTAATTGTCGTTTTTCTGTTTTCCACGCGCAGAGCCTCCTGGAGCCCTTCTCCAAACTGCTGAGCTTTGTGATCCAGTACGGCACGTTCAGCCTGTCCTACCTGGTGGAGCTGTGTGGCCTGTGCTACAAAGCTTTCAACAAGGTAGGGGACGAAAAGATACATTTCTGAACATCCCTATATGGAGAAGTAATCTATTTGCTTTCTGAAAATTACCCTAACGCCAGCAGCTTTTCTTTTGAGCCAAATCTGATCTATATCATTCCTTATTGTGTCAGCAAAAAAACCTAGGCCGTCCTGATCTTGAACTAGGTTTGTTTAAGATCTGTAGTACTCAAATTACAGAAATACAAATCACTTTAAATAAGTGCAAACATTTGTTTAGTTTAGTTTAGTTTATTAATTCATTTGAGCAGCTAAAACTCTGTTCAAAATGGAGTGGGCCGAAGCAAAAGCTTATAAGCGCCCACCCCCAACATCATTGTAATAAAAACATTAAATCATATCCCAGTAGTACAGGGAGCATGATACAAGATACAAGAGCCTGGGAACACAGCAAAATAAAGAATGTTAATAAAAAAAGAAAACAACAGGAAAATAAAGACACAACACAACACTCACAACATTTGTTTATATTTTGGAAATATAGAGTACTTGTAAACCTTTTTAAAATGTGCCAAGTTTTTACAGTGTTTGATACTTTTATCTATATTCTTCCATATTTCAACACCATGTCTCGTGGGACACATGCTTTTCACGGTTGTTCTGGAGTACTGTTTATCGAAATTCATTTTATCTCTCAAGTTGTTTGACTTCTCGTTTGCAGAACATATTTTGTATACTTTCAGGAAGCGACTTTTGTGAGGCTTTGAACATGATTTGAGCCATCTTAAATTCAGTAAAGTCCTCAAATTTCATTGTTTTTGATTTAAAGAATAATGGATTTGTGTGTTCACGGTATCCAGCTAAATGGATTATTCTTATTGCCTTTTTCTGAACTTTAAACAATGGGTCAAGATTACTTTTATATGCATTTCTCCAGATCTCTACACAATATGTTAAATGGGGAAGGATAAGTAAACAGTATATAGTATATAGAGCTTTGTTATCAATGATATATTTAGATTTATTCATTAGGGCTGAAATCTTTGCTACTTTACTTTTAATTTTTATGACGTGATGTTTCCAGCTGATTTTATGATCGAGTGTTACACCAAGAAATGTATGTTCATAAACTCTTTCAATAGTTTTGTTGCCAATTTTACATTCATTACACTATTTCCAAAGAACATTGCTTTGGTTTTTGTAAGGTTTAGAGACAATTTGTTTACGCAGAACCAATCTTTAAATGTATCCATTTCTTCTGTAATCTCGATCACCATTTGCTGTAGGTCTGCACCTGAGAGTATGATTGATTTATCATCAGCAAAAAGGACCAGTTTAAGCTTCTTGGAAACCAAGTACAAATCATTGATATATAATAAAAATAGTTTAGGTCCCAGCACCGATCCCTGGGGGACACCACACACTAGGGTATCACACATGGATCTGCATTGCCCCATTTGAACATACTGTTTACAGTTTGTTAAGTAGGATTCAATCCAGTTGAAAACAATACCTCTTATCCCATATTTGTGTAGTTTGTTCAGGAGTATACTGTGATCCATAGTGTCGAAAGCCTTCTTAAGGTCGATGAAAATACCTATTGAATTCTTTTTCTTGTCGATATTATTTGTAATTTCTTCTATGAGTTCCATTAACGCGAGAGTGTTTTATAATGCTTAACGTTAAATAATTAACGTTAACGTAATTAGAAAAATAACTTTGCAGCTTCAAAAACGTTCTTGCTTGTTGTGAGTCAGTGGCACTGACTGTACATCTGCACAGCGCCACCTACTGTACTGTAGTCTGCATTATCAGGCTTAAAAATAAAATAAATGGATATATGTACTTTTTACCTTGGAGCCTTTATACTGTAAAGATTTAGTGGAGTAGAAAGTATTACATTTAGCTTTTCAACAAAAATATTCAAGTAAAGTACAGATCCTCAAAAACACTATTCAAGTACAGCACTGAAGTAAGTTTACTTTGTTACTGACCACCTCTGGTCAAGTTTCCAGATTTCCCTACAGGGTTATTACAGTAAACCTTAGCCTTAGTTATTGCTTCTGGCATCAGTGGCGTTTATGAAAGTACAGAGATCAAGGTTGAAATATTGTAATTGGTTTTGCTCGTCACTTTTTAAGCCATAAATTGTGAAATGCCACGGCGAGGGTGTCCTGAAGTAGTTTTAAAAAGCTTGTAAAATGTAGTATGGCACCATTACCAGCTTTATTGTGTCATTACTTTGTCTTTTAACGTGATATAGAGAGGTTCAAATGTTGAGGACCTGCTCTCCAGCCGTTATGTCATCGCTCTTAGGCGCCGTAACCCAAGTCCGCCAGATATGTGGCCCAGCTCGCACTCGTGATTAAGTAGGCAATCAGCCACTATTGATTAACATGACTAGTTGGTGCGCTAAGGTCCAGAATCTATGGCGTATTTTGGGACAAAGATGGAGCCAGGCCTGTCTGCGGCGCGGGGCCAGATGGATACACAGTCCACTGCCACTGTCAGCGCCACATGTTTTATGTCTCTGGCAATATCGATTTACTGCCCTCCTCCCCTAATTCAACACACCATAATATCCGTTTTTCTAAAACATGGGTCGATGTGAGCAATCGCTTTTGGGATTTTGGAAACATTTCTAACTACAGTTTTATGACAAGTGCTCTGTGATGTGATTGGATTTAAGGTATATGTTTTTTGAATCAAGATGTAGATCACTGTGCGTATTTTAGCGTCCAGGAGCATCAACGTTTGAGAGAGGAGTGGTATTTGAACTTCTAAGCTCAAGACGACAAGAGTCACATGTAGGTTGTCCAAAAATCAATACTTTTAATTCTACTTTTATCAGTGTCTGTACTAAATTAAAAAATTATAATGGATACTAAAAGTGGTCTCGAAACTTGATACTCATTTGAGCATGTGTTGACACATTTTTCTTTCATATAATAATCATTATAAAATCAAAGAAGTGATTAATATTGTGTGTTGAGTTCACTGTACCAGTGTATTAAACGTTGAAAAAGTAGATTTTTCAAAAGTTTCATTTGTTTAGGGGGATTTGAGGACAAAAGTTGAGCTACCTATTATTTCCTTCACATTGTGCAGACTATCTATCATAGAAGGCAAACAGTAGCCAAGGGCACCGTTGGCCTGCAGCTTAACAATAGGTCAGGATTTTCTATTTACTAAAGCGCCATGCTCCATTAAGTTTTAATTATAAAGTGGCGCGCACAGGTACAGTATGTGACTTAACCGCACAGCCAGAAATGTCAATGATGTTCTGCCGGGTTTTGGAGAATGTTCCTAAAGCCAATGTACAAGAATAGTAAGGCAGAGTAAAAGACAGAGTTTTTTTTATCTAAGTGAAGCTATAAACATATTTAAGAGTCAACTCATGCCATTACTGAAATGGCATGATTGTTACTTATATGTTTAAAAGAAGCTAGCATCAAATAGAATCCTTTTGAACAATATCTGAGGGAGATTATTTGGACAAGATTCAGTTCAGTGTGCGCATTTTAAACATGTTGACATTTAAGAGAAAACTGAAGCAGCTACATTTTTTATTTTCTGTAGCCCTTTTGGTCATAATCAGGCTCTGGCTTTTTCATCATAGTATTTATCATTGAAAAGAAGGATTAAAAAAAAATCTAATAAGAAATAAAAATAAAGATTTTTATTAAGGCCAATGAAGCCAATTCCATATGGAAATATAGCTCTGCCAGAAAGCTGTGGACAGTTTTTTTTCACCCACGGAAAAGCTTCGGAATTAACAATGACCCTGGGAGGAGCGACAATATTTCAACTAGAAAAGAAGAATTTATAAAATGACATGCATTCAGATGTCCCCTGGCAACTGCCTGATTCGCCTATGCCCAATGCTGGCTCCAAAACATAAATTTCAGGACACGCTTGTACAGGTCTATCTTTTATGCATAATAAGACCCCAAAGAGAGCATGTTGTATGACCCAAATAACTTGCTGCCCTAATGTGTACAAACTTGTGTTTTTGAACACTCTTGATTTGGCATAGTGTTTACTGTAGACATTTTTTTAGTATTTCTACAGTACTATGAGGGTCCTTACAAATATGCAGTAAATATATGTGCCGATTATTATGCATAAACTATGGTATTTACTCTGGGATTTTAACCCACTACATCTGTGCTTACACATGAAAACTGTCTTCCAATCGTGTAATCGAAACCAGCTCTTGAAAATATCTTAAAAACAACATTTACCCAAAAACTGTTAGTTCTGTTGGAAACGGGCAGCTCGCTTTTATGTGCATGGCATGAACAAAGAGCGCGGCTTGTCCCGGGGGAGGTGGAGGCAGTCTGACAGCCTCCTCTGAGTTGCCTGGGACTGTGGGAGCTGATATGTGGACTGGCCTAAATCTACTCCCCCGACCGGACCGGCCATTCTTCCTCTATACAGTCCCCTTACTGCGCTGTCACTATCTCCCTTCCCTGCTCCGACAACTGGCCTACTTTGTCCTCCCCTTTAGGCCTGTCACAATAATTACTACATTGACCAATGGTTCCGTACATGAAAAATCAATCACTTTCTATTGTGTGTACCTTTTATTGTACTCTGACTGGACACTTCCTTTTAAAACAGTGATCTCTGGATTGTCCTATAACAACATGTGATTAAACCGATGATAGGAAGCGCAGCATCGGTGCATTGACTCCGCTCTCTGTCCCGTCCCGTCTAGGAGAGGGATAAGTTCTACATGTCTCGAATCGTGGTGCTGGAGCTCCTGCAGGCGCTCAAGTTCAAGTCCCCCCTGCCCGACACCAATCTGCTGCTACTGGTCCAGGTAAAAGGCCTTTAAATTTGACGCAACGTGAGTAATCTTAATAATAATTATATCTAGGGCTGGTACCGTTATTTATTTATTTTTTTATACCTGTACTTTAAGTATACTTGGTTTTCAATACTGATACCTGAACGATGCTTTTTCCAATACCTATCCGAAAATATTTGTCGTCAGGAACCAGAAAACAGAACAATAATGTGTGAAAGATCTGCACATTTACATTGCGTTCTGTTTACATTGCGTTATTATGCAAATTGTATTTCAGTCCAGTTAACATAAAAACTACTGAAAAAGGACGTTCCACATTATTAAGCAAACCACCATTTTCAAGCAAAATAGGAAAGACAAAGGATCTCTCTGCTGATGAAAAGCGTGAAATAGTTGAATGCCTTGGACTAGGTATGAAAACCTTCGATATTTCATGAAAGATTAAGCGTAATCATTGTACTGTCAAGAGATTTGTGGCTGTTTCAGAGCACACACTGGTTTGTGCAGATAAAGGCACAATGAGCATGGTTTCTGCCAGACAAATACATCAGATTAAGAGAACAGCTGCTACAAAGCAGCAAACTGGTATTTGAAGCAGCTGATTCCTCTGCAGTCTCCCGAACATCAAGGTGTAGGACCTTCCAGAGGCTGCAGTTGTGCATAAACCTTCTATCCGGCCTCCCCTAAACTGTTCATTTAATGCTCATGGGCAGAAACGGCTGCAATGGCCCAGAAATACATGAAGACTCATTTTCAAACAGTCTTGTTCAATGATGAGTGCCGTGTAACCCTGGATGGTCAGATGGATGGAGTAGTGGCTGGTTGGTGAATGGCCACCATGTCCCAACAAGGCTGAAACGTCAGTAAGGACGTGGCCGAGTCATGTTTTGGGTCGGAATCATGGGGAGAGAGCTGGTCGGCCCCTTTAGGCTCCCTGAAGGTGTGAAAATGACTTCTGAAAAATATAAGAGCTGTGCTTTTCCTAACAAAATCATCATGCATGACAATGCACCATGTCCTGATGTAAAGAATACCGCTGCATCATTGGCTGCTATGGGCATAAAAGGAGAGAAACTCATGATGTGGACCCCATCCTCCCCTGACCTCAACCTTATTGAGAACCTTTGGAACCTCAAGCAAAACATCTATAAGGGTGGGAGGGAGTTCACATCCAAACAGCAGCTCTGGGAGGCTATTCTGACATCCTGCAATAAATCCAAGCAGAAACTCTCCAAAAACTCACAAGCTTAATGGATTTAACAATGTTGAAACTGCTATCAAATAAGGGTCCATGTTAAAATGTAACCTCCTAATGCTGCGAATTCAACAAATTACAACCTTTAAAATATATTGAAACTATTAGTTGCATAATAATTTGGAACAGTAGATTTTGAGTTGTTTATTTTTCAATCACATTCACATCATCCTCTAGCAGTTAAAGGCTTGAAACTTATGCTGTCATTTGAGTTGATAACTTAGAAAATCTTAGAAAAATATCATTTGCATAATAATTTGGAACGCAGTGTACAACGTCGGGTTCTTCTCCAATGTCAAGAAATGTGTGAAAAATTAGGAAACATTTGGGGGTAAATTGTGGCAAAAATAAGGAAAAAATGTGTAAAAAAAATTTTGGGACAAAAATGGGGAATAAATTGGGGGAAAGGTCGGAAAACAGGGGAAATATTAGTAATAATAACAAATAAGCAAAAATGAGGGGAAAACATTGAGAGAGAAAAATAAGAAATACATTAAAAAATAAAAATAAAATGAATACATTTTTTTGATACCAGTAGTACCTACACTTTTTTTTGTACCCAGCCCTAATTATATCATATTTTCTAAAGTTCCTCCCTTTGCTGATCTCAAACACTAATCAGAATCCCTGGTGCCCTAACTGTGGCCAATCAGAAGGGAAGGGGGAGGGAGTTTCATGATTTACTTTTGAAATGTATTTCTCTCTATCATCATTTCGCAAACTAAGAGTGGCTTTCAGGTCCAATCAAGAAATGTAGTGACATATTTGGCTCGCTCTGACTATAACTAGGCGTCTCCATTATTATACTCATGTTTATTGGCTCACCTCCCTAATTATCACGGCTGGTTGAGCCTCCCGAACGCTCCTCATCCTCAGACACAGTCACCTTACTTACCGTCTTGGCCGTTTTCAGTTTGTTTGCGCAGATATCGGGACACGTCTAGCTGAATCCACCATCATCCAGAAGCACATGATCGCCACGCTACCGGGGGTGAGGAACCCGTTCTGTTAACATCTTATTATCATCCGCCTCATAAAACAGCGGGAAACAAAGATGGCCCCCACTGTGGAAGCTGCCTATAAGGCTAAAACCGTTCCCCCCCCCCCCCTTCTTTCTTTTTGTTCTCCAGTGCACCACGGCCGCCATGGAGTGCATGAGGCAATACATAAGCGAGCTGCTCGACTTCATCGCCGATATGCACACGCTAACCAAGCTCAAAGTAAGGGCTTTTCTTTTCAGACTGCTTTTCTTGATGTTACAGATGTTGCCCCTCCTCATGTCTTCATATCGTCGATTTTCAGAATGCTTATTTTACTTTGCGCACCAAACTTTGGCACTCTGTCAAGTGCCATTTTCTAACTACACCCGCCTACTCTTTCTCCTTTTGGTCAGACTCCTTAAGGCTCTCAGAGAGTGACAGGTGGAATCACAGTCTTAAAGGGGGCATACTGGATTTTATTGTTCTCTTGTCAAAACATTATTATTATTTTTTTGCTTCATTCAAACAGGTTTGAGTAATCCTGTTCATGTTGGTGGTTTATTCTAGTTTTATATACCTCTGCATTTTCAGTCCATAAAATCATCTGCGTTCACTATAACAACATTGATTTGTTAGCATACCGTTGGATTAAAATGACGGCTTGTATTTTGTTTTGTTTTTATTATCCCTGGTGTGCTGCCCAAAAGTATGTTTATATACCATGGGGGGAAAAAAGTATTTTTATATTGTAAGTTGATTGAATGTATCAAAAACTGCTAAACTAGTGATGAATGTGCTCGTATCAATCTTAACCCTTGAACGTAAGTCCTATCTATCAGTTCCATGTGTAAGTCCCCTCTTGTTTCCGTCGGCCAGAGCCACATGAAGGCCTGCTGCCAGCCACTGCACGAGGATACCTTTGGGGGTAACCTGAAAGTGGGACTTGCTCAGGTGGCCGCCATGGAGATCAGCAAGGGCAATCACCGCGACAACAAGGCCGTGCTGCGCTACCTGCCCTGGCTCTACCACCCCCCCTCCACCATGCAGCAGGGGTAAGCACAAGCTTACACAAGTCAATACTACATGGACTTTTCTTCTCCCACAGCATTTTATTTTTCATGTCAAAGTTGAAAATAGACCAAAGTCACTTTTTACAATTTATTTTATGACCTTTTATCTCCTCGCGGCTTCAGATTTCATTAAGAAATCACAAAAAAGTTACCCTAATTAAACACAATTCCCTCCTTGTAATGAATATATTGACAAAATGAAACCACAAATTTAAACCTAATCCAATGCATTATTTAGATTTTGTCGCCAACTTTTGTCCACTTTATAACACACAAAATACAGCTTTTATAAGTCCTTAAAATTATTTATTGATGATTAAATTATGCCAAATCAACTTTATTCATTAAATTGATTCAACAGTTACAACAACAGAGCCACATAAACTGACCACAGCGTGACTTTGAGAAATAACTGGAGTGTTTTGGTGTTTGCAGGCCAAAAGAATTCATCGAGTGCGTGTCCCACATCCGTCAGCTGTCCTGGCTGCTCCTGGGCGCGCTGACCCACTGCTCCCTACACCAGGGCTCCACCTCCTGCATGCCCATCCCCCTGGACGCGGGCTCCCACATCGCTGACCACCTTATCGTCATCCTCATCGGCTTCCCAGAGCAGTCCAAGGTCTGCCAACTGCCGCGCTCATTGCTTTTTTGTTTTGACTGACTCTCAACCAGGGCTGCGCCAAAAAGAAACAAACCGTGTTCAGCAATTATGTGGAAGAGGCACTGGGATGTTTACCATTAGATTTGCCTTTACTTACTTTTGTTTAGTGTCGTGCCACATGGATATTGTATTCTCTAACATTTGAACAACAATACTTTTTACATCCCAGCACCTTACCCATGTTTTCACTGTGTCCTCAGACGTCGGTGCTGCACATGTGCTCCCTTTTCCACGCCTTCATGTTCGCCCAGCTCTGGACCATCTACTGTGAGCAGGCGGCTGCGGCGCCCTCCCTGCAGAACCAGAACCAGAACGAGTTCTCCTCAACCGCCATCCTCACAGGCCTGGAGTTCTGGAGCCGAGTCACCCCCAGCATCCTGCAGCTCATGGCCCACAACAAAGTGGTCAGCGACGCTACATGTGCACACATTGGGTTGGGTGTTTAGTTTTCCATCCATCCATCCATCTTCTCCCACTTGTCCGTTGCCGGGTCGTGGGGGCAGCCGTTGGAGCTGCCCAAATCACATAGCACCAGTCCCTATGGCTCCTCCTGCAGGTGGTGGGTCCACAGAAGGACGGCCTCATGGTTCTAACCGGGCCTGTTGGTCTCTCATAAGGGGCTTCTGGGGTGTTTAGTTTTTAGTCATTTATTTCTGCTCGCAGTGCCTAGGAACGCTATGTAGTGTTATGCAAGGACCTACCAAGCATCAAAACTTTGTATTTAACCATATTTGTCACCATTTGTTTTATTAGCTGCTAGGATGTCTTCACCACTCATCTCTCCAGTCCATTTGTACTGATTTGACTTTTATTATCTGGAGAAACTACCTTTTGGTGCTTGCTTTTTATTTAGTTTCTGTTTGCATATTGCTTGCTAAATGAACTCTGTATGGAAACGCTGTGTTGCTGGTGAAATGATGCAGCTAAGAGACTGTATGATGTTGTTTTGGTCAGATGGTGGAGATGGTGTGTCTTCACGTCATTAGTCTGATGGAGGCGCTGCAGGAGTGCAACTCAACCATCTTTGTCAAGGTTTGGCTCCTTTTTTTCATTAATTATTTAGTCAAATCTGATACGATACTCGACGCACTTACTATTTATAAAAATCAAATGCATTTTTAATGGGCCTGTATCCTCCTCAACTGTTTTTCTTCTTCTTTTTTTTTTTTTTAACCATGTCATAACAATGTTGTTCCCTTGTGAAACAAACTGGAGTTGTGTTTTGTTCGTTCATGCATATTTAAGTCATTTTGCATAATCCAAACTATCTACTTCTCCAGCAGACCTCAAAACACCAGTCTCCATCTGCAGATGTCATAAAGTGCTGTTGTTTTTTAAAGTCCTGGCGGCTTCATTGGACCCGTTCTGATTGTTTCCACACCCACAATGCCTCCACTACCCAGGCATTTTGTCTTAGAAAGTCTTAGAAAATGGGGTCTGAACGTATCCATTCAAACACAAAATTTTAAATAAGTAAAAATACTACCTGAATACTGCATAACATAGGTTTTTCATTATTTCTGTAAAAAATACATCTCTGAAATAGTTATTGTCCTATCAATGTACACGCCAACATGTTAATTCCCTGATAATGATTCTGTGTCAATGAAGCATTGTGACATCTCTGTATTTTGTTAGTTTGCTCATTCTGTTTCATCCTCTCATTGCAGCTCATCCCGATGTGGTTGCCCATGATTCAGTCCAACCTAAAGGTGAGTTCCATATGAAGCACTCTCCATACTCCCCTGTTGTCTTATCCTTAACATGTCCATTTGTCCACAGCACCTGTCTGCCGGGCTGCGCCTGCGCCTCCAGGCCATCCAAAACCGGGTGAACCACCAGTGTCTACAGGGGCAACCCTCCGGGACCCCCCCGGCCGCTCTCCGCAAATGGCTGCAGTGCACGCAGTTCAAAATGGCGCAGATAGAGATCCAGTCGTCTGAGGCCGCCTCGCAGTTCTACCCCATGTGACCTGCTCCTTTTGTCCAGCCCGCACAGACCTGCACTCTGCTCTTTACCAAAAAAAAGAAAAGAAAAACAAGGACTTATAAAAATGAATGCCATGCTTTTGGGAGCATTAGGACTGAAGCCTTTCCAGCATTTCATTACGGTCAGATGTTTTTTACGTACAGCGAGCTATTTTAGAATGCTATGATCGTGCAAATGTTTATAATGTATGGTGGGACTTAAGAGATTGTGAAAATAATATACTATATTGCTTTATAGGTTGCTTGGTCACAGCCAAACAATAAATGACACATTTTTGATAAACAAGTTTGTGTAAGCTCTTGTATCTGAGTTTTCCATCGCCGAGGAGGGTTTATGTCTGTGCAGTGAGCAGGCTCGCCTCTCCGCAGACCTGACCTCTAACTCTGTGGAATATGTTGGCCAGTTGGTTTCCTGGATTAAGAGTTATTTTCCTATATAAATGAATGGTGAAGCCAGGCCCTATATTAAAGTATGGCAAGGTACGATGTGTCCGTTTCATGGCGTTTATATCATTTCTGTGGTTTCTCTCTCATTATCGTATCATTAGATGACGTTTAGTGGCCTGTTGGATGTGTATTCGATCCCACAAAAAGCAGAAACTCAACATTAGCATTTAGCTCAGAAACACGCTAATTCATATCTAAAGTAGGGTGACCAGATTTTCCCATTTAAAAACTGGGACACAATTCGAAACTATGCCACAGGGGTTCTTTTCTTTGTTTGCCGTCTTTTCCCATGCTAAATGGCAACACTGTTGACTATATTTTGGCCAAAAAACGAATCAACTGGGACAGATTCTGAGTAAAACTGGGACAAATCAATGGTCTTGGAGAAATGTATCAAGACGTGGGACAACAGACTCAAAACTGGGACATCTGGTCACCCTAATCTAAAGTAAAACATCAAAGGTCTCTACATTTATGAATGATTTCTAAATGTGGTCGATTGCTGGGTAAACAAGAAGAACAAGAGGTGCTACTCTAATGGCTGGTCTCCTCCCTTTATCCTATAAAGACAAGGCGAGAGGTAATACATCCCAGTGCAGAGGACAACTGGGAATAAACCTATTCTAATAATAACGATAAATGTCCGGCCACGCTGTCATTTCATAGAAAATAGAATCCCCTTTCGGAATTGTAATGTGGCATTTAGGGCGCCCTGAATAGCCGGCCGATAAGGGAAATGACTAATTTACCATAATGTAGATGGCGGAGTGATACAATTGGCCGCCGTGTTTACGGTTATTGAGCGGAGAGAACGTGGAGCTCAGGTGTCTCCGGGAAAAAGAAAAAAAAGAAAAAATCACAGGATACATGCATTAGCCCCGCTCCCCTCTGTGATCTTTGTCAGGCTGTCAGTTAAGCTGCCTCTCGCCATCACAGCGCAGATCGATCACAGGCCGGCTTTGTAACTCGATAAGGTGGAGCCAGACATTCGAGGTAAACAAGACTATTTCGGTGGAGCCCCAACACACACGCACAGAATTTAAATGGGTATTGTGGTACTAATGTGTTTCTAACGTCCCAATTCTTCACAGGATCAGAAGCATGTTTCACGACTTTCGGAGCTCAATACTTTCACAATAAGCTCCTATAGTTCACGATCGATAAATAAGATGCACACATGTTTGCTTTTGCAGTATAATGAAGGACAGAACAAGCCTTTCCACTACTAGGGAAAATCTGGTATAGGGCCTTCAAGTCTTTGCTAGTTTACTTGGCCTTGTAACAGCCGTGGCAGCCTGGACAATCACAGCAAGTAGCACCAAACAGTGGCCGGTGGTGCATAAATACATAGCCTACATAAAAGGGTACAACATTCAAATCATTCAAGTTGACTGGGTTTTACCCTTAGAAAGTCTTAACTCTTAGTGGTTCACAACTGGTGGGGCGGGACCCAAAAGTGGGTTGCGGAACCATTTTCAGTGGGTCACGTGTTTTCCAACAAAGAAAAAAACAACAATTCATGCTAGATAGACTCAAACAGAGACAAAAGCAACAATTAGAAAGATTTATTGACATGTATTCTTGGCGATCAGACCCCGGCAGTAGACAACTATCGGTTGGTTGAAGTTCGGGATGGACACTGGTGGCGGTATGGGAGACCAGCCAAGGATGAAGCAGGGCGAAGCTGTGAATGGACGAGGCGATGAAGGGGTGGAGGTGGGTCGCAGCACAGCTGGGAAACGGATGAGCCATGATGCTGGAGGCAAGTGCAGCAGAACCAAGGGCCATGATTAGCTGCGACGAAGGTGTGGCGCCGTGCTGATAGGCTGAGGTGGAGGTGTGACCCTCACAGATGCAATCATTGGCTGGAGGTAGGTGACACTGAAATGAGTCTTCCAAATTTACACTTTTTTTGGCATAAATTCAGCTCTATAACAAGTTACCTGTGCATATCCAGGGATTGTTCCAAAAACTAGACTGTGTTTATCATTTCCGAAGGGAAGAAATGTTTCAAAAAACCTATGTGAGTGAGAATGAGTGCAAAGCAGAATTGTGTTTCTTTAGTTGGGATTAATGTGTGGAGTGAGTTGGACCAAGAGCTAAAAGACTGTAAAACACTAATTCCATTTAAAATTCTTTTGAATTATATAAAAATACCATGAGAATGGATGCTAAGGATGCAAAATTAAGATGATAGATTTTTTTCTTTGTTCTTTGTGACGATATAAGACATTGGCAGCTTTTACTGTTTGTTTTGTAAATACACTGGGATAGGCGCAATAAGCTTTAGCTTCTGCTTATTCCATTTCAGACTTTATGTTTATTTATGTCGTTATCTGTTAAATGTTTAAATGTCTGAATAAAATAATCTGAATCTGAATCTGAATCTAGTTCTGTTTGGGTGCCATTTGTTGGGTGGACATACCAGCTGAGAACCACTGTTTTACAGCAAATGTGGCGAATTGTGGCAAAATGTGTGGCATGTCTGCATGTGTGTCATGTGATTTAAGTTGTTCAAGTATTACTCCAATATAAGTACAGTAAGGTTGCTGGAGAAAGTACTTTATTGCAGCTTGACAAGACACCTGTTCGGCAACACGGCAGGGACAATGCTTCTTCCTTGTTGTGAGTCAACGCCACCTACTGTTCATAGAGTGTCCATTATTCGGCTTTTGAAATGAGCAAAACCCAAATGCACTCTTTACTTTGGAGTCTTTATAGAAATGTATTGGAAAAGGAAAAGAAAGTGTTATATTTGCCATTCAAATGGAGTCAAAGTAATACGTTCTCAACAAATACAACTCGTGTAAAGTGCAGATCCTCCACGCACGGTCTCCACCAGACTGCCACTGCCTTTCCAAATCATTTCAGCGCCATATGCTTTCACTCATGTTGCCTGCTCTGCTGTCATCCTTTTCCTTGTGTTTGTTCAGTTACGTCTGGGCAGAACTGCAGCAAAAACAAACAGAAAATAAAAAGACCCACCTCCTTTCACAAACCAACGAGCTGTTCACTAGATCTAATCCCGTCCCGATGAAGTCCCTCACCCCTCTCTCTGTCACACACGGACACACCACGACGAGTCCATCACGCTCCCCTGTTGGCAACGAGACGACCGCGCATACACCCCGCAAAAACAATTACCTTTGCCCTAACGTGGTTTGTGGCGATTAAGCATTGTTGTAAGGTCTAACCGCATTACCACGGTCGAGGCTCCCGTCTGAGGATAACAGATGACATGACAGCAGGGGCTCGAGAAGGCGCACCGCACATTAATCTTTGTTCTGATCTGCCAAAATTATATTACCAAACTATAGATACGACGATGCTCAGGGAAGGAATTGGCTTAATGGGCGGAGATAATTCGATAGGGGTTTTTGTATGTTTGCTTTTTTTTTGTCACTGCATGTATATGAGGGGCCCGGCTGGAGGCCTTGGTGGCGGGTGACTCAGTATTTTTGATGTTACATTGGGTTCACTGTACAGAATATGATGTTGTCATTTCAGATGTAAATTCAGGGCCGATATGAGTCTACGGGTGATTTGATTTTTGGAAAGAAATAACCAAGCTAAAAAAAAATAAAATAACACATGTTTACAGTGCCTTGCGAAAGTACAATTACACCTTGAACTTTTCCACATTTTGTCACATTTACAACCCTAAACGTAAAGATTTTACTGAAAGTTCACACACAAGTAACAGACAACTGTGAAGTGAAAGCAAAATGATACATGATTCTGTTATTTTTCAAAAAATTGAAAAGTGAAAAGTGGACATGCATTATGGCGTGCATAAGTATTCATACAGTGCATTAAATTGCCTTTATAACATTCCTAATGACTGCAGAATGTTCACACCTTGCCCTAACCATTAAATAGAGGCCACCTGTGTGTAATCTACTCTCAGTATAATTCCAGCTGTTCTGTGAGGGCCTCAGAGCTATGGTTGGAGTGTATTGGTCACTAAACAACATCATGAAGGCCAAGGAGCTCACCAGAGAGGTCAGGGATAAAGCTGTGGAGAAGTTTAAAGCAGCGTTAAGTTATAGATTTCCCAAGATTTGAACATCTCACGGAGCACTGTTCAATCCATCATTCGGAAATGGAAAGAGTATAGCACCACTGAGAACTTACCAAGACACGGGCGTCCACCTAAACTACCAGACCGAACAAGGAGAGCACTGGTCAGAAATGCAACCAAGATAACTCTGGAGGAGCTGCGACGTACTGCCGCTGAGCTGGGGGAATCTGTACATGGGACAACTATAAGTCGTACTCTACACAAATCTGGCCTTCATGGACAAGTGGCAAGAAGAAAGCCATTATTGAAAGGAGGCCATAAGAAATCCTGTTTGAAGTTTGCTAGAAGTCATATGGGGGACACAGCTACCATGTGGAAGAAGGTGCTTTGGTCAGATGAGACAAAAATTTAACTTTTTGGCCCAAATGCAAAAACGTTATGTAAGATGGATGGAGCCAAATACAGGAGACATTTTGGAGGAAAACCTGCTGGAGTCAGCAAGAGAATTGAGCATATGTGCATATGACAGGTTTTAAGGCTTTTGAAAATATTACGTATTAAAATGGATAACATCTGTTGTAAGTCATAATTATCCTTTTATTTCAGTGAAGCAGCAAATGAATGAAGAAATGTTGGGCAGGGAAGTTATTTGTATAAGCTAATGACAGGAAGTGACATAGATAGAGGTAAATTTGACATAGCATGGTTGGCACGGCAACAGTTTAAAATTGTTTGCCTCTGTCTATGTCACTTCCTGTCAGTGTCCAATAAGGAAGTGAAACTATAAACATCACAAAAACGGTCAAACGAAAGAAAACAGGGTAAAATGTTTAAGCAAAAATGTGTGTCTAATGTGTCATATGCACTTTCCAGATGTATTTGTCGATACGAAAACGCTGCTAAATGAACAAGCGTACCAAAGCAATTTCTGCAGTGGTTTGACAAAATAAAGCATTTGGAAGCAACCTAATGTAATTAAACCTCTCCTTTGGCTACCTGTCGTCAAAACAGAGCAGCAACATCTCCATGGAGACGAGCTGGTGATGTCCCGCTCCCAGCAAAGCACGAATCAGGTCAGACGAGAGGCGAGGCCAAATACAGCACAGAAGCAAGTTGCTTTCATTTGAAGTTTTTTTTTTTACAGCAATAACACCTGTAATGAATGAAATGCTTGTATTTGATTCTATCCACAGTGTAAGATGTTTCCCAGTGTGGCTTTAACCATGTTTTTCTAATTATTAGCCTATTTACAGGGATAACGTCGGAGGTAAATAGTGTTACGCCAGCAGTTTAAAAAAAAAAAAAATTCTGAAACAGAATATGACGTGGGAAAGTGTAAGAGTAACTGCGTGGCCTAATTTAAATGTAAGGCTCCTCAGAACACTATAATGTCATGTCACGTGAACGCGACGGGTATAGCTGGACTCAGACGATCCAGCCAGGACTTTTTCATGTTTGCTCTTTGTCACTGCATGTACATGAGGGGCCATGTTGAGTGGCTTAGGAGGCGGGTGACTCACTGGTCTGCTAATATCGCACAGTGTGACTAAGAATGACAGAGACAAAAGCCACCCTCTCGCGGCCGACCCCACAGCGCTGATTCAGGAGGACAAATGCGCCTGTAGTGGACCTTGTCTCCCGGCCTCTTCAGTCTCCTCATCAAAGCGGCCCCTCTCTGCCCCGCTGTGCTCCTCGTCTTCAGGTGTGTGTGTACGTGGATAGTTGCATGTGCCTGCCGACTTCAAGCCATCCTCAGCCCGGGCCGTCCCAGTATCCTGCAGCTCATGACCCAAAATAAAGTGGTTAGTGTTGCACTCATAAAAACAAAAAAAAACAAAAAACACACATTTTCCCATTACATTTTTGTGTAAGTTCAGGTCGTACAGAAGTTCATGGTAGAAAAGGCTTTCCAAAAGTTATGGGTTTGTTTTTTCATTAATATCTTGTCAAATGTACTATTTTTTTCTGCCTGGGGTAAGTATCAGTATCATGTTTTATTGATTGTTCACTTGCAGTCGGGTTTTTGTTTGTATTGTGACAGTGACTCTGAAACGATAAAATAAATAGAAATGAATTTGCCCCCTTTCCCTGCTGTTCACAAAGAATTTCAGTTATTTATTAAATGTTTTTTTTTTTTCATTCATTTGTAGATTTATTCTTTGTAAGTTAACAAAATGTGACCTAGCTATCTTGAGGCAACAGCAAGTCATTTTTGCTTCATGGATGTTCTGCCACATGAACAAAGCTCCTGCAGCATCTCAGGGCGACCTGTCAGGAGCGTCACGATTACCTATAGCGTAGTGGGAGGTTATTTTATCCTATAGCGCATGTTTTGGGTTAAAGGGTTCAACGGGAGCACTCGGCTGAAACCCATTGTCAGTGGAAAAAAAAGAAATCTTTGGATAAATTGTCACGGTCTTAGTCCTAATTACTTTTGGTGCAGTTTCCGTTCAGCAAACACACCGCGTTGATGAAAATGATAGATCCCAGTGTGCTCCTCTTCTGTTTGCGGATAGTGCGTGCCTAATCAAGTCCCCCTCGGCCTGGGGAGGCATCTGCCACTGTTGTTTGAACTCGCACTCCTCTTTTTTTTTTTTTTTTCTCCCTCTTCCCTTTCCAAAGATGCCTCTCTCTCTCTCTTTCTCATTAGCAGCAGCTTATGTAATCAGGCTCCCACAGGTATCCAGCCCTGGCCCCGCCCGCCCGGCTTTGGAGGGCCATATGCGAGCTGGCTGCGCTGACCTGATGAAGAGGCAGCTGGAGGTATGAGGGTAATTAGTGCTGACCAAAGGGCTCTCAGGAGAAGCAGGGAGGGAGAGCGGTGAAGGTCAGCTTTGAGGACTCGACCGACATCAGCAGGTGTGGCTATACTGGCATCATCCCTGGATTAAAGATAGGGCACAGAGTTAGACAGTCATTTTCAAGTTTTTCTATAAGCGCTCAGTCATTCAGGAGGTTCCCCAATGCTGAAAATGCCCCTCACGCTGTCGTCTGTACGTGGTATTGATTGATTTTTTTTTTTTTTGCTTACAGCTCACCTCAAGGGACCTCTGAGTAGACTTCTTTGCCTTTTGAGTGGAGGGTTTTCTTTGTTCTCACCTCTTTCAAAAAGAGGGGTGGAATTTGAATGGCCACCCCATGTGCCATCCCACCCATAATAGCAAAAAAATAAATAAAAACTTACCAATGGCCACCCCCAGTGAAAAATGGCTTGTTCTAGCACTGGTGGCTGCCTGAACAAACGGTCTACACACATTTTTGTCTACTGCTGGGACTATCCACATGAAATAAAACTGTGAAGGTATCGGAAAAATACCAAGTTTTGCTTCTGTAGGTTAGGCTAGGCTAGGTTAGGTTACTTTATTTGTACCAGTAGGTAAATTTGTCTTGCAATTCTGAGAACTAGTCAACATTAAAACACATTATACAAAGATAAAACACCACATACATATTTAAATATAAAACTTGTAAGTGCTCCAGATACTAACAGGATGCGCCTAAAGATACAACAGAAATTAAAGCCACTGGACAGTAACAAAGATAAGAAGCCGTGTCAGGGGAGATTAGATCCCTGCTTGTTCATCAAGGGAAGGGCAGCGGGAACAAAGCTTTTACTAAAACGGTTCGTATGGCTTATTGGCATTCAAAACCTACGCCCAGATGGAAGCAATCGAAACTCTGAATGCAAAGGATGCACAGTGTCTTTTAGGATGCTTCGTGCCATCCTCTCTAACTGTCTATCATACAGAAAGTCCAAACTGGTCTGAAGCTGGCCGATGACTTTACTTGACCACTTGACCAGCTGATTCAAGGCGTTTTTGTTTCTAACAGAGGAGCTCCCATACCAGGCGACCAAGCAGAAAGTTAGGGTCGTTTCGATGAATGCCCGATTAAAAAAGTGTCATCACAGTTTTATCTACATGAAAGAAGGACAGTTTCCGAGGACAATACAGTCGTTGGTGACCCTTTTTACAAAGAACAGCACAGTTTTCATTAAAATTCAGTTTACAATCTACACTCAACAAAAATATAAACGCAACAACCTTTGTTTCTGCTCCCATTTTTAATGAGATGGACTTAAAGATCTAAAATTCATTCCAGATACACAATATTACCATTTCTCTCAAACATTGTTCACAAATCAGTCCAAATGTGTGATAGTGAGCACTTCTGCTTTGCTGAGATAATCCATCCCACCTCACAGGTGTGCCACATCAAGATGCTGATCTGACATCATGATTAGTGCACAGGTGTGCCTTATACTGCCCACAATAAAAGGCCACCCTGAAATGTGCAGTTTTTTGCTTTATTGGGGGTCTGGGGACTCAGAACCAGTCAGTATCTGGTGTGACCACCATTTGCCTCATGCAGTGCAACACATCTTCTTCACATCGAGTTTATCAGATTGTCAATGGTGGCCTGTGGAATGTTGGTCCACTCCTCTTCAATGGCTGTGCGAAGTTGCTGGATATTAGTGGGAACTGGTACACGCTGTCGTATTCGCCGGTCAAGCACATCCCAAACATGCTCAATGGGTGACATGTCCGGTGAGTATGCTGGCCATGCAAGAACTGGGACATTTTCAGCTTCCAAGAATTGTGTACAGATCCTTGCAACATGGGGCCGTGCATTATCTTGCTGAAACATGAGGTGGTGTTCATGGATGTATGGCACAACAATGGGCCTCAGGATCTCATCACGGTATCTCTGTGCATTCAAAATGCCATCAATAAAATGCACCTGTGTTCTTCGTCCATAACAGATGCCTGCCCATACCATAACCCCACCACCACCATGGGCCACTCGATCCACAACATTGACATCAGCAAAGCGTTCAGCCACACGATGCCACACACGCTGTCTGCCATCTGCCCTGAACAATGTAAACCGAGATTCATCCGTGAAGAGAACACCTCTCCAACGTGCCAGACGCCATCGAATGTGAGCATTTGCCCACTCAAGTCTGTTACGGCGACGAGCTGGAGTCAGGTCAAGACCCCGAGCAGTTGAGCTTCCCTGAGACGGTTTCTGACAGTTTGTGCAGAAATTGTTTGGTTATGCAAACCAATTGTTTCAGCAGCTGTCTGAGTGGCTGGTCTCAGACGATCTTGGAGGTGAACCTGCTGGATGTGGAGGTCCTGGGCTGGTGTGGTTACACGTGGTCTGCGGTTGTGAGGCCGGTTGGATGTACTGCCATATTCTCTGAAACGCCTTTGGAGACGGCTTATGGTGGAGAAATGAACATTCAATGCACGAGCAACAGATCTGGTTGACATTCCTGCTGTCAGCATGCCAAGTGCACGCTCCCTCAATGCTTGTGGCATCTGTGGCATTTTGCTGTGAGACAAAACTGCACATTTCAGGGTGGCCTTTTATTGTGGGCAGTATAAGGTACACCTGTGCACTAATCATGATGTCAGATCAGCATCTTGATGTGGCACACCTGTGAGGTGGGATGGATTATCTCAGCAAAGCAGAAGTGCTCACTATCACACATTTAGACTGATTTGTGAACAATGTTTGAGAGAAATGGTAATATTGTGTATCTGGAATGAATTTTAGATCTTTAAGTCCATCTCATGAAAAATGGAAGCAGAAACGTCTATATTTTTGTTGATTGTATAATTGTTCCAAGATACTTGTAGGACTCCACACACGCCACTGGTTGTCCCTTTATACATGTTACGTCATGTGGGATAGTGTCCTTCCTGAAGTCGATGATCATATCCTTTGTTTTTGCAACGTTTAAGAGAAGATATGACTCATCACACTATTTGACACCAAGTCCCCAACAACTGGGCCATGCTGACTTTCATTTTTGTGAAGTAGACTTACAATAACTGAGTCATCTGCGTATTTTAAGATGATTCTGTTTTCATGGCCACACTGACACATGCTAGTGTACAATATAAACAACAAGGGTGAGAGAACGGAACCTTGGGGTGAGCCTGTCGAAACAGTGAACTGGTCAGAGAGTTCACCATTAACTGTCACTCTTTGATTTATGTTAGTTAAAAAGTCAAGAACCCAGCCTACAATGTTTAAATCAAGATTGAAATGTTCTATAAGCCGTTTGGCAAGCAGATATGGTTGCATCGTATTGAAAGCTGACGTGAAGTCAATAAAAAGAAGGCATACATGAGTCCCTTTCCCCTCCAAGTTTTGAAGAGCAGATGAAGCACAGTTATAGTGGCCTCCTCAATGCCTCTAGGTCATTAAAGGAAGTGACCTGGTTGTTTCAAATCAAATAAATAATTATTATTCCCCCATTTTTTCCACATTTTTCCCCAATTTCTTTCCCCCCCAATGGTTGCCCCATTTTTTCTCATATTTTTGCCAATTTCTTTTCCTAATTTCCCCCAAATTCGTTATTACTAATATTTCCCCTTTCCCCCCATTTCCCCCCCAATTTATTCCCCATCTTTTTCCTTATTCTCCCCCCCCAATTTATTCACCAACTTTTCCCTATTTTTGCCCAATTTTTTCCCCACACAATTTTTCCTTATTTTTGACACAATTTTCCCATCCCCCCGCCCCAAATTATTCCCAATTATTCCACACATTTCTTGACATTGGAGACATTTCTTCCACACATTATTGTTATGTTTTCTGGTTCTACACATATTTAAGTATAGGTATCGTAAAAAGTTCAGGTATCTGTATCGAAAACCAAGTATCATTAAAGTACTGGTATGGGAAAAAATGAATTGGTACCCAGTCCTAACCCCGAGAGTAGAATTTTTTTTTTTTAAAGAATGCACTTAACCACACAGTTTCATACTGTGGATGCCGTGGCAGAATGGACAGCTATCGAGTCCGTATCATTATTTAGAACCCTTCCAAAGAGGCTCATAAAGCTTGTAGAGACAGTGACAACTCCTGCTCCCGTGGTCTAGTGCTGTCACATTGCTTTCATAACAGTGCGATCCACAGCACTGGGGGCTGGACAATACATGAATGTTTAAATTGCTCAAAGTGTCCATTGGCATTAACATCAAGTGGCACAGCTAAGGCGGGGAAGGCCGAGTGCTGGGTAATTCATTCACATTACTCTTCAATGCCTCAGCTCCACCGGCTACAGAGGCGCGGCTCTGCATTTGTTTCACACCATTAGCCAAACACACACACTGGGAATTAAAATTGCAATGAGAAAGGGGCTATAGTGTTTTAGTGCTAAACGCTTTTCATTTCTTTGGTTAGTTTGCATTTATCGCGCCATTTTGACTTTGCAAACTTTGCACAGTGTATCACCTTAAACTTTTTTACTGCTATCTACCTGAATCATTAAGCCACAGGGCCGTTTATAGCTACTGGAGGAACAAGCAGTTGGCCCCCATTTCATATACAGATGGCATCTTCTCAAATCCAAGGCTCTGAGAGCTTCTTTTTCAATGAGAGAAGAGAAGAAGAGAAAGGGGCAATTTCTCATCATTGTGGGAGCTCATGAGCTAGTAAACAATATTGAAAATTCCAGCCGCGCCAAACGCAAAATATCAGCGTTTTTTTCAGATATTTTTGGGCAGGTTTAGCTGCCCAGACCTGGCAACATTGTTGGGAACGCCCACGAATGGCCACAGTCGAGGGGGGAAAACTAAGAGGAAGAAGAACAACTCCTGTTACTCCACCACTCCTTTAACAAAGTTATGGAAGTATTTTCTACCAAATATAAATACAGAGAGCAAATTGGTTAACAGCCCCTAAATACATACCTAAACACAACAAAGAATACTAACCATAACACTGACGTTAGCTTCATGCTACAAGTAAAAACCTCCAGAAGGACGTGTTTTTGACTTGACTTTATTGGTGTGTGCTAAATATCCTTATAGTCCGCCAAAATAATAGCTAAAAATAATGCAAAAATAATGATTTCGAATAAGTGACTTTCCCCTGGTATGACACATTGCTCCAACAAGAAATGTTCTAAAAAAAAAAAAGACTGAGAGCTCTCTGGTTGGTTGTTTGATAAAAACTTTACACAAGTTTCAACAGGAGGCCCTGAACAGCCATGGAAAAGCTCACTGGAGCGGCTAATTCCTGATAACTCCTTTTCCCCTTTTCCACTGCTCAAAGCTGTACACGGGCATGAAACGTGCATATAAACAATTTGCTTGAAGAATTCGGATATGCTGGAGGGATTGTGAGGGCTAGAAACGAGTTTGGGCCAAATAAAAAAATGTCAAAGTTTGTGTGGGAAAAATCAGGTACCCCAGCTTTAACCGTTAGTTGACCTGAAATTGGAAATTGAGCAAGAAGTAGTATGCTAAACTAGATTGCTCACAGAATATGGTTCAATGGTTCATTCAGTCACTTTTTATGTACAGCTTTATTTACATCAGAAAACTCAGCAACAAAGTCAACTTATGCACATTGCTTTCACGTGTTTGGTATAATGCATAAATTGAGTACTACTGATTGCCATATATACATTAATGGCTTGCTCCATCAACATGACGACATTGACTTAATTCTAAACGTTTGCACATTGTTTCAGCTTTACTATGTATAAACATACTGTATGCTCTGTTACACTGTACATGAATTAACAGTCCAGAAGGCAGATATTTAAATAGCAATATTTACATTCATGCATCCATATCTCTCTCATAGGTACATGGCGGGGTATACTGTTAGCTAATACCTGTGCAATTTAGATGCAAGCATGAGTTTCCAAATGTTCGTTAATTTAGCCAAATCTATGTTTTTACAGACAACCACAGTGAGCCCACTCTCACGGCGGACACTCTTCAGCATGCACACCCACAGACAGACAGACAGACAGACAGGGGCAGACAGACAGACAGACAGACAGGGGCAGACAGACTGACACACAGCAGTTTGATGTAGGGACGAGCAGCGCTGCTTCCATGTGGACAGCCGCGGATCTGTGGCACAGGACGCCAGCTCAGCCCTGGCTTAGAGTAACCCCATCTATCGGCTGAACCTCACAAGGTCAAACTCGGGCTCATGTCCCCTGTTTCTATTAGCAATGGGGCCAAAGCCGTTCTGACACACAGACAGAAGAAGAAGAAAAGATTTCCACATCCGAACAATAGGTGGCTGAAGGCATGTAGCTGACCCCAAGATTAAACAAGAACCACTGGCGATGGCACACTGGAGATCATTCACACAGAGCACACCGAGATCTCAGGACAAGCACAGCAGAGAGCGATCGGCCTCCACAAACTGACAGCAGCCTCAAAGCATCGGGACAGAACACATGGATCATATAGTCTATAAATGATTCACTTAAAAAACAACAGCTATCAAGAGATCAAATCTTTAAATAAATCTTTTCAAGTGCGGATAATGTACAAGACAGTTCTTCCCCTCAAAGTAAAAAAATAAAGATAGGTCAATAAATACATGAATAGCTGAAGTATTTTACAGTTAGCCCCGGCCCACAGCTCCTCTTCATCATATCTGATCATTTCTTTAGATTGCATAGTCAGATGAACCGTGTATTAGGGCGAAGCAGGCCTGTCCGAGACCTGTCTCAGAAGTGCAGAACAGAAGATGGACGGTGGCTTATAAAAAGGTTGCATGTATGTAAAAAAAGCATGCATGTTTGTCGACGGCGCGCCGGCTGGGCCCAGGGGACTGCAGCCGTGTCTCTTCCGCAGCTGCTGACGTCGAACAGCCTGGATCTGCAGCAGACTGGCACACAGTCTCTCCAGTCTGCAGCCAACCAGCCTGTCAGCCACACACACTGTTACCACCAACACAATGTTCAGCCTGCTGGGCCCCTCTCCATTTACATCTTTGTTTCATTCACTTCATCTCTCCCGCCGCCGGTCGTAGCTTCTCTTATAGCCGAATGCTGTCGTTTTCTGGGCAACATGCCAAGCAAAGAGGAAAGAGTCCAGCCCTGATGACTGATGGGGCTGAGACGGGACTGTTTTTGGGGGTAAGGTGAGATGATAAAAAGTAAATTGTCCCGGGACGCAGTCTATACCACAGTGTTGTTGGTGCCCATGGCCTTCTTGTTGCGGATGCTCATGGCATACTCCCCCCGGCTGGTCCCGTTCTCTTCCTTTCGGAGTGGTTTTCTGCGGAGACACGGTGTGACACAGTGACATGAATTTCCACGCGACAGTGTTTTGACGTTCTATGTGCCCTCGTCTAAAGGCCAGCCCATTAACTGGACTTTGTGACTGGTAACCTTTAGGCCGATTGGATTTCTCTCTCTGACTGGACATCGCCATCCTTCAAAGGTCATTTTGCACGGAAAACATGAAGGAGACACGGGAAATTAGCTAGTGCCTGGTGTATTCAGTTCATACACAGAATGAACTAATGTGTAACTTTAATCGCTTTATTCGAGCGGTCATTATAAAACTTAAGATGTTTTTAGTTAAGAAGTTCATATTTTACTCATTTCTCAAACGCCCCAAAACTGTTCATCTCTTGTGACCGTCACGACGACATGTAACATTCTATTACTGCTGCTGTGTGTAAAGCGGCCGCCGTGCCATTCTCCTGTGGCGGGATGCAGCATCGGTGAAAGCAAGTCTTTATGCACTCAGAGTATTATGTTTGTCCAGTGTACTGTGGTTGCGGCGACCCCCCCCTCTCTTGCCCCCCTTATGTAACGCGCAGACACATCTCAATACAGTGGGTACAGTCATTGTCCGCTCGGCCTGTACAGTGCTTCGGCGGCGCAGGAGCCTTGAGCGACATCTTAGCTCGGTGTCTCTGAAAGCTCCACTGACTGCTCCGGCCCTGGCCACTCTCCAGTGAGTCCGGGCCAAAGCTTTTTATGAGCTCACGAAGGGAGCGGGAGAGGACAGTCACTGAAATTAAAGCCATGTAGTTGGTCAGGTCTGTCTGTTACACAAACCCAGGTGAATTTCGGGCCCGTAGGTACAGGGTGCACACTTTGGGACAAGTCATTAATTGTAACGTTTGCTAATGCCAATAGTATGTGAGCTCTTGCCATTGGAAATCAACTTGAACTAACAACAACTATGGAGCTATGCAGGCGGAAAGATGTGTGTGTGTGTAAATAAATCTGTTGATAATAAAGATCGTGCTTTGTAAGATTTTATGCCGTCAAACAATTAAATGATTACACTTCTTTTTCACTAGTTGACACTCGTAGGGGAACATTTGTGCATGCAGACTAAGACTAAGTCCTACACACAAAGCCAAAATTAAACGCAAATCTTTTGACAGTCCACCATGTCAGATTTACATTGGATTACATTACTAATAATAATAACACTTTTAACCCTCGTGTGGTCCTTGGGTCATTTTGACCCGAAAGCCACTGGAGCTGCAGCCCATCCAAATGGCCCAAAAGCCACTCAAGGATTTTTGTAAAAAGAAGCAGAAAATAATATGAATGTGTGGTAATTTTCAGGCTCTTTTTTGAAGTGTAAATTTTTTTCACATTAGGGTCTTTAAAGGGTGCGAAATTGAAGGACCACACGAGGGTTAACCAGTCTTTAGTGACTTGTTGTCGTCCTGTGACACCTGAAGTCTTCAGATGGGGATTCCTGTTGCTCCACTCACTGCGTTTCTGCCTCAACACCTGCAAAGCAATCAGCTCCCTGCTGTCAGACTTCAAAATGGCTGCCTCAGACCTGTAACTGTTTTCATTCAGGCTCTTCACAAATCTTGCCCAGTGGATCTGCAACTTTCATTTGCTACCAAAGTTGTATCAATCCCAACCTATGAATCACTGTGGTATTTGTACTTGCAGACATAGACAAAGTATTTTTCTGAAATGTCTTGACCAAAATGGCTTTTTGCTATTTTTTTTCTTTTTCTTGTTTTTGCAATCAGTCCAGTTAGACTGGACTCTTTGGAGAAGTCTCATTTCTGTTTTTCCTTAAATCAGTGTCAAATCATGAAACATACACACAACAGTTTAATTATTTTCCGTTACACAGCTCCCTCGAGGCATAGATGGACACGCAAAAGACCGCACGTCTCTCTATCACTTTCCTTTTTAATGTTATGTCCAAAAGTCGGCCATGTTGTAGATGGCAGGGCAATGGACAAATTTAAGCGCAATTCCGTGCCCCTTGAAGCTGCCTAGGTCACCTATGCCCTGAAACCAAGCAGTATGACTTGGAGTTACTCCAGACTGCAAAATGATCACCAAGCCGGCTTTATATCATTTAAATAACATTTAATTTGTAGAGACTTAAAGAAACAAATCCATCTTTTTATTATTATATAATATTGCTGATGGTCTGTTTACAGGTTTTATAAAATCAGTAGCCCGGGTTAACACAAAATGTGCCAGTCTTTAGGTGACTGGAGTTTTTGTGATGCAGACATTGCAATAACAATACATCAGTGATATAGTGAACAGTGATCGTTTGTGGCGAGTAATACGTCGGTTTAATTACCTGAAGAGGCCAAAGGTGCTATGAGCGAATGGCTGGAGCTATAAACAGACTGACTAAGGCGTCCCAGAGGAGCTGTTGAGCTGAGGGTGCAGGAGTCTTGAGTCTGCTCACTATTGTAGGCCTTTTCCACAAGTACCAGTGTGGCCCGACTTGCAAGTGCCACACTCTGACCCGCTCAGCTCAAGTGCTTTTCACTAGCAGAATAAAGGGGTGGAGTCCTTGTGCCATAACATCACAGACTGGTGTGCTAAGTCAAAAGTAAGTGCATTACCAGTACGCAGTAAAATATTAAAACTACATTAGAACAATATTTGATGAGTGTTTTGGAGGGCTGTCTTCACTCTGACCATCTGCTGCAGAGGATTCTGGGATATACCTTTGTGTGGGGATGGCTGTCCTGTTAAAGATGTACCAGGAAAGTGTTGGAGAAGTGACTGTGTTGATATGCGTTACATAACGCGGCGGTGGCTGCTTTATTTGGATGATTTGAAGGGGTCAGGTTCATTGGGATTCTGAGCAGGCGTCGCTCTGACACATGTCACAAAGGAGCTGGAAGGTGCTGTTTACTCTCTCTGAGAGCCTCAGTCAGTCCAGTTGAGCGTAGACTGGCCGCCGCTCCGGGCCAGCACACAGGGCAGCGGACCTCTACCCGGCCCTTCAATAATAGATGGCATGCTGTTGACACATGGCAGGTGGCAACACAACACTTCACAGGTGGGATGAATATTTCATAAGAAAGCTGTGCAATCACAGCGCACACTCCTGTTTGAAGTTTGGGAATGGATCACGCTGAAATTGGGACATGTGTTGAGCTGTTTATAATTACTCCAGCCATCTGTGAATGTGTGTAACATGATGTGGTTCAAAGAGGAAGTGTTTAAAACACTGACGGTAATTTAGATGATGCTAGTATAGATTAAAAAAACAAAATGTGCCAAAGATAGTGAATATGAATCATTCATTGATCATATTATGCGCTGGCTGTTTTAGCCTGGGTTGGCTGCCGTCGGACAGCACTGCTGTGAGGTATTATGTGATGTGGACGTGTGCACAGTGTCTGTAACGAAGCGTGGAGCTTCATTAGTAAATTGGTTGGAGTTGTGTTTGTTTTGGTTCTTGGAGCACAGACAGGCTGGACAGAAGCATCATGCCTTTTGCTGTAGATGGCACAGCAACACAGACTGGCGGCGTGAGTGTGAACGTTGAGCTCTGCTTACACACACGCCTCCCTGGTGCGCTGCACTTTGAATGCAATTGTGTGGAAGTGTTTTTTTCTCTTGACAGATGAGTGGCAGACACAGATTATAAAGAATAACAAAAGGCCAGGAGGGCTGGAGCCTGCAGTGCGAGGTCCTCAGCTGTCTGCGGCTCAGCTTTGGCCTGCTGCCAGCTCATTTTCATTGGGAAAGCCCAGAGCATGAGGGGCTGAAGCCTATATATAACCAGTGCACTTTCTCACTGACAAACCCTCTCTTTCATTGTTATTGACTCCGCCGCTCAATTACCGCCTGTGCTTGCTTAGCCAGACAGCATTTCACGTCCTTTTCCCTGTGCTGGGTGTCCTCCCCTTCCGCTGCACAGTCGGGACCCTTCGAGGATCCATGACAGATTTAAAGAGTGACATTTTCCCTGGCCCACTCCCATTGGCTGGTGACTAATGGACGCCTAATCAGAGAGTCTGAACCTCCTCATTCACAGAGAAGGAAAGCACAGTCTCTGTCTCCAGCCCGCAGAGCTTCAGGACACGACCCGCTGCATGTATAAAAGATGTGGCCTGCCACTGAATGACTGTGCAAATTAATTCATAAATAATGACTTGGGTTCGGGGCGAGAGCCTGTATTGCAACAACACTTTCTACCACGGCTGCATTAAAAAGGTGCCCCTTGGCTAAGCAGGGGCTGGAGCATTGCCATAATGAATCCCTCAGCCAACCAGCCATTACTTCCACTGTCTGACTTTGCCTATTTGTTGTTTAAAGAAAGGAGAGAAGGAGTCCCGCTGAGGAAAGCCATATCTGGCAGACCCAACGCAGTGCCATAAATATAATAAGGTATCATACTAAATGTATTGAAGGCCCCATAAATAAAGGCTGGAAGTGGCCCGGTTAAACTCTGCAGTGGCTCCACACGGCTGAATAACCGCTTCTGTTTATGTCATATTTCATCAAGTGTGTAAATATGCCAGTGTGATGTATGTATGTGGATGGCTGAGTGCGGAGGCTTCCGCTCAGCGCAGTCCTGCAGTCACTGTTTGCTAAACGACAGCGGCCATAACACATGTGTCACAGTCAATGTGTGCGACGTGGTGCCAACTGACAACTGGCTCTGGGGGTGTACTTCGGGAAACCAAATCTCCAACAGTGTTTTCTGACAACCTGAATGACAGTCTTTTGCTTTTATATCAGTTTATTCTGCATTTACTTCTATGTATTTTCGCCTTGTTTCAGGTCCCGTTTGAATACATATGACTTCTCTTTTCACGTTTACAGCCTCGTCCATTAGCGGACCTCTGACCTGGCAGCGACCTGACAGGGTGAGGACAGGGTCAGCGCTGCCTCCCAGACAGCAGTCCCCCCGTACAGCGTCCCACGGGCCAAATTACACATGACATGCTAGACAAGCTGTCCCCGAGGGCTCCTCTTTCAAACCCTCCTTCTCCTCGTCATATTACAGGCCCGGTGGCGCGGCGCTCTGGACGCACACGTGTGGTGCGTGTGCAGGGACTCACCTCTTGATGGCCTTGTAGCAGATGATGATGGCCGACAGGAGGAAGACCACGGAGGCACAGCCCACCGTTCCCAGCACTATAAAGTCCATCTCTGACCACCAGGGACGGCCTACGGGCACCACGGGCCCCACCACTGAAAACACAGCACACAAGGACACCAATGCGTGTTTACAGTTGCTTCCATATTCGTTGTGACGTTTATTGCTTCACTTCCCAATTGGACATGGAAGATGTGACGACCATACTGTACATAAGGGCCATGTAAAAGTTTCTCTTCCTATTCCACTTATATTTTAGAAACAGCTGACTTTTGACATCTGACTTTTCTTAATGAATTTGTAAAACTGTATAAAAGCATGATTTACTATTTACCACAGGCCATCAAAGAAAGTAATTGTCACAAAAACAGGAAAGCGTCGCACATGCGCTTTAAAGTCACACTGCAGAACATTCCAGGTTATATGTTGCTACGTCACAAAAGCAACTTAAGTATCATAAAATTCATAAGATAGACCTTGCCTCCTATGACCCACTATACAGTGAAATATGCATCGAAAAGAGAACCTCAAGTATTTCCTTATGTTAATCTGCCTGGAGTCACACCACAGCAGCAATATCTCCATGGCAAAAGGCTAGACCTGTCCCACTCCCAGCAAAGTTAGGAATCAGCTCTGATAAGACAGTTTAAGAGGGATTTTTCACCAATAAAAACACACTTAATGAAAAAACAAAAAGGTATTTGATTACATTTACTGGGAGAAATGTTTTGCAGAGAAATGTAGCTTCAAACAAAACCATGCAATACATAAGGTCTAAGGTTTCTCATCGCTGATGATAAAACCGTTTCCAGATAGACAACAATGAAGAGGCTCGTTTGACGCACGAGGAGCAGAACAAATGGAGACAGATTAAACTTACAATTGGATCATCAATCCAATTGCTCCGAAAGCAATGCATTACAAAGCAATCTGCTCTGCCACGAAATATTAGGCGACAAAAAAAGGAAGTAACTACTCTACAGAAACACTGCAGAAACGGTACGGCAAGGCACAGACAACGCTAATCAATTATCATTAGACTACAAACTGGTGTAATGGACAAAAAATATCCACTGATCATCTCCTACTGCCATGTTACAAGGCACGTTCTGAGAATCCCCAGTCTCCTAACGATATAGACAGTTACCCTTCTCACCTCAATTGATTCCCAGACAAATCAGTCCACTCCAATCAAGCACAACATTTATCCTAATTGGACGAGGATTTACGCTCCACAGTACACAGACTGCTATGTTTTTTCAAATCATGTCGAAAGGCAATTTCTGATCGTACTCACTCAGAGTTGCAAGGCAAATCTACCGAAAGTGCATTGAGCTTTTACCTATGTTACAGCGTTGTCCCCTTGCCAAACACACACCTGGAGTAGTCTTTAGTTTCACACAATTTTAGGAAAGGGTTACTCCCTGTTCACTTTGGTCATTCCTTCTTCTATAGCTTAGTATTTCCAGGACTTTGTTGCAGATGGAACACAAAACGGTGTGTTCATCACGGTGCAATTGATTGGCTAGCATGCCATCAGCAAAATGTGTGTGAAGGCTTCTATTCACTTGTTTATCGCATGTGATTCCCACTGCTACCACAGAGGGTGCTCCAGATCAATTTGAAATTCTGACCAGTCCAGTCTCACACTTACGCTGACATTATTTCCCATTTTAAATGCCGAAAAGCTTTGTTGGTTAAAAAGCTGTTGATATAAAATAGCAAAAACTAAATATCCAGTAGCCTCACTTCCTGATTCTTAAAGCAAACTCTCCATAAGCCCCTCCCACCCACTTATAGGATTTTGATAATAGAACAACATTGTGACAAGGTAAAAAGCTCAGAAAAAGTCAATTCTACATAGTACCTGCATTTAAAAAACAAAACATGTCAACTTTAGCAATATTTATCATGTGTAAAAGTATTTCAACGATACAATGTTATCAGTAAAATGTGAGTTGGTCATGTTTGTGAAATAATTGACGGGATCCCTTCCAAACACTGATGAGACGACAACAGAACGTGGGTAACATTTTGCGTTGAGTGGACCTCATTTCAAATCTCCAGTTTCTGCACCCCCGTGGCACTTCAGAGGCGCGCTGGCACTATTGCACACCAATTTGTCCATTACATGAGCAGAGAAAGCTGCCTGCGCTCCCTGAAGTGGGAAGTGTCCTTGCCTGTTCAGTAGGTCTTTGGTTCAAAGATATCCAAGCCGACTGCATGAATCATTTAAGGTCCTGTCAGCATTCCTTACACCCGCACTCTTGTCCAGCCCAATTACTCTGGGAGGGGAAAACCTGCTGCTCTTTCCACATTAGATCTGTGGAGTAAGACCACTCACCAGGAATCTTGTACAACATTAAGTGCATCAGCACCTTCATGCCCGTAATGCACAACAACCCGTTCTCTCCTGCCAACACTGCCCTACAGTAACAATCCGTGTTTGGTTTACAAGATTTGCTATGAAGGAATTGAGGGGGGTTACACACTTGCAACAAACGCGGCCCATTTTTATCTTGATTGCAAATTTTTACATTTTTAATGTATTGTTTATTTTCACATTTTGTCAGTGGCAAAGGTTCATAATGAGATTGGACTTGGTCAGGGGTGCTCACTCTTTTTGACGTAGCAATCTACTTTTAAAGTCAATATGGCCAATATGGTCTACATGGAGATTTCTATAATGGACACAAGGGTGGATGTTTATTATGTTATTGATTCAAAATGGGGCCTAGTCATACAGTTATCTATGTATAAAAATAACCTCTTTACAAAGTCACATTAAATAGAATGTGTAAACCTTCTTTGTTAACTTAAAACAAAATTGATTTAAGTTGCTGAATTATTTAAATCCATCTGATCATTAGTCATTTTAGGCCATATTTAACATTTAACTTAAACAAATATTTAACATTTGCAGCATCAGAGCAGCATTTTGTAAAGCCACTACTGTAATTAAATTTGGGAGTAACAGGATTACAATTGCAAACTAGTGATTAGATTATAATTACTTTATCAAGGCACTTTTTGAAATATTTTAACAACTGAAAACATTGTATTGAAAACTACAAAGTCTGGCTGGAAATACGGCCATTATTTAAAAGAATATTGTAGTCCATTGCCGGTTCTGTGGGAAACAAGACATTCTCAACTACAAAAAACTTAGTGGGGCAGACCCTGAGGGCCTGGCTTGATCCAGTTTCAAAACTAAAGTAGCTAGTAAAAGTAACAAGACTACTTTTAAAAGGAGTAATCAGTAGTTGTGTTTACTTTTATGGAGTAATCCCAACAACACTTCTCCTCACAGAGGCTGCTCTACATTAATTTGGTCATTTTGTTGATGGGCAGGAGCTCCACGGTAACGCAGAGGGGAGGGGCTTAGCAAACTCAAAGTCAGCTGTTCTTTTTCCAGTGTCCGGAACAACAACAACAAGAATTTTGAGAAGGAAACACAAAGACAGGACACAAAACACTCCTGACCCCTGTCTCCTCCAGCTCCTATGAAAACATAAAGGGTAACTACAGTATAGGTTTTCTTCTCGTGAAAAAACTATGTGAGAGCACGATCTACACATTGACCACCCCTGGACTAGGTGGTGAGGACACAGGTTACCACTTTCAGCTCACAGACAGTTTTTCAGACCTTTGGCAAATATATTGCTCTCTGTCATCGCCCCACTTTCCTTGGTACATTTGCATATTAATCGCTTTTAAAAGCCTGTTTAAAGAACTGATGTATTAAGTGATGATTAACCAGCGGTAGAATAAATGGAAATGAGGTTCCATATGAGGGAATTATGCATGATGTCTCCGGCGTGTGCAGAGACGCTTTGTTCAGTTAAAATGGCTAAAGTGGTACTCTCATTTACCCTATTACGCTCTTGTTTTTTTTATAACATCCATTTTCGGCAGCATGTCCAGGAGTGGGTCGCAGCGGCAGCAGAGGTGGCCAGAATTCCCCTCCCACACAAACCACTGAGTGCACGCAGCAGGTCCTGATGTGAGAAAGCCAAACAGGACAACACAAGCGACGCAAAAAAAAAAAGGTCATGAACAGAACCGACGACGAGGGGCAGTCCTGCCACTGTACATACTTCTTTTTACTGCGAGATCTGACATGTCTCTGCATGCGCGTTGAAGACAGTGATCAGTCAGTAATACATTTGTTTATAACTGTACAGAGTTGGAATGTGGCTAAGTGGGGAATATGCGAGGCAACTCAACATTGTGTGTTCCAAGTCCTGTCTGAGCAGATGAGAAGGGTAATACGTCAAGTACAGTTTATGTCTATAAAAGGCTCATGTTCTGCTATAAGAGATACTGTTTACATTTCTTTTTAAATCCTGTTGTGTTTTCTTCTCATAAAAATAGATCAATGTATAAATCGATAGCTGTGTCTGTTATCTATGTATTTTCGAGTAATCCAGCTATACCTTCCCTAGAACCTGCTGATGTCATGAGTAATACTCCTCTGTTTTTAAACCCAGACTTCACCGAACAGTACTTTTTTCCCCCATGCCTATGCTGGCAATTGTTTTTTTGTCTTAATTCAAACCAATCATCCAATGAGACAATATCACTTTTTTTTTTTGCATGCCCATGTAGAGGTTGACCAATATGTTTTTTTTTTCTAAAGCCACTGCCCATTTATTAAATTTTGGTTGGTCAACTTGTGTCATATTATGGCTGTAGGCGCTGCTTTATTCGAGGCATAAGATTTATTGGGGACTTTCATCTTTAGCCACAAACAATTACCTTAAATAGCAGTAGAGCTTTTTCATCACAATAATTTCTTTGAAAAGCTGCGCTGGTAAAGCCATTGTTCAGCATTGGGATGTATATTTGCAGCTATAGTTGGAAACAAGCAAAGTTATAGCAGCATGTCGCACCATCCACAGCAGGATATAAACCATAAAATTCCACAGTCAGTGGTGTACGCTGTCCACATAAAACAGGAGACGCAGTTCATTCCTCCTTAAGGATTTTCTGCCTCATCTCACTGTCTTGACCTGATGGCAAAGATGCCACCGCTGTACAGTATTAGCCAATTTTGTAAAGTGTCCATACTGTATCGGTCGATCTCTAATGCTTAAAAATCAGTTTTTAACATTTTTCCATACATTATGTCAAATTATAAAATGTGAAACACCAATACTAAAGCTATTTAAAAAGTCAAAGTGATGCTAAGTAAAGCGTCACAAAAGCTGATAACAAACATCAATACCAATCGAGCACCTATATGCCAACATTGCTCTCAACATTATGCACTGGTACACATTTTCCAAAATAAAGTACCTTTAAGAGGACATAACATATTTAAACTTAAGGCTTTTCTATCTAATAACAAAAATAATAATATACACTAGTCATAATTCATTAATTCCACAAGCTACAATTGTAGCCACAGCTGCCCTGGAGTAGACTGATGGAAGTGAGGCTGCCAATTTGTCTGACAACCACCAACCACATGCTCGCAGTCGGCCGAGGAGAGTAGAGTAATATGTATTTACTCAAGTAAGAGTAACGGTACTTCGAAATAATTTTACTCAAGTAAAAAGCAGTGACCAAAATAATGACTCACGTAAAAGAAAAAAGTACTTGGAGAAAATGTGACTTGAGTGCTGTGAGCAACTGTTTTGAAAAAGTTTATATATTTTTTTCCGATTACGCCATAAATTGTGTGAAACAAAACATAAAATCATGTGGAAATTGTGATATTTACAAAGAAACTGCCGAGAAAATTGGATGAAAATACAGACAACTAAATAATTCTAAAGAAAAAGGTGCACGACACGAATTTATGGATTTTATAGATCAAAATGTAACTTTTGCCACTTAAATATTTCCTCACAGTGGAAAAAGTCACAATTATGTTTTACTCAAGTAAGAGGACAGATACTTCATTATAATCTTACTCATGTACAAGTGAAAAGTACCGTATGATAAAACGACTCTAAATGCCCTACCCGCCTCTGGGGACCGGGTCGGCACCGCCTCATTTCGATTTCCAACAAAGTTAAGCCATAAGCCACACCCCCGCAAATTCTCTTGATTAAGTTAATCTTGTAGTTTTACAAATGTTTAGGGTTGGGGATTAAGGTGAGGATTAAGGTTATGGTTATAAGAAAAGGATTTAATTTACCGTAAAAGCAAAACAGCAACATCTCCACTAGAAACTGACCTGGTGATGCCCTTCTCTCAGCAAAGTTACCCGTTTAAATTATATCTGCAGTGAAGAAACGTCCAATAACGTGAGCATTTTATCAGCCACCTGTTGTAGCATTAGCCGTGTTCTTTACATGATTATTTAGCTGAAAGGTTCTGAGGTCGGGAGTCCTAATTTTCAAGTGTATGAGAACATGGGTACACAGCCCAAGTATAGTCTCTTCTTAAATACAAAGAGATTATGAAACTGCCAATGTGTACACGGGACGCCATCCCTGCCACTCCACTGCGGCGAATTAAGTGAACTGGCTCATGGTGGGCTCGCTGTATGATGGATGTCATTATAGTGTGTCCAATCACTCCTCCGCTGCGACTCACACAGGTGGCTGTTGATGTGCGAGGTCTAATTACCCAGTTAAACCCCCGCCTCGCCTCGTCAGATGGCCCTGGCAGCTCCATCCAATGACCTTGACAGCCAAACACGGAAAGGTCTACAACTCCGCACTGAGAGGTGGCTGCATGGTGAGTCAGTGGAAAGAAGGATCCATTCAAATTGACCAGACGGAAAAAAACAAGAAAAAAAACATTGGAACAGATTGATTAAAAACCTTTCCACTGCTGCTGATGAAGTGCTCCTCCCCATCCCATAATATAAAGGGCTGGGGGTGAGACTTTCTAAAGAGTCATAGTAATAGCTCAAAATGGCTGCAACATCAGCGATCCCTGTCCCGTATATCAGCCCACTGTTCATTAAGGTGCTTGGGACGACATACAAATCATATCAACTGGTGGCAAGTGGCTTGTGAAATATGTTTACCGATCAACAATGAATGCAGACAGAAAAAGGGAAAAAAAAGAAAAGAAATTCCAGCCTTGATGCTAAATGTCTCACTCTTCACTACCTTTTATGCAACTGTCCTATCTGCTAACGTAGATTGGACTTGCAGGAAAACCAACAAACTAACAACATTTCTTCATTTATTAAGTATTTCAAATTGCCAACACATTTGTATTGGCACTGGTTTCCATCTCTTCAATAATAGAGTATTACTATAATATTCCTTGACACTCAAAGCCAGTTTTGTATCAGAAAAATCCCTGGAGCAGACTGAAGAAGAAGAAGAAGATCTTTATTTATATAGTCTGTCAGGAGAACACAGTGTGTCAGGAGCAGAGATCAAACCACCAAACTTTGACTTTGTGGGTGACTGTCTCTACCAAGTGAGCTCCTTCCTACAACCGGGTTATGTCTGCTTACGCAGCAAAAACCGAAATAGACAAAGGGGAATGAGAAGAAGCAAAGTCATTTTGGAGACCTTTAACATAGCATTTATGCAGAACTACAATGCAAAACAGTTATATAACTAATGTGCTTTTAACAGTCAATCTTTCTATTAAAAGGAAGAGCTCATTTTGCAGACTGGTTGAAGTAGTACTGGAAATATTATCAAGGGTAGCGTTTTAAATATAGTACATGCTGTTGTACACCAAACAGCACAGCACAGTCTTACTGCCGCCAGCGCAACATCAAAACCAAGTACAGGGTTCGGTTCATTAGCCTCTTATCACCATCAAATGAAAGCTAATTTAATTAACTCATCTGTGTTTTAATCAGGGGTCCTCCGGGGGAAACCCTCACACACTGATCCACTGAGCCCGGCAGCCCAGTAGGCGAGAATTTCACAGGCAGCTGGGTCCTCCCCACGGGCAGAGCCTGCATAAATTAGTCCTACGTTGAGCGGTCACCATTCTGCTGCCTTCATCAACTCGCCACGCAAAGACTGCCCAGAGTAGGGAGTGCTATGGAGGTCTCCCAGGACAGACCCATGTGCTTCAACAGGAATAAGCAGAACGCATTTACATAGCTCGGGCCGTTAATCGCTCCATTAAGCCTCCCAGTTGGGATCCTCACTTTGTCGGAGTTTGCATACATGAGAGTCATTTGTACCCCATGTGTCACATTTTCTCTGTTTTCATCATTTTGTGATAACCAATACATGTATAATTAGATTTATAATTAAAGGAATTGAATCCATTAGTGCCACAGAATGTCTTAGCTCTACAACTACATAGCCAAAATCTGAGTGCAACTATAGCCTGGAGTTCAGACATTTTCACCTCTTACGTGTTAACACCCTGGCAGAAGCTGGACAGGCCCTGGTGTGGAGCAGACAGGTGTGAGCCTGGTGTGAGTTTGAGTTACCTGGGGGAGCCAGTAGCCGTGGCGGGGGCGGTGGAGGCGGCGGTGGCGGGAGAGGAGGGTATCTTCTACAGTGGCACGCCAGCTGGCACTGTTCACTAACTTTCTCCGCCACAGTCTGTGAGCATGACCTCTGGAGTTCTCCCTTATGAAACACACAACAGGACATCGTGAAGCACAGCAAAACCCCCGGACCCACTCCGCTCTCCTCCGCATTCGCTTCAAGTCGTGTCTCCGGCGTTGACGCGTTGCCAGGACTGCAGCTGATGTTGTTTATAATACATGCAGAATAGTAGCACGTCTGTGGCTCCCTGCAAGAAACCACCCACCAACAGAGTGGGCAGCAGGCCGCCCCGAGGAGTGTGTGCGTGGGCGGACTTGGAAACTCAGGCAGATCACATTACACATGAACCCTGGCAACGCTGTAGCGCGTGTGAACAGCAGCTCACCACTATCTGTAGGCAGGCAAGCAGCGCGGGCCAAAGGTTACAATACTCATCACTAGCATATGCTGCCACAGGGATCCTGATGGGAATGCTGTTCTGATGAAAACACACTCCAGGTTCCCACTACAAAAGACACGAGTGCTTGTCTGCCCTCGCTCATGCATACATATCAGTCTGGCTTCTCTTTGAAACAGGTGCCAATGCTGCTGCTGCTGCTGACTCAATCTGCACACAAACAAAGCGTGAATACTTACAGCAACAAGACTGACATCTCGCTGGAAGCCAATTTTAGTTTCATTTAATGCAACTTTTTTTCAATGCTTCTTTGCAAACTCGTAATATGGAACGGATAGGTGCCCAAAAATATATGTTTAAGTGACATCTTAGCATTCTGAAGAGCCTAATCTCACTATTGGGGTGGAGGAAAGGCACGAATTGGTAGAATTTGGCTTTATAGTCAAAATTTTGCTTTGTGGTTGATATCTTTGCCATGACGGAGCCAGTCCACCTAAAACAAACACGGCCACAAAGTTTAACATCTTCTGTGTCAGCACAAATGACGAAAACGATAAAGTTCCGCTATCGTGCAGATTTTCCCCTCAGCAACATTTTGCCACTTTCGCCGCTCTATCAGCAAGCCTTTCCCCCCAGCGAAAGTGAGTGATCAAAGTCCCGGTGTACTTTGAAGCTCATTGCATTGCTTTCTGCCTACTCTTGTGCACTAATTGAACTTGCCAGAGGGGGGGTGTTGCGTGCGGGCGGGCGTGCGTGCTTACCTGGCATGAGAGTAAAAGCAGTGAGAGGAGGCAATGACCGAAGAACAAAGGCCAAAAACTTAAAGTAAATGGCATTAGATCTTGGACCAGCAGCATTCCTCTTGCGCTGTTCTCGAAGACACTACTAGGCAGCGTTTCCAGCAAATGAATGCAGTCGGCATAGGCTTGAACTGTTCGGGATATCACCATCCACCCTGTCCACTCCGGCAGCGGTCTTCTTCTCTGTGACGGGCGTCTTCGCAAATAGTTTATGCCACAACCGTGATCATCTTGCGCTCCCGTCGCGGCTAGCATATAGGACAGGTAGGAGCAAAAGTATTTGTGAGGATGTTTTCTTTCCCCCCCCCCCTTTTTTTCCCCTTTGTTTGTTTGTTTTTACGCCAGCAGCCAAAATTGTCACATCTCGAAAAAGTAGTTGGGACTTGAGGGGGGGTGGGGTGGGGGGAGTCTTTAGACGATACGATAACGACCCCGGATCACGCCGCTATAAACCCACTCCTCCGACGTGCAAAGTGAGGGCGGCGGATGGCCCGTGCCTTACGTGTCCCTGCGCTGCGAGCATGAGTGCGAATGGGCCGTCCAAGTTGAAGAGAACCCGCGGAGAGAGGGAGATCCGTGGGAGTATCGCGCGGAACGAGCACGCATCTCCTTCTACAACTTGACTCCTTCTTTCTTTCTTTTCTTTCTTTCTTTTCTTTTTTTTTGTTCAGGCAGAGCGCAGGATGGGCGAGTCCGGAGGGCAGAGGCGAGGGTTAAAAAACTGGTGCATCCCCTCTGTGTGCGCTGTTCGGTACGGGAGCATCACCATCAGCTCATCCTGTCAGCATCCAACCTTCCGCTCACAAGGAGGGGAGGAGGAGGAGGGGGGAAAAAGTCCCAAAACACACGGGAGGAGGGTGGTGCGGCTGCTGATATCGCTACTGCTTAGCAGCGCTCTATTTTTCTATCTCACACCAGCCTGTAAAGTATAAGCCTACAATGCGTGGAGGCGAGTGCGTAAGGATGACGCGTACTAGAGCGAATTCAAGTCAAGTGCGGCGAGGGCAGAAAAGGGAAGAGGAACAAGAAGAAGCAAAAAGAAGAGGGAGAGAGAGAGAGAGTGTCCAGGCAATAAGACGCCTACCGAGTGCAAACACTGACTGCCACACAGGATTGGACTAGTGCCAGTCCAGTGTCCCAAAGACAAGTCGGCCCAGTGCTGATGCAAGCTGGCATTTAGCGCTCACGTTCAACAACATAAGACACTTATAAGATATTCATTAGGCCGGTTATTTTTAACACGGCCTCATTTGGCAAAAGAAAAACTTTATCACATTACCTAAAAGGCACAGAGTCAAGTGCCACAGTACAAACATGAGTTAAGGATTGCATAAGATTGTTTTGGTGTTCCTTTCACTAGACTGGGCACGCGGTTAAGAAATTATACTCCACGGCGATGTAGATGGATGCCAACGTGACATGACCAGTGTATTGGGAAAAAAAAAAAAAAACTGCAAGAGGGACCTTATCTGGGGGTAGCGCTTATGCAAAAGAGGATTTCAAGAACACATCTCACGGAATAAGCATGTTTAACGCCAACTTCCCAATGCAAAGTAACCAAAAACAATCCCCTGTAGGTGTTGTGCGCAAATCCCATGCCTGTCCAACAAAGTGACTGGCAGCTCCCACTTCCAAACTCCAAATCCCACCTAAGCCAGCTATTAACCCTGGATATAGATCAATGATAAGGATGTGTGGTCGCTTGCCTCATCAAGTCTCCCTTATCAGAAAGCTCTCCGCAAAGTGCCGAATAGAGTGTATGAGCTTGCGAGCTAAGGGGAAAATCTGCAGCCCCATTCTCAATTTAGACTTTTCAATCCACTTGTTTTTGGCTTACTTTGAATTTACCATTTAAGCTTATCCATCTTTTTCCCTCCTCAGTCCTGTCCCTCTATTGATTATCTGACAAGAGGAGAAGCACTACATCCTCCTAGTTCCTTCCTGCTGCCTTGACTCATTCCATCAACCGGCAGTCACCCCGCAACATACATCACGGCCCTTTTAAGGCAGATAAGGCAACCTCTTAATAAGATTGCCGCGGTCTTTCAGCGATATTAATGTAGCCAGCACGCTCAATCAGTGCCGGCGTCGCTAACGACAAACAGAAGCGCGCAAAAACAGCTTACAGCGACGCCAAGTTAATCAGGGAGTATTCAGAACGCACGAGTGTGGAGCTGTACTATGCGTTTCTGGATGGGCGTGCGTATGGCAACAATGGGGGGGACAGGCGGTGGAGGTCGATTGCCATCTAGTGGTGCAATTAGACAACGCAGATGTTTCAATTAGGCAAATGACCCATTGGGGTCAGAGGGGGTAAATCAACTAGATTGGTTCATTAAGTTAAAGGTGCATTGGGTAGGACCGGGCAGAAGACAGTTGGACACTTTGGTAACATTGTGAATTCATAGGGGGTTTGATTGGAATTATATCAATCAGGGACTAGCAGGGAGCTCAATTCACCCAATGGCCCTCATTTATCAAACTTGCGTACGGTGAAATCAGAGCGTATGTGGGATGTACGAAAAATCACCAAAGTTTTGGCATTTATCAATCTGAGCACCTGGCGTGCGCTCAGATCCAAGTATGGAGGTGCACACAATACACCAATTTTAACTAACACTAAACAGCGCAGGAAAAAAAATTTAACAGCATGAATTGCATTGCCACATCACATATAATCCTCATTAGTGATTGAAACATGAAACAAGGCTACAGCGTTAATGTTTTTAGGCAGACTTGATTCAATGCTGCGCTGCATCGACATGCTCCTCCACGCCACAGGCTCAGCCCGGACCAGAGACACTAGAACCTGGACACCAAGCCACAGAGACGCTCATGTTTTTTTTTTTTTTTATATTTGTTTTGTTTTTTAAACACAATACCGCTGCTGCACAAACTTTGTGTGGATGGCTTCCCCGCCTCACGCCCGCGGCAGCGTACAGGACACCAGGACTCACCTGGGTCTGAGTGAGGCCATGCTCCATGTTCTAGCTGGATTGAGCGCCGAGTCTGTGGACCGTATTATGTGACGCGAGTAGCCCGGACGGCAAACAAATCCTTCGACAGCTCAACAGCTTTCTTCGGTCCGGACGGGTTTGTAAGGTCCGGGTTTGAGCAGCGCGTGCATAGGGTCTGCTGACCGCGCGCTCTCCTCCTCTCATCAGGAGACACGTCTCATAGGGCTGTCTTCGGTCCGGACGGGTTCGTTAGGTTCCGGTCGACAGTCAGCTCTCCTCGCACCTGTTTCCTCTCGGAGGAAAGCTCTGCTCAAGCCGAAAGACGCGTAGTTCTGCCCCCGGCTCCAGCGCTGAATCCCCGGAGCTGACGGCTGCTTTTCGCTGGTTCAGATCATGGTCCAGAGTCTGCTCTCACTGCAGCGTTATATGCACGCTTTTTTGTTTTTAATGTGGTCTAATTTTATACCCTTTTTTTTAACCCTATTTAGGCCTACAGCTTATTTAATAAAGGTCACTTTTTATTATTAGCCTATTTTTTTTATTGAATAAATGTGATGTTGGATTGGCTAAGGTTAATGTGGGTTATTGACAGATTTTTAATCATATTTGTTGTGTCAAAAACAACTATTCTTCGACAGCTATAGCCGTATGAACCATCTCGGGCCCTGAGAACTTCAGGGAGGGGTCTCCTGGTGGTTCCCAGAGTCAGGACTAAACACGGTGAGGCTGCGTTTCAGTTTCATGCAGCTAAAATCTGGAACAGTCTTCATGAGGATGTGAGACAGGCCTCAACTCTGACAATGTTCAAATCCAGGCTGAAAACAGCTCTTTTTACCCGAGCATATGAAAACTGAAAGTATTTTATCTGCACTCTTGCCTTTTACTGTCATTGATAAATGTTTATGTTGGATGTTTTAATGATTGATTTGATCTGTTTTCTTGTAATTTTATGCAACTGTGAAGCACTTTGAATTGCCTTGTGTATGAATTGTGCTCTACAAATAAACTTGCCTTGCCTTGCCTATTCATCATCTCCTGGTCGGAGAAATTTTCTTTTTTGTCGTGTTTCGTGCCTGCGTGCCGTAAAATCCTTGGGTGAGGCCTCCTCAGACTTGAATATTTTGGGGCGTTTCATTCAAATGACGCTGGGATTTCTCCGTGGCATTTACCATCAGATGCTCTTGCATAAGATCTGAGCGGAAAGCACAGGTTCATAAATGTCACACACCTTCTGGCGTATATCGCAAATACACCTACGCATACATCTTTTTTTTTTACGCAATGTTGATAAATGAGGGCCATTCAGTGTATTACAAAATTAATTTGGTGTAGATGTAGTATGCAAATATTTTGAATTGATGAATTCATACATTATAATGCCAGACAATTGCATTCTAGTCTCTGTCAGCAAATACACGGGAAATATCGTCTTTAGCATGTCCTTGTCAAGGAGGTCCCAAGTTTGATACCCATACCGTGTGAATGTTTTAGCGTGGAGTTTGCATGTGTCTGGGTGCTTTAGTTTGCTCCTTCAACTCGAAACATAGGCTCAATGTTCCAGCACTGACCAAACCTAAAACAAGATCAGGAGATTGCTCCCCAGTGGCTACATGGGGATCAATCTCCTCTGCTCCAGACTAGTCGCCCCATGCACCTGAATGGCTCAAGTGAAAACATTGAGAAAAGTACATCTTAACCTTGACATCCTAATCCATAGCAGTGGACATGGATTAAAATTGCCATGGGAATAAATGGTGAATATAATGTCCAACCTAGTACAGACATCTTGAGACATTAACATAGAGAGAACCTTAGCAAACGGTGCAAACACTCCCTAAATTGCCATGGGAATAAATGGCAATTTAGGGCAAAACAAAATAGGGTATTCTATTTGCTGATGTTGCAAAACTACTGTTGGCTGAATGACAAAAGACAACATGCTCACTTTGCATGGAGCCAAGAGCTGTCACTAAAGAAATTGCTCAACTCCATTGGCTATATACCATGCTCCAGCACAGAGGTAGATGGAGAAATGCTTACAAATCTCCCTGGTGCAAAATGATTTGAATGAGTCTGCCACTTTAGATTTTTCGGTTAATATGTCAAGACTGTTATTCATCAAACTGCCAAAGGTTCAAGTTTAGTTTTTGTTTTGTTTTTTACCTCAAAACCTGACACATATTTGAACAGCTTCTTTGAGTATTTGATATGCCTGTAACTGAATATGTGGGGTTGTACATACCTTTTACATGTTACTCTCTAAGACTATAGGTACTCTTCTCGATGTTCAAAAGCATGCAGTCAGCCTGAATAAGGATGGGAGGGATTTCATGTATCCTGACAGAAATGAGAGGAAGAAGATAGATCTGTGAGGGAATGGGAAGGCATGCATCCCAATAAAACAACCCCCCTCCCCAGGAACCAGACCATACATTAGTCAATTTTGAGCCTAATGTCTAATGAATTTTAACTTGACTCGGATGAGTTTCCTGAGGACTTTACTCATGTTTAAATTTGAGGACTAAGATGCTGGTGAGATGCTGCTCTTAAGTTTTTGACATTGCCCACATCTGTTCGGCTTTAATAAACTGCTCTTAAAGCTGCACTACATGAATTACTCCGTTATCAAACCGTGAAAGCCGTAGTTGAGTAAAATTTCTCAGCTGTTGCCAAAATGTGTTTATGGCTCTCACAGACCCTCCTGCACATCCCAATTGTTCACTTGAGTTAATTAGAAGTTCGTCTCAGCCGGAGCCTGATAGTGAGCCTCATAGTGAGACAGAGATGAGGCGTGAACAGGGCGGACATCCAATGGGGGTCAGCCCTATGTTCCCCGGTACCTATGTTCCCCAGTACCTATGTTCCCCCACTTCTATTGATTACGATTAGGCACCAGCCCACTATCCTTAAGGTTAGTGGCTAGGGCAGGGTCAGGGTTAAGCTGATTGATATATGTATGACATTTCACTCTCATGACTTGTGATTGGGTGAAGTACCAACTCACCTACGGAAAAAAAAAACATCGCACTCGGGAACATAGGACCTGGGGAACATAGGACCCGGGATAACATAGGTACGCACCCCCTCCATGCTAACACTGTGCTAATTTCTATGATTGCCTGCTTTGCACTGGAGGAAAATGGACTATATTTTGACACATGGTCTGTTTTTCTTTCACAAATGTTGTATACAATGTAGGTCTATTGTGCAAAAATACGTTTTTTTCCACAAAAATAAAATTATTTGACTAACACAGCTTTAATACTGGCTTTGGAAGGTCCATTTAATGGACACATTCGGCAAATTAAGGAGAAAAATGAGTTAGAGTTGGGACATTGAATTAATTTTAATGACTCTGACTTGTACTTCTAACTCGATTTATTTATTTATTTTAATTCCAGAAAGATGAATTCTATCTTGGTCAAGATTTATCACTGGAAATGAAAATAATTTACCCTCAAAATCAAGTTGTTCTGATTGGGATTCTGCTCAATTTCAGCATTCAGATTATTAATAATATTTCGCATGATGAGTATGATGTGATACAGCAATAAACCTTGGTCCAGGTTTAAACTTGTACTTCACACGTGGGACATTAAATATTAGACTCTGTGTTTTGGTAAATGAATCTAGCTCATAAATACCTAGCCGAACCAACAATGTGCTTTCGGCTACTGGCAGTGCACTGTGCTACTGCTGCAGCCTGAAGCATTGCTAAAAAAACACAAACAGTATATCAGATAGAAGAAGGAGCGGTGCAGCGTCCCAAATGGCCACCAGAATCCCATTCCACCTGTCCAGGCACAGGGGATGGTCCGTATTGTTGTGAGTTGAATGAAGTGCTTCTTCTCATTCCCGCTCACTTCAAAGGAGTGGGCTGACAGACCGAGGGGATGGGACCCTTTGTTAATTGGTCCTTTGAGCCAAACACAGAGAGGTTAAGGGAGAAAAAAAAAAGAGTACAGGACAATAGTAGGGTCTGGCTGGCTGCGCGCACCGAGAAGGAAGGATGCACTGCACATATAGACTTGCGGGGGCTATCCTCACACAACCTCAAATTGAGCGAACGAGGCCATCAATCACCGAGCCCCGCAGTCCCATCTTGATAAATGGTCTAGTCCCTTACGCCGCAATGTTTTGGGAAAAATCCATATTGTCCGTTTTCTGAAGGTGGGTGCTTTGACAGCAGTTTGAAGCGCGGGCATGAGGTGTTTTACGCACGGGACAAATGCCGGTGCCACACATCTCATTTCATCGCCTCAGTGAAACGATAGGTGCTCCTCTTTCTTTCTTCTTTTTTTTTTTTTTTGCCTCCACTTCAATGAGGGGATGAAGCGCAATTAGCATTTCACAAGTCCCCCCTTTCCTGCTCTATTGCAACCTTCCCGCAGAGCCCATGCTTTCTCTCCGGGGATTGTCCTGTTTTGGGCCCTTGTTGCCGTTGGCAGGGTGACAGTATTCGAGTGTGCAAACTTGTGCTATTGTCCCCGGGCCAGAGGGAGCCATGGAGACCCTATAATATGACACAGGAAAATGTTTGCTGATGGCAATTCTATGGGCTTTGTGCGACTCTTTCTCCTTCATGACGACTCGATTTAAGTCTCTAAATGTTTGACTACAAATGCAGGAGTGCTATCCAGCTCCTTTGCTTTTGTCCTGCGAGGTTTGAATGAGTAATTCAGCCTTTGTGTCGCTCGATTGAGGGGGCAAACAGAAAGACAAGATTCTTGAGCGTTCAAGCCCCTTTCCATGGTTATGCACTCTTAAGAGCCCCCCTCTCGCACCGGCCTCTGACATCACTCGTCGAGAGGATGTTTGGTGATGTGCAAATGAACTTAAACTACATCAGTTTAGGGCAAATTTGATCATATATTTGTCTATTTGCACACGCTCTGTCCTGTTTACCCATGCACAGTTTTGGCCTAAGTAGACAAATTTGGCACCTTTTTGTGTCAGCGCTTTTTTTACGCATCTCCATGACAACAATTTGGGGTGGTGAAGAATTCCGATAGCAGGGGGCTCCAAGGCTGATCGGGGTGCATTGTGAGGGACCTGGGGTCGCTGATTGGTTCAAGGAAAGCACCATCACTACAAGGAGTTTATATTCATTCAAGTTGTTGAGACGCACCACTGCTGCGCGTACAAACTTTGGATGCGGCGACAACGGTCAGTATTAAGTCTATAAAATGTTGTCTACTTCATGACAAGTTGGTTCAATAATATCTGCTGTTTTCTCCAGATTCTGGTGGTGGGGATCATGGCAGACAGTGAAGTGAAAACGTTGCTGAATTTTGTGAATCTGGCGTCCAGCGACATCAAAGCAGCCTTGGACAAGTCAGCTCCATGCAGACGCTCCGTGGATCACAGGAAGTACCTTCAGAAACAGCTCAAGCGTTTCTCCCAGAAGTACACACGAGGGCCAAAGTGTCACGCGCACAGGCCCTCTGAGCACGGAAAACCGGGAGCCTTAGCTCATGAGAGTGTGAAGGGCACAGCGCAGGACGTGGAGAACGCGGGGAGTGCAGTGGAGCAGGTGCCGATGAGAAAACGCCAACTGCCTGCGTCGTTTTGGAAAGAACCCAAGTTGGCTCACGATAAGAAGGAGAATTCCACCACAGGGTTCAAAAAGTCAGATGGAGATAAGAGGACAAACGTTTGTGAAGATGAGATGATGAAGGCCAGTGTTTCTGGTTCCGCGCGTCGCGATAAAGACTCGCTTCTTTTGGACTTGACCTCACACCACTGCGTGAGCGTTTGCAGCTGCTGTCCGCTCCAGTACCACGGACTCCAGGTCCTTCACAGTCACATAGTGGTGCCTCATCCTCCCCTGGGACTGTGGAGTAAAGTAGCGCACCGTGACGCACAGATGTCAGAGCATTCATATGGACATAAGATCCACACGCACGTTGTGGTTAAACCTATTCCCACTAAGCCCACGGTCCAGTCTCCCATATTCAGCGTATTTGGCTTCATCTGACAGATCCACGACTGGACTGCACGTGATAACAGGACTTCTAACCATGTTCAGTATTTCAAAAGCACTTATATGTAACCCTTATTTTTGTTATTCATGTGGTCATGAGGACTAGGCTGCACGTGCACTGCTGTTTTGTGCTCATAGGAATGATGCCACTGATTTTATGTAACTGCTTGATCGCTGACAGTGAGTTCAAAAGTTTTTACTCTTCCCTTTTTAAGTCATGCAAATGACACAGAGTATCCTGTTTTAGTTTCCTCTTTCAACTATGAAAATAGAATATGTGACAGATTTGCCTTTTTATCAAATTATTGTTTGATAGAGACTTTTATTTTTAAATAAATGACCATTCTCATTCCCATGAGAATTCATTTTAGCAAAACATGTTTTGACTTAAGTTTACTGTAAGACATTCATACAAACACTTCAATAAAGCTTACAATAACATAACTTATAAATAGCCCGGATTAAAAAGTGACAGCTGCTTTGGAGTATTTACAGTCAGAGTCGATTTCACAGGTGGACCTATGAAAAACAATAATGGTGCACAAGGCTCAGATTGTTATGCTCAGATAAGAGAGCATCCGGTCTGGCAGAGGTAGACTTGTGAGTGATCGAAGGGTCCGTCCTCCTATTTGGCTCCTGATCTTCACTCGGCAAAGGTGCAGCAGTGAGCGAGGGGACACTTTAAGAGGAAAATTGCATGTTATGTGAACTGTTGTTTGATTTATGATGCATATGCATGTATCTGGAGCGTGGCCTTACTTGACTTCCCCTTGACAGCTCTCCATTCCTCCGTGCTATCCAGGAGTTCTGTGAGCTTACTGCACAGCTGAACCTGACCCACATGTTCAAGCAGCAGGTCTATCATGGGTCCGGCCCATTTACACATAATGGATGATGCCAGCCACTCGCAGAACTGGAGAGAAGTGCAAAAAACACCCATCATTCACACTATACTTTCTCTACATCAATCATTTTCATTGCTTCCTTCTTACCTGGATTGGCCTTTCGTGTGGTTCACTGCAGGCTACACTGAGCGTACTGCCATTCAGAAAGATGCACCTACAAGTATTTGTGGCATCTAGATGTGGTTTAGGGCCATATATACAAGTAAAACATGAGCGGGTATTGCACCCATTGTCCAGCAGGCATTTGAGGAGAGGCAGATTATTAACACAGAGCCCTATAGCAGTGGGGAACGTTGTAGCGTGACATGGGATTTTGGCATTGACATCAGCCCCTTGGTGCAGCAGTAAGTTCACAGTGCGGACACAGCCCTGCTTCACAGCCACCAGGAGAGGACTGACCGGGTCTAAATCCACCCTTGCACCCGCTTTCAGTAATACCTCCGCTGTCTGGGTGCTGCCGTGGGCTACAGCCAAGTAAAGGGCAGTGGCCCTGTGGTCTGCAAACTGCGCTGAGTGAGCGTGGGGGAGAGGCGCGTTGACTTCTGCACCTGTCTGGAGCAGGGCAGCTGCCACCGAGGGTCTGTTGTGCTGCGCTGCCAGGTGCAGGGGGCTGATCCAACTGTGCCGCAGCCTGGCTCGGCTCGTCACTGGCACGAGCAGGGACACCATCCTGAATGCATAACAAAGACCAGTAAAAAATAATGAACATTGATGTCACATTACTCTGTATGCGAGAATGGATACAACATGTTTGGCAGTTGTGGATTAGAAAACAAATAAAAAACATACACAATCAGCATTTGGGTACAGAGACAAAAAAGTTAATGCTGCGTTAGAGAAAATTGGAATGTAAAGATGTGATTGAAAAGGGAACACTTTGATTTTAGAGGTATGGGAAACTAGAGCTAAAGAGATGTTGTAAGTTGTAATACCGGTGCTGATGTCATTGACTTACTCATGATGTCCGTATTGTGCAGCCACATGGAGAGGAAGAAGTCCTGAGTTACAACACTTGTTTGCGTCTGCATTTTTACTCAACAGCATTGCCACAATTTCCCTGTGGCCATTTGTGCAGGCTTCGTGCAATGCTGTGAGACCGTCACAAGTCTGCATGCTGACGTCAGCCCCTAAACAAAAACAATATTACATTTGCTTTTTCACATATGTCATGAATATACCCAGTAAAATAACAGATAAACATACCTTTTGTAATAAGGAAGCTCAGTGCCCTAAGGTGTCCCTGTTGGGCTGCTACAATGAGCGGCGCAATGCTGTAAGAGTTTGGAGGATTGATGAAGGCGCCAGTGTCGATCAGCATCTCACAGATTTTGATGTGGTTCCTGGACACTGCCTCCAGAAGAGCAGTCCGGCTCTGGCTGCAGCGCTGGTTCACCGTGGCCCCATACGACAGAAGCAGATTCACCATATCGATGTTCTCCAGCTCACACGCTTCAATCGCACAACAGTGTTGTCAATTCAGGGCAAACACCAAAACCCGTGACACGTGTTCTTGAGTGATTTCACAGTTGTACCTCTGAACAATGGAGTTTCTTTGTATTTGTTGCTTATATCGGGGTCAGCTCCAGACTCCACAAGGCACCGTGCACATGACAAGTGTTCACAAGACACGGCCAGGAGCAGGGCTGTCTGTTCCTGCAATGTCCGCTTGTCCACAGAATTCGGGTGGACTGAGGCAAACAGACTATAAGTTACACACCGACCTAGACACGGATTTATGACATAGCAAAGCGAAGCAGACAGTACGGCCATATTGCTATACCTTTTAATAGTGTCTTCAAACATTCGGCCTCTCCATAATAGGCAGCGTAGTGCAGAGGTATCCATCCATCTTTGTTCTCTTTGACCAGATTGCTTGGACAGGAAGTGGCCAGCACATTAACTGTGTGCACATCTCCTTTTTTTATGGCCCTTACCAGTGGATCCTCATCCCTTTAAAAAGAGAATCAAATTATTACAGGATAGGGCTGCACAATTTTTGTATCAAAATATTAATTTAGTTGACTGGTCCGATTTTAAACAGGTGCAGGATTATTAACATTTGGTAGAAGATAGCGACTTGTAAACGTGACAATTCCCAACAGAGACAACAGAGTGATGTTTGTTGTTTTCAAAGAACATTAAGTTAATTTCAGTCTTTGCTAATTGCATACAACATTTCAAATTCGATTTGATTGTAATTACAGCCCTCAAGTGGCACTTATGATGTTTTTCTTTTAAATATTTGTTGATGAAGGTGATATTACAATTGAATATTTCACACCAAACACACAACATAAACTATAGCCCAGTTATTTAAATTGTATATATATTTCTATACATGTTTATTATTTATACACCAGCCCCAGCAATAGCCGCGACCCCCTCACAACAAAAGCCTTACGTCTCCTCCTCTGACGTTACGTCGCTTTGATAGCCCGGTCGTCTGCTCCCCGACTGCGTCGCTCGAACCCTACAATTACTGCTCGCATTACGAAATTGCGATAAGTATTCATTATAGCGGAATTTGGTCATCATTACTGGCGTTGTTTCAGGAGCGTTCTTGTTTTCCCCATACAGACAAACCAAAACACACGGCTGTTCGAGGGGGCGGAGTGGCGCGGTCTGGTCTCAGCTGTGCACGCTCATTATTATTTGGAGACTGTAAATGTCAGTCATTGGGTACCTCCATATATGTCAGGAAGCTCGCGTAGAGAGATAGATAAGGGGAAGTGCAGAGATAGTATAACGGTCTGCTCTGCCCTCGTGTAGGCAAATTAGGAAGAGGACAGAGATAAAAGCTCCAGACAAGAGCATTCTGGCTATTATTAGAGCAGCAGAGTAAATATAAGGGATTATCAGTGTCCATGACATATGCAAGAGTTTGGAAACGGGCTGTCGCTCGTGAAGAATGGCCATGTGACAAGAGCCATATAGAGGAGGGAAGTTCTACACTATGAAAGAACAATGAACTTAATAGCGCAACAATTCCATGGCAAGCACACGGACCATTTACAAAAAAGAAAGGTTTAGACAACAAACAAATACATAGGCAAAATAAATACATTTCTAGATTACTATAATGATAATAGTAATGCAATGATTATATAGCCTAGTGCCCAGTGCTCTTTTAGACACTCAAAGTAAACATTGTATTAATTAGTCACTGCCACTATAACAGAATGCCACAGCTGCCTTGGTGTTGACTGAGTAAAACCTGTCAATCTGCGCCACTCTGTGCTTCAACCACCACTAAACAATAATCCACATTTATGTAGGTTAAGTGTTTTGCTCAAGAACAGTATTCACTGATCTGGGACTGAACCGCATTCTGGTTACAAGACAACCATTGTACCACTTAAGTTACATGGTTATGTTCAGATAATTGGCAACATTTAACTTGTACAGAGGCAAACTTTTTTGTTTTCTATACAGCAATACAAAATTCAGCATAGGAGAATGCTATTACTGGCCTGATACACTTCCACAAATCAATAATACAACCAGTGGGCACGTAACCAAGAAAAAGTGATTGTATAGTGTGTACCAGTATGATTATTACAAACTGTAAAGGACTGCTATTCTAAACCTGAAACAGAAAGTGAAACAGGTAGATTTTTTTTAAATGTATGTTTACTATAGTTTGCCATGCATTATAAGCAGTAAACTATCCGCATTAAGTACACAACAGTATGTTCGTCTTACCTGAGAAGTACTGATGTAATAGCCGCAGTCCTTGATGGGCCGAAGGCCAAACTGTCTTTGAAATCACTGTTTAGTCTCTGGTAGAGAGTCCTGGGTCTGCTGACTGCCAGCATTGATCCTGTTTCCAACTCCAAGCCCCAAGACAGAAAGGCCAATTAGAATCAACCTAAAATGTCACAAATTCAAAGTCAGTTACATCTTTTATAAAATCACACTGCAGGCTAATGGTGAACAATACATCCTAATGGGTCTTTGTCAGAGCTGAAAAGTCCACTGGCAGACATCAGAGAGCAGCTCAGAGCTATAAGCTGCCTTTTAAGGGCATGTTCACTGTGTTGGGTTCCACTCTATTCTGCTTTTCAAAACTGAGGTGATGGCTAATGTTACAGTGAGGTAGCCAACGTCTTAAGGAATGGGCAGTCATTTGTTAATACTACAAATATGATACAACATTGCCGTCCAAGGTCCTATAAGCTTCAAAACACATAACCTATATAAACATAAACAATGCATACATTTTCAAAATTGCATGGCGACAAAATGTAGCCTTTACCCTTCTATATTACAATATCTAAAACATCTCAGAACAAAAATAACTACAAAAGAAAATGGAATGTGAAACTCACCAGTTAAAAGCGCCCACTATTTGGAGCTGAATGATCTGCTTTTATAACAATGACTGTCAGGTGTTACATGGCCTGTTGTGACAGAACCAAAGAAACAATGACGTAGACGTACAGCGTAGGGGATATCTTCTTTTTCTCAAGAAATTCTTCAAATCCTGACTCTAAACTGAAAGCAGCCATTTAACATTGTTGTCTGTCAAAAACAAGTCTTTCAGCATATCTGTTTCAATCTGGACTGACTAGTTATTTACCAAGTCCATCTTTAGGATTTAACAACATAACAAAGAACAGCGTTCACCCATAAAAGATGGCTATATGTGAATTACCATTGATAGCAATGTATGAGTAGTCAACAGTCTTGTCATATAGTGACCTAATATAAGTAGCTATAATTATGTAGTCCTAGTAAGTAGCAATGGTAGACTTTTTATTTATTTATTTTTTTACCTTTTCTGGTAGGATGGGCAGACAGTGCACTTGCTGTAAAACGCAGAAGCTGCACCTACTAGTGCTATTAGTATATTCTAATGATTTGTATCTTCTTTTGTATAATCAAACCTTGCATCTTGTATCTGTTAGCACACCCAACTATTCCAAATTTGAGCAGACAAGGCGGGCTACACGAAAGCCTATAATCTACTATTTCTGTTTCTGATAATTACAAGTAATTAAGAAGAGTGACTGGGACTCCTGATACATTTTATTAGTTCGAAATATATATTTGTATTAGTTTGCAAAGCAGAAAGTGCGCTCTGTGTGCCCTTCCCCATCTCATTTCCATGCCTCATTCAGTCAATAAACAGCACCGCCTCCCTGGCTCGTTGCCGTGACAACGATGAAGCGATCCCGTCGCATTCCCAGTTGTTGCGCTTGTTGTTTCCCCGGCAACAGCCACACAACTTCAGGACAACATCCGGAAGGACCCTTGTTGCTCTTGTCCGAACGAAGACTGAAATACGGACGGCAAGTGTTCAGATATTTAGGAAACTAGCAACTTAGCGCCATGACGACTAGCCTGCCTTTTTTGGACCGCAGCGACCCACGTCTAAAACTGACCGTGGAAAACAGAACGAGGAACGTGTTCGTGACACAGGCTGAGGTCAACAGGTAAGCAGCGCCCGTGTTCACTGCTCTCTCTGTGTGTGTACGGTCCATTCAGTTCAAAAGTGACTTAACACTTCCATTCTAGGTCCAAAGAAGAAAATGTCAACCACATACCTGTTGTTACAGAGGTAAGCACTGCTGGTGGTTTGTGTTGAATAACAGTTTTCATTCACAGTCATGATAACATTGAGGTAGAGGACCTTTCAGAATTCAGTGATGTAAAACTGAATGCTGAAGTTTCTCCCGGCCCCAGGGTTATATCTGGGCCTGTCCATATGAATCAAAAACTAGTACATCAATGTCTCCTCTCCTCTATGCACAAATGAACTATGCTATGTATTATTTTTATTTTTTTTACTTTAGAAAGGTTTGGGAATATTCAATTACACAGGTGGTCAGTTGAAAGTTCAAACCAAAAGATTAATCTGGCAAATGTGTCGTTCTACATGTAGATATTGTCATTCTTAAAAGTAGTGTAATAAACACAGTTATATTGGCTCCTGCCATCTAGATAAAACATAATAAACACTACCTATTTGAATACTCTTAAAGGCCCTATACCTGATATTTTTCCCAAGCAGTAAAATTCCAACTTTTTTTGCTTCTAAAGTGAATTGTGAAAGTAGACATTTGTGAAAAGACACGGTACATTTATTGAAAGCACTTAAACCCCAAGAACTTGCAGGCACATAGTTGTAAGCAATTATGTATAGAGCATTTAAGCTTACAAAAAGGGTAACAGTGAAGTAATTGATAAACCATGTCTTTGCTTTATTCAACTTTATTCAGTTAGGAAGTTGGTTTGTTTCTCACTGTATAAATTGTTTTCCTGTAGACACCTTATCGACTCCTTGAGGCCGGACTGAATTCTTTGCAGAAGACGCTGGTTCTTCAGAAACAGGCCGAGTTGGAAGAAGTGAGCGGACTGCTGGCTCGTAAGCAGCGAGAGTTTAAGAGTGGTGCGGAAGCTTTAGCTCAGCGGCGCTCTGAACTACAGCTCAAACAACAGCAGGTAGGGAGCGAGGCAGGCAGCCGCGCAACTCACTACTCAAAGCTCAAAGGGCATAAATAATTCATGCCTGACAAAATTATTCAAATTCTACCCAACACTGACGTTTTGCTTTTGTTCATTTATTTATTTATTTCCACAGAATAAAGAAAGAGTGAGCAAGTTTGAGAGGTATGTGGCTGAGAATGAACTGAAGCAGCACCAGGCACTGAAGAAGTTCAGAGATGCACGGGAGCAGAATAATATCAAACAGCGAGACATAGAACGGTTGACAGACAGGCTCCTTCGACTGCAAGCCAGGTGAGAAATCCATGTCATTGCCAAACCCACACTTCATGCCTCACCAGCAAGTCTGATTGGCTTTACATTTTAAAATACAAGAACTTAAGCTTTATCTTTATTACGAATTCCCTTTGGTTATGGGTGTAACGGTTCAGCTATCTCACGGTTTGGTTCACGGTGCAGGACCCACGGTTCAGTATATCACAGTGCAAGTAAAATATATTTTTTTTAAAAGTTGGTTTTGAAATAAAATATCTTAAATGTTCATCATTAGGCAGTATTTATAGTCTAGTATAGAATAGGCAATGCTTTCTAATTTTTCAATGCTGCTTTATAATAAAATGTGCCCCTGGGCTCACAATGCAAAACAAAATATAAAACAAAACTGTAGTGTTCTAAAGTAAAAAAAAAAAAGCAGCTAATACAGCACATTTCATTTGAGGCTCGTGTTTGGGCTGTTCCTGGCAATATTATGCTTTTTTGGAATCAAAGCTTTTGAGGCCGGATTATGACCAAGATTGGATCTTGGCGCACTGGATCTGTCATTTACCGCAGGCGAGTCATCAGGCCTATTGAAATAATTAGTTTCAGACCTTAATGATATCAAATTTAACAGGGGGCTGCACTGGGGACACAAGTAATTTTAAGGTTACGGTACTGTACAATGAAATGTGTCCTCTGCATTTGACCCATCCTTCGACACTGCTGGGGCAACCTATAAGGAGCAGTGGGCAGTGGCAGTGCAGTGCCCGGGGAACCATCTCCAGATGTGGAGCCAGGCTGATGGTCAGAATCACCTGGATGGAGGATTCACCTAATGTACATGTTTTTAGTGGTAGAGGAAACCGGAGTACCCGGAGGAAACCTACACGGACACGGGAAGAACATGCAGGCTACAGTTTACCTGTAAATGTTTTCCTAAAAAAGCTTGAATAGTCTGGCATGGGCCATCCCATACATTTTCACTAGAACCACGTCAAAGGAGTCTCTAAAGCTGCACATTTATAATGGACAAGTCTGCAAATGTGTCTACACCTGATTTGCACCGTTAATTTGGCAAAAATAGCGTGAGCGACCTTTGGGTTTTGTCACTGTTTTGGCCTGATGGCAGTCAATGACAATAAATAAAGGAAAAGGAAACTTTACCAATTAAAGTGAGGAGAGAAGGAGCGGAGAGGAGAGGTCTACTTCACTCTGAACCGGCTGCTGCAGCGAGAGGGAGGCATTCGTCTCAGCTCATGTTTAACTGTAATTTATCACAAGAAAGTTACATCCCAGGCCCGCTTTAATAGTGTTGAATAAGAGTCTTTTAGCGCGAAAGAGTGAGGCAAGACTAATATTTCACTTCCTCTGTTTCTTGCATTATGGAGCTCACCTTCTTCTTCAAACACACGCACTTGAGTTGAAGCTGCTGAACGCTGTTGTGTGGGCTGAACCATTTGGCACAATTTTAAAGGGGTGTAGGGACCCTGAGATATCATCCATCATTGTTGTTTGTGCAACATTGACTATGACTGACAGGCTCTGGAGCTCTGTGGAGGCTTATAGCTGGTGCACCCAGTAGGCGTTCCACCTCAATATAAATTACCTCTAGAAATAAACAATCAGATAAATAAAGCACTGAAAAGTCATTGACTTGTCATTGACAGAATATATGACAATGTAATCCAACATTGATTTCTTTTCTTTTGTGGCGTGTTGTTAAACATATTGGTGGATGAAATTGACTGTTCTTCTTACATCATTACGATTTTGGTGTGACTATAATCATAGCTGTTTATAAACACGAATTCTAATCTCCCTCATCCACAGACAGCTACTTTTAAAAGACAGGATGGTCAAATACAAAATGTATGAAGACTACTTGGTCAAAACCATCAATTTTCTACCACACAGTAAGTCATATATTCACAGTAAACGTTTTGAGTGATATCCCCGTACATCTGTTTGACGCTTTAATTTACTTTTGTTATAGGTTACCTTGAAAATGACTCGGAGTCTTTAGTTTTGCCCATCATCCGGCGCCACGAGACCCTGTCCATCACTCACCAGGAGCTCCTGCAGCGTCTGGAAAATATAGAGGATGAGGTGGAGGAGAAACAGCAACAACTGCAGACCATGAAGCAAGAGCATGGCATTAAAAAGCTGGTGAGATATTGAGTGGGTTCAAAAAGTATTCAGATCTTTTTAAATTCTTTACGGTTTTAGTTAGTCTGTATGTATACTTGTTCAAGTTCACAAAATTATTCAGATTCTATACAACTGAAGGCCCATTTCATTGCTCTCGATCATGTAAAGTGGGTAGGACTGTTGAGCTCTGTGCCGCAGAATAAAATACAAATTCTTAGATATAAAACCTCCCGGAACCTACAGTATTAAAAAGGTGCTTCTGCTAATCGTGTTATTGTGATTGCAGATGTCCAATAAGGAGCTATCTGAACTTCAGAATGAGTTGGAGAGTCTAAAAGAAATTAACAAGCAGGCAGAGTTTTCACTATTAATGGAACAAGGGCAGTCCAGAGAGAAGGTAGGTGTATTACAGTATAAGTGGCTTGTAACACCAGAAGCCAAATAAGTGGATTAATCCTTTTTAGGTGGAAGAAGTGGGAAGTATCCTCATGGCTATCAACAATTTGGCAGAGCAGTGTTATCTCCCCGTATACGGACCACTTGAAGGCATAAGTGTATTAACAATGATGGACATGGTACAGGTAATATCTATGATCATTTTCATTTATTTTTCAATGTTTTACTCACTTCCTGAAAACGTTTATCTTTGTAGGAGTACATTCTGGACAAGGCAGACACAGAGAGGAGAGCCAGGAGACTGATGGACCCTGGCTCAGCAGTGACATCTCTGGCAGACAAGAAAGGGAGAGGGTCCATGAAAAATATGAGAAGCAAAACTCAGCTAAAAAGTAAATTCGGTAGAAGTGCCGCTTTTAGTTAAAGAAATCATGTCCAGTTGAGTGTGTTTTGTACTGATGTAATTGCGAATTTAACTCAAATCATGGTAATTTGAACAAGTGTTATAATATTTAATTGTTTACTTATTGTTGAGTGGAATGTTTCTTTGTTGTATTTTGAAATAAAAGAGTAGCAATTCAAACGTGGCTGCTTGACCTGATAACAAGAGACAGTGGGGTAGCTATGCAAACTTTTATTTAAATGTCTTTACGCCATCAATTTGTGTTGTAACAAATTTAGTATGAAAACTGCAAAAGATTTGAACAACAGCTGTGTGTGGAGCTTAGTGTATCTTTAAATACCGTCCATGTATTGGCATTGTGTGATAATAAAGCTAGCGTTAATTAGCCATATGATTAGCATAGCTAAATTATGCAGCTAACGTTACTTAGCAAAGGTATGATGACCTAATTTTAAAATACATAGCGTTACTGGTCTAAAAAAACATATAATAGTATATTATAGTATAAGTTAGCTTTATTAATAATAAAGGTGAAAATAGCCAACCTTATCCATGGACAGGCAAGACATACGTAATTGCATGGTTTTAGCGGTGATATTGCTAGTTCAGTGCATAGAATTAAATTACAGTGTTATACCAGTAACCAAACAAACGAACGTTATCGGACCTTTCCTCTACACGTAATGTTACTGTCTCTTTAAGAGAAGCACGTGGTACATACAAACATCCGGTGCTTTCCGTAGACATAAACAAAGTGTTCACGTTGACATGCTGCTTGGACGTCCTCATTTCTCGCATGGTTTCGCTTTAGTTTCACACAGTTTTTTGACAGAATGTGTCTGTATGTTTGACCGCTGAAATGCCTCAGGGCCAGGGCCAGCTCGAGGACGGTGTAGGTCCGCAGATGGAGGGCAGACGGCTTGTCTCACACCGAGAGGACATTTCTTCGTACTTCGCAGACCAAAGGCCCAATTCTAAAATAACTGTAGGTTAATGTGCATGTGTAACGCGATGTTAAGCTGAATAAAGAATAGCCATTTGCTTTATTTGTGTTAGGACGTGTGCAAACAGTTTTCTACCGTGAGAAAAGTGTGCGGCGATGGGAACTGCTTCTACAGAGCCTTTTCCTTCGCATTCCTGGAGTCAGCCATACAAAACCCCAGAGGATTACAGAGGTCAGTCACCTACAGTACGATCTTAAGCGCGATGTAAAGGGGCAGTATGCTACCAAGAGCTGTTATTCCAATTATACAAATCCCATGGATTTGGTAACACCCAACAACCAGGGTACGGGGACTCGTGGGGGTACTTGGAATACCCTCAGATATTTTTTTTAAAGATTACTTACAAAGAAAATGTCGTTTTAATTATATTTTGCAGTAAAATCTTTGACTGAGGGTATTTTAGCGACATTTTGAACATCGCACTTGGCTAAATACTGAATACATAATCTATGTTTAGTTGCTCACTTTGTAAACATTTGGGCAAAAAAGGATAGTCGTGGTTAAAAAAAAAAAGAAGGGTAAAACCATTACTTTGTCCTGGAAAAAAATCCTATTGTAGTAGTTGTTATAGTATATAGATTTTGTTTTTAACTGAGAATTTTTATATTACATATTATATACTACACTACATAAATCTGTGATTTGCAGTCAGTTACTCAGCTTTTTCAGTGCTTTTTCACATAATTCTTTTCAACTCTTTCTTGTGTAATTATTTGGTTGATATATTTTTTGAAACTTCTGCTTGTGTCATATTATTTTAAAATTAACATATTTTGGCAACTCCACCCAGGTTCATTGACAAGATCGTGGAAAGCAACATTGCGTTATCTTGTGCTGGTTTTGAGGAGAGAAGCTACATGGAGCACCTTCAAAAAGTAATTCAAGTCAGTATGTAGGCAGTGCCTGTGTGATAATTAGAGCAATCAAGTTTGACCTTGATATTCTCACTTAGGTCATCGATGTTTTGGAACTGTGCAAGTCTGAGGGAAGCGTTGAGACCCTTCACTCAGTGTTTAACCAGCCCTCCACGTCTGACAGTGTGGTCCAGTATCTGCGGCTCCTCACCTCAGCTTACCTGCAAAGCAATGAGGACTTCTATTCGCACTTTGTTGAGGCACCCAATCTCCAAGCTTACTGCCATCAGGTTAGTGGTGTCATGCTGCTGCCCCCTAGTGAAATTGGGACTGCACAATTTGGGGGAAATCTACTTTTCTGACGATTTGATTAGATTTGTAATTTATGTTTTAAGATTAATATTTAGTTTTCAATGCATATTCTAATTAATTTCAGAAGCATTAACTCTAGAGGGAAAACTTAATTATGAACTACTAATCTCTCCAATCGTTCAGCTGATTCATAACCTTTGCTTTTTGGTCAGGAGGTAGAAGTCATGGCAATGGAGTGTGACCATGTGGGCATCCAGGCCTTGTCGCTGGCTTTGAACGTGGGCATTCACATAGTTTCAATGGAGGGGGACGAACAAAAGCTTGTTCACAACATCATTCCAGAAGGTGCCGAGCCATCTGTGCACCTCCTCTATCAAGCATCGCATTACAACATCATCTACCCACAACATGCAGCCTCATCGACGGAACAGAAACCTGTGTGCATCAATTAAACTCAGGAACAGACACTATAAAAAATACTGTTTGCATTTTAATGTATATTTTGCTATACAATAACACATTCAGGTTTATGGTATTTAAAGTCACACTGCAGAACATTCCAGGTTATATGCTCCTACATCACAAAAGAGCAAATAAATTGACATAAAAAGCAAAGACAAAACATACCAGACACCACACATGCTCCCAATAATCAGCTAGACAGAATGTTGTGTTGGCAGTCATTAAAAAAACAACAACAAAAACACACATTTGGAAGACCAAATAAATTGAAACCTGAAGACTGGCTACATGTAGCCAATGCACATGGAGAAGAGCTACTGATGTCCTGCTTCCAGCTTGCAGCAAAGTTATGTATGTACATACACATTTTTCATCCAAAAACAAAAAAACATGTTAACAAATTAATTTTATTTAAAAGGTGGTATGTTAAACAGTGTGGATTTAAATAGCCCCATCAATATTTGTATTAACAAATTGTACACAATTATTACTTATTTTTTCTTTTCTTTTCTCTGTTTGCGTTTACTCCTCTGTGAAGAACCATTAACTTTCTGCTTGCTCTGTTGCATTAGGACTTTGGACAGAGCACTTTGAGTCCCTGCCAAAGAAGTCTGTCTGAGCGAGAGTTTCCCCATCTGAGTGGGATACTTAGTCTTCATCACTTTCTTAAACACAGGCTGCGAAATCAAATGCTTCAAGTGCGCTTTCATGCCCTTCACCATCCTCTGCTGGTGGACATCGGCGTGCTCGTCTTTCGATTTACCTGTAAAAATGTGTAATAGTTTTGTAATAATCACGTTTGAGTGGAAAGGAAATTTATATAGGTATTATCCTAGTCTTACCAAGTAATAGGTCTTCATCCAGGTCTACCTCGAGGGCTTCTGCAGCTTGTCTGAACCAGGAGTTGTGCTTTTTTTCCTTACAGTTGTGATACTCGATGCTTTCTATATTTCTGGCCAAATCAACCCGCTCCTATACATATCACATAACAAACCTCTGTTATACAAATGCATTTTCTTTACAACAATTAATCTATGGGTCATTTCTTACCTTAATGGCTTCCATACATTCCGTCTCTATGGGAAACATCTGGAGGTCTTCATCCTTTCCAAGAGTTTTGAAAATCTTCTTGAAGTTAAGCACGTCATCTGGGCCAATCAGCAATAAACACAGGCCCTCTTTGGTAGCTCTAGCTGTTCTGCCACTGCGATGAACATACGTTTCCGACGTCCTGGGAATCTGATGTTAACATGCAAATAACTATTTTTGTAATAAAATGCAGTCAATTGTCAAAAACTGTATCATTTTCAACTAGTAATTATTTGTTTTGTGTTGTGTAACAACCATAAATGCTATAGGCGCATGTGTCTTTTAACGCAATAAATATTGATTGCCAAAAAGTTACCTGGTAGTGAATAACTTGTTGAACGTCTGGAATGTCTAGTCCTCTTGCTGCCACATCCGTAGTCAGTAGCACAACACTATAAGAGAAATTTCAACAGATCATGCATACGGTGAGCTATTATATATTTTTTCCTGATCAAAATGACTTCTTCAATAGATTGCGGTCACTGGGCTTCGACTGACACAAACCCACCTCTCCCTGTCAGCAAATCGTTCCAGGCTTTTCAGCCGCTGTTTCTGCTGCATATTGGCGTGGAGTGAGAAAGCGGTACAGTCCAGGATGGTCAAAATGGATTTGAGCCTCTTGATGCAGTCTATGCTGTTCGCAAACACCATGGTACGGCCCGGGTGCTGCAGCAGAAAGTAATAAAGGTAATAGTCCTTGTCGTCTTTCTGACAGTGGATCCGCGTCTCGGTCAGCGTCTCCACGGTAGCCTCCTTTCTGGTCAGATCGATCACTTTCGGCTTCGCTTTGATGCCCACTTTCTCCATGAGGATCTCCAGTTTGCTGCGCTTGTCCACGCGCTTTTTCTTCTTTTGCAGGAGGCGCGTGGGCAGGGTGTAAGCCAGCGTGAGCGTGGCAGAGAAGACGAACATTTGTCTTTTGGGATTGAAGTGAACTGTGTGCAGCGCCTCCAGTATGTTCTCCAGCTCAGCGAAGTGGCCTCTTTCTACCATGCGGTCCGCTTCATCTATGACCAGACACCTATAATGTAATAAATATTGTAGATGACAAAATAGTATACATAGCCACTTATAGGTTTAGGCCGATTATTGCATGGGAAATATGTTTTGTCCAAGAAGTTATATTAAAAATGCCGTGTACCTAAGTTGCCTGAGGTTTTGCAGGTGTGGATCCTTCTCCTTCATCAGATCCCACAGTCGCCCTGGAGTGGCTACGATAATCTCAGGCCTGCGCTTCAACAACCTCCGCTGTTTGTGCTGAGACATCCCGCCCACGACTATGGCTGCTTTGATATCTGCAGAGAAAGAGCAAAGAATACCGGTTAGACTTGATAGTGCAGCACTGCTACGTTACATCCCTCACTATCCATGACTTACTGGTGAACTTGGCCACGGCGTCGATGTGGTGTTTGACCTGAACGGCCAGCTCTCTGGTGGGAGCGAGGACGAGGCCGAGCAGAGGCTGATTTTGGCTCCCACTGCTCGGAGTTTCTTCCAGGGGGGCCGGGTCAAAAGGAGCCTTCGCACCCACTTGCACACATCCGAGCTTGATATCATCTGCTCCTCCTTCATCATCAGGATCACCATCGCTGTCACCAACAACTGCACCTGCACTTTCCGGGTCGTCGCCTTCTGCTTCATCTTCCGCTTCATTTTCTGCTTCTTTGTCAGCCTCTGTGGGCTTGTCCGGTAGATACAAACTCTCGGTCTTGGTGGCATCACTTTTAACAGTCTGGTCAGGGTGTTCTTTCCACTCCAGAATATTGTGGATCATCGGAATAGCAAAGGCCAGGGTCTTACCACTGCCTGCAACAGCATTGTTACAGTTAGTTCATAAAACAAATAGATTGCATTTACATCTAGATTTAATAGGTTTGCCATTTTCGTTTTGTTTCTTGTGAATACGTACCCAACCAAAAATACAATTATTAACCATGAAAACACTAACAAAAATATGATGGATTATTTAAATCCCCAAATATTCAGAGGATTTTTTCACATGACTATTCAAAAAGTTAAAATATATATTATACATGAAGTACATATATTTAAGTGAGACAGGCATTCTTCCATCTCACTGAAATGTGTATTATTACACCTCAGTCTAATACAAAAATGCATAGATACTTAAAAATGTGCAAACATTTTGCTCCTATTTTATTCAATTTTTTCCTTGTTTTGGATGTGACTTGGTATTTCTATGTCTTGATTTGTAACAATCTGATGAAAAACCACACTGCTTAGTTAAAGCTGAAATTATTTAATGAAATCTTCTAGAATAGTGAAAATTCAACCCACACACAAATACAACTCACCTGTCTCTGCAGCCCCTAGAATATCCATGCGGTCCCTTATGGCCGAGGGCAATGCCAGGGCTTGGATGGGTGTGGGCGAGCTGAACCCCAGACTACTCAGTGCCTTCAGGACAGGGGCAGGCACATAAAGATCCTTCCACGCACGCATGTCAGCATTAGTGTCCTCACAACCAGACAGGGCAGCGCTAGTCCAATTCTTTATTTGCATTTTGGGAGGCTTTGCGGGCTTGCTTTTGGGAGCTTTCTCTGATAATTCTACTAGCTGGTCTTGTGAAGGTGGTCCATGCACTGGCTGCTCCTCTGTTGAAGGAGACTCATTGACATGTTCTTTCTTCATTTTCTTGGCCTTCTTCTTGTTGTTTCTCTTGGTGGGTTTTGATAATAAGTCCTGTTGAGAACTTCCAACAGAATCTTCCACAGCCTCGGATTTCGTCTCCTCATTCCGCTCTGGTTGAGCTGCTTCGTCTGCAGCCTTCTCCTCTACCTCAGTGCTCTTTTTCGTTTTCTTTGTCTTCTTTTTGGCCTTTTTCGTAGGTGTTTCTGTTGCCTCGCCGGTTGCCTCTGCATCGCCCTTCTCCTCAGTGGCCTTTCTCTTGGGGGCCTTCTTTTTCAACTCTCTGTCCTGTTCTTTGGCTGCTCTGGCCGCAGCCTTCTCCGTGTCGACCAAGCGGTAACTGGTCAGCTCCTCGAAGCACACCAGCCCCTCCATGCCCTCGTCCGAGAAGAGGCTCGGGTCCAGCTCCACGGACTTCCATTTGCCTTTCAAGTGGATGCTCCGTTTTACGGGTTTGATCGACCTCTTGCCGTGTGGCTTCATCTTCTTCGACTTCATTTCTGCGACTGAATCTGCGACTGAAAGATACACCAATGTAAACGATCAACTCCTTGTTTAGGCGGTAAATGTTTACGTAAACCTCAACATTGTAACTATGAAAGGGGTGGAAAACTTACTGTAATGCACTGAGGCGTCTTGATGCGAAAATGATCGTAGGTTCCGTCTACTGTTGACATGCACGCCTGACACACGAGGAGGCCGCCATGACAGTTTGATCACGTGGTTGTTGAAGCTCGTTTCTGGTCAGTGAGGTTCGTGACCGCCACCTACTGGATAAGACGCGTATAACGCTTTTAATTATTTCATTATTATTGCATTAAATTATGGAGGATTGAAAGTGCCACAATTAAATAAATAAATACACAATTAAATAATTAAATAAATGTGTCATTAATTAATTACATGTTTCATTAATTAATTAAATGTTTCATTAATTAATTAAACATGGAATTAAATAAATAAATGCACCATTAAATAATTAAATAAATGTGTCATTAATTAAATAAATGTGTCATTAATTAAATAAATGTGTCATTAATTAATTAAATTACCAATGATTCTGTGTAAAAAAAAATATATAATTATTTATCTATTTAATTAATTATTTCATGGTCCTGTGTTGCAGTGTTTCATGAATTAATTTTATCTGTCAAACTCGCCCATCAAAAGTTGTGGGCGGGCTAAAGCCTGGTTAACTCAAATCTTGTCTAATCCATTGCTTTGGCCTGAAGTGTTTTTTGGAAACATGGCGGCTACGCTGATGGAGTTGGTGCGAGATATTTTAGACCTTGCTGAGTATGTGGAAGCAGGACCTGCAGACCCCGAGCATATACAGAATAAAGCGGAGGAATTTATTGAAGTTCTTGGAGTTATTTCCGCACTTTCTGACCAAGGCATTGACCGTAGAGTGACCGAAATTTTAGAAGAAGTACTCTACAGGGGTGCTAGTCGGAATGTGCCGTTGCCTCAATGCCTCGGTCGCAATGTACCGCATCCATTGGTCTGAATGTACCGCATCCATTGGTCTGAATGTACCGCTCGAGTGGTCTCAATGTCCCGAGCGAATGGTCTTAATGCCCTGCAATTAAACAGCTGTTATATCGGAGACTTTTACGTTAAAAGATACCGTAAGATAGGGCTCCACATATTAATGACATGTACGCGTTTTAATGCGTCACATTTATGTGGTTTATCAACATTTTGAGATAAACGTAAAAAGTGCAAAATAAGTGTACAACGACAAGAGAGTTTGTCTGTATAACATGATCCGCCAGCGTGAAGAACCACGTAAGTGTGGTTGCCTAGTTACACTAAAGACATTAGTGTATAAGTGAACATGTTTTTGAGCTACCGTTGTGTTTTGCCATATATGTACATTATTTAATTTATAATTTAAAGCTAGATAACCAGTTGGCTATGTTACCCAGCTAGCAAATGTACATATTGAAAACTGTTGAATGAAAAACATTAAATCCACATTACACGTTCGTCTAATGTTCCATTAGAGATGACTTCAGGATGCACTGATTTAACCAAATACAGATGAGAGCAGAAATGACATTTTATTGACTTTGTTTTTCTTTAGGTAGAAATGTGATTGGTTTGTGTCATAAAATAACCAGTCATGTCACCAGATTTGAAGTAAACATGTTCAAAATCAAATGTGATGGACATGATGTGATTCAGTGAAACTGCTTTTTACCCTTAAAAAATACAGTCATGACATGCCATGTCTTTACCTTCTTTAGACTAGGAGGGAAATTCTTAATACACTGAACAATTCTAAGAAAACAGCTGTTTGGGTGTGGGACATTGAGACTAGGAAGTGGGACATTGAGACTAGGAAGTGGTACATTGAGACTAGGGGTGGACCATTGGCGCAGTGGGGGCATTGAGGCAACGGTACATTCTAATTCAAATGGCGGATAGCTACCAATCTAGGCGCATTTACCGCCACCTACCGGGCGGATGAGTGCTCTTTACGATTATTGAGAAACAGCGGAAACAGCAGATATTAATTTAAAAAAAGTTATTTCTTGACATCCCTTGATGGAGTGATCGAGGCTTGTGTTTAGTTGTTTTTGCTTGAGTATTCAAACCTATGTAAGGGAGAATAGCGCCACCCAGTGTATCGGAGTATGTTCACTAGTCTGCATCAATCCATTATTCTGGAGTTGATTTGCCTTGACTCGATGAGCAGGATGACCAATCAGGTGTTAGGACCCACCCCTCAAACTTTGATGGGCGAGTTTGACAGATAAAATTAATTCATGAAACACTGCAACACAGGACCATGAAATAATTAATTAAATAGATAAATAATTATATATATTTTTTTACACAGAATCATTGGTAATTTAATTAATTAATGACACATTTAATTAATTAATGACACATTTAATTAATTAATGACACATTTAATTAATTAATGACACATTTATTTAATTATTTAATGGTGTATTTATTTATTTAATTGTGGCACTTTCAATCCTCCATATTAAATAAGCCTGCTAATGGGTAAACCACACCCACTTCTTTTCTGCGCGCAGAGCCAGGCAGCATTAAATATATATTTAGAAATGATAGGTATCACTTTATTTTACAGTACCTTGATACATTGTACCTAACTACATTTAGTACAATGTAATGTGCTCTGTAACCTGTACCTATGCATACACAATGGAATAACTTGTATTAGTACTTTGTTGGTACATAATGTAATAGGACACGAGACCTCTAGGGTTGGAGTTATGTCTTATTACATTATGTACCTACAAACTACTAATACATATTATTCCATTGTATATCAAGGCGCAAAGTTCCCTTGTGTACGAGATGCACATGTATAAATAAACATGCCTCGCCTTTGTTGGTCTCAGCAACAACTCAGAATCCTCTATGCCATAACTTTGACCAATGACACGAGTTTTCCTGTGATCAGGCCGGTCAAATTCAATCAGGAGGGCTTATTGCAATCTTACAGACTATCACTTTAAAGGCCCTAATTTTACCTAATTTTTTTGGTTGTTACAAAAAATGATAGAGGGAGCACGATGGACCCGTCTAATAAGCTTGAAGCTTTTATAAATGTCCATAACATGTATCAGTAACATGTAATACTTACATGATATATTTGTATTTTAGCTGTAATTCCTGATTGTGTGTTAAATTGAGAAAGTAAACTAAACGTTTTAAATTGTTAGTAGTGGCCCATAGTCATTTCTAACTTTTCTTAAAGCAATTCTAACATCCCCCTTCAACTCATTTATGTCCTCGTTTCACAATTTCCAGAGAGCAATGCTAGTTATGTAAACAGCAACTATCTGCTAGTTCTCAATCCATAAAAAGGCTTTAAAATTAGCAACATGTCTGATTTTAAAACAAAATGAATTCTAGTACAAGAAAAAAGTCAGACTTTTTTAGGTCCTTTAAATTGCATAATTGGGCTTCGCTTTGAAAACTTTAGTCGTTGCTTTTTTTTCTCTCAACCATAAATAAAGACCTGAATTTGTTAGCACTTTAATGAGTTCAATGGATTTAAAGGGACATTTACAACACAAATAGGAAAATAGATTTAATAGGCATTCTACAGTTCTAGCTTTTGGTAGGGTCAATCACTCTGCCCATGAACAACAGGGCATTAGTGTCTTCATGGAATATGAAGAAGAAGAAGGGTCTGTTGGCAATGAAGGAGGGGGGTAAAGAATAGGGAATGATGCCCATTGTTGTTACAGCAGCCGCAGTGGTGCCGGTTTCATCCACGTCAATCACAGCCTTGTGCAGAACCTATGGAAAAACGCATAACATTGTTATTACCATGAAGATGTTGTTACCAAGAACAGGCACAAAACACTGACCTCAGACACTTTGAGTTCTCTGTTCTTGTGAAGATTTGTCAGATTGGCAATGTTTGTGAAGAGAGTGGAAAAGCCCATATCAGGTAAGACCTTGTGCAGTTCATATGACTCCTCCATCTTGAATTTGGGCAGACGGACTTCCACTTTGCTGAAAACACAAAGGTAATTGTTTGCACTTTATAAACAGAAATATGTTTATGTGATTTTAGTGTCATACTGCCATATAAGGAAATAGAAGTAACTAAAAGAGGTCTGAAAACAACTAAGTAAATCACCACAGCTGTAACTTTTGTACCCACATTTTTCTCATGTTTTGTAACCACCCTTGAAACCTGTCGGCGTTGATTTCATCATCAATGACCGTGTAGTCGACCTGTTCATTGGGCAGCAGGATAAGCATTGACACCCCATGGTCATAGGGAAGCTTCAGTACTTTGGCACCAAGAGAAACATCATGCCCCATGTAGAATCGGTCCTCCCTAAACATCATCGGCACTTGCACAATGTTATAATTATCGATGTAGAACGATTCCGTTTTGGTGTGGTCGGAATTGAAGGGACTCTTCCATTCCCCTGTGGAAAAAAACACACTGTCAGAACAAAACAGATTTAGATACAAAGTAAGTAAGGGGGGGAATTGGATAAGGCTTTTCTGGATGGAATATATGCGTAACCATGGAGACGGTTCAATTAGCAGTGAAGACCTACCAGAAACCCTAAAAACAATTTATAAGGGGCCACATCAGTAACATGAATTGAGTTAACAGGGCCGCACAAACTAACTTGAACTTTATTCTACTAAACTTTCTTCCATTGCTAAATGCACTGAATTATATCTGGAACTCGCTTGATGGTAATTAAAAATATTGTAAAAACTAACAGAACTGATGTAAAGCGATTGGAAAGTTAACAAAGGGGCAGATCTCATAAGATTGCTCCATTCTCTGCTCCTTTTCCCTGCAATGACTTAGCAGTTTTGTTGTACATATTTTAATGTCACTTTTGAATGAAATACATAAGCCTCTGATACACCGCCATGCAATTCGGTGTAGAAAATGCTTGGAAAGCTGGTTCCTGCCCAAGGTCCACAGTTTGCCCACCATTCTAGAAAGTAAAGGCACCGCCTGAACCACCCATACAGCGACTGGCTCATTGAAAGATCAAATACACACCAATATCAACTTTTTTTCTTCTTCCAGATAAAGAGGTACATAATGCACATAACATTCAGTAATTGGAGTTGCCACAATTGTAGCCGTGCTGCTTGTACCGCTGAACTATAAAGTATGGAGACGCATGAACCAAAAGGCTTTAGAGCCATTAGAGCTTAAAGGAGCAATACCTGAAATGTGTTCTCTTTTTGTCGGGTAAAATTATGTTTCCTCCATAAAAGTATGTTGTAAAAGTAGTCATTTACGCATCAGCCTGATGCGTAAAGTTTGTGCCATATTATGATTTGTTGATGTTGTGTATGGTCAACCCAAATAGTCAATACGAGACAAAAAGGGGTTTAACCATTTCGTCACATTTTGACTAAAAGGGTTCATACTAGGAGCATAAGTAGTGCTAGTGCTGTTCAAAGTACATCTCTGAGTTTTATACAGCGCACCTCCCCGTGCACTTTACTTGCATGGCTCAGCTGGTCGAGCGTTCGCCCACTGATCCATAGTTTGTGGCGCACGGGATTGGCAGCCACCTTTCCGTCAGTCAGCCACTTGGCAGCTGTGGCAACATATAATTAAGACTGTCGCTTTACTTACCCCTGAAGAATATAGTGTTGACAAGCATGAGCTCGGTCTCTGCATCGAGCGTGGAAAGCATGTCCTTCAGTCGCCCCTTCGTCTTGCCTTTGATGTGGTCGTTGATGCGGGCCACGCACCGTCTCGCGTTCGTGAAGTCTACGGGTTTGATCTCGGCCTCAAAATACTCCTTCATCTGCTCTTCGAACGCCTTCTCCGCGTCCAGCTTCTCGCTCAAGAACATCGTCATGTCCTGGTCGAGCTGAAGTGACCCGTTTCGTGTGATGTTTTCGTGAAGGCGCTGGAACAAGCGCGGGATCACCTCGGGGCGGTTTGCCTCTTCCAATTGCCGCAAGTTGAGTCCCGTTAACATTTCCTCGCGCGTGATACCGCCCGAGGCCATGAGCAGGGCGCCGAAAGTCGTGGAGATGCTCAGAGGAGAGAAGAAGACGTTTTTGTCATTGTAGCTGGATATTCTTCTGTACAAATTCATCGCAAAGTCCATATTCTTGTGGGAAAGATCCGCAATTGTGGCATTTTGGAGGGTTTCTTGGTGAGCCGGGGCAAAGGCGGCTAGAATGAGGAGGGAAAACGCGCAAGTCGCCCTGGAGAGATGGTCTGTCATGGTTCCTGCTGAGACAATGTCATAAAAATATGACCAAAAATCACTCAATTCAAGTGCACGACAAAACTAATACATACCGGTTGGGACCAGAGGATGTTCAATGCTTCAGCCACTATTTGGTGAAGCAAAGTGCATGTGTGTTCAGAGAGTTACATATTAACCCCCCCCCCCCCCCAAAAAAAAAATATATATATAAAAAAATAAAAATGAACAAGAGATGGTATAAAGAGTGAACATCGATTTAATTAACTAATACGTATCAAACAAATGTTCAGCATCAACGTACAACCCAAAATGAGGAATTAGTGCTTATAGTACGAATGTAGTGAGTAAAACGTGAGCACAACCCAATAAACCAAAAAGAATAAAAAGCCCAAAGTTGTGGAAAACATATGACGTCATTGATTCAATAGCGGAGGTCAAGCTTCATTCTTGTACTAAAGCACTAATTTTACAGATATGTTACAACGGAAAGAGTGTAAACGATATTTCAATCTATTGGAGAAAATGTGCACCGCAAACAGACAACTGGTAGTGGTTCCAAATATTAGGGGAAACGAGTGAATGTCAAAAAGCTTCTTTGGAAAAATATCTCTTTTGGAAGTTACACAACTGTCACCTTCATAGAATAACATTAACCAAAAGGTTGCGTTCATGTGACGCAACCTGTAATACAGTACTGTTTAATCAGTATTAAACAGTTTAATACAGTTTAATACTGAGGTGGAGGACAGGCCAGGGCTCTATGGAAGAATCCGTAGAAATAGGTTCTCAAACGGTTATCTGTACTGGGTTGTTTTAGTATTGACATTTTGGTTTCTGCACAACAGAGCTTACACAAGCATGGTAGAAATTAATTTTGTTTATGACCTTGTTTATGGTTAATATCTCTGTAGTTTGTGGACATTTCCACATAAAACTGACATTGGGTTCAATGTCTTCTCTATTGGTAAAATTGAACTTGGATAGACATTTTCCCATTATAGTAATAAAAAGTAGTGGGATTATTCATTGATGGTGAATTGTTGTCAGGTGAAATCACATTGAGCATATATTAATTTTTATCTTGGCCGTCTCTTTCATAACTGGTGACTCTCCCTTTAAGTCCCCTGCCCTCCATCTGAAATCATTTTTTAGAATGTCATGAATGTAACCTTTATACATTTATTTCTTGCTTTGTTTTCTGCCTTACTTTTAATTGGTCAAATCAAAGTAAAGGCAATAACAAAGCTGCAGTTCATTCATCATGTAAATACTGTTGGATGTATCAAATTCAGCAGGTCCAATTAGTGAAATTAAGCTTCAGGATTGCATCAACAAACCCTCAGCTGTGGGAAAACATTTTCTTGATTGTTTTGGTTAATATCAGATTTTAAAATAGTAGTATAAATACTGGGGAGGTGCAATAGGTGTCACATCTAGGGAAGTATTGAAAGGTCGCCATAGATTTAAATCTAAATAATAAAGTGTGTATCTCCTATGGTCCAGACAGTGGCTATGAGATCACATTTAAAAGCACTAATGTTTATTTGAGCTATTGAGCAAACATAGCATCAGCAAAGAGTAAAACCGAATGCTATTGGATGGAATAGATTGCATGTGCTTGGTAAAAAGGAAAGCTATACATTTACGATTTAAAGAGCCAGTGTTAATCTATTTCTGGGCAAAAGCGTACAGTACATTTCTTTAAAACTATGCCAGTGTATTGGAGAAGTCGGCATTCAAAGACATGAAGGTCTGCAAACTCAGGTCCATTACATCAAATCTTTACCTATGGCTTACCTTTTGGTCTGCAGTGACCTCGAAGTACCTTTAACAGTCTGCATTTAAACACAGCAGCTGTGTGCTCAAGATTCTGTCAATACCTTCCAAAGGAAAGGAATTCAAAACATTTACAATAGAAATTGAAGGCGCCATGGCAAAAAGGCATTTGCAATCTTGGATAAAATGCATCATGAATCTTCGTGGTTACACTGTTTCCAGCCACACTGAGTCAGTTTGGGAAATCCACTTCTTGCATGTCCATCTCATCACTATGGCCTGTAACCAGCCAAGCACTTGTCAGCCTTTTGCCAGTCCTTACATTTGCATGTGCAAAAGGTTAAAGGAAGGAGCGAAGCTACCCCTTACGGGGACACCAAACCCACAGAGCTGATCACTTCAGGGCTGCTTGTGCTGCTCGTCCTGTTTGGTCCCTGATTTCTCTAATTCCAGAAGGACAAAGGATTTTATTTACTGTTCTCAGAAAGGATTTTATCAAAGTTTAATTAACTTGAAAACTCACCTGAGCTGTCAGAAGGCTTTGTCTCTTGATGTTGAGGAATGCTGGACTGAACTTGTTGCTGTTGTCTAGGAGGATACATGTATAAACAATATCAATACTTGCTGATGGACAATAATAATTTAGAAGAACAAAGTCCAAAAAATTACCGATCAAAGTAAGCCTGTCTCTTCTTTCTCAGCTCCTCAGCTGTGAGTGTCTCACTTTTGCCGTCCACTTGTGCTATCTGGCTACTAGATTGTACTTTTCCTGTTGGAAGTTCTGCAGAGGTATTGCTCATTACAGCCCCTGAATAAAAATACAAAAATATCCATCAGTACATAATAATACTGTATATTGATGGTGCTGTAATCCTTTCCATTACCTTGCATGCTAAGTTGTATTGCTCTGCGCAGGTCAGCCTCCTCATCCTCCACATCGATGTCCTGTCTGCTGAGAGCCAAGGCTTTCTTCAGCTCCTCATCTTCATCCACTACGTCCTCCACCACGCCGACGGCCATCTCATTCTGGCCCAGAGCTACAGACCGACTACTGTAAAAAAAAAAAAAAAAATATGGACGACTTTTTTGAAATGTATAATATCATTTTCTGCAAGGTACTTACCCAGAGCTTGTTTGTCCCTCCTCCTCCCCAATGAGCCGGGGCCGCTGCTGCTGCTGTACTCTCATGATCGCTAGAATCTGGTCTGCTTCACACTCCGGCAAATTTCCTCTGATCACGAAAATGGAGTAACCTGTGCACAGTGATTATGAATACTTCAAATAAAATACATTTTTGGTATATGCAGTCTATGTTACCTTCTTGTTGTAGCTGTGCAAGGAAAAGTGCTAGATATGTGTCCGATATTAATTCAGGTCCAGTCAACAAAGAATTCAAATTAAACCACTGCAGTAAACAAAAAAACAAAAACAAAAATAAAAACAATGTTAAAAAGTGTTAAGAGGATGTTATGATGAACTATTCGTACCTGCTGTCCGAGTTTGCGTATAGTGAACCAGTGCTCCTTGTAGTTGCAGATAAAAGCTTTCTCATTTCTGTAATAATCAAAATCAAAACATTTTACTTTTGTTAAACTACAGATATACAAAAGCATAAATCAAACTAAGAAATATACATTGGATTCAGCATCAGACTCTGGTATTCCCGGCTGTTGAAGAGAATTAGTTCCAGACCCCACACTCTGAGAGCGTTGCTAATGACCTGCAAACATAATGGCAGACAGGAGGTGCAGCTCAGACACTGTATAAAATACACTTGGAGAAACAAACTAGTACTCACTTGTATTGAGAAGAAGCCGCTGTCGTCCATATTACCAGAAGGTTGCTTAAAAACAAAATAATCATACAAACAAAATGTAAAAATTGGGTAGTGTTACTGTAAAAAATGGCAATTGAAGGTTTCTCCTAACCTGTAGAAAAGTCCGGTACTCCTCGCTGCCCACTCCCCCCTCAGCCATCCGTGCCCTCTCCTCCTCATCCAGCTGATGAGCGATGGAGGACAGGTCCACAGGCGTGAAGTACTCCCCTTGGAGAAGATTGTTCAGACAGTGTTGGGCACACAAAGAGCCCTCCTGCTGCAAACAAAGCATTGGAATCTTAACTGTTGGTTCTTTTATAAATTAACAAGAGTCATATTGAAAAATGTGTGTGTTAAAATAAAGGGATATGAAGATGAAATGATAGAACTACTTATGTTGGATTAAAATGAAAACTGTCATTATGAGCGACAGGAGACAACGTTTGATCTTTGCTGTTTGTAAAAAGTTAATAACAATGTCAAGCCGAGCAAACATATGGAAAAAACATATGGAGATATTGTTTAAACTTGAGCAAACATCACAAACACGCTTCAATAGGCTGAAAATCTGCTTTTTGTTACTGACTGTTCTCCCAGGACTGGCCATCTACAAAAGCGGCTACATGGCTAGCTGACGTAACCACTTCATAAGCACTTTACTAATCAAAAATTCATATCATTGAACAATCACAACTCTGTGAACTATCGGGGCTGGCAAACATAATACAGACAGATCGACATCAAGATCTTGGAATGCTTACTGCAAAGATAATCAAAAACTTTGGTTAGCAGTTGTCATTAGCTTGAAGCTATCAGGACAACAATACATTACGCCCTGGTGCATTCGCCTTACGGCCAGTCACATGACACATTGGTGACGAGAAAGCGCTCATTTATGTGAACCAGCACTGTTAATTTCTTCAAATGATTTTACTTACTTTCTCGTGAAATATAGAATCCATCTCCAGCTTTCAGTCAGACATTCAACTCTGACCCCCAGTGTTTTCATCACCACAGAAAGCTGCAGCAGCTCTGAACAGCGCCGCCCAGTGGACATTTACGGGGCTCGCTGTTCTTTGCGTTTAATTTACTTCAATGGTTCTTTCACGTCTAAGTTTCTGTTTGAAAATGCGGAAAAAATGTTGCAAAATATGCACACGCTTTTTGTTTTTTGTTGTTGTTGTTGTTGTTGTTGTTCAAGACAGACAGACAGATTAAAATAAAATAATTTATATATAATATAATAAATTATCAAAATCAAATCAAATGCCATAGACATTGCACAGCCAGACAAATGAGTTTAATGATATGTCGTAAAAGTTAGAAGGGAACCGCACTGTCTCCTAGCAACACCTCCTCGTCCTTTACGGCAATTGGAACATGGCGGAGAAATCAGTAGACGGGTTGGAGCTCAGCAAGGTTTGTTTTTACAATGCTTCTTCATACTGACAGTAGTTACTGAGACCTAAACTAACAATGTGCTGGCGAAACATGTAAACTCCGCTTCAAAGCTCTATTTTCAGCTGCGATAAAAGCAGTACATTTCTGCATAGAAGCCCGTGCTGTACCAGTTAGCCTCTGCTGTTAGCTCCCGAAGGTTTGTGATTCCGCTCTTTGGTTAAACCGGGTGTTTTTGTTTGTTTGGCCGAGCTGTGATGTGAGATCTTCTGAAATGTCAAAGGCTTTAGTTTAGGGACAGTCCGGAGAATTGGAGCTTAATGCCCACACTCAATCGCCTCGTCTCTCTACAGGTTTGAAGCGTTTCGTGGTGACAGTTTTTGCAGTTTGAGCTCTGATGGCACGGGCTGGCTTGACAGCTATCCTCTCACTAAAGATTTGTTTTCTGCACTGGACTCTGGATAGATCTAACCTTTTATCCTTGTGTATATGTTGTACCACGTTATTATGAAACGGGAGATGTAAAATGTATATGGTTGGTAATCTTCTGTAATCAGTGTCAAACTCTCCTTTCTATTCTATTGTAGTTATCGTCACTTGGTCAATTCCAAATGAGTTAATGTGGTGTACCCATAGACTGTACCATGGTCTGGGTGAATACTCGATTCTGATTGGCTGGAAGGTGTCCGTTAAAAAGTAATAATGTAGACCTAGCCCGGAAACGGTTAAATAACAGTTAAATCACGTTCTATATCCCTCCACTGCAGCTTGTAAACAATTGAGCTGGAACTAGTTTCATGTCAAACTGATTAAAAAGTGAAATAACTCCTGCCCAGGACTTAAAAATAAAAATAAAAAAAAAAGCTAAACGGCCCAATGAACAGTTTCAGTTAGCCGGACCATGGTATAATGCACTCCGAGGTCTCCATTATCAGAATAACGGGACTCCGCGGGAGCAACCGCATCCGCGTTGTCCAGTTATTTCTGATAATGGAGACCTCGTCGTGCATTATCCCTTATTTATGAAATAGTTTTAATTTATGGTGATTTCAAGTGTAATTTCTGCAAGTACATTGTTATACATGACTACGTTTATTAATTTTAAACTGAATGGGAAGATTCTAGTCAAAATATCTGTAATATGTAGGCACATTAACAGAAAAAAACATTGCATTATTTTACCTAACAATTTCAACACCATACATGCAACCTGCATTCTTTTTCTGCTGATTGTGTCAAAACAAGACTTTTAATACATACACAATTAGAACACACACAGGGCTGAGAATGTGTCTAAATGAGGAAAGTCATGACTAAAATGGAACTTTTGCTCGTTTTAAACTTTAAACTGTGTTTCCAAAAAGTGAATCTCAGTCAGATGAATTACCTCAGTTAGTTTGCGATGTATTGCAAACGTTTCGCCTCTCATCCAAAAGGCTTCGTGCCTTTTGGATGAGAGGCGAAACGTTCGAGGACTTTAACTACTGAGTACAGAAGATCAATCAAGTACCTTCATTGAAGATGGACAACTCCTGTATGACTGAGAACTTACACAGACATATTTTGATTACAATACTTTTAAGTGGCTTTACTGAAGAGTTAGGGAGGTTTGAAACTCATCGTGATTGAAGCTTGATTTGTGCGCTGCAGGAATGGCAGGAAGCCGCAGACTGCAGGACCGAGTTGCTCCGGCACCTGAAGGAGCAGGTGCTGCGGATCTTCGCCCTGAAGAAGGAGCTGAGCCCCCAAGATGAAGAGGCGCTGCTGCAGAGCCACCTTCTCCACCCGCTGGAGTGCTTCCTGTTCGGAGAGGATCCTCAGGAGGGCCTCCAGAAGCTGCAGCAGGGAAGCTCCTCCTCCCAGCTCTGTGGGCGCGTCTTCAAGGAGGGCGAGACCGTCTACTCCTGCAGGTTTGGCACACACCTGAAGGCAGTGAGACGTCTTGACGGCATTCTTACCTGTCATGAAGAACTGTTTAGTGTTTAGTCGACCCAAGAGGAAAAGGATGACAAAGCCTGACGACAGCTACACATTAACCACTTTATCTGTGAATGAGCTGCTCTCAGGGCGCTTCAGGTCACATTACTAGGCCACAGCATTAAGGCTAAGTGTGAATGAAAACTTAATGAGCTGCTCCGATGTCAGTGTGGAGCTCATAGTGGAGTGGACTTGGCTCACAAAACAGACAATTTAGTTTGAAAGAGTAGTCAATCCACTTTATTTCTATGGCACATTTAAACAACATGACAGTCCCCAAAGCGCTGCACAAAAATGAACATAAAAACGGTACACAAAAACACCTCAATGTAGCTCCGCCAGTCAATAAAATAAGGGAAAACTCTAAAAGAGTAATTTATTAAAAACAGTAAAAAGATATGGTCTACTTAAAATCCAGTGCGTTCCCACACATAGACTCAACACCGCCCACCACATATTGCGTTTCGTTTTTTTTTTTTTTTTTAAGCGTTATTTAAAACACACATTGTATTGACTGCGGGGAGGGGGGATTAAAATGCGGAGGCCCTAGTGTTAAGCTATTTCTCCGTAACTCTCATTCACGCGTCACTCCCACATAGCGTACACACACAGCCCCTCCCCTTCGTGCACACAGTGTGTCTCCATCAGCAATTATCGCTGGAAGTGTGGAAGCTGTGTCCATTTGGTGCAGAGAAGACGGCTGGTAAAATTCACTAAAGGCCTCCCGAACCATACACCACCCCCCGGTCCGACCACCACACATTGCCTTCAAACCTGTGGGAAACATTGAAATCAATTAAAGTAAAAGCAAATGGACAGGAACAATGTGCAATCAAGGACAGGAGACTGTGCAAACAATGAAATAGTAAATAGAAGTAACTTTATACACATTGAATATAAACCTTTTAAGGGGCAAAAAGTCTAATCAAAATTAGGACAGAATGTAAAATGTAGAATAACAAAATGTCAGCATTGGCAGTGCAGGTCTGCTGTCATAGTGCAGGTGCTTGATAAAGTGATGCTGATACAGATTATTGCCCCTAGTTTTGTGTAGCAGTTATTGCACATGAGTTACTTGTGGCCATACCGCCTTTGCCATGCCCGATCCTGTTAGACCTCGGAAGCTAAGCAGGGAAGGGCCTGGCAGGACTTGGATGGGAGACCGTTTGGGAACACCAGGAAGCCTGTCAAATGTAGTGTGTGTGTGAGAGTGGTTGGTGGTGGTGGCTGATGTGCGCAGACTGGTTGCCTCGCTTACCATCACCGAGTATGGAGTGAATGAATAATGCACCAAAATTGTAGACTTTGAGCGTCTGGAAAATCTATATAAGACTAATGCATTATTATTATTATTATTATTACTTTACAGTAGTGTTGTACAGTCTAACGGCGGTGGGGGAGGAAGGACCTGTGAGAGTGCACCTTTTTGCACTGAGGGAGTCTCTCTATTCACTTTAAGATTTGCGTTTGTAGTATTTTTCTATCAATAATTGCCTTTATTTCCCTTTTTTTGTGTAGATATCGAAAACAGACCAAAAGCAAATTAACCCCCTTTTCTTCTTTTGTAGGGATTGTGCAATAGACCCCACGTGTGTGCTGTGCATGGACTGCTTTCAGAACAGCGTGCACAAAGGCCATCGTTATAAGGTGTGTGTATAACCATCTGTAATTAATAATTTCTTACTCTTTGCAATTGTCCTTAAGAAATGACAATACCCCTTTTCCACTCTTCCACAGATGCATGCTTCATCAGGCGGCGGCTTCTGCGATTGTGGCGACGTCGAAGCCTGGAAGATCGGCCCTTACTGCTCCAAACATGACCCGGGAGCGGCCACTGCCATGGTAACGGTGAGTTGCATAACGGAGCGCAAACCAAGAGATGTGGATTGAGATTCTGCGTCAGTGAACCCCGCAGTGTCTTGCATGTTAGAAACCACCTCGGTCACTGTAATGAAATGATCTTAAACACTAGTATAAAAATAAGACTGAACGACTTTGGAGGAAATGATAAAGAGTGCAGCATTTGTTGGTTCTTTCCCACAGATGGTAGGAGTGAATCTTCCCGACTGTACGTTTAGACTTCCTCCATCAGTCTGCAGCCATTGAAGTATATTGTCTGCAGCTCAACACACTTGATGAATGGCTCTCATTAAGGGCAGTGGTGGGGAGGCTGTTCTCTCTATGGAGCGCTGTGTTTGCCTTTCCTCTGATAAGATCATGTCAGGGCCGTAAGTAGACGTGCAGCAGGCAACACGAGGCCTGTTTCCGTAAATAACAGGTGTCTGTGTTTGCAGGGCACATCACTGGGTAGTGTGTTCTGTAGACTTCATCTGAAACCCCAAGATACAACAGGAAGTTTATATTTATTTAAAGGGCTTTAAACTTGTCATTTTATTTTTCCCTCATAAAAATCATCGACCGCAGTTTTTTTGTTTTAGCTTCGCATGTATAAGCAATCACTCTGAGGTTTCCCCTTTGTCTTTCAAAATGCTCTGCTCCACCACCTCCAGGAAGTGCTCCACCGTGTAAACGCAGCATTAGTTTATTGAAAAAACAAGTTAAAATATATGAAACATTACAACAAGTAGACTGGAGTCCAGTTTAACACAACAGTTTTATGCTGCGTTTACACATAAGCACGATGCGTTACGAATGTCATTTTTCCGTCATTCGTGACGTTCGTGACGTGACTTAACGCATCTCAATGGAATTCTTAACAGGACGCATCAGTTCGTGACGTTCGTGGAGAAAGTTTTTGTCTGTCAAAAAATCTTCCACGAATGGCACGAATCACTCTCTGTTCGTGGAGTTCGCAGCGGAGCGTGTCCTTTCGTGAGGAGTAGTGGCGCTTCGTAATTCAGCGTGAGAGCATTCGTAGAGCATTCGTGGAGCAGAATCACTGTTTTCACGCTCAAAATTGACAGAAACACACGCTACGCCCAAAGTAAATGTTCGTACCTGCAGTGGAAAAGTGTCACAAAGTCGGCCAATCCGCGCTCCAAGTCACGGACAGCACCTGAAGAAACACTTTCAGCACCCCGAGCCACTGCCGCTCCTCGGGGTGCTGAAAGTGTTTCTTCCTCCTGCGGTCGTACCTGATGTTCGGGAGTTGGAGCCAGACGAGCCCAATGACTCAGGGGAGAGCACGGCCTCTGCTCCGCCTCCAACCCGGCGGCAGAAGATCACTCCACTTTCGCCCAATTCTTGACAGATTTCGGACAGAACGCGAATATTCCTAGTGACCCGTAACAGCCCGTGGCAGCGCGCAACACCACGCAGCAGCGCGCAGCACCACGCAGCAGCGCGGGACGCATATTCGTGACCGTGCGTAATAATTCGTGCCATTAATCGTAACGCGTAGTAACAGGTCGCAACAGTTAGTGGCGGCGCGTGAAACCTCGACCCCGAATCATCAAATTCGTGATCCTTGGCCACGAATGTGCATTTGTGGCATTCGTAACGCATCGTGCTTATGTGTAAACGCAGCATTAGGATTTGTCTGCAGTACAAAGCAACATTGTGCAAGTTTTCTTCAGAAGTGCAAAACAGATCAGATGGGGAGCTGAACTGAATATTCAGCTGGTCTTATTTGAGTGAAAGCTATCCTGTCTTGCTTGTTGATTGGGTTATTTAAAGGGACTAGATGGAAGTTGTCATTTTTATACTCGCTACTGCCACCTCTTACGCGGAACTTTAGTTTCTATTTTAAGCTTGTGTATAACGGCACTTTGGGCACAAATTAACATCTTTTGGAATGACAGTGCAGGCTTTTAGAAGCAGTTGTGGTGAAAAGGTCTGGGCTCATTCTACATATTTGGACATTGCTGGAGCATGTAGGACTCTGAGGACTCAGAGATAGGTCTGGATTCATCTGAGTGTAAATGTGTTGTCTGGTTGAGATAGAGAAATTGACTTTGTCATGTAATTCTTTGAAAAATGTTTGGGGGCTGTTTTCAGGGTTGGTTTGCGTTCTTGTCCCATTGCAGTCTTTTGTCTTATGACTTCATTATGGTGGGAATTATATCATTCTGTGCATTCATCTGTGTGAGTTTGTGGAGAGTTTACAGAAGATGAATCAAGTACCTTCATTGAAGATGGACAACTGAGAACTTACACAGACTTTATGGAGAAAGGTTTTCTATTTTGGCCCTATCATGGTTTTAGCATTTAAGGTCATTACAGGTTACCAGGTTTCTGAGGAATACTTGATTGCTGCATTCAGAGCTTTTTATAGCGTAAGGTGCGATTCATAAATGTATTTATAAAAAGGAGCTGAATGTCCTTTGTCCTCTGCTCAGCTGTGTGGGTGTAGCAAACAGGCACCTGTTGTTCTGAGAGTCTTTGCTCCTAAAAGTCTGCGTTAGAAGAAAGCACCTTACACAAACGTGCACCAACTCGCAAGGGGAAAAGAAGCAAGCTAAAAGCACACGCAGCATTTATCTGTCAGGTAATGGCCTATGTCAAATTAGGGTCCAGTTAGCAGAGAAATGATACTCTGAAAGAGGGCCGTAGGAGCACAGACCTGAAGAATACGAGACGGCCAGAAGAGAGGGAGGCAGCAGCCCAGGAGAAGTGATGGCAAAGGATCGAGACCTCTTCTTATGACCTCTGCTCTCTTCGTTCATCAGGAGGTCCGCATTGCACAGTGGCAGTGACACAAGTTGAAAATACAGCCTTTTCTGCAAAAATACAATCATTCACATAAGAGCTGCTTGTACCCTTGTGTATGTGCTTACACGAGCTACTGTGCTGTGCTCTAGCCCACCTCCTCCAAGCAAATTCTGGAACCGAGCTGGGCAAGGTTCGATTGCACTCACACGACACAAACAAACTGCTAAAGAGACAGACCTACACAACTGCAAATATGGTAATCAGCAAGTTGCACACGTCATACTTCGCGTTGTGCGTGCACAGTTGGCTCTGAATGCCAGACTGGAGTAAAAAATGCTGAGCTAACGTGTGGAATCTCCGCTCCAGTGGGAGTTTGTGTTGACGTTTGAAGGCCAGTGCTTTGTTTGTTTGAATGAAGAAGAATTAATCAACAGATGTTGCACTGGCCTTACACAAGCAGGAAATGACCCCCAGTTATGGCTTCATTTTCCCAGAAATGTGCTTTCTGTTTGTGGAGCATGGGTATCCTAATGTGAGAGTCCTATTAGAGAGATTCCACAAAAGCTAATGCAAAAAGATGTTCCCAGGGATTTTAAATGTAGGCTTTAGTATAATTCCTATTAAAAACTCCATTTACTATATTCTATTTATTCTTATAGCCTATAGTCTTGCTGTGCTGTAGCTCTGCAGTTTATGCTACTCTACTGCCTTTGGTTTATATTTGAGCCAAAGGTCTTAGGCTATTGTGAGATTTCCTGTTTTACTATCAGATGTTGTTTTGCTTGTTCCCAGGACGACTGTGCGTTGGAGCCAGAGTTTTATGAACGCGCAGAGAAGCTGTTCCGGGTGCTGTTGCAGTACGTCACAGACTTCCTGGTTTGGGAGGAGAACTTTGAACTCCCGTCTGAACTACAGCCTCGGTACGGTCTTGCCAACATTCCCCACAGTAATTGGATGTCAGCTGTAACCAGTGACTTTGATGTTGCGCTTCTCTCTAAATTCAGCACAAAGGAGAATGCCTACTACTGTGTGCTGTACAATGACGAGCATCACTCATACGACCATGTGATCTACACCCTGCAGCGCTCGGTCCACTGCGATCACAATGAAGCGCATACACACACTGCTCTTATTGACAAAGAGGTGATGTCAACAATGAATAAACATGTAGATCTGTAATACCACAATGTGAGAAAGGATTATTGAATATTATCTGCTCAATGCCAGGGTCGACGGGCTGTTAAAAGGGGCACCCTACCCTCATGTCAACAAGCCAAAGACCTCATCAGGGTAAATCCCCAGCACACATAACACCAGTATCACCTGTGCTCATGGCCTTCAGAGTGAAGTACTAATACTGTCCTCTCTCCTGTGTCACAGTCCAACTCGGAGCACATCTCCCTCCAGCCGCTGCGTGTGGAGATCCTTCACGCTGCAGTCGTGGCTCATCAGACCTTCGCCCTGCGCCTGGGCTCCTGGTTCCAAAAGATCATCGGTTATTCTGGTACTGACACAACAATCACGTACATATCTGAAGTTGTGCAAACATTACCTCCATGTTATATTTGTGCCTGAATGTGCTTGTTGCAGCGGGCTTCAGGCAGGCCTTTTGCCAGGTGGCTCTGCAGGTTAGTACGGACGATGACACGCCCTGTCTCATCAGCCGCCTCATGTTACATGATGCCAAGATGTACAAAGGTAACGACACCTGCTTTGTATATCATTACGTATTCTTGTTGTAAATTTAACAATACTTACAATCTTCCTCCAGGAGCCCGCAAGATTGTGCATGAGCTCATTTTCTGTAGTATGTTGATGGAAACAGAATTCAAAAGGCTTTTTGCCATTGAGTTTACAAAGGTAAAGATTTTGTCAGAAGTATGTAAATGGTGATGGAGCTTATTAGTTTGATTCATAAGTGATTGTTCTCTTCTTCAGCATTACAAACAACTGCAGAAGGACTTCATCAATGATGACCATGAGAGGAGTATATCCATCACTGCTCTGTCTGTTCAGATCTTCACTGTCCCCACTCTGGTATGGTAGATCATCTCCAAACACTGAAATGTCACAAAGAAGTGAAGTTGTAGCTAAGTTTCTGATCCCATATTTGTGGTTTTAGGCGAGGCATCTGATAGAAGAAGGTAACGTCATCAAGGTCATAGTGGAAACCATCATGGCGCTGCTTCGTGAACATTTGGACGACAACAATCGCTTCTTCTTCCTCGGCTACAACTCGGACAAGTTTTCACGTATACAGGTCATCTTCCATGACCTCAGGTAGATCTCCCTTCAGCACTTGGCCGGGTTTAGGTTATTGCGTTTCTTTTTATTTAATGAATAACCTTTTAATGTCCCAGGTACATCCTCATTAGTAAGCCTTCTATGTGGACTGAAGAGCTGCGCAGACAGTTCTTGGAGGGGTTAATAGCCTTCCTCGGCCTCCTCAAATCCATGCAGGTACTTCATAATAACAAATAGTCGACCTTATACAATGTTTGTGAAATTGTAAATGCTCAATCATTTTAGTAACACTCTAATGCCCTTCCTCTCCTCCTCCTCAGGGAATGGAGGAGGTGAAGCGTCAGTTCGGTCAACACATCGCGGTGGAGCCAGAGTGGGAGGCAGGATTCGCTCTTCAAATCCAACAGCGCCACATCCTCACCATGCTCCAGGACTGGTGCTCCTCTGACGTCCGTTCATTTACCTTTTACCACCTATGCAAATGTCTGAGGCGCTTGTCTGAGCCTCCCTGTCTGACATTTGCCTATGCCTCCTCTCCCAGGATGGGATCTTGCTGCTGGCGTTTAAAGAGTGCCACAGAGTCCTGACGCAGTGCGGTAATCAGCCGTTCCGCCGGGACGCATCGGATTGCTACATGTGCAAGCATATCCTCCACGTGCGCCCATACAAGGTGTCTCAGGAGCCAGTCAGCATCCACCTCCCCATCTCCAGGCTTTTAGCTGGTATGGGACAGTGCTGTCAAAAGTGCTGTCAAAGATCCTCTCCAGTTCTGTTTTTGATATGTTTTGTTATTTGTGCGTAGGTTTGTATGTCCTTTTGTGCAGAACGGGTGCAATTGAGCGACTGCCAAATCCTGTAAGTCACAAAGTAAATAGTGAACAAGTTTAGCATGGAAAATCTTGGTGCACCATATGTCGATATCAAAGCCAGTCAGTGCTAACGTTGTGCTATGCCCCACTATAGGAGAGCTATGACTTTGCTCAGCTGGTGGAGCTCCCCCTGCGCTGCGTAGTGCTAGCTGCACAGGTCTCTGCAGAGATGTGGAGGAGGAACGGGCTGTCCTTAGTTAGCCAGGTGAAAGCGTCCATGTATTTTACAAATACATTTATCTTTCCATAAATCTTCTGTTGCTTCCACTCGAATTCCCCTTTAATGCTGGCGTTTTTCTTCTTCAGGTTTATTACTATCAAGATGTGAAATGCAGAGATGAGATGTACGACAAGGACATCCTTATGCTGCAGGTTAGTTCACAAACGTAAACCCATCTACTGTTGAGGAATATTAACACGCTCATTTTCCTTATTACAGATCGCCGCTTCCAAAATGGACCCCAACCACTTCCTCATGCTTATACTGCTGCGGTTCGAACTGTTCGATTACTTCAACGGGAGTCAGTCAACCAAAGACCAGGTTTGTAAACGCTGCACTTGCTCCAAACGATGCGTCCTGCTGTGTGTGACTAACAGTTTTGATCTACATTTGCAGGATGAGCTGGTTCACCTCAATCGCTTGACAGAAGAGATGCTCTACCTCCTGATCGTCATCGTTGGTAATGCCTCAATACACATTCATATTGTTGACAAAGAGTTTTCAGTGGCTCCGGGCAAATCTGCACTTTTTTCATCAGTCCTCTGTGTTTATTTGTTTCACGAGGTGTGAGCTGCCATGTTTGTTTTGACACAGATACAAACAATGGGTTTCTCTGATTGGCGTATCCGTGGGTCAAACTTAAAAAATCCTCCCCTTCATAAGGCCGCCCAGCTGACCAGCACTGCTCTGATTTGTGTTTCTAGGTGAGCGCTACGTCCCTGGGATTAGCCAGGTCAGCAAAGAGGATGCGACTATGAGGGAGGTGGTCCACCTGCTGTGCATCGAGCCCATGGCCCACAGTAGCCTGGTCAAAGGCCTTCCAGAAAACGTAAGACCACTTCGACTGAATAATGACATTTTGGAGCTTAAGCACTCTCTTATCCAGAATGATTTTATAGGAGAGCCATGAAACGGGTCTAGAGGGTGTTATCGCCAAAGTTGCTACCTTCAAGTATGTAAAACATGTTTTTAAAGCAATTGGAGTTCTTGGTATTTAAATATATCTTACTTTTTCCCCTTTATTTTAGAAAACCAGGGGTGTCCGGTCACGGCTTATATGAAGTCAAAAAGGAGCTTCTCCCCGAGTTCAACCCCTTCTTCTACCATTACTCCCGATCACAGCACAGCAAGGTACTGATGATCATATCCATTCACTCCCGGCCGTACAATGACAAGTGCGTTTTTGTCTTTTGTCTCAGGCCGAAGAATCGCAGAAGAAAAGAAGAGTTCAGGAGGGGAATGACAAAGGTTAGTTCAGCAAATTGTTCCCACATTTGCGTCCCCAAGCGTGTAGGGTTTCGCCTCACTGTTCCGCCTGTCCACCCAGCCCTGCGCCCCCCAGTGCCCCCGGCCTTCTGCCCAGACTTTGCCAGCATAGTGAGCCTGCTCGGTTGTGACATCATCATCCACATCCTGAGGCGGGTTCTGCAGAGGGCGTTGGAGGAGAAGACCACGCACTGGACGGAGGCTATGATCCAGAGGGTAGCTTTACAACTAACACAGGAGCAGATTTCTCCTTTTGACATCCGCTGTTTTGTAACTTTAAACATCCTCACAGGCGCTGCACCTCATTGGGCAGGCTTTGCTGGAAGAGAAGACACAGCTGGAGGATAATACAGTCGAGGAAGTGACGTTCGATTTCAGCCTAAAAGCGCGCAGTGAGTCGAGCTTTTTCCACCACCATTACAGCCACATACTTACTTACTTCCCATTATTTTCTTAACCTTTTTCTCTTTTAGTCATAGGTTCAGAACAGGGAAACTTTGGAAAGTCGGTCTTCCTCCTGTTGTCGCAGATCAAGTCCGTGCCCTCTCTTGAAACGCAAAAAGACATGATCAATTGGTTGTTACAGGTAGGACACTCATAAATGTATCATCTTTTTTTTGTGTGGCTTTTAAACATGTTACAATGCTGTTCAAAATATACATACAGTATTCCAGTTTTTAACTAGCTGTATTTGTCTTTGGAGATGTTTGAAATTGTCAAGTGTCTCAGAGAGAAGTCCAGTCCAGCAGCCTCTATGAGCGTGGAGACAGCTAAACCAGAAGAGGTATCGCAGCCATCAATAAAGCAGTCTGTCATAAAGAGCAAAAAACAACAATTTGACATTTTGCTACGTTTTTATTTCAGAGTGTTCAAGACAAAGAGAAAGCTGAGCGGAAAAGGAAGGCCGAGGCGGCCAAACTCCACCGGCAGAAGATAATGGCCCAGATGTCGGCCATGCAGAAAAACTTCATAGAGTCGAACAAGATGCTGTACGAAAACATGCCAGAGAGCGGGCAACAAGGACAGCCGATGGCATGTAGCGAGAGGTAACACGCAAATCATATACACGTAGTAGCGCAACGTTACCTTCCTCCGGTAACTAATGCTACCTGCTAAGCTAAAGACTGAGAGAGTTTGGGAACAAATGTAAGAACGTCAGCGGAGTAATATTTGGAAAAGAATATGAAGAGTTGAGCTGCATGTTATGAGACAAAAGGGCTGTTTTGGATAAAGAGATTAAGATATTTTACAAAAAACATTTTAACGATGTATGTAAGCAAACTATTAAACATTAGTTTTGGCACAATTTGCAGACAAACCAAATTAATATAAAAAATTTATGCGTCACAGGTTCGAGTCCGATTGGAGGATCTGGGTGTGGTGTAGCCAATAAAACAACGCGGTTTAAAAGGATAAAATACAATTTAATATAAAAAGTTAAAAGTGGACAACATAAAAAGGCCTGCTAAAATTAAAGTTAAAAAGACAATACAAAGACAGGTTCAAAACGAGGGGCGTGCATTAAGGTGCAATAGTGCTTCTCAGGACGGGGGTCCGGCCGGTTCTGGGGATCCAGCGGAGGCTCTGGGGTCCACCTCGGGGAGAGTATGCTCGGAGAGTGCCGCTCAATCCCGCCTCTCCTGTCCGGGGGACATCCCTGGCTCGACGCCGCTCCCTTACCGCCATCTCGCGTCCCGACCTGCCATGTTTCGTGTCCGGTCCATGTCCGTGCCTCTTCGTGTGCGCACCCTCCTGTCAGCCAGCGCACGCTCGGTCTCCGTCCACTGCATCTACGTCACGGGCCGGGCCGCACCTGCCCCTAGGCCCTCTTGTCCGCCCTCTGGGTCTCCTTTATCTGCGTGCGTGCGTGCATGCATTCGTCCGTCCGTCCGTCCGTCTTTCTCCGCCGCCCGGCGGCCCATGGTGGCCTGCGCCTCTCTGCGCACCACTTCAGCCTCTGTTCTCTTCCCTGTTCTTTTCCCTGTTCTCCGTCCGCTTCCAACTTTATTCCTTCCTCCAGGTGTGCCCACTTGCCGTGATTAGCAGGGGCGGGGCAACGAGCTTTGTATAAAAACCATGCATAAAATCAAACATAAAAACATGCAGATAAAACACTAAAACCAAGTTAAAACCAGTCCACTCGTGCCCATGTCATATGTATTTGAATCCACTTGGCACAAATCCCGCATGAGCGGGTGCAACTCGGCGTTCACTTTCTTTGAACTTCTCCGTGAAAATAAACACCACTAGCATGTGGCGCTCGCCTGAGCTAAACACTCGCCTTCTGAAGCCTGAAACTGCTACGATATATAACTTTGGTCGTAGCTATGACTGTCTCTTAGTTTGAACAAGCTCCCACGTCTGTAATGTGAATCTAAAAATCTTATTAGACAGATAGAATCACACAGTGACACCAGGCATAAGTGAGAACCCGTGTGAACTAGAGACAAAAGTGTATAAAGTGTGTGGTGAGGGGTTTTACAGCCTTAAAACATATATAATAATTGTAAAAAATAAAGCTGTCTACTTCGCAGATCTCGTTTATTGCGGGGTTTTTTTAGAACGTAACCCCCGCGATAAACGAGGGACCACTGTACGGAAATATAGATGTCATTTTCAGATTCAGCACAAGGGAAAAATTTTCTAAAGTTAAAGTGTTTTAAACACCTCACAAGAAGTATTCTTTTCAAACCCAGTGATTGTAATTTGCTGATTCTATTGTTGTATAGGGCCAGTCATTGTCATCGTCGCCCACCTTTCCACTGCCCTATGGAATGACTTCACTACTTTTCTTTCAGCACTGCCAACAATCAGAGGGAGCTCTGCGTGGCCCTGGGGCCCAGCCGCGGGCCCACTCCAGCGGAGAGGGAGGTGCTGACCTGCATACTCTGTCAGGAGGAGCAGGAGGTGACGACCAGAGCTCCAGCCATGGTCCTGACGGCGTGCGTGCAGAGGTCCACTGTGCTGACGCAGTGTAGAGGGAAGATCCCCACCACCAGAACAGATGGTCAGTCAGTCAGACAATTGTACTCTTATTGCTATAACACCACAGCTTGGGAAAAAAAGCTATCAAATGTTTTGGGTTCAACTGGAATGAATCGTGCTGCCGAAGTTTTCTTCTCACAAATTAAATGTTTTCTACGCCTTCATAGATGGAACGTCCTATCCACTCTTCATGCCTCCTGAACTGGCAGTAGGCACTCACACCGGCAGCTGTGGACACGTCATGCACGCCACATGCTGGCAAAAGTAAGTAACTAAAGCATTTATATGGGTATGGTGGTAATTATACAGTGGCACGTTATGGACTTTTTCCAGATATTTTGAGGCGGTTCAGAACACGACCAGGAACAGACTTCACGCAGAGCTGATTTTTGACCTGGAGAATGGAGAGTACCTCTGTCCCCTCTGCAAGTCTTTATGCAACACCGTAGTTCCTCTCATCCCCCTGGAACAGCTGACGTTCAACTAGTAAGACCGTTCAGGAGCATATTCCATGTCATGTTTCCCGACAAACACACTAGTAGCCTTAATGTTTGTCTTTGACACAGTGAAAATGCTGAATTAATCGGACAACACTTGACGATGCCACGCTGGATCCAGGTCCTAGGTGCCAGGGTCAGTGGACTTAAGTCTCTCTCTCAGGATAATGGTAAGATTACATTAAACCATGGCAAAATTCCTACAAAGCTTCCACATAGTCTCCTAATTGTTTACACACTTACCTTACAGATAATAAAAGCTTCGAAGAGGACCAAGGCCTTGGAGGAGAAAGCCAACCTGATTTTAGATCTATTCTGAGCTATGGAGTGCAGGAGCCGTAAGAGTTCCCTTTTTCATCTTGGTGTTCTATTGTATGTTTGCTTTATGTGTACTCTGTTTTCTCTACAGGAGGAAGTTTTCAGACAGTATCAGTGACATGATCGTAGTGTGTGCCACCACAGTCTACAGAGTTGGACTGCAGACTCCCCCGAATGAGCTATGCCCAAGTGTGCCACTCATGACCTGGAACACCTGTGCCTTCACTATCCAAGCCATAGGTACGGCCTTGCATCTCCACTGAACACTCATTTATGTCTTCTGTCCAAACTGTGAGTCATTTCATTTCCATTTTCCTGTAGAAAACATTTTGCAAGAAGAGGACAAGCCACTTTTTGGGGCATTACAAAACCGACAGGTAAGAGGCTGCAGCTAGTCAGCATTATCAATGAAATGTAAATGGCTCTTATTTAAATGGTCATCGATTGTAGTTGGCAGGTTTAAAGGCCATCGTTCAGTTTGCTGCTACTCACAGAATAAAGAGCTCTCAGGCTGTGATCCAAAGGCACTTTGCTGACATGTTGGGAGGTACACAGCGAATTTATTTAATTTTTAAGAGCATAATTGTTTTTACCACTATATGTGACAGCGTCTTCTTATACATGGTTTATTACAGTGTTGCTCCCAGCCATGAGCAGAAAGAATACTCCTTCAGTTGTGGAGGTGGACTTTTTCCATCTTTTAGTAAGTGTTTCATTCACAAACAACTGGTTCTCAGTTCAAACTTTATAGCCGTCGGTTATGATTGATCGTTTCTTTCCCCTATCACCAGGTGGGGCTGGTATTGTCTCTGCCCTCCCTGTATCAGGAGGAGACTGTAGACTTACAGCCCTCTGTCGTCAGCTCGGCCTATAACCATCTGTACCTCCTCCACCTGGTCACTATGGTCCACATGCTGCAGGTGCTCTTCACGTCCACAGGTACATGCTACACACGCTGCTGTCATCTGCTCTGCGCGCGGCTCACAATATCATTCCCTGTGTGCAGATTTTCCTCCTGTGGCTGGAGGAGACGACACAGAGGAGGCTAAAGCAGCAGCAGAGTGGTACTCCACAGTGGTGCAATTCACTAAAAGGTACGCAGTATCAAAACCTACACAGTGGGCTAATACTGACCCAAAGGAGATGGGCCTCTGTCACCCGAACCTTTTCCCCCAAGGAACAGTTCAAATCCAGACTGAAAACACACCTCTTCTCCCTGGCCTTCAATACGAGCTAGTTGAGTGTATCTTGGCATGTTATCTTTTACTTGTATTTTATTTCTATGTGACCTGCTATTACTGTGAAGCACTTTGGTCAACCGCAGTTGTTTTAAATGTGCTATATAAATAAATCTGAATTGAATTGAATTGAAGGCACTTAACGGTGATATAAATAAACTTTACTGTGAGGGAGGGCCAGGGAGTGAACTGTACAGATATGACAACAAATATCCTCAAGTTTATTGTCCTGTTTTTCATGCTTGTGCTTTGTCCTCCAGGCCAATGCCAGAGGTGTCAGGCAGTTCCGTGGCTGAACGGGTCAAAAGAGGGATGGAGCCTTTCCTGCGATGTGCTGCTCTTTTCTTTAACTGCCTTACAGGAGTGCAACCCCCAGAAGAGCTCTTTACAACTACGGGTACGTGCCACCAATTATCCTTAAATACGGTACATTTATATGTATTTTAACACGTTATTACTTAACAGTTACATCTCAAGGCCTAATGGAGCCACTGTGCAGTTACTTGGCACTACCCTCCAATGTGTTCCAGCTGTTTCAGGAGCACAGGGACACTGTCACCCCACTGCTGCAGAGGTAGGTGACACACACGTCATATAATTATTAATTTATACTTAACTAATCTCTGACTCCACTTGCAGGTGGAGTGAGAGCCCTGTCGTTTCCAAAGCACTTAAAGGCAAACTGCAGACAGTGAGGTAATGTATTTTCATGTGGTATAATATTTGTCATTTTTATTCAGTATTTTATGATCTTAACAAATCAACATCCTCAGATACCCCAGGAGAAGAAACCGTTTGATAGACCTGCCTGACGATTACAGTGCTCTCCTCAACCAAGCCAGCCACTTTCAGTTGGTCCATTTTCACATTTGCAGCCCCCGCCCTGGTAAGTCGCCCGTATTAAAGCATTTGTTTTGTCCGTAGATGTCCCAAGTCCATGGATGACGAGCGGAAGCACCCCACACTGTGCCTGTGCTGTGGCGCCATGCTGTGCTCGCTCAGCTCCTGTTGTCTTAGCCAGGTGGACGGGGAGGACGTAGGAGCCTGCACTGCCCACGCTGCCACCTGTGGGGCCGGAGTGGGCATCTTTCTCAGGTCTGTACACCTTTATCGGTCTTTGTCATGATCTATGTTGTTCACTCCGATACACCGTTTAGTCAGTTCTGTGGTTTATTATGTTTTTTGTTTTGTTGTGACAGAATTAGAGAATGTGAAATCGTGCTCAGGGCCAGTAAGACGAGAGGAAGCACATATCCAGCACCGTATCTGGACGACTACGGAGAGACCGACCCTCACCTTGTGTAAGAATGATTGGGAATAATCCAAAGAAATATGCTTTGATGATTCAAGTTCAATTTCCACTACAATTATCTGTCCTTTAAGTACTATGAGATCATTAAGACGAGTAAAGATTGACTAGCTAATTTTTATATCATGACTAATTATTATACACAGTAACATTAAACTGATGACAGTTTTTGCCACAAAGAAAGCAGGGTAGTTTTTATTGACCCTGAATCGTGTACATGGAGCTCATAAATGCAGTGAATGACGGATGTACGTAACGACTCGTTTGCTGATTTGTGACCAAGTTATTCTTCTTTATAGTCTGACAAGCAGCAGTAAGTGTGATTACAGTAAGCAGATCTGATGCTACTAAATGTACCCTACACGGTGTGCAACAGCTCCATCTAGAGTTTACGTCATCAGCCGCCGCGGCATTTCACTATGTTTCTGATAAAATATTCCACTGCCCGATGATGTTGATTGAAATTCCTTTGGTATTTAGGAGTAACTCACTGCTACACATGAATGCAGTTACTGCCTACTTAATGATTTGATTTTCATTATCTGTTTGTAGGAGAGGGAACCCATTGCATCTGTGCCCAGAGCGCTACAGAAAGCTGAACCAGCTGTGGCAGCAGCACTGTATCCTGGAGGAGATTGCACGCAGCCTGGAGGTGGTGAACGTCATGTTTGCTTTTGAGTGGCAGATGTTGTGATGATGTCTCCAGCTGTGATCTGCAGACCGAAGTCACACAGCCATAGAGCATGTGCTGCTCCAGCGCTGCCGACCACACACGCGCATGCGCGCACACACACGCCAATCAACAGCCCCGCTGCAATCAGACGGCCTGCACCCACCTCACCGAGGGACCCTACACCTGAGGCCGGAGAGAGGAGGACCAACGGAGCAGAACCCCAAGTCGCCTTCTAATAACATTTTCTGCTGCGAGGAGCATAGATCATGAGGCTCAATGAAATCAAAACATGCATAAAACACACACTCATCCTTCAGTTCCTCTATTCTTACTGTGATGCTGTGAATGTCTTTCATTCTCTGTCATATTAGATATATTTTGGTTATAATAAGTTATAATTAATATTTGTTTTGAAATATTTCTTGCTGCTTTTGCCTGTTACTGCTTCCATTGTCCAAACATCAGCAGTAGCATATAACAATTCTATCACATAGATGCAAATAACAAACCAGGTAACGGCTAAAATATTTCAGAATTACGTGCCAATTTGGCCAACATTTTTTGTTATAACCACTTGGTTATTATCAGGTCCTTAGTGACTGAGCAAATGTATTATTTCTTCTCTCGCCAGATGAAATGTGCTCTATATATCATGAGCATGTATTCAATGAGCACTTGACTTGAAATACAAAGGTCAATTTGTAGCCTTTAACAGTTGTTTTAAGTCACTTATTTAAAAAGAAACTATAAATTTCTTGTCACTTCATGTATTTGTTTATTAAACCCTGAAGATAGCACACATCCCTTGTTTTTCATGCATTAACATTTTCTTTTCCCTTTTATTGCAAAATTGTCATGGCTTCCAGGCAACTGAAAATAATAAAGTCTATGCCTACACACTCCACTCTCTTCTCATTTGTAAAGCTATTCTAGAAACGACCTTTTACTCGTCTCGTCCTCAGTTTAAATGTGCTCCATGAAATAGATGACTTGCTGTTAGTGCGTCATGGCTGAGGTACAGTTACACAGTTGTCTTGATAATTTCCCCCCTTTTTAATAAAAATTCCATTATTTTAAAACCGCTTTTGAATTTAAAAGGCAAATTTAAGACACACTTTTCTCTAACTACATTATTGTTTCTTGTCAAATGCGTTAATATCTAATTAATCACACAAGTTTTGCTTGAGAATATTTTTTTTAAATATATTTAAAAAACTCTTAATCTGCTTTTTTCTAGTTCTAACCTCTTTCCCTCATCCAACACTAATGTGCATGCATGTTTATAGGAGTATCTTATAGTACTCATTTAAAAACATAATTAAGGTATATTCAAGAATTCCATTTGTGGTTCAGTAAAAAGGCAATGTATTTGAAATATATGTCACAAGGCCTTTAAGGATGTATTGTAGTTTACAGTGATGTTTTATACAAATGCTACACCTTTGCAATTTTGCATCAGGATAGGATTTTTACCATTTAAGATATAGTCGGCCTATTGTAGAGGAAAAAAGATAAAAGCTATTTTTTTCTGAGCTTGGACTCTTCCTTCTCTGGCAAAGAAGCATGAAGCAGTTTAAACTAGGTTTTTAAAACGTTTGCTCCAGCTATATGCCAGACATAAGTGGAGCTGTTGTGGAGGCAATTTGAGCACTGAATTGACCCACAGAGTTTGGAGAAACCGCTCAGACACTGAGAAGCACCACCTCACTGTGACATCAGCAAATGGGAAGTGCAAGTGTTTTGAGGAGAAAAAAAAGGTCTTTGGAAAGAGAAGAGCTGAATATGCAGAATTACTCAAACATGCATGAATGAAACAAAACACAAACCGGAAGATTTGCAGTCAAAAGTGATTCCAGTCGTGTTAAGGGTCAACTGGCCACTGGCAGTTTAGGGGGCACGTTGTCAGGGCCGTACATAGCTTTGGAGGTGCAGGGGACGTTAATGTTAGGGTCTCCGTTGTTGGCCGTGTCGATCTGGTTGCACTTTCCCAGGTTCTTGATGATGTTGAGGTTGGTGCGCGCCGTTTCAATTAAACTGTTCTCCAGAAGCCAGCCGTCTGACTCCGAGTCAGGGTCCCCCTGTCTGAGCACATTTTCCAGAGCAGTCTGGAGGTAACGCACACCAGTCAGCACGGACAGCTACAACGAGAATAGATCAATATTAGTTAACATAACAACATAACATTTTATTGTCCTTTGTAGGTTAATCAGTTGTTAGTGAAAACTTGACCACATCTTTATCATACATAATAACCCCATGTAAGCAATAAAATGTAAAACAAAGTAATAAATACATGCAAATGTTTCAATCATTTTAGATCTTTACAAAGCATCTATAAGTTATTGTCATGTTTAGTGTAGCCATGCTGCTACCGTGCATTTTCAATATGCTTTAAAGGTGCAACTTCTTGTGTTGTTCTGAGTGGTCAGCATGACATCTTAACTTTCCATCACAGTAGTCTCTAGGATGCTCACCAGAAAACCTACAAAACAATGGATCCTGGACCTGGAGCATTGTAAAGACCAACGTGATCGAAAGCAAAGGCGCCATACAAACCACTCATGCAGCCATGGGATCACAAGGTCAAATACGCACAAATATCAACTTTTTTTGTTTCCATACAAAAAGTTGCATAATGCACGTTAAAGCATGATGAAAATACCCCACTTTATTTTAAGTTATAAAACAATGCAAAAAAAAAAAGTGTCCAAATAAAATGTTTAATAAGCATACGGGTTTATTCATTGATTCTTAAATGTTCCCTGACCTCAAAGACCCAGATGACCAGCACGGTGAGGCCGATGGACTGCATGATGTGTGTGTAGTGGTCCAGCAGCGCCTGTCTGCAGCCGCGGGTCCACAGGTTGAGCTGCTCCGCCACGTGGTCGTAGCTGTAGTGCGCGGAGTTGTTGCTGATCTGGCTCTGGATGCACGGTCTGGGCGAGTTCACGTTACAGCAGCTGAAGGGGACACCGTCCATCAGGTACTTGCCCTCCACATTGCTCCTCAGACGGCTGGAAAAGAGAGGTAACGTAAAATGCGTAGGCTAACGTGAAACAAGCGAACGTCACCAGCAGACATTTTTTCCTGGAGACTTTGGCGCCAAAATGTTGCAAGGAACTAACTAATAATTGCAACCAAGTAAATAAATAAACAAACAAAAAGGAAAACTCTGGGCCTGTCCATGGATGTTGTGAAATGGATTTCATCCATCCATCCATTTTCTCCCACTTGTCCGTTACCGGGTCGTGGGGGCAGCTGTTGGAGCTCCCCAAATCACATAGCACCAGTCCCATGACCAGTCCCCTATGGCACCTCCTGCAGGTGGTGGGTCCACGGAAGGACGGACTCATGGTTCCAAACGGGCCTGTTAGTCTCTCATAGGGGGCCCATTCACTCTCTCATTCATACACCAGTGTACGCAGACACTGGAGGCAAGGAGGGTGAAGTGTCTTGCCCAAGGACACAACGACAATGTGCACCTTCAGGAGGCGGGATTCGAACCCCCGACCTTCCAATCATGAGACGACCCGCTCTACCATCTGCGCCACCGTTATGTTTAAAACCATAACATAACAAGTTCACAACTGTCAAACGAAGCAATAGGGATTACTGCTACAACTTCAGGATATTTGCTGCCCAGAAAATAATGCCCATAAATGTGATTTTATGGCACTATTGCTGCCTTCATGTGGTCTCGTAATCATGGTAAATACCACTTGCCAAGTAGAATATTGCACATGAACGCCTCCTCATCTGGTATTTTCCACTGAGAAACTGGGAGATCGAGTTCCCGATGTGATATAACCTTTGACCTTTCAACACAACACACAGCAGCGATAATAGCCTACGTTTTTATGTCTTTTAGCTGATTGTTATGAAGCTGACACTATGCATTAACTATAGCTTCTCAATTTTAATATCGTCTTTTCCGCCATTCTAATTGTCTTGTAAAAAAAGAAAAGCCAATTTTTATGTGTGTGTGTTTGTTGTTGTTTTTTTTTTAGAAAAGCAGATACAAAGTAGCAGTAGTTCAGCGGTTTGTAGATGACTTCCTGATATTTTTTGTTTTTTTTTATGTTTCACAATGCCCTCGTAACTTCCACTTCACAACTCATCTTTACCAGAGCACATGAAGGTAGCATGAAGATGGACACAGAAAATAAAACAGGTACAGGTGATAGATTGCCAGGCATTTTACTGTATTTCTAAGTGTGGTCAGATTGTCTCATTCGAGCCTGTGTTGGGAACATGTAGGCATGCTCTATGATGTTGCACTTTCTCTTTTTTTCCCTAAAATTGTTCAGTTTGACTACCTCTACTTGTGTGAAGACTTACTCGGTCACCTCCTTACTCGTCATGTCCAGGTAGCGGTTGCTGATCCACTGTATTTTTAACCAATCCCTGTATCCATTATTCCCACAGCAGTGAAACTCAATCTGCAGCATGTCCACCGTCCTCTTCAGAAAACATCTCCCGGGCGTGTCGGTGTCTTTGTAAAACCTCATCGCGGCCGCCAGTCCCATATCCAGCGACTCCTCCAGCTCCCCACGCATACTGTAGCACATCAGCGCTCCCACCAGGATGCAGGAGGTGAAGAAAAACGTGCACACAATGTACGGTAGCATGATCAACTTCCAGCGCATGAACTTTGTTGTGTCCACACAGTCGTAGCAAATTTTCCCACCCAGGAAGTTGATGCCGCAGGCGATCAGTCCAACCGCTATGAGCATGTTCGGGACATACTGGATGTCTCGCTCCGCCATCAACTCTTTCCGCTTGTTAATCTCCACTTTGAGGAACAGGCCCAGGCTGAACAGGATGGCGCCGGTGACGACAGATATCCAATTCAGAATCCATAGCACCTGGGCGAGCTTGTCCCGTTTGGTCTTGGTGAACTTCACCGGCAAAACGGCCATTTCCTAAGGTGCTCTATAATCCGGAGAGATTATATTGCTGGGACATAGGTGAATGGAGGTGAGCGTTATCTTCCCGTAGACTACACAACAGGGGGCAAAGTTGAAGCGGGGTCTCTAGTGTAATTTACAATACAGTTATATGAAGCTTAGCCCATGGTTGGTATCTTCTTGAATTGTGAATACGCCAGGTGTGGTCCAACTTGACAGGTGATAATCATTCAGACATTCTGTTTTGTAAATGTATCCATCGTTGGCCTTGAAAGATCGAAAAAGGAAAACAGTTTAATTGTTTGTTTCACGTGTCTATTTACAACATTCGATTCCTTCATAAGAAATATTACCCAAGTTTTCCTAACATATGGCTAACACCGAGCAATACAATAGTGTGTAGACCTACCTTTAAGAGGCCATCTTGAAAAAAAGGCCATGTTCATCCACTTTGTTTGTTTTATTGCCCATATGTCATCCCATAGAGACCTACGGAACACATGTAGTGCAGTGGCAGCCAACACAGCACAGGAGTAAGACACTAGTAGCCCAATCCTCCTAATCCGCTCTAATCATTAATCATCCCGAAGCCCATGCACGGATTACAGGCCCACCTTCCTCCGGCTAAGGTTACCGGTGCATGGACCAGAGTATTTGTGAATGTGGATCTGAAATCAAAATGTAGCTGTAGACTTTTGTAAAGATTTTTAAAGGATATGTGGCTGGTATGTCATTAAGCATTTACTGAGATAGAACAAGAATGCAAACTATGTTGACTATTGTGATAATGATACAATAGCCTTGATAGGTGATACTCGGATTCAGATTACTAACTTTAGACAAAAAGGAAATTATATCATTGATTTATTTTTACCATACAACAACAGCCAAAAACTGTACATGTTGACTTTACTTAAATATATTAGGTCACTTTTTTAACAAGTCCTTTTATGTTAAGCCTAAGTAAAACATTTTGCTAGATAAAGTTAAAATATTTAGATGAACAAAAAAAGCTAAGTGGCAAGTTAGTAAGTGATAAATTTGTCAAGTCAACATTATTTTTAGAGCTTTGTTAAGGCAAGAAGACACATTTGTCCTTTTTATTTAGCCTTTTTTTTTTGGTGTTTGGTTTCGCCTCACTAAAAATACCCATAAATAGTCACGGACCGTGAAAGCCCTAAGCCAGACAGACTCGAGCAGCTATAAATTACTCTTCCTCTGCTCTAATTAGCTCATGTTAAACCTCTTCACCTCCTGCCATCATCCTAACCATCATTCCTTGTTTTTCTGTCTCCTTTGCTTTAGATTAGTATTTACCCCCATAGTAACATACTACATAGCAAATCAGCCAATGAAACGTTAACCGAGAGTGAGATTAGTGGATTAACATGTACCAAAGTAGCTTGTGAAAGAGGAGAACGCTACGAAGTGTGGTTACCGGGGTGGTCAGCAAATCCTGGTGGACTGTCGCCTGCAGCAGGCCACACGTTTCAATGGGGGACTTGATGTTGCTATTGCACAGGTAATGCTTCTGATCTTTTGTTACCAAGGCTTCTCAGGATTCATACTTGAATGGAATTGTCTCTTTTCTAAGTCTGTAAATGAAGATGTTGGATTTGGAGGGACAGTGGACAGACCTGCTGGCCACTAACAACATTACAAGCATTGTTCGTGGGCTGAACAGCATCAACAAAAATGGTATGGTTATGAAATTATGCTTTATATATTGATATCGAATGAATATGATATCAGCGAGTTATCATTATATATATCCACAATATCCACATTACAAGAAACCACAGCCCTCTGAGACATGAATAGATGTCTTATTAAAGTTTACTAATCAATATTGTTTCTCAAATTACAGGCAAAGCGGATGAAACGCTGGCTTCCTTCTCCTGCTGGCTGCAAAGGACGGCGGAGTTCACAAAAAAGGAGTTACTGAGCTTATGTACATGCGCTTTCAGAACATGCACATTATGACATGTGCATCACGAGCATGCAACATTAATTGTACTGTTTTTTTTCCCCCAGGCTTTAGCCGCTGCCAGGGCCTGTGGATGTTCCTGAACCGCTACTCCTCTCGCAGAGTGCACAACCTGCTGCAGAGGCTGAGGAATCTGATCACTCTTGTGCAGTGGGTCAGAAGAAAGCTCCTTTCTGAACAATCATGGGCTGGTACAGAACACTCAAGTCCAGGTTCTGGTACAGACAGTACTACGCAGCAGTTTTGGTGAAATTAAGATTTTGATTTTATATGTAGATTGCAAGGACACTTCAAATAGTAGCTTTTGGAATCAAGAAGACAGAGACTTGAAGAAGCACCTCTGGCTGGGGCATCTGGTGGAGTGGTGGAACCTCATGGGACTCCTGCCCAAGCACCAAGGTACAATGGGAGGCAAAAGGCAACTTCACCAATTTCATATACGTCAATAATCGTCTCTCGTCTGTCGTCCACATCAGAGTCGAAAGGAGAAAAGCAAATCGCTCACATGTGGAAAGAAATGAGCCAGAGCCGTGAAAAATCTGGGTAACTGCAATAAAAAACAAAAAATGAAGGCTTAGTTGAAAAGGAAGCATGGAGGAGGGCTGGGGGCAGGGAGTGTGTTTATATTAACGGCTTGGGAGGCGATTGGTTGTCAGAGAATGGTAACTGGCTGTGATTGGCTCAAAGGTAGGAAAAAGATTGAAAATGCCGTCTTCCTGGTTGAATTTATGCTTCAGCTGAACGCAAATTTCCAGTGCTTTGGAACTTTATAGCACATTACTCTCCTTTTACCCTCCAGACTGACCAACAGTGAAGATGAGAGTTGTAACTTGGTCATCCAGGGCTTGGTGACCCATCTCGTCCAACGACACGGCAGTCTGTGGCCGCCTGACGCCAGCGGACAGCAGTGCTACCCTCCCTCCAGTCTGAAGGCCCTGCTGAAGCTTGTGCTGGTCCCTCGTGTAGACACCCAGTCTGTTCAAGCGGTTGTATCCTTTCAAACCATCTATTCTACGATACTGTACTACTTTCAAAACGATCTGTGTGTTACTTGCTTAATCAAAACCAAGATCATGTACTTCATCTTGGACGTGGCAAAGTTTTTACAGTGTAGAAATGACCTCTTCAAATCTTTGTGCCACGCGTTTACTATTCCAACCAGTGTCTCTCACCAAATCAGGGCTTTCTGGATGCTCGATCACGGCCAAATTAAGGTATGAAATAAAAACTAAGCTCTTTTTTAATTTAATACATTTGGAGATTTTAATTTAGAAACGTACTTCTAGTTCTTGTAATTGCCTGCTGCTGACATTTACAGCTGCTTAAAGTGATGATTAAATTAAAAGCAAAGCACTCAGATTTGCCTATTATGTTATTCAAGTCACTTGTCAAATCATCCTAGAAGGGCCACACCTTCTCGGCAATGGCCACTTGATTTTTGGTGACTAAATGTCTTGCTCTATTTAAGACGGCTATGGATCTGTTGCTGAGCCCGCGGACAGCTCTTCCACGCTTTTCCTGGCAGCACCGATGCATCTTAAAATCTCTGCTGTCGAGGAGGGAGAATGTTTTGGCTTTGAGATATCTGCATGTGACTCGCCCCGCCTTGGAAAGTGTGGAAGACGTGAAGCTCAGCGCCCAAGTCTTGCTCCAAAACAGGTGCACTACTACGCATAATATCAAAGTGCAGTACATTATAAACGTTTATTTTTTTGTCCCTGTAGTTGTGTGTCTGAAGCATGGGCTCTTATCAAAAGATATCACTCAGAAGATACAGTCACGCATTTTGTCCAGGCCTGTAATGCGTTAGGTCTGAGCGCCGAGGCCTCTAAGTACATCCCCTCAGGTTATGAAGTAGGTTATATTTCACAAAATGGGCATATTTAAGGCTACAAACAAATGTTATATCTACTAGGAAAAAGGCGTGTGCAATTGAACTGTCTCATCTCGTCTAAAAAACATGTTGCAAAATCTTCCAGGTTCAAAGTGAAGGTGATGCTGGAGTATCCTTACAGATAAAAGGTATTTAGCTAGTTATTTTCTTATTTGTAACTTGCTACATTACAGTGACTAAATTTGTAGAATACTTACTATGTATATTAATACTATTTGTGGTCAGTGAACTATATTTATTTATTTATTTAATTTTTTTATTTGACAGGGAGATTGCACAACAAATGTGTTGCACTGACCAGAGATAGCTACAAGCTCATTTTCATCTGTAGTCCCTGGGCAGAGACAAAGTAACAGCAGGTTTATACAGGGGCCAATGAGCATTCATACTTAAGAGTCCATTCACAATATAAAACGTCCTGTCTCATCACAAAATTTCACAAACATTCTCAGGGGCTGTGGGGCCAAATTATGAAGAATTTTATACTCTAAACTGACATTCGTTTATAATTTATATTTCTTCACAGTAGTGGTACAAAACAGGTTTTTTATCAAACTTTATACGTTTTTATATTGTTTGTCTTAGAGTCAGACTTCAAATTCTTTCATTAAGACAAATTTATTTTCATTTGAATTAGGAATGTGAATTTTGAAAGTGTGTCCAAAAGCTGCATGAGTTGAGATTGAGAACCACTGGCTTAGAGGGTCTTAGTGCAGTCTCAGTGCAGTCTCAGTGACCCGACAATTTGGCTCCATGTCTCTCCTGGCACTCCTTCATACACTGTACTTCCCATTTAAGTCCTTCAACATGATTCCATTTCCTAACTCTTCCCCACAGTCGGTCGTCCATGCCCCCTGTCTGCCACGCTGTTACGGGCTCAGAGAGGGAGAGCGCTGTCCATCGAGGAGCTGCTGCTGCTGCTCATTCAGGCCGGGGCAGAACTGAGACCGCCCCCTACCTGTGCTCTGAGGTGCTGCTTAAGAAACAACAGCACGTTTCTACCGGACAAGATATTACACAGCTTTGTGTCTGATTTAGCGAGCTGACTTGGCCTCATCACATGCAATGGGAGACCAAGGCTGAGAGCTCAGAGGTGTTCCTGTCGACTGAGGTGTCGTTTCTCCGCTCTCCCAGCCCGTCCATCGTGGAGATAACCATCAAGAATGACGACTATCATGTATGGCTTTATTTTCTTTGTACATTAATTTGGCCAGTGATAAAAGCTGCTGCTAAGCATTAAAACTACAGATCTATAATATTACGTCCCCCTTATGTTCTATACAGCAGCACGAGTCAGTCCCCGTCCCACCTGTCCACAGCAGACGCCGTGTCTCCTTCTCCTCTGTGTCCTCTTTGTCTCCCATAAGAGAAGACCAGACCTTTTCATACGAGTCCACTGTGACGCTACAACAGATCTCTGCACTTCTAATCCACGACCAGGAAGAGGAAGTTAGCCAGGTCTCCGTCACTCTTGAAGTTTTCCCTGAGTACCACGATCGAACACTAGAGGGCTCTGCTGCCCCTGTCATAGACCACGCCTATACGGCACACAGGTGAGATCACTTCGCATGCAAGAGGACAAAAAAATGGTATATTAATGTGATTTATTTGGTATCTTTTTTAGTTTTCGGAATAGGTTCTACAGCACGGATTGTTGCACAGATCTACCATCTCTTCCAGAAGAGATGGTTCAAACTCCAACTACTCCAACCAAGCCAGTACAACCTGGAGATTCGGAGATCTTTCAAGAAGATGTGTCAGCAATACCCAATAATTTGCCACCAAATAAGCCTCAAACGGTACATGACTCTGAAACTGTAACATGTCTCCCACTGGTGGTTCATTTATACTTTAGCAATGGCTTTATGTTTCGTGTTTGTGTTTATGTTTGGGTCTTTTTAGACATCATTTAATCCAATTGAGATTTATTTGTACAACATTTTTAGACCCACTTTAGTCGTGCTTTGATCTTGATTTAGGCCTTGTGGTATTTGGAAGGCTGTATTTGGTGGGAAAAGTCTGAGAATCACTGAATTAGACTTTCTTGGATCAAAAGTTTGTCCCCCTCTGCTGGCAACATTGGGATGTGAAGTATATGATACTATGGCATTATTAAAGGGACACTAAGGCAATTTCAGCGCTAACATGATCCAAACAAGCCTGCCGAAGTTTTATGTTGCACTTCTTTGTTGCAGATATTTACATTTAGAGTTGTAGTTTTGCTAACGTTCCCATTTTGTCTCCTAGCATTTAACACCTAGATTCTCTCTAATCCCACCGGAAGTTGGTGAACTGCAAACAGAGTGAAATTTCCCTTAACCCGTTAAATATTGACCAAACCAACCTTTCAGACAGGCGTCTGGAGGGAGGATCACAGGCAGTGGTTGAAAACAGTAAGAGGCCACATTGTTCTATTTGCATTCTCAAAGCTTCACTGTGATGACAGATGCTACTTAAGCCCTAGCAACAACACAAAGCCATTAGCATTTATCTTTATGAAATATTTATAAATGCATCTCTTTATGGAAATTCATTTGCTTAATTACCTCTCTGTTTTAAGATTAATCCAAAGATTGATTTTAAAACCTCAGTTGAACTCATCCGTCAGAAGATTATTATGTAGAATAAACATTACTGTTAGTCTTACTTTCTTACGAGTTAATATTTTGGCTACTCTGCCCACCTTTGTGCATGTTGCAGACTGTTTTCAGAGTATGTAGTATTTTCTATGTCACTGGAGTTACTATTTCCCGCTGTGGGGCATTCCAAAGGCACTTGTATAAGAGGTGGGGGGTCCCGGGAGCCTTCGCTATAGGCAGCACTGGAATATACTGTAGAAGTGAGGGAGTGAGATTGCTTCCCTTAACCTTGGTGAAGTCAGTCACCCAGAAACAGACCCCATGCACACCCTCCCCGACGGTACGGGGTAGGGGGTGGGGGTCTCCTCTGCTACAGCTGTGGCTGCTGCTGAGGCTCTGCTAATCATCACTGGGCCTAAGGGATCATGTCTGTGAGGCAGGGTTAAAGATGTGAGGGCAATGTTGCATAACACAGGGCGCGTTAATATAATATTAGATATACAGCCCAAAAAAGACAGGGAATCTGATGGGGAATGATTCTGAGTTGGGGATAAAATAAGTGCACTTGTAAAACTTTGCAAAGTGAAAGATTATTTTGGAGATTATCTCTTCAATTCATTGGTTGATTTTCAACATTGTTCAGTGTACGTTGTTGCACTGTCCCGACCAAATAAACCAATAAATAATATAATATTTCTTATGTTGCAGGAAGTGTTCATATCCATATGAGCAGTAAACATTCTGCTCAAAAGGAGTGGGCTGAAGCAAGAGCTTATAAGCGCCCACCCCCAAAATCTATACAACAAAAATTTCTCATTTCACAAGGAATATAATGGACCAAGCAAAGGAAAAAAACAATGAAACAGAAAAAAAAAGAAAGATTATATACACCTGCAGTTTCTGATCATGGCTGAAATTACCATTTACAAGATAGCATTTACGTAAAGACATTACATAACAGAAACTCATGTACTGTCTCCATTCCCCAAGAAGGAGTAATACTGATTACGAAACAACAATGATAATGCTGCATAAGGAACCGTGTCAGTCGCATGCACAACCTCTGCAGCTGCACACCCGTTTATAAAATAACTTGGTAACACTTTATAATAAGGTTACATGAAGTCATGTATGAATAAAATGAAATTATGCATGAAACTTTTATGCTTTGGACAATCAAGGTGTTTATTGGACAAAACAAATTACAAGTGCTTACTATTGCTTACATAATGCATTGTGGACAGTTATAAATTATAATTGATTATTTTCCGATGAGTTAATTACAGCTGTAAATGTTGTATTAAAGTATATCTTGCAAACTAATTTTCTTAAAAATTATGATGAATCATGATATTTATGACTTCATAATTACTAGATTAGTTCATGTTTTTGTTAAAAAATGAAGTAGTTACTTAATAAACTTATGCATGAAGTCATCTATGAAAATGTTAACTCATGATGAGTCACGATATCGTCATGCATGAATACATCATGAAATCATGCATAAATTCATGCATAATTTCATGTATTCATGCAGGACTTCATGTAACCTTATTATAAAGTGTTACCAATAACTTTATCCTCTTGCAATTACATTATCAATAGTACATATATATATATACCTTTTTTTGTGTGTGCAGATAACCAATCATTACCTCCAGTCGGACCAACTCCTCTTCCTTCACACAGTCTTTTACCCTACATGAACTTTACACAGTACAATGAAGACACCCAAACTGGAATACAGGTAAACGTCCATAAGAGCAATCCATCACCTGACCAAGTAGCCTAGAGATGTCCCCTCATTTTCCAGTAGGGGTCAGTATTGTTCCAAAGCAGGAGCCCATTAGCGCGTTAAGACAATCACATTTTTTGCCCCACAGCAGAGTGGTTCAGCCCAGCATGCACTCCCCCCTTCATCCCGTCCTCCAGTATCCAGCATCACCCCTGCCAGGCTCTCCGGCTGCGATGATGTCATTGTGAAGACATGAGGATGGCACAATCTATAGACGAGAGAGTACAGAACCCCCTATTGATAGGTTTCAAAAGACATTACAACTGTAGACATTTATTGTTTGATTGAATTGACGGGCTGTTGTTATATTGTTGTGTCGGTGAATACAGTCTAAATGATCAATTTATCAGTCAACTCAGCTCAGCAGCGAACGTAAACATTGTCAAAACAGGAAATTGGTGCCAGAGAGTGTCCATGATCTGCGTTACCGGGCGGTAATCGTTTGAATTAGCTGTGTTGACCTGATTTATTTCTGCAGAATGGGAAGCCATATGGAGCCTGGCAGGTGAAACATAACCAGGCCGTGTTAATTGATGATGGCCCTGTGTCCATACTGTACTACACTGCATGTGTTAGCCCCCTATTTAGTTCAACAGGACTTGTTTGTAATGGCTTCTCCACACATTCATCAACTTGCAAGACGTTGTTAAGACTACAAGATGTTAATGGATGTCAAAGGATGTAACGACCTCCTGTTGATTCTAGCACTAATCATAACAGAACCAGAAATTAATTTACAGTAAAGTTGTCAATATTTTTCTCACGCTTCTGGTGAAATTTAAAACCTCCAGGCTGTTTATTGACTTTCCAAACATCTCTGCTTGCTCCGAAACAGACGGGGCGGCGGCGAGTGTCGTCCGTACAGGCTGTTGTAGCGTTTGAGATGCAGCCTGGAGATGAATGGCCTCTATTAGGAGCATTTAATCAGCGGCTGGCCCAGTGCTCCCAGTCTGGTCCGCACAAACCCCACCCCACGGGGGAAAGATTGATGGATACAAGAGATTTCATCAGGTCTAGGGATATGAGCCTGTAATAATTGCGTCCGTTTGCATGTTCTGTTGTTTCCAGGTGGACAAAGACTCAACAGCAGGTCGCCACAGCACCGGCAAGGTCTCCGTAAGAAGCAGACGGGCACGCAGAAACAAGAGAGTTAAATGAGGTGGAAATTCTAACACATTTGTTCAAATATGAAAAAAACACTGTCTCTGATATGTGCTTAATTGTCATATCATGGAATGAGATTGAATAAAGTAAAAGCTAGATTAACGAATTGGGACATTGTGGCAGCCAGTATTACAGATTTGGTCAAACAGAAGAACAGCTTGAAAATCAATAATAAAATAGATAACAGACAAACACATGTGCTGTCCAAATCAACAATCAGCCATGCAACAGCAGATGGATAATTGTCCCTGGGCATCCCCTGTCTGTAGACCCTTCTGCCTGGCAAGGAAAAACTAAACGAGAACTGCGGAATCATGAGAAACCTAGAGAAGAACCACATTGAAGGAGAGATCCACTTCCAACATTTTACTCCCAATTTCCTTCACTCCATAATGTGAACATGCCGACTACTTGTTTTTCCCCCCACTAATTATAAATTATACAGAATGAACAAACCCTTATAACGGCTGGGAAAAATTGGGTACAGGGTCTTTAAATCTTGGACGTACCGTACATATTAAACGCATGTTCTTGAGAATGATGTGCACTTTCCTCACTGGTTTTCTCCTCTTTCGGAAAAAAAAAGAGGCATGTTTACTTATGCTGCCATCGCATCTCATAAAAAATGTATGACCTCCCAACGCTTCTCGAGCTGCCCTTGTCCGCTTGTGTTTGTGCTGAGCCCGGGGACCACGTTGAGGGCCAGCTCATCCTCCTACAACCAGCAGCCAGTTTTGTTTTCTCTCCTCGCTGAGTGGTTTGTTCGGGGGTGAATAACTTAGCGCGTATTTCAACTTGACACACTTGGGCTGTGGGTGTCCCGCGGGTGCAGAGTTCTGGAGCCCACACATGCTGTTTTATTTAAAAGCAGAGTTTGGGCCATTCCACGGGCACATGTGCATGTAATGTACTGTTTGTTTGCAGAGATGTCCTCATGGGGATGAGGTTTTGGATCCGAAGCAGATCTAGTATTTGACAATGCTTAGATTTTGTCAATAATTGTAGGTTACTTCAACATCAAGTTGTAGTGTTTCAACTGTTAGCAGCAGCCCCACCTCCTTCAAACATACAGTCCCTCCTGCACAAGTGTCTGTATGGACAGGTTTGTCAAATGTAATACAGTAAGCCGATAACATAATAACTCTAACGGTAGCGCAGCGGTTAGCGCTCGTGCTTCACAGCTAGAAGGTCCTGGGTTCGATTCCCACCTGGGCGGGGCCTTTCTTTGTGGAGTTTGCATGTTCTCCCTGTGCCTGCATAGGTTTCCTCTGGGTACTTTGGTTTCCCCTACCACTAAAACATGTACAACAGGTTCCCCTCTGGGGCCAGAACTCCCCTGAAAAGAGATTATTAATCTCAGTGGGATTATCCTGGTTAAATCAGAATAGCTTTTATTGCCATGGTTTGAGAACAGGTTCACAAACTAGGAATTTTTCTCGGTGCAAACGTGCGACATAGAACATAACACAGAGTTAAGATGAAATAAGGTAAACAACGTTAAACTATAAGGCTATCGGGGCATGCATAAAAAAACAACAATTTGACATTGTGGGGCGGGGGTTATTGACCCACGTTATTGGGTCTTGTTATTGTTCATGAGTCTGATGGCGGAGGGGAAAAAACTGTTCAAGTGGCAGGAGGTATGGGTCTGGATAGACCGTAGCCTCCTGCCTGAGGGGAGAGGGGTGAATAGTCCGTGTCCAGGGTGAGAAGGGTCAGCTGTGATCCGACCCACACGCCTCCGGGTCCTGGAGGTGAACAGGTCCTGGAGAGATGGGAGCTCACAACCTTCTCTGCAGCAGCACAATGCGCTGCAGTCGATGCTTGTCCCGTTCTGTAGCGCCGGGGAACCACACGGTGATGGAGGAGGTGAGGATGGACTCGATGATGGCCGTGTAGAACTGCACCAGCATCTTGGTCAGCAGCTGCCGCAGGAAGAACATCCTCTGCTGGGCCTTCTTGATGAGGGAGTTGATGGTTGGCTCCCATTTGAGGTCCTGGGTGATGGTGGTGCCCAGGAAACGGAACGAGTCCACGATGGAAATGGGGGTGGGAGAGTCTGTCAGGGTGAGGGGGACGGTGGGGCTGTGTCTTTCCTGACGTCAACGATCATCTCCACTGTCTTCTGGGCGTTCAGCTCCAGGTTGTTGTGGCTGCACCAGAACGCCAGCCGGTCCACCTCTCTCCTGTAGGCGGATTCATCACCCAATGAAGGTCATTATAAAAAATGTAAAAAAGCTTTCACAAATTTAGTAAATTCAGTCAATAATGTAATACTACATCATTTGAATTCATTATACATTAAAATAAAAAAGCTTATGAAAAACCCACAACGTCATCTAACAATTTAGAGAAAACAGCAGAATATGTTTAATATGTTAGTTTTTTCAATAAAGTCAGATTTATTATTACATTATTGACTGAATGTATTACAATTTTCATCTTGTCAGGCCAATAACGTAATAACTATTACATTATCGGCTCAACAGAATTATTACGTTATTAGCCTGTTATTACGTTATCGGCTTATTACATCTTGAAACTGGCCAAATTGATAATGTTATTGGCCGTTATTACGTTATCGGTTCCTACACACCACTCTTACGTCTTTATTAGCAATTGATACAGGCAGAGAATAGTTTTTTTCACAAATTGCTTTATTTACAGGGTATGCAGTTAGCAGTTTTTATTCTAAGGCGAGCCCTCTTTATTCCACATTACTGCTCATCCTCTACTTTATGGGGCCTTACCCCACTAAATATATCCATTGGCTATCCAGCTTCAATGCTTTTGTTATTATGGCGTATATGTCTGTATAAGTTCTCAGTCGTATGCAGTATATGTTTATTATTTCAGAATAGCATACAAAAGGGGCTTTCTTTGTAGCAAAAAAAAAAAGAAAAAAGAAGTAATTTGGACTGTGAAAAGTTTTGCTTCTCCAAAGTTTACAGACATGAGCGGTGCCAGTGAAAAGATGAATGCACTAAATTTGTAGATGCATTCCCCAACAATGAGGAGACGCTTGTTTGGGAAATGTCTTTCATAAAAAGTAGGGCCTCACCCATAGAGCAATAATCCCCCCCCCCCCCCCCCTCCATCATCAAATACTGGAAAACGTACACTAGCTGGTATTAAACCATGTTGCAGCTGATAGCATCAAGGAGATCTCGGTGCGGCGCCTGGGCAAAATGACCTATAAATCACATTCACCGGCGAAGATGCAAAAACCCTGCTTTATGGATGATAGATACAAATCACTGTGCAATGTCCGCAAAGCACCCGTATAAATACTTGTCCTTGTAGCTCATGAGAGATGTGCTGAAAAATGTCTTTCTGACGCACAATAACTCATCTGAAGCATGTGATTAATTATCTAGTATCGCGTGTTGGAAAATGTAAATTAGGCCATGTTTTTATTGCTTTTCCCTTCCAAGTACAGACAGCTTCATTGGAGTCATTCAAATCGTTTCAGCGCAAAAAACAAAAATGGCCTTTGACACTTTTTTTTGCAGAGTCGCCTCATCCACAAGAGGGCATCGCTGAGCAGGACCGGAGCGGAGTGTGGTTGAAGGGGAGAGCCACCTTGTCCTGTTGAGCAGATGGGCCCAGTGAAGCGCGTCAGATGGTTGTGACGGCTACCTGCTCTTATTTTAAGCATTGCCGTTGTGTATAAACAAAGCAGAGATTCAGACGACCTCAGAGGGCATTAGATGAGTTAGACTAATGCTCATAGACTTTGAAGTGATGGTCTTTTGAGGTGCAGTTTGTGGAATAAATGACTCCACAAATCTGCTTTATTTATTTCATGGCTGAAACTTTGAATATTTGTCACCACATTTGCTTCCCTTAATGAGAAAATGTGTTCATTTGTGCTGACTGAGAAGATACCGAACTTTATGTCAGTTTGTGTTTTATGTGGATAGGCCCCGTAATTGGCCATTTCCAAAGTGGGAGTTTCAACTGGAATGCCCTCAGTTGGAATAAACAACATTTGGCAGTAAATAAATACAATACTACAATATTCTTACATTTCTTGCGTTCTTAGCAATGGACGAGGAAAGCCCTTCCCTTTGGTCCTCAAGGTTGGGAGTTGACGTTGCTGTAATACCGCCCCCTGGTGGAAGGGGTGACTCTAAAAGACACTCTGGTAAACAGAATTCCAATGAAGACTTTGCACCTCCCTAACACTGCTTAAAAGCTTGGCTCCAAAGGGTTTTTAACAAATAGCTGTGACCCATTTGATCGACAGGCTCTGGAGCACTGTGGAGGCTCGTAGCCGGTCCACCCTCTGGGAGGAGATTGAGCAGCCATGTTAATTTCACAAACAAAACGGGATTATTACCATGAATGATGGGACTGAATGGCTAGCGATTGATCTCTTCTATATTATAGCTATGGTTCTTTGTTAAACTCTGCTGCCCACTGCTGTCTGTCACACAAAAATAAAGCACTGTTTGCTTTGTGCTAATGTTGCTCATTTCTATCGCGGACTTACTGTGCTCTCTAAAAGATTTGTAACATTATTTAACAGATTATACTGTCCAGGTTTCGTCGGATTTTTACCATCTTTGTGGTTTAGATTATTGTGTTTCACCCTAAGGGTCATACGTCTTATTACACAATGTGCCTCCAGAGTTACTAATACACATTAATCCATTGTGTATGTAACACATTGGTACAAGTTATTACCCATTACAAAGCAGATTACATTGTACTGAATTTATTGAGGTGCAATATATCAACGTAGTATAAAATGTGTGTAACCGAAGTGTAACCGAAATTAGTTACCACACAATGTGACTTTTGTGTGTGTGAAAAATACATTGTTGAAAAAACAAAAACGTATTTAAATGTTTTTCACCTGCTACTGCTACAGTGACATTGACTGCTGTCTATAACAAAGTGAACTGAAAAAAAGGAAACCCAATTGTCATGTTATTAAAGTCCAGCGTACACTTCAGGAGGAGTCTGGGAGGTGCACACACATTATCTGAGCACTGTCCAAGAAGAAAAAATCACCTTGACAATTCTTAAATACCCCAGTCTGCTCTTCAATGTGCTTTTTAGTCTATACCACAGACCACTCTGCATGTATAAAGTATGTAACACTGACAGTTTACATGCAGCACAGTGTAAATGCAGGATGCATAAAGCAGTTTGAATAATTCACCCATACATTACACATGCTGTAGAAACAGGTCTGTGCTGGCTTTAGTGTGAACTGCCTCTGCAGTCTCCCATTAACACAATTATACTCATGATTCATGCACACATGAATTAATCATGGACTAATGATTGGTTTATTAAAATGACTCTGAATAAGTGACTCACTTCTGCGCAGTTTTTATTGCATGAATAATTTAACTACACGTTAATGTATTTTGTATTAGGCTCTCAGTCATGTTGTCCTATACATCCTCAGTGAAAAGTCCAAAGCAGGGGGAATATAGTGTCTGATGTGAGTAGTGGCCCCCTCCCCAGGATGAAACCTCATCATTTGCAGAGGAGCGTTACAGCCGCTCGGATGCTGCGCCTCGGCTCGCCTCCTCCTCCACTGCGCAGGCGCAGCTAGTCCAGGACGCAGAGGAGAAGAGGGAGACCGAAAATGGCCCTCAACAATTTAGTTTTCGCGCAATGCATCCTTTATTTTTTAGCCTTTGTGTTCGGCTTCATCGCCGTGGTACCGCTGTCCGAGAACACGGAGGATTTCGGGGGGAAATGCCTGCTGTTCACTCGGGGAATGTGGCAGAACGAGAACATCACTGTGTCCAAGCAGCGCTTCATCGTGGAGGAGTGGGGGCCCGAGTCCGCCTGCAGCTTCATCACTTTTGTCGGGATCGCGTCGCTCATCCTGTCCGCAGTGCAGGCGTGGAGGCTGCTCTTCTTCCTCTGCAAGGGCCACGACGAGTGAGTACCGACCCTTTCCATTCTGATTCTGTAGGCCATTGGCACGGAGAGGACCAAAGATCATTACGGTCAGTGTGCTGTGAGGCTTTCACCCACGCCCTGACAGTCTCCACTATTCTAGGATGGAAATAGGATTCTGTTTGCATTCTACATCATTTAAAAAGTATATCTAACCCTTAAAACCATCCAAATGAGTTACCCGTCATACTTATTCTGGAGGTTCCCAAAGTAGGCTAATGAGTGGCAATTGTAACGACACTATTCGCATCTGCAACGCAAACTGACTTCTGATAAAGATTCCAAAAAAGGAAATGAGCCTATAACAAATGACTAAAAAGCTGATTCTGTGCAACACTAAAAAAAAACTGCAATTTTCCACAGCTTAATTTTGAATGAAAAAATGTGTTGGTGTGTGCTTGCAGTTCCATCTTCAACGCCTTCCTGAACCTGCTCATCAGCTCCCTGGTGGTGTTCACAGTCTTCCTGTCCAGCACCATCATCAGCGTGGGCTTTAACCTGTGGTGCGATGCCATCACGGAGAGTGGCAGCATGCCCAGCAGGTAAGAACATCCCACATCCGTCCGCTCCAAACTAATGTGCCAATGACCACCACCCACGCTCGCTAGGGACACGAAGGGCAGTACATTATGTGCAGACAGATGCATGCTGTGGGTGGTATAGATTTAGTGAACTGTGGGTAATATGTTGTAGCCCTGGAATAGGGGACACCCCAGAGCTTTGTCTCGTTTAAATAATTGTGTAATAAAGTAAAGTCCTTTTTTTGTTTTTATAGTGTCCATTTCACACAGACAAAACAGAATGTGAAAGTTTGTCGTTTATCATTGACATATACCATTAAACAAAATGAAAAGTGAAAGCCACACGATTCAAAGATACTCATTTCTGACCGATTTAAACAGAGAACAGAGTATTACTGATTAAAAATAGTAGTCATAGAACTACTTTTAGAAGTAGCTACATGTTTCTTCAATAGCAACTGAGCTCTAGCTACATCTGTGCATGACTTTTTGATCTTGTTTGTGTAAAATAAATGCGTAGAAGTAATATTTATCATGTGATCATTTTGAGTGCAACTTGTCTCTGCTTTAGGCTGAAGGTCGTCAAGGGAAAAAGGGTGGGAATTATTACGTGCTGCGGACTATGACTAGGTCGCCTATGCCCAGGGCCGGCGCTGCTTGAATGATTACAACATTGCCTTTTAAAGCATAACCTGATCTTACAATTTCTTCCATTGAAATTTCAGCTGCGAGGATATGCAGGACACTGATCTAGAACTTGGTCTCAATAACTCTGCTTTCTACGACCAGTTTGCTATAGCTCAGGTATACCTTCAATATGAGTACTTTTATTGTCCATACAATATGCTAGTATGATGAATATAATGCCTTGTGTGTGCAGTTTGGCCTGTGGGCTGCCTGGCTGGCCTGGCTCGGCATCGCTGTTATAGCCTTCCTGAAGGTCTACCACAATTACAGACAAGAGGACCTACTAGACAGCCTGATCCATGAGAAAGACCTGCTGCTGGGGCGCACCCGCCGCAACTCCGACCTCAAGACTGGACTCATCTAGACATCTTTGGACCCGGTCCATCAGAACCGCCCATATGAACCTTCTTATCCCAATTTCAATCAGACTCATCCCGACTTCCTCACAGACTCCAAACCAGACTTCATCTAGCCCTGAAGACTGAAGTCATCTCCTGCCTCAGAACTTGTCCAATCCCAACTTAATCTAGACAAATCTTTCTCCCAGCCATCCAAAAGAACCTTTCGGTCCAAAGGTCACCTCAAGACTGACCTCATCTAGATCGCTTATACTGCACAAAAACTGGCCTCATCTTGACCCTATCCCACAAATGGATGCTACGCCATCCTCACTGACCCCACGGACCCCATAAGAACAAATCCCAACCACAAAACTGACCTTGTGTAGACCCCGAAAATAAGTCCCTTCCAGATGCCATCCTGAACCTTCTTCCACTCCAACCTCAAGACCAGCCTCATCATGACCGCACCAGGATCTGCCACATCCCAAGTCTAACCTCAAGACTGGACCCTGAAATTGGGCTCTTCTAGATCCTCTCCTCACCCAATTCCAACTCCGTCCGAAAGACTGGCACATGAACCACCCCATCCCGCACAACAGCCTGAAGCCCTTAGCCGCCCCGCCTTCTGTCCTGCCATGAGAGACACAACTGCCTGTGTAGACAATCACAATCGATCGGCTCACATTAAACTATGGATTCAACAGAGGGAGCTTCACGCTTTGTTTTGGGAAGGATTGATTTACCTGCAACTACTACGACTGATTGTTATTCTCCCGTGGCCATAAGGACGCATAGATCAGCTTCCTCAGTATTAGGATTATCTAAAGGAAATATATAACCACGTGTCAGTGCAAGTATTTAAAGTATTATTTCTTGCAGTTTTCATCATTCACTTTGGCTCATTTTGTATAAGAAAAAGAAAGCCATCTCTAGACGCTGGCGGTGATGACCTATAATTGGAGATGCTCCAGTTTTGTTGAAATAGGCCTGCACAATTTTGGAAAACTTCATAATTGCATTTTTTCCATTTCAGGTGTTGTGACATGTATTTGGAAAGTTTAGCCATAACTTGTCTCATATCAAATCAGTCAGACAGTAGGATTTGTCTGTCTTCATTAGTTTTTACTTAATTTCAGACAAAACAGCTTGTTGAAACCTTGACAAAAAAAATTATAGTTTCTGCAAGACACTTGTTTAGTTTATTTTTTGTTTATTTGAGCAGTTAAAATTCTGCTCAAAAGGAGTGGGCTGAAGCAAAAGCTTATTAGCGCCCACCCCCGACATCATTGAAATAAAAACAATTAATCAAATCACAATATAGTACAGGGAAAGCCTGCACCTCTAAGAATGCACATTAACAGAAGATCATGAGCCAAAGTGACTGAGGAGAGTTGCTTTGCAACTGGCTGAAGGATCATGTTGTCTTTGTGAAATCTGCATGGATTTACTGCATGACCAGTGGTAAGTTTTAGATGTACAGGGACTTTGTTTATATGCCATAAAGTGTGATAGGCTTTTTCAGGTAGGACGTGCTGGGCACTGGCGGAGTGAGAATCCTTCGCATGCTGCTGCTAAGTCCAAACCACGTGTGCTTTGACTGTGATCGCACCTTTAACAACAAGTACGCAAGCCGTTTTATCAAATTTATGATTCATATTCTCAGCCTTAGCAGCACATCTGAAAATGCTTTTAGCCAGCTACAAAGAACAACCCTATAATGTGCCATATTTAATCTTTATAGGCTTTTTCGGAGCAGTCGCACAGTGTGCTTGCATGCATCTTTTTGTTTACATGTTTTAGTACAAGGAAAAAGCCAGTCATCCACCAGGACGTCGATAGGCAATGACACTTTTATTCAAAACAATTGAAATCATAAAACATAGGAACAGAGGAAACCTTCCATAAAGGCACTGCTTTCAGAGTGACCAGAGATGATTGGACAGAAGTGATGTACATCGTACTACTCTAAATGTGCTTCTATGAACTAGGGATGCGGCGCGTTTATTGCTCATGTCAAATTACAAACCCAGTTCTACGAAAGAGGGGACATTGTTACATAAAATATATTTTCTTTCTTGTTGTTTTAAATTCACAATAGAACCTGAACATGTCTGACATTTGAAGGTATTTAATGCCGGCCCAAAGTAAAGTTTGATAATGGGCAACAAAAGCTCGATCACCTTTACAACAAAAGGTATTTTTATTGACTCTCTTCTACATTCGCGTATTTCACTGCCATATTTTTGTAAGATTGTTTTTCTGCTGTAAAGCACTTTGTAATTTTACATTCAAATAAAGCCACATAGCAGAACAGTTCCTCCAGTGAACACAGTAAAATCAATACCTGTCACCACCAGCCTGCCTCCATGGAAATGTTGCTACTCTACTTTGATTACGTCACTCACATCGGACATTTATGTTCCGAGTTTTACTTGCAATGTAACCTGGAATGTTCTGCAGTGTGGCTTTAAGAGAACCTAAGATTGCTCACATATCTGCACTTTGTACCAAGCCAAATTGTATGTTTTCCTGTCTGTGTCCGTCTTTTGTTGCCCAATCCCAGTGCATTTGGGATTTCTTTCATCACATAAAAACTTAACTTTTTTTTTTTTGTCGTAAAAATAGAAGCTCTCAGGACGGGGTATGTTTGTATTAACCAGTGTTATTTCCATGTCCCAAATGTATTAGAACTGTTTTTGTATTTTGACTGGATGAAGTCAACAGTATCTCTTTCTTTTGCCTCACGTTGCTTTGGCATTCAATACTCAAACCTCCACTGATTTCCCTGAAAAACGGTGTTCTATATAAAGGACCATGTTTTACTGGATCTATGCTGTTTTGTTATTGCTCATAATGAGAGTAGGTGTGTTCATTTATATGCCCTTTGAGCTCAAACCCATTAGCACAATGGTTCGGCTGTAAGACAATGCATCTGCTTTGTTTGATAAAGGGAACTGTGTATTGTTTTTGGCCTCGTAGCAGTTGCGATAATGTCGATGGAACACCTAATATTACGGATGGAAACGTCTTGACATCACAAAACCTGAATATCATAGTCTTTACAAATCTTTAAATACAAGTAACAAAAAGTTTACAAAATGAATGTACAGTTAAAGGTTTGGTGGCGGATGCAGATCTAGAATTTCAAAAGACATGTACAAGCGCATACCTGGAAATCCTAATATTGTGTACAATATATGAATGAAAGTCATTTGCAAAGTCCCTATATCGCCAAATTCGGATTTACTTTCGGACACAATATTGTCATTTCTTGCTATGCGCCTGGCATAAGAGGTTATTGTGTGGTATACAAGCGGCTATATAAAGACAGACACCATAGAAAGCAGTAGCATTCATTCACTTGAGTACACCCTCTTTGACAATAGATAGATCTCAGTTGAGACATCGCTAGGTTACTTTCGGACCCGCATCGTTGTGCCCTTTTTACCGCGATAACTCGACGTGCCAAAAGTAGACCTCCTTACATTCAGACAGTAGTGCAAGTCCATTGTATATCGAACCATAGATGCACAGCCAGTCCAGTGTCGTTTCGGATATAGAGAATTTACATAAAATCTGCATTCCATGGAGACGTAGACGGACAGACAGTGGAACTCAGTCGTGAATTATACGCGAGCGTGTGCAAAAAGGTTTGGGACTTTGCCCTTATATTATTTACATACAAGACACATAAGCTACATATTTCTGGGATCCTAGCTCCGTCCTCGTCCACTAGAGCGCGCTGTGGCGCCGCTCTCCCGCTTTACATATGGCTGAAGTTGGAAGATGCCCGGGCACCTTGAGAGGGGGACAGAATTTATAAGAGCAATTTCCTCCCCGCATCGTTCGAGAAAAGTCATTGCATGGTCAGCCATATCCAGCAGCCCCATAGCATCTGCTTCATGTGGACAACGTAGACGGCCAGCACAGCCTCCAGTTCCTCGCACAGCCTCTGGGGGCGCCGGCGGTCCGTGCAGTACATGGCCACACCCAGCAGTGACATCAGCAGGAAGAGGCAGGTGAAGAGGGCCAGGTGGGGGCGGGCAGGGGACGCGTCGTAGGCTGAGAGCGGGAGACACACAGCGCTGGGTTAGGAGGGTTTGGCCAGTGAGAGGGTGGGAGGCAAATGAGAATGTGCCGAGGTTTCAAAGAGGAATGCAAGAAAAAAAGGTGGCTGTGAACACGCGTGACTTGAAAACACACCCCTCCCTCCCCACTCATCCTACTGGGGGCAGAACACTAGTGTCAACCTGCAGATTTTGCAGTGTGGTTAGGATTTAGTATTCATAGGGAGAATTGGTGGTATTTTAGCCCCATTCAATTATTGGAGGGCTGCTGTAGAGTTATTTAAAAAGGTGCATTATCCAACATTTTATATGAAAAAAAAAAGAGATATTTGTGCGTATCTGCGCCTTTACTTTCCGTCACAGTGGTCTCTAGGACGCTCCAGGATTAATTGTTTGGAAGGTTTTCACTGCTGACGGACCCCCTCACCAGAAAACCTACAAAACAATTGATCCTGGAGCGTTGTAGAGACCACCGTGATCGAAAGTAAAGGCGCCATGCGGGCCACTCATACAGCTTCTGGGTCACTACAAGGTAAAATACGCACAAATATCTACTTTTTTCCCCCTGTATAAAAAGTTGCATAATTCACCTTTAAAAACATTCATATAGATAATAAATACATGTGTTCCTGCTAATTCATCCTATGTTGAGTCCATCTCAATCGGATATTTTGCATGAGTGATTTGAGCCAGACTCTCTTCATAGTGAACAGTTTAAGCAGCCACACGTGGAAAGCCGTTAATCTCATTCTCTTTTCGGTGCCCGGCATAATTATTTGCTCTCGGGATAAGTGCTGCTGCTTTCTCATGCATGCGAGAAGTGACTGGGCACACCCTGAAAGCGACTTACCGCCCATAGTGTCGTTGCGTGGAATTTCTGTGGAGCCGACACAGTAAAAGTCAACTATTGCCTCACTCCTCTGATGTACAGCTGCTGCTCCGCGCCACTATCTCACTGCAACAGACTCCCCGCTCCTCATTTGCATGCATAATGAATTTTCAAGAGTAAATCACTCGTTAATGCCCGCGCCTCTTTGGGTATTATATTTTTTTTTAATCGTCCCCAAATCCCAGGACGGCCATTGTTTACAAAGCAGCGTGTTTTTATGCGGTATAAGAGGGACATCACACTCGTACATGAGGTTTGATGGTCCCTCTGAAAGCTTGCCATATGCATATACAGGAAACATTTGTGCAAAGCTTCTTTTTTTTTCTCTCATGTTACTGCAAACATGGGATGGGCCTAAAGGACCATAAATTTAATTTGTTTAGGCAGTAAAGCAACAGAGGAGCGCAGACTTTGTACCCAAACAAGACGAGCAGCAGGTCACACTGGTTGCCACTGATCTGACTTTTTATTGCATTTAAGGCCACACAAGCTGAAGATCTTTCACTGTATGTTGTTATTAATATTCTAATTTGAGTTGTAGTCCAGTTTTTACACTTTTAATCCAAGCATTCAAACATCCAAATTCAGGTAAAAATTGCTGAAAGTGGCCAAATTATGCAAAATAGACAAAGCTGCACTGCAAAAAGTAATTAACTAGATTAGTATAAATGTTTCAATTTGAGCATAATAATCAAAATTTGAGTTGTTTTGACTAGGTAAGATGTATTTGGCCATTTGACCTGGATTATTTCACTTGTTTTGAGATGTTTCTGACTCGTTTCAATACATTTTGTTTCTATTTCAAGTAATTTTCTTTGCCAATGGGGCAAGAAAATCGGTCTTATCTCATTGGGAATTTTACTTTCTTATTTAGAGCGAGATTTAACTTAGAACCAGTCTGAAATGTCCTCAAACTAGCAAAGTAAACTTGGTCAGACCAGGAACAAAGTCTAAATGAGTGAAAACCGCTCAAAACTAGATACATTTCCTCAATTCAAGACATTTAAGCCAAATGCTTAATATTTACTTTTGGCAGTGTGTTAAGTTTAGCTGGTTCTTCTTCTATGGTGTCAGCGCCTCGTTTTGTGCTTCATTTCAATTGCGACAAGCCCATAATCAACATATACATTTTAATTGGTTCTGTGCTCGAAGTGTGTTTATTACCTTCCAGGTATTTTTTAAGAAAATTATTCCTATGACTGCCAGTGGGAGGAGCCCCAGTCAAGATTTTCATTGTTACTATTTAATTCTTAAAGAGACATAATTACAAATAATACAATGTAAAATATCAAAGCTGAGGCACCCAAAATGAGTATTTCTTTAAGTCTATTTTAAGCTCCATATGCATGACATGTCCACATGTACATCTATGGTTGTATTTAGTTTTATTTTTGGAGGGGATTTGGATATCTTGTATTGAATAAGCTACTTATAAGTCGGAAACAATCTGTGTGCTGTCTCCCTGAAAGGAAATGACCATATTTGGATTATAGTGCCATCTCATGTGTCAATACTTGTGAGTGAATACGTGTGGGAAACCAGCCGGTGTCCCGCAATGTTATTTTTATTTCTAGGAAATCTCTGGCTCGCTAGCGGACAGAACCTCCTGAAATAAGTATCATACAGGGTAAACAAGTACAGGGAAAAGTTCTAAGGACAGGAAGTTAGCCGGAGTACTATGCACACAGTAATGCAATTTTTTGAATGGTGTCCATAACAGGAAAATCGAATGTGACTGAAATGTGGAAATCCTCCTCCTCACCGTGTACGGTCGTCTCCGGCTCTCTGAACCTCACTCGCCTCTCTCCTTTCCGTCTGTGGCTGGGCTCGACGTCTGACCCGTAGCTTGGACTTGGCCTTTTCAGAATCGACGTGGGGATCTTGCCGTACGTAACCTGTGACGCAAAAACAGCACGCTAAAGCTAACGGCTAACTACGCCCAACCGCAGTGTTTGAATGTAGCTTTCAGCATTGTCTTTTGAAGGTTTCTTTTAATAGTTTATATTTTTAGTAAGGTTGGTTGATTGATTGATCTATTTTGTTGATATATTTTACATATTCCCCCAAAATATCTGGAGCCTTAGCCATCGTTTTACTGGCCATTTACAGCATTCGAGCTAAATTTGAACGCTGAGAATGTCTGACCTTGGGCCTGTCCGTGTCGTCCGGCTCGTGCTGGTGCTCCTTCCTGTGGCGGACCTCTGAGTGCTTCTCGCTGTGGTGGTGGTGTGGAAGACAGTGGCTGACGGCCGCGTCCTTGATGGACTCGGTCGCAGCGAAGCGTTTGGACAGCGCCGAGACGCACTGGCCCAGGGAGTCTAAGGAGAGGACCATGACCATGACAGAGTCAGAGGAGGAGAGACTGAGGAGAGGCAGAAACTTAGACGAGTGAATGTTGCAAATGTAAACATGCAAATCAGTGAGGAAATTTACAAGGCGGGAGGAGCCGGCTTGTTCGCCTTACACAATCAGAATGAGGCACAGGAAATTACTGCATTTTTGACACAATAGTTTGACAACCATTGCCTCCCTTTATAATGGTTGGTATCTTCGAAGCTGTTTTTGTCTTCATATACATATACTGTACAGAAATAAGGAAGAAACAAGAAAAGTCTGATTCAAGAATAAAAAAAATGGCTGTATTATAATAATAATGGGTATAATAGTTCGCTTTCCAAACTTTCCAACAGGAAAACATGGAGCGCTGAGGTCATCCCAAACTTTACTCCTTTACCTCTTGACCTCCCGTCTCGTACTGAACACGAGGGTATTAAACACAGCAGGTTTGCGCTCTAAATGCACAGGTGCTTGTTTGGCCTGCAGGTAAATGGCTGTTTGGTGACCCACTTCACTGTTAGCATGAGAACACCGGAGCTAGCGCTGTAAATACTTAAAGAAGGACACAACACAGTCCAGTTCAGAAGAGCACTTTTAAAGCTGGCACGTGCCACGACTGGTGTGTGTACATTCAACCGAGGGCCAATCCTCACTTCTCGTACAAGGATGAGGCGAGGGCCTGCGTTGAACATTGAGTAGAGCAGCACAGTTAATCTGGCTTGCCGTACTGACCTGAATACTCCGTTTTGCCGATCTCAGCGTAGACTGTGGCCATGAGCTCCAGACTTCTGGCTGTGATGGGGTGGTCATTCCCGAAAGCCCTCTGGTGGATTTTAGTCGCCTAAAAAACATTACACCAAGTTAATGGTGTAATGTTTTACACACACACACGTTTTGCCCTCACGTATGACCCTTTCAACTCTGTAACCTTTTTTTTGTTTCAGTTGGATGGCAATTAAGTACAGAGCTATTACCATGAACCACTGCCATGGCATTCAGCTGGAAATGACATTAGGTAGAGAAGAAGAAAGGTTGTGCTTACCTTACCGCTGTACTCTAGAGCGAGATGTGGCCTGAAAAAGCACAGAACAAAGAAATCTATCAGGATCTCATTGTGTGGCAAAAGGGGATAAGGGGATTAACGAGACCTTCGCCTGATGTGTGTAATCCCCTCAGTTTTAAGCACATGACCGGCCTTCTCTGTTACAACGCCCCAGTGCGGTGTCCCAGTGCTGTCAGGCGACAGGATCGGTTTCATTGTGTGGACAATGGGCACCATGGTACGTCCAAACAGACATGTGCTGTTGCTGTGATTAGATCTGCACACTGTAGGCTAAGCATGGCAGCTTCTTACTGCTATCTACCGTACTTCCTGTGGACTAATTATGATTTGTTTATCGTCTGGTCGACCCTCAGCAAGCACATAATGTTGCTGTGGTCCTGGGCCCATGTGGTGACGCTGGAAGTGACCGTGAAGGGAAGCTGCCAAATGTATTTGCTTTGAAAACCCTGACTGAAAAAAGACTGATGAAAAGAGTGGGATGTTAATTATAAATGATAAGAGGACAATAATGGGTCATTTTGTTTGAAATGAATTTTGCAACTACTTAAAATACATTTAAGTGCCATCCATTTCACTGATTAAAAACAAACTTCAAACAAACCTGAGCTGCCTCAAAGGAAGATTAATACAAAATCAACATAGAGCTCTTTTATCATAATACAGTGTTGTTCTCTCATCAAAAACAGATCTGTCTCCAGTCACTCGCGCACCTTTGAGTAATCTTTGGTTCGTCACCAGCCTCCAAAAAGCTCCTCGTGAGGTCCTATGTATCCAGGAAATGCTTTCCTCACCCTCTTGATCTCTTGCAAAGCTTAATCTTTTCTTTTTGTAAAGTAAAAACACTTCATAGCTTCATTACAGCCCCCCCCCCCCCCCCCCCCCCTTCTTTATTGAAACAGCTGCACAGGTGTAGGTGCGTGAGAAGGGCTTATGGAGAGATAGAAAATAAGGAAGTGAAACTACTTGATATTGTGTTTTAGATTTTTAGATCAATATTACAATTATAGATCAAGTGTATAAAGATTTGTTTGAGATTACTACCTGCAAAAAGCACAATATCCTCTCTTGATTCCTCATTTGAAAGCTCAGAACCTCCACATTTCAGCCACTAACAGGGACCTGCACTGATTTGGACTTTGATTGGTGGCGCAAAGGCTGAGTGTTTCGTGCTCTTGCCTTTCACTGTGAACCCTCCATCTACAGTGGGGGAAAAAAGTATTTAGTCAGCCAACAATTGTGCAAGTTCTCCCACTTAAAAAGATGAGAGAGGCCTGTAATTTTCATCATAGGTATACCTCAACTATGAGAGACCAAATGAGAAAAAAGTATTCAATACTTTGTTATATAATGACAGAGGTCAACCGTTTTCTGTAAGCTGGTATTTTGGCCCATTCCTCCATGCAGATCTCCTCTAGAGCAGTGATGTTTTGGGGCAGGCGCTGGGCAACACGGACTTTCAACTCCCTCCAAAGATTTTCTATGGGGTTGAGATCTGGAGACTGACTAGGCCACTCCAGGACCTTGAAATGCTTCTTACGAAGCCACTCCTTCGTTGCCCGGGCGGTGTGTTTGGGATCATTGTCATGCTGAAAGACCCAGCAACGTTTCATGTTCAATGCCCTTGCTGATGGAAGGAGGTTTTCACTCAAAATCTCACGATACATGGCCCCATTCATTCTTTCCTTTACACGGATCAGTCGTCCTGGTCCCTTTGCAGAAAAACAGCCCCAAAGCCTGATGTTTCCACCCCCATGCTTCACAGTAGGTATGGTGTTCTTTGGATGCAACTCAGGATTATTTCTCCTCCAAACACGACGAGGTTTTGTTTACCAAAAAGTTCCATTTTGGTTTCATCTGGCCATATGACATTCTCCCAGTCCTCTTCTGGATCATCCAGATGCAAAACTGCAGACGGGCCGGGACATGTACTGGCTTAAGCAGGGGGACACGTCTGGCGGCGTAGTGTGTTACTGACGGTAGCCTTTGTTACTTTGGTCCCAGCTCTCTGCAGGTCAGTCACTAGGCCCCCCCCGTGTGGTTCTGGGACTTTTGCTCACCGTTCTTGTGATAATTTTGACCCCATGGGGTGAGATCTTGCCTGGAGCCCCAGATCGAGGGAGATTATCAATGGTCTTGTAATGAATACAGGTAACGAGTGGAGGACAGAGGAGCCTCTTAAAGAAGTTACAGGTCTGTGAGAGCCAGAAATCTTGCTTGTTTGTAGGTGACCAAATACTTATTTTCTACCATAATTTGCAAATAAATTCATTAATAATCAGACAATTTTTATTTTATTTTCATAGTTGAGGTATACCTATGATGAAAATTACAGGCCTCTCTCATCTTTTTAAGTGGGAGAACAATTGTTGGCTGACTAAATACTTTTTCCCCCCACTGTAAGTGAGATGAGCCTCTAACAAGCACCAGATCTGGACATGTTACCCAGGAGCACCAAAACGCTCACGTGAGTTCAGATTCGCCGTACACCCTCCACCTGTGCCCAGTGGAAATGTCCTGTCGCTGCCAGCCCCCTCTTGATGCCCCCTGCCCAGGCTGCGTTATCCAAACCACCGACCTCTCCAGTTACTGCCCCTTCAACCCACCCCTAGTACCTCATGCGTGGCGCGACCAGGACGTGCCGGCTGCCGCCGCGCAAATACAGCACCCTGGGCTCGGACCAGCAGCCGGGGGAGGACACGGCGACCGCAGAGAAGTGCTATTCCGAAAGCTTCCCTTCAATTAGTCATGCGGGGTGTCGCCTTGCACGGCCGAAAAAAAAGGTGCTCCTGCGGGGGGACACCTGATCCGTGGAGACAGCGACAGGGTTTTGGATTGGTAAAAAAAAAAAAAAAGGGACTCACGAGGACATTCTGGAAGAGGTTATGCACTTCTATTTGAAGAGCCTGATTTGACCCATTTCCTGGAGGTTTGAGAAATGCTCATAAACGCATTCTCGAAAGGCAAGTTAGGAAAGTTAGGAATAAGCATACCCACTGCTAACAATGATATAGTATATTCCTTATACCTGATTAATAGTAGTGGAATATATATATATATTGTTGCCGTCTATATATTGTAAAAGCAGGCAGAAAAGATACAGATACATGGCCAGGTTTCACTGCACAACCTAGTCCCTGTCAGCCCAGCGCATGTACAATCAGGCGGCCCTCATCTAACTTTAACCAGTACAGAGTGCAAGCAGCAAAAGGCCCTTGCACCTGTGTCACCCTCTGTCACCCTCTCCCGCAATCAGGTTAAAAGGGCCAGTACCAACAATGACAGCAGATCTGCCCGGAGCGGTGTCGCCTTTTGCAACGCGGAAATCCAACTCTGGCATTTCGAAGAGCATGTGAAAAATGTCCACTCTCAAACAACGGCAGTAGCGATGAGGGTGTGAATGTTTTCGAACGCAATCTGCCGGGACTTGAAGAACTAAGCCAAGGTTTGTGTTTGATAAATAGCCTTTATCTGGCGCTCGTGCGTCATGTGACAGATAACAGAAGCAAATACAGAGTGTGTTTGACTTTAACGCAGGTGTGGAGCGTTCCCCCCTTGTGCGCCCTTGCTCTGTATCATTTTGAATCGGTGAACAGAACTAGAGGTAGCCCCTTTTAACCTGGGCCACATATCGCCGTTTGAAATATATGTGTCAGCTGCTGCAATGGGCAACCTAATAAAAACATCATGACATCAGGGTTTGGGATAACGCAACAGTGGTTTGATGAATAGTGACGCTATGTAAACACGGCAGACGGAAGTACTTGGAAGCTGACGTTTGTTCTATTTTAGATTGCATGGTTTAAAAGAGGAACTAGAGTGAAAGACTAAAATAGGCAATACAAAACATGAACTAGATACAGCCAAAGCATGTGAGTGCATTGTTGAATATTATGAGTTAGATTAGTTATAAATATAGATACAGCCGTCATTACAAATGTTGCTATGTTCTGTACAAGCCAATAGACATAATATTCTCTAGAATGTCATCAAAACAGAATCTCCCGCCAGGCTTCTACACTTCTCTCACGCCATCCCTCCACTCCGACTTACTGTTTGCTCATGATGCACAGCTGGGCCAGCCTCTCCAGGTGCTGTGCCTGGGACGCCTGCTCGGACAGCTCCTCCGCGCTGCTCCATCCTGCCCCCGCTGAGCCCAGCGTGGCCTCCTCCTGCGGCCCTGCGATACAAACACACGGCATTGGGGGAAACGGCGCACACCTACACTCCTGCCTCCCGGCGGGGGCCTGTGCGGCACTGGCAGGTCCGACGAGTCGAATGAGGACAGCGGGCAGACATGAGAGGAGTGAGAAGTGCCTGAGAGAGGAGGAGAGGGGGCTGGCCAGAGGCGACACGCTTGACCACACCTATTGCACCACCCACTGACACTCACACCGTAGGAGAGAAGGAAGTTCATGCCACCAATGTGAATGCATTAAGACACTTGGATTCTTGTGTTTGCAATGAGGGAAGTCGGGAGGAAGTGTCTCTGCCGCCTGACACTTTACGCTTACATTATTCTCTGTGCGTCCCTGATCCCGGTGCAAAGACAAGGTGTGAATTGCACAAACGGCAGCAGTCGCCAGCTCCGTGTGCCAGCCAGTTTCCCATTCAATCTGCTGAGTGCTGAATCAGGCCGGCACAAACTCCACAGTGACACACACACTGCCTAATGACATACTGCAGACCGCCGCCATTTGTCTTCTCCTCCACTGTCCTGTCCATTCCCCTGGACTCTCCCCCTGCTCCGTGCCCGTCCCGCAACCTCAGCAACGGAGAGAGAGAGAGAGAGAGAGAGAGAGAGAGAGAGAGGGGGGGGGGGGGGGGGGCAGACGTCTGGAGCTCTGCAATGCCAGTGATGAATGGAGGAGCTGCACTCACTTACAGCTAACAGCAGCTATGTGCTAATCTGAGGAGCGTCGTCGGGCCGGAATGGGACGTCCGGAAACATTAGGCTAATGAGCGAATGGTAACGTGGTAACACGGACACCATTTGACAAAAAGGCCACACTTGTAAATGGTTTGGAAAGTAGGTCACTGGAATCAGGCGCTAAGAGGGATAAAGGTTCAGGAACATACGCATTTTTTGTTTAGTAAAAATGTCTTGATATACGCAAGAACATGTTGTCCTGAATTTGAGCAACTCATTTCAAGAAATCTATCCATTAGCCTGAGCTTAAAACGCACACACAAAACAACGCAATGTCCCCTCCTGGAACCGCCACCTTAACGTGGTGGAGGGGTTTGAGCCTGAATGATCCTGGGAGCTCTGTTGTCGGGGGCTTCGTGCCCCTGGTAGGGTCTCCCATGGCAAACAGGTCCTAGGTGACGGGTCAGACAAAGAGCGGTTCAGAAGCTCCTTATGAGAGACCAACAGGCCCGGTTAGAGCCATGAGGCCGTCCTTCTGTGGACCCACCACTACAAGTTCTTGGTGAAAAATGAATGTGTCACTGGATCTTTTGACATTGCCGACGAATGTGCTGTAATCAGAGGTGAAGGCGCTCCAATGTAACCTAAAGCGTGTGACCTCTCTTTTATCATGGTGACCTTTATTTGTCAGGCAGCGTGTTGTTTCAACTTTTTTCGGTCAGTTTGATCCACTTTACTGAGACATAGCAGCTAGAGTCTGAGGGCCAGATCTCGTGGTTCATAGCGCAGGCTGTAGAGCAGACGAGTGCGCAGACGGGTGGCGCTCCTTGCAATCTTCAGTGTCATACCTGGGGCAAAAAGTGGGCCGGGCAGGGGGTGGACAGACTCGCATTGCGACGTCGTGGTGCCGCCCGCTCCCCGTGCTTTCCCCAGACCCAGACCAAAATCTTCCATTTTGTTGATAAAAGGCAAAACATCAATGGAGTAGTACTACATTAATAGTATAAAGTAAACGAAACCGGCACACTATGAGTATTTTCTTTTCCATTTCAAAATGTCCATAAAAGCGCGCGTGTTGACTTACCGGCGTCCCTTTGCAGAGCGGTGAGTTCGATCAGTGCCACCTCGTAGAACATCTTCTCCGCCTGAATGAACTGCAGCGCCTTCCCATCTGTTTACACGGGTTAAGGTCCGGCAGCAGGATTAAGCGCGCGTGGTGTTGAACTTCAAAACACTGTCCCCCCCCCCCCCCCCCCCCCCCCCCCCCCTTCACGTTGGCTAAACAACTAAACCGTCATAATCCCTGCCGAAAAACAACTAGAGATTGAGTAAAGATTTTGAAAACAGATTATCTTCTTCCTCGCGCTATTGTTTTTGAAGTTTTTTTTGTGTGTGCATTCCTCCGGCACGGCGTTCTCAAATTTCCCTCGCTCTAGATTCCAGCGTTGTTGCCGTGAAAAGAGACTCTATTAACAGCCGGGCCTAAAAATAAACGGGCCAAAAGCATTGTGTGGTGAAAGTGGCCCGTAAAGCGACACCACCGGAGCCTGTCGGGCGAATTCAAAGGAGTGTTGCTTAAAATACACACTCGCTTGTCCAAATGTCCTACTTAGCACCGTCTCATGTGCTAAACACTCCACATTCATCAGCCTTTCATCCCTACGGACAAATACCTACTAATAATACAGTCCTATCTAAACGTACAATAGTGCCATGGGTTTTTCGGAGCACGGTTAATCTATGAAAGAGTGGAAAGAAACAGCAGCTGGTTCGCTTCACTTTGTCACCGGCGCAATATTGTTCAGGGAAAGTTTGGCCAGATATCTACCAAGAACTGAAGAGCAGACGAGCTGACTGCATATGGGGACGGGGAGACTGCGCGACAATAGGACTGTGTAGAGTTAGGGAAGTGCGGGGCATAAAAGCTTTAAGGCGTATGAATAATTGAAGATGCAGAGATGTTTCTAGGAAACACTGAGCGACACTTTTACACGCTGCTGTGATAACTGGGGCTGAACGCGATCAGGAGCCCAGGAGAGGGCGTTTTGGGCTAACAAAGGCAATATACATTTAAATGATTGTGGGCCATATACAGAGTGAACTCCTGTAAAATAGCAAGCAAATTAACACATGTTCTGCTCATGTCATCAGTTGCCCAGCAACGTTGTATTTATAATATGTAACCTTTAGTAGTTCTTCAAATATCACAAATACATTTTAGATCATAAAAGCTACTTTTACAGAATGAAAGCTTCAGAAAGCTACTTCTGCTCTGGTACTTGAGTAACTATGTAATGAGGCGTAGTACACCTTAAACGTGATTTCTGACGTCCTATTATCCAACACAGAGTGAGTAGAAGTACCAAGATAATGACAAACACAAACCTTAAAGGTGCATTGAGCAACTTTTTATGCAGAAAAAAAGTCATCTGTCACAAGCTGCCTAAAGCTGAAAGGTTAGAGGAAGAGTGCGTGTCACTCAGCCAAATACATGACTGTTGCATCAGCCGCTTTCACGGCGCTAACGCAGCAACAAAGAGACCATTTCCAAAGCTGTCTCAAGGTTTTCGTGGAAAATATTAACACCAGATTGGACTCGTTGACAAAGGAATTACAAAAAGTGAAAGTGAGCCTGCCGTACACGCAACAAGATGTCGATGATCCGAAGGCAAACACTGTTAAACAAGCTGAGCGCAGCGACACATCGCAATCAGACATTTACAAAGCCTGTGACAGTTTACTGACAATAACAGATCAATGGGAATACCTTGAAGGACAGTCCAGACGGAACAATCTCGTGTTTGACGGAATTGCTGAGTCACCCGGTGAAACGTGGACCGACACGGAAGAAAAAATCTGAAAAGTTCTCACGGAGAAGCTACACCTGGAGCGGCTGGTGGAGGTTGAGCGAGCGCACCGCACCGGCAAACCCGGAGTGGGCGAAAGACCGAGGCCAATAGTGGTTAAGCTGCTGCGCCACAAGGACCGAGTCGTCAGACTCCAACGCGCAAAAGCACTGAAAGCAACAAATATCTACATTAACGAAGACTACAAAATGAAAGATCTGCTGTCAGATTTGAAAGTGGCGCGCTCGAGAGGGGACATGGCCTTCCTACGCTACTATAAACTCGTCATTCGCCCTCGGAGCAGGACACCGATTCATCATTAGGACAGTTGCACAATTCTGGTATATTGAAGCACTTCATTTCAAATGGCCTCTAACACGTCTAGCATTGGAAGTTCCGATTTAGAACACTCAATAAGGAGAATTACTGAAGCATTAGAACTGGACTTTAAATACCCGTGATATGAATTACAGAACACTGAGAACAACTGTTAATGACTGTCAGTATTACACAGAGGATCTCCACAATTGCAAATTCAAAAACGTCAACGCATTCTCTATTATCCACTTCAACAGTCGAAGCCAAAATTTTTATCACATTAAGAGCTACTTAAAACAATTTTCAAAACCATTCAATCTAATTGTAATAACAGAAACATGTTGACAGAGAAAGTGAGTTCTCTATTGAAGGTTATGAGTTTATAAGCATGAACAGAAAAAACAAGCAGGGTGGGGGTGTAGCCATGTTCGTAGACTCAAATTATAGTTATACAAAATAAGACTATGGTGGTGGATGATATACTTGAATGCCTTACTGTTGAAAATACAAGGGGAAAAAAGAAAAATATTATTGTAAGCTCTGGAGGAGCACTTTTCAAGCTCAAATCAGAAAGTCATGTTTGTTGGGGGGAGATCTTAATATCGAACTGCTAAATCCAATTAAACATAAAAAGACGGACGAATTTATAAATACTTTATTCAGTATAGGCTTGTATCCTCTGATAACTAAACCGAGTAGAATTACAAAAAAAATGTGATTTACAAAAAAAATCACATGTACATAAGTATTCACAGCCTTTTCTCAATACTTTGTTGAAGCACCTTTGGTAGAAATTACAGCCTCAAGTCTTTTTGAATCTGATGCCACAAGCTTGGCACACCCATCTTTGGCCAGTTTGGCCCATTCCCCTTTGCAGCACCTTATTTAAATTACTGCGCTGTGGTTTGGGGTAGTACTTATAATAGCACATTAAAACCAATAGTAATGCTACAAAAAAGAGCTGTTCGATTAATTCATAAAGTTGGGGTTTTGAACCACACAAACTCATTATTTTTTAAAATCAAAGATCATGGAGTTTTGTGACATTGTTGAGTTACAAACTGTTTGTACCTTGTTATACAGAGCAAGGTACAAACTGTTACCAAGCCAAATACAAAGAAGGTTTCAAGAACGTACTGGTTGTTCTGAATTACGTGATGAATTAAACCTCAGGATTCAGAAACATAGCACAACTTTGAAAAGTTTTAGCCCGACAGTGAGTGGTGTACAATTGTGGAATAATTTGGAGATGGAGATGAAACAATGTCCAAACATCAACCTGTTCAAATATAAATACAATCAAAAGACTTTTGAAAAGTATAGGGAAGAAGAAAGGTGTTGCCTCTAGGGGGAGCAGCAAGACCTAATTGCATTTAAGTGTTGTTGCTCTGAACGGTTGTCACTCTATTGCTGAAAGATACAAAAAATAAATAAATAAATAATTAAAAAAGGCTATGAATCTGTTGAGAGGGACCCTCCCAACGGGATCGTAAACCTCGTCTTTAAATGTACCACACAGCATAGAAACCTAATCTACAAAATCAGCTGTTAGGGCAGCCGGGTGGGGGTTTGTGGATGGGGAGCTACTGCCCTCTCCAACTGGCCCGCTCTACACCCTGGCTTTTTAATGCATTACACTATGTAGGGCTTACATCATACATTATACATGAAAAAAAAAGGGGAAAATTGTACACAAATTAATATTATACTGAGAATGGTAATGACAACTGGGAAGTAGCAAGAACACGAAGTATAATATGTACTGCATAGTAACATGTCTTTATAACAAAAAATGTTTGACTTTCGGTAATGTTACCAAAGTTTGGCATTGGTAACATGCTGAAATATATTATATTAAGGGTTGCCTTTTGTTACTTGCTTTGTACTAAACATCGTACATGAAACGAGACTGTGGTTGTCGTTGTGCTTTGTTTCTGTTATCTATATGAACATTTCAAACAATGCTTTGTAATTTGGTCCTTGTGAAATGAGAAATTTTTGTTGTATTGATTTTGGGGGTGGGCGCTTATAAGCTCTTGCTTCAGCCCTCTCCTTTTGAGCAGAATGTTTACTGCCATGCTGACCACTCATACAGCTGCTGGGTCACTACAAGGTCAAAGACACACAAATATACATTTAGACACAAAAGTTGCATAATGCAGCTTTAAATTTAGTACACATTTATCCAGATGTTTTCAGATTGTCTTGAACATGTTCAAAATGGAATGATTTGTCGCACAAAGAGAAAATTCCTCAAATGTGACTTTGAATGGAGGCGCTGGGACAGTAATCAAATTGCTTATGTACAAATGTAGAAAACATTGGAGGAGCACTAAAGAGGAGGGGCTGGTGGCCCCTGACCTAGACACTGTTCATTCCTGAAGGAGTGTAGGGGTCAGCGGTGGCACAGTGTCCAGAGTGTACCATATGGAGGAGGGTCAGAGGGGATTAGGGGCACCGCTCTGTCACAGGTCAGACCTGTGTGTGCTATAAATACTGCACCGGTTGCTCCACAATAACAACAGCAGGATGGCCACAGCCACTGAGCCCACACCTCAGGAGCTGTCTCTGGGGATGAGGTCTGGGCCTAAACACTCAGCTTCCTACGGCACAGTACCCGGATCACTCGGGCAAAATCGGCAGGGAAATCTTCAAACAATACATGACCACACCAGCGACATTGGACGGCTCGCTATAACCCGGCAATCAAACTCTATGAGTCCATTCCAGTGTAAACATGCCACTTGTGTTTCACTCGCAGTAAAAGTCCATATATTCTGAGAAGCCTATCAGCCAACACTCAGCAGTTAGAGGAGCTCCCGGCTTTCAACAAAGGTCAGTGCAAAGCTGCCAAGTCTGATAGCAATACATCAGGCCTTAAGCGCTTATGGCACCTCACTATCAGCGGCACCTAATACATTTCTCTGGATGCGGGCCAACACACAGTGGGAAAAAAGTAAGACAAAGGAGAAATGTTGAAGGATTGAGAGCGCAGCGTTTCCTGCGTGATCCCTGACCTACTTTAATTATGACCATTGACCTCCATCCCCCGAGGAGACACTGTCGCTGCAGCACATGAGGAATAAGCCTGTGAGAACCAGCTATTTTAAGAATGGGTGGTGGAATATGGCAGGGTTCAAGAAATAATGAAGTTTAAAGGGGCAGCTTTGTATTTTTAGGCTCAGGTCTTTAGAGTTCAGGGAAATCCACCGTTACCATGGAGATCCGCATATTTGTGGGTGCTAGCATATATTTTCCATAGACTAACGTTAGCTAAAAACAGTATAAAAAGTGGAGAAAAAAGCAGTGAAACAACTCTGTTAGCTGCTGAGTCACTGCTGGTAAATCCATCTAACTCACCGTAGTGTCCGAGTGTTTTGATGTAAACAATAACTCTAGTATTTTAGCTTTCCAAATCTCCATTCATTTATTGTAGCTGCAAATCCCATGAGGTTAGGCGATATGATATCACAGTCCTGAAATCTATTCATAGTTTTCACAGACAATAGAGGGAAGTAACCATGGCGATGCAGTGCACACAGCCCCGAAAGAAACTGAGTCTGACAACATTTTAGACTAAACCCTATTTGAATTATGTGACTATTTCACAACCTTGCTAGCTGAAAACAAGTCTGTGCCAACAAAAGTTACTGAATTGAGTGACTCACTACTCCCCACCTCCATATTTAATCAATCATGTTAAAAAAAACAACAACATCCTGCCCTTGTCGTCGCAGTTTGGGCCGTATAGCTGATGGTGGGGCTAATACACATGACATAAGCCACATGCTCTCATTGTCCACAACACTTAACACTTTCAAGTTTTATTTCTATTGTGGGTTTACAAGCCTGTATTACCAATTATTCATTCACTCCATACACGGTGGTGGTAAGCTACTATTTTGGCCACAGCTGCCCTGAGGTAGACTGACGGAAGCGAGGCAACCAGTCTGTGCCATCGGCCCCTCCGACCACCACCATCCAGTCACTCAAACACTGCATTCACTCAGGCGTCCTGGTGGTCCCAAACAGTCTCCCATCCAAGTACCAGCCAGGATCTTCCCTGCTTAGCTTCTGAGGTCTGACGGGATCAGGCGGAGCAAAGGCGGTATGGCCATCATTTCGGTTAGACATACTGGCAAAGAGTTTCAAGCAAAATTACAATTAGACAGCTAACAACATGAATATGAAAAGTCCACTAGAAACCCTTTCCCTTCTCACAACATTAGTGACATCAGCTGGAAGCAAGAAGTGGAAAGAAGATTAAACAGAAACTAGCTATCATAAGTGTAAAATTACACCTGTAAAATATCATCCTGTTGTGTATTTAGGTGCAAATACCAGAGTAACATCACCCGGGACAGTAAATTAAGGAGTTATCTGATATATCCAACAACATATAAGCATGTTTGTCATTATAGAACAACAGCTACAATGGAGTGATATAAGATTCTACCGAAATAAAATTAAAACATTTACATTTTTGCATCTAATATTTTACTTCCTAATGAATATGGGCCCAAGATGTAAATGTCCCAAACCTTTTGCCGTGAGACCATACTGTACACTGCAGACACTGTTGCCCCCATCACTTTTGAGAATCAGAAACTAACCACGCTCCATTATCAGTACACATCAACCTAATCCTACGCAGCCACTCCCTGGCGTTTACTGACACCTCCAGGCGGCATTACTATTGATGACCTTATGTAAGCACTCATCACGCTTTGCTTATCATTTGTCCGGACAGATGGCCCTCTCGAGCCGCATCCTTTTCATTCAGCGCGATCTTTGTCAATGCTTATCCGTGCAAACCGGCCGTGTTGTGGAAAATGACTGGCCCGTTCACCTGAGCCGCCGAGCGAAGTGTTGGGACTGTCTCAATAGCAGGCAGGTAACATACCCTGAAACCTAACCCCGCTGCGTTATCCCCGTGTCCCACAGTGCCACAGTTTTAGTTTGTACGCGGCGGTGCATGCGTACAGGTTAATTAGCGGGTCTGCTGTCCTGAGATAAGAGCCTACAAATCCTCTTAGCGGACACACTCCCAACCCCAGGCCAAAGTGACATAGGACCGCACGGCATTCCGGGACAATGGGTCTTTATGAAGCCACCCCCAAAAGACATCAACTCATCCCCTTCATTTACACGCGCTTCTATAAAAGAGCCGTGTGCCTCATTGTTTTGGAATTAGCCATACAGAAGCAAGCCTCCACAGACGAGCCTTTACAGCCAAAAACCAGGGCCGTTTCTGAGCTCGGCTGGGGCTCCTAGCACAATGTAGGTTGTGGGGAGCGATTTGTTACAATAGAATGATAATAATAATCATTTGAAACTGCTTAAACGTTTATTAATAAACCCCGCTATACTAAGCTGAAAAAGAAAAGTGGTCCATTGAATTGGTAAAGGATACAGTTCTTTTCGGTGATGAAGAGTTCGGCGATCTGCAAGGGCACAAACAGGTATGGTTAGGAATGCGGTAGGTGAGATTACGAGTGAATAAGCACCAGCAGTGAGCGCTTATTTGTGTAGTGTTCACATTTTTGGAAGCAAATATTGCAGCGTTTGTAATGAAGGGGAAATATGAAAATAATGAACATTTCTGAACTGAACATTTCCCAGGACAACAGCATGAGGAAAGGCACTGTAACAATCAATAAGGTAAGTAAACATGATTATTTATGTATGCTAAGTTTAGATTATGATCTGTCTGGGAGGCTGGAAGTTGCCGGTTTAAGCCCATCCTGAACACAAGACAGTTTACGCCCACTGGCCGCTCTATCAACCCTCATTTCGGTGGTTGCGACTGGTTCTGATGTGACCCCTCATGAAAAAGGGGGAAGCTGATTGACTACAGAAAAGTGTATTATATTTGTATTAAAAAGGGGACACTTCACTAATTGAGCTATGATTATGATTATTCATACTATCGTGAAATGAAGAATAGTGACAGGTGTGTCTGTTTCTTTGAGTGATTACCGTGTTTTTACATATAGTTACCAAGTTTGTTAAGTGATGATGTCATCACTCCACCTCCCGGTCCAACAGAACTATTCACTATAATGGGATTTAGCTGATTTTAACCTGCTGTAGAGCCGACTACAAGGCTCTTTTTAAACATCTGATCACACAGAACACTCTGTACAAACTCTGAACAGTTTGGACCTGGAAGTAGCTTATTATTGTGTGTGACACACTTAACAAACATATAGAGCTCAACAGGGCAGGCTCCGCCCTGGTGCCGGAAGTAAATATCCCATTCAAAATATCTCTAGACTATTGGACAAATATATACATATTAAGAGTTTATAAGAATAATAGCAGCCAAGCAGCTATGTGCTAACTCCTAGACATAAACACGCAATTCTATATTCAAGATTTATCCAAAACTTCATAAACTGAAATGTTATGAGCGCATTTACAGCATTTTAAAGTATTTATTGTTTTCTTTCTCGTAAAACATCAGCACTATGGTCGGTAGTTAGCACATAGTTGATTAGCCTCCGTCACTTTCAAACTTTTGAATTTCAATAGAAACAATAAATGAGCAAGCTTAACAAATCAGTTTGGTCTTCTGCTTCCTTACAAGGGATTTGCAAGTCATGTGTGTATAAGAAAATGAATGTTCGCAACTTCAAATTGATACTTAACATCTCTTTGAACCACAACTTGTTCCCCTCTAAGCTCCTACTCACAAAGCTTCTCAAAACAAAGCGTCTCCTAGCAGCTCTCCTCGTCTGGCTAATGTCACTCCTCAGTGTCTGGACTTTGGGGATGTGCCACATATATAGAAGAGACTCCAGTGTCAGGCTGCATCAAGGCTCTTGTACAATATTCATGTTATGTGCGAAGATCAGACCATGCGTTCCCAGGACGTATACGTGTGACCTAGAAAGTGCCACCACACTGTGGCATTAGACAAAGGGAGGCACAACAGGCACGTTCTGTTGGAGGGGTGACCCTGCAAAGAAAAGGGAAACCAAATCCTATCTATTTGCAAATTGAATAGTAGTGCACACCCTCATTTATTGTTTTCAAATCAAGGTTCAGGTAATAGAGCACTTTTCAAACATGGACGGGAGAATTCAAATATGGAAGAGGACTGAAATACAAACTGCTAAACTAATACGAGAATCCCGTGCATTTGTGAACACGTCTTTTAAAGCACTAAAGTACAGGGTTCAGAAGTTTAGACCATAATGAGACGCCACCAGACTTTTAAAAAAAAACTTGCCGAGGACATTCCATTACCTAAATAATAGCTGCCCTCGCGGTTTTCCTATTACTATTTTCTTAGGTCATGCCACATTTTTTTAGCTGTAGATCTAGGGAATTACATTTGATATCTTTCCCACAATCATGTTCCTTTTGTAGATGCTTACACCAGCATCATGAGAGCGATCGTGAAAGAACAGGCTACGGCGATGGAGTGCCTACTTCATTTGACATGGGGCTGCTCGGAACAGGTGCATTTGAGTAACAGGAGTAGTAGACTACCGCTCCACGCTCGCCGACCTAGTTTGCGGCTGTGTCTCACCTGGTGGAGGCAGTTGGGCAGCGAGGTGAAGCTCTGCACATGGGTCAGTCCGAGCAGGCAGCTGAGGAAGCAGTGGAGGGCAGCCTGGTACTCGCCCTGCTGCTGGAGCCGCTGTCCCAGCTCAAACAACCCCTCCCTCCCCCTGCTCAGCATCCCCCACTGTCCCCCGCACAAGCACTGGCTCCCATCCACGCTCCCCTCCTCCTCCTCCTCCTCCTCCTCTTCCTCCTCCTCCTGCTCTCGTCCCAACAAGTCCACACAATGGCAGCCCGTGTCGGCGCGGCGGCGGGTCCCTGGTTATCTGCGGAAGTCGAGGTTGGATGCTGTGAGAGGCAGCGGCAGCCTACGCGGGGAAAGCTTCAGGCACAACACACAGCGATGATCCATTCCCTCCTCCTCCCTCCTCCCCGGCTGCACCAGGAAAGGAGGACAGAGGAAGTCAGCGAGTGTGGGCAGCCAGAGTGGCGCGGCAGAGGCCCAATGGGAGGGCAGAGCAGGCACCGACGCCCCGCCTCCACTTGTATGTAGCACACAGTGTCTTATAGGCTTTAAAAGGGAAACTGCCATGCTGTGGTAATGGCCCAGACTAAACATAGCATCACAGAAAATGGCATGATTGCTGAGGAGGATTTGAATGGGTGTATTCTGATTTGCATTCTGGGAGCAATGTACAGTCCATCTACAGTGAGAGGATGATTATTTATAAATGTGCATAAGGAGTTTCCATAAGCAAAGCAGGAAATGCTGGCAGTGCGCGTTCAACATTAGAGCTCAGCCACTTAGCTTTGATGCTTTATGATAATAAACATGTTAAAAATACTCATACAAATACTTTTTTAGTTTTAAGTTGAAACAATAGTTGAGTAAATAATTATGTCTATGTCTGATCCAAAAGGTCAGCAGGTCCATTGTCCCTGGTGCGCGCTGTTATTGTGTCCTTGAACAATACACTTGATCAGCCTCCGGTGTCCGCGTACAGTATACGTGTATGTGTCTATATGGGTGAGTGGTTCCTTGATGCGAAGTGCTCTGAGTGCCCACTGGAGGTGGACAAAATGCTATATAAGCGCTCTGTTTTAATTTCACACACAAAGCAAAATTCATTGTAACAGTTTTAAATGCAGTCTTTGCTTTTTTAGTTCAAGGAAGCACCAATGTCATCCACAACAAATCTATAGCAGCAGCGTCTTTAGGCATTCAAGGACTATTTGTTTGGACAAATAAAAAATGTCTGCCTTTGGAAGCTCTGTTTGTTTTAGCTTTGAAAGTGTTTTACTGCCCACAATGCAGCGTAAGGTCATATTCACGGAATGCTAAGCATCTTACCAGGAAACAGTTGAACACAGCACTAACTCATGTGTATAATCTAAGATTATGTAAACAGTTTTGAATAAATATTTAGCACGCAATAAAATCTCAGTTTGCACTTTTACCTTAATAAATCAGGCCTGAAGTGTTTTCCTATTATTATTGGAAATTAAATTGTGCCTGCCTGATTTTCCCCTATCAGTTAACATAGGACTGGAGAAGTCAAGATAAAATCAGTTACTACATGAAAACAAAACCGATTTTCGGCCGCGAGAAACGGTGCAGTGTTGACTTGTGGTGCAAATGAACATTGGACATTTTACACAAATCAATCTACTAAACATCAGATTTTAGCGGCGAACATTATCCCTCATTCTCTGTTTAAATGAACAGGCTTTGCGATCTACCGGAGGTGTCAATGCAATGGAAGTGCCGAGACAAGGCAAAAAGAGGCAAAAGTGGGCGGGGCGGAATAAGGTGAATACTTATTTGTGTAATATTACTTTGCAGCACTAGTTTCATGATATTGCACACAAAGTAATTCATTGACTAGAATGAGGCAGTGTGTTATTTTGCATATTCCCATGCTATTTCACTTTTTACATCCATGCGATTACCCTGCCAGAATGTGAAGCACCCCAAAACCATAATCCTTATTGTAATATCTTACAAACCTAGAAGAAAAGCAAGAGTGTGACTGCGCTAATGGGGAGTCTTTCAAAATACACAAACATAAACTAACAAAGCACATCATTTGTGAGTAAAAGAAAGAAACATCCTCTCTGAGTAAATATTTACTCAGCGGGAGTGTCCCGTGGATGTTTGCACTGTCTTCTCCGCCCTCATCAGCATTAATGTGCCCTACATGAGCCGCGGGGACGAAGATGAGCAGATAGTTGCTCAACACTTGATCCAGGGACGATAGGTCAGGAGTGTAGCGCGCCTCCTCCTACACGCCCGCAAATAAACTGGCTAACACCGAGCAAATGGCCTCAGTCAGTCTCCATCAGTGTCCGACGCAGCCAGCTAAGCACAGGAGAGAAGCTGAGGGGGACGAAGGAGCGTTAGGTCAAGGGAACATTCAGACAACAGCATTAGAAGAAGAGGCTGGATATGCTGATGCCGAAGGTATAGGGAGCTGGGATCACTTTACTCTGTTGTGCAGTGAAGCTGAGGCAGGTCAGTGAGATAGGTCAGTGAGATAGGTCAGTGAGATAGGAGAGTGACTGAGGTCGAGCTTCAGGATGTTGGTGAAGAGTTTTATAGAACTAAAACCAAACAACTCCATGTAGGATTCTGATCACACCCGTCTAATCAATGCTATTGGCCTGCAGGGCTCTGAATCAGCATAGGTAGAACTCTATATTACAAGCCAAAAAGCATGCTGTCCTCATCTGAAACAAATGTGTCCTATCTAATAAGACTCATTCCATTGTTCTCAATCTGTTCTTATGTAAACAGTAATATTCAAGTTCATTGTCATTTGTGTTAAGTACAAAGTAACAATGAAGAAAGTTCTTCCCTGTAACTCTTTCGCCGCTGAAAGACAATTATTCATTTACATTTAAAAACCATCTGGAGATCAACGCAACAGCAAGTCCTCCAGAACCATCACGCTAAACACGGGGGCTCCCCAAGGCTGTGTGCTGAACCCCTCCTGTTCACTCTGCTGACCCATGACTGCGCTCCAAAGTACGACTCAAACCTCTTCATTAAGTTTGCAGACGACACAACTGACATCAGCAAAAGAGAAGAGACAAACTACAGGAGTGAGATGAGCAGTCTGGTCATGTGGTGTCCACAGAACACACCATCCCCACACCAAGGGTTTGAAACGTACATTTTGATTCATCAATGAATGAACAATATAAATCCTTGGAGTCGTTGAATCTTTTGAATAAACACAGCATTCCATCAGGAAAAGCAAAACCTTAGCCCTCCTTTATGCAAAATTTCCATCAGCCTCATCGGCTGAGGAACTGAAGAACTGTCTCTGAAACGAGAGGTCTGAGTTTTGAGGTATAGGAGAAGAGGGAATGTGCAGGATGCCATAGGGTCCTGCTTAATGCTGAAAGCCAGGCTGAAAGGACACCTTTTTACTGTTGCCTATGGCCATTGATTGTATTTTAACGAATTTTAATATATACAATATACTTATTGTTTAATGTAATTATTTAATGTAATTGTATTGTGTTTTTTAATGCTTTTTATTGCATTTTTTATTGTGTTTGGGTGTCTGCTGCTGCTGTGAGGCACATTGAGTTGTGCCATACAAATAAACTTGCCCTGCATTGCCTATTTCTCACAGTACTTTTTCTACAGGTGCTGTATTTGAGGCAGAGGGGATCCAACAATCCTAGATGCAGTCCTCATCAGGAGAGTGAGGTCATGGTTTCAGGTTTCTTTTGACAAACCATATTTTTTCTTGAGACACTTTAATAAATAGAGTCTCTGCTGAGCTTTCTTAATTGCACAGCTGATGTGTAGAGACCAAGAGAGGGTTTCACAAATATGAATGCCAAGAAACTTTTTACGGAATTTATTACGGAAATAATGATTAAATAGAGGGGTATGGATACTTTGTCCTGAACACACAATAATGACTCATATCTTACTTCAAACATGTAAACTTGTCCGATTTGACGGAACACCATCACAGAGACATAGATCCCGTGCTGACGTGGAGCCTAGCGCATCTCCCGGCACATGGCTCCAATCCCTCATGCACACCTATCGACTGGCGCTCACATTCTGCGCCGCACAAATGGAAATCCACCTGTAATTGGAATATTGATTGTCTGTCGGGTGGAGTTGCTCGACAAATACATCAGTGGGATCAGTAAACAGTGTTCACAGCAGCAGTTCCTGGACGGCCGATACGCCGGCCTAATGCAAATGAATGGAGCGCAGCACAACAAACCATGTCGCCCATACGTATAAATCTAACGCACCTAACCCCTTCCATTAGAGAGTCATCCATCACGGGCCTGTCATATAAGGTTAAACCCAGCGGGATGCAGAGGATACATCCAAATTAGCAGCAAAAAATAACACACAGGCTATCGCTAACACATGTGTAAAGTAGTGTACGTGTAGGAGCCGCTTAATTAGGGATGTCACAAAATCGAATTATTGTGAGAAGAAAGCATTTTGCTCGTGATCTAAAGTTTTTGTAAGACTGCAGAAAAGGGAATTTGGCTCCTTAAGTTAGGAGGTGTTTCATATAATTCACTGCCACAAAAAGGAAACTGTAGGTTAGACTACTGTAACGGCCTGCTCACTGCTCACCTTTCCAAAACGAGCTATAAACACGGTGAGGCTGCGTTTCAGTTTCATGCAGCTAAAATCTGGAACAGTCTTCATGCGTTTGATTGGTTCACTCTCGTTCAAACTGCGATCGTTAGCCCCGCCTCGAGTCTCGATTTGGAAATTGCGTCCTATTACCGCAATTCCAGACTGTCTTTATGTGTATATATAAATACATAAATAAAGTCAGTCTGGCTTTATGCCAGGCTACGCCCCGGACAGCTACAGTGGGTTCATAATGTGTCATACAGATTCCCTCCTCCAAATCTTTTATTATTTGGAAGTTGATGAGTGACACTTACCGAGATACAGGGACAGCAAACTGCAGAAAGTCTAAATAGTCAACCAATGGATACATTTGTATACGTCATTTATAATAACCACAAGCAGCTAGTTTCTTACAAGAGACAAGGAAGCATTTGTTGGAGCACATTTTGCATTGTCCAGCAAATTTGGGGAGCTTGCGTCTCCAGTGTCCTTGTGTCGCTTGGAAATGCCGCACTCTGCCCTACATCAGCATATACTATTTATATTTCTGCCTTCTGCACATACAGCTGCAGCCTGAGAGCCTCTCCTCTGCACTTATACTCTGACAGTTTCTTAAAGCCATTGTGCCCAGGTGGTATAACCAGTATAATTCAGGTGCTCGAGACAAAACAACGCATCACCTGGAATGTTCCGCAGTGTGGCTTTAAATATAAAATATTAGCGCCAGATCAATGTATTGGCTGATATAGGCACCCTGAGTGCTGCTGGGGCCACCCGGAAGGAGCAGCGGGCGACCGCAGTGCAGAGCCCGGGGATCTATCTCCAGATTCAAGGCCAGGCTAATGGTCATAATCACCTAGCTGCAGGATTAGCCTATTGTGCGTGTTTTGGGGTGATGGGGGAATACAAAATACAGAGCACCTGGGGGTAACCCATCCAGGCATGGGGACAACATGCAAACCCCACGTATAAACATATAGCAAGTTTAATACAAAGCGACAAGTGACGTTGTTAGCCCTTTTGGTTTAAAGCTAAAGAAGTGGCCTTACAATAGGACACACAAAACACAGATTTAAATCAATTAGCCTGTAACAAATTATTTTCAGTTTAATTCTTGTGATTGAAACCGTTAATACAGTAATAAATGTTTAACTATGAAAAAAACACATCAAATGAAATCACCAATAATAACAGCCTCTTTATCGACTATCGGCCTTTCCAACACCCTTCATATTGGAATCTGGCTCTATAAAATCTGTTAGTCAAAATATTTAATCAAAAGTTTAGTGGTTCTATTCCCATCTCAATATTGTTGCATACCATATGTGCTCTACAGTTAAAAGTGCTGTTGAAAAATGTCTAATGGCATTGCAAATTATGAATACAACCTAAACAATGGCAGTCTTGTGTGACTTCCCTGCTGTCTAAAGATGCATGTTGTGCGTTACCGTGGTAGAATTTAAAGTATTTGAAGTAGGTGTGCCCGTGTGAGAGTCAGGCTCCGCTGGTTTGATAGAGCTGGACCTACTGAAAAGGCAGTTTATGACCTTCATGTAATCAGCAGTAAACGCCGGCGCCATCTGTCTCCTTTTACTCAATTATCTGACCCAATGCCTTTTACGGACAAACAGCGTCCAGGTAAACACAGCGCCGCTAAAGCTCCGGGGCTCGCACATTCATAACTCATAACACACACTTTATGATTTTTCATTTCAATCTCAGGCCCTCTTAAAAGACACAGCCTGCTTTCGGGCATTCTTTCTTCAATCACTGATTTTGAGATATTTTTTATCTTGTCCTAAATGTGAATGATTGATAAAAACAAGTCAGATAATTAAGTCTGGAGTGGGCCATCTCTGCCACAGCTTGTGAAAATCAATTCATTCTCAAGTGTTTGTCCAAGGGAAGGCTGTGAGCACTCTATTGACTTTTTGCTCCACTCCTGCTCCCTCTAGTGGACAAAGACGAGCATTAGCTCATTCATTGTTTGATGTGAGAAATACAGTAACATCCAAGGTCGACATTGCAGGGACGGGATATCTATAGTAATGGATGGTACACAAATCTGAATAATTTAAAGAAAAAATAAAGTTGTAGAGTAGTTACACTTTTCATTACTACTTGTAATGAAAAATTCAGTGCTGTGACAGACAGCACTTAATGTTTGTCTTTATATTTTAGCTACTATGGCTTTGGTTTCAGTGGTATGGAAAGGTACTGGTTCTCATATTCCACCCCTTTGTACCTGTGCATATCCAGAGGCTAGTGACAAAAAAAGTTCAAACTCTGACTTCTGGTTGGACCATATTTCTACCCACTGTGTGCCAGAACTACAATGTAACTGTAGTTAGAACTACAATGCCATAGAAACAGATATTAACCTAAGGAAAAGGGAGTTTTGTGTGTTTGTTTGTATACTTTATTGTCCCCGTAGGTTAACTTTACAATCATGTTATTGAATATTTTCTTCTCCTTTTGTTGGGTTTTATGGCAGTTTGTCTCCATGAACGTTACATTACCTCCAGCTGCTGGTTCTAGTGAGTACACACTACAGTGTCTAAGTCTTCAGTAAATAAATTAAATAAAAAGTCCAACGTAGCGCGTCACATCAAGTCCATCTCATAAACTACTTTAATCTAATCAAGACACAACCCTGCTTCAGAGTGAGACTCAAAAAGACATTCCCTTCTCTAAAAAAATCACTAACATTGCAATAAATGCAAGAACGTTTCTACGTTGACATTTTTAACTCACACAGCATTCTCTCATTTACACATGAGATTTGTGACTCTAATACTTTATTACAAGTGATTTTAAATGGTAACCTTGGTAAATTTCCCAGCTTGCAGTCGCTATTTAGCACCTACCTAATCTTGGTTTAATGGCCCCCTGTGTACTCTCTATAGGTTTTCTTCCACAAATAGGTTTGACTGACTTAACTGCCTCAACCTATGACATATTTGATCCTTCCTGAGACGAATGCTTTTCTAAACTTTGCTTTGGACAGTCGATTCATCCGGTTTGATGGCCTTTAATGCACACACGCGGCCCCTCTCCTCTCACAAACAGCGGCTGTACGAAGGAACACATGTGATCCACACACTTGCTCCAGCAGCTGATCGCCAGAAAAGGACAAACAAATAGAAGTAGTCTCTCATCTTTCTCCAACCCAAAAAAACGTGTCAATCTTATCGCATGCTCTGCCTGACACGGTATGTCATGAGTAACACGGCACACCGCTCTCTCCCTCGGTGGGCATCTCCACATCCCAAATCCCCTACATTTCCTTCCCTGCTATCATCTCTGATCTATCTTCTCTGATCTCTGCTGTAGTAACTGTGTCCGTGTGGTTACCTCATTCCTCACAAATGTCAGGTCCGTCCTGCGCGTAAAGGTTACCATGCCAACGGCCATCACTCACACACAGGTTAGTTTGTGAAATAGGTCAGAGACTATCCAAAAGGTTGTGTTCACATGATATTACTTTCTGTTTTTTTTTTTTTTTACCTCACTATTGTATCAAAGAGTAGTGAAAAATAAAATCATAAAAATCAATAAAATGCCCAAAGATGGATATATATGTACCATTCCTAAATATTCAGTCAACAGTTACCTTTGCTCCTTGTATCTTCTTTCACCCCATCCTCCCCACAATGCACCTCTCCTGGTGTAATCATGCAGGTGTAAGACGCTCCATCAGGGCGTTGGTGTATCATAGAAGGGAGGTCTGGTGAAGAACGTCATGATGACATTCAGTTGGACATTGGCACTCATGACAGGACTGAAATGGAGAAACACAGGGGCGTGACCTGAGGGAAGTAGCCTCCTCTGTCCACTAGGAGTCTGAAGAGAGCCATAACAGGGACACAGCTACACTGGGTGGAAGTAGGATGTCAAGAAGAGTCCATTTACCTTACATTGTGACTAAAAATGCTTCGATGGTGGGACTACAATTCCAAAACACAAACATATTTTATGACTTTTTTTTTTAATCAAATCATCTGCGTTCACTAGATATCAATGATGCAGCAAGTATTCCAACTTTAATTTCAAACAGTGAATTGGGCGACTCACAGGCTTATTCTCAGTGGTAAGACATAAATAACCGTCAGGTACAGGTTTCAGTTAGTTTTAAATCAGCGGTTCCCAAACTGTGGGTCAGGGACCAGAGGTGAGAGAATGTGACCATTTGCTATTTACCATTTTTAAAAGTGCGGGAAATAGACTAGTAGTAGCCCTGAATCCTAGTCTCACAGTGGCTTAGTGGTTAGTGGTTCTCACACTGAGGGGCAAGTCCTGAATTGAGGTCTTTATGTTCCACTTCTGCCCTGCTCTACTGCACAGGGGAACTGTTTTCGACCGTAAATGGGTTCGCTCTTCGTCGAATAGCCATGGGATGCGTACTGTAGCGCCCCCGTGTGGATTTTTGCTTAGGGCCCCAGAAGGGCCAGCACCGGCTCTGGTTGGAGCTCTCCGTGATGGAAAGTAAAGGTGCCATGTTAACCGCCCATGCAGCCACTGGGTCACAAAAAGATAAATTATGCAAAAATATCACGTTTATTTTTTTCACATAAAAAGTTGCATAATGCACCTTTAAAGGCATAGACAATGCTGTTTTTGCAGCGGATAATCAAAGAATGGATCTGGATGAGGACCTAACCCATTTAACATCAACATCTCCATGGAGACGAGCTGGAGACGTCCCGCTCCCAGTAAAGTTACAGTTACATGTTTGCTTGGTCACTTTTAAGGTATTTCTCAATAATAAAAACACCTGTAATCAAATGAATGTCACGTGGTGTGGCTCCGATGCGTTAGCTCATCATGGCGATCACAAACGACGCAAACATACAGGTCACCATGCACGATTGCACACAGCAGGTTTGGTCCAGCGCCCGCGTTGAGAAGGTTAAGTGCCCAATTCCCCGGCTCGCTGACCCGTGCTCTGTGGACGCCGCGGGAGAAGGAGCTGCCGCGGTCAGAGCCACGGTCAGTCAGTCCGCACACGCCCACACGCCTCTTCCTGATAACTCACTATCCAACGTGCGTGTGTGTGTGTGTGTTTATACCGGGCCCAATGAAGAGCGGTGTCCACTCGGGACTGACCGCCCACAGTAAATGTTTATGTTCTCCACTCCGCTTCTCAAATCCGCTTTTTACTACTGTCCATTCTGCCGCGGGATGAGAAGCGTTTAAATTTAACAGTTTGGAAAATCCGATCGTTTTGTTTTTCAACGTGGCCGCCGCTGTACAATCTGGGGGAAATTTGCGCTCGTTTCACGCGCGGGTAGTTTTCGACGCGGTCAGGGGAAAAACTCTGTCCGATTTATTCAATTTTATTCGTCTTTTCTTTTTCTTTCCTTTTTTTTTTTTTTTACCGATGACATTTCCGTTAACAGCAGACTGTAATATGTTTATAGATTGGGATGTGTAATTGGTTTCCGCGGTTACAGTGTGTCGAGCAGCTGGGGGAGGCAGGGGCGTGTCGGGCGGGGGCGCTGATTGTCGACACACACACGATCTATAGGCAGTAAATTGCGCTGACAAAGCATGGCAAGGTACAGGCAGTAAAAACACACATCATAGGCCTATAGCCCATAAAGCGCTTAATTAAAAGTAGTACACAGAGAAGGAGGAGTACTAGGTTAGGAGAACTGGTACTACAAAAGGTACTGCAGGTTGGGGGAAAACACAGACACAAATAATAGTACATATTTTCTGCCTGATGCTGTGAAGGATTCAGTGCTACATGTGCCCCTTCCTGTGTGTGTCCTTTGGTGCGCCAGCTTCAGGAAATCTATTGTGTATAATCGAAATGATTATGTTGTGATGATGTCATTATGAGACATTGATTTTCTCTGTGTACATTGGATGAAGAAGTAAAAGCTCTAATGAATGCTTGTGCCAGACTTCCTGCCTGTGTGCTGCTAACACAAAGCAGCGACCGGCTCAAGATGTCCCCTCCCTGAGAGAAGATGAGATTCTATTGTACGGTATTACTCTGTGTTTGTGTAAAGCCACTGCATCAAAAACACAGATCTACTGGTTCTAATGTGAATCCAAGGTAGAGCAAATGTACTTGTTGATCACAATTTGTGCTTATAGTAATTCAGAGTGGCTTACAGGTCAAGAAGGCTAGGCTACAAGTAATGCCTTTGAAAATGCCTCCCAAGTTTAAAAATCATAATTATAAATGAAATAAAAGTGGCTCTGGTCTAGTCATTTGGCTCTGCGACCTGCTCCTCGTCTTCACGGTTTTGATAAATAATTGGATGGTGCTAGATTCTCAGCCTTATTCTCCCACACAATGATGTAATGTAAAAACAACAAAAATATGATGTACAACTACACTAAGAACCAGTAGAGAGTTGTGGGGGTTGCCAGGTTGGCTGTAAACAAGCCCCGCCTCCGTCAGGCTGTGTGTCCTGTGATCATTACCCCATAATAATTACAGAGGTCTTGAAATCCAGGAGCTACTGCTCCACGAGCTCTTTATTTACGGAGTCATCAAGCTCTGGACAATTTCATCATGGGAAATAAACAACCAGGGTCGCGTCCTTCACTGGTGAAATACGTCAACTCGTCTGAGAGGCAGCGTGTTAATAAAACATTTTGGCACTGAGACATAAAACTCAAATATTGGGTGCAAGGCAAGCACAAGCACTAAAGCTTTACAAGGTTTGACTAGACTTAACCCTCGGCATCACACGACGGAGTGAGTTTGATCGAGAATCCTAATGCAGGGGCAGGGCTTTCACATATACACAGCTTTACAGTCAAATAATAATATGCAAATGTGGGAACTCAGAGGCATTTCACATTATTTAGTCAGCACTTGTCAAAGAATGATTTACTGACTGAGCTTGGTGAACTTTAAAAAATGACTCTGTGGCAGGGGTATTTCTTTCACAGGAAACATAAATGACAGTTGTAATAGAGTTTGATTTGTAATTCTATAATTTGAATACAAATGTCTGACCATGGGAAAGTAAACCGCGGTTCCACACTCTTGATTGAGGAAACTGTTTACACACCACACATTTCAAAAATCAACATGATTTCAAGTGTTCGCGTGTGACTGTAAGGCATGTGTATGTGCGAGCGGGGTGGATCCCGTGGGAAATCTGGCAGCTTGTTTGGCGGGAAACGGTCGCCGTAAACAAAGTGCAGGCAGTGGAGGATTTACGGCTTCCTGATGCGAACATGGAAGTGCCGGGACTATCCCACCTGCTCCTCCATGCCTCATACTGACAGCCGGAGAGTGCTGGGACAGAGTGGCTTAGAGTTAAGGTCTAGCACGTCCCCTCTGTTATTCCGCCGAAACAGACCCAAAACCGGTGCCGTATATTCAGCGCTCGGCACTTGAAGATGGAGCGGAGCAGCTGGAGACGCTGCCGACTGTGGAGCGTTAAATCAAGCGACGCTAAAGTGCTACAAGTCTCATTTACTGAAATCTGCATGCATTTAGGTACATCTTTTGAAGGCATAATTGACTTTTAGCTGGGGCCTTTTGTATATCAGAAGAAAGGATAAAATACCTGTGTACAGTGTAAAAATATGTGGCTTTTGTGTCTAAAAATACAGGTCCATCAGACCCTATTCTTCCAGCAAATATCTGCTGTAGCTAAACGATACAAAAAGCATAATCTGTACATAATACAAATGCTTTGATTCCAAATGTATTATATTCCAGCCTCTTGGTATAAGAAACCTTTTGGAGAAAATGAAAAACAAAACAAACAAAAACTCATAAGAACCCTTTCTGATCGGCTGAAGACAGTCAGTGATACATAAAGATGCAGCTGTGCTTGAAGAGTGGAAAGAAACAAAACAATTAGTTAGGTAATTTGACTTGGATAAGGCGGATGTTTATGATTTCTATTGTTACCTACAAGTGTCAAGAACTGTGTCAAGTGAAATTACGATGTAGTTTTGCTTGTTAATCACTGCGTTGTTACGGGTTAGGCTGTTGTATTTGTCTCAAAGGGCTTTCAGGGTAATGAATGTGCCCTTTCTAAAACGAATCACCACAAGGCTAAATCTCAGTGTTAAGATAAAAATAACCGGTCAGCTGCAGGTTCCAGTTAGTTTCAAATCAGTGGTTCACAAACTGTGGGTCAGGGACCAAAGGTGGGAGAATTTACCATTTTTAAAAAGTGGTGGAAAAAAGTGTAGTCATAATGGCCTAATGCGCGATTTTGGCCGTCTGCAACGAGGGATCACAGGTCGTGGGGATAATCTTAGGTCGTAGCAGAAAATATTAGGTCTTGGATCGTAAAGTGAAACAGGGACAAACCTTTTTTTACCATCCCCACGCCGTGCAATGTGACGTCTAAAAATCGTATAAATATGATTTTAAAAAAACTCTTACAAATAGTGCTTCTCACACGGTGGGGCAGGGCTCGAATTGAGGTCATTACGTTCCACTTCTGACCTGCACTACAAAGTGTAACTGTATAGACCGTAAATGGGTACGTTCCTCGTCGACTATCCTCGTGATGCAGACCACCCTCAGTGGACTTTTGCGTCGGTCCCCAGAAAGGTGAAACGTTTCCAGAATGCACAACACAAATCAGCCACAGTTGCTTACCATCGCCTCTCAACCAATGACCTTGTGAAGCCCCTCAGCCTTTCCATCGCTTCACCTCCACTACTGTCTTAGCTCATGACGGCTGATATTTTCCAATCCACATTTCTCTCTTTTCATCACATTCTAGACAGTGTAGAAAGTTTTCCAATTGAAGGTCTGTACAAAGCCTCATGTTCCTTCTAACTTTTTCTATCATTTCTTTTATCTATTGAGTAATGCCCCATGTTATTCCTGGACATTGGCTGTAGCCTCTTGTCTGTCACATAAAATAAAACACTGGCTAACATGACTACATAGTGCATAATATGCTTTATGTTGCACATTACATTAGCATGCAGCCACTCGTGCATTTCTTTTTATTATGGCTTCCCTTGACTATAAAGACTGGCTATTGTGTTGCAGGCCGGCTCGTGAGGCTGCCTTTTACTGGGAGCTAATAAAAAGGCAAATTCATCTGGGAGCGGCTGACACTTTCCCTCCAGGAGAAATGCATATTGTAAAAATCCATGATAATTATCTGGCAATATTAGTTTTATCACTGGAGGATGCGCCGGCGACCACACGCTGTTTGCTGTTATCGTTTCAATGCTTCGGTGACGCATCAGAAAGGGGATTAGCGACCAAGGCAAAAACACAGCACCGTATTGGTCTGGATGGAATTGTTTAGACGTTTCACGCAAAATAAGCTTTCACACACGATTTGGAACCAATTTAAATGTTAAGAGTTGGTTATTTTTTTATTATCTTAGCATGACTGGAGGGAATCATCTTTTAACCAGCTTGTGAAAGCCTTTTTATTTTCCATCTTTATTCTTTTGACTGGCAGTCATTAGCTTTCTTAAAAGTAGATGTACGAGTCAGCGATGTCTAGAAACAGGTGGCTTGCAGACTCACTTTGTAGCTTTCAGTATTGAAAAGTAGTTTGCATTACTGGTAATTGTAGCGCAAACTGTAGGAGCAGTGGTAGTAAACAGTAGTGGCAGTTGTAGGGAAAGAAGTAATACAAGCAAGAATAATAATATTAGTATTAGTGATATATAATATAATGCATGATATGGCTACGCTAGTTCGGCTAATCTGAAGTTGTGAGTGCCTTGCCTGGCTCTGGCCCTGTCCATTCCACGCAGGGAAGTTAGTCTGGTCACGGGGCAATTGGAGCAGTTTGAACGGGCCTAACGGCTGTAGTCCAACTCACAAAATATGAACTCAATATAAACTCACGAGCAGGGCCGTTTGAAGATATTTGGGGGCCCTAGGCAAAACAGCGAAGTGAGGCCCCAAGTCCTCCCTCTGGAAATTGTTTTAAATTCAGATGGGATTCCTTGTTTCTGGGATTCTGGTGCATTTCTGTCGCTCGCTACACAAAGTGGCCACTACAGTAAAGGACACAGTGTCTTCAATGAGGCATCGTTATTTTTGTCAACAAGGCAAACAAAAAGGTAAAAAATAATTATTATTCATATTATCAATCTTAAGAACTGTCTTCTCTTATATGCGGAGTAGTGTTTTTTTTTTCTTGAACTATACAATTTATGTTGAATTAAAAGAAAGGTATTAAAATGGTGTACAACACACACTATTTTAAGAACATTGTACAACAAGGATTTTTTGTTTTGTTTTTTTTGTCAAGAAATAACCATCCCAAAATTTAGAGATTTAGCAACGCTTAGCTCGCACAAAAGCAGTGACCAAATCTTCCATGTTCTATAACGTCCTAATGTTGCGCTCTGTTCATACAAGTGACAGTCCTGTCAGTCTTTCTTGGCTCATGGATGATCTGAGGTGAGACTTTATCAGTTTCAAAGCTGAAAAGCTTCTCTCTGCAGCAGCTACAGTGACAGGAAGTGTCAGAAGGGAAGAACTTCATGTCCCATAATGCCACAGACATCGGGGGCCCCCTTCAGCTGGGGGCCCCAGGCAGCTGCCTACCTTGCCTACCCCATTGCGACGGCTCTGCTCACGAGAACGCGGAGGCAAAATCCTCGACTACTTCATCCATGATTAGTTTTGGCTAATGATAATGTTAATTAAACTAACAACAAAGTGGTGCAGCGAGTGACGTAACCTGGCCGTAGCCGCCAATCAGCAACTTGTTTACGTGTATGTCCAGACCGCCTTCTTTCGCGCAGAAAAGAAGTGGGTGTGGTTTACCAGGCTAGTGAGGGCCAGACATTGAAGTATATTGAATGGAAGAGGCATGATGTCTCAGCTCCTATCTCTTTCAATAGTTGTGTTCAATAGCGCATGACTCCTGTTTCGTCCGCCATTAAGGCCCATGGTACCCGTATGACGCGTCATCTGTATCTAGGCTCAAGAGCGTGAACGCGCACAGCTGTCGAGGAAGCCCCAATGACGAAGCCTCAGAGCGGAGCGGGCGCCATTAAGCCGTGTCAAATCTCTTAATATCATCGTTCTTTAAATACAAAATGAATGTTTAAGGCCATTTCAGGCGAATAAGCTACTATGTTAAGATGACCTGGGGGGTCAGTTTGTCAGTGCGGGGCCAAATAAGCAAAGTTTCTCCGATCTTGTACAACAACCGGAGCTTACAGCGGCCCTTCGAATGCACGTAGCCGCGCTAATGTACTCACGCTCGGCCACTTTTCCGAGAAGTTCCGTAAGTGCTGGCAGCCTGGTTATTGTGATAAAAATGATAGAAATCGAGTTTTTACTTCACTTTGTTTGCTAATATAAACTCACTACTAGAATTGTTTAGCTGAATACAAAGAAGGAGCACTACAAACGTGTTCTATAAGTTAATGTAAGTAGCCATGTTCATAAGTTAAGAAGTGAAAAATTGAGTCACAAGTGCGTTTGTCAACATGAACAATTATTCTGTTGTCAGCCATGTATATTGTGCCGTTTCTGTTTCTGATCAAACTTTACTAAAGGTTATGATTCACGAACTGTCCACCATAAAGAGGTCACCTTACCTTACGCTTAAAACCGATTTATTTTGTCCTTTTCATTACGCTGCTTTCCGTCAAACATTTAAGTTATTTTCAAAAGCGTGCAGCCTAATCAGGAAACTCACGTCTTCATTAGTTTATTGTTGTTGTTGTTCATGTTAGCTATAAGCCTAATGTTTAACATTAAAACACACGCCCGCCATGTGTAGGTTCGCAATACATTTTAGTACTGAGTAAAGAAAAACATTTACTTGAGATGCTTCTTAGCGTTTATCTTAGTACAGTCCCGTAGATTCCCGTTCATTATTTGTTTGAATCAATGGTTTGGCTCTCAGACCCGCAGAGACCACACGGAGAAGACCTGTGCTCGTTCATGAGTCATGGCGCACGCGCACGAGCACGTCCACGTCCACAGGCCTGGTGACGTCACACCATTGGAAAACTTGTAAAAAAATATTTTGGAAAAAAAAAAGTATATGTCCTAAAAATAGTAATTTTTAAGAAATATATTAGCCTTAGTCTGAAACTCTAGGTGCCCTGTGGACCATTTTACAGGCCGCTCCTTTTACATGAGTGTCTATGACAAAAAGTGCTTTTTGGGCTTTGGGGCTGCAATACCACGGCCTGCCACTAACACGTACTGAAATTGGGTGAAAAGGGGCGTATCCCCCCCTTGGGGCCAGACACTGGCCAACAGCAAAAAACACTCCATGCACAGAGGCTCTGCCTTTAAATTTGATCTAGTTTATTGCTTTCATTTCCTTTTTTATTGTACGTTAGCTTTTAGCCTCAAGACAAACTTGTCGACCTTTATAAACACAGTTGTTTCCTCCGCTGAATACATTGAATATTTAACATGCAGTAAGTGATCATCTACCACGGATTCATTGTCCACCAGGTAATCTTTGGATAATATGATTATTCAAACAGGTCAAAGACAATCTCCATAGGAAATGTCAGGACGGGAAGTTCACAACATCATGCATTGATCCAAACGTGGTGGTAAGGGGCTTTGACATGTACTTGTAGTAGCAGTAACAATAGTAATGGTTGTCTTTGTCATTGTAGCAGTTTTAAGAGTACCTGGATTAGTAGCTAATAGTAATCGCATTTGTAATCTGCCTAAATAGACATCCACTTTCCACAAAATACGTTGCCATGGAAACACTCCCATTTCCAAACTGTTTCTCCCTCAGTTTATTCAGTTTTAGCCCAAACTAAAAGAAAAAATCTGTGTGAAAACCCCAAAATAAGGTTCGTCCAGTGCACTTACTCCTCAACACAACTGCTTTACTTAGCGCTGAGTCTCTAGTGCCGGGATAATGGAGTCAGCGGGGGGGACCACCTCAGAGCGAGCTTCCAGCCGAGAGCAATTTTCACCCAGACTAAACTCACAGTCCCTGGGTCACTGCAGCAGAGCTCGATATTGCGACCATTTTGGTTGCATATGCTCTCAGAATTATGCCTTTGCGATCTAAACATAGAATCACTCGCATGTTTGCGACTGCAAACAAATGTTCCGGTCCCACCTTAAAACAAATCCTTCTCATGCTACCTTAAAAAAGCTTGTGTCATTGTTTTCACAAACGCTGCCTGTCAACAGCAAACTTTCTGTTCCAAAATGGTTCGAGAGCATATAGTAAACTACGATCTGTCCTCTGGTTTGGCTCAGTGCCGCTGACATTCCTCCCAGTCACATGCACTGGGCTGGTGCAGGTCGGCCCAGTGCGTGTTCTCTGCGTGTGCCTGTGCAACGCTCTCATTCCTCTGCCCGCTTTCATTGAATGAGCCAGGCCCGGATCTACGGGGGTGCAAGAGGGTGCATTGCAACCTCATTTTGAAATGTTCACCCCCTCAGTTTTAATGGCATCCCAATGTATTTTAATGGCGAGAAACTCTATTTGCACCCTTCTGAAACTCGAATGCACCCTCGGTCAGTTTGTTCTGGAGCCGGCGCTGGAATGAGCCAATGTATTTACGCAACTGTAGTCTCTTTATGAGAAAACGAGGAATATATATATCATTCATAAACTCATTGGGACTGGGGACTATCTCTCAAATGACGCACAAATCGATGTCAGGAGGAGAAGCAGCGCAAACGCGATGTTTAACACGTCTTCAAAGGTTCTGGCAAATGAATTTACCGCGTGTAGAGCCTATGGAGCTTTCTCCCACAGCACAGAGTGAGGAGAGTGAAGGTGCAGAGTGAGGAGACGATGAAGTGCGGTGAAGCAGGGGCGGAAGCAAGTCGGGGGTTGGGGGCGATTGGGAGGCACAAAATCTGCCCATTTATAATGTTAAAATGTAGCCTAATGACTTGTATATTGATGAATCATTGCAAACAGCTAAAATAATGCATCTAAAATGCAACAGAAGACTGGAAGTGGCATGTGATACGTTTCCCTTCATCCCTGTTAAAGGCTTTCCTGTTTTTTTTTTGGTTGTGCTCCTAAATTTTTGACTGTGCTCCTAAATTTCAGAATTAGGAGCACAAGCGCTACCAAGAAAAAAAAGTTAATTGCGAGCCTGGAGCACTCCTCCGTGGAGAAGGATGACAAAGACACGGCTCTGAATCAGATACCCACAGAACCAAATGTGTGAGTGACAGAGTCCAGTATGGAGCATAATACGCGGCTCTCCCATTCGCAGACAAGAGGGAGCGCCGGCGACAAGTGGCCAACTCAACAGGCTCACACAAGATGGGAGAGGTAGGAGTGCGAGGTGTCATTTCCTGGGAGTTCCCCTGGAGAATCCCAGCTGCTGCCGGGGAAGACACGCGAGTCTGAACGCTCTCTCCGTGGAAGTAATTGGTTCCAGATGCTGCCGGGTAGAAATGGGCCAAATAAAACACATTTAATTGCAAATAAGTCACCTGGTGAGTTTGGTGTGATATTTTCTCCTCCGGGGCCGAAGGGAAAGGGGAATAGAAGACAATGAGAAAGTGCGTTTAATATGATATGGCCAGGATGCGCCCGGCACAGCTGCGAGGTTAATTGGGTCTGTTGACATTCAGAGGAGAGGTTGGGGATAACGCGTGTTAAAGTTTCACTGGAGGCCTGAAGAGGGCAGACAAGGCTAGTCCATGCGAACAGCAGCCCGGCTATGGAAGAAAATTCCACTGAATGAAAAATCAAAAGGGATAAAGATTAGGCAATAATTCTGCCAGCGATGATCAATACGGTGTAAGCTTTTTAAGGTCAAATCTGCAGGATGTGCTCTTATACACAAAAGATTTACTACATAGATTTACTACATAGACTACACAGACTACATAGACAACCTGCAACCTTGCTGCATTTTTAGCCGTGTCAACAACTATGGCCACAACTTCTCTTCTCTGTCTCCTCTTTTTTCCACGCTTCACAGAGCAATGCCATTTTAACCTGCAGCAGGCAAATAGAGGATACAGATGATATGTCTTATCTTTATGATGCTGAATTGCTCTTATCCCTCATGTACTACAATTGAAGTTCCAATATACTTTTCTCTGGCTTTTTGGAAGACAATTTGACCACCTGACTTCAATGGATCGATGCATTTCCTCACTGCTTTATACTTTTAGGATATCCATTTAATCCTTGGGCGCATAAAGGTCATTCTCCGACACCATCACCGACACTGGCCACGTGTTCAGTATGAGGTCAGCGTCCTGATCCAGTCTTCTGCATGTCCTCCACACTGTACCGCAGGGAGCAATGAAGTGCAAACATATCTGCTTCCTATAAACCCATTCTGCTGATGACAAAGAATCTAATAAGGCAATTAGACATGATGGGGAATAGTTCTGGTCCTTCCATTAAAAACGTGCAGGAGCAGCAGAAAGTCCAGGGGAGGAGATGGCGTGATTCACTTTGCGGGTTATGAAGTTATTATGTAAAACTGTACCATTTATAGCATAAGGCACTACTGCAGTTTTCCTCCGACTGCTATTTCGAATACAGTCCTACTACGATGGCTCCTTAAAACACAACAACAACACTATACAAATGCTACAGTAAACGACTACACTTCCCAAAAAGCACCATCTTAGAAGAGTTATTTAGGAAATTGCTGGGACTTTGTCATTGTGCGGTAAATAGACAGGAACAGAGCTCTTCCTCTGTGTTCTGTTCGCGCCTTTGGAGTGGGGAAAATGGCCGCCATGAATCCGCAGTAGATATGTCATCCCTGAATCCATAATAGTTCATAAATTCAGGAGCAATCATCTCTGGGAGCAATAACAATCCACTGTCTGGGGAAAAACAATGGGGTGATCGGTGTAAAATGATGCGTCTTTGGGTTTCAGTGCGAGTCTGTCTAGTGTGGGATGAAACAATAGCGGCGGGTGACACTGCCTTGGGTAATTTGGTGGAAATGAGAATGTATCAGGCTGACAGATAAAAGCATGACAAACATCACAGCCCGATCTCTGCAGTGCTGAGCCACTGGAGAGGACAGGTGGGGAGCTGTGTTATTGTGAATGAGGGGAGCATTAGAGGCAGTTTATTGTTAGAGCGATGTAACATGGTGGTCTTTTTCATTTGTAAAAGAACAGGGCAATGGCTGACTTAGAAGTACACAGCAAGTTTCATCAACGTAGAGTAATACATAAAGTTCAAATCCAGGGCAGTTGTTTTTTCTTGTTAACTTTTCGTCAGCAAAAATAACAGTAAAAATAAGGGTACAAATTGATGCAACCTTAAGAGAAAATATATGCTTCGTGTCCATTCTAGATAAGCAGCGAGGACAGATGTGAGTGACTAACCCTCCCAGGCTCAGAAAGGTCACCTGCTTCTGTGGCATGGAGGTGTGTTTTATTCAGAGCCCTTACGGAGGGCGTGTGGCCGACTTATAATCACAAACCAAGTCTTGCATCAGCATTTCGCCGTCTTGGGGGCTGCTGACCTAATCGCTGCAGCTAGCAATGAGCGAGCTAATCCATCACCCTGACAGTGCCACTCCCCACGTCTGCACACAGCACATATCCACACAGCTGAGGCGGTGACGGCCAGGAAGTGGATATCTGAACGCGGGGGAAGTGATGAGGACACATGCTCAAGATCTAAATAGTAACCAAAATGCACTCTTTGGATTCGTATATACAACTTTGGGGAACTGAGAGTGCACTTGTGGCGGACAATTTTATTCAAGTTGAAGTGTGACTTCCTTGACAAACCAGCAAGCGGGCTTACAGACTATCAGTTGGCTTTAATCTCGAACATCCATGGTTCGATTCCTGAACCAAGTGTCTGCGACATGAATCTGAGCGAGAGTTTCGATTTTCTTCTACGGATGGCCATCTTAAACCAGGTGATTTGGCACTGTTTCAGCGTTTCACAACACTGCTCCAAAACATGATTTAAAAAGCCTATGTCACGTGATCTTGGCAGAACAAGGTTTTGAAACAAACATTGTTTCAAAACACTTCACTAGGAGTCCCAGCACTGACAATTAGCAGAATGTCTTTCTCATTCACAGCCAAAACACTTTATATTGAATGTTGTCAAGTGTCAGCAAAAAGACACATCCAGTGGAAGTAAAAAATGAATACAAATTAAGACAAGTGTGTGACTGATGATCACAATAAGATCATCTGAACCCTGAAACACTGACTGCAGTGCATACAGTGCCTTGCGAAAGTACTAATACACCTTAAACTTTTGCACATTTTCTCATGTTTACAACCCAAACATAAAGATTATATTTTGTCCACTCGTCCATGAAGGCCAGATTTGTGTAGAGTACGACTTATAGTTGTCCCATGTACAGATTCCTCCAGCTCAGCGGCAGTACGTCGCAGCTCCTCCAGAGTTATCTTGGGGTACTTGGTTGCATTTCTTACCAGTGCTCTCCTTGTTCGGTCTGTTAGTTTAGGTGGACGGCCATGTCTTGGTAAGTTCGCAGTGGTGCTATAGTATCTCCATTTCCGAATGATGGATTGAACAGTGCTCCGTGAGATGTTCAAATCTTGCGAAATCTTTGTATAACTTAATGCTGCTTTAAACTTCTCCACAGCTTTATCCCTGACCTCTCTGGTGAGCTCCTTGGCCTTCATGATGTTGTTTAGTGACCAATACACTCCGACCATAGCTCTGAGGCCCTCACAGAACAGCTGGAATTATACTGAGAGTAGATTACACACAGGTGGCCTCTATTTAATGGTTAGGGCAAGGTGTGAACATTCTGCAGTCATTAATGTTATAAAGGCAATTTATGCTGTATGAATACTTATGCACGCCCCACTTTTCAAAAAATAACAGAATCATGTATCATTTTGCTTTCACTTCACAGTTGTCTGTTACTTGTGTGTAGACTTTCAGTAAAACATTCACTGTGGAAAGAGTTTCAAACTGTGATTTGAAGTGCCTTTGGTGTTTCATAAAGCCCCAGTAATCTCCACTAAATGATCTCCTACTTTACTATTGTTTCCTAGTTCTCTACCCAGGCATCGATACTTACTTGAATGCCATTCGCCCCAACCACTTTCTGCTCATAATTTTACGACTGGAGCCACAATAACATTCTAGCAAGAGATGAACTCAAAATATAGTCATACATTTCAAGGCAAAAGTTCTCGAATCCCCTCCACTTCCAATCAGACTAAAGCTATCCTGTGAACATGTACTTGTAATCACAGCGAGTGTCCTTCCTCTAATCTCATCTCCTCCACGGGGTCTTGTGAATACGCTAATGTCATTTACCACTCTCCCAGAGGCCACACCTGCTCGCTCTCCAGCCCACGGTCTCGATCTAATCGGATACACCCATCACACACTCTGCAGCTGGATGGTCCTGAATACGGCCCTTAGCGCAGCCAGGGAAAATGACGAGGAACAAAGGGAGATGGGAGGAAGCCGTGACAATGATGTGCGTGACGGTACAAGAGGCATGTCTCACTCTCCGCTCCCATCATCGCCACTTCCCCAGGGCTCAGTGTAACAAATCACAATGGAGAACAGGGCTTAGAGAAGCACCGAGGCTATTGTAGGCTTTCATATCATTTTACCTTGTTCTTAAGGGACTTCTGCTACTTTCTTTCAGTAGATGGCAAAAGTTTAGTAATGTTTGGACAGTGATGAATGAAAACATTTTTTTAAATGTTGTGCTACAATGACTGGAGTTTCATTATTTTGTAAAACTACATGCATGAGTTGTCAGATTTCATTCAGTCTAAAAATACATAATCTAGAAGTCTCAATACTATAAAAAAAAAAGTGTAGTTTGCGCTCTTTCTGGTTTAAAATCACAACTCAATCTGTGTTGTCCGTTTTGGTGGCGACGGTGGCTCATGTGGTAGAGCAGGTCGTCTCATAACCGGAAGCATAAGCGCCAATTTATGATTTTCCCAGTGGGTGCCCATTAAAAAAAAATGGTGGGATAGGCCTCTAAAGGGCCTGGAGACGACCTGGTCACGCAGATGTCTCCGATACGTCCCCTGGAGATAAGGCGAGTCTCCAGGTAGTCTCGGGGGAAAATGAACAGGTTTGATTTCAATGGAGACCGCTTCTCTGCTTCCGAAGACCACCTGCTTGTTTTCACCGAGTCTCCAACTAGTCTCCAGGCCGGTGAAGTGCACACAATCACTCCGAGTTGAGGAGACTGCAAATCTCCTCCGGTGAGGTAGACCCTTAATGGACATTAAAGAAAGTGATCGTGATTGAGCATTTTGTTATTAGGGCAAATTTTGACTGGGTGCCTTAAGATTTGGGTGGGTGCTCGAGCCCCGCAGCACCCACGGGATCGGCGCCCATGATCAGCGGGATTCAAATAACATCTAAAATCAGTAAAATTCATATTAGATTTAAAGATGTTTACCTCACATCTGATGAGATAAATCAGCAATGCCTGTTTTTAAGTACTTTATTTGTTATGATACAATTGTACAACAATTGAACCCATGACCTGTGGCTTGTGACCACTCAGTCACTGTGCTACCTTTTTTATTCAATCGAGTCTGATCATTTACAGCATTTCGTTTAGCAAATTAAATAAGCCTGAAATCAATTCCCTTCATGGTGATTAACTAATGTTCATGCCAACCCCACCAAGACATGATTAACATGAAGAAGAGTTACGATGGTTATACTTGACCCCATAGTGCCATTCAAATCAAAGATAGTCTCTGTAGACTTTAATGACTGCAGAGGCAAGGGTCACTGCTTTTGAACTAATGATGCTGACCCTTCTCAAGACACGCACAAATAAATGAATATTTATTGTTATTGTAATGTTCTACTTAGTTGGCCACCCACCCAACCTACTTTGCCAATTCCACTTCATTTACAATTACTTGAATACTATATCCAAATGCTCTCTTTATATTTCCTCAAATACTAATTCTTAGTTAAGATGCGTCGCTGGCAGCACACGATTATATTAATTTGGTCTTTCCTTCCCCAGCAGCTCATCAATGCCCTCTCGGTGATGCCCCTCTTTTGTGTCTGATTGGAAGGGTCAGGCAGCAGCAGGCCTGGGACAAAGGCAGGGGTACCCGTGTGTCTGCTGATGCTGGGGCTGTTCAGCAGTGGGACATCGCCCCTGGGGAGAGCTTAACCACACACATTACAATCATTAGGAAACAGAATGCTCCTGTTTGAAATTAGTCCAAGACAGGCTCCTCGGAGACGCCAGCCCCTCGTCCATAAAGAGCCGTGATGAGCACGGAGTCATGGATGAAGGGGGCTGTGTCGTGCCTTTGACACATTAATGTCATGTTTGTTTTCAAGGAAGGAAGGAAGTCAATTGCTACTAATTTTATATGAACAAATCAGCAGCAATGACCAAAAAGACATACTGCTGCTTGTGAAATTTTTTATTATACATTATTTTTTTGACGCAACGGAGCAGTTGGTGTCACCTAGTATTGAATGACAAATTGGAAAGACACGCCCACCTTGATTTACCAAACATATGTGCTACAGTACATTTATTTGTCCTTTATTTGATCTCATTTTCAGGGCCGTCCTGGCTTCTCCACACAACTCAGTCTGACATTTGTAATATCTATAAATACAACATTTTCTCCAGTTCAGCTTCACCCAAATCTAAATCTAGAGTTTTGTCGTCCCTGTGTTTTCTTCACTTTTTCATCGCACCTTTGTTGCGTTGTCGTCACTTTAGTGTCATTTTTTTGTCGCCTGTTTTGTTATGTTTTTCATCACTTTTTTGTACAAGTCATCTCTAAGGGCCAAGTTAACCCATTCAATCCACTATAATCCATGCATCTCCGTAGGAAATTTGCAATGTTACGATACTTGGAATTGTACTCTTTTTTTTACATCAAAACATCTCGATTTCCTGATAGTATTCCTCAATGTGGTAGCACTGTATGGCTCATAGTTCTTCTGCAGCGTGCTTTGATCGCTCTATCTCCATTTTAGAGCCCAGTTCTGCTCCACATCTTCCCCCTTTCATGCTCTGCTCTGCACGTTCGCCTCTAATGTCTCTCCACAACACTAAACACACCATTCGGCTAAAATTACATGACAATAAAGCCATGAATGATGAGACATTGTTCACAATCGGCTGCATTCTTATTCAATTAACTTTCCAAATTAAGACAGAGGCCGGCTATAGATTTTGCTCGATCTTGCACGCCAATATGAGCGGCCAACGTTAAACGAGGACGGAGAATCGATTGCTTGTTTTGGAGAAGAGACCAGTCTGGGGTAATTTCACAGGAGAAGCCTCTATGAATGGAAAAAAAAGAAAAACAGTAACTGGAGAAGCGCGAGTTGAGAGATTCTCTGAGAATTTATAGTCCGCCAGGGAGGGTTGGTTTGAGTTACTTGAGTAGAGGATGGATGTTCTCCTTGGCTAAAATTTCCCCGCTACAACTCAAAGTAAGGGTATTTGGTTACTCTCAGGTCTGCCAGCTAGCCCTCCTCCTGGTCCCAAAGCCGGGATGAGCTGGCACCGTGGAGCTTCAGGCCCCTCGGATAATTAAAAGAGAGGTATAAATCAGTGTGTAAGCAGTAATCACAGCAGCCCCCTGCCAGCTCACCACCGCCACCGTCATAAATCTGCACAAAACAAAGCTCCCGCGCGAACAAAAGAGCTGCAGTCCCCGCTGATCCGGCACGATACGCGTTACACCCAAACCACACTCCAATAACACTGCCGCGGCATTGAAAGAGCTTTCATGTTGGACTCGATTCCCATGGATGGTCACGGAGGAAAGGCTATGACTTGACTTAGGTTTTCAGCTTTTTTAGAGATAGTAAGTGTTTCGCTGGAGTGCAGAACACATCTATTAAGCGCTGTTCAGGGGCCGAATGGCAGAATTGTGGCTGCTAATCTGTGCCACAGGCTTCTCTAACCAATCACTAATTCATAACTACACACCCACCTGTTATAATACCCGATTTCTACAAACTATCGGATGGTCAGTTTCTCGGGCAAATAATGTTTGCAGAGGGAACTACAGTATAAACATGCGCTGAAAGATTAACACATGAACAATACCAATTTTTGCTGAGGGTTATCAGAATAAAAAGGGCTGAAGAGCAGGTAGAAACATTTAGCAAACTGTGGAAAACATTTGGTGCAGGACCTAATGTATTCAAAGCCATCATTTGGCTACTTTTAGTCATATTCATAGTCATTGGCTCTGGATAAGTCGATCCAAAGGGCCAAGCAAACCGAGTTTGAGTCAGTGGGAATCAACTTTGGCCTGCTCTGGAAGCAGCTGAAACAGGTGGCCTCAGAGTGGCTCCGGTCGCACTCTGGAGCGGGGCAGGTGTGGTGTGAAGGCGGCCGACCTCAGTTCAGACCTAGTTCCAGGTTCAATACTGTTTCTTGAGCAAAGAGAATACTTATTTCTAATGGACATGAACTGCAGGACTGGACAATTGGAATATTACTCGTAATAATCAAGATGTATCTCACATCTCGCTGGCCCCTCCTCTCTGCCTGCTACGCCTTTGACATTATGGGTCCAATCTTGTGTTTGAAAACGCAGACTATAGCGTAACATTTTGCGCTTAGTATGAACGCACTTTGTGATCTTGCCACTCCAGACTTAGCGCATTTAAGTGGGAAGTACTGGGGTGGAGACGGCGGCGCGATGTAAACGAGGAAATGAATGTCAGCGGTGCTTCCATCAGAGCTGTCGCCTCCTCTTGCGACGCCCTCTCACAAGTGGAGAAGGCGCAAAGCACATAGCTCCGCCACTTGGAAAATAATTCGCTAGGAGCCTGCGCCCCTCCGTGCGCCAGCACAAGATCTGGCCCTATAAGTGCATTTGTCCTCGGTCTTGCGCATCAGCCTCATTGTAATTAGAAATGACTTTTGCGTACCACCAGGAAAGCACATTGGCGCGTTGGCGCATTGCAGAGCTTGCTTTATCTTCGTAGTCCGGGGAATAAGTTCGGTGAACAGCTGATCGTTATCACGTAGCAACCCACAAAGGACTCCAACGTGTATGAAACTACTTTACTCAAAGCAAACTGGCAACATCTCCCAGGTGACAAAAAATGATCTCTTTTCACCAATAAAACAACCATAATGTCGTCAATTCTTGTATTTGATTCTAATTATTGAGCGAAATGTGGCGTAGTGATGCTTTAACGGTAACTTCATTTTCTGTATCACTTTCTGAGTGATATCAGAGTGACAGTAGCTAAGCTGAACCCTGCTGATCCGTCCCTGGAAAGCGGATGTGGGAACGACAGTACAAAGGATCAGGCGTATATCGATCTCCGACGGGATAAGAAATGTGAAAAGTGTTAGACATGAAAAGAAACGTATTGATCCTTGGTGAAATCATGCTGATTAAAGCCGGGAGGCGCGGGGGGTCAATAACGCTCCACCAATGAGCGCGCCGCCGTAAGGTCAGACTCCAGATGTAGTGGAGAGTAACAACAGCGATTCCATGCAATTCACCCGGGTACCCACTCGTTAAATATGTATAAAGCCATATAACACATAAACCAAATCTGAGGCAGCGGCCCCGGGACGTGAAGCACCAGATCAACACGCGATAAATTCTAGGCACTTTCCCCTTGTTTGCTAATTTTACCTAGTGGGTGAAAAATACAGTCAACGGCGCGGAGCTGCAGGGTCAGGATCAAACGTGTCTCGTGAGTGGAGCAGTGGGCTGTGAAGAGAGCCCCGGGACAAAGGCAAGCACCAGAGACAAGTGACTGCACTCACAGCCTGTCCTGGAAGGATAAGCACTGCGGATTTAGTGACAGGACACAAGCGAAAAGTGCAGAAGATAAAAGGAGTTTATAAATTGGATAAGTGACCCTTGATCCCCAAACAGCAAACTCCATTGTTTCCCTGGGACAGAGCAGTATTTCAGTTATCAAAGAGCCAAACAGCATCACCGGAAAGGCTACAAATTCACAAGATACTAAAACGACAAACGTTTCACCAAGAGATAGTTAGCACAATTATATTCAGGATTTACTACAAATCTTAAGTACTTTGGATTGGCTCTACATGAAGCATTTTCTTCACGAGCAACAGATTTTGCATTTCGTCCCAGTTATTAGAACAAACACATTGCGCATTAGCCGTTTCCTAATCTGCACGGATCACAGCGTGTTAGCGAGATTAGCGGCTAATCATCCCCAAAAAGCACATGGCTAACAATGATATTCCAGCAGCGTGCTTGTGTTCAAAAGCCCCAGCGATCAATAAGGCTAACGCTAAATCAGCCCAGCTTGTGTTCTTGGGTAAACATGCATGTGAATGGGCCCGACAGCTCCCGCCACTGTTTTCCCAGTCGGGTCCTGAGAATTTTAAACAATAATGACTTTTTAATGTGGACCTGTGATTACATTGTCATGGTGAAATATGGCCCTTCTCCGGCGCATTGGAAATGGAGGCTAAACGTGAATTACAACGCCGGCCCGGCATAGATTACGGCGGCTAGTCAGGTGAGGCAATCTTCATAAATTCAAATCTAATCTTAACAGAGCCCCCGCTGACAGTTTAGAAGGACTTCACTAAGGGACGGCCGAGGCTAAAAAGACAAAGGCAAGAACTTGAGCTACTTAGTTAATAGAGACTCATAGTCTGCGAGCGTCGTGTCGCCATAGTCAGGTTTTCCATTAAAGAGACGAAAAAGGATTCCTCTTTTCAAGGCAGAGGACAGGCAAATGTCTGTTGAGTCAAAAACATCTGCCACTGAACATCACAGACGGGCAAAGGCAACATTGTTTCAAAGGCACACTGCGTAACACTTTGGACTATACTGTTGCCATCCATACAAAACACGCTCCTAATGACAGAAAATGCTAAGTGGATAATCAGTATCTACATGGAGACGAGCTGGAGAGTCCTGCTCCCGGTAAAGTAACATGCAGTCTTGCGAGAGGTTAAGGCTGGGCGATAAATCGAATTCATTCAATTAATTCATGCTTTTAAAAACAGACGATGTGAAAAATTGCAAAATCGTAAAATTGCATCCGCCGCTCCCTGTCCCCCTCACGTGCGGGATGCGACCAATTTAACAGCGTTTCAGACGCTCCGTAGCGAAATGATACCAGCGGAGAAGCCAGCGACTTTCTCAACAAAACTGCTGCTTTACAAAGCAGCAGTTTTAGAGTGTTTTAAGAGTGTGTGGTGGAGTTTTCTTCCGCCAAAACAGAGTTTCCCACTTTCTCCTGGTCTGCTCCTGGGCCTTTCTCTCACTCTGCAACCCTTTCCCTTTAAGTCTCCATGGAGATGGTTGTCAATCACAGCAGAGGACGATAAAACGCTTTTGAAAACTCCATGGCTTATTAAGAAGTTTAACTTTTGAGAGCAGACAAGGAATATTTAAAACAGAAATACAAAAAATTTAAATTAATTAATCTTAATAGGCCTAATTGTAGGTTATGTTATGAAATATTCATGAGCAGGACTCATCAGTCAGATCAGTTTTCTTCATATGAAAGATCAGACTTTAAGTTTATTTTCAATAAAATCGATTCAAATCGTAATCATCTAAACTGAGTAAAAAATAGTTTGGTCATATTTTTGGTGGAATAATTTTCAACAATAAAACATATCTAATAAAATGAATACTATTTTAATTTATTCTATTTAACTTACTACGACGACTAACTGACCTAATGTAGTCAACGATGCCAGATCAAGTTTTTCCCAAATCGAGATACATTTGTCCCATAGGCAGGATAAAATGTTGGCTACTTTGAGAACCTTTCTAATCATATTCATATTAGAGTTATTCTCATTTGTTTCCTTACAGCGTTGTTGTTGTTTCTCTTGAGGGCAGCTGTCACTCAGGCTATAGCCCTAGAACTACGGCATCAGGGACATGACAAACCACGGGGCGATGCGTGGTATCTGTCAGCCTCCTGCTCTCCTGCTTTATCTGTCCGCCGCCAACCTCTGCGAGGGATCGCCGTTTGATGGCTGGAGCGGGGCATTTCTTATTCCACTCACAATACTCCCATCGACGTTTCGGAGCATACGTGTGGGCTGATAATGATGGTGGTACGGCATCTATTAGCAGCCGCTATTCTGACGTGCTGACAGTTCCTATCATTACGCTGTCAGCCTCTCGCACCTCCAAATACAAATCAGACACGAGGAGGAGTGGATGAAGTGGATTTTTAACACCTTTAACGCACCACAAATGAGGAAGAATGAGACACGCTGAATGGCAGATCTCACACTTCTCCGGAGAGTTTGAGCCATTTGAAGCTTTAGACCTGACAGAACTATTACAAATGTACGGCAAAAATAACTTTCTGTGCTCTGCTAAGATGTCTTTAAAGGGACTAGATGCAAGTTGGTCATTTTAATGCTCGCTACTGCCACCTCAGGTCTTACGCATAACTACAGCTTCTATATTAAGCTCGTGCATGACGGCACTTCGGACCCGAATTAACACCTTTTTGAGTGACAGTGCAGGATTTTCGAGGCAGTTGTGGTGAACAGGTCTGGGCTCTTTCTACACATTAGGACATGGCTGGAACATGTATGGGGAGGAAAAGACTTAATTTGAACATTTTTAAACTCCGTATAGTCCCTTTAAAGACGCAATTTGGACAATATTTAAATGTAGTTTTAGTCTAGTTTTAAATCAATACAGAAAGGAATTTATTTTGTACAGCGCGCTTTGTGATAAACATGCATTGCACATGACGCCACGCGTAGTTAATGGTTTGTATTTTGAGGACCGAAGTGGAATGGAACTGTAAAAAAACATGTAAAAATATCGCTTTTGCACCGGATCGACCGCATTATTTGTACTATATGTAATCATAATCAATGCACACAAAGATAATAGCAGAAGTAAGTGCCGTGGAGAGCACATTATGTAAACAAACCAGCACATGGCTGTATAGATGTATGTTTTTTATGACGTTTGTGTCCGTAGTATTTGACAGGATGAAATTGGCCTTTCGCCTGCTGAAGTCCGATCAGGGCAGTGGTTCGTGATGTCTGTGTGGTTCAGGGCTTTGTCTTGGAGAGGTTTGTACGACCTGTAGTTCAGCAGCTGCAGCTAATGTCCACTACTGTTCTCCCTGACAGGCTTTGCAGCTTTTAAGTTCTGTCAGTGACTCTCCAGGCAGTCTATAAAGTAATACAATCCTATGGTTTGGCTTTTCTTTATGTTTTAGCCCTGCTCATCTGCATGAGGTGCGCTGTTTTTGCTTGACGTAAGTCCGTGGAAATTAAGTGCTTGATATGATATACACTATACACTACACCCAGGGGCGTAGCTCCAAATCCTGGGCCTTGGGTACAAACTATCTTGGTGGCGTGAGCGACCTGTGGCCTTTTTCCTTATATTTATTGTAATTGACTGCAATGACAGATACACTTTAGGGGTTAAAACGAGGAGTCTGTGGCTCTTTCTCTGACTCTGCACCATCCACTTCTCAGCGCAGGCAGGGACTCGCCTCACTTCATGTTTAACTGTCATTTATGACAAGAAAGTTGCATCTAAGGCCCGCTAGAATAGGCTAGTGTTAAATAAAAGCACATAAGAGCGTGGCAAGACTAATATTTCTCTTTCCTAGCTTAGTGTCGTTGCATTACAGATCCCACCTCATCAAAGTCACTGTTGAGTTGAAGCGAGCGGTGCTGAACCAAATGTGGGCTGAACCATTTGGCACATTTTTAAAAGGGTGTCAGGGCCCTGAGATTCATCCATCATTATTGTTTGTCTAAAATTCTGTCTAGCAACCATTATATTTCAGCCCTGTTTGATATTATTATATCAAATATGAGGAAATTTAGAAAGTACAATACAGAACGCTTTTTGCAGCACTTTTGAGGGCCCCTACCCTGCTCTGGGCCCTACCCTTTACCCCCCCAGTCTGACGCCCATGACTACACCAGCCAGAAGGCCCCAAGACAAACAACAAATAGGACGGAAAGGCATGTATACAAAGGTCATAAAGCAAGCCATAACACATCATTGTTCATTTATTCCACACTAGGTGGTGACATGTTGTAGAAATATAGTCACAGCTGCCCTGAGGTAGGCTGACTGACGTGTGGCTGCCAACATGCACTCTCCGACCACCACCTAACCACTCACACACCCGAGCTTACAGAAGCTGGTATTCACCTGGTTTACGATCAACAAACACTGTCAAGTACTGGCAAAGTGAACCAAAATCTCGGTAAAAAAGAAGGTCAGCAAAGCTCCCTATGATTATCCACAGCCAGCCCCTGGTGAACAGTCTGTGGTAGACACATAATCTTTGAAGCTTTCACACTGTGCAACCTTCAAAAACCCGATGCTATTCTCAGAACAACTCCGTAACTGCAGTTGAAATGGTCACTACAAATTGTGGTTTGTAGAAATCGGTGCATCCAAAAGAAGTGCAATTGGCCGGAAGGTTCCACAGTGTTGGTAAGTACATCTGAAACCGCCCTGCAGTTTGCTGAATACTAACCAAGGCCTCATGAACGCAACACCTCTGGGAGACTTTCCACTCCAACGCTGCTGCTAATTGAATATAAAATGTAAATGTGCATTTCCCATAAGAAGGTGTATCTATAATCAAGTAGCCCCTTCTCTGGCACATCATACATTAACCTTTGCCGGCTGACAAGTCATTAACCGCTCTTATTAATGGCCCTGCTCCGGTGGTCAGGGGTGCGCCAACCTTTACGCCCCGATGTCACAGCTCTCCTCGGGGGTCTTTTTTTGAGGTGCCCCGCCGAGGGCTCCGATAAAAACTGTCGTGGCGGGGATTTTACATGTCCTCACAGCAAGACGGGGGAAAAAAGGTCACGGCACCTACGCTCGAGCGACGAACCAGAAACCAAAAAGGCAAGATTTAATGGCTCACTGCACAAGCCTAGTCAACCAGCCTCATCCTCTCTATCTGGTTCTTGTAGATTTTTTTTTTTTTTTTTTTTCATATAATTTCAGAATAAAAGATGAGAGTGTGATTGTTATTTTAACAAGCACTGTGAACAGCCCTTGAGATACACACGAGCATTATATTAAACCGTGTCTAACAATAGCTTTATGTGAGGATTTGTACGTATCCAGGGCAACACCTAAGTGCTCCCTGTTTCGGCGATAGACCATTGTAAGAGCAGAGAATGGGGAGTAAAGAGTTGCAGAGCGAAGATGCTTCCCCACTCCGCCGCGCGCGAACCATTATCCTTCTCGTCTATGATCCTCTGATGTGTCGTAGGCGCCGCTAAAGTGCTCCTCTCATTAAAAAACAATGCCATATCTCAGATTTCTAATTAAATAGGGCATTATCTCAAAGACGGAACAGGAGCGGCATGAGAGCGCCTCAGACGCGTTATGAAAAAAGATGCTCGCGGCCCCGTCGTCAGCGCCAAAGAGGGTCTCAGTGGCGTCTCCGCACTCAGCTGATACTGGGAAATAAAGTGGGGTTATTACACGACTAATCTACTCGGCACAATGGCGAGGCTTTTTCCCCGATCCATGGGTAATGTGAGGAGTGGAACTGCCACGAGATAAAGCCCAGGTGGTTTGAGGCGCTTGATGAACAAATGAGAGTGGGGGCTGATAGGTTATTGTCTCCTGTCTCCACTCAATTTTGTAATGGAAGGGGGGGGGGGGGGGGGTAAAATGTGATGTGTAAAACATTGTGGGAATGAAAGACAATAAGAGAAAGTTTAAAGCCATTTGTTTCATCCCTCGGGAGACTTGAAGCTTGGGTACCACAATCAAATCTCAACCCACACAGGCTCACTGTTGCACGTGGAAAGCCCTACATGTTGTCAAGAGCTACAGCCGCCACTGATAAACTAATACAACTATCGACCCCTTGAACTGCTGAAGCCTATATTTCCTCTTTAACTTTATCCCCATGTCCCCTTAACCAGTTCACCATAGCCAGCGCTTAAATATGACTAAAATCACAGAGGCCCACCAAAGAAGGGCAACCTCCTAAACCATCCACACTTGGAGCAGTGGCGAACATTTAGACACAGTATGAGCGCTCACCAAATGGATGCGGATGTCAAAGTGCGTATAAACGTTTGTTGTGAATATTTCAGAAACATTGTATCTGTGTTCACAGATCTGAGGTAAATGTGTTCAAATGTAATGTTGATTTAACTGATATTAATTGTAGTTTTGTAGTGAGTTGATTTCCTTCACATAAGGCCTGCGCTGGTCCTCTTGGTGCCATAGTGCAGGCCCCAAGCCGACAAAGCTCAGGCACTGAATTCTAGAGGTCCAGAGCTTGAGACATACACTCAACAAAAATATAAACGCAACACCTTTGTTTCTGCTCCCATTTTTCATGAGATGGACTTAAAGATCTAAAATTCATTCCAGATACACAATATTACCATTTCTCTCAAACATTGTTCACAAATCAGTCTAAATGTGTGATAGTGAGCACTTCTGCTTTGCTGAGATAATCCATCCCACCTCACAGGTGTGCCACATCAAGATTCTGATCTGACATCATGATTAGTGCACAGGTGTGCCTTATACTGCCCACAATAAAAGGCCACCCTGAAATGTGCAGTTTTGTCTCACAGCAAAATGCCACAGATGTTGCAAACATTGAGGGAGCGTGAACAATGTTTGAGAGAAATGGTAATAGTGTGTATCTGGAATGAATTTTAGATCTTTAAGTCCATCTCATGAAAAATGGGAGCAGAAACAAAGGTGTTGCGTTTATATTTTTGTTGAGTGTCGTATGTCCACAAACTTGTACTTGTGTCCATTAGTGATGCGCGGGTCAGGCCCGCATTTGGAGCAGTTTCTAAGCCACCCCTGCAACATTGTTTCTGTTTATACAAGCCCACTCATTCAAAATGGCGCATTATGAATATGTTAGACCTGAATGAACCATGGCTTTAATTCCGCCCAAAAAGGTGCTTGGAAGTTGCTTAACACTTGCAACCAAATGCACATCTGCGAGAAGAGGCACTGACACGTAATGAAGAGTTCTTTAATCATATAGTTTTAATCATTAGTAAATGAAAGGGACTGCCGTGTCTCTTCCCCTCGCGCTCTCTCTCTACTCCTCTTTCTCTCGGCAGACTGCAAACTCACGCACAGAGAAACATGTCACAAGCTGCAAAACGCAGTAAAGATCTTACAACTAAACATGGCTCAGTACAATGATACTCATGTACAGCCGCCATCAGCAGAGGCGACTTTTTTGACCCGCCCCAACCCGCATTGACCTGACCCGATATGCAGGCAACCCTAATGTCAATAGTGTAACTTAAAGGTAATGTCAGTGCCTCTTAGTTGTTTTGAAAATAAAACTACAGAACTTGGTTGGCTGTATATGCTCCAGTTTCATTATATGCACATGTCTAATCGTAATTCGGGATTGATGGGGTGTTCTGACCTCAGAACACACTAATTATAATAGCTATTGTAATTAATTATTAAGTATATTGTTTAAGAAGAACGCTGCCTCAAAATAAAGTAATAAATAATTACTATAAAAAAAAACGGTGAAAAAAGGAATAATAATAATAATAGGAAGAAGGAGGAATGTTCATGTTCTGCAATCTGATTGGGCAGTTATTCCTGAGACAATTTGACGTCAAAGACAAACAGATTTGATCAAACATAGCCAGAGGTGGGTAGAGTAGCCAAACTATGAACTCAAGTAAGAGTTACTCTGAAATCATTTTAGTACAAGTAAAAAGAAGTGACCCAAATGATTACTCAAGTAAAAGTAAAAAAATAAATAAAAATATTTGAGTGTAAAAGTCTGATTTATTTACTATAATGCCACAAACTGCGTGAAACAAAACATAAAATCCTGTGGAAATTGTGATATTTGCAAATACAAATTCCGAGAAAATACAGAAAAACAAAAATTATTCTAAAGAACAAGGAGCTTAAATATTTACTCAAAGTAGAAAAAGATGACAATTAACAGATACTTCGTTATAATTTGACTCAAGTAGAGATAGAAAACAAGTAGGCTACCGTATGATTAAACTACTCGAAGAAGTAAGCCTACAATTTCTTCAAAAAGTGACTCAAGCACATTTAAGGTAAAAATAGAACATTCTTATACTTATCGGGTATACGTAGTTGTTGGAATGTAATAATTGCATTGTTTGCGAAATATACAGTGTGTTCGTGTTCACGGTCGGATCTGGATACTTCTGCATTGTGGATCTGTGTTCCACTGGTCATGAAGTAACGTGCTGAATGAAAATGAAAACTTTCAGCAACCATCGTGTTCCCACTGAAAATTGTATTAGCAACATCACTACCTGCGCTTTCATTTCCTCCAAATCACGTGACGTTAGACGGAGAACAGGAATCCTTTAAAGCAGTCAGTGAACACCGTGGTTCCAGTCATGGCTGAGCGGTGGAAATAGTGCGTTTGTGCATCGTGTTCCTATCTATTATTGATTCCGTCTTTGTGCCAGTGCACGGAGGGGGAGTGTGTTGTGGACCTACCGCCACACACAGATGATGTCATTCAGCACAGCCCGTCCTACTGTGACATGATTCCAGCAGCTCCCAGTGCCCCGGCCCCACTCCCAGCCTGAACCACTCTGCCCGGGATTCTTCTGCTAAGTGTTTGCCCGTCAGCTCGCATCACTTTCTCCCTCTGTGACGGGCCACTGCTCCCTCTGTGTGGGGGAGTGTTTTGGAAAGAGGCAGTGAAGGGTCAAACCACTGCGCTGGTCAGATAGGTTCAGGTACAGTATTAGGGTTTGGTGTAATAAATAATATGAGCGTATAAAGGCAGAACAAAGAGGAGAAGAGTGAACCGATCAGGGGAATCTGACATGTGGATCTGCTCATTTCCAGCGGTAGAGGCAACAGTAAATCCAGTAGCTTGGCAAAACAGCTTTTAGTTTAAAAAAAAAAAAGGTATTTGAGCAAATAGTTGCTCTTGATTTTTCAAAATAGAATATTATCAGTTTGTAGGGGTTGACATTTGGAATATTGTGCCTTCGCTGTGATTGGCACCAAAAATCCAGTCTCTAAATCCAGTAGACGCACTGAGTTTCCTTGTATACGAAATGCGCAGTATAAATAAAGTTGCCTCGCCTTACTATAGTACTGTCTTACTCTATGTAAGACAGCAAATAGTGCTTTCTAAAACAGCAAATATACCCCTAAAATCTGTCCATGGGGTAAGTTTAATTAAGTTAAATTAAGAAAAAAGATCTCTTTGCACTTAAAATTTGTTTTTTTTTATTCAGTGAAGAAAAAAGAGACTGGACAGATTTATTTCAACATGAGCAGAAAGTGCCCTTTGGTAGATGCCATTGATTTTGTAAATCCAAACAGGAGAGGCCTCCCAAAGGGCACCTTCTCTGTCCCAGTGCCGTGCCTCTGTACCCTGGCATGCCGCTTTCTGTCCAACATGGCGCCCGCGGAGGGGAATGACAAGGACACAGCTCACGCCACCTGTTTGAAAGCCTAGGCTGTCCTCGCCCCGATACAGACACATAATCACCCACAGCGTTTATCTGCCAGGGTCGACCCCATCTCTTACCTGCACGTCTGAGCCAGCTTCAATTTCAGATAACATTGTCTGGGCGTTTCATCCGGCTTACGGGAGATACAGGCCGCAGTCAGGCTAAAAGCGATGTCCTCAATGAATTCACACTGGCTCCAGGAGGGAGATCCACATAGCGCTAAATGTCATCAAGTGGAAACCTAGGCAGTGAAAATACTTCAGTTCAACGATAGATTTCAGTTAGTTAAGTTGTTTTAACAATCTGGCCATAAAATGCAGTTCACTTGCCAGCCACCAGGGTAATCAAAAACAAGCCTTTTGTTTAGAGAGCAGAGCAGGGCCATGAAATAAGAAGCAATCATGAGGCTGGAGTCAATTACTGGCACCGGGTAAATTGGTATTGATCTGGCGTTTGAGCTGAAGAGAACAGGGATGACGGGCCTTTTTACACACTATCCCCGACCTCTCCGACAGCAGTGCTCCCTGTCGCTGACTCCAGAGCACGGACCATCACATTTCCCATTCGTTTATCCATCCGCGAGTCTCTAAATATCACCGACAGAAGACTGACTCATCAAGGTAAAAAGTCAATGGACTTGTGCGCTAATGGACATACAGTGGAGACAGAGAATGAAGCGCTATACGCTTCAGAATCCTGAGCTGCATGATAAATGGGTCTAAATGAGTCATTTATATTCATAGTGTCTTTAAAGGGTTGTTACTCTACAGGAGGCAGGTATTCAAGTTATGGACTCACAAGCTCTCACAGTCCGACTCCAACATCGTTATTTGAAAGGAAGATTTGCAACCAAATGTCCATATTTCACTGAAAGTCAAATTTAAAGCCACACAGCCAAAGTTTAATTTGAAAGAAGGCCGTAATCCAGGTAATCTTTTCCGGAACAGGGTGCTGGTTCAAGATCCGGACATGGAGCCCCTTTGCTGTGGACAATCACTGCTCCAAACAGTTGCCAGTTGAAGGAGGGGTCAAATGCACATATTAAAGCCTATGCTTGGTGATACAATACCTTCACACATTAACCAATCACCTCTGAAGCCATTCATGATTGTTAGCCTCTCCACTTGCAGGGGTCGAAGTGCAAATAAACTATTTAAATGTCACTTATATTTCAATGCTGTTTAAATCCCTCCTATTATAAATATTTTTCTTCAGAAAGGTTAACAGGGTGCCTTTGTGCAAGGGCAGCAGCTTGGTAAACTGAGTGCCTGCGATAATGAAGCATATCAGGGGCCTCCTTCACGTAAACAGGAAGCTCATTCAACAGCATCAATTATGCACGACGCCCGGCTCCTTGATATCTCATCAGACGTAGCTGCAGGTGATGGCGGTGGGCGTGTAAATGTTGCTCCATGTGAATTACACACGGCTCTGCAGAGCCCATTGCATGGGTTAAAGTTGAAAAAATTCCTGAGCCTGAACTTCTATGAATCATAGAATGATCACTAATAAGCGTTTTTTATAAGCGCCTTTATACGCTCATACATATAATTTATATCTATTTAATGCCAACAACTGATGTTTATTATAAACATCAGTTGTTGGCAATAAATACATCATCTGACTATTGAATTGTTACTTAAATGTAAAGCCTCACCTTGCCAAGACCTTTCTGCAAGTACCCCTAGTTTGGATTTGTGTGACAATGTAAAAAACATACCACATCACAGTAAGTGAATATACTATTTTATTTTTTTCATTATTATTGATGTTATTACTAACATTTTTTAAATGTGTAAACTGATTAAACATCCAAACTAGACATCAGACGCGGTCAGTCATTGAAGTAGGGGTCTCACTGGTAGTGTTCGCTCCTAGTGATGGGATTTTCAGCTCTTTTTGGTGAACCGGATCATTTGGACCGGTTCACCAAAAAGAGCTCTTTTGGCTCCCAAATGGCTCTTCTTTGTTTTACATAATACAGCTTAAATTTAGGAGAGGTTTTGATTCATGGCTTGTTAACTGAGCTTTTCAACTACTCCCTGCACAAAACAACTATAATTAAGAAAGAAATTAAAAAGAACAGAATAATATTTCTTTTCCATTGCTATAATGAAGTGATATTGGCGTATAGTGGTGTTGTTTTGTCTTCAGGAATCAAAGTTGACTTTTCCAGGTGGTGGAGGCATTGTTTATTATAGCAACACACGCACTTTTAAGGCTGGTACATCTATGTACACTTTTTTTTAATTCACAGTCAAAATCCTTAGTGTTTCTCCCATAGCTTCTGCCCAGTCCCTCTGCTGACTGTGTCAGCTCTGCTGCTGGTCCTGCTCAGTCTGTAGCTGCTCGAGCCTCGCGCTGAGAGAGGAATACAGACTTCAGACATCACTGGTCCAAACTTTAACCTGGACTCCTGTTGTACTTCTGCTTTAGTGGCTTTTATAATGCGCTCATACATATGTGGAAAAGGCCGCCACTCCGACGTGTATCGCCGGTCCGCGCGTGATTGCATTGTTTATTTTTCACTCCACAAACCCAGCGTAACTTTATCTCACCATAAAACCGAAAATATGAGGCGGATCTTTCTCAAATAAGGAGTGGCTAAAAGCTAGAGATTTACCGACTACATGTATGGATTAGTTTAAGTTTGTAGAGATCTAGATTTTATGTAAACAGCAGGTTGGTTCCTTGTGGACGGGCTGCAGCTGCAGATGTTTTATCTACAGTATCCCTCTCCCCGAACACAGTTTAGTTTAGTTCTCTTACTCTCTTTTTCTTTTAGTCTTTGCCCTTCTGTATTCGTCTCTAATGTAGCAGAGAGCAGTGCATGTAGAGCTTGACAAACATGCAATCTTTAAAAATAAAAAATAAATGGCTCACTTGTGGCTCTCATCGTTCACTTAAAGAGTCGGCTCTTTGTACCGACTCGTTCGCGACCAACCCATCACTAGTGGCTCCTGGTAGCGTAGTTGTGTGAGGTAGAGAACGGACAGCTGCAAAATGACGACGAAAAACTTTCTTGCCACTTGTAGCATAGATTAGCTACAAGTACGCACAGTACGCAGAAGCTAGCACCAGCTTCTCTCAATTTTCTGCACCAGCTGCCAAAAGGTTTATCATCTCGGCCCTTTTCCTACATCCACGACCAGCGCCATTTATTTTTAACTCCCTCGTCTACTACAGTTTTCAAAAAGTTGCGCTCCATTCCGTTGGAAAACTTGTTTCGTGTAGTTTTCGTGCTCGCTGTAGCGCTGGCTGACTCAAACACCGCGCGTGCACCGATCACGAGCGCGCTCACAACACAACCTTGGCCAAAAGACCTGCGCTAGTCTACTCCAGATTTGCTGTGTTTTGTTGCGCTATACACACGCAATCCTTTCATACAATTGGTAGAACACACTTGAACCTTTTTTAAATGACGGGAATCATAATTTATTTATATATTAAAAAAAAAAAAAAAAGTTTTTTTTCTTTCTTTTTTTTTTACTCACGCCGGATTTCCGGCACGGTGCCGGAAAACTTTAAGCCATGCCATTGTGTGCTCAGATCATTCGGGTGATTGGTGAGGATTAGGTTTCCACCATCAATCTCTTAACTGTGTTTCTGTAGGGATTTGTTATCTTCTGAGCTGACTGTGTGGACATTTTTACTGCAGGAAGTAACAGTAGGGTAAAGGGAGTTCTTGAAATAATCTAAAGTACCAAGCGTTTAAGATTTATGCAGGCACTGTGTGAAATGATCAAATCATCTCTAGAAGATACTGTACAAACAAACCTTTCGAATTGGTTAGTGGTGGTCTCTACAGTTTGCCTCGTGAGAATGTTGTTTTTGGCCAACACGTTGTCCAGCTCATCTGATGTAAATTAGGTTTGCTGACTGATGCCAGGTTGAAAAAAAAAAGGAAACTGTTTCCTTCTGTTCATCTGGGATTGACGTGTAGCGTAAACCCTGATTTATTCCTATACTTTGACAGGCTATGATGCTACTGTTAATCTGAGGGCCGGTTACAGTCCCTCTTTTTGAAGGGGGGACGTGTGACGACCCAGGGTCGCATTGGGGTTTTGGGGAGGGCCCGCTCCTCTCTCTGCCTCTGTGCTCAGGTGCTGCTGGTTCACCTCCTCCCCTTCGGACTCTGCTGCGGCCCCGCCTGTCACCTGTACCACAGATGCCCGTTCCCTCTCCCCCTCGCTCCCATGGGCATGTGCCTCGCCAGCAGCAGGCCGCTGTTTCTCCTCGTTACCATGCACATGTCTGTTTAGTAGGGTTTTGTTAGCTTTAAGTCTATTTAGTTTATGTTCTTTTTCCTTCTTTTTGTAAATTCATATTTATTTTACCTGGTCTCCGTCTCCCTCCTGTTGTGACTAAGAGCCAGTCGTAACAAATATAATCAGCCAGTCAAGAGTGTTTTTTGTTTTCTTTCACTACGTATTCACCTTATTCCAACGCCCCATGAGCCCTTTATGGGTGTGATGCCGTTATAACTAAGAACGGGAATCTGAGCTGTCACAGCTGAAACGAAACCACGAGGAGCTATTAGCTGCTCACATTAACTTACGCCTGAAAGTCGCACAGTCGCAGGGTTTTCTGAACTGTTATATATATGTCGTGAGAGGTCCTGGAGCCGCTGAAGCCGTTGATGCTGGGAGAAAGCAGAGCATACGCTGTGAAATATCCAGGTGCAGGAACGGAGCGAGACACGGGGGACAGAGCGCACAGAGGTGAGTGAGGGCAACACACCCCTGATAACGTCCCACTGAACATATTACCACAGACACGACAGTCTGCAGAAGTCTAGTGGCTAGAATAGATTACTTTTCATTTGTTGCTGAAGTCAGCCTTTCCAACAGTTGTAAATAAGTGGGTGATTGAGAGGATGGTTAGACGTACTAAGCTTGTATCCATAGTATGAGAGTCAGTCTCATTTGGCAAGCTGGGCTCAAAACTGCATACTTTGTCCAGGGTGCGTGTTCCAAACATTTCTCTTGTAGCTACAAACATGTTCCCGAGCTGGATAAGGACATCTTTTTTAAATCATTGGGGGTTAGAAAATGATCTAGAAATCAGTGGATCAGCGCTACTTCTGGTATCTCACCAGAAGTTGCATCCATAAACCCATAACTGTATCTACATCAGCGGCCCAAGAAATAAGGGGGATAGTGTATGCACATACAGTATATATGTATTGGAAATTCTAACTCATTTAATCAAAACTTTACTATTACATATTTTGAATGGTCAAAAGAAAAAAAACAGAAATCATCTCGACTACTTTACTATGAGTAGCATTAATACCAAAGTAGTGCTCCACATGACTACAGAAAGCTCTCTCTCCCTCCGGTCCCCTCACACTGACTGCTATCTCCTATTTTCACCCAGGATGCCAGCAGTCAGCGCCGCTACAGTCGCTCCCGGGCTAATGCGGATCGACAGCGTGTGATCAGACGGTGCAGGTGAGACCGAGTGGAGCAGGACCGGGGCCAGTGGGCTGATAGATGGGCGCACGGTGGAAGGAGACGCTTGTCGTCAGGTCAGCTGTGAAATTACACAAAAACACGCCGGGCCATGCAAACAAAAAAAGAATTGGCATGAATAAATTATAGACTCCTGGGCATATACAGTGAACTAGTTTATAACATCAGTCAGGAGATCTCTGATTTGTGGAAACGGGAGTACGCGCCGCACGCATTTCGAGCGGAGAGTATCCAGGGCCGCACGAGTTGGAGATAAGAAGCAGAAAAGCCGAATAAATGTAATCTCGCACAAAATGCATCAGTTGCCAGTAGGTAAACAACATTTGCCACGAGCAGCAATCACTCCCCGTACATCAGAGCCGAGTGAAGAAGTCATGCCACTGTCTACATTTACTCCACAGTGTATATCGAATCGGTGTGTGTCTATGGCCAAATCTGAGAGCGTGCTGAATTATTGAGTTGAATTTTCACGGGCTGAAGGTCAGGGAGCGGAGTTGGGGGGAGAGGAGAAAATCCTTGCTTATTAAAAATACATGTTTCCTTATTGTGTGCTATAGGGCTGGTGCCGAAACCTCCCAAAACATGAGGAAAAAAAAACCCTGAGAAAAATGTGAGGTTTTTGTAGCCCTATACTCAATAACGGACACAGATGTTCGAGCTTGCAAAATGGGGGGATAACTCTGCGATCATCATTCCAGAGCTTGTGAAATGGATCCCTCCCATGTGCTGCAAAACTTCACGCCCAATCACAAAAGACTTCCCGAGCGGGAGCAAAATCCATCGCTCACTAATTGGATTATCGGCTGGAAATTACAAAATGATCTCGTCGTCCAAATGAGCTCTGTCCTCGTAAAAAGTAGCGCCGGCCTCTAATTGATATTTCATTAGAACCTTTGTATTTATGATTTTAACGGCTTGTTCCGTATCGCAGTACAGGGCGATATACTGTCCGCTTCATCACGGTGAAAACGAGCTCCTATAAAAACACCGGCCGATTTATGTTTTTACCCTTTGCGTGGCAGTTTACGGGAGCGCCGAGTCGTTATACGGATTAAGATACCCCCTGTCCTTCAAGAGCATAAATAGCAATGGGTGAAATATTTTAAATATCATTCAGACACATCCATTAACTGTATCCATTGGTGGTAATGGCGACTGGGATTCAAGTCCACTGTGTTTGGTGCAAGCAGGTAGCAGTGGCCAAAGAGTTACATCAGCTGATTATTCAAATACTCAGGTATTAGCTTGTAAATGCATCATCAGCACAATAGCTAAGAGTAAATGCTCAGTATTTTACATTTTAAAATTTCTATTGGTTTACTTACTAGTATGACAAATGCTATAATATCTCACTACTACAGTATACTACAGTACAGTAAGAGCCTGTCAGGTTTACTAATATTGAACACAATTGGCATCACCCAATGGGAGGAGGCCTCAGGGTAGACCAGGGATGCGCTAGAAGGAATCCGTCTCCCAGCAGGCTTGGGAAGGCCAAGGTGCTCCCCGGAGGACAAGTAAGTAAGTGAGTAAGTGCTTTACTGTCATCAACAAAATAGTGTTCAGGTCTGAGCTGCGCCGCCACTGTATCAACCTGACCCGCATGACCTTGGAGGTCGGGGTAACTGTAGCACTCGGAAGAAACCTGGCTGGCTGCCCTCTGTCTCCTCTGATCCTCTGAAATGGTGCCGCGCCTCCTGGGTTTCTCCCTATTTCAGAGCGTGGTGTCCTGCACTGGTCAGCTCCAGTCCTCTTTCTCCCTCCGCTCCCTCCGCTTCACAACAGTCTTTCACCATCTCTCGTTTTTTGTTTCCTGTAGCACCTCTTGTGACGCCTCGACTGTGCTGCAGCTGTGGGGGCTCTTGGTGCCTCTTCAGTGGAGGAGGAAGACGGGATCAAGAGATGGGTGAATGAACTGGAAAGGCTACTGGTCTAATCACATCTCTGGGTCTAACTGTGGGAAACATAACACTGAATAATAACTCCCGGTTTAGTAGAGAACTTTACATCATTGTCCATTCAAGCAACTGGTGACGTTTGGCCATGCCTTAAAGAGACTATACAGAGTTTAAAAATGTTAAAACTACACGTTCTAGCCATGTCCTAATGTGTAGAATGAGCCCAGACCTGTTCACCACAACTACCTCTAATATCCTGCACTGTCACTCAGAAAGTTGTTACTTTGGGCCCGAAGTGCTGTCATGCACGAGCCTAATATAGAGACTGCAGTTATGCATAAAACCTGAGGTGGCACTAGTGAGCATAAAATGACCAACTTGCATCTAGTCTCTTTAAACTGGGTTTACACATGGGCATAATGCATTACTAATGGCTTTTTTCCATCATTACTTCATGCATCTTAATAGGGTTCTTAACAGAGCGCATTGGTTCGTGTGACATTCGTGATGTTCGTGGAGGATGTCATTTTGATGTAATTTTTGCTTATGAATGAAACTGCAAGTCCTCGTATCTGGTCTGCGTGCTGAGCTGAAACTTTATTGGCTGACGAAGCCTTTTGGATGAGAGGCAAAACGTTCGACACTTCAACTGCAGAGTACAGAAGATGACTCAAGATCCTTCATTGAAGCAAATGCACATGGCTAATTTGCATGAACTCTGACAATATACTGCAAACGAGAATGGGAGTGATTTTATTTATATTTATCTATAGATGGTGTTCATGACTTGTCGTTATGTGTAAACCGATCATTAGCAAGAATATGTACATGCACTACATATCATAAAACCACGCTAATCGCTTTTATGAACATGATATGAACATGATAACTTAATTCACCTCAGCCCCTGCACTTTCTTGTGGTGTGAGCATTTCCGCTCAGTCTAAGCCCTTCCTGTGAGTGGGGATTTCAATTGTCATCAAAGTGGGAGACCAAATTAAAATAAGCAATAAGCAAGACATACTTTGCCAGAGGAATAAAACAAAATAAAAAATCAACATGGTTAATTTGAACATAGTAATGGGCCATTCAACAAAATGGCAAGTTAAGTCCATCTATTTTCCTCCACTTTACCCGGGGCCGGGTCGCGGAGGCAGCAGTTAAGGCAAGTTAAGGCAAGTTAAGTGTTTCTCAATATTTGACCCTTTCCCGAAACCGGATTTTAGTTCCTGACATCTAGGCCGCATTTACCATAATTTATCCCCCTCTCATTAAGAAGATTCAGTGGGACAAGTTCTCAAAGCCACATAATCTTTTGACTGCCTGACGAATGCTAATGGCAGCTGAGGAGCTGTGTGCGTTGGGCAGCAGTCTGAAATGGGCGTTGGTGCTCAATGAAGGAGAACTGTTCAAGTCCTTAATAGATTTGAGCTGCCAAAAAGGATCCCCTCTCCTCCGCTCTACACCTGTCCCGAGCCCGTGGACCGTCGGGCCATTTGTCACGCTCTCCTTTTCTCTCCTCATTTGGACCCGGCCTAGATGGAAGAGCGTAATGGCTGCTCGGGCCGGCGGTTCACGCTTTGATGCTGCGGAGCTCATTAACTGTTCCTTCATGGCTAATTTCTACAGAAGAGTAAGCCCAGACAATGGTTTTTGGACAGAAGAAATGAGAATGGATCGATGTCTGGGTTTCTTAAGCTGTCCTTTGTCTAAAAGCCACCACCTAAGTCCCATCTTTCTAGGGTTATGTCGTTGATGTCGCTGAAATGTAACAACTACAATTACACGGCTACAACTCCTTCTGTCTACACTTGTGTGAAATGTTGTGCAAACTAAAACAAGATAGGTTGAAGGTGGGTTGTGAAGTTGAGAACCCCTGGAACAGAGGTAGAAGATCATTTCCAGCTCTTTTCAAACACCATTCTTCTCGCCGGCGGTAAACGGGAGGTGCACTTTGTTTTGAGAAGCGAATAAGGGGTGCCGTTTGAAGGCGCCTTGCTTTGAGGGAGGGTCCGCGTCCACGGCGCGTACAGTGGGAGTGCAGAGCGCTGGCGGAGTGAATCAGGCCTGATCAAAGACTCCAGACTTTGATGAATGCTCTTCATTAGGCACGAACCAGCGGGTTTAGGGAAGGAGCGCTTACAAACACCGGGGGACCAATGCACGCAGGGAAAAAAAACGACGCGATTGAAGTCTCACATGAGCAATATTATGCAACTACATGGAAATACACCCCGCAGATGTCGTATTAGGCACAATAGTGGCCGTTTTATTAGGTACAGTGCATTCCCATGAAGTGACGTGCTGGGAAAAAGGAAGAGGTCTGAGCACAGTCCATCGGCAGGGAGCTCGGAGTAGAGCAGCTGCTCCAGGAGTCATAGTTGCTCATGTGTCTATTCCTCATGCTCACTTGCCTGTTCTTCCCGTGTCTGTGTAGGTTTCCCTCACCACTAAAAACATGTGCAATAGGTCCCCTCACTTAACATGGTACAGTATGCACCTACCACATTTGCTAGGGTGCGCGACAAAAACTAAATACAGTATCACCCGTGGGTTTACTTGAATTGAGAATATTGATCTTGTTTGGTGCGGTTTTCACTCACTCAGAACCAGTGAGAAATGTCCTCGAACTAACCAAGTAAACTTGGTCTGAGCAGGAAACACTCTAAGGTCATCTTACTTGAAATAAGAAAGTAAAACTGCCAATGGGACAAGTGCAATTTTCTTGCCCCATTGGCAGATATAACAACATGGCTGAAATAAAGAAAACATGTATTGAATCAAGTCAGAAACATCTCAGAACAAGTGAAATAATCGGGGTAAAATACCCGACTAAATCTTAGCATGTCAAAACAACTCAAGTTTAAAATATTTTGCTCAGTTTGAGACATTTTTTGGAATGTGCTGCCTGCTATCATCTTTAACACATGTGCCACTGGGATTTGTGATCACAGAATTTATTTTCACTCCTTTTTATCTGCAATAACAAGGAGCGGACAAAGCAGTTTATTGATTACACGCCACACTGTCACATTCAAAGATATTTTTTTTTTTCTTGTTTTCTGTGGATACAATATGGACAAATAAACTGGGCTTGCCTTAAGTTGCCTATTTTAGCTATGCACCCTAACCAGTTAAATGGCTGCCCACAGTGTTTTTTTTATGTCGATTCCTGATTCACAAAGGCAGTACCTGTGACGACCACCGGGTGGACTCAGCTGTCCTGTGAGTGTGGCTTCTCTCAGCTCTCGGCATGGCTCCCCACACTGCTCCGTGACCTGTGTTAATATGAAATAAATGGGGCAGTGTGTCAGCGGTGGCTCTGACAATAATATCCTAATGTGAGAATATGAATAATGAGCGTCCGATAAAAAAAAACACGGCACAGGGCAGGTCCGGCTGACTGATCGCTTTATGAATGAAGCCTGACAAACGCAGAACGGGGAGTGCCTGAGTCTCAAACTATTAATAATAACGATCATTATCAGAGGAATTAATCATTATACAATAGTCAAAATAATATAAAATACAATAATAACGACAATAACATAACAAAAATGCTTAATGTCTCATCATTGCCAGGTCAAGATTCGTCTCAAAGTTGAATGTCTACTTTGTCAGCACACATTAGCATTAACATATGATGTAAAGTGCAAACCATAGGCCAACATTACATGCCCTTGGACGACTAAACCAATCTCAAAGCGCTCGGTTGTCTTTGCGCTTCAACTGATTTGGTATTCCACGCCGCCTACACCCACGCAGGAAAAATACAAGCGCAGAACTAGATGTCACAAGAAGTTTTTCACGATTTCCGAGATTCAATTCCGCAGATATGAATGCCATTTTCAGATCCGGTGCTTTGGAAATTAAATGGACGGACGGCGGCGGGTGGGGAATTGCTTTGGTTTGAACTGTTGCTTGAACATTCTGAGCGCACAGGAACCTCTCCCCCTATATATCCTTAATCTCATTCCACATGCAATTCAATTTCACTTTATTTCACAAAGATAATCCGGGATATACAGGCATGCGCAGCCTCTGAGGAAGACCCGGGCACATGTAGGAAAAACAACACACACATGCAGTTTATACAGTCGATTAACAATAGCTGCATTATACAGAGGGGTCTGGTCTTGCAATTAAAGCGAGCTGTGGATACCATCTACTAGAAACTGGGAGCCTCCTCCTAGGTATTGTTACACAAAAGTCTAATTTACTTATTTCTTTTTAATCTGGTGGCATATTGTACAATAGTGTGGGGAGGTATACCTTTTGTAAATTTAACTCTGGTGCAACAAATAAGTATTGGCTGAAAATTGTGGTATCTTTCCCTATGAGGACAGTTAAGTGAACCTAAAGAATCTCCAACTTTTTCTTTTTCAAAGACTCGAGCAGAGGTGTCTATGGACAGTAACAAGTTCAATTGACTTCATTTGACGCGTAACATAATACCAAACTATGAAAAATCTGGGATTTGTTTTTATTACGATAAACAAGCAATAATGTAGAAAGTTCACCAGCTATAATTCAAGAGTTCAATTCTCAATTTTGCCAAAACACATTGGTCCTGGTGTCAATCTAGTCGGACTCGGTGTACCCCTCTGGGTCACTCCAAAGAAAAAGGTTTGGACTTTTGCAATATACAAGGCAAACATGTCTAACTACCACTTAGCATCCTTAAGGCTCCAAGCATTTACTCTGGGCTTCGTGGACTCCTCAAGGACAGAGTCCAGACATGACGAGTGTGAGCTGTTCTTCTTAAAGGTGGCAGTCAGGTGATCCTCAGTCATGACGCGACATTTTCATTAGCGAGTGCTGCCTATGTTGATGTAAAAAGAGGATGAGTGTTAAGCAAACAGAGTGACAGGCAATTAGCGTCCCCCGACTTCGCCTAAATTAAATATCAATTATGTGATAATGGGAAATTAGAGCCACACACAGACAACCTGCTGCCGGGGAAAGGAACGAGGTATAGATAATGGATTATAATGACTAAGATATTGGTCTCACTTGTCCGAGAATGTTCACTTACTCAAAGAGTTTTCATCTGGAATTGGGTTGTTTGGCATGAAACAACATAAAAAGTGGAACGTAAGTAAATATATGGACTATAATAAGTATTTCAGGACATGTGTGGCAGGGTGCTACTAAAGGCAGGGCATTTTTACTCGTACCGGCAGCTCTTATGTAGCGTGTAACACTTGGACTTGGTGGATGATTATCAGGGAAGCATTTGTGGTGAAGAAACAGAAGGAGAATGTAACTGCTCCGTGCTAAATCTGGACAGAATGGGATAGTGAAACGGAGAGCTGAACTTTCTCAGAGTGGTCAGAGTCTCAAGTGGGTTTCCTGCTCTCAGTAACATCGATTTACTCAATAGCTGCTTTCAGGGTAAGAACACGGCATTTTGTTGTTTTCTTGCAGTTGTGAGACTTTGGTGATACACATTAACTTGGAAACTCTAATCAAAGGACAATGCCGTTACAATAAAGGCTATATATAATGGCCATTCTTGGGATCGATCTCCACATTTTTTACTGGTTAAATATTTTTTTTTTTTTTTACCTCTCTTACTTACCTTTTGTTGAGATGTTGCCATGTCCGACTTATTATGTTAAGGAGCCAAAGTGTATAGTAAATCCAAGCAGTACATAATCTTCTAGCGGCGAGTGAATTTCAACACAGTTACAGTCAGCACTCTGTAGTAGCCGGCCAGGGAAAAGGCTGACATTTGTGAAATTCACTTGTTTGTTTGTCTGGGGCTGGGTCAGATGCAGGGATCAATATCAATTTGACTCTTTCCAGAACAAAGAGAGGCTCTGGGTTTAAACGGAGGGCACAAGGCACATTTGAGTTTTTTGGCCTTTTCAAAGCATTTCCACTTGCCGTTCTACATCGTGATCTTTTCAACCACAGCCTTCACGTTACAAGCTGAAATGTGTGCCCAGAGCAATTCAGGCCTGGGCAAAAATATTCAACAAGCGTCTCTCAATATGATGCAAAGTGTGTCAGAAAATATGATGACCACGGTATTGTACGTCTATTGCAATGCTCTCCAAATCTGAAAATAATGACCACCGCCCGGCCGATCAAAAGCACATATTGACAACACTGACCATATTGTAAAGTGAGAATAGCTAATGATATGCACTTCGCACATGCGTCCCCGGAGGAAATCCATGTTTAATGCATGATCATTAAGAATTAAACCAGAAAAGCCCCGAGGTATCCTGAACACTGTGTTGATCTAACGGAATAAGATACAGCAGACTTTGACTACACAGCAAATATCACGCCTAGATTATTAGTATAACTGTAATTTAATTTCAAATGTACATCCAAATGTCAGTGTGTGGTCAGCTATTTTAAACCAATCACAGGAGGAGAATACAGAGAAAGTGATCACACCGATCTATAGGAGTCGCTGCCTGTCTCATCCTGGACATAATGATAATGTGGATGGCATATTGATTGAACTATTGAACATCAATTCAAAAGATAATGGCGGCTAGGCAAAGAGATGACTTTATGTTTGGAACTGGAGAAAACCTTCATATATTTCCCGTCCTGGCGCTTTATGTCTAAGCCTTTGGTGCCTTGAGCTTGTCATAAACTGGCACCGGATTTCTCGAGCCTATGAGACAATTCCCTCAGTCAGGATTATATTACACACATGGCACGTCATTAGGAAGGAGACACTGAGATTAGGACCTAGAGAAAAGAGTGACAGTGAGAAGTGTGGGTCTTGATAGCAGATGAGCAGATATCCCATTGCCGCTGTACGGATAAAGCTGACTGCTATAGTCGCGCGCTGAGCTGCTGGCATTGTGTCTGGGAGTATTCGTCGGAGCGTAATCCCATATTGAGGAGTGATCCACGGGCTGAGCAGTCAAAGAGAGCTGTGCTGCTTCAGTCAGCCAGGCCTAACTTGAGTGGCGCAGGGATATGGCGGTCTTTGTACAGTGTGGGGGGTCAACAGGAGGTGAACACGGGTTGGAGCATGCTCAGAACACAGTCACGCCCATGTTCTTCAAAAATGTTTATGTCTATGAAGCAAGACATGATTCTAACGTCTTTTATCTTTGTATTTCAGTCCTAACATGAATAATGCATCCCCCCCCCCCCCAAAGTCACACCAAAGTCTGACTTTGGTTTGTTCTGAGTGAATTCAGAGCCTGTAATATAAACATATTAGAATGATCAGCCAGGCTTGATACTATAGACACCTCCGAGTCCCATCTCAGCCACGGGTGTAGATGCGAGGATGCACTCGGACGCCCGCGGAATTTCGATGAGTTGGCATTTGTTGTGTGCGCAGCGGAAATCACCGGAGGCTTTAGGGTACGCATATGCGCAAACACGCTGCGGCACCCTGGCATATGGCGGGCTGATTGACTTGTTCTGCGCGCATCATTCAGAATTCCAAAAGTGTCTGGGAAACGTATATATTCTGACGGGAGGAAATCCCCCGCATGGGCACGCCACTGTAATCTCGGCACAGCCCCGGGATGCCGCGCCGCTGAATGGCACGCCAAATTGCGGGCGGGGGAGCGTTATGTGAGGAAAGGTGCCTGAGACGCTCTGAGAGAGGGCCATTAGTGTTGAGGTGAGCCCAATGATACGGTGACCCCCCCCCCCTCCCACACACACACACACAGTTCTTGCAGATAGCAGACTGGGATGTGTTCGACGTTGAAACTGTCAAATAGGCCACACAAAAAAAAAAGTATTATCCTTAAGTCTACCACAGCGCCTTGTATAATCACTGACCTAATAATAGAGGCCCATAAAAACAACCTGTGGCACATCATGTACGCATTGACGCGAGCTGGTGCCCCTCAGGCAGCCCGCACTGGCCTCGGCTCCTGCAGGTTCACCTTTCCAAAGTCTTATCGCCAATATGCAGACTCCGGCCGTAACAACAAACCAGTAATCCTCTTAAGGGCTGTAAAACACTCCCCTCCACACACCGGCATCACATTACCGCGCTCAGACAAGGGGCCCTCTCGGCTCAGTGGCAAATTAATTCAACCTGTTAACGCATTAGTGTCCATTAGAGCGGGGGAGCGAGGGCGTTGTGGATGAGAAGTTCTGGAAGAGTTTCAGACACTCGGAGAGACAAGAGGAATAAATGAGGCCGGCTGCGTTTAACCGGGAAGACTGTCTTTTATTATTTCATTCTGTTATCAAACTACACTGCCTGACCAAAAAACAAAACAAAAAAACAATTGGTCTCAAACAATTGGTCTTAACTTGCTTTCCTTTTAGAGGTGCTGTTAGCGCTGCTGACACTTAATTGGCTTCTGTTGCTATGCTGTGACTTCATCTGCATAACCTACAGCAACATACAGCACAGCTTTGGCTAGAAATGAAGACTAGCAATATCACACACATTTCTTACTGGTTTTGATACATTTACACAGCTTGAATCTGGAACTTAATACTTGGGTCCAGGAGGTAGGTATTATACTACACAGAGTTATCAATAGCTGGTTCCAAATTGGAGAAAGACTGTAGAATAGAGTAGAACATCACATCTCCATTAAAGCATAAAGTTCTTATAGAGATGCTGCTCTCCTTCACACTATCGACATAAACTAATATTTTGCATATCGTTAGCCACATAGCATAAATGCCTAACTCATTTCTGTTTTGTTTTTGGAACACACGTAAAAAAAAAACGTTTTATAGGGAACACATTGTTTTTCTCTTATTGCCATTTTAACAATACAAAATGACTTAGGCAATTGTGCTATGTGGCTAACGATATGGGTTTGGCGGATTACCGGAACGATCCCTTGGAGGAGATATTGTTAACCTTCTTTAATTTCATGGCTCGATTTGACATTTCCATAAATCTCCGGCGACAGTGGCCCAGGCGCGTCGGCATCTATAACTCCACATCTGCTTTTGCGCTAATGACCTTGAGTGTCTCCTACAGCCTGCCTGTCACCGGCTGCCACACTTTTGGCTTAGGACGAAATTATTCCCCCACATCTGCCGTCGAACCCCCCCTGCAAAATCCACACTGTTACATCCCTTCTTATCCCTTCACCGATTTCTCTTCCAAAAAACATACCTCAAAATATTGATTGAACTGTCTCATCGTCGCACTGCCGATTGCTGAAGACGATCTCCACACAGAATGACCCGAGGTTCGTGTGGCAGAGTTGATACAGGGAAGCCTTTGTCTTTGTCACCTTGGCTTTTGATCGGCGCTCCGTGAAAACCAGCCACTTGAGCGTTTCAGAGATGAAACGGCGTGTTCTGGCGAGGCACGTCCCCCCCCCCCCCGCCCCGACGGTGAACCGGGGCTCTCCCATGAGGTGAACCCCCTCAAAGGAGAAGGGCATCTGTGCGGAAATAAACAGTTGGTAGAAAAAAAATTGCTGTTATTGGCAGCAGATGGAGTTGCAGAAAGGGCACGGAGCTGGTGTGAAACATGGGTTGAAATATTAGTGTGTTGGGGATTTTCTCTGAATTAAATGGAAAAGAAACTAGAAACCACAGGACATTCTTGGACATTTCTTGACATTGGCTAAAAAGCATTGTGAATGAAAAATGATAAATGTGCATATTAGCTATAAAGATGTGATAGTTAAGGCCTACCTCACCTTGAGCAAGAATGGATTTCGCTGGGTGGGCCAACATTTAGACAGCCCACAAGGCCTTGTCTTCTCCAAACACTCCCTCATTTGTATTCCCTGCGAATGCCTGAGAAAAACACGCAAGGTCAAGTTGTACAGGCTAAACCATAAATAGGCCCGCTCCTGGACAGCTTAACTGTCAACATGGCCTGGCCACCAACCCCCCACACACGCCTACCTCTCTGCCCCCCCGCCTGGAGTAGTTAGCCTGTATCAGGAGGCCAAGGAGCAGCTGACTGACCACCGAGAGGGCCATGTCCAGCCATTATCACTCCCAGCATGAAGCCACAGGCAGAAAGGCAAAGTGAGGCGCCCAACTGTGATCATCTGCTAAAAGCTCAGATGTCTGGGGCATCTGCGGCCCATTCACGCACGCAGAAATCCATTTGTGATTGCAAAGATTTGTCTGAGCAATATGGATTTATAATTGCCTGCTGCTATGGAGGGGATGAACGAAGAGTTGTTAATTTGGTTTTCATAGGTTTAAAGAACTGCTGAGCTGTGAATTTGAAACCAAACTAAAATCCTGTTTACTGTATAGACAAAATTCTACCTCATCAAACACTAGAGTAGGGCTGCCCTCTTAATAATAATAATAATAATGCATTAGTCTTATATAGCGCCTTTCCAAACGCTCAAAGACGCTTTACAATTTTGTGCATTGTTCATTCACACCAATCTCGGTGGTGGTAAGCTGCCCTGGGGTAGACTGACGGAAGCGAGGCAACCAGTCTGTGCCATCGGCCCCTCCCACCACCACCAACCACTCACTCACACACTACACCACGGTCTCCCATGCAAGTACTGACCAGGCCCTTCCCTGCTTAGCTTCCAAGGTCTGATCGGGCAGAGCAAAGGCCGTATGGCCTCTTAGTCGTGTAGTCGACCAATTAGTCGATGTGGTCTTAGTCGGTTACAATTTTCATTGGCTACAATCTGGTGTGGCGTATTTACATGCATGTGCCATGTGTGTTAATTAACATGAACCGTCCCGACCAATTAAACAGATAAAAAATAAATGCATGCACTTTGCACCAAATATGGTTTCTGTTGCTTAGGACACATTTCTACTCAAAAGCTTTAAACACTGTCTAGCACATATCATGGCCAAAGTTAGTGCTGCTGTATATTGTGTATGGTTCATATTTTTCTTTTTGTACTGTAGACCTTTTTGTGAAGCACTTTGGTCAGCAACAGTTGTTTTAAATGTGCTATATAAATAAATTTGATTTGATTTAGCCTACATAACACCAGAGGCTCATGGTAGTTCGTTTACGTTGTTGTTGTTCAAATGTGATATATAAATAAAGTGGACTGGTTTGGATTTTACTTCGGCCTAATATTTCATAATAAAAACAGATATATCTGTTTTACAGACAATGGAGACATTTGAGTGTGAAATGCTTTTGTGAAATTAAACATTGAGAAGAGAGGCCCTCCTCTGTGCATCAGCTCTCTCTGCAGCTCTGTGTCTTGGCGAGGTTAAAACTGTCGTCTTCTATTGGCTCCACTTCCACAGACTTGTTTAAACTACATGGTCCTACACTGAAATCGCCAATTCAAAGAAAAGATCTGAAGCAAAGTGTAGGCGCAGCAGCACATGGAGCCACTGTTGCTGTGTCTTTCTCCACTTCATTGTGGGTTTTTCAAGGTCAATTAAACGAGGATCTCAGCGTAACGTGAACCCGATGTCCTATACACCTACAGCACGAAAGTCAAAGAAATGAAACGGGCAGATGCGCCTAACACGGAAGTGTCCGCCCGGCATATTTCACAATAAAGTGCGTGTGGCTTGAGTTTATATTGTGGCAAAACAGAGACGTCGTTGGACCCCGGCGGGTATTTGAGATCATGGACTATGATGAAAGAAAACTACTACTACTTATTTGGATAAGATGGGTGAATGAGGACGGCACATGCACAGCTGGAGATGAAGGATAAGTGAGCTGGAGTGCTAAATGTGCTGTTTATGAGTTCCTCTATGTATTAATAGTTGTTACAGCATGAGCCCCAGTGATTATGAGTGCATGGTTTTTCTCGACTATCGGATTTGGCATGATGCTCCCAACTGCATCCTTCAGTGGCACTGAAATGTGTTCAAAATGCAGAGAACAACTCTCTGTTCTGATTATTATTATTATTATTATTATGAAGAAGAAGCTTTATTTATATAGAGCCTTTCACAGACATGGTCACAGAGCGCTTTACATGAGACAATTGGAGGAAACTTACGCAGACACGGGGAGAACATGCAAACTCCACACAGAAAGGCCCCGTCCAGGTGGGAATCGAACCCGGGACCTTCTAGCTGTGAAAGCAAGAGCACTGTGCTACCATGCTGCCGGGTTCTATTGCTATCATTTTACAAACAAAATGTCTAGTTAAGCCTTCGCAGCAACTACCTCCACAAACAGAACAGAATACATCCATGAAAAACGGAAACTGCGTAAACATCTGCAAAGCTCCTAAGCTGTGATTAACCACATCATTATTATTATGACCAAAATATTTGTACAGAAATACAAACACACTGCTAATTCAAATGAGGAAAACAACGGTGTCTTGTAGATATATGATAAGAGCTGTGTGCCACTGTGTGTCTGTATTGATTCGGCAGGGGAGCTGTGTATTCAGAGGCACCATTTGGGGAAGTTGCACAGATAAATATTCAGCAGGGACGCACACAGGTGAAAGGCCACAAACGCATGAGCGCATGAGTAAGCTTCACACTCCGTCCTGCCTCAATTACAGCCTGTGAGCACCGGCTGGAGTCATTGGCGATGCAAAATGCACCGGGAGCAACTAGAGCAAACTGCAAATTAGGTTTCCACCTTCGTGAGAACTAGTGATGGCATGACCAGTAGACTTCTCTCCCATCCCCCTGTAATGGCCTGTTATATTTGGGCTGTCCGCCGTGATGGGTGGCTTTGTGGGCTTAGCATATTTCATATTTGGTGTTGCCAGTGCCAGTGTGATCGAGTAGGAGATTACTGTAATTCGAGAGGGAGGGATAGGGAGATGTTTTGGCCGCCCACACAAAAGTTGTCCTGTGTTGGCGGACTATTAGGTAAATGGACTGTAAATCAGGGCATCCCGGGATGAGGGCAGGGTTTAAGGGCGAGAGGCGCCACAGCGCATTAAGAGCTGCTGGGAGTGATAAGACTCATATCTGCTGGGCCTCCTGGAGTTACAGATGGGTCTGGAGAGAAACCTGCTGTTCCTAATACGATAGTGGACAATAGGCTGTGGAGTGAGAGCTAACACGCAAACAAAGCCTTAAAATAGTTTAATTTCACCTAAAAGAACACTCTGGAGGTCATTTACCCCTAAAGGTTGATGTTCAAAACGAGTAGCATTCACAAAAGTGGCTCAGTAGCAGAATCGTTTGGAGCCCTAATACTGTCAAACGCGCAATTTCAAATGGTTCAATAGGTGCAACTAACAACCCACAAATAAGAACATTTCCTCACGTTGGATTACAAAGATAAATTGAACCATTCAATCACCTATATTCTATTTTTTTAGCACCTGTCTTGATAAATGACTGGCTTTCGTACATCGACTTTGTTTAGGCCTCGAACCTAGCAATATCATCCACTTCGGTGAGATAAATTAAATATATTGATCACGTTTCATTCAGCCTGTATTGGGTAATTAGATAGAAAATGCAGGGATTAACCAAGAGCCTTCTATAGGGTTTGTGAGATCAATTTGAGAACAGTTTTTTTTTACATTTTCTTACGTGCTTAGTTAACAACATTTTAGGGAATGTGAACCAGAAAAAGAAAATTGAGAAATCATTTTGTTTTAATTTTGATGAGAAAGTATAATGAGCCACTGCTACTTTCTGTTGTAACTTCGCAACAGTTATTTTATTTAACTTTTTCACTTGTGTATGTTTGTTTGAATAAGGATTGGTAAATCTGCCTGATATTAACGGCCATCGAAACTCTATATGTGTAAAAAGTGTGTAGTCTGGCTGACCATGTGTGAGTTTCAGGCTTCTACTTTGATGAACTATGAGCGACTCCACGTTGTAGTGTTCCGCAAGTCCTGTGTGTGACGTCATGTTGAACTGGCCTGCACTTCCTCTCCCATGGCACACAGAAAGGTCTAACAGCCATAAATCTCCCACATCACCACAAGGAAAATTGGATGTGATAAAGTGAGTCTGTTGGAAAGAGACAGGGCGATATTTTTTGTTGAAGCATGAATGTTTTAGACCAAGTGGAGGTGACGATTCAATTTAGAGCGGGCCGTCATCGATTGATCACGGGGAATCGAGAGCTAATACATCTGCGGCTCAGTGAGTAATTAGAGCTTGGAGGCTATCTCAGATGGATCAAGACATTAACAGCCACTGGCTAAGGAAATGAGCCCCATCTAGGCCATTTATATTGTTCAAACCAATTGAGGCTGAAGCGGTGGTCCGAACTGAGGAGCGGCCGGCGCCATTGTTCTGCATTCAACCAGTCAAATGAGGCCATTTTCATTTGAGCACAATCCGGCACACGTTTAAATAGAATAAATACACAGAGGGAATTTAAAAGCAATCAGGCCTGTTGAATTATGCAGCGCAATGGTTCATGCGCCTGACACTGCAGCGAGGAGTCCGTGAAGAAGACAGAGATGGTGATTTCTTTGATTAAATCAATGGAGGACGAAGAGAAGAGGATGGCGGCCGTGTTTAACTGAAGCACGGGTGGTACGGGACAGAAGCAGTGCTACGCTCTTTGGAATTCAAAAACATTACAGTTCAAGGGGATTTATGAGTAGATTAAGTAGCCATCAAGCTGCCATAATATTTAAACTGGCAATAGACATAAATTGGGTCCTAAGATCGTGAAGTACTTCAAGTTATTTGGAATAGATTATGCAAAAAACAATAAAAGCATTTTTCATTCACGTTGTCTGGATCATGTCAGAATATCATGAAGTCGATATATTTCCACGGTGTTACGTTTGTGAGTATTTTCAACCGAAACCATATTTGTTGAGTTGTTTTGCCATTCTCCTACACAGCATTGCTCTGATTGTGTGAAAGTAAAGTCGAAATCGTAAACATGTCACACTTTGTGCCGGCCTGTCGGCGCTACACAACGGCCCAGGGATGATCAAAGACCGACCAACTCCTTACGCCTCACCGAAAACACAAACAAAGAGCGCACTTCCCTTCCCCAACTGGAGATTACTGCCCCGCTGGTTTGACGCTGATTGAAGACTGTTTAATCATCTTGCTGGGAATGTCCGTGCATATCTTACAGCCGCAAAGATCCAAATCGTATTCTGGTCAGGGGCTGTAATTATGGAAATCCCAAGCAGAAATATTGAACTAATCGCTTGTCATTTACATCTTCGCAGTAAATGATATGTTACATCTGCTAAGACAAGCAGTAGGGATGTTATTAATACCGGAGCCCGCGTGTTTTCTCTGGAAATATCCTTTGCTGTAAGACGGAGAATATATTGGCAAGGTGGGCTTAAAACATTGGAACATAAATCACAATTACAAAACTTGTGAGTAGAAACTTGTAAGTAGTTTCCAAAATTGTACAGCGCTAAACCGAACGTGTAAGAGAAAGAAACCTAGGCTTCATATTTGTGTAATTATGCAGCAAAAAGTGTTATTCAGGTACTAATCATGTAAACCAGGTATTGTTGGAGTCCTGTAAAAATGAAAGCTTTAGCGCTAGCCTCCGCAATAAGCAGATCGTTCTATTGTTTACAGTGCGCCTCAGCTTTATGCCTTTCTATGCATAATACCACTTAATTAACAGTAAATAACTTGGTCTCGTCTGAATACACTGCAGCCACATAGAATTTCAGCGCGCTCTTACTGTCTTACTTTCCTCCATTAAATTGAAAATAATTGCCTCTGTCCATTTCCGGCACATTTATCTTCACTTCTTTGTGCACATTCTGTTTGGTGAACAGGTTAATGTGGGAGCTTCATGCTCTCTGCAGCTCTCTCCTTTAATTACATTACGCTTCATGCAAAGTGCACTTTAATTATGTCTTCCTAAATGAAGTAGGAGTAGTGTTGCATTCGAAGGCACAGAAGAAAAACAATCAAGATTAAACTTTACAAATTGCATTAACAGGTGTTGGTCAATCACCGTAACATTGCACACGTTGGAACAAGTAAGCGAGACTTGGCGTTATAAAAAACATCCAAATAGATCATCGCCACGAAAAGTTGTAGGTGCCTGTTTGTTTTTACATGGTGCTCTACATGGGTAAGTTGCATAGTTACAAAGAAGGGCAGGTCTTTGTGTAGCCTCAGAGTGATGAAGCTGCAGAACCACAGTATGATGTGTGATGCATGTACATGTTTAATTTTTGTATACATTAAAATATGAAATCTATTCAAAAATGTACATTGTTTCAGTTATGCAGTGATGCTGCGCACATGAAAGACAGACGAAAGTATTTCAAAAAGGAATACATAAAAACTAAGTGTTGATTAAATATAGACAACTCTGGCCTATGTGCATAATGTGTGACTTGTAAAGAGAAGGATAAGTTAAAATATGCGTGTGAACAACATCATTGTTATGCCAATCACATGTTTTCTTTAGCCTTGACTTCAAATGCACTTCCCCTGTGTGTCCTGTTGGACATGGATGTAAAGGGAAGGTTGTCTAACACAAAAGCACACAGCAAATGAAGAAATTTGCATAATTGAACATTCAAAAGCTTCAATTCAGTCCTGGTGCATAATTCATACGAAGCTAGGTGTAGAATAAAATAGAATTATTATTGAACTAAGTCTAACTGGAATAAGGAGGATGAAACGGGATCTGGTGGAAACATTTCAGCAGACTGCCTGCTGCACAGACAGCCCCAGGAAATGGAGGACCATGCTGGGGAAATTTGCATTTAATTAGGCTAATGTTGTATGTGAAAACTTTCCTCCACATTGTGGATGAAAAACACGCACAGGGAGCTGGTTATCTGTCTGCGTATACTTGTTATGCCAGTAGTTGGACTAAATAAGAGACTGGTCAAGTGTGAAGCACTCTGCAGTAATTTGAATTTTCCGCCTGCATGTAAACATTTATGTAAGCGCTCAGACTTTAAAGCAGCATGGAAAGAAATCACTGTCTGTTTCTAAAACACATTTCCGTCAAAGTAACTGGTTCCTCTTGACTTTTACCTCATCAATATACAACTTGACAAAGTATAGCAAAGAGTCACTGTAATTTGCCAAAACGGAACCATTTGGTTTTGAATTACAATTTGCTTTTGGGGTCAGCTCCTCAGTAGGAACATGCTATTTCAAAGTGGGCAGCAGCATTTCCGGGAATTTATTTAACTTTAACTTTTTTTTTTTTTTACCAGATTCAGAGGATCACAATCTTGCACATTCTTTTTTATTAGCGTTTAAAGGAACTATATCATGATTTATTCAGAAATAATGCAGTTATACTTTAGGTCAACAGATTGAAACATGCACTATGAAACAAAACATCTCTCCAGGTATGTTAGGGTTATTGCTTTATAAAAACAAAATAAAATAATAATAATAATTATTATTATTATTACTACCCTAAAAACCGGTGTGAACAGGTGGACTGAATGGTTGGATGCTTCCCCTGCACTCTCGAAACCATGCTTAGATATACAGTTGGGTTCTTTCCACAACACCTGATGTGTAAACTTAAAAATCCTCATTGGGGAGGTTTAATATGATAATATATCTTCTTATACCTTGCATATAGCCAAGCAGAATACTAGATGTGTAATATTACGACCCACTCAGGTGTGTGCCATCACAACAAACTTACTTAAACACACATATACTCACTGTTGCTGTAACAATCATTTACAGCCGCTTCCAAGCATCGCTCTCGAGCAATGAAAGTCGCAGTCTAAAGGGAGAGAAAAGTAATAGGATTGCTCAATTAGGTGCCAAATGGCTTCCATGGGGCCAGTATTTCACCAGCACTGCCACTGCAAGCAAAGTGGAAAAAGAAGGAAAGGTGCGCGTCGACACCGGCTGCATACTGGAGTGATTTTTACTGCCTTTTACAACATGCCTGGAACACTGTCGGCCTCTCAAGGTCTATCACACAAACTGATCCAAGATTAGGCTCAAAACATTCTGCATCGACCAAACAGCGCTGATGACCTGAGTGGGAGATTGCCTTTTCATGGAAGGTTGTCCAATGCAAGTATTAACGGCAGAGGAAAAGTGCACTAGACTGAAATTATATGGACATGTGTTCCGCACAAAATGGCAGCAGCACGCGGTGGTAATGGCCACTGATCATTGCTTCTTCACTTTTTACATCCAATTCAATTGCTGCTCTTAAATAACACAGTGCGCTGACTGCGAATGGCTGCACAAAAAGCCCTAAACCCGTCTACTGTGAGCAGCCGTATGGAGAAAAATGTGTTTACAATTATATGACCAGGTTTTCAGGAAAATAAGTCAAGCTTAGCAAGTAAAATATAATTAAAAAATAAAGTTGAATATTGCAATTGAGCAACCTGTTAGTCCAGACCAGATACTCCACATTCAAATTCATCCAACCACTCCCAAGCAATGATCCAACATGGCTCCAGGCCCTACTGTGGCGACTACCGGTGCTTTATTTACCATATTACTAATTCAGTGCTTGTTATCTGGACCCTCCGTGGCCCGCTCCTCCAGGGGATCCATCGGCCTAATAGTGTGGGGCGGAGCTCAGGCAGCGAGGGCGGCAGAAATCCCTGACCGGGGCACCAACCAGAATATCAATAAAAAACACACTGTAGATGATTTTCGCTCGTGGCAAAACGGCTCCGCTCTGGATGTGCAGCTTTGTAATGACTTTCCCGTGAATAATTGACATGACAGGTCCATAGCAGCTAAGCTAGGCCACTCTTCAATTCGACTGTTTTGTATGTGAGGGGTTTTATACGGCTGTTATGGGAGACATTTCTACTGGAACAAAGAGCATTTGAGTCAACGTAGCTCAGGTCGACCCCTGTATTTCAAGCTATACTTGCTTTATGCTTTATGGTCAGGGTACATGAATTCATCATAATCATGACTTTATGAATTAATTTGTTATGAATGTGAAGTCATGATGCTTCATAATGAAATACTCATGAATTCACACCGTTAATTCAGGCAATGAACTCATGATTAATGATTGACTCATTAAGGATTAATTCATCATGATCATGATGGATTGTTTGCTGTCATGACTTCATTCACTTCGACTCTACTGCGCGGACATCGAAGTGCTCCTAAGGTGTTATTACACCTCACAATATAGTACTCCTTTAATCCGCTTGGAAAATCCACATGTTTAATGTTGTGTTACTTGCATCGTGTAACTTTTCACGTAACCGTATTTAAATAGGAGAAACGTGGATGAGCTTGGTCGCTTCTAACGTCACCCCAGTTTGGAGCTATAAGAGTATGCTGGGAGAGGCTTATGCTAACAACGTCTTTGTTCTATTTGCATGACTGAGCGCACGTAAAAGACCAGACAGTTGCGTATCAACTCGTCTAAGCTCAGGTATGAACATATCTCAGTATGGAAAACGGTGTGGAGTATTTCATCATGAAGCATCATGAACTCACATAAAATTATAATGAATTAATTCATTAAGTCATGAATGAATTCATGCATGAATTATGATGAATTCATGCATGAATGAATAATAATAATAATAATAATAATAATGCCTTACACTTGTATTGCGCTGTACAAGCCTGTAATTCCAAGTTTTTCAAAGCGCTACACTGTCGTCATTATTAATTCACTCCATACTCAGTGGTGGTAAGCTACTGTTGTAGCCACAGCTGCCCTGGGGTAGACTGAATTATAATGACATAATGATCATGGCATTGGCAAATTTAAACTTTGCCATGTTTTTTTGTTGCGCTTCAAAGCTCAATAAATCAGGCGAGAATTAGAAATTAGAGAATCATTTTGAAAAAACATTTGGCACTAGAGCAGGACCATCGATATATTCAGGAGATGGACAGTGGGAGAAATTGTTTCTCTTGCGAGCGCTTAATAAGAAAGCAGCGAGCTCGTAGTCAAAATTATTTTTATACACTTTTCCCCAGATCTCTACACAATATGTGAAGGGGGGGAAGGATAAGTGAACAGTATATAGTATATAGAGCTTTGTTGTCAATGATATGTTTAGATTTATTCATTATGGCTTAAATCTTTGCAACTTTAGTTTTAATTTTTATGATGTGGGGTTTCCAGCTGATTTTATGATCGAGTGTTACACCAAGAAATGTATGTGGTTATTTCCAGATCGCTCGTGGCCAAAACGTCATGAATTAAACATCGCTGGTCTTTTTCTTTTTTACTCAGACATTACAAAAAAACGTTGAGGGAGAACAGTCGCTAAAAATCCCACTGTTCGGACAAAGATCCAAAATGCTACCTCAGAGACAGGCTGCGGCTCAGGTCAGCCCTCAGCCGGCGTACGTCGAGTTTAAAGAGAGCTTCACCCTCTGTTAGCTGACATTAGCTGACACCACACTCAGGATGTGCTGGGCTCTGCTTTTTTGGTCCGAGCGCGGTGAAGGTGCTCTGGTCACCGCGCTCTCGTAAATCGCCACCGGCTTTATGGGGTTGCCGTAGCGGAGCTGGTCTTGTCAGTTCATTATCACAGTAGTATAGCTTTCTATTTTCATGATGTGCGCTCCTGCTGCAAGGATTTACACCCAGCACTGTCCGTAATGTGTATCTAATGCTGCTCCGTCTCTACTGAATATATACGAGGATGGAATAAGGAACAGCCTTACTTAACCTTCTTTTAAACATTTATTACATATATATTAGTAGGACTATAAGGGTGTTTTTAGCATTAACCAGCCTGATTGAATCCTCTGTATAACTTCTATCCGACGCTGACCTTTACAAAAAGAGTCTTATCTCCTCTCTGTTTAATTATCTCTCCTAGCCCTAGTGCCTTTTCTCTGGTGCAAATATGCTTACATCATTACGCCGTTGTTATCAGACATTAGCGTTGCCTAATACCCTTCTAATTTCTCATTAGTGTCACAGTGGTAGTGGGAAGGACTGTATGTGGAGAGGAGATAGCGTGGATGTGACTCCCTTAAAGCATCTGTATAACGCTACTTGACTTGTTACAGCTAAATCAGATGCAGATAACGCGATGGGAAGGCGCACGCAAGCAGCTAGCCCTAATTGAACTCCGAGGATTCACTTTAGCGCTAATGAAGGTCACATGGGCATATGGGGAGTTATCAGAAATATGTATTGATCTGAAAAGGGAAATGTAAGAGCGTTCTATAGAGTGGGGATTGCATATGCAGCTGATGAATAATTGATGTGTACACTATGGAAAGATAGAAAATAATATTTAAGGGCGCAATCATCGTGTGTATGTATGAATTGGGGCTTATAGTGGAAATATCGGCTTAACTCCTAAGCTGGTTGTAAAGGGAATAGGAGAGCCACATCTGGACTGACTTCTGATAATTATGTTAATATATGCAGCAGATGTGTGCACAAAAACTGTAATAATTCATGTAAAAATATGGTTTGGCTGGGTTTAGAAAACGGGGGGATGATAGGCACTCGACTAGAGTTTGATGCTACAAGGATTACCATAGGTTACAATAGATATACACGTCCATATCAACATTATATGGCCCTACCCTATGCAGACTATACTGCTGTTGTGTTACTGGGCAAGGAACTTTATCCGGCCAAGCCTCTAGTGTGTGTATTGGTGAATTGTTTCCTTGATGTAAAGCACTTTGAAAGCCCAATGGAAGCAAAAAGGCGCTTTATCAATTCACTGTTCAAAATGCATGTTTATTATCTGGGCAGAATGATATTAGCTACACCATGACTCTATTCCTAAAGTGAAGCAATTTTCCGGACAACTCACCAACTGGTCTCTTTCTGCCTTTGCTGTCTATTTCACCGGTTTATCACAAGACAATTACGAGGCTGGAGAAGTGTTAATCCTCCAAACCAAATTATGTGGAATAAGTCTCTAATTCAATTGAGAGGATCCGTTCAGGAAACGCTCCACAGCTCCCTTAATGACCGGACCAAAGACTCTGAATGCGAGTCTAAGCCTGAGATTTAATCACGCACTGGCATTCAGAGAAACATCCACGTGCGGAGCAGGTGAGCGCGTGACCTTGGTTAACACTGTCGCACAGCCCTTTTATCCCCAATCACCTGGGGGAGGCATGGAGCACACTGACCTGGGGCCCGAAGAGGAGGATGATTGCTGTTTTAAATATGTCTCATTAAATACAGCGCGGGCTAATGTTCCTCACCGAACCCATTCATATTTCCCTAACTGTCGGCTATTGAGCTCAGCGGACACCCATCGTCGGTATGCCCCACGCCCCGGACAATATCAGGCGGCACATTCAACAGCGGCTTTGGTGGAGTGTAGGTTCTAAGTCCGAGTGAGATCAAACCAAAGTCTGGATGGAAATTACCCACGAGCTATGATTTTGTTAAGCTGTTACATACTTAAAACGTATAAAATATTGACATTTAGCAAACATATTCTTGCCGATGGATGCTGTTGCAAAGGGTCTTGCACAGATGTGCGCTGCAAGACATGCTAATGAGAACATTTTCCAACGTTGACTATCACAATACTCCAACGCCAAAAGCAACAAGATGATACTAAATGAAACAAAACCACAGAGCAGGCAAGAAATACTGAAAGAAGAGACAATCCGAAAAGAGCTTTCTGAAGATATTCATTTGCATCAAGGCCCCTCCAGAATGCAAAGCCGCATGTGCAACAAGCTCAGGGGCAGTGCGTGATGCGCCTCTCATGGTCGAACATCTTCCATCCACACATCTCCGTGGGTTGCCTCTCCCAGCGGACCGCCTCTCCAGCTGCATGTAAACAAATGAAACCAGAGGCAGGCGGAAAACAGCTGAATGCAAATACGCCGTCACGTCCCTCGAGATTCACGTCCCTTCGCTTTTTGAATGGGGGACAGGCCTTCTGGTCATAGCCACGGCGAGTTTGCACAGTGTTTCTGAAAAGCGTATGAAATCTCAACATCGGCTTTCTGTTATAGCGAGGTGCCTTTTGCTATTCATACCAGGGGGATAAAAGGCAGCAATCTCACGCATCGGAGAGCCTCGCTGTTAGCACACGGGCTTTTGCCTGTGCCGCTCTGCGGATGAGCCCCGGTAGTGGCCACAAAGCCCCTCAGATAAAAAAGTGAGAGAAAAGGGGAGAGGAATAGGGATTACCTCCTTCAGGTGACCTTCCGCTGTGGCAGAGACAAAAAGCAGAAGAGGCATGAAGGAGAGAGAGAGGCTAAGGCGCGTAATCCAGGCTTCGCTCGCTGAGAGCCGGGCCGGTCAGGCATGCAGACTGGGTGCTGATGGTGCACGTTGACTACACAAGATGCATTTCACACAAGGATACGACGAATGGGCTTAAGCCGTCCACAGTATTATGGGCTATCAAAGAATCTGGGGAGAACTGTGTATAATGAGAGGAAGGGTAACACGCCGAGTGAGGCTAATTGGGAGTTCGGAAAAACAAACGAAAAGTATGTTTATATTGAAAAGTAGCTGCTTTGTTGAGCGTGTCAAATCTATTACATAAATTACCTGTCGAGTTTCTTTACCTTCATCTGCTCCATGTATTTTCATCATACAAGCTGCATGAACAAAACATGGTGTTGTTTATATGTTGATGCACCTGCACAAGTAAAAAGACACACACCAATCCCATGTAAAAACAAGCATTGTGCTTTACAGGGGTCCTTGCAATTGAGGCGGTGAGCCATATGGACGAACAGAGCACAGCGTCATGTATGTCACAGACATTTACTACCTGTGTGACAGCTACAGCATCGGGACGACATCAACTGAGTTTTACTAGGCCCGGGAACCCGCCAGGATACGAGAGTCGGTGGGAGGTGTTAACGGCTCACCCCAGGACCTGAATTCTCTGAAACGCCGTGTTTCCCCCTGCCTCCTCCAACCCTCGGCTCAATAAATATGGATATGAGCCCAGATTTATTGACAGAAATTGGTGAATGAATCTCCGGTACGGGAAAGTGGCGATGAAATATTGCGCCTCGGATCAGCCGCGAAGCCCTATTGTGAGCGGCGTGATGAAATGATTTGTTTTGCCAAAGCAGGTCGGAAGTCTAATTAGGCCTCTAATGCAGTCTTTATTACCCGTCTTTGTCTGTGGGGAACTGGATTTCAGGAAAACTGGGGCCTCCAGGATGAGATGACTGAGTATGGGGTCTTCTTAGTTTGCGCATAAGCTCTCTTCACTTTAAATTTCATGTCTTTTTCATTCCGTCCTCATACACGGTGGTGGAAGCGAGGCTGCCAATCCTCGCCATCAGCCTGTCCGACCACCAGTTGCTCCTAAAAAAGCCCGCATAGACTCTCTCAGCAGCATCCTATCTGCAATCATTTAAAGCGCAGGTGTGCGACTCTGAAGAACAAGATCAAATGCCTCTCACAATCAGATGAAGGCACAATACAAATTTTCCCGACCCGCATGTAAACCAACTGTCCCCTCCTGACTGTCCAGCAGTATTACCGAGCCGAGCGAGCGCTAATGTAAGAGCGCGGAGTGGCCGGCTGGAGCAGGTGGGTAATCAGAGCAGCGGGGCAAGAGCCAGGGTTCCATCCATCCAGCCTCAGCCCAATGGAGCCTGTCCCTGCACTTTGTTCATCAGAGCCTCAAATGGCTATATTACAGACAGGCTTTCAGGGCGCGGGATTAAAGTGTGGCCGCGCACGCTGAGTGACTGGAAGGAGACTTTTAACCCGACTTAAACACCTCCATCCATCACCAGAACCGGCCCGATGCTAAGAGGTGAGGCTGCAGTTACGGGGCTGACACGCCGGACCAAGACAACTCTGTGCAGCTGCGCCCTATAAATCTACGAGCTGACAGGAGCCTAAAGCTTTCTCAGGCCAGTGCCCTTTCGTGAAACTCGGACACAATGTAAAAGAAGAGTGTGTTTGGTGTTTGTAAACAATGTGGCTTAACTGAGACGTGAAGACAGCCATGTTCAATATAACGATATTACACAGTATGGTGAGCACCGGGAGTGTTTACTGTATCTAAAGGCTAACAATGATCAATGGCGAATACTTGTTTATGCTACGCTCCTGAAGTAACAGAAATATCTATCAGAAGTATCTGTTACTTAATTTACTCAAGGAGGATGAACAGATATATAGAATGAAATACCCTAAAGCTACTTGCAAAGTTGGCTCATTGATTGCATAATGAAGTAATAGAATTTGTCCAGATCTATTTCATTTTGTTAAACGGTAACGTTTGCATTGTTATTTGTTTGTTCATGTCACTTTTGGACAGAGCAATAACGTGAGAAAGGTTAGTAACTGGCGATGGAGAGTCTTTCTAAACAGGCAGCTCCTGTATAACTTCTTCTTGCATTTGAATGACAGCCCGCCTCGCTCTAGACTTCATTTGAATCCCAGGCGGACTCCTTTGACCACCGCGCTCTCGACCCTAATACTTGTTGCCTATAGAATCTCATAATGTTCCGCCGCTCCGATGGCCGCCCTCACCTGACAGCTTGTTATTCTTCTGTCCGTCTTCCCCGGTGAAGGAGCCCGCCTCCAGCCACCGATGAGTCTTTCATTAAGGTAACTGTCAGCCGTGAGGCCAATCCCATGTCTCTGTCTCACCGCCGGCCACTGCCAAATTGTTTAAGGATGGATGGTCTGTCGAGGAGAAAGGGGGCGAGCTGGAGGAAACCCAAACATCCCAATCCATCACCAAAGACTGTGACCAAGCAACAAATGGAGACATCAGTGGCAGAATGTGTGGTTGTACCTGCTGGGGTTGAGAGGCTGCATCTCAAGTGGGATCGGGAGTCTTTGTGTTGAAGAACAGAAGATTGGTCTCCACGGGCAAACGCCAGGGCTCCAGTAACAAGGACTGCGCCTCCTCCGGTGCGCGCGTTAGGGAGTCATTCAAAGGGCTAATGAATGAGAACAAACAGCGTTTTTGTGAGACAAACACGGGAATTGTGAACAGGTGGGGGCTTTTGTTCAAGAAGGATTGTGGTCTTAATCTGGCAAGCAATGGCCTGCAGCCAGTATTAGACCCTCGATTTTGGACTGAACTGAGGTCTGCGATTTGATAATAGCACCCAATTTCAATGTGTTGTGTGAGATCTGTCTTGTCTTTCAGTATCTCCATCACAAAATGCTTTACGGCTATCTAACGCGTTTCAATTTCACGTGACAGCGGACGAGCTGTTGCGATGGAATCCCTCGTTACCTGATGCTAAACACTGACACGTCTAGCCTCTGCGTATGACCTGTGCTGAAAAATGATCTATCGCCTGACAGGGCCACCTCACTGCAGGCCCTGGAGGCTCCTGTTATGTCTAAGGTCCAACCCACCGTGACAGGCCAGGGACCACCTCTGACCTTCGAGACATTACCGCAGCCTGGACGGTAAAGGTTTGGGGATTAAAGGTGTGATGGCGACGGGGGGCCATGTTTCAGTGGGGGTTGGTTGGTTGGTTGGTTGGCTGGAGGAGATGGTGGGGGTGCCTTTGGGGGACTTGTGGAGGTCAACCAGTGCTGGTGGTTATTAAAGACGACCCCATAAAATGCTGTCCAGTCCCATGATTACACTGTCAGACTGGAGATGGGGGAGGAGACGCACGGGCAGGGTGGGAATAAAGGTGGTTTGTCTTAAAAATGCCTTGAATGTTATAAATGAAAGCATAACCCCGATAGCATTAAGATTGGGACACCGTTTACAGAACAAATACAGAATGGACAATGAGAAGAGGGGAAAAAACAAAGAAAAAAAAATCCTCCTGCATTGGTAGATTTATTGTATTTGGCCAGAGTCTGCAATAGGAGCCCGAGCCTGCAGACTTTATTCACCATGCTCCCTTTCCCCATTTGAAACCTGGAAGCACATTCTCCTGGTCAGCTCTGACAGATGAAACTATAGCCCGTTTCCACCCGCTCCAGCATTATACTGAGGGACGCTCACAGACCGGCGCTGCCTGGAGCAACGCGCTGCTACTGCTCTCACCGAAAACTAAACACATGCAATCTATTCTGCTGTCAAAGCCCCCTGATCCACGGAAAAGCTGTTTGACACGGTCACAGGGAGCGGTGGCTTTAGGCAAACCACTGCTGAGCGCTCCCATATGGACACGCTGCTCAAGTTTACACACTTAATATTAGCGGGACAACGGGGATGAAACCCACACCTAAATGAGATGTCTGTTGTTGGAGAAAGGCGAAACGGGGGAAAAAAACTTCAAACTCGGATTTTAGTGTCAACAAATGAATGGTGATAAATGGCCCATGTCTGGCTCTGTGCTGTAGAAGTGTGTGTGTATATTTGAAGGGCACACTGAGGACAGATACAAGGTCTATAAATACAGGAGGAGTGAACAGGAGCCTCGTCCCGTGGGACACACACTCAGAAGAAGGAGAAGGACACCGCACTGCTATGGGGTTATCATGACAGTTGGAAACTTAACAAAATCTCTGTAGCAGTTTCATACAGTCTGTGAGTTGCTTTAAAAGAAATCCCCAACGCGTGATCCTGTAGTTTGTACCTTTAATGCGCTATGCCATAATAGCTATGGCCAGGTCAAGGTGTTAAATTATAACAGTATTACTACAGTATTAAAGCTAATCTGTCCAAAAGCAGTTAAATAAAAGCCTGAATAAAATATGTCTTGTAAAGTGGACACACCGTGCTTTAGTTTTCCGTTTTCCTATTTTGTGATTCTAGTTTTTGGACTGCAGAAGCCGACCACAGCAGCGCTCTGTGGAAATCAATTAACTTGAGCAAAACGCATTTTTAAAAGCAGCTCCCTCTCGTAGGTGTGGCAGTGGGAGACTAATGGCAACAGCTTGGGCCACAAGCATTCCTCAGAAATGACGATGAAGACCGGGCGACATTTTAATGATTGTACATTTTGAACACCCTGGGGAGGGGCGTGTGGGCTGTGTGAAGGCCCGGAGACAGAGGGCTCGAAGCACTGAATCGACTTTTCTCAACACGGCCTCTCAGGTGATCACTCATTTTGACTGGCAGTGTTTGTGCTAATGTTCACGCCGGCACAGTGGCCTCATGTCTTTGCACCAGGACGTCCCTTCCCGTCTGGAAATGATGTTGTGGACTTTCACTCCAGCCACTGCACAACACGACGAGGACACAAAGACATTTGCTTTGACCAGCAGAAGCTATGCAGGTATCACTGAATGCCTAAATTTTGGGAGTACAGTGACGTTACCCCTTACACTCATCGCATTAAAAACTATATTTTAGACTGAAACGGAAACTGTAACTGCACCCAGTCTCCATACAGAATGATGTAAAGCTATTATGGGCTTTGATGTTCTGGCATCAGTTTGAATTGAAATAAAACCTCCCTTCAATAAACACTGATATCTTTCTACAGATGTTTTCAGTTGTCTCACATCACTGCTCACTCCGGCTGCAAACAGAACCTATCAGGAGGTCACCTACACCCCCACTCCCCGGCCCACACCTAGCCTGTGTCCCAGCCGGGTAATGATATCCTAAAGAGAGAAATGGCCACATAAACAAGATAAAGCCCACACAGCAAACACTGGCACTGCTATATCTGCAGAGCCGGGGAAACACATTATTTAGGCCCAACGCAGCACTTAGATAGATGGGGACGAGAGAAAATGGGATTTTGGTTGTAAAACAAATTAACTCCGCTGATAGAATTCCTCCGAGGAGTTTTTAGATGGTTCAAGCCACATCTTTATCTGTAGAGATTATGGACATAGCAAAGACGTTTGTAATCCTTGCTCAAAGATAAGATATAAGATAGGAAAACAAAAGAGGTGATGTTATTACTTTGGCAGCTTAAGTAGTTTCAATACAGCCATTATTTCAACTCAATCACTACGTTTGATTCCCTACTACTCGTCACAGTTTTCCTTCACGACGCAACAATACAGGTAAAGCCAAACCAATATAGAGTCCCGCAAACTCTCATCTCTGAGCGTGAAGCAGTCATTGACCGCAGCGCCTGTGGTTCAGTGACACGTGGAAAATGATACGGTGACAGGCCATTACAGAGCGGCCACTCCATTCTGATACGCCGATCTGATCTGTCCGAGCCAGACTACGAGAGGAGCTTGATTGACGTGACCGGCGCCGCTCTGATGTCCCCCACTCTACACTGCCATCCAGCTCTGTCAAGGACAATTATTACACCGCCCGCTCCACAGCCGGGCAAAAACGTGCACCGCTACAGCGTACTAGAGAAACCAGTGCGGAACAGAGGCATCAACAGGTGACTGTGAACAGAGACTGGAAAAAATAATAGTCTAAAATGTTTATCATGGCATAAAATGGAAAACATGTATGGGAGATAAAGGCATGAATGGTGATGATTGACAACAAAGAAAGCATCCACAAACTGCCTTTAAGTCCAACATTTGCATACTGCCGTCACAAATGGCCGCTTCGTGTCGGCTCTGGCCACTGTCCAAAGTGCCGCCAAGAACAGCTGAAATAGGCCCCAGTGCAATTTACCTGGAATAAGTGGAACAAGATGAGAGACTTAATGAAATAGCTTGGCTGCATTCAAATCTGAAAATAATTATCACAGAAATGCAGAAATGTATCAACCTTCAGGCAGAATGTAATAACAGAGTGTGTTTATTATAACTTCGTATAAAATGTTGCACCTGCATTCTCAGTCTGTATAAAACAAACAGCCGCGGGGCCTCAAGTAAAAAGACTTACAATCCTGATTTAATGAGAGTTTAGCTTATGAAAGCATCACAGGTGAACAAGTTCAGGAGCACTACAATATGTAATCAACTTTATCCGCCATGGCCCGCAGGCTGACTTAACCCTTTGTCGAAACTGGGCCATATAAAAATACCTGCTCGGGATGAAGACAGCCAGCTCATGCCTGGGATAATGATAGTGATGTTCCATAATTACAAATGTGCCATCTTGTTAAGTTGACGCACTGTATAACCCAAGCTCGTGTTGCGTCGTGTGAAGCCTCCGGCGATGCGACGTCATTGGAACGGATCGGATCTTTTCAACGGCTATTTAAACGTGAACGGATCGCGTTCCTGAAAAGTGGTGAGAGGATCCTTTCATAGCCTTGTCCCTCTTTAACCTGCCCTCAGCCCGAGCACCCAGAGGAGCCCTGTAATCACCTGCTTTCCCACTTTGTTTACTGCTGCTGAATCAGGACGCGACACATTTACCCACGGGCCTCTTCAGAGCGTCTTCCCAGCATCCGTCTGACAAGAACAGGCACGGACCCCCCCCTCCTGCTAATGACAGGCCGATCATGACGCTCTGATGGATGGCTACGCCGGGGACAATGGGCAATGGCGGATTGTCTGGGAAAACTAACAATTTGAGAAATGACTGAGCAAATATTTAGGTCAAGGACACCACCACAGATAGCTACAATCCCCGAGGCAATATTGCCCATATTCCATGTCTAGACAAGGCCGTGGGAACCCAGGGTGCTGAGGGCGCTGCAGCACCCCCTGGTGGATACTTTGCAACCTGCAGACAATATTAATAAACAGAAAATATGCACAGAAAAAGCTTTTTTGGGGTAAATTGTTTTCCTCAGCACCCCCAACTAAAATGTCTTCCCGCGGCTCTGCCTTTAGAGCTGCTGCACAAAGCTGACTGCATAGAGCAAAGGGATGATGACGACGGTGGGGAAGTCTTCCATGGCTGAATTTACGGTTCATCTCACTTACATAGACTAGCTTTGACTTTTTCTCTGCTGAAGCCAGACGGTTCCCACGTGGTGCATTCTGGCGCCTTCGTGTTCACACTCGTCACTAGTGCCACTCTGAAGTTGCTCACATAAACTCGTCGCTTCCGATCGATGCTCACTCCGTTTGCCACCAAGGACTCTGGAGCACATGTTCTACTGTTTTCATTTCCTTATCTCACCACCTACTCTCCATTGGGCTTTCGCTTCCGTCAGCTTCTCCAAATCCGACGCGCAACTCTAGCCTGGAAGCTGAAGGGACCCCATCTACGGCGCATCTACTGAGAAAAATGGAAATCCAAAGAAACTCATTACAGTAGTATTCCTTGGTGGCTCTAAATGGTGATTGGGAAAGATTTGCGAAAGTTTTTCAGCCAAGCGTTATCCGTGTGCGAGATTAATGTGGGATAGGTAGCAGGTATGGCGGCGCGGTGGGAACCCGGAGCACGGTGAGGGAGTCTCGGCGAGCAACAATATGGCGATGTTTACACTTGCTCCGAGCCGTGTAATAGGAATCCTGGCCCGCATAATCACTGCCTATCTGGAAGTTTAATTTAATTCCCCATAGAGTATCACCTGAAAAAACAAAAAACAAACAAGCAGAACAAACTGGAGTTAGGATGCCAGCGGAATTTTAATCTCCTAAATGAAAGAATGATTAATTTCGAGCCGGTGATTTGAAAAGACGTTTGAATGAGCAGTGTTGCAAATGAGATTTTTCATGAAGTTGGAAGTGAGGAATAAAAACAAAGCAATTATTATCTTTGCTGTAGTCAGGAGGAAAAAGTTTTGGGGGTATTTTTGCTTTTTCTACAAAACATATTTTAGAGTTAAAGTGTTAGGTGATGCACCCATGTCCCAGGGGAGGACCAGCTGTAACTGGACACACCGAGCAGACTTGTCTACACTTACAGCCCCAAAGGCACTGAAGGCTAAAGCGAAAGGAAAAGGTTATGTTGTATTGTTGCCAGGCTGACTTGATTACTCAGCTATTAGCTCCTCCTGAGTCGCTGATGTAAACAAAAACAAAAACAGGATTGTTGCTATAGCAGTACATTCATTCATTCAAAACAAAAATATCCATTCACCAAAAGGCATGTGGCTAAGCTGATGTTTTTGGCAGCCATCTTTGTTTTTAGCCTTTTGGATGAGAGGAGAAACGTTCGAAGACTTCAACTACTGAGTACAGAAGATGAATCAAGTACCTTCATTGAAGATCTTTGTTTTTAGTTTTAGTTTTTTTTTTTGTGGTCATTTCTATATGTATAAGTTTTAGTTCATGAGTGTGAGAGAGAGCACACCATGCATCTTGACAAAAAATATATCTTAGTCATTTTTAACTTTCACCATAAAGGTGCATTATCAATGTGCACCGACACGGTAGCGCAGCGGTTACCACTCTCACTTCACAGCAAGAAGGTCCTGGGTTTGATGCCCACCTGGACGGGGCCTTTCTGTGTGGAGTTTGCGTATTCTCCCCGTGTCTGCGTAGGTTTCCTCCAGGTACTCCGGTTTCCCCTACCACTAAAAACATGTACAATAGGCCAGGATGAATGTGTGAATGCATGGACGTGGTCAGTGTTGGCGCAGATGTGTGCAGTCGCGACAGCGCTTCTGTCAGTCTCCCCCAGGGCAAACTGAAGCTACTAACTTAGTTTACCACCACCGAGTGTGGAGTGAATGTAAAGCGCTTTGTGACCATGTCTTCTTATGCATCTTTTTAGGTGGAAAAAAAAGTAGATATTTGTGCAATGCCCCTTTATTATTTCAAGAAAATAAAGCCATACATTATTTAGATTTCGTCGCTAAAAATATGGCCAATATAAAATGCCGGATTTCTGTTTGAAAACATAAAATGACGGAAACCTCATATTTATATCAGTAATGTACAGCAAAAGTATTCCCCTATTCACCTGCAGTGCCTCGCCTTTAGCTAAACAGAGGTACAAGAATTGCAAAACCTTCACTGATCCTTCATTGATCCTGGAGCGTCCTAGAGGCCACTGTGACGGAAAGTAAAGGCGCCATGCTGACCACTCATACAGCCGCTGGGCCACTACAAGGTCAAACACGCACAAATATCTACTCTACAAATATAAACAAACATGGAGTTTTGGATGACGAGATGAATAGCTTTAATAATAACATATCTGCTGCCAATGTGACTTCAATGTCATACTCTCCAAGTCCTTTCACATTACATTGGTTTGTCCCTGGAACTCTTCATGAATCAATAATCAATTAATCAAATTATATGAATTAAGACAGCCAGTCACACTAACAGAAGCTTCTATTTTGCCCTAGATATCTCTTAGCTGACCATTCCAAATGCCTGAACTGCACTCGTCAATCCCAGCCTCTTCCACTGCAGCATCAGATACAGTTGTCCAGCTGCTTTTGACTGTCTGCAGAGCGCATGCCTTTCCGCTCGTCTCATTTACCTGACAATACTCAGGAGGTGAGGCCATTTCCTCTCCTCGTGACCCGGCGAGGTCTTGTCAGCTGCACATTATCTGACATCATGGCTCCGGAATTTAATTTCGTCACAACAGAGCATCCTGCCAGAGGAGCGCGGGGATCTCTAATGCCATCCGTGTTCGGGGCGACACGTTATTAGTCAGTACAATGGAGACCGTTTATAACCTGATAAAACATTATTGTGTTTACCTTGTTGAGGTGGCGCTCCTTTACCGTTATATAGATGAGTTTGTGGGCAATATCTTTGGGTTAAGTGGCGGGCAGCGGCAGTAGAGGACAAAGACATGATGCGGTTCCAGCGACTGAAAAGGGCAGAACATTTTGTCAGTTTAATCTCGGTTTAAAACTCTTCTCTAATGGAGTCAACACAACAAACCAGCCATGGAGGAAATATTTGCCAGGCGTGATTGGCATGCATTGAGCCGAGTGCCCTTTTCCTGTCGTCCAAGCTTGGATAGCAGAAAAAGCTACAGGATCCAGGGACCTGTTGTGGCTGCAAAAAATACAATATAAAAGAGACAAACATGCGGTTTAAGTTTCTGGCAAAGTGTGCCGCAAAGTGACCTCGATCTTGCTTTGCCGAGCGGTGCACACAGCCAGAGCGGAGCAATCCCCACTGCTGTCAACTCTAAGCGAACGTAACTTAGTGCCCCAGAAACCTCCAGGACCTCGGTGAAAAGTGTTTTCTACAGCGGCTGCCGTTACAAATGCTGCTCAAAAAGCTGTTGCACCACAAACTTTAAAAGAGGTTGAACTTGCATTTGATTATACATTCTGTGAAAACGGGTTACTCCCCCCAAAAAAGAATACCAGCATTTTGTTTGTCTGGCTGTTGTTTGTAATGAAATCAAAGTAAAAACATTTCTGCATTTAATTATCCGCAGCATGGCAGAAAGCATGTGACTGTGTGATTGTAGCTTTGTTTCGTGGCTGCCTCCTGGGAAATCGGCCGGGGAGAAAAACAGGCGGCGTAATCCGTCTATAACTGAGGATAATTTACAGCTAAACGACGCACGCCCATGCAAACAATACAACTATTCTCTCCGCTCCAAACGGTTTCATATATGGGATCTACCGGCTTAATTGGAGCCTGCGTCTAATCGATGACATCTTTGAACAAATGGCTTCACGTTGTGACAGACATTTTACACCGTTGTCAATACACTTTTGGACAAATGTATATTTACTGTATAATCATTTCCATCAATTTCATCCGTATTGCAACAACTATTGATTGCGGCTGTATTAGAAGCCTGGAAGTCATGGTTCCCCGACGCAGTATGGCATCTGCCTGAGGAGATATTCTGCGGTTTGCGATTCAGGGAAGCATTTTTTTTCTTCTCCCCCCCCCCCCCCCCCCCCCCCCCCAAACTGTGTGCATTTCAAATTCCCATTGTGGACGCTTGTGCAAGCTGTCACTCAGATGCTCAGGTGCGGCTGGGCTATCATTAGCGGTCAGTGTGTTTCGGGAAGAGGACAGGAATGCAGAGATGGAGGGCTTTTTTTCTCTCCAAATGGCTCATGTTTTCCACCTCTTGGGTAATAGCTATGGATTGCAATGTAATCACAGGTCTTTGTTATATGTGCCGCGACTTGGCCGCTGCACTATGATTGGAAGGTTGGGGTGGGAAAGGGGGTTGAAAAGAGATGCCGGTGCAAATGTGGGCCATTGTCAGATTCAAAAGGGAATGTTTGGTAAATGAAAGCATCGATAGGACATGAAAAAGCAATGCGTGCCTGTCCTATTACATATGCCAGAGTCAGAAAATGAGTAGTTTTTTTGGAACGCTCGGCACAGCGCAAGTGACCTAGAAATCCAAGCAAATACACAAAATAAGACGGTACTCATGAAAAGGCACAGGAATTGATATATGTCGAGTTATCTTGGTCGGAAACAACAAGAAAGTCTCGACAGTTCCCTTGTGTGACCTTGCCAGAACTGACCATATGTCACATAAGGTCAGTTCTTCCAAGGTCAAAGAGTTTGGCTAGCACCTTTTACACTTACATATTATGAACCATATACCAAAGGGGCTTCTTCTCCTTAACTACTTGTCAATAAAACAACATACACAAACAGTACATGAAAGTTAAGGCGAGACGTGGCAGGTGCAAACATCAATGTTAAGATGTTTAGCTAGTTTCCAGGTTATCAATACAGCATCTTTCCTACGCATATTCATTTACAAATACTGACCTGTTTGGTATCCACGTGAAGCACGAAAGGCCCCCTGACATGACTCTGTAATCCAAATATGGCAGTGGCTAAATACGGGAGAAATACATAAGCGAATGCGCAGACTCCGAACTTTCCAGTCTTTAGCGAAACAATATTTTTTATGTTTTTTTTTATTCAGGGGGGGATGTTTTAATATAAAATCCCCAGCTTAATTTATTGAGCTTTGAACCACAAAAAACAAAGACAAAATGTGAATGTTTCCATATCTTTTCATTTGTAAATAGCTAAACAAGATGTCCAAAGTCCCCTCTGAAAAAAAGATTTGTTTTTCTTAAAGGCGCATTATGTAACTTTTTATGCGAAGATAAAGATGATATTTGTGTGTATTTGACTTTGTAGCGACTTTGTAGGTGAGAGGCTCCGTCAGCAGAGAAAACCTTCCAAACAATTGATCCTGAAGCGTTGTAGAGACCACTGTGATGGAAAGTAAAGACGCCATGCTGACCACTCATACAGCTACTGGGTCACTACCAAGGTCAAATACGCAAAAATATAAACTTTTTTTTCACATAAAAAGTTACATAATGACTCTTTAATATTTCAAGAAAATAAAACCATACACTATTTAGATTTCGTCGTTGAAAATATGGCCAATATAAAATGCCGGATTTCTGTTTGAAAACATAAAATGACGGAAACCATGTATTTATTTTTTTCCTCATATTTATATCAGTAATGTACAGCAAAAGTATTCCCCTATTCACCTGCAATGTCTCGCCTTTAGTTATACAGAGGTACAAGAATCGGGAAAAAATATATACCATAGACTTTATTCGTCATTACGACAACCTAGAAATGACATGTGCGGACAGCAACCAGTTGTATCGCATCGGCGCAAAACCTTCCTCACCCCATCTTACCCTCCTTACTTTCCTCCTTGATTGGAAGGACAGCGAGCGATAGATGAAGGTGCTGCGTTTGGTGGAAAACATGTCAGTTTATCCAAAGAGTTATTCTAATTTCAGCATCCTAAAATCCGTTAATTTTGTGTAATCCCTGCAAAAGAAAAAAAACACAACAGGTGACCTAGAAAAGCAAGGAGGAAACCAGCAAATGAAGCGCGTAGTTAATTAAAAAGGCACAGGAATGGATTCGTGTTGATGCACCTTGAACTGCAAATGTTATGATTACCATAAAAAGAGGCCACAGGGTGCACGGCAAAATGTTCCTCTCCGACAGATTTATTAGAGGGCACGCATTCGGAATGAAAGTGAGACGAAGCTTTTATTTATTTTTCGGGAATGATTTACAACTTGGCAAGTGTCTAGTATAGCTGCCTGCAAGTCGTGTTAGCATGTGTAGTGATTGATTCATGTCCAGGCCATCCTTACGGGTGCACAATGAAAATATAGATCTTATTTTTTAGGTCTCTGCAATATAGAGAAAATATAGGGTGCATAGGTGTATGCTATTGTAACATAAAAAGATGGTGAGGAAATAGTGAAAATTATAGCCAGCGAAGAGACTAGTTTCGTATACAGAAGAGCATAGCTTGCTATTTACTAGTGATGGTAAGTTTATGAAATTGTGCTACTTTTATTATATCCATATTATATGTTTGTGCTGTTGATGCCTGAGCTGCCGATGTTAATTTGTGTCCTATGGAACATACTGAATAATGTATGAAATAGTTATTGATCTTTGCAAAAAAACGATTTAAAAAGGGTGTAGAGGAGCCATCAAAGCCTGTGAAGTTGACGCCGTGTCCTGTGTAGTGTATTCATAGATTCATGTAGCACTGTGTGGGCCCATGCGCATAAATGTCACAAGCAAATAGAGGTGCTTCAACACTTCCTCTTTCAGGATTATGCCAAAGCCTGTTCAAATATCGAAATGTCAACCGTGCATAAACACTTTGCAATTACAGCCTGCGAGCAGCAGCTGGGGGGCGGGTCACTCTGGCTTTGACTATTCACAATGGGCCCCATCACACGAAAACCCAAACAGACATATCCCACTACTCAACCATTTTTAATTCAATGTACAACTGTGTACACAAGGGTCTGGCCAGTGCACACTTGTTATCATTTTGTTGATGATGTCCTGTCTTCACTCGGCACTTTTGCCCGGCCGCACGACGGGACATTAGGGCCTCGGCTGGTGCAACAGGCGTGGCCGGACCCTCTCTGACTCGCCGCTAATTGCCCCCTCAGGACATGGAGCCAATAGGAAGGGGGCATGTGGATCACCACTGTCCGACCGAGGGCACTCCCGGCCGCCTGCTGCTCGGACACGCTGCTCCCCCGCGCGCGAGCTTCCGCCAAATCGAAGCAAATCAGAGGAGACGCACTTAAGGCGTGCAAGGAGTGTAAAAACTGGAATATTTAGGAGGTCAGCGCGATCAGAGTGTCCGCTGGTGGGACGTCTCCGAGCAGAATGCAGATGAGTTCTTTTTTAGTTGTTTCCCCTCACTAATTGCCCGGTGCATTAGCATAAATAGCGAGCCGTACTCCCCAGACTGGGGGAGGGAAATCCCGGCCTAATTATTAGAGCCACATGCGGCGACAGTGGCGGTGTGTACTCCCCGCAGCCTGGTTAACACGAGGGTTGGCCGCGATTCACGTTCTGTACATTTAGAAAATGTGGGACTGGATACATCATAAAACGTGACACGAGAAGATGGGGAAACTAGAAGTGCTCAAACTCCATAGATCTTCAGCACAGCCCTAGCTAACAATTCAAAAAGGATTCACTGCATTCAACTCTGAGTCTTAAGTGTAATTCCCAGTCGGTTTAAATAGTTTAAAGCGGTCTTCTAAATCTAGTTAGTGTCATCGATGTTTGCTAGAGCGAAGGACAACACAATGCCAGTTTTACACTCAAATAACCAAAGCCTCCTCCTTACTTTGAGTCGTATTTTCAGTTACGAAGCTCTGAGGGGCCACAACTTGCAGCAGCGCCACATTATAGTGCTGTAAAGGCTCAGCAAAGGAGCGCAAGCTGTTGCATAGGACAACACTTCAGTCCAGGCGAGTGGCACAATACTGTATGAAACAGTTGTGTCTGATGAGAGGTTACGTGGATATTAAAGTCACACTGCAGAGCATAGATTATTTATTGCTGTATCATGTTCGTCTTAAAGAAAACATGGCAGTGATACCAAGCGTGCTATTAAGAGAAATTTGACACAGCATAGCTTCAAGCGGTAACAGGAGAAGAGTGCACACTTTTCAGACAAACTACTTTTTCTCCGATCTCTTTCCCCACGGCTGCGGAAGGTGCTGGCCCTGAGCCAGATCAGATATGTGTGCCAGTGTTCCTCCAGCTTCGGCTAAAGACATGCTCCGAGTACAAATTAGCCTCGACACTCCCCGGCCAGCCTAGCCCTAAGCCCTTTGTCAGAGTGATTGCTGATCTGCCAGACATTGGAAGCAATAATAAGGCTGACTACAGGTGCATTGTGGGTAACCGACGAGAGCTCAACAATAGAACAAGCGTTCATGTGTTATTGTTGTCATGTAAACAGATGCAGAGCTGTGTGTACGCGCCGCACTGCTTCACAAACACCAGGCTACGTCTATAATAAGAGCTACATATAACGTTTTCAAACAAAGCCGACTTTAGAACTGGCTGTTTTTCACAACTGGGTGATCCAAACGTGACAGTACGACGAGTGTGTCTCTCTGACATTATCATTAAGAGCCTAATGCTGGGAGTCATTATATTGATTGATTCATTTGCATCTGGCCTAACAACATGAGACTAATTCAAAACACCAGCTAAACATTAACCCGGACCTCCCATTAGGCCTGATGCCCAGTCACAAACAGGACAACAGTCATAGTGTCAGGAAGTTGACTTTGGAGAGGCTGAATATTCACTTTAAAATGTTATTGAAAAGCTTTTGCAATGTTTAATGTATCTGTTTTCATATTTTGTTGGCCAGCAATTTCCATTAGGCATTGCAATATATGACTCTGGTACAAAAAGCAATAGTTAAGAAAACCAAAGTTTGGAGAGTAATACAGTATTTAAAAAAATCCTCTGTGCTTTACATGTGGTAGAACTCACAAAGCAACTGAAGTTATATCATGTGCTGAAAGGTTTTTATGACTCCATATCCTTTTTCCCAGCCAGAATATGTGCCAAACAAAGCTGCAGATAAGAGAAGTATTTTCATCCTTGTACATAAACATCCATCCATCCATCCATCCATTTTCTCCCACTTGTCCGTTGCCGGGTCGTGGGGGCAGCTGTTGGAGCTGCCCAAGTCACATAGCACCAGTCCCCTATGGCTCCTCCTGCAGGTGGTGGGTCCACGGGAGGACGGCCTCATGGTTCCAAACGGTTCCAAACGGGCCTGTTGGTCTCTCATAGGGGGCCCATTCACACTCTCATTCATACACCAGTGTACGCAGACACTGGAGGCAAGGAGGGTGAAGTGTCTTGCCCAAGGACACAACGACAATGTGCACCTTCAGGAGGCGGGATTCGAACCCCCGACCTTCCGATCATGAGCCGACCCGCTCTACCATCTGCGCCACCGTCGCCCCTCGTACATAAACAAATCAATCAAAATACAATACTCTGTTTGTAACTGTATTCCCCATCTCTTTACCATTTCTCACTTTAATATCCTCTACTCCTCTCTCCTGCTTAAATCCAAGCCCATGGTCCCATTTATGGTAGGATGACCCACATGTGCTGATAGAGGGCAGATAGAGTGTAGAGGACATTCCGCCTGGCCTGTATACAGTCACCATGTATAGAGCATGATTGTATGTGGTCTATATGAGGCATTGGCCCAATAGAATACCATGTACGGGGAGTTATGGCCAGCTTTAGCGCGAGGACTCCATTTCCCGATATGGCTCAATCTGTCCCGGCGGACTACAGGCCGTCAGATAAGACTAGCAGACAGCTATCGGTCCATAGTGCGAGGGTGGTCAGGATGAAAGAGGATGGGGGGGGGGCTCGCAAGGCTTGGGGACCAGTGCAGAATGGACAGGCTTATCGCACCTGCTCTGATGTCTCTTTACCAATGCAGAGTGATAAGGCGAGCACGGGAATATGATGGAAGATCAGATTCCTATAACGTCCGATTCTTGAAGGCGAGTACGGGCGTACACAGTCAACATGAGGTAGTGCAACAGAAAGTACATTTTATTTTTGAAGGTAGAAAAGAAATCACCAAAATAGACCAAGGCCACAACATGAGACAGTGCCACACATGTTCAGTGCCATGCCGCCTTTGCTCTGCCCGATCCGGAAGCAAAGCAGGGAAGGGCCTGGATGGTACTTAGATGGGAGACCGTTTGGGAACACCAGGACGCTTTGGAGAGTGGTTGGTGGTGGTCGGAGGGGCCGATGGCACCGATTGACAGCATTGGTAGCTTACCACCACCAAGTACAGAGTAAGCAACAGCACAAACACAACTTCTCGGGACTTAGGCTAGTCACATAAATATAACTGTATCATATTTCAAGATACTTGGATTTCATCCTACCTGAAAACCAAAAGCTATAGTATCAAAGAGCTACCACGTCCTACATGAACTACAAAACATACTCTGATGCATGTTGTTTACAAATCATATTGAATAACAGATTACGCCTATACAGCTCTCATTAACTCTAAGGCCGGAGCGCATAATAAAACAGACATATAGCATTGGTCTTCTGCATATTCAACTCTCAATAAGTGTGACCTTGAAGCCCCTGACCTAAGGCTTGTAAACAGCAGGCAATTTGAAGGAAAAGCAAATTAGTAGTAAAAGGCGCATGGTAATGGAAGCGCGCCGTGAATATGTAGCATTTGCAGAGCTAATTGGAAGCACGTTTATAAGCCGCTTTTACGCATTCACGCCGCACATACGCTCGCAAAGCCACAAGCTGAGGAAAACATTAAAGATTGATAGATAAAAAGTAAATATAGGAGCTAATTGTACCGTGGTTGAAGTTCAAACACGGGTAGAGCTATATCCACATCCCGCCAAAGTGCATAATGCATAAGTCATACTCACATTTCTGCTGAGTGCATCCTGGGTAATTTGTTTAATTGCGTTTCCATGAGACTGGTTTGATGATACGTCTCTGAACGAATGAAATATCTTGGTATTTCGATAGTTTTACATAATAGGTGGAGCCAACAAACACATGATTTTGAAGTACACTGGTGTCGCACACACCTGGCAGAATGAGATAAGATTAAGATCACTGCTAGAACTCTTTTCCTTTTAAACTCAAGTTAGAAGAGTGTCATTCCTCGCTGCATGTTCTCTGACCTATGGGCGCTATCTCCGCACACTGCCATCGCTGCTCACTTTGTAATTGCGGCGATTGTCGTTTGCGGATTAGGATCAACAGTTGCCTCGCGTCCAGGCGGCGGCCGTATCAGTCCTTTGGTCCAAATGTCAAACGGGACGCGCCCGGTTTCCTCTTTGGACCCCCCGTCAGCTCCGCGCGGTAAAGCCGTTAGAAATTAATTTGGCTTTGTAAACGATGCGCTGGCGCCGTGGCTCCCATTCAAGGTTGCCTGGGTTTTAATTACTGTTAATTACGATTTGCATAAAGCTTTTTAGGAAATGGCTCCAGAAGCGGCTGTTACGATTATACATGTAAATGAGCGGTAAGCTGATAAAGCCTTGAGAGTATAGAAGAAGCATCTGATAAGTGGATATTAAAAAGACTTGGATTGGGTTCAGAGGCAGTGTAGGAATGTTTGCAGACGGCAGCTTTAAACACGGGGCTATTGAAGGTTTGATTGGGAGCATATTGTTGATAATACAGAGAAAGAGCTAGGTCTGAAAACACAACCAAACAATGAAAAGAGGCATTTCAAGTCAAATTAAAGACATTTCCCCGGTTTTAAACAGGGCAATGCACATAACCTTCTTTGTAGTTACGCCCTATACATAATTATTTATGTGCTGTACCATTAGGCTCCATATGGCAAACAAATGCGCTCATGTCGCTAACAAGGCGATCAGCGGCAGTGCATCCTTCACTCATGTTTGCCCAGGCCGTACGTCTGTGCCAAGCGCCGCAGTTAAAAGGTGACACTAAATGAATGGCTGTGGACTGAGATAACTACGGCTGAACACTAAAATCACATTTGATGGCAGTCATTAGTTCGGCTCGTTGGCCAGATACATCATGCTGTCACAATTTTTAGCCCAACGAATCTATTAAATGCCATTAGTGAGGAGCATACGAAGGTGGCACATTACCCACGTGTTGCGGGGGTTTTAGCGGGCGGAAAAATGTTTTCCAATAAAAAGACGTGATGGATGTGGTGTGTTGTCCGCTGGCATTTGTCCCACATTTCAACACCTGAATATTAACCTCCCAGGCCCTGCCCTGGTCTTGTCCTGTCCTGCTCAGAGGACGGGGCTGCCCTTCCTGACAGCTACAGCAGTGACGTGGACGGGTCAGTGGATCAGCGCGGGAGCCCACAGACGAGTCGCCACTGTCAGACAGTCGGACTCAAGGAGGAGCCAATGACCTTTGCTTAACTAATGGCTCCTTCATCATCCCCTATGCCACCAGCACAAGCCCGCTGTTTATTGCTCTTTATTTTAAATTAAATCCACAGCCGTGCCCATCCATCATGGTCGCCCGTGACCTTTAGTGGAGGTGATGACTCGGCCCTGGAGAGAGCTGCCTTTAAAGCGTTCAATACACTGATTGTGACAGTGGCTTTTGGAACATGACAATAATGTGCGGAAAGGCTGTGCTCTTAGCCAGACTGATTTGATTCATGTATTCAAGGATGACCCTGGTCCTGTTGCTTTAAATTCCAAACTTCGGGAGCATGAGTTTACAATTTGCTAAAATGAAAGTTGCAATTTTGAATCAATTGAAATGTGTCATGCAGCTGTAGAAGGAAATAAAAAGGGTCAACACTTGACTTCATAAATCCTTAGAGAAAAATTTAGTATATTATATCCCAGCCTGAATTTCATCATGTGGTTGTGATCTGGCCTTGGCCTCGACCCAGTATTGACCAATCTAACTTCATAAAATCTGCTTTGACATTGCTCCAACTCTTTTTGCTCCTCACTCTAGCCTTGTGCAATATATATTCAACCGCACTTTTCTTTTTCCAATAATACCAGTATCCTTTCCTCTCCCGTGTTATTTCTCCAAGAATCTATTTCAGTGGCGTGTGATGAAATGGGGCTAGAGTGTGGCTGATATGATCTTCCCTGCAGGCTTTCTCGCTCGTGTAGAAGGCAGGAGGAAAGGCTGTGTGTTCCTACTTTCAGTAAAAGCTTCGTCATTTTCTTCGATCCATCAACACACTTAATGGTTTGTCATGTCGGATAAAACGCCCTACAGATCAGCTCGGCCTGGGACATTGCGTTGAATCAAAGGAAACACCGCCGACTGGCTGAAAGCGTGATGTTATTGCCTGTAATAGCATGCACTTTATCTGTCAGAAGCATCAGTGTTTCATCTTCTCTCTTAAAACGCTATTAGAAATGCAGCCCCGCGAGATGAGGATCCTCTCTATTGCAAATTAGAAGATTTTTCTTTTCATTACAAAAGCGTGGCAATTTTACGCCCCGAGTCTGTTTAGTCAGTCAAAAATCTTTACTAATTCAAGTTTAATACGTTTTGTTAGAGAGGAGTATGCAAACTGCCATTATCTGTTAAGTTCACACAACCTCTGAGGTGAAAAGTAACAAGCAGCAGGTGGCAGGCCGGCTTTCTGTTAAGTCTGGGTACAGTGTAGTAGCAGTATTAGCAGTATTAGTACCTCCTCCATAGTCTATAGAAACACCCATGGCCAATGGCGGTGTCATGTACAGCCTTTTTCCTCCAACCAGACTCTGCAGCCGGGAAGGGGTTGTGGGGGAGTGGGGGGTGCTTTTGTTTTGGTCGCGGTTACGGCCAAGCAAGTTCACAATCGGGTTAATAAAGTTTTTAGTTTGACTTGTGAGATAATGCTTAAAATTCAAGATTCAAGATTTTTTATTTGTCAAAATAATATTTCTCTCATCCTTGATTGTGGAGCGGGGGTTAAGCTCTTCTTAACTTGCGGAGAAAGTAGAGACGCTGATTACTTTTCTTGACCAAAGTGATGTAGTGTGCATGGTCCAGGAAAGGTTCTCTGTGATGTGCACACCCAGGAACTTAGTGCTGGTCACCCTCTCCACTGCAGCACCATTGATTGTTAGAGGAGCATGCTGGACCCGTGCTCTACGAAAGTCCACAACAATCTCTTTTGTCTTCTCCACATTTAAAGAGAGCTTGTTCTGTGTGCACCACATGGCCAGACTGCTCACCTCACTCCTGTAGTTTGACTCATCTCTGTTGTTGATGAGACCCACCACTGTTGTGTCGTCTGCAAACTTCATGAAGAGGTTTGAGTCGTACTTTGGAGCGCATTCATGGGTCAGCAGACTGAACAGAACGGGACTAGATGGAAGTTGTCATTTTTATACTCACTACTGCCACCTCAGGTCTCACGTCTAACTCAACAACTTTTTGAGTGCAGGATTTGAGAGGCAGTTGTGGTGAATAGGTCAGGGCTCATTCTACACATTAGGACATTGCTGAAACATGTAGGGGGAGGAAAATACATCATTTTTAAACTCCGTCTAGTCCCTTTAAGGAAGAACACAAGGCAGCGCGACGTAAACGAGGAAATGACTGTAAGGCTACCATCAGAGCGCCGCTCGCAGTGCTGCTTGTAATAAATCACGCCTCGACCTCTTCTCTTTTTATAAGCGACGCCCTCTCGCAAGTGGTGCAGGCACATGGGCGCAACAACAGCACCACTCAGAAGAAAACCATCGAGTTAGAGTTTGTGCTGTTCTTGCGCTAGACACAAGCCATGTCTTCTACGAAATATGTGAGATCTTGATGCTCCCCAGACCTGGAACATTAGTGTGCAGGTCAGTCTCCCACAGCCATTGCCAATGTGGAACAACATTTTTCCTCCAACCAGACTCGCACGACCCATAGCTATCAACTTGCACTACAACGCGTGAGATAAAGGTTTTTTAGTATGACCAGATAGAGTTTATAAAAGACTGTAATGCTAAAGGAAGAATAAACAGCATGATATAAAGGAGCAAAAGTAATAAACCACCCCTCAGTCTACGTTTTTTTTTAAATGAGCAAAGCCCTCTAGCCAGTAGAGGACCTCTCTTGCGTCTCGAGTCATCTTGCATGTGGCGCCACATGCAAGATGACTCTACATGCGTGACCAACGTTGCGTTTGGAGCAACGTTGTCCTTACGCCTGGCGGACGATCTGGCCTAAGGACTTGAAACATGAGTTGAATCTGACCAGATGAGGCTGTCATAATAGTCAGTGGCCCAAGACACCGCAGTATCACCTACATGTATAACATCAAAGCAAATTTAGGGAAAATACTTTCAAGGACAAATTATTTGACATTTTCTCTCATTTTTGATGCGTTTTCCATGACTAGAAAGTAGACATGTAATTTTCCAGGTTTTCCAGGATGCGTGGAAACCCTGTAGTATTTGACTTTGCAGATGTTACTATAACTGTAAGGACATGTGTCCTCTGCATTTGACTTATCTTTAAACCAGTGCCTTAAGGGAAACTGTCAAGAGTGGGCGACTACAGTGCAGAGACTTGATCAGAATTGTGAAAATGTTATCTTATTGTGCATGTTTTGGGTTAATGGCATGGGAGAAACTGACCCAGACGCAGGGAGAACATTCAAACTCCACATAGAAAGGGACGACATGGCTTTCTCTATATTTGGATGCTGGAAGAGTAACTCTGTTGATTGACCGAAAGCCTAGTTTATCTTACTCTTCAGCGTGGAGTCCATCCATCCATCCATCCATCCATTTTCTTCCGCTTTATCCGGGGCCGGGTCGCGGGGGCAGCAGTCTCAGCAGAGATGCCCAGACTTCCCGATCCACGCACACCTCTTCCAGCTGTTCTGGGGGGACCCCGAGGCGACACCAGGCCAGCTCGGAGACATAGTCCCACCAGCGTGTCCTGGGCCTTCCACGAGGCCTCCTCCCAATAGGACATGCCTGGAACACCTCCCGAGGGAGGCGACCAGGAGGCATCCGGAACAGATGCCCTAGCCACCTCAGCTGGCTCCTTTCGACGTGGAGGAGTAGCGGCTCGAGTCCGAGCTCCTCCCGGGTAACTGAGCTCCTCACCCGATCTCGGAGGGTGCGCCCAGCCACCCTGCGAAGGAAACTCATTTCGGCCGCTTGTATTCGCGATCTTGTCCTTTCGGTCATTACCCAAATCTCATGACCATAGGTGAGGGTGGGAACGTAGATCGATCGGTAAATCGAGAGCTTTGCCGCTTGGCTCAGCTCCCTCTTCACCACAACAGTCCGATACAGCGACCGCATCACTGCTGACGCCGCACCGATCCGTCTACCGATCTCGCGCTCCATCCGTCCCTCACTCGTGAACAGGACCCCGAGATACTTGAACTCCTCCACTTGAGGCAAGGACACCCCACCGACCTGAAGCGGGGAAGCCACCTTTTTCCGGTCGAGAACCATGGCCTCAGATTTGGAGGTGCTGATCCTCATCCCGGCCGCTTCACACTCGGCTGCAAACCGCCCCAGTGCGTGCTGAAGGTCCTGATTTGATGAAGCCAACAGAACAACATCATCTGCAAACAGCAGAGATGAGATTCTGAGGTTCCCAAACCGGACACCCTCCGGCCCCTGGCTGCGCCTAGAAATTCTGTCCATAAAAGTAATGAACAGAACCGGTGACAAAGGGCAGCCCTGGCGGAGCCCAACACGCACCGGGAACAGGTCTGACTTACTGCCGGCAATGCGAACCAAGCTCCTGCTACGGTCATACAGGGAACGGACAGCCCTTAGTAGAGGGCCCCGGACCCCATACTCCCGGAGCACCCCCCACAGGGCACCACGAGGGACACGGTCGAACGCTTTCTCCAGATCCACAAAGCACATGTGGACTGGTTGGGCGAACTCCCACAAACCCTCGAGCACCCGATGAAGGGTATAGAGCTGGTCCAGTGTTCCACGACCAGGACGAAAACCGCATTGTTCCTCCTGAATCCGAGGTTCGACTATTGGCCGGATCCTCCTCTCCAGCACCCTGGAATAGACCTTACCAGGGAGGCTGAGAAGTGTGATCCCTCTGTAATTGGAGCACACTCTCCGATCCCCCTTCTTGAAGAGGGGGACCACCACCCCGGTCTGCCAATCCAGAGGCACTGTCCCCAACCGCCACGCGATGTTGCAGAGACGTGTCAGCCAAGACAGCCCTACAACATCCAGAGACTTAAGGTACTCGGGACGAATCTCATCCACCGATGCCACCGAGGAGCTTTCTAACCACCTCAGTGACTTCAGCCTGGGTGATGGACGAGCCCCCCGCCGAGTCCCCAGCCTCTGCCTCCTCATCGGAAGACGTGACAGTGGGATTGAGGAGATCCTCGAAGTACTCCTTCCACCGCCCGACCACATCCCCAGTCGAGGTCAGCAGCTCCCCACCCGCACTGTAAACAGTGTTGGTGAAGCACTGCTTCCCCCTCCTGAGGCGCCGGATGGTTTGCCAGAATCTCTTCGAGGCCGACCGATAGTCCTCCTCCATGGCTTCTCCGAACTCCTCCCAGACCTGAGTTTTTGCCTCTTTGACCACACGAGCTGCAGCACGCTTGGCCTGCCGGTACCTCTCAGCTGCCTCCGGAGTCCCACAAGCCAACAAGGCCAGATAGGACTCCTTCTTCAGCTTGACGGCATCCCTTACTTCCGGGCGCCACCACCGGGTTCGGGGGTTGCCGCCGCGACAGGCACCAGAGACCTTACAGCCACAACTACGAGCAGCCGCATCGACAATGGAGGAGGAGAACATGGTCCACTCGGACTCCATGTCCCCTACCTCCCTCGGAATCTGGATGAAGCTCTTCCGGAGGTGGGAGTTAAAGACCCTACTGACAGAGGGATCCACAAGACGTTCCCAACAGACCCTCACAACACGTTTGGGCCTGCCAGGTCTGACCGGCTTCTTCCCCTGCCAGCGGATCCAGCTCACCACCAGGTGGTGATCGGTTGACAGCTCAGCCCCTCTCTTCACCCGAGTGTCCGAGACACGCGGCCGGAGATCGGATGACACAACTACAAAGTCGATCATCGACCTCCTGCCTAGGGTGTCTTGGTGCCACGTGCACTTATGGACATCCTTGTGCTCGAACATGGTGTTCGTTATGGACAAACCGTAACTAGCACAGAAGTCCAATAACAGAACACCACTCGGGTTCTGATCGGGGAGACCGTTCTTCCCCATCACCCCCACCCAGGTCTCACTGTCGTTACCCACGTGGGCGTTGAAGTCCCCCAGTAGAACAATGGAGTCCCCGGCCGGAGCACCATCTAGTACCCCTCCCAGGGACTCCAAGAAGGCCGGGTACTCTGCAACGATGTTGGGCCCGTAGGCCGAGACAACGGTGAGAGACCTGTCCCCGACCCGAAGGCGTAGGGACGCGACCCTCTCGTTCACCGGGGTGAACTCCAACACGTGACGGCTGAGCTGGGGGGCTATGAGCAAGCCCACCCCAGCCCGCCGCCGCTCCCCGCGGGCAACTCCAGAAAAATGGAGCGTCCAGCCTCTCTCCAGGAGTTGGGATCCGGAACCCAGGCTGTGCGTGGAGGTGAGCCCGACTATATCTAGCCGGTATCTCTCTACCTCCCGCACGAGCTCAGGCTCCTTCCCCCCCAGCGAGGTGACGTTCCATGTCCCGAACGCCAGAAGCTGCGCACGCGGACCAGGTCGTCGAGGCACCTGCCTTCGACTGCCACCCAGTCCTCTCTGCACCCGACCCCTACGGATCCCTCTGCGGGTGGTGAGTCCACAGGAGGGCGGGCCCACGTCGTCCGTTCGGGCTGTGCCCGGCCGAGCCCCGTGGGCAGAGGCCCGACCACCAGACGCTCGCATTCGAGCCCCAACCCCAGGCCTGGCTCCAGGGTGGGGCCCCGGCTGCGCCATACCGGGCGACGTCACGGTCCTTGCAGCGTGGAGTGTTTTAATGAAATCTCCTCAATGCAAAGCATTTGAAAGCTTGAAAAGAAATAGTCAATTACTTCATACAACGTGTGGAACAGCATGTGAAGTGGGCGCCTGGGACTTTCATACTTATAGATTTGAGCGCGTCATCAGAGGAACACTGTGGTCTTATTGTACTGACAGAAAATCAACAGACTTCATCAATCAAGTGCACTATCATAAGCTGAACTGATCAATATCTTACAGGCGTCATAAATAGCTTTACAAACAACATGTGAGAAAAAAGTCACATCTATTCTATGAGAAAGGATACAGTCAGTCTTGTGTGAGACATGACTGTGTTGTGGATAAAAGGAAATCTTTAATAGCGTGCTCTAAAGCTCAAAGAAATCCTTTGGAATGCCTGAATTGGGTGTCCTATGTCCACTGCAGGGGACAGTTGTGAGTGAAGCACACTCCTGGTATGTTTTGTCATTCTCCTTAACCAAAGAAAGCAATGGAGTGGGATGTTTCATACAAATTATTAATGACCCTTCATTCCAGTGAAAGCTGCTATTCATTTCAGCACAGAGAATAAAAGGAAGTTATGAGTCCACAGAGAGTGTCTTTAAATGAACCGCAGATTGAGTGCAATCCATTGTCTCCCTAACATAATGCTTTTGTTAAGAAACCTCCGACAACATGACCACACCGGCAGCATCACTACGACTACATCCGGCATAAATCGTGTCAACAAAGCGCAGCCATCTCCTCGATCTGGTCCGACGCGCACTATCTTTATGTTGCAGTTGTGCACATGCAGCACCGTATCCGTGATTAAATGCATATTTCCAAGCGGAGCTGTCAATCATACGTGGTGGGTCAAAGAGAGGGAATTTTAATCTTCTCTGAAGGCCCACTATGCTATAAAATTATGGTTTTCATTTCTTTTAATTTATAGGCAGTTTGTGGCTGTTGTGTGTCTTTGGTTCCTGTAACTGGTCACATATATATATAAAATATAAGTGCTTATTTCAGGATGTCTCCTTGAAGAGGAGAACCACCTCATGACAGGTGAAGGCAAGTGTTTTTAGCTCTTGAGAAGCAGAAAGGCTAAATATGCATTACTCAAAAACATCTTAACTCCCATTGTAACCCAAATGTCCCAAAATGAACCTGACCATCCCTGCGCTTTTCTTTTCACTTCTTCTTCTTTGCTCATCTGTCAGCCAGCTGCTAACCCGCTCTCATACAGTCTGCATGTTGTTAAACTGTCAGCGTGGATTTACTTGGGGTGGGAGGAGACAAAAACTCAGAGAAATTATCTGACAGAGGATGACTAAGAAACAAAGATGGAGGTTAGTAATGTGTGAAGCAGTTTAGGGCAAGTGCAGTAGATAGCCACAGCTCCAGATGATGACAGGAGATGGGTACAATACAAAGAAAAATTTATTTCACATAAAAGAGATTTGAAAATGGTAGTCTGTTATTGCCACGAGCGCTGTTCTCTGTAACGGCACAGCGTGATTGTCCTACACTACATTAACTTTGAATTATCTTTTTATCTGAAGGCAGTGATTGTACAGTGGGCTGATTCATATTCATGGATTAATCACAAGGTGGAGGAAAAAGGAGAACTCTGAGTCCACTTTTTAGCTTTGAAGAAAAAAGTCCCAGAATAAAATCAATGGCTCAAAGAGAAGTGACTTAACTTGTATAAAATGTACCACATTACAAAATGAAACACTGACAACTTAACTTACCTACCAAATCTCAGAAATATTGTGAAAAGGGACTACATTGTAGCTCAAAGTGTCTCCTTTCATCAGCTAATGAATCCAAAACACCTGCAAAGGGTCCCTGAAACTTTAAATGGTCTCTCAGTGGTTCAGTAGAATTCACCATCATGGGAAAGAGCTGACCTGACAGTTGTGTAGAAAACCATCATTGACGCCCTCCATAAGGAGGGAAAGGCTCAAAAGGTAACAGCAAAAGAAGTTGGATGTTCTCAAAGTGCTGGATCAAAGCAGAAAGTTCAATGGAAGAAAAAGGTGCACAAGCCGCAGGGATGAGCGCAGTCTGGAGAGGACTCTCAGGAAAAGGCCATTCAAAAGTGTGGGGGACCTTCACAAGGAGTGGACTGAGGCTGGAGTCAGTGCATCAAGAGCCACCACACGCAGACAGATCCTGGACATGGGATTCAAATGTTGCATTCCTTATGTTAAGCCACTCCTGAACTACAAACAACATCAGAAGCGTCTTACATGGGCTAAAGAAAAAAAGAACTGGTCTGTTCAGTGGTCCAAAGTTCTCTTTTCTGACAGGAGAAATTGTGCGTCTCATTTGGAAACCAACGTCCCAGAGTCTGCAGGAAAAATTGAGAAACACACAACACTGCATGAATGCCAGTGTGAAGGTTCCTCAGTCTGTGATGGGGAGACATGTCCTCTGCTGGCGTTGGTCCACTGAACTTTATTAAGTCCAGAGTCAGCGTAACAGTCTACCAGGAGATTTTAGAGACTTCATGCTTCCTTCAGCAGACAAGCTTTATGGAGATGCTGACTTCATTTCCCAGCAGGACTTGGCACCTGCCCACACTGCAAAAAGTACCAAGACCGGGTTCAATGACCATCAAATTACTGTACGTGATTGGCCAGCAAACTCGCCATAGTGGATCTATGGGGCATTGCCAAAAAAACAGGTGAGAGACATGAGGCCCAAACCAAGTACTAAGTGTATTTGTGCCCCATCATGGATTCCAAGGACACAAGTCGGCAGCCCAAGTTTCGAGAAAAACACAAAATACGTTTTTTTTATTGGTGAATTTCGCTTTTTTGCAGAATTGTTGAGATGAAGCCACAGTTGAAACTAGCAGTATTGGTATATTTAAAAGTCTAACATTTTAGGTTAAAACCGGCTTGTTTTGGGAGATTTCAGAGCGCGCAGTAGGGGCATGACTTTGTCTGTGTGTATTTACATACTGGGTAAACACCGGGTTGTGTTGGATGGACACCGCAAAGATTGTAGCAGACGAGCTGAACTGTGGACGGTACAACAAACATGTTTGGAAGTATTTCTGCGAAGTGTATTTATTAATCACGGAGTATGCGGCGCCGCTTCCTCATGAAGAGCCTTGATAGCAAAGCGGGACAGAGACGCTGCTTTGCTTCCCGGACAGGACGACACTTTGGCCACGCAGCTTCAGCATTAAAAAAAGCTTCCCGCAAAAGCACCATACAGTAAGTTTTGTATCTTTTTATTACGATGGCTTTTGCGTTTGAGTTGATTTCTGATGTCTCTCTGTCAACAAAACATCCGCCTGTTTCCACGTTAGAATACGCTCGTCTCCTGTTTCCTTTTGTTGTTTGGGGAGGAGGCACCGCTGCTTTGGTTTGCGTTGTTGACACATGCTTTAGAGAACAAATGCCACGCAAAAAAGGCAGTTTTATACATACGCCTATTGTCTATCAGTTTATGTGCGTTTGAGTGAGTGAACTCAAGGCCTGAGGACTGAAACCCCATATACAGTTCCTCTCGAAAGTACTAACACACCTTGAACCGTTGCACATTTTGCCATGTCATTGGGTGGCACGGTAGCACAGCGGTTACATGATTCTGTTATTTTTCAAAAAATAGAAAAGTGAAAAGTGGGGCGTGCATAAGTATTCATACAGCATTTTCTGAGTGCATTAAATAGGTAGCGTTCACGTGACATCACAACATTCTAAAGAGCCTATAGTTTAACATTGAGGTGGAGGGCAACTGAAAATTCCACGGCCGTAACCATAGTAACGCTCAAAATGCAGATTTATAGTCTTAAATCATTGCTAATATCTCTGTAATTCCTGAGGCCAATTCACATGAAACTAAAACTGACACAAAGTTCAGGGTCATATCTTCCAGCACATATGAACATATGTCTAATTATTTCTTCACAAAGGCGTCCAAAAGTGGAGACAATATTCAAAAACATGTGCTTGATGTTGGCCAGTAGAAAGGACTTTCAGCCATAAAATCCACATGTCAGGTTTGTGAATCCAATCACTATCAACTGATGATCAGAGAAAACATTTGGACGTTTTCTTTTTGGAAATTTCTTTCAAAAACTGTTTCTCTCCCATAGAGTTGTATTGACACCTGCCCTCCAACTGAAATGGAATTCTAAATCGTGAACGCTACCTATTGCCTTTATAACAATCCTAATGACTGCAGAATGTTCACATCTTGCCCTAACCATTAAATAGAGGCCACCTGTGTGTAATCTACTCTCAGTATAATTCCAGCTGTTCTTTGAGGGCCTCAGAGCTATTGTCGGAGTGTATTGGTCACTAAGCAACATCATGAAGGCCAAGGAGCACACCAGAGAGGTCAGGGATAAAGTTGTGGAGAAGTTTAAAGCAGCATTAAGTTATACAAAGATTTCCCAAGATTTGAACATCTCATGGAGCACTGTTCAAACCATCATTCAGAAATGGAAAGAGTATAGCACCACTGTGAACCTACCAAGACACAGCCGTCCACCTAAACTAACAGACCGAACAAGGAGAGTACTGGTAAGAAAGTAACCAAGTGCCCCAAGATAACTCTGGAGGAGCTGCGACGTACTGCCGCTGAGCTGGGGGAATCTGTACATGGGACAACTATAAGTCGTACTCTACACAAATCTGGCCTTCATGGACGAGTGGCAAGAAGAAAGCCATTATTGAAAGGAGGCCATAAGAAATCCCGCTCGAAGTTTGCTAGAAGTCATATGGAGGACACAGCTACCATGTGGAAGAAGGTGCTTTGCTCAGATGAGACAAAAATTGAACTTTTTGGCCCAAATGCAAAACGTTATGTATGGAGCAAACCTAACACTGCTCATTGTCCTGAGTGCATCATCCCCAGTGTCAAATATGGTGGGGGGAGCATCATGCTATGGGGCTGCTTTTCCTCAGGGGGACTGGGAAGATTGTAAGAATAGTTGGGATGATGGATGGAGCCAAAGACAGAGACATTGTGGAGGACACCCTGCTGGAGTCAGCAAGAGAGTTGAGGCTGGGGCGGAGATTCACCTTCCAGCAGGACAATGACCCTAAACACAAAGCTAAATCTACAATGGAATGGTTTAAAAACAAACATATTAATGTGTTAGAATGGCTCAGTCAAAGTCCTGACCTAAATCCTATTGAAAATCTGTGGAAAGAACTGAAAACTGCCGTTCACAAACGCTCTCCTTCTAATTTGACAGAGCTTGAGTTGTTTTGTAAAGAGGAATGGGCTAAAATGTCAGTCTCTAGATGTGCAAACCTTGTAGAGTCAAACCCCAGAAGACTTGCTGCTGTTATTGCAGCAAAAGGGGGTTCCACAAAGTATTAATTCATGCTGTATGAATACTTGTGCACGTCTAACTTTTCGGTTTTCTGTTTTTTGAAAAATAACAGAATCATGTATCATTTTGCTTTCACTTCGCACTTCGTTACTTGTGTTTGAACTTTCAGTAAAAAAATCAAAATACAATCTTTATGTTTATGGTTGTGCAAAAGTTCAAGGTGTATTTGAAAGGCACCGTACATGACACGACAGGGGGGAGTTTTACACGGGTATGGTTTTCTAAATGAGATGTAAATTAGCCCTATTGTCACTCGGGGCAGCAGAGAGAGGTGAGAACAGCCCAAAAGTTTAGAGGCCGATTTCTGCCCTTTGACATATTTAGAGTTCCTAAATTCAATTTGCTACATCTTCTCCAAATATTATAAGATTTTTATGTATTACACATCATTGGAAAGCTTGGAGACTACACTTTCTCAAGCTATGTTCCTCTCAAAATGCCCCAAAACCGAGTTGTGTCCCTGGATTCCACGGCTGGGCACATTTGCATGATTATAGTTCAGAGGGCCAACATTTTGTATTTGGGGTTTTTACAAGCCAAAATCCTCAAAATAATAACAAACAAAGGCATGACATATCTCATTTTGCATGCAATGAGTCTGTATCATATTAGTTTCACATTTTAAGTTTTAAGTACGGCCCGTAGTGTTCCTTCATACATTACTACCAATACTACTACTACACTACTTCATGTCTCCAACAATAGTGTGATGAATTGGTCTACCACACACAGGAAAGCCTTCACTCATTCATCCTGTGCGTTCTGGCAGGTGGTTATAATGAACGCCCCGGCAGTGTAAGGCGGCAGGTCCAAGCTCCCACACTTATTTATAAAACTCCTACCGACATGCACCGAGGAGTAAACAGTGACAGACAGAATGAGGCCAAGGATGTAGATATTGATGGCTCTATCAGACCGCCGGCTCTCATAAGGCATCATCTGCTCACTAAGTGTGTAATCCTGACAGCAGAATAATAATGGCTGCCACACATCAGTGCAGGAGTTGACTGCTGGACCTTCACAGGCCCATAATGCATCGGGCTCGTTTACCTCGCGTGTTTCCTCCCTAAAATTGGTGCTTCAGCAGAGCTCCAGGGGTACTCGTCAAAACGGGGGCCGTAGGAGGAGACGTGCTCATAAGAATTGCAAAGGACGGACTGCGGTGTGAAGGATGCTAATGACTATATGTGTGTGCACTCATTATTTCTGACTAAAAAGTGAGACATCAAAGCCAAAGGCGGAACCTCAGACCCAAAGGGTGAGGCCCAGATATACAGCGCTGTAATTAGGAATTTAACTTCACCATACCTGCTACCATGTTACAGAGAGGAACAACAACGTGTAACCAGTTCATTACTATAGAGGGATAGTAATAACTAATGCAGTACAACTTATTAATGGCAAACTTTAAAAAGACCACCAGTTACCTCCCTGCTCCGACAGATCTCATGGCTTTACTGCTGAAAACTATGATATGACTTAACATGTAATTGGATTGTCATCATTCTGGATTTAGCACTTCACTTTTAATGTCCACCTTCATTCTTTGCACATTAACAGGGGTAGGGCAGAACAAATTTGACAAAATACCTAATTAAAATTTTTCAGGCAAATATTGCAATTGCGATTCAGTTTGCAAATTTTATATTTGATACATTTAAATGCATTGAACTTCTAAAATGATGAGTCAAGGCAGTCGTATTACTTTTGGACTTTAGTCAAACATATTCTTGCTTAAATTGCCCCACATTAGAACAATACACAACAATCTACTTTCAAAAATATGGTTTTATGTGGACAACGCCCTCTTCTGGAGGAGTTTCCCCGACATTCAAAGGATCTCTGGGGGACAGCCACGTGACTTAAATAAGTCCGGGATGTAATCACATAGTGTCTGTCTAAACACTTTAGAATCTGCTTTATGGAAACTCAGGCCTTTTATCTGTTGCGGCTGAACCTGAGATTGCAAGATCGACAATTTTGATGAACATCTATCACCAGGCGCGGGGGGGTGTAGAGGTTATAGAATTCTATAGATATTAGGATATCAAATCAAATCAAACTTTATTTATAAAGCGCTTTTCATACCGGAAGGTATCACAAAGTGCTTTACAGATAACAAACAACAAACAGGTGCACACACACACACACAAAATATATCATTAGGACTAAATAAATCGATATCGGTTAAAAGCTAAGCTAAAAAGGTGGGTCTTGAGCCTGCTCTTAAAAACATGAACGTTCTCTGCGGTCCTGAGCTCCTCCTCAGGTCATTCCAGAGGCGAGGGTCGTAATATTGGAAAGACACCTCGCCGTGAGTCTTTCTGTTGACTTTAGGAATAACTAGGAGACCCCTGCCGGAGGAGCGCAGGGACCGTGAAGGTTCATAAGGTAAAAGCAGTTCTGAAAAATAAGAAGGACCAAGACCATTAAGACATTTAAAAACCATTAAAATAACTTTAAAATCGATCCTGAAACACACGGGGAGCCAATGCAGCGACTCTAAAACCGGTGTAATGTGGTCCCGCCTCCTGGTCTTCGTCAGGACACGAGCTGCTGGATTTTGTAAAAGTTGTAAACCTGAGATACTCTTTTTGGGAAGACCAGAAAGCAGGGCATTACAGTAGTCAATACGACTGGTGATAAAAGCATGCATGAGCGTCTCCGTGTTGGCCCGAGAGAGAATGGGGCGGACTCTGGCTATGTTCTTTAGATGGTAAAAACCTATCTTTGTGATATTCTTAATGTATGAAATTAAAGTCAGCTCAGAGTCAAAAATCACACCCAGGTTCTTCACCTGTGAGGAAGGATTAAAAGACAATGACTGTAGTTTGGGTAAAAGTTTCTCTCTCTGGGCCTGAGGACCGATGACTAAAACTTCAGTTTTGTCCTGGTTAAGCTGGAGAAAGTGTTTTGCCATCCAGGATTTGATATCTAAAATGCAGTTAAAAAGTGCATCCATTGGTCTGTGTGATATGTAACACAAGGCAGAGCAGGCTCTGTATTCTGCAGGAATCTAATGCAGCAGTTTAGTCTGGAGTATCAGCGCTATAAGTCAAGCTAAAGTTAGCATTTGACCTGTTGTACAAAAACAACAGGCCACAGAAAGGTTTTATACACTCACTGACCAATGGGACACAACGGCAAAAGTGTTCATAAATACCACACACCTTTTTTTATTACTATTAAAATGATCCCTCTCTTCATCCTTCACCCAAACAAGGCTTTAGGCTTACAATGTTGTGGAACAGAATGAAACAGCTACCAGATATATTCATATGCTATCATTTTATTGTCATTGCAATTTTTCAAGCTTTGCCACCACTCTGCCATTGTTCACATCTGTATGAGTGTTCTTCCACACGTTCCACACGTTAAAGATATACTGGGCATTTCTTTTTTCATAGTTGTACGTGTTACATCCTTCTAATCTCGATGCCAAGGTCATCTGTGAGTAGATACTGCAGCACTGCTCACTTTGACAGAGCTGGTGCACAGGCCACTGTATTGTTTTCATTGATATCTGCTGAGACAATACTCTCTTGCATGAAAGGACTTATGAAAGCCTATAATTATTATTCATAGAAAACACAATCTGACAAAGTAGGCATTTCCCTATCTTCAGGAGGAGTGCTGAGCGAACACGCTGTGCTTTATTGACAGCCCTGGGGAACTCCATTCCCTTCAATGAATATCATTTGGCATGTAGGGTGCCTTCAATAATTTACAGTATTGATTGGAGACAAAGTCATACAGTGTGAAGTCGAGCAAGGGTACAGTGCGCCCATTTAATGCTTGTGTGGCTCCTGCCTGTGTACACAGTGGGACATGGGCACTGGCGGGGCCTCTGGGACTGATGACATAGGCAAATGTCAAAGTGAAATAGTGAGTGGAGGAAGAAAGATGCTGCTCGGGGCGGGTTCTTCATTTCTGACAGCAACCAGCTTGATGAAATACATTATGTGACCAATAAACACAGTATAAAAAGAAATCACTTAATCTACATTTGCCAGAAGATCCCGGGCGTTATTAATGGTACGGCCCGTGCCTTTTGACATTCCCAATCAATTACAGATCGTATCCAGGTGATTTCATTCGATTTTGTGTTGCGGCGCTGCGATTTTGGGGACGTGCGACATTAATCACAGAATTATGCACAGTCAGACTCACGGGGAGGCCTGTTGTCACTGTTACAACCGAATCCATCAAGGTGCTCTCTGAAAACACACGCCGTTCTTCACGTCTGACGCAGGTACTTACGCGGGAGCCCTAAATGTTTACCGTCTACTCTCAAACCGTCGGGATTTATGAAACAATGGGAGGCAACGCCGCGTTTCCTGTGAGCTCAAACCGGGGGGAAATATGTCAAACTTTTTACGTGCCAATTTATTCGACTTTACAGGCTTTACGTTTCCTTCCTTGCGTCTCAGAGTCAAAGTCTTGATGTCACATGAAGTAACGGATTAATTCTGTGGCTGAAATCCTCATCCAAATGGTAGAAAGTAAAACAAAATATTGCCAGAATCTCTCTTGTAAAGTCTTCACATTCTCACTAAAAGCTTCGAATAGGATTTCCAAATGTGAAAACCATCGACAGCTTCCTGACAGCCATCTACGAAGCTGGCTCTTGGGCTCTTTGTGCAACCTGCCATGCTTGTACATTACATGTATGCGTGTGCGACAACGGCTTGCATGTGCTTGACTAGACGGAACGCAGCGGCCCTGTAAACTCAGCAACAAGCGACTAACTGGATAAATCATTCATCATTCTCCGCGAGGATGCTTATCTCCGCAATTAGCGCGCTGAACTGCCACGATTTCCACTGTACTGTTTATCTGATCCCCCGACAACTGAGCACATCCAAAGTCAGTGATGATTATTTCATAGAGGGAGCAGCACCTCGGCCTGAGCAGCGCACCCACACACACACACACACACAGGGGGGGGGGGAGCCTTTTTTCAGAGCTGTCGGATTCATGTCGGAGCCTTTCTTCCGGTCGGGCAGGAGAAACCCGCCGAGAACTGCTTCCATTCTCACCTCTGAACGGCACACTTCACTCAACACTCGGGGAAAAGCCAAATAAATTATTCAACTTCGGTCTATCAACTCACTCTTCCAGAAAGCTCGCAAGAAGAAGATCGAAGCCCTTCGTGATGTGAATGCATTGAATGATCCTTGAATTGAGAGCGATAACGGGGAACAAATGCCTCGCTAATAACCCCCTTTTTAATTTGGTGCGATAGACTACGGGGCGCTCTTATCGGCGCTGTCATATGCTCTTTCTGATGCCACTCCAACCACAGGCTCGCAGCGGGGGAGCGCGGGATTAGAGGAGGATTGCACTGATGTGTCTGGAAGAGCCCCACTCAGCAGCTGTCTGCAGTCGGGGCTGGCACCACTTGGGCCCGGGCTTCAAACGGAGGAGGAGCCCAGCGGATCAACTGGCTCCACGCTAATTGGTCTTTTCAAATGGAGATCCAGGTACGCGAGGTATGCCGTCTTATTTTTTATTTTATTTTGACGCATAAACAGAGTCAACAATTTAATTTTCTGGGGGCAAATCTAGAGGATTTTACTACAGGGACAACAAAACTTACCAATAAATCATCAAGGAAGATAAAAGGTTAGACTATACAATCTACCACCCGTTCCAATCTCAAAATGGACTACCAAGTAATCATGAGATGAGTTTTCAAATGCCTGACACGGGCGTATGCAGTGGTTTGCCGTCATTAAGCGCTGGAGCAGAGAACATCGCTCCTGGTGAGGTACAGCGTCCCGTGTGCTCATCACTTACAGCAGACATCACTCTCTAGTATAACAATGTTGAATCACCGGCCGTATCCAGCGCCGGCAACGACAAAATTAAGCTCCTAAATTTCCTTAACAGTGCCTGATGACGGATGGGTCCTGTGGCTGCGGGGCTCTCCCATCCTTCAGCGCAGACGCGTTGATTGTCTGGAGACGGCACTCTGTCTGGGACGTAGACGGATAGAGCCGCACGCTGCATGCTAACGGTACAGGCACAGACCATTTCATTTTACCTGGGATCTGCAAATGGTAATGGGCATGTATTATAAAGGGGAGCTGCCAGCTTCTTCTCATTCCCAAGGCATACAGCCATTGGTCAGTTGGCCGCCTCATACATAGTGATGCTGAAGGTGAAGCTCTAAAGGCACCTTTTAGCATAATATCGAAGACCAAATCATCTGTATGCATCGTCTTTATGTTTTGTGAGGGGCTTGCTCGCAGGGTTCTTGAAAATTGTGGAGGTGCTGTTTAGTCACATGGCAAGACCTGGTGGAATTAGAATCATGAAATGGTGCTATCAAAAACTAATTTGATCTCAGTGCCTCACATCTGCCGGTACATTTGGACTTCATTACAAGAACTTACCATTAAACTATGTTTAGGTTTACTTCTTATCTGTAAACTGTCCAGTCATGTTCCAGAACTTTGCTTCACAAAACATCTTCAAATCAAAATAACGTAATAAAACGTTAGTCACTTATACTGCAATGTTACTCTAAGCCAGTGGTATCTAGGAAGACTAGTCAAGACCCACTGTATGCATAAGGGTTACACATACTCTATGTCATTTGGATTTATTGTACAGTGAGGTTTTTACTGTTATTTTATTTTTTTAATTCATAGTTACATGACAGAAATCAGTTGATTTACAAAAGTACATTTATATAGCGCTTTTCTACCTACATTAGGGGCTCAAAGGGCTTTACATTAGGGACCCACTCACCCGTTCACACGCTAGTGTGACACTGACTGGAGGCAAGGTGGGTGAAGTGTCCTGCCCAAGGACACAACAACAGAGTGCAGATTGTAATCCACTGGTCTTACATGCATATGTTTCTTTCTTCCATCATGGCGTGTCAAGCAGTGATTTAACCAAAACCAAAAACGGGCATTAAGAAGAGCCTGACAGTGAATATCCTCTTACTTAGCCTATTATTCAGCACAGTTACAGCACAGATCTCTGACAACAGGGCAGTGCCAGCTGTGTAAAGACTGCCATTTCAAAAAAGTGATCTATTTTTGTAGTTGTTGGCAAGGTCCCATGATGCAATGAAAACAGCTCAGCGACGGCAGCCACCAGTTAAGAACAACTGCTCTAAGCAAAGCAGATCCAGCTTCCTGAGACATGCAGGCACAATAGTGGCCAAAAATAGTTGGAATATTTTGGGAACACTGTTTCAGTGAAGTAAAGAACTGGAAGGAAAAAGGGAATAGTCTAGGCGTCCATGTAATACAATTTGATAAATTATACTCTTCTTCAAAAGTGAAATGAGAAGTTGCACACACTTTATTTTGAGTAATGAGGAATTTACATAGTTATGATGGAAACCAGAAACATGCTGAGAAAAATTGTTGTTCTCTTTTTGTAAATGAACAAAGGAAACAGCTCTTGCATCTGAAATGTTTTTTTCAAAATGATACAGGTGAGGACACCCTCTGAATGCCAATACTTTCTTTATTCACAAAGTGAGCCGAGCAGTGACGCTAAAAGTAACGCGCTAATGATGAACGTTTAACACATGACCTGCGGAGACACAGCACCTTTCTGTTTGAGAACACTGGATGAAAAATGTACAGTCCGCATCACTTCAATCAATACTCCCATTAAGCACTAATCAATTGACCATTAACAAGCTGTTACCTGCTAAATTGCCGGCCAAAGATCAGTCCAAAGCAGCAACACAGAGCCAAGCAATACTGGAAAGCACATTCTACAGTTTATGAGTCGCATCCAAGGCAAAGGGGATCAATTCAAAAGAGGTCTTATGCATGTTAATGGTTGTCACATTTATTTCACTGCCTACTCAATGCAAATTTAATGATGAGAAATGGTTCTGTTCCAACACAACTGAGATGACAAGCAACATCTTTGTACATATCTAAACTCTTAACTGAAGTGTAAACACAAACACTTCTGCTATTAGAACTCAATTAGAAAAGTCACTTCACACATAGCAGAGAGATTAACGCGGTCGAATCTCATTGATGGAAATATGATTAAGAACATTTGAGAAATTGCAAGGAGGACCGTGTAAAAGAATTCTAAGAATTGTATATTACAATAGTTGTATGAATATGGTGTAAATGAATCATCCATCTGTTTTAGTCCATGGCCCTGCACCCAACATTTATGTATAGGCAATTGTAACATTACTATGCCAATCATTAGAAATCTCCCAATTTAAAAACAATCTTGTACGAGAATGTCCAAAGTTAACAAGTCGTAAACAGATATTTTCCCCCCCCCAGTAAATTTAGCTATGTAGCCAAAGATTTCGTAGACTTTTGTACAGTACATTATTGACACTTAGGACATTTCACCTTCTAAAAGTTGGTGGGCATTTCATAAAGAAAAAAAAAATATTGGCTATAACATTTCTAACATCAAGATCTGGAGACTAAAATGAGCAGAATAGACAGAATGATTTTGACCACCTTTGTTAAACATCCCATTGTCCAATAAAGCCTCTCAATGTCTTTCAAAGTCTAAAGTGAATGCACTAGTCCCTTCTTTCTAAACATGAAACAGGCTAATCCTGTCCACAGCAGGCCAGTATAATCTCCATAGACAAGTAGACAAAGTGAAGAGTTTATCCTCTGTCTGTGTGCTGCGGAGGTGTGGGTGCAGAGATAACCACTGAAGAGGGGATTAAAACGTCTCAAATGTGGGAGCAGCTTAATTGAAACCTCCCTGGGGAGAACATGGGCACAGTCCACCTCACGTAAAAACTGAGCTGAGGCCATTCCCTGGTCACCTTTCAATAGTATCTGATGAATTGTGTGGCGACAGGGTCCCAAGGGTCACAGAGGTGCCAGTGGCTGCTGGTACAACGGCATTTTTGACGGACAATCGTGGCAGAGATGGAGTGAAGGGGCGTGGCTTGGAAAGGATCAATAATTAATCAAGGCAGAGAAGCATTTTGGGAAAAACTAAATGACCCATCGATCACATAATGAGCAATGTTATGAAGATAGAACCAGAAACAAATAAAGGATGAGTGGGCATGAGCCACCAGAAATAGAAATCATCATACAAAAAAAACTATCAATTGTTGACACAGGATAATGTCTAGGTAGAGAGCTCTAACAATTGGCAAGAAGCAGTAATGTCATCAATGTGACATAAGATTAAGGCTAACATGCAAAATTGTTCTGTGGGTCAAAGCAGAAACATGACGGAAATGTTGTTAGCCTTGCTTTGCATACTGTAGCAAAACATCCATTAACAAAAAGCTGCAGTTTAGCTGTGTGTTTAAAGGAATAGGCCACCGTTTTTACATACTGACATATGTTCTTACCTTACCTTAGACTAGTTGATATGTACCTGTCTGGTCTTTGTCCGTGCGCTCTGTCATGCAAACGGAGCACAAACGCAGCCTCTTCCACATACTGTATAGTTCCAAATCAGCTCCCGTTAGAAGCTACCAAACTCTTCTACGTTTTCCCTATTTAAATACAGTTACGTGACGTGTTACACTACAAAGTATAGTAACACAGAAATGTAACATGTCGATTTTCTCAGCGGATAAAAAGGGGTACTATATTGTGAGGCGTAATAATACGAGGAGCACTACGTCCGCGCACTAACACCTAAAGACTTCTCCCCAAGGGGGGGATACGCCCCTTTTCACCGAATTTCAGTACGTGCTAGTGGCGGGCCGTGGTATTGCAGCCCCAAAGCCCAAAAAGCACTTTTTGTCATAGACACTCATGTAAAAGGAGCGGCCTGTAAAATGGTCCACAGGGCATCTAGAGTTTCAGACTAAGGCTAATATATTTCTTAAAAAATACTATTTTTAGGACATATACTTTTTTTTTTCATAAATATTTGTTTTAAAGTTTTCCAATGGTGTGACGTCACCAGGCCTGTGGACGTGCTCGTGCGCGTGCGCCATGACTCATGAACGAGCACAGGTCTTCTCCGTGTGGTCTCTGCGGGTCTGAGAGCCAAACCATTGATTCAAACAAATAATGAACGGGAATCTACGGGACTGTACTAAGATAAACGCTAAGAAGCATCTCAAGTAAATGTTTCTCTTTACATCAGTACTAAAATGTATTGCGAACCTACACATGGCGGGCGTGTGTTTTAATGTTAAACATTAGGCTTATAGCTAACATGAACAACAACAATAAACGAATGAAGACGTGATAGTTTCCTGATTAGGCTGCACGCTTTTGAAAATAGCTTAAATGTTTGACGGAAAGCAGCGTAATGAAAAGGACAAAATAAATCGGTTTTAAGCGTAAGGTAAGGTAAGGTAAGGGGACCTCTTTATGATGGACAGTTCGTGAATCATAACTGACAACAACAGAATCATTGTTCATGTTGACAAACGCACTTGTGACTCAATTTTTCACTTCTTAACTTATGAACATGGCTACTTACATTAACTTATAGAACATGTTTGTAGTGCTCCTTCTTTGTATTCAGGAAACAATTCTAGTAGTGAGTTTATATTAGCAAACAAAGTGAAGTAAAAGCTCGATTTCTATCATTTTTATCACAATAACCAGGCTGCCAGCACTTACGGAACTTCTCGGAAAAGTGGCCGAGCGTGAGTACAGTAGCGCGGCTACGTGCGTTCGAAGGGCCGCTGTAAGCTCCGGTTGTTGTACAAGATCGGAGAAACTTTGCTTATTTGGCCCCGCACTGACAAACTGACCCCCCAGGTCATCTTAACATAGCAGCTTATTCGCCTGAAATGGCCTCAAACATTCATTTTGTATTTAAAGAACGATGATATTAAGAGATTTGATACGGCTTAATGGCGCCCGCTCCGCTCTGAGGTACATATCAACTAGTGTAAGGTAAGGTAAGAACATATGTCAGTATGTAAAAACGGTGGCCTATTCCTTTAAAGAGACTAGATGCAAGTTGGTCATTTTATGCTCACTACTGCCACCTCAGGTCTTATGCGTAACTGCAGTCTTTATATTAAGCTCGTGCATGACGGCACTTCGGACCCGAAGTAACAACTTATTGAGTGACAGTGCAGGATTTTAGAGGCAGTTATGGTGAATAGGTCTGGGCTCATTCTACACATTAGGACATGGCTGGAACATGTAGGGGGATACAAATACTTAGGTTTAACATGTTTAAACTCTGTATAGTCCCTTTAAGTAAAAAAAAGGTAATATACACATTGTAAATCATGGATATATGACAAAATACTGTAGTGTTTCTTATGCTATTTTACTCAATTTTAGCTACTTTGTTTATGTCATAAGAATCATGTAGTGGAAGTGGCGAATAGATGTTATGTGTAGTATTTTCTTGTACAAACTTTGAACCTCAATATTCTACTTTTTATAGTGTGTTCTAATTTGTATTTATTCTTATTTCCTAATTGTTATAACTCCACCCCTTAAGATTTTTACTTTTACTTATTGTACATAAGATACCTCTTTTTTACTATCTAACTGTTTGCACATTTCCTGTCTGTTTTGCACACCCTGAGTGATCTTATTGAATGCCGAATGTAACAAGTGAATTTCTCCATTGGGAGATCAATAAAAGGATTATCTCTTATCTTATCTACAACTATACAACAACTAGACATTTTGTTATCTGAAATAAACCAAATATAAAGTGCTTGAATAAAGAAAGGGAATCTTACAGATAGTCTATCACTATAGGTTTGATATAATGGCTCTGCTCTATAATAAAGTCTTACAGCGTGTGAGTGACACGGCCGTTGACTGATGGCTTTTGTCAAACCAATGAGATGTGAACAAGTGCTGTGATAATGTTGTTAGGGGCATCATTTTCTCCCCTTCTTGCTTGAGCAGGTGATTGATAGTAAGGGCGGCCATTTTACCCAAGGTCAAGAGACTGAGGCCGGACACAGCCTTAGCTGTATTGGACGTGCCCTTGACATGAGAGAAATGATGATTGAATGGAATGACTGCAGTATTTATATAGTGATAGATTTCATGACATGTAAATTATTATTATTTTCTGTAGTTATGCTGTATGCTTTTTTATGTAACAACAATAACAATAGCAATGCAAAGGTTTTTCACATCAAATGTACGTCATTTCAGACACATAATAACTGTTCATGTTAAAGATAAACATAAAAACCATAGTAATTAAACCACCCCATGTAACACCCCACTGAGAGGGGACGAGGCGGTGTATGGGGGACAACAATCCTACAGTGAAATAGCTGCAGCAGTGACAGTAAACTAGGCTTGTACTTGATCAATATTAAAGAATCACAAAGCACAGACTGAAGTACTTGTCCAGGTACAAGGCTGTGAACATGATGTGCTCCCCAAGGAGGTGCATCAGATCTGAGAAAAGCATTCCTTCCAACAGCGAAGTAAAAACAAGCTCCAAGGAGGCTTTAGCTTATCACTTTTCATTAAACACTGGCACGTGGCACTTAGCTCCTGCTTCAAAAGTGCTTTTAGAGCAGCAGCGACAACGACTCACAGCAGCTCTTTAATAAAGAGAAGTCTCTCCTGACACTGTCGTCAATATGAGCCCATTCTATTGTATGTGCTAATAATGAGCTCGTATAGCTTTCAGGAGGATTGGAGTAAACCTGCCTGCAATATGAAAACCACTACTAAACTCCTGCCACTCTGGCTTCATCTCCACACTCACCGGAGAGATTTGAATTGCTAAACTAAGAATATTAATGAGATTGGAGAATACTATAAAACAGATTAGAGATGCTTACTCTGTTCTCAATTAGCCGCTTAAATAAAGCTGTTTGTGCGAGGAGTCGAGTTGGCTCCGAAGCTAATGCGGGTATGCAAATGTTGCAGCACGTGCAGCGGCAGCGGTTAATTCAGCGAGCCCGACAGAAACAAATGACTGTGTCTGCTCGCTTTGATCAACGGGGAATCAAAGCGCGGCGGCTACTTTCATACGCAAACTTTCATCAACTGCTTTGAATCAACAGAAAATTGTGTTGGCGTGTTATTTTTTTTTTTTCATTGGGAGGGTTCGGGCATTTACCGAACAATAGGCTGTTGAAGAGCGCCAGGACAGGGTTAACATTTTCAACAGAAGCAGGCGTTTTGAACATTCAGCAAAAATCCCTTTAGTTGTAATCAGGAGCGCAAAGGAGTCTGTGCAGTAATTGCTAGAATAAAGTCATATTAATTTAGCAGAGTCACCTGCCCAGCCAGACTTTGCTGTATCAGTGACTATAAAGCGAACACAGCAAGTTCATAACAACCAGACTCTTGTGGGCCCAAATATCTCTAAAAGCCTCTAGGGAACCACTGAAAATAAAGCCATTATTAATATTCTAAACTGAACTTTTATATGTTTTTGATAAGCTGTTCTTTGTTCTCTTTAGCTTTACAAGTGTGCTACAGAAGACCATTTAATAGTTGTGTGTTCACTTCTGCATGTAACCATCTGGTGGCAGTCTTCCAGCTCACACCAGCCCAGCGTGTGCTCTCTGAGTCTGAGTCCCAATATGGCAATAAAAGCTGCCTGGGCAACAAAGGCTTTGTGATGGAGATCATATCCACTTCATCTTTACACTGGTCTGTGCTGTACCATCCAGTCAAACTAGGATACGTAGAGATCAGGATAGCCACTATGGAACGCTGAAAATGTGATCCATCGGGCCAACGACGACAGGAAAAATAATCTGATGGAGCTAATGATCGCATTCAACAAGTATGTAATGGGGCTGCTTTTCTTTTACTGCACCATTGTCTTTGTGGGTTGTTCCATGAGTATGATAAATAATTAATCCTCCTGCTAGGTAATCCTCACCAAAATATGGAGATGGGTCCCGGGTCGCTCACTGCCCCTGACAGGTTGCCCCAGCGGCACTGATGGAGGAGTCAAATGCAGGGCACGCTTCCCTGCAGGGACAATAAAGGACGCCTTCACCCTAAATATTTAAAAAGCAAAATCATTGTTAATAATAATAATTAAAAAAAGAATTCATTCATTCAACTCTGAGGCGGCACACAGGCAGATGCTCAGTAAATGTACCCCTTCATTCATGTAAACCACATTGGACAATATTAAAGCAAGCAGCACACTTCCTCACTGACAAATTAACAATACCAGTGGATCCCAACAACAGAGCCGCCTTGTCCGGGGATGATATATGTGCGCGTGCATTGCGACCGACTGCCTGTGCCGACTGGCGCTAATGACGGCCGTATGGCGCCTGTCCGTGGTGGGACATGTGGACGCCGCCGCGGTCACGATGCCTCCGCAGAAGTCACAATGGTGCTTGCTGTGAAAAGGGTTCTCTCTCGCAGCCCCTTACCCTGTTTGAGTGGCGGTAACCCCCCCCTCCCCTCCCTATGTTTCACGCCCACCATCAGCCCCCACTTCTCCTGGCCTTCCCCCGCTTCACCCCAGTCCTAATGAGCCCTCTCATGGGGCAGCACGGGGCTAAAGAGGCCATCATGTCTGCTGTCTAAACGCCGCACACAGCCACAGCTTCCCCCTAATTGTGCCGCTTGTGTTGGCTCATTTGTTTTTGTCCTTAAATTTGCTCCCCCCCCCCATCCCCCATATTTGTGCCCCTCCCTGCTAATAGAGGAGCTTTTGATGAAGCGCAACACGGCAGCTACAGGCTCAGGAGGGGGGGCTCCTTTTCCTTCTGAAGCATGGGGAAACACCCATCAGAAGAAAAGAAATAACAGACACGCAAAGAACAATAAAAAAACATAATATTTTCGAAACAGCGGCTTCCACAAACAACTCCCCCACAGAACCCCCAGGGACTGTTTGCGCGCTGAATTTCAAAGTGGCGCACATCAAACCCAGACTCGCTGTGACCTGTAGGTGAGAGGACCTTTGGCTCGCGCATTAAATATTGATGCGGCGAAGTTATGCAGATTGTTTATTGACTGGCTCCACCGAATATATGGCGGGAGGGGCCCATTGCGCAATCAACTGGATTTGCGCTGTAATTACGTTGAATTCTGTCGAAATCAAGACGTGGCGCGCTAATCCCCAGAACAAACAAACATTTCAGCGGCAAATAATGTCGAAAGACGGCGGTTTGCTTAAGTGCCCCTCTAGAGTGATGCTGATGCGCTGAATGGATCCGGGGAAGACGAAACAATTAGAGCGTAATATCTCAATCACGCACAATTACTGCTGATTCAGTGTAAGCACAGGCCGTCTACGGTGACTCGACATTTGCCAGGTGCGCTCGCCTTACCGTGCGTTCGCCATTATGAGTCTAATGCCCTTCGAGCATCCTGTGCCAGACTATGAAGGGGCCGCAATCACTTACTACAATTATCTTGGCCATATAGACAGGAAGTGCAAACAGAAGGCATAATATTAATGTTTTAGAAGCAGATGACTGATGATGAGCTGATCCATTCATCACCGTCTGCGTCATTAACTCCGTTCACTCAGCGCTTTAAGTGATGGCACATGTCGTCTCGTGTGTCACTCTGTCAGAGGTCTGTGTCTACCGCTAATAAACAACCGATTCATTATCTTGGCAAAATGTGAGGTCAAAAACACTCATAAAAAAACAATAAATCATAAAAATGAAGTTCAAATGTCTGTTATAGCAATCAGTTGATTATTCAGTCGCACAGCAGCAATTGCACATGAAGGCCACATCATTAAAGTGCTTTGTCTTAATTGATGCATGTTGCACTATATAAGCAAGTGAGCCAAGAGACCAAAAATGCAGCAGTGAAACAATAGAATTTGCTCTAAATCTACTAAAAGCGTGGATAACCACTGATGAATCTTTATGCCGCGATCTTCACAAATCCTCCCCCAAAACAGTCTAATCCCTTTATCCAGACAGACAGCGGCGGCTTCCCCTGAGACGCATCTCATTGTTGAATCTGTGCTGATGAAAATGAATGTGGCTAATGAAGGAAGCAGATTCCATGCCCGCTCTATCGGCCGATCTACCTGCGGCAGACAGCAGGGGGGGAGTGGGGGTGGCAGGCCTGGACGCGCTCGCCCACACGGCGCTCAACACCGAGATGGAGATGGATCTGTGCCACAGGTTTTGATCCACAGATAATCTCATTTTTATGCTCACATCACATTTGCCGGGATAACGCGCGGCCGACGTGGAAGCTCATGTCCTCCCATTAGGCGCTGTGAATGATAGTACAAATCACATCATTTGCAGTAAAGATTTAAACGCTGGGCGGGGGGGTTGGATACCCGGTTGGTTTTGGCGCCGGCCCTGTTCCCTGGAGCCTGGGTGCTGCATTACACAGTGTTATGGCAGGTCCTGGCAGGTCCTGGCCTTCTGTTCGTGTAGCAGCCACTCCGCACCTTTTGCCAAGAGTCAAGCCAGTGAGCATCATGTGGCTAATCCCAGAGTCTATACAGTCAGTACTAGGGGTGTTACGGTTCAGCAAGCTCACGACTCATGGTGCAGGACCGCACGGTGCAAGTGCCATATAAATAATACGTTGGTTTTTAATTTATTTTATATGATCAGGGGCAATGCACAAAAGACATTAGTCTAAAAAAGTAATGTGCCCAGTTTTAGCAAAAAATGCGAATTTTGGCCCACTGTCCTTGGACAGGTTGATGTTATACTTACAAAAGTTCATAAAATTGACAGAATAATAATACATGGAAACAATAATTAACTCACATTACACAAACACTTTCCACTTCAGGAAACTATCACTCACTCACAGTTTACACCGTTCATATCACAGTCAATCAGTGCGTACAGGTAATAACTACTGTTTGGTCAGTCAGGCGTGTCAATGTACTATAGGGACCAGGTCTGCGAATTAGCTGTTAGCTACATGGCCTATGAACATGGCGTTGGTTATTTCTAACAATGCTTCTTGTTCTGTCCCTATAAAATAAACAAATAATTAAATATAGTTTGTGCATGAAATGGTTTCGTTAAAGACTGTTCCAAAGGCTCGCTGCTTTATAAGAAAACAATTGTTGACCAAATGTGGTTCTGCGCCTTGGAACGCTGCACTCGTCGACCGTGTGGCTCAAGAAAGTCTCTTCAAATTCAGTGTGACAAATTTTCTCACAGGGGAGCAGCAATATTATGGATAATTTTAAACAGAGCAGAAATTTTATTAGATTTAATGAGGTTTTCGAAACTCAAAATGTTATGTGATTTGTACAGTGATGGTACCGGCGAGGCTTTTTATCATGAATTTTAAAGGCTCTTTTATACAACGATTAAAATGGTCTTAACGATGTTTTACACACCTGAGACCAACTAGACACGCAACACAGAAAATGTGGAACAATCACAATATTGAGGTAAGCATTTGAAGCTTCCGTAGTTGGATATGAATTTCCAATATGTTTATTGAATTTTTTGTCCATTTACTTGAATTTCTTGAGGTTGTTTTAATATACGTTTATTTAAGAAAAGAAAAACACACATTTTTTGCATCTCTTTTGTTAATTTGTCAACAATTTGTCTTTTTCCCAAAAGGTGAAGATCACCGTATCATCAGTGCACATTATTACATCGAAGTCAGAACGGACTCTAGGGAGGTAATTTATATAGACGCTAAAAAGTAAGGGTCCCAAAATAGACCCCTGCGGCACTCCCATCAGATTGGATGTTACTCACTTGTACAGACTGAAACAAAATAGAAAAATTTTTAAATATTGGCAGTATTTATAATCTGGGCTCACAATGCAAAAGAAAATCGTAGTGTTGTAAAGTGAAAAAAAAAAGAAATGATAAAAAGCCTCGCCGGTACCATCACTGTACAAATCACATATAACATTTTGAGTTTCGAAAACCTCATTAAATCTAATAAAATTTCTGCTCTGTTTAAAATTATCCATAATATTGCTGCTCCCCTGTGAGAAAATTTGTAACACTGAATTTGAAGAGACTTTCTTGAGCCACACGGTCGACGAGTGCCCCGTGTAGGCCATGTGCTTGTTATATGTTAAGCATCTAAAAACACGCACAGAGCAGTGCTTTTGATTTGAGGCTCGAGTTTGGGCTGTTCATGGACAACATTATGATTGTACTTTTTTAGAAACAAAGCTTTTGAAGGCTGGATTATGTCCAAGATTGAAATTTGCCCTTGTCGGCGCCTCTTGACGATGCGCGGTGCACTGGATTTATCATTTAGCCTGGTCATCTGCAGGAGCAAATAAAAAACTTTTCAAAAGCATAAGCACAAGACGCTCAAAATCTCTCAAAACCATGTCTATTGTCATCAACAGGTTAATACAGCTTGTCCCATTACCTCACGGAGAGATCTTGCTGCTACTGCCTTTATTGAAATAGTCTGACACGGGCACGAGTGAACTGGTTTTAACTTGGTTTTAGTGTGTTTTATCTGCATGTTTTTAAGGTTGATTTTATGCATGTTTTTATATAAGCTCGTTGCCCCGCCCCTGCTAATCACGACAAGTGGGCACACCTGGCAGAGACGAGATAAAGGCGGAAGCGGTTGGAGATGGGGGAGAAGCACACGCAGGCGGGCAGGCACGCACGGCCTGGCCTGGCCTGCCCCTTCGACAGGAAACGGGGACGGAACGGGGACACATGGCCGCTATGGGCGGAAGGCGCCATGGACGTGCAGGAGAGGCCGAGCGTGGACGCGCAGGAGAGGCCATGAAGGCGGCGAGGGAGTGCTCGGGAAGAGGGAAGTCCCCCGGACAGGCGTGGCGGGGTCGAGCCGCGGCGACAGGCTCCCCCAGCTTACGTGCCCCGAGGCGGACCCCTGGACCTTGGACGCAGCTCCTGGAGCCGCTGTGGTCGGGAGGCGCGGAGGAGAGCAAGGAGGCGAGGACTGGCTGGAGAAGGGCACCGGCGATGGACAGGACATAACGACGCACCTTCCTGCATTACGGAAACCAGAAGCACCTTAGAGCACGCACGCCCGCTCCTTAGTTTTAGTCCCTTTTAAACCCCCATGTTTTAGCCCTCTCTTAATTTGTTTTATCCCCACTTTTATACAGGCTTTTTTAAGGTTGCAACCGGTTGTTTTTATGGTAGTTTGTCCCCTTTTAACTTTATATATTAAATTGTATTTTATCCTTTTATTACTGCATTTGTTTTATTGGCTACACCACACCCATAACATCCTCCAATCGGACTCGAACCTGTGACAAGTCCAAGGGCGGATCGAGCGGGAAGACCGTGCCACGGTGTTCTTGCTTCAGGTAAGACACCTGTTACAGTTCCACAAGGCAGAGACAATAAAGGAGTTGCCCGGGAGAATAGGCTTTGTGTTTGCAGCGCTAAGCTACTATTAGTGACACAGCTGTTCGTCCTAGCCCCTCTTAAAACAACAAGGCAAATATACGCGTACTCACGGCTCCTCCAGCAGCAACGCCGTTACACGCAGACGATCACAAGCCTGGGCAAAGGTCCCTGTTCAACACCATTTCCCACAGCGAGAATCGATCGCTTTCCAACTCTCTCCTCTACTTCCCTCGCGCAAGTGTTTCTATGGATGTCAGCTGTACTGTAAATAAAAACGCCTGCCAGAGACAACAGAGCGAATCAATGCTCGCAGCCTCGCTACAGTGAGCACGCATTACGCCTCAGCGTTTTAAACCCATGTTTAGGTAACACTAAACATACAAAATCCCCCCCAAAATGAATGAAATATTGAATCTGGGTTTGGCAGAGGGCTGGTGGTGTAGTGACAGGGGAGTGGGCCTGTAATTGTAGAGAGTGGAGAGAGGCGATGGAGGTAGGTGGAGGGGATTAAGGTGACAGCTGATTGGCATGCAGGTGCAGTGCCGCAGTCGCTTGGTGCGGCAATATTCTGCAGCAAACGCACTGATGAGCAGCTGCCACTGAAGTGTCCTCTACTCGTCAGACAGTGGAGATCCAAAATCCACGCAGCCACAAAAACAATATTTTGTTAATAAAGTAAATCATCCTGCGCTGATGCATGTAAGCAAGGATGTAATGATACTAAGCAGGAGCTAAATGAGTGGACCAGTATCAGTGAGAGCGGGAGAGTGTCTAACATGACAGTTACACAGAGCTGCAGCAGCTGTGTGAGTGTGACTCTGCCTCCAGGGCAGGTTCAGGAGAAGAAGCTTCACATTCAGAAATGGGACCTCAGATGTGTCATACTCAGCATGCAAGTGTTCAAGATTTTGACAAGTTCAAGTAACACGTTTTACTTCGATCTAAAAGCCCCTTTTACACATAAAGCGCCATGTCATTCAACTCATCCCTAGTTCTCTGTAAGTGCCAAGATCCAGTGCCACTATTTATACCTTGAGCTAAAGCATCACTACAGTAGAAATATGGACTGAAGGACTTTTTCTGAATCTAAACTCCCAAAAATAATACATCAGCTTATGCAGCTTAACATTTGAATGACACAGACACATTACCAATCCTTGCTTGTTTCAAACACATCAGACATCTCTAAACATTTGAATACAGCATGAAGCCCTTGTCACATTTGATACATGTTGGACAAGCCAATAATTACTCAGGGCATTTTCTCTCCATGACTGGCAACGATTAAATTAGTATTGAGCTGTCAATTGAGGTGTCCCTTATTTAATGGGACTGTGGAGCAACCCAGGCAAAGGTTTAGTATGTTCTGAAAAATCTATTAGAAATAATCTGATAAAACTATTACATTTATCAGAATAAATAAACTTCACAAAACTAGAAGACACTATCAGATTTGAAAATCCCCCATGTTCTAATGTTGATAATCTGTTGGACTCTTACACATCAAGCGTCTTAAATGTTTTGGATACTATTGCTCCTGTCAAGGTTAAAATGGTTAACAATAGACAAAGGGCACCTTGGAGAAGTGAAGATTCGGTCAGGGCACAGAAAAGGGAGTGCCGAAAAGCCGAACGGAAATGGCGCAAGTCAAAGCTCCAGGTTCATTTTGAGATATACAAAGAAGTGCTTTGTGAGTTCAACCAGATTTTGCGTGGAGAAAGGGAGAAGTACTTCTCTAAAATCATCGCAAACTGCAGAAACAATTCTCGCGTTCTGTTTTCAACAGTAAACAGATTAACTAACCCTCCAGTTTCACTGCCCTTAGAACGAATCTCTACATCTAAGTGCAATGAGTTTGCAATATTTTTTTATGACAAAGTCCAAGGCATTAAAAATGCCATAATTTCAGCAACACAAATAGCAACCCTGCCACCAGATAAACACCTTGAGCTGACACATTTCACACCTGTTACTGACAAAACAATGGAAGAGGTTATCTCCGGTCTGAGTTCATGCACATGCTGCCTTGATGAATTACCCACTAGATTTCTGAAGTCTGTACTGACCAGCTTGTTACCACAACTTGTTCAGTTAGTCAACATTTCATTTGAGACTGGAGCATTTCCAAAGGCTCTGAAAACCGCGGTCATTAAGCCTCTTCTAAAGAAGAGCAGCCTTGATCCCAAGATACTGAACAACTACCGGCCCATATCAAACCTACCATTCTTAGGAAAAGTCCTGGAGAAAGTAATATATCAACAGCTCACTTACTTTCTCCTATCTAACAATGTGTTTGATACTTTCCAATCAGGTTTTAGGCCCCACCACAGCACTGAGACAGCTCTGATCAAGGTGACAAATGATATCCGTATGAACACCAACGCAGGTAAGGTCTCAGTTTTAGTTCTGCTGGACCTGAGCGCTGCCTTTGACACAGTGGACCATGGAATCTTACTTCACAGGTTAGAAAACTGGGTGGGAATCTCTGGTACTGCGCTAAACTGGTTCAAGTCCTATCTGGAGGATAGGACGTACTTTGTCGAAATTGGCAACTGTGTCTCAGACAAAATTTCCATGACCTGTGGAGTCCCCCAGGGGTCAATCTTGGGACCCCTCTTATTCAACTTGTACATGCTTCCATTGGGTCAGCTAATAAACAGCAACAATGTGTCGTACCATAACTACGCAGATGACACTCAGATCTACGTGTCACTGACGGCAGGTGAACATGGGCCTGTAGATACTCTCTGTCACTGCATCCAACAGATCAGTTTGTGGATGCAAAACAACTTTCTCCAACTAAACTCAGACAAAACTGAGATCATTGTTTTTGGCCCACAGACACAAAGACAAAGTGTTATCAGTCACCTTGAGTCTCTCTCTCTAAAACCAAAAAATCAGGTTAGAAATCTAGGAGTAATCATGGACTCAGACCTGAACTTAAACAGCCACATTAAAGCAATAACATCATCAGCTTTTTACCATCTGAAAAACATTGCTAAGATCAGAGGAATAGTGTCAAAACCAGACTTGGAGACACTCATCCATGCATTTGTCTCCAGCAGGTTAGACTACTGTAACGGCCTGCTCACTGGCCTTTCTAAACGAGCTGTTAGACAGCTGCAGAACATCCAGAACGCTGCTGCTCGAGTCCTGACAAGAACCAGGAAATATGACCATATTAGTCCAGTGCTCCGGTCTCTGCACTGGCTTCCTGTCACTCAGAGAATAGAATTTAAAACAGCTCTGCTCGTGTACAAGTCGTTTCATGGTTTAGCACCAAAGTACATCTCTGACATGTTAGAGCCGTATGAACCATCTCGGGCCCTGAGAACTTCAGGGAGGGGTCTCCTGGTGGTTCCCAGAGTCAGGACTAAACACGGTGAGGCTGCGTTTCAGTTTCATGCAGCTAAAATCTGGAACAGTCTTCATGAGGATGTGAGACAGGCCTCAACTCTGACAATGTTCAAATCCAGGCTGAAAACAGCTCTTTTTACCCGAGCATATGAAAACTGAAAGTATTTTATCTGCACTCTTGCCTTTTACTGTCATTGATAAATTTTTATGTTGATGTTTTAATGATTTGATCTGTTTTCTTATAATTTTATGCAACTGTGAAGCACTTTGAATTGCCTTGTGTATGAATTGTGCTCTACAAATAAACTTGCCTTGCCTTGCCTTACTATTCATTTAGGCCACCACTGCTTCAGAGATGAGCTTAGATCTTAAAGCCATAGATAAGGTTTCACACAATAAATAAATAAAAAATAAAAAACGCACACAAGCAATGATAGATACATCTAATCATTACACTTTAACACTAATATATATCGAAAGCATAACAAAAGATTGTCATTTTGTAATACAAAGTCATGATGTTGTACAAAAGGATTTTGTACAAAATGACAATCAATCATACCATGTTTTTAGGTACCGTTTATTCAGTTTCATAACATCTAAACGGTAGAGGAGGCACGAAACTTGGCACTTCAACGCAGATCTAGGATGGAGGCCAAACCCACATATCAAACAGAAAGAAAAACCCGCACACCATCAGTCCTTGCAGAAATATTGTTTTTAAGATTGTAATGTTAAGAACATCTTAAAAATGTGTTGTTACTGTGAGCGGGCTCGCCTCTCCTCAGACCAGACTTGAAACTTTGTTGTAAGCGGGACATCACCAACTCATCCTCAAACAGGAAGTTTAAATAAAATTGTTTTATTAATAACCCATAACAAAAGAATTTCCGTTGTCCAGCTGAGCATTAGTAGCTTTAGTTTATTTCCTCATGTGACGATGCAACACATAACCTGTGATGTTCCACTGTGTGGCTTTAAATTGAACTTAGATAACAGTGAACAGCACAATTACAAAAGCCTTTAGTCCTTTGGGTGTTTGAATTTCCTCAGAATCAAACACTGTTTTGTCTATCTGACAACATCTCACACTCAAGTGTCCTTTAATCCACTTTATCATTACTGCTCCTTTCAGCTCCTTGTTCTTGCCCTGATCCCACCTCAGACAATCAACTGTCTACTGACCCTGGAGGTCCTGCAGGTCAGATCACAGTCTAATGCCATTGGAAAGTGACAGTCCAATTTCATCCGTAAATCACAGGGAGCAGAGGTGACAATGAGAGAAATTTTAAACCTCGATGGGTTTAAGGTGAGCTGCAGAAATCAAATTAAACGCTGCATTTGGGGTTCAGGGTTTCTCTTAATGTGTCGTAGGTTTTTCCATCAACACCTCGACAACCTGGAGAACACATGGAAGCAGATGTGCTCACAGATTGTTGAGTTTTTATATTAGTAAATAGAGAAGAGGCTACAGCTGCCTCAGTGCCACAGCAGAATCAGGTGCATGCAGCCAGTAACAATGATTTGACGTTTTCCCACATTTGATATTTTGCATTGCTTGAGCATTTCAGGTGAAAAGTGTGACGGGAATGAATATGCTGCGTTGTCATGGAGTAAGTGCTCCAGTTTTATGACCACTGTCGATGTTTTGGGTCCTGAGGGGCTCGCACTAACATGCTGACACCATTTTATCCATTTAGTTAGAAATGAAAGGAGAGTGCCTTGCAGTTTTACGATCGCATCCCACTTGGCAAGAACTTAGTTGCTTCTGGTATGTCTAAGGCCTAGGGCATGGAACGGGGAAAGTATGCCCTGGTCTCTCTGCGTATGTTGGATATGAGACAAACTCCAACTCACTGTGAAGTCTGTCTCCTCCCATGTGGCTCTAACCTCTTTAGTACGGGGTCATGGCCTTAAAAAAAATACTGCAAACTTTCTGTGTGTGCTCTCTGTGACATAGGAGCCAATATAATGCTTTGTAGAAGACAGTCACTACAGAATAGATGATACTGACGAAACTTGAAAATTATCTGTACAGAAGCGCAAAAAAGACATTTATATTTAAGTAGTGTTTCTTTGTCCTGTAGAGAATTTGACAACTGGCACAGATTTGGGGCTGTGCTATCGAGACAAAGAGCCAGCCTGTGATTACATGTCATAAGGCTCCACTGGGACGACTCTGGGTGTCCTGGGTGTAAATCACTGCCTATGCACCTCTGGGCTCTGACTTAATAGGTGACATCTCCAGGCATACAACATCCTTCTGCCTCTGTTCAGCTAACGGCATGGCCAGAACGCAAAATCACACAATAATAAAACTCTGGAGACTGAACCCTAGCATTAACCCACTGCATACAGTATCATTTTCACCTTTTAACTGTTGACTTCTTGATTGCAAAAAACGTATATGAAAGAGTTGTTGAAATGAATACTGTGCAGGTAAACTGTTTATCCAATCACTTGATCCATCTGAGTGTTGTTATGTGATCCAACAAACAAAGGACTCGAAGGGCACATTTGATCCGCCTGTGACGGTGCTGAGGACTTGTATGACAGATGCACAGAACAGGCTCCAAATCCCTGCTCCCGCGCAAACTTAATAATCATTTAGAGCAGCCAGTGACAGTTGAGCTTGTAACAGGAATGTATGTGCCTGGTTATCCTCCATCTGTGGCGGCATCTGCTTCCGATTGTGTGCGCTCTCTGTCTGCCAGAGTTTGGCTTCAAAAGGTCTACACTGTTCTGTCCATGTGAACATGGTCAAAGCGGACTCAGCGCATTATGTGGGAGATGATCGGCCCAAGGCTGTGGCACTGACAGGAGCCAGTTCTGGAGACCATTTGATCGTAAAACATGCACATTATGGATAATTATCTATAATGATGTAGCTGCATTCAGAAAGTAAGTCAAATCATTTTGTGTAAATTGCAAATAAAAATGCTAGATCTATATTAATTGTCCACAAACTTTCAAATCCTAAAAGTGGGTGCACAGCGTTCTCGAGCGGTAGTCAGAGTCAGTGCTGCCTTATGTCTCCCATGTAGGGCTGAACGATTTTGGAAAATCATCTAATTGCAATTTTTTCTTCTTCAATATTGCGATTGCGATTAAATATGCGATTATTGTTGCAAGGTCCTCTTCTCGTGTATTTTTCACCTAACACAAGCAATAAATCAGTCTGTTTCATAATAAACAATATTAGATTAATTTGAAGTGGAAATTGCAACAATAAAGCAAACACAATTGTTGCCTGAGTGTGGACTGCACTTCTTAAAAAACTGTCAGAACTTAACAGTACAGTCTATAAATAAATGAAAAAAGATGAATTACATATATATAGATATATATATAAAAAAATGATAAACCTCACTGATCCAGTCAGTAACATTATCCGTACTAAAGTGCAGGAAAAGTAAGAACAAACGTCTGCTTTAACTAGTTGCAAAAGTTTTAGGAAATCAAACTCCCAATGAATACAAAATAAACTATTGATTATTGATTATTTTGGCCAATCAAATCTATGTCTGAGCTGCGACTCGTAGTTGCTTCAGATGCGCGTTATTGATGGATACGGAGAGGCCAGATGGAGCACACGCCAAAACACAGTGGAATTAGGAGCAGCATTTTGGTTTTGGGGATGTAACTTTGGACAATATGAAGCAAGAGAAGAACATGGACGCAAGGAGACGGGACATGAGGTGCCAAACACAGACGCGTTTTACTTTCTCTTCGACTCGCAGCCATTTAGTGACATTTCAGCACTAAACGGCAAAATAAGACATGGCACGGACTCCTGCTTCGGATAGTATGTTCCAACCCTTTTCATACAGCAGTTTAGTGTTTATATCTTGCGTCTGTACTACCTACGGAGCGCATATGCGGCAGATGCAAAGGTAAATAAAGGCACATTATCCGCGGATACTTTATGGTCATGAACCGTCATTATGCTTTTGTGATAAGTTCTTTATCCATAACATTCCCAAACATAAGCCTCCTAAACTGAGCCACAAACGACTCTTTACTCTTTACAAGCAGCACAGGCTCACCTATATCTCTGTGGAGGCAGAGACATGTGAATGGCGTGATGAGCGCTGCGGCTAACGCAATGCTAACGGAGAAGAAAGCAATAGTCCTTTGCGGTGGCTGCATGATAAACGCTGATATTTTCACTGTACATCCACAATCTACCGCGCACCTTAACTAGACTGAGCCGTAAACAAAAGCACGCGACGGAGCGGACTTTGCTGCCATATCTCGCTGCTCCATTCACTTCCAAAATCACGTGCCGCTGCGATTACGAAATCGCGTTGTGTAATATCGCGATAAAATTGCAAATGCAATTAATCGTTCAGCCCTACTCCCATGTCCCATCTTCTCTAAAGGTTAAGCGTCTGTCGAGTTCAGTGACCTCAAACAAAAGGCTGGACTGCGGACACAAGACGGACTGTATTCTGATGGATCTCCATCTGTGCACTTAGCCTGGGGTCGGGGCCCCGCACTTTGCATTTCATCTGAGAGCAACAGTGTGCCTCGCTATGCGCACATGTTCACTCATACTTTAGGATACACAGTGGCAGGACATTAGATCATAAATCTCAAGCATAAAAACGTCTCCAGATTGCTTTTAAATGTCAAAATAGTTACACGTACACTCTTGTAAACAAAGACATATTATTATGTTTGAGGGGGCTGTGGGGGGTGCTTAAGTAAACGGAGCTGCAATCCCAAACCACTTTCTAGCCACACAAGACGAACATAAAAGACCCATTCTGCTGAACTGCTGGCAACCCGCGCATACATTCTGCCTTTAAGCATGGTCCAGATTGAAGAGTAATGGAGCCTATGAAATCAAAAGAGCAGTAGCCACGCCAAAGGAATATGAAGTGGGATTCACCACACATCATTTCACCCACGCTGAAACGGGAGAGGGGAACGGCAGGTGTGTGCGACTCCCCAAACCTATGCATTTATACAGCCAAAGCTACTGAACATATGGGGGATGGTGCATCGCGGGCAGCATGAAATGAACCATTTCAGAAACACGGCGGCTCAAAAGAAACCCATACGACGCTCCGTGCCTTCAGGGCAACAGCGTCCAATAAGGCTGAACCTCAAGGTGAACTCTGAGAGCAACAGTACTGTCCACGGTCCACATGCTTAAACCTGGGCGTCTTGATTCAACTGATGCCCAGTCCAACCCATTGACCAAACTGGTGACCACATTTAGAGTATAATTATCGAGCATCTTAGCAGAGATTGTAGGTCTTCTCTGGGTATTGAGAATAATGGCCATGCAATAAAACCAACATCAGGCAGAATACATTCATCAGGGAAGTTATAAAACCCCAATCAACGGGAGGCGGTTTGTTTTGCACACGGTACTGACATTTCAATTTGCTTCAATTTCCCCACTTAATCTAATGAAACAAGAAAATCTCATACACTGCTCTAGATGAAATAAAGTAATTTGATTCAAATGTAAAGTGACGTGCAGAAAATGAAAAGTGGGCAGTGGATATGAGCTTTTTAACTGGTTTTCTGGGTCACACAAAGGCCACGTCATTTCAAACACACCGTGAGTTCAGGCACTCTAATTAAGCAGAACATTTACTTGTTGCACAAAGGAACTGGTTGAGTCAGAGCTTCTGAAGTTACTTTTCCGAGCTGTAAACTCCATTTTATGTCGACTTTTACGAGGCGCGGTCACTCGTCTCTTCCCACCACCACAACAACCTCTGATCTGAGTCACCCCTCCACACACTCCTGCGTCCGGCTGCAACCCGGGAAGTGCTTTTGAAGTCAGGCATGATTAACACGTAATAACACGCCCGGCTTTTAACCAATCCTACCCCCGATGACTGCATTTGCAAAAGGTATAAAACACTGGAAACGCACTCGGTGAGCCGCCTTCATGTGACAGAAAAGCCACACATTTCTCTGGGAATTTATAGAGCCCGCTGGTTTGGCAGTATTGGCCACAAAGGTGACTAATGAGTCCCGGGTGAGAAGTGAAACTTGCCATTAGGGTGAGAAATACTGAGAAGGGTCAGTCAAACCGAACAAGTGATTGGTAAGAGACGTGAAGTAGAAAAGGTGCGATGATTAAACTGTAGGGACGGACATTACGACCTTTCCGTCATTTAGCAGGCTGATTGCGTGTCTGTCATGTCAGAAAGCTCCATCTGGCTTTTGTTCTGGTAACAAGTGCCCTGCCTGGTCCCAGGACGCTGCCCCCCCAGTCTGGACACTGGTAAACATAAGACAGAGACAAATAACCCAAATGTAATCCACCAAAAAGTCATCAGTGATAGTGTTGGAGTGTTTCCGCTTAATTTAAAAAGATTACCTTCGTCTTCGTCTGTAGGATTCATACTAAACTAGGAGGGTAAAGTTTAGGAATAAATGCCAATGCCTTATTTTACTGTATTTACTAATAAAACATCCGAAAAGCTTAAGTGATCGATGTGCACAAAAACAGAAATTACTTTGGTTTGTATTGACTTTTCATGTAATTCTGCATAACTTAAAATAAAGGACTTTGTACAATTATGGGAGCTATACATGATTATTATATCATCTGTAAAGTAGGGCCATGCCATTATTTATTTTTACTTGTATTTTTTTGCCTCAATTTTGTATTTTTATTTTTGTTTTTATTTTTGATTATCATTTTGAATTTGATTTTCCTGTAACTTAAAACTTGACACGGAAATGTTGTTTTACTTGATCTCTGATAGGTGCAGGTCTCTGATGATGTGAATGTGTGTGTGAGTGATACATGCTTTGTTTTATTTGTCATGTCTGTTATTTGAAAATTAATAAAAATATTTGAAAAAAAAAACACAATTATTCTGCATAACTTTGAAACAACAAATCCACTATTTTCTTGTGCAGACCCTATTGCTCTGAAACCAGCAGACCTAAGGGCTTTCTCTTGTAATTTTCGCTGTGTTTGGTGGTGTTAAGCATCAGGCGTGTACCTCGTTGCGCTGTGTAGATAAAAGCCCCATCTTCCAACATGTTAAGGCCCCATTTGAACCAATAAATGGCTAAGTCGAGCAATCTAGCCACTAAAGAACAGACAAAGTTATGCCTTTTCAGAACAGAATTAAGATTAAAAGGCCTATTCTGGGGCTGGGGAGAAAATTACATCCAAATCGCTTCTGTCCTCAGTGCTTTCAATAAACACTTCGCAAATTGGTTGAGGGTTATAAGGTGTCGCATCCGAATGACAGAATAATTACACAAAGGACTGCTTCAGAAACGGGGGAACAGAGGGAGACATCTGAGCCAGACACTTAGCCTGATGGAGCAGTCGCTGTGTGATCAAATAATAGAGTAGGTAACAGCCTGTTGGAGCATTACTAAAACAAGGCCGTGATTTATAGCAGGATTTGGCTGTATGCGAGATTTTGAATTGGCGACCGCACAGGGGGGGTCAGGCCTTCCTGGTGACCCCCCCCGTCAGACAGCACAATGATGCTGGGTCACTTTATAGTGGCCTGAGACAGATGGCCGCCTCCGTCTCAGCGGTGGCCAAGGTCACCCCTCCCGCCCTGTTCACACCTGCACCCCGAACACTCTCATCGCCATCGTCTTTATTCCGAACACCTATCGCCCACAGAACACCCCTCCCACTGGGTACTAACAAAACAATGCCTGGGTTGGGTTTGCACTTTTATCTTGTACTTTGTTGATACGCCAGAACATTGAATTAACTTGTTAAATTTGAGCAAACGTACAGTCGATCCTCCATTCTCCCTCCCCCCCCGATCAATTGGCACCAGCGTGTTCGTATGAAAGGCTTGGCAGCAGCTCGCTCAGTCGGGGGAGTGCTATTGACGAGAGGCTCTGATCCATGAGACAGGCTACCTGTCACCGTCACGTCGGTCCCTCCTCACGCGTCCAATATGAGCACGCAACAGATCAATGTCCGCAAACATAGCCCCCCCCCCCCGCAAAACTAATTATCTGAACGTTTTACACTGCCAAGGCCCCTCCGTGTTTTGTCTATGCAGGCTGCAATTAGGGGAAACGGTCAATAAAAGGCAAGCGGAGGTACCGGAGGTGAGGTGGGTGGGGGCAATAGTGAAGTTTGACCAAATCTGTCTATATCTACAGAGACATGTGAAAATATAACAGCTTTAGTTCAGCGATTATAAGCACTAAGCAAATGTCTTTTATCACCACAGGTTTTAGTTTTTTTCTTTTAGTTTAATTGTTTATTTGAGAAGCAAACACTCTGCGCTCACGCCCAAAATCAATACAATTAAAATCATCATTTCACAAGAACATAGTGGAACAACAAAGGAACAAAATAGCAACAAGGAAACAACAGAAAAACAAAATAGACCCTACACACCCGCAGCGTCCGACCATACCCCAAAACTGAGCAATACTGATTACCTAACCACTATGGTAATGCTACATACTTACAAACTACTTTACAAAGAACTATAACTTACAAAACACTGTTTGAAGTGTTCGTACATCAACAGAAAAGAAGCACAATTACAACAACGGTCTAGTTTCATGTACGAAGTCTAGTACAAAGCAAGTAACGATCATTACATTTCTTTCAGACGGTTACCATGCCTAACATTGTTAGCATTACCAAAGGTCACTAGTTTTATGTTAAAAAGACTAATATGCATATTATGTAAGCCCTACACAGTGTAGTGTGTTAAAAAGCCAGTTGTAGAGGGCAGTACCTCCTCATCAGCAAACCCATACGCAGCTGCCCTAACTAGCTAATTTTGTAGATGATGTTCCTATGCTGTGTGGTGCGTTAAAAGACGAGGATTACAGGTTTAGATTGTGCACGCAGCAATTAGTGTCAGCATTGAACTATAATATGATTTTGATTCACCAAGCACCACATGACAGTGACTCAAGAACGTGCAGGTCAAACAGAGCAGCTTTTTCTATGCGTACAAACTCGGTTGAAGAGGGAAGACCATTCTGGGGGCTTGACGAAGCTACGAGAACATTTGCATGCATGAATGTAAATCCACAGCTTAAGTGAGCAGCAGCCGGCCTGAAGGCGTGGGAACACTACATCCAAACTGTTCCTGTCACTTCCTCACAAGTTAACTCTGAAGTGCCAAAGCGCCGCTCGTCATCACATCCCACTAGAGTGATGCTTCCTTCTATATCACTTTAGCACGCGCAATTAAGTCAGCGTGAATATTTATAGCGGCCTTAAAGACGTCTCCTCTTGCTCCCCCAGGTGTCGCAAAGTGGTTGTAATCAGGATTCAGGTGCACCTCCTGTTGTACAGCGATACGACGCAGGTCTACAGAGAGCACTAAAACAAGCTGACGGTCTGCCTTCTTAAAGCAGCTCGTAGGCAAAAGAAGCGCGCGTTTGCCCCAAGTTTCTCTAAATGCAAAACAACGAGACAGATGGTGCAAGTAAATCATGTCAATACAACGCCATTTACATTTTGATGCACACATTTTGACTGCTTGCAGTAAATTGTGCGCGAGAAGATATACTTTAATAGCATTTTGTTACCGGGGCTGGTCCTAACATGACGGCGTTGCTTTCGGTGCGCAAGCAAATAAAATGCACGTCTGCCTGAGTGCAGCCCAGCAGGGGGGCAAAGGCAAAAAGATTCAGTGTTTTTCCACCGGGACATGATGATTGTTTGATCGCGGCAAGTCTGAGGAATACCATCTGTCAATAGAGCTATTTTGAGAGCGCCGGCCCATGTGGTTGAAATCGTAGAGGCAGATAAAAGTGACGGAAAAAGAGCCGCAGTGAAGTCACTCTAAGTTTCCATTAGGGAGCGCGTGTGTCACTGTACCCTGTGATAGTAAAAGTAGCACAGTTGTGGCACAGCCCATAGATTTCCATGCTAACAGTGGAGCAGTCAGTGTTTAATCTGCCTCAGGAGTGCAGCAAAGCCCGAGCCACCCGCCTGTAAAACCTAAAGACCTGAGAGCAGGCCTATCTGTGATTAAATTAAAACTTGATTTCCCTCAGCTGAGACTTCATTTCCTTCTGGTCTCGTTATGCTGTGTAAGAGAGCGCGCACGGCTCCGGTCACTGGCACACGAGGTCAGCATTAATCTGCCCTTCACAGTGGACGTGGACACAGCACCCAAACTGCAGCAAAATATACCGTTGTATAGGCTGAGGAAAGTTACATTTGCAGAATGGGAGACGTTCTGGAGCATGTGGGGCCTTTTAGTGTGTACTTTGTCTCTCAACACCCATCGCCACATCTTCCACTCTCACAACGGAGTTCTAATGCAGCCTAATCCATAAATCTGTTTACCATGTACAGTGTAAAGTAACTAGTACCTGCTGCTCTCAGTTGGCTTCAGGTGTTTTGCCTCCCGACTTGTGAAGCTAACTCAATCCTTTTGTCATCCTCCTCTTCTCTTTGAGTGAAGTGTTCTCTTGGCAACCATAAACAGTGTAACAGCCGCTCCTTAAAGAGCCACGGGAATTTGCAGTAGTGGGGAGTAGTGCGCTCCCTTTCAAGCCCTGTCAGAATACTGATTTTACATGTCATCTTCTTTCAACGCGCCTGCATTATCCTCTCAACATTGTACTTCGCGGAGAGATCAAAAGTCGCGCGAGGAGAGCTTTAGCGCGTCACTCCTGGCTCCTGACAGTTGATGCTCAGTGGATGCGAGTTTCCCAGGCGCCGCTCCACCAGCTCGGGCCTAGAATGAAGCGCTCTAATCAGGCTGCAGCAGAACGGTCGCCACTCATTAGGAAAGCGCTCCTCCGCTCTTTGATGTCGGCAAAGATTCGCAGAACAAAGCGCCTTCCTCCGCAATAAAGGGGAAGAGCACGCGCTCCTCTGCTGCGGCGGGGATGTCAGGAAGCCGCACCAGTTGGGGGAAGCCTTTGTTTTGCTTCCAAGGCAAATTATCGAAAATAAACGCGACTATTATTGGGACTTCAGAGCCCGATTTAAAAGAGCGAATGCAAAACAATTCCATGGCATTGTTCTGTTGAATGTGTTTTGACCCGGTTCAGGACTAAAATATCCTCAGTGGGAATTCAGGCTGCCAACACTAAAACTATTTGTTGGTTCTGAAGGAAAAAAAAACTCAATTGATTAAAAACGTATTTATAGACATTTCTAGATACTGTGAGTTGAAAAAGGGAAATGTCACTTGATGGTGGAAATCCTAGTTCCCACATCTATTTTTGATATTCTGAACGTATACTGGAGGCGCGCGAGGCGAGCCTGGCTCTCGATAAGGCCACGTTTTGAGCTTGTGTTGAGACATGATCTTGCATTTTGCGTTCCCGTCTCCCCTCACTTGCTCAGGCTGCTGTCTGCAGATAACGCACGGACTGGAGTCAAAACCTAAAGTCAGAGCCATCGCAGAGGATGGCTGTAAATGGAGAAAACCGTGACTGTGGAAGAAAACGTGTGCAGGCCAGAGTGCCGTTTCCCTCCACTTGTTTGAGATTGTCTGGGGGCTGTGGTCACACATGGGCGCGTCCTACTCAGCGCTGATTAAAAGGCAGCACCACTCTCCTGCCGCGAGCTCCACAACTGCAGGGGCTAATACCAAACACTGCCTGATTGTACGCATACCTACAACGGTTAACTACATGCTGTTTACCTTCATAGGCCCAATCTCAATTCTCCCCCCTAGCCCTCCGCTTAGCCCTTTCCCTTCGGTTTGCGTGTTCACGAGAGACGAAGGGACAGGGCCACATAGCCCTTCAAGCGAGGGTTTTCCAGATGCACACTTCAGACGAAGGGGTAGGAGGAGTTTGAAAAAACACGGAAATAAGCTGTGAAATGAATTCACAAACATCATCAATAAGCACTCTTACAACATTTATAAAGTTGCAGAACTCTTCGTTCATGACTTTATTCGCTTTGTGCAACAATTAGAACAGTCCATTGTTTTAAACGTGTCAGTTCGAACGCTCCGTTTATTTGCTCTGTATTGCCTGACTTTGGAGTTTCTTTCCAAACTTTTGATACGTCGCTATTGTCATGACACACGGGGTTCATCGCTGCTGCGCTTGATTTCTCCCCACCTCGGCAGCCTCCGCTCATGCCCGACACCAAATCTGTGGTGTTTGGGCTGAGACTGAGTCCTGTTGTTTAGGTGGTATAAACAGCATCAGTCAAGTGATGAACTGGTTCAGTAGAAAAATGCTACATGTTGGCTTGCTTTTATTTTCGTTATTTTTTTACAAACCCTAATCATCTGTGTTCATAGTGATGCAGTCAAATGGAGGGCTTTCCCATTTCTCAGGGCGGTCTTTTCAACCCTCGCCCTTGGCCCTTGGTTTCAGGGTGTAGGGAAAGGGCTAGGCTTTTTTCTTCTTTTTAACTTAGCTATGGATCATGTGTCCGCACAAATATTATGATTGAATTGTGGGTGTGGCAATCATCATAAACATCATAAACTGCCTTGAGGAAGCTCCCTAGATGTGGAGTAAAACGTTGGCGTCTTTATAAACGCAAGTCCAGTTGTTTTTGTTTTACTATAGGATTTAAATGACTAGTATTCAAATTGTGCGTTATGGTTGAGGTTTTAGTTTCCCGTTTTTCTCATTTTTTCTTTCCATTACTTGTTGATGGACTATACGTTTGTGCCCACCTGAGAAAGTGACTTTATTCCCCCTGAGGCTGCGCCTCGCTGCACCCGCACACATATTGTTATGGATTATTCTGTTAAATCGCTCTGTGTAATTTATCGTGGTTTATTGTGAGATTAATTGCTTGACCTTTTGAGCCATATATCTAAATGCGTGTGGGAAAATTCCAGTATTTTCTTATGAATTACTGTAATGCGGGACCGTCTTGCTGACCTGTATTACTTTAAGTAGTATCAATTAGCAACAACAGATCCGTCTGATACAAAGCCCGGCGTCCCCTCCCTCACTTCTCCCACTAATAAGAAATCACTCAGGTCTCCACCCATCCAACGGTAATTATTTTCAATGCATTAGGTCTCCCATTAAAATTAGCAATGTTTTATGCTAATTCCTTTTGAAAAACACAGTTGCTGGGGGTGATAATTATCTCAATTATTCAGATCCCGTACCCAAGATACACAGGGCGCAAGCTCCAGTTTAACTGGAGGCCATTTTCACCCACAAGTGGAGAGGATGGAGATCCGGCAGATGTTTAATTATCACTTTTCTTAACATGGATTAGGAAGACGAGTGTGTTATTTTCACATTAACATCCCCTTAATAAATGATAAAAGTGATTTATTATCGCTTGCATAAGTAAATATTTAAGTCAAATATTTACAGCTATTACAATATCTCCCCATCACTGAACTATTCTTCATGGAACACACGCGCTTTCTAACATGCTGCATGTTTCTATGGCCTCAGGATCAACCGTAATTAAAAACCAAATTGCAATTTGAATGAACGCGATTAGCTAGTTGACAAAGTATCTCATCTCCAGTGATTGATAAAACCTGTAGTAAATGTAAATGACAGCATATCTTTCATTTTAGGAGTAAACGCTCTCCTTAAGTTCAGATCAAGACTTTATTATCCAACATTGGACCAATATGGTGAAGTGAAAGTCCAGAAATCTCCCGTAAAGCTGATGATGATTTGTGCAACAGCCTGGCAACATGACGGATCAGTGGTGGCTTTTTCAAAGAGTTTCCAGTGACACACCAAAGGCGAGGCGTGCTCCTGGTATGATCTGGAATTCTCTTCATAATAAAAGCGGCACAAGGGCACTGGTCCCACAGGACGCCATCAATAATTCATCTGAAGAGCACATGAATTAACCATGAGACACTTTTATCATATATGTTTTACACCGTAAACAGGAAACATGCAATTATCGTCTTCTAATACTTAGTGATCATACTCTGAATGTCATGTCATAAACAATATTGTTTTATTAATATTTGAAACTGAAATAATTCTTTAACGGTAACCGCAGCATGTCATCTCGAAGTGTTTCATGTAATATTCTCTTTAATTAACATGTTATAGGAAATGAAAGGGCACAATCTAAAGGCCGATTCAAATTGTGGTATTGCATTGTATTGCATTATATATCGCAATTGCATTGTACAATTGTGTTGTGACAAAAAAATCACATTGCACCAGCCCCTATGGCTCCTCCTGCAGGTGGTGGGTCCACAGAAGGACGGCCTCATGGTTCTAACCGGGCCTGTTGGTCTCTCATAAGGGGCTCCCGGTTTCCCCTACCACTAAAAATATGTACAATAGGCCACAATTAATGTAGTGTGTGAGTGGTGGTGGTTGGAGGGCCTTCCATTAGTCTGCCTCAAAGTGCAGCTGTGGCTATAATAGTAGCTACCTGGGAATAGAAAAAGTTCAACTAACTAATCGAGGTGGTGACACAGATAATGTGTTGCTCAGGAGGGAAGCCTTTTGGATTTACTCATTGGACACTCTTAGACTGAAAGGTCTCAATGAGGAGTTTGATCTGAGACCTTTCTTATGAATCCATCTCTGATGTTGGCACCACCACCTCAGTTCTGTTCTCCACTCATAACTTGTCTGCAGTGTGGTTGTCAATGTTATTCAAGTCTACTGGCTTCTCTCTGTGTATAACTGTATATAATTGTAATATTGTAATTTTGTGGTTCTGTTTTTTTTTTTTATATACAGTGCCTTGCGAAAGTACTAATACACCTTGAACTTTTGCACATTTTGTCATGTTTACAACCCTAAATGTAAAGATTTAATTTTTAATTTTTTACTGACAGTTCACACACAAGTAACAGACAACTGTGAAGTGAAAGCAAAATGATACATGATTCTGTTATTTTACAAAAAATTTAAAAGTGAGAAGTGGGGTGTGCACAAGTATTCATACAGCAATTTCGGAGTGCATTAAATTTCCTTTATAACATTCCTAATGACTGCTGAATGTTCACACCTTTCCCTAACCATTAAAAAGAGGCCACCTGTGTGTAATCTACTCTCAGTATAATTCCAGCTGTTCTGTGAGGGCCTCAGAGCTATGGTCGGAGTGTATTGGTCACTGAACAACATCATGAAGGCAAAGGAGCACACCAGAGAGGTCAGGGATAAAGCTGTGGACTGCAAACTTACCAAGACACGGCCGTCCACCTAAACTAACAGACCGAACAAGGAGAGCACTGGTCAGAAATGCAACCAAGTGCCCCAAGATAACTCTGGAGGAGCTGCGACGTACTGCCGCTGAGCTGGGGGAATCTGTACATGGGACAACTACAAGTCGTACTCTACACAAATCTGGCCTTCGTGGACGAGTTGCAAGAAGAAAGCCATTATTGAAAGGAGGCCATAAGAAATCCCGTTTGAAGTTTGCTAGAAGTCATATGGAGGACACAGCTACCATGTGGAAGAAGGTGCTTTGCTCAGATGAGACAAAAACTTTACTTTTTGGCCCAAATGCAAAACTTTATGTATGGAGCAAACCTAACACTGCTCATCGTCCTGAGTGCACCATCCCCAGTGTCAAATATGGTGGGGGGAGCATCATGCTATGGGGCTGCTTTTCCTCAGTGTGATCTGGGAAGATTGTAAGAATAGTTGGGAAGATGGATGGAGCCAAATACAGGGACATTTTGGAGGAAAACCTGCTGGAGTCAGCAAGAGAATTGAGGCTGGGGCGGAGATTCAAACACAAAGCTAAATCTACAATGGAATGGTTTAAAAACAAACATATTAATGTTTGTTTTTTCACTGTGAAGTGAAAGCAGAAAGTATTCATACAGCATGTATGGTGCTGTGCACCATTTTACATATTGGTCTAGACAGATCTGCAAATTATTCATAAAACTATTCAAAAAATGACCCTAAAAATATCACTATCTAATGATTACACAACTATATGAACCCTTTTTGCCTGATGCTTTGTTCTATATTGTCATTACATAGTGCCATGGCCATTGGTTGTTTTGTTTTGCTTTGTATATGTGTGTATATATATATATATATATATATATATATATATATATTATTATTATTTTTTTTCACTTTATGGCAGCGGGTCACGTGCTAATAGGTCATGGGACAAACTAATCAGTCTCTGCATATATGAAGGTGCGTCTTGCTATCTTTTCATGTCTGATGAAGGGCTCAGCCCGAAACATTGTTGGTGTAAGCAATTAGAAATAGCTTTTGGGGGCAATCTGGTTGTGCAGATCTTTCCTTTACCTTCTATAATAGTAGCTACCACCACAGACTATGGAGTGAATTAATGACTTAAGTGTAGCGCTTTGAGAAACTTGTTAATACAGGTTTGTAAAGTGCAATACAACTGTTATTATTATTACAAATAAAATGGAAATAACCAAATAAATGTTGAATACTAGGGTTGCAACGGGTCAACTATTCCACGGTTTGGTTCAGTTCACGATGCAGGACCCACGGTTCACAATAAAAAAAAAACACAGTGCTCAATAGTTAAGGAAAAAAAAAAAAGCAGCACAGGGCCATGTGCTCGTTAAGTGTTAAGTTTCACTTTCACTTTCCACATGCAGCTAAAACTACAGCGCATTTGATTTGAGACTTGTGTTTGGGCTGTTCCTGGACGACATACTGATTATACTTTTTTGGAAACAAAGCTTTTGATGCGGATTATGACCAAGAGTGGATCTTACGCATTTGTCTGCGCCACCATTGCACTCGCACTTGATCTTTGCAAAGGCACGCAGATTTCATGTGTCTTTTGGAGGATGTAACTTTGCCTCCAGTTTAGCGGTACGTGATGATGATACACATGCGCTCTGTTTGGGTGCACGTGCACAGGTCTGTCACCCGCCACGGAGCTTAAATATTAAGAATTTTGGACTAAAACTTGCACCGTGACTTTAGTACGGTTCATATTGTCAGATTTCTGCACCGCGGTGCATTGTTACACCCCTATTAAATACCGCATGTTACCTTCTCAGGTGCAGTTACGGGGGCATTGCAGTTGGTAAATGTGGTGAGTTATTGCTTGCTATTATGAAACATCGATAGGTTAAGGTAGACTATATAAACCTACAGTAACTTCTAATCTTTATAATCATCAGCATTAAGGGCACTCTGAGGTGTCCATCTGACAGCGCATGAGGGCAGATGTCCCTCACTCTGAGGTCCACCTCTATTTACATCAGCAGCTCCTTTGATTCAAACATTGTAGCCACACTATGGCATACGAGCGGCAGGAGCTGGAGACCTGGGCTCAACCCTATAGATGTGATAAGAGCCGACATGGAACAAGAAGCTCACAGCAGGACAGTGCTTATTTACAGAAAACAAATCCCCAGACTGAACAGAAATGGAGATGTGACAAGGACTTGAAACCCTAATGCGGTGCGTTCACTTGTCAGCCTGTCCATCATGGATTTAGGTCTATTTCAAAGTGAACAAGGCAGTCATATGCCCCGAGGCTCACTGCTCCACTCACTAGTGACTAACAATGGATAGATGTTATGACCAAGAAAAATATACATTATCTTAATCAAAATCGCAGGTCAGTTTACATACCATTAAATAGTCTTAGTTACTCCAAGTCATCAACCCTTCTTCTTTAATTCAGACATTAAAGCTGACTTATCGTCTAGGACAGTCATTACAATCTTACAAATATAGTTACAACAAGTTCATACAATGTAAAACTCCACAGCCCAAGAAGTCCTTTAAATAATAGCAGAGGCTGAGTCTTCTCCAGTGGTTATACAAACAGTATTTAACAATGTGTCATGAATATGTAGGGAGGAATAGCTTTCAGCCCTTTGGACAAAGTTCAGCAAATAATTATGGCGCACTGAAATGGAGATCAAACATGGTACGTTTTGCCCGATAAACCCCAAAGCTTTTAATTAACTAAGCTACTGCACGCTTTCAGCTTTGGGTTGTTGCTCAGGGCTCTGATTGTCCATGAGCAAATTTAAACTACTGCGTTAAAACAGCCCTGATGACGTTTACAATAGACAGAACAAGACATAAGGAAAATATAACAGCATACAGTGCAAGTAATGTATGAGTTAGAAATAATATGATTACTGCAATTTATATCCTTCCAGATTCAGTTGTTCCCTGTCTATATTTGACATCAGCATCTTTTACTTCCTGTGTTACTATTCGAGCTGCATCTGACCTTTAAGTGCAGAGAGAGGACGTTCATTTGGCTCCTGTGCCACTTTCTTGGCTCTTATCGCTGTGGGGTGACACTGTTTCTGCCAGGAAAGTCCACCGCTCCGACGCACGGGGGGAGGGGGGGACGTGGAGCCGGGCCAACGAGTGTCTGCTGCACCTAGAACAGAGCCAAAGAAACCAAACCAGCTCAATTTGGACGTTGAACTGTTCCACTTGATTGGGTGCGTACAGAAAATTCATCATGTTTCCATTCGACTGTATTTCATCAGGATAAATGAACCAAGGAAAAAAGTAGCATGAGCGGTCCTTAAACATAAATTTGACCAAACTATCTGAACATGACGGTTAGTGCTTGGATAGGGATTGTGATTTGCCTTCATGAGTGCTCATCCGGAGTGAGACGTTGCCTGGGGCGTCCTGTGAGCGCTCCGCAGGCTGTGTGCTCTCAGAAGTGCTCTTACCTCAACCGTGAAAGGCTAAACTTTAGGCAAATACCACTTCCACGCCCTCCACCAAATACACACATGCTTATCAGCGGCATGGCGCCCGTGCTGCCCTTCTCCCGCCGGCCCAAACATGCGTCCACTTGTTTTGCGGGACGTTGTTATTAGCGTCCGAATGTGGCAGATGTAGAGTATGCATATGCCACCTTTCGTGACATTCAGCCGCCTGTGCCACGATGGTAGAGTCTGTTCTTCAATCCTCCTCGTTCTCTTCCTCTCCACGTCTGGTGGCAGTGGTGCCCGTCAGCCCAGTGCCACAGCAGCAGCCCGTGGGGTACGGCAGACAGCGCGGCAGCTTCAAACCGCCCCAGCCTTCACCGGAGTGCAGCCACAGAACTGCTGTCTGTCAAAACATGATGTAAAAATGCATGCAGTTTAGGTGTCCATCCACGCTTTATTTTCTTTAGAACTGAACATTTTCATGCTATATTTCAAGACTGGACTGAAAATCAAATCAGGAGTATGTTTGCCCAGACGAGAATGTCTTGTATTGCTCGGAGCAATTGTTTTGTTTACTCCTGTTGCACAGTGTCAGTCTCCCAGGCTCTGTGCCAGTCCAGCCCGGTGGAGCTATTCTTATTCGTTCAGCTTGGCAAGTATCATTTCAGATTTGTTTTCGATATATATTAAGACGTGTCTAAAAACCATGTGAGGAAATTAGCTATTAATCCACTTTTGCGTGTAGAAAAAGTCTAATTTCCGCAGAAACTTGGGCCTGTTGTCTGAGTCCCAGTGGTTTATAATCAGTGACCTCATATTGCTAATTCTCTCTCCGATTTAAACACACACATTACTGGTGTTTGGCCGGGCCCGTGCTTCTAATAAAAACATTTACATCTTTTTTGTAATGTTATTTATCACAACATGGTGAATCCCGGAGCACAGTGTAGCAGCGTGAGTTACAACCAGAGGAGTTGAGGGTGAAGTTGTGCCACACGCGACCTGACAGGCAGTAAAAGAGAATTTACACACCTTAGACAGTTAGTGTGCTTAGATTAGTGAGCTGCATAATCCTGCTTCCATTTGATGTGTCTTTATATTACAGGCTGTCAACATGTGGCACGCACTGAACCGAGCTGGGACCTAAGCTAGAGGAAATAAATGCTCCATCATGACGGCGAATGTAGATATGAAAAACAACTGCTTTATCTGACAATGGTCAAATTCATGAACAAATGTTCGTTCTGCTGTGGAGAAGAATGGGATAAAATAATCTACAAAATCGGTTTCTTATACTTGCAAGGACATAGAAGCGATAAAGATGTTTTCTTGCAAATAGGCACATAAAGCAACAATGAATTGAGTCAACAAATGCCACTTGGAGGTACAGTATATTTTAGTATTCTAAATCTTACAGTAATAATATTAATGCTTCGGTTTTATATAACGCTTTTCTGGACACCCAAAGACGCTTTACATTGCACTATTCATTCACTCCATACTTGGTGGTGGTAAGCTACTACTGTAGCCACAGCTGCCCTGGGGTAGACTGACGGAAGCGAGTCTGTGCCATCGCCCCCTCCGACCACCACCAACCACTCACTCACTCACTACATTCGCTAGGCTTCCTAGTGTTACCAAACGGTCTCCCTTCCAAGTACCGACCAGGCCCTTCCCTGCTTAGCTTCCAAGGTCTGACGGGATTGGGCAGAGCAAAGGATCTAAGCACTAACAGCACAATAGGACAAAAGAGGAATAAAATCAATATTTGAGCAGTTTCAGTCTGTGTGCATCTTAAGCAGCATATTCCACCAGGTCTGAATTATTAACACTATGTGGCCGTCTAAAGTCAAGTCTTGAAAGTGAGATGATAGAATGAGAAAACTGCCTTTTTTTTCTGAAAATGTAAAGAGAAACAAAAATGTATCAAACTTATCATAATCCTAAAACCAAGATTTATCCACAAACCATGCAGCTGCCATTACAGGTGACAATTCAGTTCGTTTTTCTAAAACTGTTCGATAGCCTCACCAATTCATACGCTAAATATTTCACAGAATATAACATATAATCAGTATGTTACACAGTAGGGATGGAACGATATTGACAAAATCGCAATATTGTGATAGTAAAAGTGTTACGATATTGCTGTGGCCGTGTCATGATATAAAAACGGCAGGTACCGCCGTCAAAAAACAACAAGAATAAGCAGGTAAACTACAGAGACCATGATCCTTTGCGCTGTGTCGCCACAAGAACCGTTGTTGAGCCAATAGGGGTGCACGCTGCACGCTGTCCACACAACAAGTGAGCGTAGTGGGTAGCGGCGAACGCGGATACTGACGAAAACACCCCCGAAGTTGAGATTGTGCCCCTGCAGCTTTTAAGTCAGATGGGAGAAGCATTTTGGCTTTGTCAACAAATGCTAAAGGAGAGAGGGTGGCGAACAGACAACGGGCCATGTGCAAGCACTGCCATACTACAGTGTGATAGCAACACGGGAAACACGAGCCACATGTGGCGACGACTCACCACCCCGAAAAGTTAGGATCTTCTTCTCGCCTGCATTGTAGAGCTGCAGATTTTTCTGATAGGTCAGTGTTTTTCTGTAGGCTTTTTTCCTGACTTTTTTATTGAAGTTTAAGTTATGTTCCTAAATACTTAATTGTTTCAATAGGATGTTTTTATTTGCCTAGCACATTCATGATTGATTTTACACATTTTATACAGAGATCAGCGTTTTACGTCATGATCCATACATATAACAATAAATGGCCTGGTGACTGGCAAAAGCAGACTGGCTTTTTTTTGTTATTATCATCATAAACATAATATCGTGACTTATTTTACAATACCATGAACCTCTCCATATTATCGCAACAATATCAAAATCATATCGTATCGGGAGCTTTTGATATCGTTACATCCCTATTACAAGGTAAGAAAGCGTTTGACAAGAGTTGCTCCAGTAACAGTCTCATACTACCATACATAAACACATAATAATAAATAAAAACAACAGTGAGGGCTGTAAAAGTTGCTGCACTCGAAAGCATTTAGCCAATTATGAAAGATAAACTTGACTGCTTGATATTGCCAAACTTCCAGTGCAAAGACTTAGTGAAGGAATGGCTTTCTCTGTGATTGTTAGAGTTACTAGATCGTACTAAAAATATATATAGTAAGTATCGGCAAAAAATCTTATAGTAGCAACATTATCGGAACAACCCTACATGCCCTACTAAAAGCAATAGCATGAACACAATATGGCCGCATTAGCTTTAACAGGTCTCATTATAAAGTCCACAGTGAGAGCCAGAGACTGACGGAGGCCACAATGAGATGAACGCTGATATGACAGCAAGACAATGATGGCAGACAAATGTGCAGTAATTCAATCAGCCGAGCAGGACGTGTCATGTCAGGGCTGTATTGACTGTGACAGGCGGCACGAGCCACCGCAGACATCTATTGACCCAGGGCACACGAAGTGCTGAGGCGTCACTGTGCAAATTAGGGATGAGCCCCTTCTCCTTCACCTTTGACCTCAAGCTGAGGAGGAAACACTCCTTCTTCAACAATTATTCTGGGTTTGTGTGCCAGATCGGTTTGCAAACGAATGCTGACAATCTAGAATAAGGCTGTGTATTTAATCGCAATAAATCAAAATAGCAAATCACACAGACTGCAATACTTTAGGTAATGCAAACAATAAATATCCTCTCTCCATACAGCCTTAATTTGAGTAAAACCTGTTAACTCTGTAGTTTAGACCTCCAGAAACCTGTCCTATAACAGCTTCCCAAAGTGCATCAATCAAAGCCCCGACTAGAGCCTTAGGGTCAAGAAGTTTCCTTATGCTATTAGCCTACACAGGAAATTATTATAGTCTTCAGAGCGACCTTTGACTGGACTCCAGACTGGAGACAATTTACAAATGTTACACACTTGTTTGAGTAACACTTAAACATGTAACAAATAACATATAAAACCAGACATTTTCAAAATCAAAATCAGTCCAGGGCCACTCCCGTCTCCGTAGTCAGCCACATCCAAATGCCATTCATTAAATAATTAACGTCCCTGGAGATGAACTTTGATTGAATTGATCTGGCCATGGTCAGTGGAGAAACATTGATGGAGTGGAGCTAGAATTTGCTTTCGAACAGCACAAGACACATCACAACTGTGGGCAAAAGTCTGCACGTCTCATCAGGCAGCGTGACAAATGTTATCCCTTCTACATAAACCAGTTAGTAGCGGAAACTGTTGAATGGCCGCGTTGAATGCAGATGGGGGAGCGTGGGCGGGGCCGTATGTCGGGTGGAGTCTCCTAATCTGTTTGGCCTCTTCATTGGAAAGCACTTGCACAGCTTTTAATTGGATTTATCGAGGTTTGGAAACAAAGGCAAAGGAAATGTGGCTGTGTTTGTCAGCTCGTTGAATGGGGGCAGGTGAAGGTGATGGTGGTGGGTGGTGTCACCTCCGCTCCGCAGCTTGTACCAAGACAGGTGTTGGCTGGCCCCGGGGCTTGGACCGTCTTTCAACGCACAGTACGCCATATTCTTCCACAAGCACAAAGGACTGAGAAGTCGAAGGTGGAGGCTCTGATGAGGCAGGCAGAGCATAAAAAAAATAAAAAAGTAGGGACGCTGCTTGTGTAAATTGGTGGATGCTGTCTCCTTTGCCAGATGAACTCCACGGGGCAGGAGACGAGCCAGGAGGGGCAGAGTGTGAGTGGGGGGCTGGGTTCACCACTTTCATCTGAGGGAACTGCTCCCCCCTCTTTGTTCAGAGTGTGCCAGCTGTAGAACGGGCAATTTATGCAACAAAAATAAGCCTGTGGCGTGTTAAAAGAATATTTTTTAAGTTGGATAAAATAACAGCATTTACTATTGTCTAATAAAAAGACAAGGCAGCCAGTAAAGTACCTAAAACACTATGTCCGATTAGTAGAGTATCTTATTATGTGAAAGTTGTTGTTTACATATGGACACAGTGCCTAATTATTGGAACTAGTGTGTCAGTATGTTTCCTTAAAGGCGTGTGGCCCGGGGCCATGAGAGCCTGAGGAGACCGTGCTGACAGACCTCTGTTGTGAGGCTGTCACACACTCTCAGAACCACTCCGGTTTCTCCTCGCCCCGAGTGACTGTAATTACATTAAGGAGTCAATCCCAGCTCAACCTTCACTACCACAGCTACATTCAGAGCATATTTTAGCATAAACTTTCTCTAATCCAGTCCTGGAGCAGTTAGAATGACCTCTGTCCACAGTGCCCTGGCGTCCAGCTGGAAACTGGAGTCTTTACTGTTTACAACATTTATTCAACATCTTAATGAAGTCTGTTCAAATAAAAGAACACAGTCTTAGAGAGTCGTCATCTCAACAGAGAAGTCAGAAAAAACGGGATGGCTTCATTTGGTCCCAAAGGGGTTCACCCTCCTAATCTCATTTGGATATATTCCCTCGGTTGGCTAAATACATTATCTTAAAACCTGTAGTCCTAATTGCATCACTGGGTTAATATCAGGGTTGATGCTGCCGTTAACCTAATTTGTGTGAGCTTCCTCTGAAGTATCATTTTCACTACATTAGCACCCGTTTGCGCTGTTTTATATTGAAGTTTTACAGGAGAGCTGGATCCCTCAGGAAATAAGACTCTGATCAGACCCGAAATGAAAGCAGAAAGCTACATCCAAATAAAAAAATTACTCTAGATTAGCATGCTCACATTGAAGGAATCACACATGCACATTTCATTTATGTCCAACAACAGCATGAGTCATTCTGAATAAACAGTAATTAAGATTAGAAAATGATAATGAAAAAAATATTACTATAACCAAGATAATAGATAATAGAATAACATGTGAACTACAGGTATGTAATAAAAACTAGACCAGCACAGTGCTCTCCTATGGTGACATTATTTCCAAATGTTCTACAAGCGGACACACGCCTGCATGGCTTTAAGAGTATAAACTATTATTGACAAAAGTGAAATTAATTAAAAGCATAAGTCAAATCTCATATTTAACTAGGTCATACTCCACATGTCACACCTTCAGTTCCCCTCCCTCTAGAGCTTACTAAATATTTATCCTCGTCTCTAGGGGGTAAAACAATACATTTTGAATGCAGTCCTCCACCAAAAGGCACAAAGTGAAGTGGCTAGCATTCAGACGCAGGCTGCAGAAAGCCATGTGTGAATTTAGTGGGAGAACAGACATGCCCTCCTGCTCCATATTCATGTAGAGTTTGGAGGGGCGCACCGGCTCATCAAACAGCTCAAAGTCCAACACAAAGACTTCCTTGTTGTGGGGTTAGAGACATGTTTGAAGTTTGCAGTGGAGAAAATGAAAAACAACTGCACTCTGTTCATCGTCTACTCTGTGCATTTTTGGACAGAGGAGGTTGGAGGAAGATGACGGGAAGCCTTGAGGGTAAAGTGAAGGCTGGTAGTAACAAACTGCAGTCGTGCAGTTTGTAAAAAATGGAGAGAGAAAATCTCTATTTTTCTCTTTGCAAAAGTTATTGTCATCCTCAGCACGGCCTTGCCACACAGTGTGTTCTTGTGTATCACAAGCTAAAGTCATGAAGGTCTCTTTAAGAGTAGAATACAGATGGCTTCAAGGACTGTGGGCAGCTTTGTCAAAAAGGATGAAATTGGAAAAGGCTGGCTGCCGACAGATTGTCTGAATGCCCCCAGAGTCCAGTCACTGCTTTGGTCATTTAATGAATTTCATTTCGCCTTGCTTCTCCAAAAGAGGTGTTCGAAAATATATTGTAATTCTCTGGGCACAAAATAAGGGAAGTCTGTCTGTCAGTGACGAGCTATGTGCTGCTCAGAGAAGCAGAGTGGTAAGGGCTGTGGTAGTGCAGCTGTGCATGAGTGGCTGTCATCATGTGAGCCAAGATAAACCACAGTAACTGCATCCACTTGTCACAGAGACATCAGCTGTTAACACTTCTATAGGGCTGAGAGGAGTCCAGGACAAACACTGTCCACGCTGCTGCGCTGTGGCCTTCTTTAGCACAGCATTTGGGCGCTTTACGGCAAAATCATTTGTGATGGCTTATGGCACATTAATGTTGCCAAGCCATCCATATTCATGAACAACTGTGTTTGGGGGAGAGGGAGAGTTCACATGCCTGTAGGCACAGGACACCTGTTCATGCACCAGAGAAGACCAGACAGAGACCAGCACATTTCAACACCCAACACACAGAATATACAATATACTGTAAGCTTTTTTACAACTAATGTGAGGATCTGTGATGCAGAAACACACATTGTTTCATAATTAAAGCCAAAAATATCATCCAGATTCATGCCACAAGCTTTAAATCTGAAATAAGATCAGTTATTTTTATAAATTTCACACCCCAAAAAACATTTACAGTTTTATGTGCAAAGTCGGATGAATGGGCAAATGTGTGAAAACAAACCTACATTCACCATCTGTCATCAGACAAACGTGAAGCTCACAGACTGTAGTGCACTGCATTCCAATGGAGCAGGCAGAAGGATTTCACGTCCTATTAGTAATCATGACCTAATCAATGAGCTGTGCCTTAAACAGCTGACAGCTAATTACGAGGGCAGCCCCGTGCACGCCACGCCGTTCAGGTGAGCAGCTGTGAATAAAGAGGCTCAGGTCATGTAGAGCAAGACACACTGCACCAGGACGGCTCTTGGGCCAGCCCTCAGTCTGACACCACAAACACCTGCTACTGGTCCAGAAAAAGTAGTTTATGGGTTTTAATGACATGCACAAACACTGTCACTGTAAATGTAGCTGTATGGCTTAAAAATCTTGACCTGAATCCATGACTGTAAAACCTGCACTTGGAGCAGAGAACATAACTGCGATGTCATTAGTCGGCTTTTAAGACAGAGAGGTCTGCCGTAATGACTGTTATACAGTAATATAGCATTCATTAGAAGTATATACTCCTCAACGTTCATTAAAACTCTGAATATTCTTTGTGCTTTCGAAAATGACAGTTTGTAGTGCTAATTACATGCAAGACACTTTTCTGTTGGTCTCTAAAGTCCCCAAACACCCAAACACTTTCTGTTATGATTACTTTAGTGGTGCACGATCCAGACAACAGACACAATTGAGAGAAGCAACGCACTCGGAGAGATGCTGCTGCCAGCTCGCACAAACAGACAAACAGCAGGATACGCACTCACCGCCAGACGCGCCGGCATCACGGCAACTGTTGCCACGGTGCAGAGCTGCCAGCCGACAGTTGATTAGTGCCGATCTCTCGTGTGATTGGCTGCGGGTGTGAGGAGTGAGGGTAGGGTCTTAAATGTTGTGCAATTAACCTCTTTAGCTGCACATATTCAACTTCACACGTCAAAACTAGTGACACTGAGCTCTCGGCAGCGACCTGCAGCAGCCGCCGCACGCAAATGTGGCAGACAAAGAGAAATACTAAAACTGTCACTCATGGGGGGATTGGGATGAGTCTACACAAGGAAGCAAAGCGCTTCAAGCTTTAGCTATACTCACCAGCCTATTAAGGTATGAGTGAAAACCCCTTTCTCAGTGTAAAGGTGAGAGGACTATAGTTTCATATACAGTATGAACCATTATGTTTACATACACTTCAGAAAAAGACACATTTGCATTTTTTTCTCACTGTCTGACATGAAACCAGAATTAACTGGTTCATTATTTATTTATTAAATTATTTCTATTTGTCAAAAGCCAGAAGAATGACTTATGACATCGAAGGATGGGTCAAATGCAGAGGACAAATTTCCTTACGGGGACAATAAAGTAAACAAACAAACAAACAATTATGAAAATGTCCAGGAAGAAGCATAGACTGTAAAAAATAATAGACAACTCCTCCTCACTCCTCCCCGTTTACCACAATGACCACATTCAAATCATGGCGGATTTACAGACTCCTCCTCCCCAGCTCTGATGAAGCATGTTCCTAAAAAGGGCAAAAGAGCGGGATCTTCACTGTAGACTAGGCCCTCACGGGGCGTGGAGTTCCCGTGCCATTAGCTCTAATGTTAATAGCCTGTCGATCAAAGTCCGGCCCTCTTTAATTAAGGAAGATTTCTAAAATGTACACTGCGAAAACCAGCCTTGTCCCTTTGATTGTGCCTAACCCAGTGTTATCACAGGAGGAATATGTAGCTGTAGAAAGTTAAAAAAAAAATAGGCACCAGGCTTTAAAGTTGTTTTTAACGTGTCTAAAGTGTAATGGTTTCTAATCCCATCCCAACTTTGAAATACGGGGGAGGCAGCATCATGCTGTGGGGTTGTTTTGCTGCAGGAGGGACTGGTGCACTTGACAAGATAGTTGACATCATGAAGAAAGAACACTATGTGGAAATATTGGAGCAACATCTCAAGACATCAGCCAGGAAGTTAAAGCTTGGGTGCAGATGGGTCTTCCAATTGGACAATTCCCAAAGCATGTGACCAAACTGGTTTCAAAGTGGCTTAAGGATAACAAAGTCAGTGTTTTGAAGTGGTCATCACAAAGTCCGGATCTCAATCCAGTTGAAAATGTATGGGTAGAGCTGAAAAGGCATTGGCACGCAAGGTGGCCTACACATTTGGCTGAGTTACACCACTTCTGTTTGGAGGAATGGACCAAAATTCCTCCCAACTATTGTGAGAAGCTTGTGGAAGGATATCCAAAACGTCTGACCCAAGTTATACAGTTTAAAGGCAATTCTACCAAATATTAAGGAATTGAATCTCTCAATTCCATCTCTCATTCTTCTGAAATTTGACAAATGTAATTAATTTTTTTAATTCTAATTCTAAGAATTCAAAGAAAAAAATGCAAATGGGTCTTTTTATAAAGCATATGTAAACAGTTGTAGCTACTATGTGTTTACATTTTACATGGAGAAACTCAGTGCTCTCTAATAAAACTGTTACAGTGAGCAGTTAAATTCAATGTGATTTTATATGCGCACGGGCGAGGCAGTAAACTTAGCCATAGCTGATATCTTTTAAATGGCTATAGCAAATGTTTATGTAATGTAAACAACACTCTTTACAGTATTCTACAAAACAACAAGTTGTAGACTTACTTTAGAGTATTCTGCATTTGAATCCATGTTCCAACTCAAAGCTTTTCACAGAGCACTGCTTCTGCATGACTTAATACTTTGTGGAACCCCCTTTTTCTGCAATAACAGCAGCAAGTCTTCTGGGGTTTGACTCTACAAGATTTGCACATCTAGAGACTGACATTTTAGCCCATTCCTCTTTACAAAATAACTCAAGCTCACTCAAATTAGAAGGAGAGCGTTTGTGAACAGCAGTTTTCAGGTATTTCTTTAGGATAGACATAGGAAAAGTCACACCTGTGAAGGGGAACACAAACTCATTAACCCACTGTAGTGTAGTGCGACTAAACCAACAGCTGATCTAATCAAGGCCTTTGGGTTCTTTTTCAGCTTGATTGCATAGGACCTTTTAAAATGCATGAATATTCATGAAAACTGGCATTAGTATTCTTAAAGCAGTTTATTACAGTGTTTAGAAACAAAGACTGTATGTAAATCAGTGGTTATCCTGCAAGCAATCTGGTCACGGGACAAGGAGGCCGCTGATAAACAAGGTCAGCGGCTTCCACAGAGGAGGCAATTCTCATTATTCTGTGACAAGGTCGGTGCGCAGGGTGACCACGAATGATGAAGCCATGCACTGAGGGATCAGCATGTTCTGTAGAGCAGTCAGCAGGAGACTGTGTAAAGATATAGGGAGAGAGCTCAAACATAAAACATACAGACAACATGGCCGTCCTGTATGTTCCCCTGTCTGCTACAGCTGAGCAGAATACAAACTCCTTTAAGATGGAGCCAGACTCACACACTACGTACTACCACAGACTGCACTCTGGTCAGCACACACCAGGCCAGTTGAACTTGTGACCCAGATCCTGCTCCTCATTACAGCCCACAGCAGATGGCTAGAGCAGGATGAAAGGTACTTCACTGGGGGTGGTCCAGTCTCCGTTCTGCACAAAACCTGTGTTATGACTTTATAAAGTGTCACTGTTACACAAAACCTTGTGCTTCTTATTCACCAACAACTTTAGAAATACAAAACAAGGACAGACCAGGATCTGAATGACCAACCAGTTGAATATGTAAATCAAAGACCGTCAGACAGATAACTAATTATTATTGTTTGTACATCCTAGATTGCAGAGGCGTGATGAAGAGCCTTGTGTGGTCTTATCTCAACTTCGTGGCATGCTGTTGGACTTGTTTACCCAGTGATCTGAGATTTACTGTTGATACGTGGAGCGCCTTATACCTGTAAGGTTTGTCTTGTGGAGCCATCTATTCCGGGGATGGAGATGTCGATAGTTACAGCTCCCCTGCAGCACACAGAGGCGGCGCATGTGTGTGTGTGTGTGTGTGTGTGCGTGCGTGCGTGTGTGTGAGAGAGGGAGCCTCCGATAATTTAAAGACTTTTCTCCACGCCGGCTTGTTTTAATTACTGTGAATAAGTGGCAGCATTTGGTCAGGTTTATGGGGCTTCTTCAAAGAGCAAGCTGGCTTTAGACGGGCCAATCTGTGGCACTGCAGAGTTGTAAATCCAAAAAGTGAGCGACCACCTCCCCTAACAATGCCCAGGGCACGCACAGCCAGGCAGCCGACAGGATTTAAAAGAAGAGGGAGCTGTTTCTTAGAGCATTAGAACCCCTTTAATCATCACCCAGCCTGTCTGCAATCATGTGGCCACCTACGGACAACAAAATGCGCAGTAATAAATGAGAAGCACACGGTCATTATTAGCCAGTGAACTTCCATCAGACCCCGGCCATGAGCGACTGTGCTGTCCAATGGATGACAAACTGGCAGCACTGCAGAGGCTGTGGTCTGTGCTAAGGGTCAGCGCTGGGTTGAAGAGAACTCCTGACTCCTCTGTGAACTCATTTCAATTCACATACAATACTGGGCTTCCTAATGATTGCAGCCCCAGGCAAAATGAGCCAGGTATCCATGGAACTGCCCACTATCAGCGCACAGCCTTCATACTGTACCACTGGTCACTCCAACCGAGGTAGAGCTACAGCCAAAGAAATTACATGTTGTTATCGGATATAGGAAATTATGTTCCCTACTCCCAGATAAACATGAGCATGCTTCCTCTTCTCTTTGAGTGCGGAAATAAAGAGAAACACAGAACACCACCTCGTAACATCCGCAAGTAGGGGGCAAACGTTTCAGGGCTCTCAAACATGCTTTGTAAGGAGACAACATTATGTCTAGGGCTGGGTACAATTTTTTTCAATACCAGTACTTTAACAATACTTGGTTTACAATACTGACAACTGAAAAATACTTTTTCCGATACCTATTCTAAAGTATTTGTCATCTAGAACCAGAAAACAGAACAACAATGTGTGGGAGATCTGCACATTTAGAACATCAGATTCATCTCCAATGTCAAGAATTGTGTGGAAAATGGGGAATAATTTCAGGGGGGGATTTGGGAGAAACTGTGGCAAAAATAAGTGAAAAATTGTGTAAAACTGGGGGGATACAGAACAATGGGGTGAAATAGGGATAATATTAGTCATAAAAAATTAGCATAAATGAGGGGAAAACATTGGGAAAATTAGAAAAAAATAGGGGCAAAATAAAAATAGATTGTGTTTTAAAAGGAACAGGCCACCGTTTTGCCATACTGAGATATGTTCTTACCTGAGCTTACACGAGTTGATGCGTACCTGTCTGGCCTTTGTGCGTGCACTCAGTCACGCAAAAAGACCAAACATATTGTTAGCATTTAGCCTCTCCTCCTCCTCTCCTCTATGGGGCCCAACGTGGATGAAGTTAGAAGCGACCAAACTCTTCCACGTTCCAAAAGGTAGTACCAACACTTTTTTTCTATTCCATACTGGTATCGTTTCACGGTATCCAGCCCTAATTATAACACAGTTAAATGCACAAACATGTACATTTAGCAGAATATGTGCCCCCCGGCACAATGACCAAGCAACTAGATGAAAAAAAGGCTGGTTTTGAGTCCAACCGGCCAGCTGGTGTATTAGTCAGCCAGCTCGCCCTCTCCAACATTTGATTAAAATAGCATTATCAGAGAGCAGAGGAGAAGATGAGGCTCAGCATGTTGCAGTCTGAGTTTGAACACAAACACAGTGCAGAGTATATGTTAGCTCTACACGCCTCCCCCTGCAACACGCTGTGCTCACACTTCCCCTGATACTGGCTGTAATTAATAACCCCAGTCACACCTTCTCTCATACAAATCCCACTTTATCATTTTTATAATTACCTTACAGGCTGGCTATACTGATTGAGATCGCAAAGATGACAACGAATTTCACTAATTATGTGCATATTCAATGTGACCTTACCCCAAAGCAGGTAAGTCAAAGTGGTAGTGATGGATGTTTTGAGGAAATGTTGATTAAATGTGGAATGATCTTTGCCTATAGATTATTTTAGGTCTTCAAATTGATTGTAAACTATATTAGCATGCACCCCACACTCAGCAATCAAGGCAAACCGTAGTCAACATCTAAGATAATAGTGAGCCTTGCACCCTTGAAATGGGAATGCCTTGCAGGTGTCAAGATGGTTCTGTGGTCAGGCTGCAATATTTTAACATTTTCATTAAACAATAAATAAATAAAAATATTTTTAACCAACAATTAGAAAATTCCGAACGCTGTTTTCTAGCCTATTTGGTGAAGTAGTGCCATGATGCGCACGTGGTCAGCAGGGATGCTAATTTCTTTCTAGCTAACTTTCATATTTACCTGCTGTTCGCGGAAAACAGTCGTCCCTCCAATGAAACAGCAGCAATTTGTACTTCTACCGGCGTAGTGCCGTAAATGTTGTCAATATTCGGCATTGTTGTAATAAACGCTGAACAAACATAGCGTAATGTCCAGACAGAGCAGAGCCCTAATGACAACACCTGTGTCTGTCTGTGTCACGTGACCAGGTAGTCAAATAAAAGATAAATACATGATTCTACATCATAATAATGGCGAAAATAACAGACCACAGTTATTACCAATACCAAGAAGAGACATTTTATTCACAGATATCGTAACAGAAAACACAAGCTGCCTTATCATACATTTGTACAGAGGATTATGAGAATCCCTTAAGAAAAAAACAGTTATTATAAAATATGAGTTTTGATATGAAAATGATTTTACATAGAAGCATTTCTTGGAAAAGGTCTTGGTTTGGTAATAGTTCATTTATGAGCCCCACCTCTTCCTGAAAACTGAAGCTATTCTTACAAATCAGAATGGTAGAAATGTAAAAAAATTATCGTAAAAAATGATTAAAAAACTTCATGCAGCATCTTCAGAGGGCCTGAGAAAGTACACCATTGTAATAAGAAAAAATAAAGAAAATATAAAAACAAGAAATACAAGTTGTCATAGACACAAATCAAGCCCACCAACATTTGAACAAAGCCAGTTTGTTTTCTCTTCAAACAATCATTTTGATCACCTATGCCAGGCGCATGATTCATTACACATTCTGGCAGCTACAAAGAGCTGATATGATGATTGACTTTGATAAACAACACCACAATCATTTGCTCATGGGGGAAAAAAACACAATCATTCTTGCCTTTTAAAAAGAAGTTGGGACAAAAGAAGCCCTGCTGATGCCCTTAAGTGAATACTGAGGTTTGTGTAAATGTATTGGAATGCATAGAGCTGAGGCTTGGTAGTGCTTGGACCTGTGTAGAAGGCAAACAGGCTGGGGCTAACTCTTGGTTTTACATAGCAGAGACAGCCACCAGTGCAAGCCTATTGAGTAGAAAAATGGCTCTCTGATGAAGCCCGCCATTAACCATTCATCATGTAGGAAGGTTAGTTGGTTAGCTGGTTGCATTACCGCATACTGAGGCACCATAATACAATGGCTGAATCAACAATAATCAATCAAAATCCGTCACAGTGGCCCTCCGATATGTTTTGGCTTAATATGTTGCTCATAGTAAAGATAACGTGGGCAAACACAGCCTATGCTTTCCATCCTCCAGCAGAACTGCGGCTCTGCCTGCCTGTATCCGCAGAGACGCACTTAGATAAAGGCAACTGGAAAGAAAAAGAATAATATTCACTCAAGCCGGCGAGTGTTCACAAGCCAGCTGGCACGGCATGAGTGACAAGAGCAACTACAGTCCTTGGTGGAGTAACATAGTCCAGTGGAGAGCACAACCAGAGCTAACATAAGGCGCATAAGGCTGAATGAATATGAGTAAAATGCTGAGGTTTGAAAAAAAGGCAAGGTCTGGGAGCGCAATAACATTAGCTTATTGCTTTTCTATTTTTTCCTCTTTATTTTTTCACTTAAAGGACATTTGTACACACCACATAATCATATAAATACACTGTACAATGCAATATAAAATATCTTATTTTAAAAGCAATATGTTCCAGGCTTGCTTAGGTATACCTAAGTATACCTAAGCCCCACCATTTATAAAATAATGACTCACAACAAAACAATAAAAAGGCACTCCAGGTGTTGTTCATTGACTCTTAAGTATGTGATGTGCTCGCGTTTCATTTCTCTGCCATTAAACAAGTCACGGACAATGAGGCACTGTAGCTTTAGGTGGTTGAGACGTGCTCCCTCCCCTCATTTCCATCTACTTTACTCCATTGTCTTCTCAAACTAGTTGCTACATAAGATCATCCTTCCGTCTCTTCACTTCCGCGTTCCCAGTTTTGACTTGCTTTTGTCTTCACACTTCGATTTCGCGCAGTCCCTCCTGTGTGCCAGGCTGAGACGTGCTGATGTCAAAGCAGGTCACCATCATGACGTGGGACTTGCATAAATTGACGCAAAACTCCAGCTCTTCTGTGGCTTGTGCCAAGGCCTCCAAGTACTCGGGAGAGTCTTTGTCCAGACTTTGGTCCACCTCAACTGCAGGTAAAAAAAATGCAGACATTTGTCAGTTTGCATGGCACGCAAACTGTAAAACATATATAAATATCGGAGTTCACTCACACTCCCCCTTCCACTTGCTGGGATCCATCATCAGTCTGGCCTTGGTGTCTTCAAGCTCTTCCAACAACGTTTCGTGCTTTACCCTCAGTTCTCTCACTTGCTGTTGTCTTCTTTCCAACAACTTCAGCTTGCTATTAAAATACATGAGGCCCTGGCAAAACACAAACAACATATTTTGAGTTCAAATACAAGACGTACTGTACTAGAAGTACAAGATGTCTAGCTTGCAAGCTTTTATTGAAAATCCATTCTTCATTTAACTTACCTTGTCAACATCCTGGAATGGCTGCTATTGGCAGAATTTATGTAAAAGAAGAAAGAAGAAAGAGTAAAGTTAGCACAATGACTAAAAGGCAAGGCAAGGCAAGGCAAGTTTATTTGTAGAGCACAAAAAACACACTTTCATGCTGGCAGTGTTCGAAATAGCAATACAACTCATGCAAAAGGAATGAATTCATTGCTGACAAGCAATGCTAAAAAATATAATTGAAAATAAATCAACCTTTCATTGACCTGATTTAATATCTCTTAACAAATCCCAGACTGGCTCTAGCGCACAGGAGGGAGCACTTAATGAGCTGCGCAAGATAAGTCCATTCTAAAAAGGCTAGCAATGATGATTTCACCAAGGAGAGCCTAGCGTGGGTGTTTTCATCACACATTCCCTGACCAATCTTCTCATGCTATATCTTATTATAAAGCTGTATATCTATATATCTATATTTTTTTCAGCATTAGTGCCATAGTCAGCACTAACGCATTGGTCATCTTCAAACCAATTAGCCTGGGACAGCAATTTCCCAGTGAACTCTTGACATGCCTTAAGAGCCCTGTCAAAATACCAAGCTGTGGGAATCAGTCCCCAGACGTTTTTAAGGCTGGGATCCGCCGCTAAGCTAAGTGAAGGTCACGCAGCCGAGACACATTTATCCTGTCATGCTCTTTAAAAAGTAACTGGGAAGACATTCCCACCACAAGGACCAACGTGACGCTTCTCCAGCACGTTGGAGATCAATGTCATACATGGAAAATATTGCTGAGGCTAAGAGAGGCAGGATTTACACGGGCAAAATTAAGACTTGACACTGTCTGTACACAAGTTCCCTGCGACCCCCGGCTCACCTCGACCGGCTCCTCCTGCCGCCACCTCTGAAGCCGCTCCACGTCGTCAATCTCGTACACTTTAATCTCAAAAGGTTCCTTCAGAGTTCCAGACATGGGGGGCAGGTCCACCCACTGGCCCGCGGTGCCCACCTTCTTCCCCAGGGATGTGGTGTCTGGCATGGGAGCTGGGATAAGCCGCCTCCTCTGAAAGCCTATAAAAATGCAGACACTTGTAACTGCGATGACATACAATGGCCGTATTTGCTGTTATCTCTTACGAGTCAGACTCCTAAGTTGTAAAGCGATGCAAGGCTTTACACGGGCCGGTTGAGGTGCGGTGATTGAATATTTATGAGGATGCTATTTCGCGATACATAGCCTGAATGTATTCAAAAGGTTGCTGTAATGCAAACGGAGACAGGTGCAAGGCTACAAAACGCAAAGCAGGTCACCACAGCTCATGTTCGATTCATCTTGTTTGATCATCATACAATTTCAAGTGCTATTCTTTGAATGATTCATTATCTTTTCCCCTATATACTGTGTCATGTATATGAATAATGTATGCAGCTGATTCAGGAAGAGAGGAGATCTATTGGAATAGCAATTTGTAAGTGTATTAAGAATGGATCCATAAAGTTTGAGTGCCAAGGCGGAAGCACAGACTTTTTATTACTACTTTGCAGTGAACAAATGATTTTTCCTGCATATATACATCCTGAATGTTACATCATCTAATCCCATACACTCACCATTTGTCCTCTTCTTTGGATACTTGGAGTTCCTCATCCGACCTAAAGAGGACATGCCGCTCTCACTCATGGAGTCATGTGCAGAGGATGCGCTGCCTGTGGCCTCACTGTCTCGGATCATGCTCTCGTAGCCACTGCTGCCTCCGCTGTGATAGAAGAGAGCTGTTCGGCCCATGGCGGGGGGCAGCTCTCCACTCAACACACTACTGTTGTCACTGCCGTGGCCGCTGCTGTAGCGCTGAGGCCTGCGGGGCGCTGTGATTTTACTGTATGGTGATGGCAGCATGGGCAGGGGAGCTTGGTCTTCATTTACATTCACTCCACTGTCATTGCCACTGTCAGAGTCCCCTGAACCTCTTGTGTGCTTGCCCGACATGTTGCCTGTGGACAGTTCGCTCACTCGACTGTTGGCTGCTCTCATGGCCTGCTTGGTGCCCATGATGGTTCCTCTGCCAGGCTTACTGTTCACAGCCGCAGAGGTGCGAGGAGCTGCTGTCCTTCCTGATGGTGGCAGATTGGCATTGGTGTTCTTCACCACAGGAGCAGCTAAAGATTTGGTAGAGGAGCTCAGGCCTTTTGAGTTGTTTGCGGACAGTGAGCGTGCCTTGCTGTTACTACTAACTTGCCCTAACGTTTTAGTATTTGCAGATGCTTTAATCTGGCCACTCTTGTTAATACTTCCCCCACTGGGAGATGATGGGCAGGTAGCAATTGGGGAACTTGATGAATTTGGAATGCCAAGCCTTTGATAGGTTTTACTTGACTTACTGCTGCCGCCAGTTAAACTGGCACCACTGTTTTCCCTACTGAGGGCAGATCTAGACCCTGATAGGGAGCCACCTTCAAACCTCTCCAGGGATGCCTGGCTGCCATAATGCTGCCCACTTTCCCCTCTGTGTCCGCGGCCTTTCAGGCTGGAGCTGACTTTGGTTGCAGTGAGGTCAGACTTGGAGCTCTTGAAGCCAGAGTCCACTATGTCAAGCCCCTCCACAGACACTGCTGCCCTGGGTCCAGAGCCTCTGCCTGCATCCCCATACACTGACCGTAAGGCACTTTGGGGGAGCAGGCTCTTGGCCTTGTGGTCTAAACTGGACTTTCTGACTGGAGGGGGTGGAGGGGATGTACAGCCGGGTTTGGGTATGTTGCTTGCTTTCAGAGAGTTAGCCTTGCTGCTTTTGCCTAGAGAGGAAAATTTAAGGCTTGTGGTCGATGCAATAACGTTTTGTGATGCCTTATGTTCTGTAGAAGAGTGCATAACAGGCACTGTACCCAGAGTGGTAGCACCTCTCCTCAGCTGAGGCATCCTGCTGGGAGGAGTCTTACTGGTGGACTTCTCACAACCATCAACCACCCTCTGAGATGAGGTAGACCCTGGGACTTTGGGTGGCCGAGGTACACTGTTGCTGTTGTTGGATACTCTACTGCAGGGGATGCCACTGGGTGGGTTTCTGACAAACTTGCTGGTGTTACTTGGGGCAGGAGGTTCGGGGTGGTGATCTCCACGCTGCCAAGGGTCATCTTGTTTACCCTCCTGTCTCTGTGTATCTTTACTTATGCTGCTACTATGAGAGATGGATGAGGTAGGTTTGGCCTTCCTAGGAAGACTGGACTGGACAGTGGCTTGTGGAAGCTGGGAGGAGCTGAGCGAGTGAGCTTTAGTTATTTTAGAGGGGTATCTGAGGGAGCTTTTTGTTGATTCTGGAGATGATGGGAACTTAGTCAAAGAGAGCTTGCTCGAAGCTCCACTGTCACTGTCCAGCTCTGAGAAACTGAAGCCACTGTCATTTAGAGAGCTCTTTGTGTCTCTAGAAGAGTTCATACCAGGACACATGTCAAGTGAGTCGAAGTAAAAGCCCCCCTCCGCTCCCACAGGTTTGGCTTGTGGGAAAAAGACATCAGAAGAATAGGCTCCTTCACTCTCCACAGTGCTCACACTGACCTCGCTGAGCCAGGAGCTGACAGAAGAGCCCCTGCTCTCAGCACACTCAGCTCCCTCCTGCAGGGGCGTAACCACAGCTATGTTCACTTCAGACACCCCCATCCCTGAAGTGTAGGCATCAAACTCATCGTTGATGCTGCTGATGATGCTGACTGGTCTGGAGCCAGAGGCCATGGCCTGAAGGGAACAGTCACTATTAAAGCTGATAATGCTTGAGGGGCGGCCCTTGTCCATTATGCTGCCTATGGACAGCTCCTCCACCACAGTAAAGACCAGCTCATCCTCCCCGTTCAGCTCCACAGGCTGCTGCAGGGTCACAGTGGCTCTGAGTATGTCTCGATCCAAACACCTCTCCCTCAGTGTGGACCGAACCTGACAGACTTCTATAGGAGCGCGGACCAGAGGAGAAGGTGCACAGAGGTCCCGCCTTTTTACAGCCTGGTGGCTCATGCCCACAGGAGGCATTCTGGTGCCTGACCTCTCCTCACTCTCTGCAGGAGGCGGCGCTGGCTTTGGCAAAGCTTTCTTATTAAAGAAGACTTTCTCTCTCACTACAGGCTCTGCTGCATCAGCGGTTGCCACAGTGTTTGTGCTAACTCTACTCTCTGTACTCAAAGACTTCTCACCATCTGCACTGGTTCTGTTTACATTGGGAACATTCTCTGGTCTCATGCTCGTGTCCACTTTAGATTTAATACTAGGACTGCTAGACGGTGGCGTTGCAATAGATTTAGGAGATTGTTTAGGTGAAACTGCATCTTGGGTATTTGAAATATTCACTACAGTCTTTGGTGAGACAGGGCCTTGGCTCTCTTTAGGTGTGTCCATTTTGGGGCTAGCCTGGGTCCGCTTGCCTTCTCCTACAAACGTATTAGGTTCCTCACTGCCATCTATACACTCCAATCTCTCCTGCAGCTCAGCAAATGTGTTGCATTTGAAGAAGTGGTCCCTGTCCATAGAGCCCTCTTTCGCAGACTTCTTCCTGTTCAGGGAGGGGATGATTGGTACAAAGGCAGGAGGGCCTTCATTGTCGCTGAGCTCTCTATCTGAGATAGCAGCTCCTCCTGGGCCCACATAGATGACTGTGTCACATGACTGCTCACTGCTGGAGGAGTACTCTGGGTCACTCAGCAGACAGGGCAGGTCTGGGTCCAGGGCTACTGTCCGAGGGTGGAAGGGCCTAAGGTGCGGCGGTCTCCGGATCCTCCCCTCCTCACAGGAGCTCTCTCCGCCAGACGAACTGGACGCATACTGCAAAGAGAAAGCATCCTGGTCAACTCAACTTTGAAAATTGCATCATTAAGGAATGACATCAATGGAAGGCAAGTACATATAAAATGAATCACTGTAGAAATATTCAGCAAGATTCAATTTCCGTTCAATATTTATGTAAAGGTGAAAAGTGCACGCCAATAGTGCCAAGGAAACAGATGCCTGTATTGTAAATTACAGCATATTGCCTGCATTATAATCGTGCTTATGACCAATACCAAATAAATATATGCTGTCATTGCCGCTAATTACTGCAACATACATTTCCCTAATCCATGTGAATGCATTACGCTCCTTCTCGAGCTGAGCTATTGATTGCTCGATAATGTGCCGAGGAGCTGAAAAGGAAAAGGCACTGCACCACTAATCTTTAATTTGTAGCGGCATTAGTTGAGTACAGAAAAAACTACAAGACATCCTGGGACGACCGTGTGTGCGCAAAATATGATCAATGATGCACATGCAAATTAGGAATGTTGATTACTCCTGGAACCACACTTCATGTAACACTTATTATGAAAGAAATAGATGGGAACATTCTGTCGCTAGAATTAACATGATGCACAGTTATTGCCACGGCGTTCAGTGGGAGTCTCTAAATGATTTTGTTTGTTTCAGCGAGACAAACAAACATTGCATATGTTAGCATGAATTAGTCATTTCCGCGTACCTTGGATTTCTTCTTCCTCATGCGGTGGATGCGAGACGCCAGCTGGATGGTGTTGAGCGACTCGGCGTAGTGGCTGGGCGAATCGGAGATGTGAGCGATCATGGTGGTTCTGCAGTTGATGTTGCCCAGGGACTCCCTCAGCAGCATGGTGAGCTTGCTGTCCCTAGAGGGCGATAAAATGAATAATTGTGACACTGTTTGACCCATCCTTCGTACATTTACTTCTTCAGCTTTACACTGCCTTTCAAAATCACCTTATGCAACAGCGGTGAAAGTCAACCGAGCAAACAAAGAATTAGTCATAGGGTAAACATGTCGGCTGATGACACATGCCGCGACTTGCTTGAAACAAGAACATTCAATTCAATGGGATTTTCTTCTTTTTTCTTTTTCTTTTTTACCTATAAGGCACATGCTTCGCTCCGTTGGCCAAAGCCATGATGACGTTGCCCAGCGCGTTCAGGGAGAGACACAGGCCTCCCCCGCCGTCTCTGCTTTTGCTCAGCACCTTCTCACAGCTGCCCAGGTCGATGAGGTGCAGCCTGCTCCGTCCTCCCGACACTGCGCCCACAAAAGAAAAAAAAAAAGAAGGAAAGGGGAGAATAAGTAACAGGCAACTCCCTACAGTACAGTCAGCTCCTCGTGACAGGGGTGGCACCGCTGCACTGCTGTAACTTAGGCGGGCGACTGTCAAAGCCGTTCAATTTGCTTTTTACGAGCAGATTCCCACACTGAAGTGGCGAAGTCGAAATGTATTTCTCATGGCGACAAGAGCGCAATGTTATTGTGTGTTTTTTTTTATGGTCACAGATGACACAACACGCCAAAAAGTCAGGGAGCACTATGGGGCTTTCCAGTATAAGACAAAATGAGAAAAACAGGGCTGCATACGTAAATAGGAATGCTGTCTTTTGACTGGAATGACATGCACCATCATATTGTTGTTTTTAAGACATTAAGTAAAGGGAGCTACTAGTAAGTAGACATATAGCAGTTTCAAATAAAAGCATTTTGTGTTGTAGGTTGGGCCCTTGTAATGATTGGTAATAGCCTCGCCTTCATTCGTCAGCAATGCATGATATACCAGCGGCTACATCAAAGTCCTAATTATTAGTTGCGAGAAACATCTTTATTGTGTTGCTAGAGAAAAAAAGACATGTCGGGGTGATTTATAGTTTGGTGCACCACACCTAACCTGCTGCATAGTTGTACTTGACTAACCCACGCTATGCGGATGAGTCGTGAAGAGCAGATGACGGCGCGCACCGAACTGATGCGTTAATGGAAAAGAACGCGGATCTATTTTTGTATTGGAATCTGTTCACCTAATAACATATTGTAACAGGAAAGAACAATATTATCTCATGACATTATATAGGTTTTATTGTCAGTGATTTCAATAGAAAAGAATGTAAAATGCATTCCAGTTACTATGAAGCGCTTACAGTAAAGAGAACAAGGCCTTCTCCCCCACACCCCAGTGAAAAAAGCCTGGACACGCCCTTGCCTCAAGAATGGATGGATGAAAAGTGGTAAAAAGGTAAGAAAAAATGTAATATTGACCCTTACTTCCTCCTTTGCCACTCTTCTCCATGCGGTACTGGTAAATGTGCAGCGTGAACAGCATGTGCGAGTTTCGGCGGTCGTCCTCGTCAGTGTCTGGGCGGCTTGTGCTTCGGGCTGACACGGCGGCGTCCAGGAAGAAAGCGGCTTTCTCGGCAGTGGGGGCTCGTATCTCGCTCTGATTCTGCAGCTGTGGGACAGAGAGAAATGTTGTTTTTCTTTATATTATTGGATCGCCCCATTATGCTTCTCGCAAGTCTTATTAGTATTAGCAACAGCCTTGAGTAACATTTTCGATTCCTCTCCCCACCACATGTTAGGGTTAGCCGAGCCAGAGCCGTGCACTCACATAGGCCTTTGAGAATGAGATGTGAAAGGCTACATGGCTGGAGGGGCATGGTTCGAGCGAGGGTAACCGGTTAATTGGACAGCGCCGCACATTTCTCGGCCATTAGATTAGGTCTCGGGGGCTATTAAAACAGAAGATATGCACACACAGGGAGCCGGATTAGGAGAGGTAATGGAGGGGCAGGAGGCCGGGCCACTCGCCTCATTCTGGATGTCACTCATGATAGTTTTGATGGACAGGATTGACGGGTTGGGAAAATACAGGCAGGGCTGACTGTATTGTTTTGAGAAGAGAGAGATTTTGATGGAAGCCTTTGTTGACCTTGATTGACCCTCCCTAACAATGACTAGAGTTGGACAATAACCCGTGCATATGACAACTGAAAGTATCTTGCTTTTTACTGCAATTAATTAACTCTTATGTTGAAAGGCTCTGTGCATGGAATGTTTTTGGCTAACTTCCATTTGGCCAGTGTAGGGTAAAGACTACTTCCTGTCAACATCATAACAGGCAAAAACAGAGGAAAGTAAAACAGAAACTTATAAAATATAAACATCAAGGCGAGTGTTTCATAAAAAAATAGTTAAGATAGTTTAACATTAAGCATTTGCCTTTAGTTTCAAGGAAGGCTAAAACACTTACAGGCTCTTTTAATGTTTGCATCCAACAGCTGTTTGTTTTCTGTCACGTACTGTTTAAATATTAATTTATTTCAGTGAAACATGGCTAACTCTCCATAGGAATAAAACACAGTAAGGAAACAGTTGTCACCCTAGGAAGTTAGCACCATGTTGCTAGCAACATTACATGCACAGAGCCAAAGAAAGTATTTCCTTTTAGAAGGTTGGGGTTCAGAGTAAAAAAAAAAAAAAAACTTTTCAGTAGCGATCGTAGCCTAGATGCTACAGACACTAAAGTCTGGTCCTTCCTTGTTTTGAGCTTAAGTTAATGATCTTAGTGGCCTTTCAGGGAAATGTATGTAGATGCTCTCTGAAATTTCGGAGGACTGGCCATTTTGCATAACTTTCGAATAGTTTATGCAAGTTTTTACACGATAAATTGCACATTTCCACTCATGAAAATAGAAGCAGGGGGCAAACCTATTGTACTGTGAAGAGGATGAGAAGCTTCAGAGCAGTCTTTGAAATCCGCGTTGATTCCCAAAAACAACATCTGACGGCAACACCTGTGACTAGCTCCGAGCCCACGGCCCTCCCTCCACCCCCCAGTAATTCCTCTGTTGTGAAGGAGTGGGATAATAGATGCTGATGGAGGCTGGCAGTCGAGTCAATAGCGAGGTAAGAAGAAAGCCATCGATAGCACTGGCGGCTTCGGTGGAAATACGAAGCCCGGATTTAGGAGGCAGGTAGGAAGTAGAGGAGGGCTCCCGTGATATTTGAGCAAAGGAAGAGCAGGATCACGGACAGACACGGATCGATACAGGACGGCGGATAGATTTGACTAAATGCAAGACATGTTTGGAATACCTGGGTGCCGCAGATGGGGTCCTCTTTCAGGTGGATGCCGGCAGATTGTCCGTCCTGGAGGCTGCCCGTGGACACCTCAGACAGCAGGTCCTTCAGCTCCTCCTCTTTGCCAAAAATCTCCACCGCCGACACCCGCACGGAGAAGCGCGTGCCCGTCTTCTCCTTGCGCTCGTTGATGAGTTTGAAGAGCCAAGAGATGGCACAGGGCATGACGCCGAGGCTCTGGGTGGAGCTGTCCTTGCCGATCATGGTGTAAGTTTTGCCTGTAGAGAGAAATATAAATCAGTTTTGGCCTTGTGCTAATTTATTGGCATGAAAGTATGAAATTAAATGGCCCTATATTGACTTTTGAGCAAAAATAATAAGAGGAAGCTCTTGTGTCCCAAGCTAACCCCAGTTTGGAAGAAGAAAATACCTCGGCTTTCAAAAACATTATCTATCCAGAGTGAACAAGATAAAAAGGGGTCTTGTGGGTTCACTTTAACATCCAATCCTTCATAAATTAAAAATGAACCTGGATCTGAGGAGCCATTCCAGACTACTACTACTGTTTCAATGGAGGAGCCAGCATTAGTTTAAACAAGCCCTTCAGTCCAAAACGCTCTAGTCAGGCCAATTACTGGGATTTTAATTACAGTCTGGGCCCTGAAGCCTTGAAGCAGCACTTTCCTCCCGCCCCCCCACCTCACATCTCTCCCGTCTCCCATTCCTCGACTCACGCCAGTGCCCGGGCTAAGCCATTTGTGAACATCAAGTGCAACTAACAAACGAGGATGTGGGTTTTCGGGGCGGCTAACAAAGGTCTAATCTCCCGCCGGTGGAAGGGCTTTACCGAGCTTGACTTGGCCGAAGGAGAAGATGCAGCCGTCCGCGCCGTTCACCACCGACTGGATGACTTCCGCCACTGTCCCTGAGCACACCTCAGCCTGTGGGGGGACAAAAAGAGTATCATCACACTGCAGTAATTAGAATTGTGAAGCTGAGTGCATCCAAAATATGATTGTAGGAAAGCTGTTGGACCCTCTTAAATCTTTAAATTAATTGTGTGTCTTTTATGAGGTGAATGGAAGCGTTTGAAAATGGGATTAGCAGACAAACATCTCTGCTAACTGAGCTAACAAATTCCCATTACATGAATGAATATGTCCCACTGCTGATCTAACTGTGTGTTTATGCGCTTCCTGTGTATCTGTTCATTTTTGCAATCTGCTCCGCCATGGGTCCTCTGGGGGGGCCCAGCTTCGCCTTCCCATACATCATGCACAAACAAGGCCTGCGCGCCACAACAGCTTGCCGCGACAGTTAGCCACCAGCAGCGTGGTCCCAGTGGCGCAATCTAAGCAGCTTGGCCTCGACGTTTTAGACTTGGAGCTATCAGCGGCTCGCTCACAAAAACTTTGCAGGTGGCATGATATAAGATCCCTGTGTATGGGCTCTGTCTGCTACTACCGCTTTTGTCCAGCGATGACAGTTCCCTCCGCTCCACTTGCTATTTAGAGTTTACAGCACCGCGGGGGAGAGGTGTCAAATACTCACCCGGACTTTTCTCAATGAATGATGCTCTGAGTGACAAGAGCACATCTGACCGTTCCATTAAAATGCTTGTTGTTTTTTTTTAAGCGGCACAGAGATCAAACTTGTCTCCACTCGGCCGCCGCGTAGTAAACACGCGTGTGACCCCTGCTTTAGATCTCCACAGGTGTGCTTGAGGTTAGATATAGCGCTCCTATGAATGGAGAGGTGAGATATAACTGGAGTGGATTCAAATCATTCCCCGGGGGGCTGAAAAGAGCCCAGCTGTTGGGCGCACACGCGGGTAAGATTGTACCCTTGACCCAAGACGAGGCATTTTCCCCACTAAGCCCCTCAGCCACACCCTGACAGCGTGAAGACGTCCCCTTACCCTTGAGAGTCCAATGCCCCCATAGAGAATAGTACAATGTGGGGAAAAAATCACCTGAATAAATGATTGCACAAGACATTTTGCAGAGAAACCTGATACATTCACAGGACAGTGAAGAATAAGTAAGTGAACCCTTGTATTTAATAGCTAGCTGAACCTTCTTTGGCAGCAATAACCGCGTGTTCTGTAGTTGCAGATTAGATGTGCACAACGATCAGGATGAATCTTGGACCATTCCTCTTTATGAAACTATTGCAGTCCTGCAAGATCCTGGGTTTCCTCACTGTCCTGTGAATGTTTACATGTTACGGCCAATAAAAATATGATAAAATATAAATGTTTGGGTGGTATTAGTTCAAGCAGACACTGTTTTTACTAATTCTTGTGATTTATATGACCAATTTCGGCAGTAATGTGAGAAATTCCAAAGCGTTCGCATACATTTTCCTCTCACTGATTCATTCTGTGCTTACTTGCGAGGCGTCCTGGGTGAAAACGGCATCGAAGGCAAATATCTTTGGCACGGCGACGGTCGCAGATCGGCGGTGGCCCGAGCTGGAGTGTGGGCTGGAGGCGGGGTCGTACAGGGTCACCTGCTTCTTTCTGCTGTCCACTTTCAGAAAGGACTGGGATTCGGAGCCGGAGTCTGGAGCCTCCAGGGACGGGCAGATACGCATCATCACTTTCACCTAATCCACACAAGAAAACGAAGAAGAAAAAAGAAAAAAAAGTCAGGCACCGAGGGAGGATTATGGAGAGAGATAATGAAACATGAGCAGAATCAGCAGACGGATATGCGGGTGCATCTGAAGGGAAAAACACTGTTTGCTTTGCACAGTTGACGTCGGCATTTAGTGCTGCAATACAGTTGCTGTTTTTAGATGCTAGAGGGTGAAGATGATCTCTAAGAATGTTATTGCTTTACAAGTTTGACAAGCTTTTTTATTTGGGCATTATTGATTCACTCCTCACTGATGGTAAGATACTTATGCAGCTGCCCTGTGTCTGACTGAAGGTAATGTGCCAAAGGCCTCTTAGAATATAGAATAAAAAGAAGAAGAAGCGGTTGATCCTAAAGTATGCGGACATGGCAAACATTAGGACACATCACAAATTATGATAGATGCAGCAGTTGTCAACCCATCAATCACATTTAGGTGATATGAAAGCCTAGTTAGAAATTAGATAAGAATTAGCATGTAAAAGTGGCCTGTGAGCTAAATGCGAAATCATATTCAGTTATGATTCTTCTTTTTGTTTTCATACATCATCTTAGAGAAACCACAGTAATTACATAAATACCATGAAATAGACATGTCATACCTCACCATACTTTAAAGCAGAACTAAGTAGCTCATGCCCCTAGAGGCCATAAGCGCCACTGCAGGTGTTGTAGCATGTTGCGGATTTTTACTCATTAATTGTCCGTGAGAGTAAATATTACGCTGACAGAAAAGACAGAGGAAGAGAGGGACATTGTACATCCAATTAGACAATGGAGACTTGGCTGTAAATACTGTTTAAGTGGCGCTACCCCGCAGTTAGCTTTGTCCGGTAGCTTCTTCTTCGTGATTCTATTAGTGTGTATTGCGCCTCCGACCCGGTACAGGCAAAGTTGCAAACGAAAAGGATTTATTAAGTACTGCTTTAATATAGGGCTTGACTTCATAATTCATTTGTATACAACGCTCAATTTAAAACAGGTCCGGGAAGCTCTTGGCTAACTGATATGCATTAGTAGGGGCAGGCTCAGACAGCTAACAGTGTTTCTGTGATTTCTATGCCTCAGGCCACCACCAATGATATAATCACACTGTATGTCAACATATAGGCAAGGTGGATGAAGTGTCTTGCCCAACAGCATGCACTGACCAAAATGACTCTTCCACCTAAGCCACAGCTGCCCTTTATAAATATTAGAGTTCAGTTCATCTTTATTGTGCAACTTTCTTCAGCTCACCACACAACCAGCACATTAACATGAATAGATTTGCCCGTCTGCCTTCTCAATAAAACACTAAGGACCTTAAGAACTCGGTAATATCATCGGGAAACCAGAAACAGGACGGATTCGTATTGACATTACCCTCACGTCCACTGTGTCAAAGTTGATGGACACCAGAGGTTGCCATGGAAACTCCCAGGTCTAACATAGACTGTGCGGTGAACCTATCAGGTCAACTAGACACTGCCCAATGGTGTCGGCACACGGCAAAAAGGTGCGCATTGAAAGTCATTGGAGGGAGTCGGTGGAAAAACGAGAGTGTGTGAAGCGCCATGCGGGAGGATTAACCCGCCACGGCCAGCGGGGTTGTTTTTCTGAACTGAACACGAGTGCGGAGGAGCATATGGGCCGCACTTCTGCCATCCCACGTACTCGCTATGCCTTCTTCCACTGATCTTGGTAAACAACACTCCTTTTCAGTGTATGATGAGTTACACGACCCATTTATGTCTAATAGGAAAACCAACAACAGGCTATATCCTGGGAGAGAATACTTATTTGAGTCATTACTGTGCTTAATTTATAATGATACTACAATGGTTGAACGATTTAACTATTTTTCTGACATGTACGTATATAAATCATGTTGTCTTAAAACCTATATTTGGTCGATGATGCACATTGTAAACATGTCCGGCATTAAAGTGATAGTCTGTAAGTTTGCAAAGTGAGCAGAGATCAGTGTTAATTTCGTCGACTAAAATATTTAGTCTTAATTTTAGTCAAAGTGATATTTCTGACGACTAAAATTGGACTAAAACTAAAATAAAAGTTTTTCATGCGACTAAAACTATGACTAAAATGTCCAGATATTTTAGTCGACTAAAATAAGACTAAATAAAAATGGAAAGGAGAGACTAATATCATCCAAACTTCTATTGACCGTCTGAAAGAGCCTCATATCATGTAAATTCACTGCCGAAGGAACAGCTCTGAGCTTTGTTCATGAGGGAGCAGCTCCATGAAGCAGAGGACCTTGATTAAATATGATTATAATGAATATTATAAATACAAAGTCGACTAAATGTGTCTTAAATTTAGTCGACTAAATTGACTTGCAATTTTAGTCGACTAAATCTCGACTAAAATTGAAGATATTTTTTTGACTAAAACTCGACTAAAATTGAATTACATTTTCGTCAAAAGACTAAGACTAAAACTAAATTAAAATATGTTGTCAAAATTAACACTGGCAGAGATAGAGTGAAATTTGAAAGTAAAATCAAATTCCTCCCCTCTTTGATGAGAAAGCCCTTCGTAGCTTGCAAAATGAGGAGGGCAGCAACCGAATTTTAAAAAGTAGACAGGCCAGTTCACAGGATAAGCTCGTCTCATTGGTCAAAGCGGGAGGATACTAGACTCTGATTAGTTGCCGAGAACGAGGGACTTTACAAAAAATAACATATATTATTAGTTCCGTTACATTGTTTTAACATTTGTAAAACATTTAGACTTCCAGCCTATCCGTTTAATAATTGAGGAAATTTTGCTGAACAAATATAAGAACCCTAAACAACATGATTGGCAGGTTTTACAGATCTCATGGAGAGAAAATGTCTTGACGTTTGCCGAGGTTGTGTTACCTAAACAACTGTGTTGTGTTTTGCAAATTGTAACCATTTGTACTGCAATGTCTATGTAATCGCAATTCATCTCTCAGCCTCGTCATGAGGACGCCACATGCAAAAAAAGTTGCGCTGTTAGGTCCCATGATCAAGTTCTGCAAATGTCTTGCCCTATAGGTGTGGTCTTGCGCTCGTGTGTCAGCCATTGTGCGATTCCTATCTCTGCAAACTGAATATTGCAACGAGATACGGCATTTTTCCTCAAAGCGCGGTGAAAGAAAACGGGGGCAGTGAGTGACAGCAGACATAAACGGCTCTTCTTGATACGCTTAGCAGTCGTGGTGGTGCTTGTCAGCTCTCTGTAGTGCGCACTGTTACACCTATATCACTTCCTATACACCTCCTCTGTCTATGTGATAGGAAACTCAATGCGGCAAAGCGTCGTTTGCAAATGTAGCTCTCATGGCTTGCAGACGCTGAAACTTAAAATATAGTTAACTCCCTTCCACATTCTGACAACCCTGGGACTCTCCCCTGTTCCACATGAACAATAGCTTTTCCCGTGGCTCGTGCATATAAATATTGCTATATATCCTCGGCTTCTCAAAACAATGCCACTGGAAATCCCTTCCTTTCAGTAAGTGGATTCCACAGGCCAAATGCGAGCCTTCGGTGTACCCCACAGAGGCCAGTTATAGTGACCGACGTGTGCATATGTCAACCGAATTGCATTACATTTTCAACTGGGCTTACGCAGACGACCGCCGGGTGGGCCCAAGCAGACCGAGGCTAACTGACCAGCAGCGTGTTTTATTTATGTTGGCTGGCTGGCCTCGGATAGTTGAAGGCCACAGAGGGTCGGCGGGAGTATTTTCGCACCTCGGCCTCTTGTGCTAATGGCCGATGATTCCCCCCTGTCCCGTGATCCTCTAGAAATCCATTAGCGTGGTCTGGCATTCCCCTATCTGAGCAAATGTGTGGACAGCTTGTTCTGCCGTGACCTACATGGAGTCGCAGTGCGAAGAAGGAAAAATGTAAATCCCAAAGGACATAGAGTACTGTACATGACTAGCCTATGGACGATTCCTTTACATTTTTATTGATTTTGGATTGTTTGTGGGATTTGTCGGTGTTGCTATAATGGTAACCTTGGCCTTGTATTCTAAAAGTGATACAATGTGAAATTACATTATTTGTTCTTGATCCATTTGTTGTTTTGAGAGGTTGTGTCACAAATAGAATAATAAGATGAGAACAGTTTCCAGATGCATGTTTTATGATGTTATTAGATTGCATGATATTGATGGATCTTAACCATTGCGTTATTTTACTCGGGCCTTTCATATGTTCAGTAGCCCATGTCAATGGAAATAGGGCTGGGTACCGTTATGTTTTTTCCGATACCAGTACTTTAACGAAACTTGGTTTTCGAAACCGATACCTGAACGATACTTTTTCTGATACACTAAAATATTTGTCGCCTAGAACCAGAAAACAGAACAAGAAGGTGTGGAAGAACTGCAGATTTACAATATTGGGTTCGTCTCAAAAAATTGGGGCTAAAAGAAAAAAAAATGTAAACGAAAAATAGGGAAAACGGGGCAAGCAATGTGAAAATAAATTTAGAAAAAACTGGAAAAAATAGGGACAAAAAAGGGGGGGAATCATTTATTTGAGCTGAAGGCTTTTGCATTTTGCGTTTATTTTACTCATTAATTGTCCAAGAGAGTAAATACTAGACAAAGACAAAGGGAGAGAGGGATATTGTACATCCAATTACACAATTATTATTATTTTTTTCACTCAAACTTGGCTGTATATACTGTTTAAGTGGCGCTAGCCCGCTGATAGCTTTGCCCGTTAGCCTGTTAGCTTCTTCTTCATGATTCTATTTGTGTGTATTGGTGGCTCCAACCCGGATGCAGGAAAGTTGCAATTGTGGTTTTCTGGCCAGAGACACCGGAGGAGATGAACAACCCCTTAATCATCCCATTAACACTTGTATTACTCCTAGAGAGACTACGGAGAGGAATTATTAAGATTACTTAGTTCTTCTTTAATGCCGTCCCTGGACCAACAGCATCAAAATCTTAATCTAAACATTTTATATTTATTTTCTGTCTACCTGCTTTCTATACTTTTTTTTCTATACCGGTAGTATCTAAACTTATTTTTTGACACCATACTGGTATCGCTTAACAGTACCCAGGCCGAAGTGGAAGGTTTACAAAACGCAGCAAACTCTCCTTGTGTCTGGATACCTTGCAGCAGATGCTTTCTTCCTATCCAGGTGGGGTCTGATCTACTCCCGCTTTCTGAATACAGGACGTGGGCTCAGACAAACAATGGCGGATGAAGCTCAAAGGAAGAGCCGCGTGTTTATACAGCTTTGTTTAATGACTGTCCGTAACTGCCAGTCTGGCTTTCATCATCGCGAGCTGTACCCGAGACGGAGTTGGACGTCCTGGTGTAAGCATAAGCATAGATTAGGTGAATTATAGTTTTGTTGTAGTCCAGTGTTCAAAGTGAAGAATGCGAATGCTAAAACAGACCAAATTCATGGCATTCCAGCAGGCTTATCCAACCAGATCTGCCCGGACTGGACTGGACCAGACGGCTCCTGCGCAGCCTATGGACCAGTCTGTCTCCTCTCTGCATTCTTCTTTCTAAATGGGCGTTTGTGTTCGACTGTTTGTGTACGGTTGTATCTCATACCTTTCCCATCCCCGGGTTGTCTTTGACTTTGGACACGGCGCGGAGCAGGCATGGCGGCGCGGGCGGGGGCAGAGCGTGGAGGATGCCGCTAAAGTTGGTGGGGTAGATGGAGGGTTCCTGGGCGTGGAGCAGTGAGGGCTGGTGCTTCTTCCGCTTGGACGATAGATTCAGCTTCTGAGCTGCCCTGTAGGAGACACGAGGCAGGGGGTTAATATGAGTATGGATTTTCACTGTAAGGACCACTAGACCTCGAGATCAAGCGGGGTGGGGACTTGAAAGGCAGTGATTGGTGCAGAACAGTTTCAAAGTAGCGTGTTATTCTAACTGTAGACACATTGGAATTTTACCAACAAATCAGTAAATCAATATTTACGTTTCAAATCAAGCGTTTAAACCAGACTCAACCAACATGCTATTTTGGGCCCAGTGGATGATAGCGTTCCAATAAAAAATACGCCAAGCAGCCCATTTACAACGTGTGTTTTCCGACATAAACGCAATTGCAAGGAAAAATATGTCCCAGCATCACAAGACGAGGCCCTTCTTTAAAATGGCTTTTCCTCCCAACACCTCCAGCAATAAATATCTGGCCTCCACTTCACTCAGAGCGGGCCAAACTGTCTTATAATTACATTTCTGCTGACAGATGCTCCAAGTCCAACACATAACTGATTACCGAGCAGGACACCGCGGCTGACAGGGATTAAATATGGGCTGTCATAACAGGAAGGCACACTTAAAATGTACGCGTTTGTCTTGATCAAACACAAAAGACAACTGTCACGCGTGTCAGGCTGAGTGGCTAAAAACACTGCCCGCCAGAATGATTCCCTTCACATCTCTCTGACGGAGGCCTTTATACATGACGACAGCTCAGATTCGGGTGCGGGATGGTCAAGGTTTGAGGGTTGGGATTCCCGGGCACACTGACATGCCATCTGTCTGAGGTCTTGGGCTACCGTGGGTTCACTTCAGGTACTTTGGCTCTCTTCCATTGTCCAAGGACGTGTGCTATAGGGGAACTGGGGAGTCCAAGAGTAAAGGCATGTGAGAGTGAACGACTCGGGAAGAAGTCAAAAATCCCACTCAAAACACGAGGTGTGAATAAAACTACCATTGGAACCATGGCTACACTACAAAAACTACATATAAAGAATGGGTTCAAATGACTTGGAATGAATCTTGTTTAGAGTGGTTTTGACTAATGTAGATTTTTCTCCTGATCGGACCAAGATTACTTTGCTAGTTTGATGACATTTCAGACTTCCTACCCCATTGGAAAAGAAATTGATCTGAAATGAAGACAAAGCGCATTGAAACTAGTCAGGGGTATCTCAGAACAAGTGAAATAATCTGGGTCCAAATGTCCAACTGAATCTTAACAAGTCAAAACTACTTCAATTCACATTTAAGCTGCATCTGATCCATCTATGAATCTGTCAGGAGCGATGCACAGCGCCATGAGGCATGTTTTGGGCTAACGGGAACGTGCAAACTCCACAGGTTTTGGTTTGAACTGAACTGTTCCGCCTAAGGCCCAAAGTAGCAAGGATAGGGTCCACTCAATAACCTTCCCACAACCAGTATCTGGAGTGTTTCGGTCTCTTAGTACTGGTCTCTTTTTGACAATTGCCCAAGGTGTCCCCAACTTCAAGCCCAAAGTTGCCTGAACAGACACCCGACACTTATAGCAGTAAGCGCTAAGGAAAAAAGCACTGAATTGCCTGACAGCTCCCAACTAGGCAGGCCCTGTGTAGCAGCAGACAGGAATACCTCCATGCTACCATTATCAAATGTACCTGGACAAATTTCTGTCTGCACACTTCCTCTGCTCTGGCACCTAGCAGCTCTCCTCCTGTAACACTAGCTGACTTTTTGACAGCGCCCTAATTAAAATCCACTGTCCGGCTGCCCCCATTGTCTCAGCGAGACTCCGCTCTTTTGGAGACACCGATTGGTCGCACGCCCCCCCACCCCCCGGCCCACCACTGCTCGTCCTCACGCACTCCACTCCCTTTTGGCTGAACTCTCGCAGCCTCCCTGAAGACGGCAATATCTCAGTCTGGGTCTCTGTGCCTGCAGGTGGGGGGGGGGGGGGGGGGGTAAGCGAAGCCGAGCAGACTTCCAGAGTGGTTCCAGGTAGATCAGCTAACACTGCATCTCGGCTGGAAAATTCAAGGTCAGGAGGGAAAGCAACCTTTCAAAAGACTTTTTCTCTCTCTCTCTGTGTGTCTCTCTCTCTCTCTCTCTCTCTCTCTCTCTCTTTCAGTTTGGCCAAGTCTGATTTCAAAAAGCAACACGGTGGAGACAAAGAGCCGCTTGTCAACATGAAAGAAAGACCGGGGTGGCACTGCAATGGACGATGAATTGGAGAGAGATTAAAAGATGCGAGATTTGTGCCGAGCAAGGGGTTTATAAGGGGAGGGCAAAGGAAACAGAGCGTGTAAAGGAGGGGAGGAGGGAGGGGAGGGAAGAGAGAGGGTATATGCAGAGCGGCGCAAATCCATGTGGGTCTTGGAGAGCTCCTGAAAGACCAGCTTGTGCTCATTAGCCGTTTCTAGGCTGGACAAGGCTGCTGGAGACTCTGCTGGCAAATACAGTAGACGCACACATACGCGCACAACAGCAACGAAAAGCAGGAGAGGCAAAATTCCCGTCTCCCGAGTCCTTTACTCGAGTGACGTGCCACCCTCCCCTCCGCCCCCCTGCAGCGACAGCCCGAGAGCGCAATCAGCGAACACACCGGCGGCTGATGGAATAATTATTGCAAACCAAGAGGGGCTCCGGTCCCCGGGGAGCTGCCTTATGTGTGCGTGAGAGCATGCGAGACGGGGATCGTGTGACTGGGTAAAAAAAATCAGAATGGGAGACATAGAAGAGAGATAGACGGACGGTTGCAGGGGAGGGGAGGGGGGGTAAACTAGTGTGGGTGCACGTGGTTGTGGTATGCAGACCAGGGGAGGTAGTATCTGCAGTAACAAATGGATGAGATGGATGGATCTCCAGTTAGGGGGAGTCTCCTTGCTACCTATGAGTAAAAGTCGACACATACAGATAGAGGTGGGTGTGGGATTGCAAAGCTGGCAACCTTGAAATCTCATTCGTGCCGGACAATGGTGCCTCGAGAAGGGATATGACTGTGGCGCTTTTGCATAAACACATGTGCATGTACGGACATGGATTGGCTTTCGCGCACTCCACGAGGTCCACTCCCCACAACTTTCCAGTTGGAAAGGGGGTGGCTTGGAGTTGCGTGTGTAAAACAACAGCTCGTCCACCTGTTCACCCCGAAACCTCCCCGACAAACTCCTCAAACAAATTCGAGCATTTTTCTTCACCGCGTGATCCACGTTCATGCTTTCCAAACGGTAATAAACACAATCTGCATGCACCTACGGAGGCAGTCCTACTTACAGCTCTTTCCAATCCATCCTCTAGTTTGTGCTCATAGTCAAAAAACAGACAGCTCAAGTTTGTGCTCTTCGTCCGTGCTGCCACAGTTCCCCATTACTTATGCATTTGATTCGCCGGCGGGGCTTAGGAGGAGTAGTAGTAGTTGTAGTAGTAGTGGTGAGGGACGCAGCGAGGCGGGGCTGCACCCGAAAAGTCAGGGGCACGCGGGGGGGGGCTTTCTCTGGCTACAGCTCCGACCAGATGCATGGAGTCGATGCAGCCGCAGGGAGCCGGAGGAGTCGGCGGCGAAGTGCGGAGGCGGGTGCCATAGTAACTCTATAGGGGACCGCGCAGGTAATACAGGTGAATGGCGATGGGAGGGAGGGCTGAGGGGGGCTCCGCGGGAGGCAAGGAGAAGCAGGTCAAGAGCGGTCCGGCGCCAATGTCCATCCCATTCCCCAAGTTCAGAGGGGCATATAGCAACAGCTGGCTTTCCCAATAACTTTACATCCAACGCGTTTCCCCCACGGGCTGCATGCGTCCCTCTATCTTGACTCCAACTCTCTCTCTCTCTCTCGGTTAATCCTCGGAGCGGCGGCCGGGGTCTTGTTTGTCCGGAGTTTTCCGCCGCAGAATCGGGGAGGAGAGAGGAGCGGCACGCCTGACTGCTCGGCGGATTTCCACGGGTGGCTGGGGGAAACGGGGGGAGAAGAAGTCTTGGTGCTTTGCGTTCCGCCTCTCGGTCTCTTCTCCCTGCCGCTACCAGAGAAAATCCTGGCAGCTGTCCTACCTTCCCTCTCTCTCTCTCTCTCTCTCTCCTTCACTCTCTCCCTCTCTCTCTCGCTCTCTCTCGCCTCAGCCCAGCCCCTTTTCTCCCTGACTGCCAGACGAGGTGTCAGCGCGCTTCGATTGCTGGCTGCTCGCGGCGCAATTTCCCCTACTACTGTCTCTACACACCCCGCCAGCAGCACGTCACATGAATACTTAATGCCTTACAGGAGACCCTCTCTTCTTTTCAGGGGTCCGGGACTTCAAACAGATTGGGTTAGTGGCATGCCCAACAGCGCGGCGGTTTTGCTTTTCCTTTCCTTTCTTTTCTTTTTTTTTGCTTGAATGCCGCAATTAGTTACAGATGAACGGGTTATTAATCATGGCGCGAGATAAGGAGGGTGGACTTTTTTTTTTTTTAAATAGACAGTGAACACATGTTGGACGGCAGATTTATGAAGCCAGTCAGTGGTCAAGGGTAAGAAAAAAAGGGCAACTGAAGCATGCTAGTGGGCGAGGGCAAAGGGTGAGAGTGCCATGAATTCCCCTGTCTTCCAATTTAGCCGTATAAGCCCCCTCTCTCTCTCTCTCTCTCTCTCTCTCTCTCTCTCTCGCTCTCTCGGAGTTTGAAAGGCTTGCTGTTTGAGTGCCTACTGCTTGGACTGCACAACGCAGCGGCCAAAAGCGAGTGGGTGTGAGACTTTGCTGGATGAAAGTGCATTCGGCATAAAGGCGCAGCAGCCAGCCTTCTCTCTCTCTCTCTCTCGGCTCTCTCTGCCTCTTCTGACACAGTGCCCCTTATATGAACTCGCTCGGACTAAAAGTGTAATTGGAAAAAAAGTCAACAACAACAACAACAACAAAAAAGAGAAAAAGCATCCACCCCACGTTCTCTTTTTTTGATAGATCGCATGACCTTTACCTCTCGCACCTCATTCGGGCTTACCTCTGCCGTTTCCACGTCGGAATGATTCTAGCGCTCACGCCGGTCGCCCGGAAACTGCATCAGGACCTGGCTAATCGTGATTGGCACGGCCTGATGAATCGGGGACAATGCTAATGCGGACATTGGTCAACCTTGACAGTGCAACCAGCCATTAGCCCTATATCCTCCCCATTTTGCCGAAGAGTGTCGTACCTCCCCTCTGTTGAGTGTAATACATCAGCCGGTGCGCAATAATAGCAAGGCTCGGACGTGTCCAGATAGTCTCCCAGCTTCATCACTGTCTCCTTTTCAACAGACCTCGGGGACTGATAATGATTGCGATGTATATATAACTGAAAGAGTTCGGGCGAGATGGATGTGAAAAGGAAAAAAAAGGGGGGGAAAATCAAGGCTGGGCAACGCTCGGTCTCCGGGCGCTTTTGTTTCAGAAAGGACATCGAGATTTCTCCCCGTTTAGTTTTTTTTGTTTTGTTCTTCACCTAGAGAAAGAGGTCAATGACAGGAGGTTGGTCTCGCCGCCTGTGTGCCGCGCCGCTTTTGAATCGCCACTCTGGCAAGCTGTCAATAATTGCTTTCTTTTGTAAGGCGGACATTTTATTAATTTTTTCTTCCCCCCCTCTTGGATAACCATTAAAACTGGCACACCCATTCACTTGTTGGCGCGCTATTGTCTCTCGGTCTTGCAAGTCTTCATTTATCGTCGCGGATTAGCATGCTTTGCGCATTAGCTTTCCTTGACATTTTCTCTTCTTTTGCTCCATTTTTCTCTCGCTCTTTCTTAAGATACGGCTCCTCCAACCATCAGATCGCCGGTCTGATGTAAAACTGTGCTCTAAGCCCCCCCGCCGTGAGGTAGCTGATTAGCGCGCCAGCCTTCTTCTTCTACTACTTCTACTACTACTAGCTCCTCATGAATGGGAATACTGGATTCTAGCCACGCATTGGTAATGATTACAGTACAGTCCGCCGTCTTGCTCGCTGTAGGAGACATTCACTATTTAACAGGGGCTCAAAGGAAATGCCGGAGAAGGTTTTCTGTCTGTTTTTTTTTGTTACTATGAGCTGCAGACATGGGCGAGACAGAGGTGCCATATCAGCAGATGTTTGTGACTGATTCCACCGCGAGCTCACGGCTCTATCAGGTGAGATGCGATGTTTTGGAGCCCGGGCGTAATCAATAGGAAACCTCCCCAGAGCTAAAATCAGTACAGTACCGTCTTATTGATGGGCTGCCCTTGACACGATCAAACGGCCCGCCGCCCCCACAGGTAAGGCACTGCAACATGCAGCTACAATATCAGCCGGCACAAAGGCGGACCAGGTCGTTGTGAGAAAACATCTCTGCTGCTGTGAAAGAGCTTTATTTTTGAATGATTTGTGAACAATAAATGTTTTTTGCAAGATTCTCATAACGTACATAGACTGTTCTCACATCCAACTGAAAAAGACTGCACCTCTTCAGTACCAGTGATGCCAGTAACGAATTACTTAGTAACGGATTACTGTAATCGGATTACTTTTTTCAGTAACTAGTAATCTCACGCTTTACTATTTCCAAACAAGTAATCAGATGTGTTGCTGTCGCTTTCTGAGGTTGTTGTTTTTTTCATTTTTTCATTGTCACTTTTCTTGTCGCGTCTTTGTCACATTTTTGTCGAGCGCTCATCGCTTTTTCCGTCATGTTTTTGTCACTCTTTTGTTGCTTTTCTGACTTTTTTTCAAGAAGCTTTTAGACTTGGGTAAAGCCGAACTGGAGAAAATGTGCTCGGTTTAAAGAGGTTAAAAGAATGTGCAGAAAGCACATACTGGAAAAGTAGGCAGAACACTTGTAAAATATGAATCTGTTCCTGAACTGTGATGAGCTTTTGATCTGATTATGTGAAGGACAACGTAATGAGTTTGGACCGATTATGTGACGTATGTGCACATATGCAAGTGCACACACAAGAATGTTATGAACTAAGTACTACTGTATTGGTAAGAGGAGCCATTTGCTGATTTAAATTGCTACCAAGGTAATTCCTCAGATTGGAAAGACCTTGTGGATCACATGGGAAAGTCTATAATATAGATGATGATTGCAGTAGTATGAGCAGCATTTTGAGCAGCACTTCTGATGTTTTGAATATTTCTCTGAATTATCTGTATACTATATCTGTATGCATCTTTCTATGTTGCTCAAATAAACTAAACTAAACCAAATGTCTGTATTCTCTGCTCTACATGTGGTGGACAATAAAAATAACTGAACGAAACCAAACTGAATTCTGTATTTGCTCCCCACAACTCGATGCTTTGGCAAGGGTGGGTGAAGGGTCTCGCTCAGGGACTCAGCCACATAGTTCTAGCCAGATCAAAAGTGCCTTCTGCCCGAAAGGAACAGCTCTTAAGTGTATCATCATAACAACACACTACTCTTTGGCCACTGAAACATCTCTAAATCTCTCCCAGGTTACACACATCCTGACCAGCTAATCTCATGCGGTGATTAAGCGCCCATGACATCAGCCCACACGTTCATGTGGCACCCAGGCGGGCAGCAGGAAATGATGTCACACTCTGCCAGGCCTGGAGGGGAGAGGGCCCACCCACGGCAGATTTTACGGGGCGAGGTCGGGATGCTAATCATTAAGAACGGGACCATAAAAGAGCCTTTTTCTCCCCAGTAAATCCCTGTGTCATACCAGGTCAGCGGCGACTGTTTGTGGAGAATGTGTGCAGTACATTAGGCTACGGGCAGAAGGGGTTAAACGTGTAGAGGATGAATACAGCACTAGGGGAGCATGACGAAGCAAATTCATGCCTCCTGTGTGGTAGTGCGCTGTAGGCTGATAATGAGCCTCTTTAAATGCTCCCTGCAATCAAGGGACCACTGATATAAACATTCATTTAGGCTTCTCCCCCTGTTCCCAAACTGTTCAAAGCACTAATGTCGGTGCTGCACACACCAAAGATTGCAATTAATTTGGAAACACAATTGTGCTCTATGGAGGCGGCCGCTCAAAGACCAAACGTGAAGGAACAGTAACAGAGGAACTAGCTTCTGCTTATCTCATCTGGTTCAGATTTAGATTAGCATCGACACAAACCCAGATATTTGCTGTCAGTTTGAAACATGTTTTCCCCCCCACTATTCCTGCAGCCAAAAGCATTCAAATGGAACGGGAAAAGTAGCGAGCTTATCGAGATGCCTGTTGCATCTTATCACTCGCGGCTCTGAATCTTCCTGACTGTGTTCTGCCCCTGTTAGATGTGTAAATGCAGTTTAAAGGGAGCTGCTCCTCTCCTGTGACTGTGTACGAAGCACAAATCAGCAGGAAGCGGCCAAACACCTCAGGCTAAGCTTTATAGACTTTCTATAAATCCTCACAAATAGATAAATGGACGGGGGCTAAAGCAGACTGAAATGGATGTGATGTCCAGTTGGAGAAGCAATATCCTGCCTGGCACACTGGGAGCAGCTCCCTGGACCGCCGCCTGCAGAGGGGCTCTTTGTTCCAACAAGGTGTTCAACAGGGCTTTGTTCCTCTCACTGTCTGGCCTTGGACGCAGAATTGCAAATGGGGCATCATTTGTGAGCTGACTGCTGACTGCTGACAGCCCAAGGCGGCACACACATCTCCAGCTCCGAGTCTGGGCCAATTAGGTGAAGCTAAACATGTTCCTGTAACATCTGTGAGCGATAGCCGACACTCCTGTTCACGTCATAAAGGCTCATAAACATGAACCCTAACATAGATAAACCCTACAGCAGACGTTAGTAAACCTGTTCGGTCACGCTTCCCTCGCTCATCTGTGGGGTGGCTTGGAAAATGAGAGATTAGGGCGTCCTCTGGGAGCGTGTGGAATAACAGGGATCATTTGGAACACTGGAGGGGCTACAGCGGGGTACAGCAGTACAGAGGGGTGAAAGAGGAGAGGAGGAAATGAAATATATTCAACAGGAAAAGTCTGTAAGGAAAGACGTGGGGGAGAGGGGAGAGGCCAGGAGAGAGTCAGGCAGGTAGTCTCTCCATCTCAGGCACTGGCTGTGAGCCAACAAATGCTGCTTGACAGGGTAAATCATGTTCTGCCTTAGCACCACAGAGGAAATATGACTGTGGGGCTCTGCTCTAGCCCGTTTACAAATGCTTTACTCCCTCCTAGCTCGGTCATGAGTGCCGCGGATTGCCCACTTCCTGTTTTTAAGCACAGTAACATTCACAATCCTCAAACTCATTTATCCAGCAGCTAATCCGTTTGGCTAAAGTCAGTATGCATTTCTTGACTGGTCGACAAATGTCCCAGTGAGAGCATCTAAAAGATAAGCCATTCAGGCGAGCAGGTCTTGGGGCATGAATGAAAGTGCAAGAAGTCCAGCTGCTACAATTCTTCACAGCGATTAGCTCATTGTACCTCTGGCATTCACCCACTAAATATGCCTTAACTAGTCTGCCTATCAGGGCCCGGAGGGGGGGCCCGGGCACAATGTGTGAGCGCCGCAGGAACCATTTGTCAGGTATGGAGATAAAAGAGCCAGCAAGAGGCCTCTGGAGGAGAAGGAGCGCCCTCTGACCCCGCCGTTTGCAAAAAAAATCCACGCGAGGGTAGCTTTAGATGCGGTTATATAAATGCCTCGAAGAGTTGCGGGGAGTTGACTTTTTGGTGACAGATGCTGATGAAGACATATCCTCGGTGCCGCTCTGTAGCGCCGCGCTGAAACGGCTGACATAGATTAACAACCTCTTTCATGTCTCTTTCCTCTCGCTCTCTCTCGCTCAGACATTGCTGCAGGTATTCAGCGCCGCGCTCTGCTCCCAGGTCGATCCGGAGGTAAGGCTGAACTCTCATTCACCCAAACATCCCACCCACGGCTTTCCCCTCAGAACCCGCGGCGCAATCCTCCGCGCGCAGGGGAACTTTTTCGGCGTCGACATCCAGACTGGTTTTTGATGTGGGAAGGGTTCATTTGTTGCCCAAAAGCGGGAGTGGGGTTCGATGCGTTTCGTAATGGCACGGGCGGCAGAAGAACATGTCTTCCCGGGACAGATAACCACCGCGTGAAATAAAGCGACGTCCAGATGGAGAAAGGTGCGCGGGGCGAAGGTGATAGTTCTGCCCGCCCCCCCCCCCTAGCACGCTTCATTAATCACTTAGACACCGTGCGATTATTTATTTGCACTTCTCCACACGCCGAGGCTATCACAACAAACAGGCCCGCGGGCGAGCAGCATTTGGGAAAGATTAATCAGAGGAAGGGCCTGACACTGGGGGGAGGGGGAGCTGACACGAGTTTTCTTCTTTTTTTTTCTTTTTTTTTTATCAAACGCCGAAGTTTACGGCGAGAGGAAGGTCTGAGAATACTTCCTATGGTTCCTATGGTGCGTTTTTATCACCGAGGAATGTTAAATCTTAACCCCCACCTGAGCACATTTTTCTCCCAGTTTGGCTGGGGAAGAAAAACGCGACAGAAAAGGGACAAAAAGTGACAAAATAAGCACCAAGACTGTGACCAAAAAAACGATGAAAGTGCGGAAAAATTTGTGGGAAAAGAATGTGGAAAAAGTGACGTTTAGATCAGCTTTGTAGGTCTTAGCTTTCAAATGAGGCATTAACACTGGCCTACCCAAACCTTTCAGATTTGGGTAAAACTGGAGAAAAGGCCCTCGGTTAAGGCGGAGGGTGAGAGGTTAATAGATTTCATAAGGTTATATCTATCTCGAATCGGTAGCTAATGCTAATCCCTATCTCCACATTGGGCTTGTACAGAAGCAGCCTATGAATAATAAAGCACACCCCAGCCTGATCACACATGTCCATAACTTTTCCAAGACCTTGACCTGCCATAAATGAGGTGACGGCATGAATATTTGGACGGCGCCAAAACTGAAAGTGACTCTTTGCTCTCACGGTCTTTCACGCTCTGTACCGGGCAATTCCTCTCAAAGTCCTACACACAATGTCCGTCTAACTGAGGAGACTTCCGAGTACAGCACCCCCGACCTTATTAAAAAAGCGCACATAGACACGCTGTGACTTCATGATCGGGCTTAAGCAGTTTAGCCGTGTCACCCTCTCTGCATAAAGTCGCCTGGAGAATGGCGCACGGGCGGGCCACACAGCGCGTTCCGGGGGTAATGGGATTTTTAGTGCGCTGCAGCTGGCTCGCGCAGGCTGGGTCATGAATGCTTACTGCCTCTAATCCTACCCATTCACTCTCCGGCGTACACCGCATAAAGCCGCGCCGCCGCTTTTAGTGCTAGATACACTATTTTGCGGTTTACATGCCGCGCCATAACTTTTAATCCCTGCTAATGCTCTACCAGGAGAACGGTGATGCAAACAAATAGGAGTTATGAGAGCCCCGCGCATGGGCCATTAGGCTGATTAGGTATGGATTGCGCGGATAGCTGTTGTTAATTCCCACCAGTTGGTTATGTGGCTGATCTAATATATAGAAAATGCATCAAGAGGGCTACTGGTGAATGTAAAAGTGATTCAATCCACGCAGTTAATCAGAAAACCAATACAAAACTCTTAGCGGTTACTGATGGTGGTAGTGAGGCAGCACCAAGTCCCAACCAGGCACAACATCTAAACATGTTACAGGATGTGAAGGTTAAGGGTGTGACAATATATCGGTTTTGCAATATATCGCGATATTTTGCGGGACGATACGATACTTTTTATTCCGATATCGATACTTTTGATTACATTGTGCATTCAGCCAATAAAGGCCAATAATGATCAAGAATTCAGTCAGAACAGTAGGGGGCAGCACTACAATGTTAAGCACATTGGCCAAACACTGTTTATTTATTTATTTATGTATTAGTTTATTTGACAGGGACAGCACACATTAATGAACATTTCTGTAAATGTGTCAGTATTAGCTGCAACGCTAGTTTTCATCTGTTGTCCCTGGGCAAGGTGTATAATGCCAACAACAATTATAAAACATAAAACTATTTAAAAGTTGAGGCTACACACCTACACAACAAATGCCGACACAACTCACACACCGACAACAGCTCGTTCTGTGACTTGCACAATAGAATCGATATGTTGGTGCAAGGGCAGGTCATACAGTTAAAACAGACATTATGAGGATAAATATGTACAATTATTATTTACAAAGCAACACCTGATATGTGATTTTTAATTATAGTCATATCGATTATCGCAGTATCGGCGTGTTGTGAGATTAGGGCCGGGCGATATGGCCAAAAAATAAAATCTAAACTTTTAAGTTTTACATTTCTTAAGTAAAAAATAATACTTCCCCAACCTTGCAAAAATAGTTTATTAGGATTAGGTCAACGTTTCGGTCCTGAGACCTTCATCAGGCAAATTGGAAATAAACTTTAAAAGATCTTCTGATCTTTCATATGAAAATAAAAATACAAATCTGCCTGTCTTCCACATTAATATTTAGATTTCAAATATAGCCCACAATCTGGCCCATTAAAAAATGTTATTTCTGTTTTAAATATTCCTTGTCTGCTCTCAAAAGTAAAACTTCTTAATAAGCCATGGAGTTTTCAGTCGTCTGAAACGCTGCTAATTGACAGCGCGGCGCACGTGAGGGGGACATGGAGCAGCGGACACGATTTTACGATTTTGCCATTTTCCACATGGTCTGTTTTTAAAAGCATGAATTAATCGAATTAATTCGATTTATCTCCCAGCCGTATGTGAGATTATCGTTATCGTGAGCCATGTATCGCGAGTCGTATTGAATCTGCTGCCAGTGAAGGTAGCAGAATACATCGACTCGAGACAAAAGCAATAGCCATACCCCCTGAAGTAATCTGCAGTTCATATGTAAAAACAGACAAACAGAAGGCAAAAGAAAGCACTAGCGTACGGGGAAATCAGCCTCCACTCGCTGATCAGGCCTGTATTAGTAATTTATGAGCAACTGAAGGCTATACAGTTAGACTCACCATCTTTGTTTTTGTGCACGGTACGGCGCGAAGGCCCATGGGAGGCCAGGCCAGAGGGGGGGACTATACCGTACTATTTGGCGCCTCGCGACTGCGGCACGTGAAAATGTCTCCAATTCCCCGAGCGCGCTGCGATTTGAGTTTTTCTTATTCTTCTGCACTCGCATGTGATGCTGGCGGAATACAAACGGCTATAATCGACTAGATTTGCATGACACCTTTGACAGAATGAGGTTTTAGATCCCTCTGCCTCCTGACGCCTTCATATCCATTCGAATCGAAGGAGGTTAGTTTGAAACGACGACCGAAAGCGTGATCTCCAAGCTGTGATGTGTTCAGCGCAGCCCTGTAGGCAGCGATTAGTAACCTTTATGGGGTCTTCTGATACAATAAAAACCTTCTGACTGCAATTTTTCAAACTGGGATTATGTTGTAAAATCAAAATGTAGATCAGGATGAGGGAGTGACGCGCTGTTGTAGTGATTTACAGGAAATCTCCGGATCGCTATAGTGGACTATACGTCATATAATAAGCATCGCTAAGAGTGAGTTTTGTCTTTTTATTACGCTGACATTAAAACTAAGATGTTAAGGGAGAAAAATCTCAACATTGACCACTGTGTGAAAAATGTTTTCAGCCGCTGTGTCCCGCCTTGAGCTGCAGCATATGATTTTGTTCCTAACTGTTAAGTAGGAGGCAGTGAAGCTTTACCTTTTACTCTGCCGCCAGCTTATTTCTAACTCTTAAAATACATCCTGCACATCACTAATAGCTGAACAAAACGACAGCCTTTGTTATGAGATAAATGCAGATATTGAAGTTTCGACTGGATTGCGGAGGAATCCTGGGCGTGGGTCGGCGAATGGGAAAGGGGGGACGGAGGCGGAGGGGCTTTGACTTTCTGCCCACACAGACCTGGCCGTTTGATGCGCACACTTAAGGCACAATAGCTCCTCTGTGTACAGTGGCCAACACCTCGTGGCTCCAATATGAAAGAGCATGTTGCACTTTCTCCCCATAGGCTTGGCAGCAGGGACCCCGGGTGAGCGTGCACGCTTGAGTCAGCGTTTCAAGCCTTTGTCTTCCAGCAATGGCAAACGAGCACCCCCCCCACACACACACACACACATACACACACAGGCTCACGCTCCAGGCAATGTGAGCGGGCCTGCCCCAGACTTCCTGACTCAGTTATTTGGCAAAGGTTGCAGGGGTTATCCTCTACACAAGTGCTGGGCTTATACTCTGCCTTATCGCCGCGGTTGTTTGTTGTATAGATGATGACAAGTGATTTGGCGGTGTCCCGGGACGATCACATTGGGGGTTGAGAGCGGGGGCGGCAGTGGGCTCTCTATATCGCACAGTGGGATCATGTCCCGGGGGGAAACAGAAAGATAGAGGCGAGGGAATACACAGGAGTGACAGGAGCTCATGGGGAAATGGAGTTGGTAGAGCCGCATGAACCCACCCTAATGTTTTCATCCTAGCTTTATTTTAGTTTGTTTTGGTTTTACAGAAATAAAATTCAATGCTTGGTCACGTGTCAGCAGTTGACCAAAAGAAATACTCTTTCACAGTCCACAGTTACAAAAGTGGAATTACTGATGCCTTTTCTACCAAATAAAGATAGAAAGACATGGAGAGGAGCAATGCGGTTTAATGGCCGAGATTTGCAGGACCCGATTTTGACTTTGCATTACATGTGTCTGCTAAATAAGCTCATAGTCTGCCTGAAAATATATAACATATAATATATAATAAATATAACAAGTATGATTTCCAAAACAGAATTCCTTCCCCTTAGCTAGGGCTCCCTCTAGTATGATGCATTGCCATCTGTTCAATGCTTAAAACAAGAATCCATTATGAAAACACTATGTGTCCAAAAGTATTTGAGGAAACTGAAGGGAACCTGAGCACAAAGTAATTACTATTTCAACAAGACTAGTTTAATTTCAAAGAACTAAACAGCTCACTTTATTGTAATATGCGTTGGCAAACATACAGTTGTTTCAGACACGGCACAATATCGTTTTAAATGAATTTGTGTAGAGTGATTCAGAGGAAAATGCATAAAAACCAAGATGTCGCCGCCTTTACCTGACAGAGGACTGGTGAGTCAGACAGTCTAAGTGTGGGCGGGTGATGCCGGTCGGATGTATCTGCCTGCAGTCCCCTGAAGCTCTGGAGCCCGGACGATCTCTATCAACACCTCTGTGCCTCGCCTCACAGCTGACACCCCATGATCTGGGTCTGTCCTGCCACGGCCTCAGCTGGTACTGCCACTCTCCGCACGTGGATTAAACCCTACTCCTGTGGGACTGCGATCCCTCCCATAGGACCCCGTTATAGGAGACAAGAGCCAGGTGGGGCTTCATTCCACACTTTAGACAGAAAGAGGCTCAACTCTGTGAAACTAGTGCAGTTGTTTTGTTTCAAGAAGAAGACTGGCTAAACTCTGTCTCCATTTTGATTTCATTATAGGTCCAGGATTTACAAACACAATACATTACCAGTGGATTCAGCAATAGAATACAGATCTTTGCCTTCATTTTAAGTTATCTCCGGCTTTGAAATGACCCATTGTGTAACTCGTTGTCCTCGCTCATTTGAATCAATTGTCATTCGCCAGGTCGAGGTATTACAATTGCAACACGATGGTGGCTCTGAGCTCCCATCGGGGCCGGCGTGTGCTGCCGTGCTATAGATTCAGCTCACACTCCGGCCCGGCTGTAGAATCTGTCTCACTCTGAGCTGACAGCTAGACCATTACCCCCGCTCACCTCCAGGGAGTAGACAGCCCGAGTCCAACCGCGCAAAAAAAAAAAAAAAACATATGACACGGAAGGAGAGGTGAGAGGAGACAAGAAGAAAGGAGAGATAGTGTAAAAAAAGACATGCATCTGGGTCACTTACTTCACTCCCATGTTATTTGTAATATTCCCATCCAATGTTTAACCTCTACTTTCAATGCCGGCAAGTATTTGGCGAGACAACTGGAAACATCCTTCCCCTGTGAGCTCCTGTGTCCTCTCTGGATCTGGATCTGTCTGTCCTGTAGAGCTCCAGACCCTCCTCCTATTCTTCCCTGCCCATTTTGTCAATGAGTCAGACCCCTGCTGTCGCCCCGAGGGCAGCCACCACTCAAGGAGCTCTGCATGACTGGCCCGCACCGACTACCATTAACAACAACAGTAAGATAGTTCAGAAGTAGGAGGTAATGAACTAAAGCAAGTGTCTGGACAAGTGCAGGGTGGATAGGAAAGACCTGTGACCAAAAAGCATCCATTTGTTTACTTTGAAATATTAATGGTCAGAAATCCTACAAATGGAGTCCAGAATGAGTTAAACCGGGTAGTTACTGCCCTAGACTGAACTAAAGGAAGGGGATAATTGAAGTCCGAAGGCTGGGTCGTATAGCAAAAAACCCACAACGTGAGACTGCACTTATTACTTATCAGTCATTCTGAGCACAGCTGTATGGCGCGGCTCTATCTCATGTCCCGCACTGATTGAAGCTCTGTCGCCCCGTCTTCTCAGTGTGCTAACAACCAGCTCGGGCGTTTGCACTCCCATTACACAGGTCCCACACTGAAGAGGCCCTCATCCCTCCCTCGGACGAAATTACAGTCCAGCACTGTGTCGAGAGGCACGTTTCAACTTCCTGCTTCTGCACTTTTGAAAGAAAAATCAGTGACATTTTATTCCCACCAGCTAATGACTTGTTTCTATGGCGACTGCGCTCTGCCTGGGGGATGAAGGGCACGGCGCGTTGATAGAAAGGCACGTCCATGTGTGTGAGCAGACCAGAAAGGGCTGCCACAATTACAGGAGGATGCCTTGTGCACAATCACAGTCATTATTGCCCACGTTCACCTGGGCGGCAGCTGCGGGGTGGACACGCACTCCCGTAAAAAGCTCCTCCACTCTAAAGTCCTCCAGGGCAGCATTCCACCAAACAGCTGTTTGCCCGGCCCCGTGCGGGCCGCCTGCGCCTGCGCTCCCCTGCTACGTCTCCAAGGTCTTTATGGCCATTTGCAGGGTTTAAATGAGCCCCTACCCTTTGCATGCTGGGACTACGGAGTCACCTCAATCCAGCCACTTTTTCAGCTTTATAAAGTCCACATCAGAGCTCAAATTGCTTCCACGACACTTTCTACAACTTACTAATAGCTGGCAACTTCTGCACTCCCCTTTAAGGATGTACCAATTTGATGCTGAAGTATAAATATGTTCATCAGTGACTAATTTTTTGTTTGTTGAATCTATGCCCATTGCCGATACAAAAAAATACAATTATTATAATAAAAATGGTACAGAACTAGTTTATGTGGGCATAAACTCTGTTCTGATGCTCCAAGGGCAAAAAAAATGGTCCATAATGTGTTGCATCTTATGCTCACAGTTCTTTTGATTTCAAACAAATGAATGAATACATGCCAGAAAAAAACAAAAGCTGTGAAAGACTGGAATTGGAAACAATCAATACCCGCCATAAAATATTGAACATACTCTTGTCTGTGCCAGATAAGACCTTTTCACCGCACTCCCTCATGCTGTAAATCATAAATACTACTAGTACTAAATACTGAATAAAGTCGACTAGGGGGCCCTTAAACAACAAAGCAACAATCGATGGAGCAGAAATAACACGGTGCCAGTGTGCGGTGTTCATCGGCAACCCTCGATGGAGCATAAGACTGTCAGCCTCACCATCAGCAGGTGCTAATGGAACAGCCATGGAGGTGTGACGTGTGAGGACCACCGTCTAGAGCCTGCTGTGAGCCCCACCTGCCTCCATTACAAACACTGAGTCAATACACTAATCATATGCTCCGTCACAAGGCAATCAGCGGCCAACGCGGCGCCCTGTCATACCCGCTAATGATATGCACACACACATATACACGCGCGCCAGCCGCTCCGAGCGTGACCCCCTGACCCCTCCCGTCTTCCTGTCACCGTACACAGTCTAATTACCAATTGGTCATCGCTAACCCCGGGTCATCTTTGTTTCTGCTTGTTTTACACAATTATACGGCGCAGGAAGCGGGCAGACTGTTCACGTTATTAATGGCCGGGGCCTTGTGGGACAGGGGCGCAGGACCGGCACATTCTCTTCCAAGAGTTACGCCGGTCCTGATGAGATTTGCAACTGCGATTAGATTTGCAGTGCAACATTGTCATATAAGCTGCTAACCAAATAGAGTCGCGTGCTTGTTTGTAGAGGTCAAGTTTCATCCAAAATAGGACCTCATGAGTGCTGAATATTAGATTGGATATTTAAAGTTTTCATTGCAGTAGATGCAGTCAAACAAGAACGAGGCTGCTGGTAACATGTCTTAAGGGAGAAATTCCTCGAACAATCAAAGCAGCCCACAAAGCCGTTCTCAAAAGCAAATGCAACAGTGAGAATAAAGACTTAGGTTTATATTCCAGCGACATTACCCTTAGCCTTTGAAAGTATCAAAAAGGCCGAGCTCCTAATCATCGCTGGGCCTTACACTGATCACACGCCAAGATGTTATTGCACATAAAGTATGTTCCAGCCATGACACTGTGAGTGCTATGGAGCATATGCTGGCAATGACTGTACTTAATAAAATCACATGCATTACCTCAACCTTCACTGTTTGTTGCATTTGTCTGACCAGTAACCACGACAACCATCACTTTTTAACACCCACAATTAGGTCAGCTGACGGCGTGTGCACTTAGGCCTCCAGTGAAATGGAGTAATTCATAAAAGGAAGGGGTTAAACCGCGCCTGTGACCCGCCATAAAAGAGTGCCATTTACACGGAAATGATTTTTTCTCAATTCAGTGGGCACCTCGAATGAAACAAATTGAATGCTTTTTTAAACAGCTGAATGCTTGGGTACTCTATTTTGTGAAATTAAACAGTGAATGGCTTTTTTTTTCTCTTCTTCTCCCCGCGCCACGGCTAGATAAAGCTGCGAGAGTCGTTCCTAATTGCATTCTAATTAAAATTTCATTTCGGAGTGGTAAGCGATGTTAGTGAATGTCAGACAAGTGTCTGAGGAGGCTTCGCCGCTCCGCCGGGGCACAGAGGGCTGCTGCTTAGTGATTCTGGGCTGTTCTTTGGTCGCCCGCTCTCTGGACTCAAACGTGCGTTCTTGCTAATTGTATCTTTCGAGAACAAACAGGAATACTAATCAGATGTGGGTTTTCAATCAAGGCTAACAGACCAAGGATGCTAATTTCCTTTCGCTTTCCTTTGCCTAATTCGAGCACTTGGAGGAGAGAAAAACTGTTGGCTGATTAAGTTGTTTCGAAGGATATTTGTGCGGTGATGAGGCATGAGGGCACGTATAAGATAATAGTGATGGGATACTGTTGGCAACAGCTGCAAAGAAACCAGCAAAAACTGTGGAGTATCTTGGGTGATTCTGGCAACATGTGATTACAACTACTTTAGAAGCAGCACTCCAACCCTTTGATAGACAAAGCTCTGCTTCCAGTGGCACTAAGGTATGGTTCAGTTGATAGACAACAAGGGTTGATATGAAAGAGGAGCATTAAGAGTCACAGAAACAAGGATACTGCATTACAGTAACAGTTACTACAATGACAGGAAAGATACATATTTGTAGTCAACATGCCAAGTATGTGTTCAGTAGTTGTTTTGGCAGATCCATTTCCACTGCCAACACTGTTATTGTGTTAGGGTCAAATGTAATAGATTCGGACACACTTAGGCCAACGTCATTGACATTTTTGCCACTCTACCCACCTCTGACCGGGGCACAAGGTAATCTTAATTGGCCCCATAGAAAAATGTGTCCTCTGCATTTGAGCTATTCTTCAGTGTCGCTGGTGGAGACCCACTTCCACATCTTTTATTGTGTTTTCCAAATGTGTAAATTAACAAAGTATATATCTTTTCTTCCCATTTTTGTTTCTCTTTCCATTGCATCACCCTAACCTGGAGTGCCAAGTCATCCCATTGTCATCACACTCCTCCGCGCCAAGTAAAACACTGCATTCTTGGCACGGCACTATCTGAGGGATAAACCGTAAGGTGTGGCTTTCTGCTCTCCTTCACCTCCGCCCCTGATGCTCCACACAGGTCCGAGGGAAAAAAACAGGACCACCGCCCCTCCTCACTTTCCTCGCTGCGCCGACAAAAGAGGCAACCGAAGTCTTGTTGAGCACAAGTCCAAAGAAAACACGCCATCTAATAAATCTACGTCCCCGTGGTTAGCCCTGCCTAGTGAACAGGCTCTCATGATAAAAAGCAGGATGCACAGGAAGAAGAGTATTAACAAGAGGAGCTGGAATGTCTCCATGGCTCACTTCTCAGAAATGCATCATATTGCAGAAGTAATAGCTACAATACGGCATGACTCCATTTTGACTGAGCTTTACATTGTCACAGTCCACATGTCCCTCCCGCAGCTCCCGGCACCCCCCCAACAGTGCAGAGCTTCAATAGTCCAACGCATCAGTCATTCTCTGTCACTCTGCGCCCGTTTCCTTTTCACCGACATTCATTACGGCTGGGCACTCCTCGGAGAGAAGAGGCAGGGGGAACGCAGGCACTGACCGACTGCCAGAGAAATCTATCACTGACAATGTGGCACACTGCGGCGTCCGGCGGGCCAGAGGAGCCTGATGTGCTCCCCGGGGAGCAGCAGCCAAGGAGAGCTGGGGAAGGTTAGACCCTCACCGAGCGGTGCGAAACAATAACAAGTCGCGCAGGTGGAAGTCACAGTTTTGAACGCAGACAAAAGAAGAACCTTGCAGAACTGGCAATGGTCCACCGTCAGTGCAAAATAGCAATCCAACTCAAGAATGACAAACACTAAAACAATGGTGATATACAATTGTGATATACTTTCAACAATATTGGAAAGATGACATTCAAATAGGTAATTATTATATCTATCTTTATTCTACAACCCACATCACCACATAAATAATGAATCATCAAAACATAATGGAACATGAAATTCCTCAGGACAACATGTGTCTTTAACCTGAGCCCCTTCCCGTGAGACGCGTCCGCTTCTTATCAAATTATGTAAACTCCATTATCCATTCACAGGCACCGGAGCCTGCGCCAGAGGTTCATTTGGCCTGATGATGATGCATATCCCAGACAGCGTGCAGCAATTCATCCGCGTCGGGCGCAACACCTATTGGAATTGCCCCCCCCCCCCCCCCACATAAATTAACACCGTGACCCCTGGAGCGCACCGCGGAGACGAGCCCCGGCGCATCTCCCGCGAGGATTGCCTCATGTACAGCTACACAAAAGTGACGCCTCAATGCACGCCAAGCCTAAACAGTAAACACAGCCGTCTATTGTCGTGTCTTCATCTCGTTTTGACAAGCCATGATTTAAAAAATAAATAAATAAATAAAAAGACTTACTCTCACTTGTCCAAAACGGAAAAGCGAGTGTCCCTTTGATTTCCTGCGTATTTATCTATTCGGGTTTTGAGGCTCACCTGACGAAGAAGGACGCTGCGGTGGCGGGGGGTGCAGGGGGGGCGACGCTGGGCGCTGGGATCCCCGTGTGGGCCGCGCTCCGCAGCCGGCAGGGCGTCAGGGCGGTGCTCGTGGCGGTGGCTGTCGTCAAGGTGGCGATGTGTCCGTCTGAGGCCATGGCCGCTACACCCGCGTCGCCAGTCAGACCGGCGGCCTGAAAAACAAACGAGAACCACACATGACTTCCCGAGACATTTTTGGTTCCCCCCCCCCACAGATGGACGGACAGATGCGGCGTCCAGCGAGCGTCGCGCGGTGTCAGCAGTATCCAAAGCAGAAAGCTCCCCGCTGAACGACAAGGCTGCACTGTAATTAAGTGGTGACCCGTGTTTAATTAGCAGATCCGATCACTGGTATTTAACACACGCTGTCCTATTCAATCTGTGCTCCTATGGCTCATCTGAAGGGGAGGTGCAGAATATAGAGGGGGAGCTGTCTTCTTTTGAAAAATCTGCTGTTTTTGTCCATTGTTGTGAGATGAGATATCATTTCTAATCTAATCAGAATACAGAGGGTTGAAAAGAATCAACAGGGTGCAGGGAGACCCAAAAAGAAAAAAGAAAGCCTTTTAGACTCCGCTTCTCATGAGTCAAAATTTTAATTTAAAATAGATAGAATTCAAAGCAGCAAAACATATTTAAAGAGGTGATGTTCTGCTTTATTTTTTGGTAATAATGTCAAACACATCTTTGTCACTATCTTCCACTTTGTTATTTAGAAAATGAAATATTGATCTAAAACAGCTGAAACAAAATATCCAGCAATTTTACTTCCTGATTTTCAAGCGATCTTCCCTTGAGTCCATCCCACCCCTCGATCCCTCTCTTGCTCCCCTTTGCTGCACAGCTGCTTCAATAAAGAGATACAAAAAAACAGAGCGACTCGTGTGACTGTAGTGATGCTATGGCGACAAGAGATCGAGAAGTCGGACCTGAGGAGGAGTTTTTTTTCCCCAGCTACAATGAAGAAGATTCAAAGACTACTCAAAGATGCGCAAGTGGGTCGAAACACCAGGTATGCTTTTGATGAGCCATGTAACATGGTATACAGTTCTAAAAAGTCGGTTTTGTATTATACCCTCCCTTTAATAATGGCCGTGAATACTGCAAATAAAAGCATTACTGCATTATTTTACAGAACCATTTCAATGCAGCACTTTGGGTAATCGTTTCAGAACTTTCATTTCCATCCAACTGCATGAAAAGAAGACTAAATGCGACAAATCATTACTAAAACTGAACTTTTGCCCAAGTTTGAGTTACAATCCAATTTTTAGGCTGTTAGTAAACATATCAATCTCAGTCGAACGGCAAACACCAGTCATATTGTGATATATTGTGGTTTCAACTAATGTATTAACAATTCCCAATGTATCGTGCAGCCCTTCCCTCAAGTGGAAAAGACCTATTTGTAAGTGGCATCAATCCAATTAAGCATCCTGTAGCAAAACATTTACAATGCAAGATGTACTTTCTTATAACAATAATGATGTCACCGTAAAATTATAGGCCATGGGGAGACGCCACCAAACCTGTTGCTGAGCTCCGAGTCCTCGCTCTGTGAACACATGCTTGTTGTCCTGATTCGCTATGAAAGCAAAGCGACACATTTAGCGCACAACATTGAATCACCCCATCACGAATTTGGAACTTCCTGAAAATGCACCTGCGATGGTGACGTCTGTCCCCGTAAGCCGTGCGGGCCGCTGCGAGAATCCAGATTTTTTTTTTCCATAGCTTTAATGATTACGCGGCTCGACTCCGGCCCGCCACACCCTGCTCTGGAAGGCGGCCTGTTCACAAGCTCACCCCGGGGCTCCAGCAGCAGCAGCTCAGCAAAAAAAAAAACTAAACCTGAGCCAAAACATTACCTGAGCGCTGTCATCCAGGTGCCTATAAAACTGTTTTGTAACCGATACAATAGTTTGGACTTGCTCACGGGCGGAGTAATGATCTCGCCGGCCAGAAGCGGCCCGCTTCAGTGGCCGCAAACAGAGCAGCACAAGAGCTCGCGAAGTCCTAATTATACACCCTACAGTCTACAGTCTTCCAAACGGACAAAAGGTTAATCCGCGGCTAAGAAGCTGGTGTTATCCTGCAGGACAGTGATCAATAGGCGTTGATGGGAACTGGCGAGTTGGACATTGAGTAAATACGACGGGGGCATTAATAACGTTGTCGCCTATGCAGTTGTGTAATCATTTCTGACACGTGCTATGAAAGAAAGTACATACCAAAAAAGGCCCTTGAGAATATTTACCACCTGTGTTTGCCCAACATTCATGTCTGTCAACTAAAATAACACACTTTACAAGTTTCCTTTTGTAAGGGCCTTCCCATATGCCATATGTCGGGCACAAGTGACGGCGGGACTATTTATAAGCCTCACATGTGGACACTATGCGTCGCAAAATGGGGACAGCGCCTTCTGGCATTCATGCAAGAGCACTGCAGACTCGCGTGTCACTGGAACATCGAAAGTCGGCCGCGTGAAATGCAACGTTCCCGAGTTGGCAGCTTGGGATCAGAGTCGGAGATCCTGCTTTAGATTCTAGTTGCAGGCATCGTGGAAGATTTGTCCTTACCTGGAGTTCCGATTTGTTTCATTCATGCGTGTTTTGTTTTTTTCTTATGACCGCGGCGTAAAGGGCCCCTCACATGCTAATGTCGTGAGACCGGGCATTTCCACACATACACATGCTATTTTTAAAAGGGGCCTATCACGGAAATGTTTTTGGGACTTTATCCGGGCTATAACAGAGGCTCCAATTTCACAACAAGAGATGAAATCCAACCCGGTCCTTGCTGATAAAGTGTATTTTCCAAATGTGAAACGTCAGAAAACACAGATGCCAAAAAGAAAAGCCGCAAAATATGTCAACTTGAAGGGATAAAATATGAAACGCAGGTTGGAGCAAATATTGCACTAACCTTGAGATCAACGCTTAGCTTTGACAAATTGCGGAAAATATCCCCCTCCCTCTCTTCACCCCCCTTTATGATGTACTTGTCTGGTAAAATCATTTTCACAAATCTGAAGCTTAGAAAAATGTATAAATTGTCCAAAATGAAGGCAAGTGTGACATGTGCACTGAGCTGGGAACCGGCGCGTGCGAGTGGGAAGTGGACCCATTACATTACAGGTTTACAGAGTTATTTATTTGAACAGGGACAGTGTACAATCTACATTAGCCTCAGAAAGGAGAGATGCATTGTACCAGGTTATAGCACTTGTGCTAATTTCCACCTGCAGTCCCTGGGCCTATTGTACATGTTTTTAGTGGTAGGGGAAACCGGAGTACCCGGAGGAAACCTACGCAGACACGGGGAGAACATGCAAACTCCACACAGAAAGGCCCCATCCAGGTGGGAACCGAACCCGGGACCTTCTAGCTGTGAAGCACGAGCGCTAACCGCTGTGCCACCGTGCCGCCCTTTCTGGCACAGAACCTTATAGCGCACTTCAGTAACACCCGTACAGGAAGCTGGGCCGTCCAGCCTCCGTCGTAGCACAGATTGGGCCAGCGCTGTGCCAGTTTTAAGTAGCACAGCTGCTCCTCAGTTCAGCATACGCTCAACCGAAAACATAAAGCCACACTTCAGCCATCAAGAGCTATCCCCCAGTGAACTGAAAAGCTTTTTTCTTTTTTTTTAAAGTCCACTGAGCCTCTCTGTTGGTATCCCCGCGCCCTCAGTGGCCCACGCTCGGGTTTATCCCTTGGTCAGGTAATTAGGGCTGTCTGTTTGGGCTCAAAGTCACTAATGAGCTGGCCTTCCGCCCCTTTCACCCCCTCCAGTGCTCCCTGATCTCTTCGCCACTGGAGAGAAGCGAGGGATGGACAGGACGCTTGTGAAAAGAGGCGAAGGGCCTGTGGACGGCCCCTTGTGAAGTCGGAAAAGTGAGCAGCAGAAGGCCGAAACCATCTCTCCAGCTTGTAAGACTTTCTGTTGACCTGTGCCCCCCTGTGGCTCGAGAGACAATTACCGCCGAAGAGTGGAAGGCGCTGCTAATCCGGGGCCTGTCGGTGTCGGGATGGCCCCTGTAGCCGGCAAGGAGAGGCGGGGAATTCGCGAGAGACAGCATATGCACCGAGAGAGCTTCCGTCGCTCTCAATGGTCTTTAATTAACCAAAAGCACGAGTTGGCGATTACCAGAGATGGATCCCGGGCCCGAAGCTTTTCTTGATAGCGCTAGTTTGGTCCGGTGCCATTCAAAACCAGCTGCACCCGAAGGGAGAGCAGCCAAGATCTCCTGCCAGGTTTCAAATTGGTGGCAGTAAAAGCAGGCCCGAGGAGTTCTCAAACAACCGGGGAAAGCGCTCAGGTCAAGAAAAAGCACTTGATGTAAAAGACTGGCACATGTGCTGGGCGGGCGGCATCCAGAGGCACGCACGTGTTTACTGGTGATTTTCTATTCACCCAAAGCCCCCGGAATGGCCGAAGATACAGATAAAATGGAGGAAAATGGGAAGGAAATATGGATCATTTCAATGCAGGGACCGCTGACACCATTCTCCATGTTAACCAGCCTTTTTCCCCAAAGAGCCAATGAAGGTGCCCCCCGTAACAGGCTAAGTGTGGGAGCGCCGGGGGCCATCTCCAGCAGTTTGACACGCCGTGAATGATTTTACACACGATCTATCTCGGCCTCTTTGTCTGAGCAAACTCCGCGTGCTAGAAGTGACGAATTAAAGCTTTTCGCTCTGGGCAGCCAGTCCAACACGGGCCGACGCGGGTTTGAGTCATTCTCAGGGCCTGGTTTTAATGAAAGACGCGGGGCTGCGCGGAGACTTGTGAGCCTCGTGAGCCTCGTGAGCAGTTTTATAACTCCATGCCCTGAGGGGAGGTTTCCAACTGCGTATTTGGCCCCAGCAGCCCCCAGCTCTGTGGCACCGAGAAAATCATCCCAGATACTAATTGCTTTTAGACACCAGCCAGCGTCTGCCTCCTGCGCCAGCCTGTTTGATTTGGATTGCATATATGCCGTTAAAAGCTTTTGATGGGCGCCCATAAAGCATGTCTGCTGGCACTGGTTGACGTCAAAAGGAGAGCGAGCGATCTGTCTTCAGACTTCGATACAAAGGAGGAGGGAAAAAAAATAAAAAAAATCATAATTAGCATTAGTTAACAAGACAGCTCAAGCACAGTGCGCCGTTTACAAATCTGAATCTTTGACAGGCGAGAAAGTACTTAAAAGCTACAGGCTCCCAACGGATTAGTTCTATCTTAGAGCGATACACTAGGCTCTCAGGGTAAAAAAAAAGTAACTTTCAGTCCAGATGTTTTCCCTTACTAGCGACTCTTCCATCCGTCAGCGTGGCAATCATCTCAGTAACTCGAAACCCGCTACAAATGGCTCCTTAAACTTAAGTGCGGCAGCTCTCATTGCAGTAGAGCGCGACCAATCATTAACCTCTTGCGTCCTCTTTAGACTTCAAGAACAAACGCCCGACGCTTATCCAACCCGGGAGGAGAGTTATGGCGGCACCGCGGGGTGGTGATTTTGGGAAGGGCCTCGGGGTGGAGGGTCAGCAGATCAGTGTTGCCATGACTTTTGACCCCTCCGCACAGCGGCTCCTCGACTACAGAGGAATGGGGGGGTCAGGTGACGAGGCGCGTCTCATCTGGACTCGGGGGCTGTGAGGTGACCGTGAGGTGGTGAAGGAGTTTAGTTTTGTCTGTGCATTTTGATAGCAGTGATAAACAGTGTGAACTTCAAACGTTCGTAAAGTCGGCTTCTGGGACAAATGGAACCACAGACGACTAGACAGATGAACAAAGAACTGAAGGGACAGGCTTCGATTAGGTTCTCACAATGTAGGTCACAACAACTTCAAGCCTGTTAGTACCGTTATATTGGTTGTTTTGATCTTCAGTTCAATACACATTCAGTTTCAGGTCAGCTTGATTGTTAAATGACTTACTCTCAAATGCGTGTTAAAAAACCCAGTAGTTAACAGAGTGGCATCAGAAATACATGTCAACAGTAGGGGGCAGTAGATGTAGGAGTACAGCCCCGAGAAATACCACTAGGACACTTGTACTTACCGGCTTGGGCTGAGGCAGGAAGTTGTTAACCCTGGAAATGCTCCACATGCCTTCGAGGTACTGCTGCGCCTGGATGGTCACCGAGCCCAGGGACCCGGTGAGCTGCGCCCCGGCTACCGTCACCTGGACGCTGGCCTTGGACCCCCCCGCCCCTTGGCCCCTGTGCCTCTCCCCCGAGGACAGCACCAGTGCAGGGGAAGGGGTCCCCGCGCTCGCCTGGCTCCTGGACATCTGTTTGGAAGCTGACACGGCGAACCTGGCCGGCTGCGGGAGGAAGGAGGGGGCGGAGCCGAGGGCCAGGGCCGGGGCGCTGCGGGGGAGGCGGGAGTGGTGGTGGTGGTGCTGCTGCAGAGGAGTGGAGCACACCTGGCAGCATCCCAGCCCCGCGCCATGGCTGCCGGACGACTGCAGCTGATCGAACAGGAAGGAGGTGTAGCCAGGGTCCTGAAATTACAAAAGGACCATATGTGTGAGGGTGACGGAAATAATAGTTGAGTCGCATCACACGGCAGCGAGTTTTTCATCCTGTCCTACATTTACAACACACCCCGGTTTTCGCTCAAGTGTGGCGTCCTCGTCCACCGCAGAAGCTCGTGTCTTACCCCTCCTTGCATTTTGTTTGCTTATTTGTTTGTGTGAAGCTTGTTTTTCTTCTCCCGCGTGCAACTTTAAACCACTGATCAGTTTCAAGAAGAATGCAGCCTCTTGAAGACCAAGCCACAAGCCTCCGAAGACAAACCCACAAAGGAATTCTATACAAACCAAAAAAGAAAAAAAGGACTGTTTATTTGATGCTAGCTTCACAATTAATGTATGCAGGAGAAACGCTAGGCCCGGGCTTAACATTGCTGCTTTCAAGAAGGTGTCCTGCGGAGTTATGTCCTTTCTCTACCGCCAAGCAGGCTCCCTGGGATGTCGCGCTCTGTTTGCTGTGATGACAAAACAAAACAACAGCTGAGGAGCCGCCAACACTCGAGCCATTTACATATGACAACCGACCCAGCATGACGCATTATCTTACAGGCTCTTGCATGTGGAAATGGGGACGATGGAGGCACACGGGGCAGTTAGCGAAAGTTTGTTTGGAGAGTCCCGCACAAACAAACCCGACGAGTGGGTCTCTTAAGAGGCATAAAGGGCCCGGCCCGGTCTGGCCCAGTGGACTCGTGGCCTGAGAGTAGAGCTGATAGCCTGCGCGTAAATGTTTATGAGGGCTTTGCTGCGCAGAAGCTCGGAGGTGATCATGAAGAGTGAGGAAAAAAAGCCTAATGCAGTGCCACTTAATACAGCGCGCCCCGGTAGAGGCGCAGAGCACAGAGGCAGGGCCCGGGGGCTCTAAATCTCCTCCACTGAAAGCAGCTCAATACCAGGACTTATGGATGACCTCCCCACACACAAATACTCACCGCAAAACCACCAGGAGGAAAATAATAGAGACTTATCAGCGATACGGCTATAAAAGAATCACTGCCAGTTGGGCTGTAGTAGAATGCACTTCATATGATATTGGAAATGGGGCATTTTCCTTACAGCTGATGAATCTCTACACTTAGGCCATGAAAAAGCTTTGAACCATCTCTTGCCAGCAAACACAGGGTGCTCACCTGTTTGTGGACACTGCTTTAAAGATGGCAAGTTAGGATGCAAAAGAAAAGAATATAGTCTGGAATTGACAATCCTGTGCTGAATCGGGGGTCATTTAATATTTCATTGTAAAATGCTCGAAATTTGCATTAATTTGCGTTAGGAAAGTTAAGAAATAAACTTTAATATTCAAATAATACTAATAATTTTTTTTTATAAAACTTTATAAAACTTTATAAATCTTGCTTGTAATATTGCATATTAATATAAAATAATGTTTGGGCGGCACTGTGAGCAGTTGTGCCTCACAGCTTGAAGGTCCCAGGTTCGATTCCCACATGGATGGGCCTTTCCGGGTGGCGTTTGCGTGTTCTCCCCGTGTCTGTGTTGGAGAACATAGGGGTACTCCGGTTTCCCCTACCACTAAAAACATGTGTAATAGGACAGGATTGATGAGAGTGTGTTTGAGAGTGCGCATGGGGGACGACGGATGGAAATGAGCCAAAGGCTACAATCCGGCATGGCATGTTTACGTGCATGTGTCCATGTATTTTCATTAACATGCACTGTCCCGACCAAATAAATAAATAAACAAAAATACAAGCAACTTGGGAGATACAAATGTGTTTTTTGTAATAGGTGACACATGCACCTACTACTTGGCGGAAACATGTATTTGCAAAAGAATGAAAAATGTAATGTTTGCATTTAGCAAATCATAAGACTGCAATATTTAGGCAGTTTGTTTGTTTATATTTTGTTGGGAAAGTCCATGCACTGTTATGCGCACATGCTGGAAACCAAAACACTGAGGAAACCTGCGCTGGCACAAGGAGAATATGCAAACTCCATACAGAAAGGTCCCACCAGGCCTGGGATATAAACGTGGGACCTTCTTGCTTTACTTTACTAACTGATGCTCACCTTTTACAAACAACAATATCTTTGCTCCAGGGGTCTTACTATATACAAACACTGGTAACCCTGTAATTTAGACAAACATGTTCTGAAATGCATGTCATCGTTGTATAAGTTTAGCTGTAAATAATTAAATGCTCTTTGACGTGTTTAAAATGTGCACTGTCAACTGAACTGTTACAAAACATACAATTTTGTTCAGGCACTCACTTTTCGGACTGAGACAATTTAGAAAATCTGGAATCTGTTAAAATAATTTGAACCAAAAATGCTTTGTTGCCGGGATGATAGTAGCTCAAGTACGAAATGCGCGGTATAAATAAAGTTGCCTTGCCTGTACAGCTGTGAGTACTGTATGTCTGAGCCGCACTATGGATTTTACTATAAGAAGCTTATGACAGAAATATAACAGGAGCTAGGAAAGCGCTTGATCTGTCACTTCATCTTTATACGAACCCAGATCACAGACTTCAGATTCAATACAGTGTATTACAGTGTATTTCCCGGCTGCTTCACCCTTCCATTACCCCTGCACCCTTTCTTACCCTCGGTCCAAGCCCTGTGCTCACCTCAGGCCACTGGTTGATGCGAGAAATCAATTCCTCTTCCGTGCGGCCGGGCATTGTTAGGTGTTGATTTAAGGGAGCTAATAAAAAGCCACACAAAGCCACAGCCCATCTGCTACTCGGCCGTGGAGGTTAGAGAGTGGGCTACCTTCTGTAAGGCTGTCTGTAAAGCCGCACGCCGGTCCGGAGTGAGGAAGGGGTCAAGGCTAGGATGAAGCAGCAGATGTTGACAGAAAAAATAGTGTGAACATTGGAGAATAGAAGCCTCTGACTGGGATGAGCCTCACAAAAGCAAAGATAGACATCAAATTAAATGTGTAGTTATTCATTTGGATTATGGAAAAGTTGAACTAAGACAACTGATGTTCAATCATTTAACTGGACTGGGTTGTTCTAGTTATTGAAATGAAGCTTCTTCTCGCACTCGTAGTCAGTTAAATAGTGCCTTGCACAATGATAACCCAAAAGAGGACAAACACCAGATTGTAAATGAATATAAAAAGGGGCTAGAACTGCACAGAATCCCACGTAACACCACCTGTAGTTTGTTTTTGGCTAACTTCCTGTTGGCCAGTGTAGGGTTAAGACTACTTCCTGTCAACATTTTGGCATAAAATAAAAAATAAAATACGATTTAACAAACAGAATAAAAATTATATAAAAGGGAAGCCCAGTGTGTTTCATGAATATCATTTCAGATAGTGGTATGTTAATATTTGCTAGCGTCAAAATAATGTTAGCCTTTAGCTTAAATGCTAAAACGGCTACAGTAATAAACACAGTATTTACATCATGTGTAAACATTTTAACGTAAGTAACGTAAGTGATTATCCAACAGCTGAATGTTTTTTGCCATGTTCTGTTAAAATATTGATTGATTTCCAGACACGGCTAACTCTCCATTGAGTTAGCCGTTCTCCAGGTCGTTACTCTATGGAAGTTAGCATCATGTTGCTATGAAACATTTGGAAACACTGCTGAACACAACCTATTGATTGGATATATTAGCCATGCGTTAACCATGAAAGTCCCAAGGCCTTTGCAGATGTCTTTGTGTTTTTGACTTGCAATGGCTGAAACTCCCAGTCAATAGTGTTCTCGAGCCACATCAAAAGCTGTATTTTATGTTTCTGCTGACAGACAGATATACTAACCGTGCTTTAACTATACCTGACAAGCCACAATAGAGGAACCTTTGAGAAACGAAATCAAAAACAAAGAAAATAGAAGACAGGAGTGCACCCGAGTCCAAAGTCAAAATGTTTCTTTTATTATCCGTGTGATGTATCACTGACAGGTGCAAGTGGGTGTGGAGCGGCGCGGTGCTTCAGATAACTATGTAAAGCATGATCATCAATGCAATCTGGAGGTTCAAAGCATTCCCTCAGACGTGCACCGCCACTCCAGGGCTCAACCATTGTTCAATGTGGTTAGGGTATTGGCTTTCACTAGTACAGGGAGAGTGTGGGTGCTTCATGGACAGACGGTGGGGCAGGAGGCTGACTCTGCGGGTTCACAGCCTGTCACTGGACATCTTTATTAAGCTCTGGGGATAGTCAGATGCTCTGGTCTCTTTGTGGAAACAAGAAGAAAAGAGTGTTGAACAATGAGACTGAAGTGTGTTGACCAAAAGATATGTTGAAGTTGGTAGAGTGAGACTAGAAGTCAAAAAAGCATTCCCATAGTAATTCAGTTCCCATATCCATTTCGTGCTTGAGATGAGTTCTTCCTTTTTGAGAGGCAGCGAGAAAAGAGATTTCTTTGGGCAAAACCTTTCCTGAGTTCAACAGTTCACCAAGAGCATATTGCATCATAGGCGCAAAAGTTGAAGTATTTTTGGGAACTTCCCGCGCAGACGTTTTGACAATAACAACACAAATATAATAGTGCCATCCCACGCTGACAGGCGGTGCACCACTTGTCAGCGACAGGTCCTGTGCACCAATGATGAAACGCACTGCAGCGAGTCGCAGGAGTTAGCTGGAGCCATCTTTTCCCCGGTCTGTTCGGCTTGATGGAGAGTGTCATCACAGACAGCCTTAGCCCACGGGCAGACGGCAACAACCTGAAACCACTTATGGATGTGGAGGCAGGGAAGAAAAGCATGATTTCTCTGCTATTCCTCCGACATAAGCGGCAAAAGTCACACAGGGATTTTTGGCCTCATTTACACCGGCTTGTCGGTACATCGTTTTTTTCTTTTTTCTTTTCCCCTTTCCACCGAGCGAACAAAAGTGACTATTTCTGCAATGTGCGTGCCCCCATGATGTGAAGCAACCAGGCCGGGGTATGCTAGCAGGCTGACTCTAAATCAAGGGAAGGTCACAGTAATTTGAAATGCATGAGGCCCCTCGCCAGCCGAGAGACTTTTAGGCACGCTCCATTGAAAGTAAAATACTCTGGGAAAGCATATTTTCTATTCCGGTGTGAGGCCGACATATATTTCCCAGGCATTAGAGCTGCGGCGGTGAACAGAGGACAGAGCGAAACGGCCAATGTGAGTACAAGATGAGAAAACATGAGGCAAAGCGCCGGCGGAAGGTTTATGCTTTCAAATGTTGGTTTATGGTCCCAAATGTTGATCTTATTTTAGCAATGAGCCAAGATTGAATTCAAGGGTCAAGTTCTATCAGACACATCATCTTAAAACTACGGCAACCAAACTGATTGTTTTGGTGCTTTTAAAAAAGAGCTCTCCTGTGCATTGTTATTGAAGTTGAGTATATTTCCTCCATTACTTCAACATCCTGCACTTCCCCTAATATTTTCCCCTCTCATAAGCCAATCTCTCACTGCTCTGTGTCTGTTCCCACCCGCAGCCGCCGTGTTTACACATCACAGCACTTAAGCACTTCCTATGAACGCATTTCTTGTAAAAGTCTGGACCACCGCGCAGCCCCCAGCTAACCCTGACCTAAGGATGCGACTGTTTGCCCCGTTAAGATACACTGTTGACCCAGCCACCCAGCGTCTACACAAGTCTCCGGAGAATTGGGCCACCCCCCCATCCCACCATAAACCGCAGGGGCCCCCGGTCTGGAGGTCCTGATCCCTGGGCGCATCAGAGCAGAAGCTGGCGTTCCCACAGGTAGCAAAGACCGTAGAGAAGCTAGCGCAGCTGTTAGCTTTGGCCCTGGTCATGGCGAGGGCAGATAAGGGGTTAACTGATAGTAGAATGTGATGTCCCATGCAGAGGAGGCATCTAGTATTTCTCATTATCCAAACAATCAATATCCAAAAGCAAAATCCACAAACGCTAGATCTGATAATCTATATTAGTGACAATTACCTATATCCGTCCATTCTCACGGTGTGTTGGTGTGATGGGTGAACAATTACAAGATACAGTTAGAAGGCCCCATATCTGATATGTAGACGAGAGTTGAGAAGCTGCATGAGCATAAATCAAAGAAATAAAAGATTCAGGAACTATCCTGGCATTTAAGAAACACATAAAAGCAACAAAGAAGTATGAAAATTAGAGTTTGACATGAATAATGTGGGATATTCAGTTTGAAGAACTTGGTGGTAATTGTAAATATTTTAAAATATGATGCTACTTGTTTTGCTTACACATAAGCAAACACTTGGTATATGACCCCCTTAGTTGGTTAGAAAATGCTACAATGATCTAAAAACAGCTCACACAATTTACAGTATCTCTCAGCTCTTCTTCCTCGTTCAACAAGCGCACTCTCCCTAAGGCCCTCCCCTTCGCAGCAACTGTTGCCAAGCTACTGTCATTAAATTAAGACAGAAAAGGTGTTAGACTGGGCTGCCGTTATTTTCTGTCTAGTCGTGAAGGTAGACACGCCATGGAGGGATAAGCTTTTTAAGAGACCACAAGGTAAGGAAAGAATTTCCCGGTGAGCTTGGGGTAAACAGGAGCCTCGTAGGAGCAGCCGCCGTGACACTATCACTATCACTATCAGGTTACTCCAACATGAACAAAATGGATCGAAACATAACTCCAGGAATGTTGTTGATGGGGGAACAACATTTAACATAGTAAAAAGCTGCATTATACCCTCCTTCAAGAGATGACAATATGAACTACTAAACTTGAAGAATCTTTTGCGTTTCCTGGTTAGCTGTTTTACATGTAGACCAAACTGAGAGAGGATATTTTGTCATTATATCTTCCTAAATGAATGCATCTTTTGCGATTTACTGCAACCATTAAACTGCCCTTTCAATCGGATTACGGTGATTCTTTCAGACCTGGTGTGACCGCGCCTACCCACTCTGACCCCGGGAAAACTTCAGGGTATCTTTCAGCTTCAGATCTGGGTCGTTACATTTAAGCGCTACTTGCTCGGAGGCAGGGAGCACAATGACTCAGGATGTGACACCAGCGCGCTACTTAGCGCTGTGGGGAAGGCCAATGGTAGAACACAGGGTGACTTCAAACAGATGTCTTCTACTGTCTGCCTTACTTTACTGACTTGACCAGATTAGACGGCACTGTAATAAGGCCATTTCCAAACAAAGCAACGGCACGGTCATTATCTGGCTGGGGCATAGTATTCTAACACCATCGGCTTTTGATGGCCGGTTATTTACCATTTAAACCTAATGTGTGAGGTTTTGATTCCCTGTGTGCTGTTGCTGCCAGAAATAATACAGAACAAAATGTGTCTATTTCAGCTCCTCTTGGTGTTATTCTGGTATTAATTATTCCATTAAAGGAGGAGCAGAGGCTTGTTGTCCTGCTGTCAGTCCCCCATGTCTAAACGGTCTGACAGAACATGCAAATCACGCTTTACCCTCAGTGACACTTTCAAAACACACCTGTCTGGGAGCTCGCTGTGAGGTCGACGGGGGTTCATGCTTGCATGCATGAGTAAGAAGCAAATCATAAATCTGCACAGGCTAATGGTGCATTCAGGTGGTGAGTATTTATCAGTAGAGCGATAATCGCTAATTGACTTCAGCTATTGTTTGTTGTTATAACAAGGCAAAAAGCACAAGGACTAAAACCACTAAACCGGAAATGTTTCTCATACACCGTATCTTCGCATGATGTAAATCCAAGCTGCTGATGGTATGATCAGCGTATAGCCTGCCACACACTGCTCCCCATTGAAGCACATTACTCTCCATTAAAACCAAAAAAACGGACACAGATCCCGCTGCCCTCCAGGTTAAAAATATATAGACGCGTGCATAATCACTTGTGTGCCTATGCCCACCCACCCTGAAACCATTAATGACCTCCCATAATGATATGTCACCTCTCCATATGCCTGCCCCATTTATCAGCTCGCAGTGCCGCAAAATTAGACTTTTTTTTTTTTCATACAACGGCATAATAACATGAAAGCTTCGCTCAGCCGTGCTTACGGTGGGCGAGCCGCGTTTGTGTTTGCGTACGCGCATGCTCCCATCCAATCCATCACTCCTGCCTTTCACCACTAGCCTAGTTAATTACCTTTTCCTGTTCGCTCACAGAAAAAAGAAAAGAAAAAAAAAACAAGTGCCTTTTTTTAGACTGTTTGGACAGACTTCATCCAGGCTGTCCTCCCCTGTCCAACATATCGCGCCGGAGACAAAGATTTAGGCGCAGATCCATCAAGCTCTCAGCATATTCACAGCACAGGCCGGGCGCTGGGAGGTCTGTGCTCGGCCTGTACGCAGTGGGAGAGCTTCGACAAGTGCTAAAAGGAAATATGGTCTCAATCTATCGTAATGTAAGTTAAAACTACAGTGTGTTATGTACAGTAAGTGGAGCTGAGTACCGTTCAACGATAACAGTATGGTATCGGAAAAAAAGTGTAGGTACTACAGGTATCAAAAAAATTTAAGTATCGACAGCAGGTACCGAAAAAAAAAAATCATATACATATACCTTGAACCTTTGCACATTTTGTCATGTTTACAACCCTAAACATAAAGATTTTTACTGAAGGTTCACACACAAGTAACAGACAACTGTGACGTAAAAGCAAAATGACACATGATTCTGTTATTTTTCAAAAAATAGAAAACCGACAAGTATTCATACAGCACGAATTAATACTTTGTGGAACCCCCTTTTTCTGCAATAACAGCAGCAAGTCTTCTGGGGTTTGACTCTACAAGGTTTGCACATCTAGAGACTGACATTTTAGCCCATTCCTCTTTACTGTCAAATTAGAAGGAGAGCGTTTGTGAGCAGCAGTTTTCAGGTCTTTCCACGGATTTTCAATAGGATTTAGGTCAGGACTTAGACTGGGCCATTCTAACACATTATTTTAGTATCGGAAAAAATCATTACGGTATCAGTATCGAAAACCAAGCCTCATTAAAGTACCGTTATCGAAACAAAAATAGAATGCCCAGCCCTAACGATAAGTCTACATTTTGCTATGGCTACTTTTAAGACAAAAAACCCCAAGGAGAAACAGCCCAAATCCATTTTCTAGCCCTTGATTTGTAATTTTGATACCAAAGTCTCCTCATTGGCACAGATTTTGTGCTCAGCTGCCGCCTGGAACCAAACCATTTTCCTCCTTAAACATTCCCCATGTCCTGGCTCGTGTCTGCCATGGCACAAATCAGAAGCAACAGCAGCAGCTTGCAATGCCGTAGTCACCGGAGACATGCTAGATTGTATTTATGTAAACTTGCCGCAACCATTGTGCAATTCTAATTAGAATGGCAGATTTTTTTGTTTTGTTTGTCTGGGTGCTCCTGGGTGTGCTTTATTTATTTTTTTCTTCTGTTTTTTTTTTTTTTTTTTTTGTACTGCCAGGCTCCGCTGTGGAAGGAAAGTGAAATGAGAAGAATGAAAAATTCAACAGGCGCGCTTGGGAAAGCACAAGCCAGGTGCCTGGGTAAAGCGCAGGTAGGTGAGTGGCAGGACAGACGGCACAATTCATTCCAATTGTGGGAATTTGAGCCAAAGTTGCGGCGGTTTTATTCCGTCTGGCGTCACGGCTGACTCTGGAAACTTCAGTGGAACTTTTAAATCTGGAAGTGTCAAACCGCGCATAAACTCTATCGAAGTCAATATTTATCAGTGTTTCTCATTTTTCCATTGAATGTTTTTTTTTCCCACTTTTTCTGTGGATTGCATTTGTGGCGTCTGTGCTCCACACTTTTTTTGCTCGATGCTTTTGTACGTCTTTGCCTTGTTTTTGTGGGGTTCGGTGGATTTTTTTTACTGCAAAGAGTCCATAATGGTCTTGAAGAAAGAAACGTTTTAAAAGTAAACAAACAGCTAGCTTATGAGTTCAAGACATTTGAGACCTACAGATTTCTTCTTCTGAAACACTGAAGAGGCACCGAGAGCCCACTACACCTGCGGCACAGCGGAGGCGCCGCAAAAGGAGCTACAGGAAACAAAAAATGGACAAACGAGGAGGTATCCGGGCAAGACTCACAGCTAAGCCACACATGCCTTCTATTGTTCTGGCCACTGGACGTTTACTGCAGAAAAAAAAAAACAGATTAACTGCTAAGCTCTTCCCAGAAGATGGTGAAATACTTTTGTGGAGCGGAGGGAGCTGCGCAGGGGGAAGGAGTTCCTTTTGTTAGAGCTTGTGAGCGTCTTAATACTGTAATCCATGAGTCCCCCTACTGATTTATAATTTGTCTTACAAATTTTCACCTAACTTTTGACCTTGTATTGAAACATTTCCTTTGTGGTGGTGTGCTATGCTCTCAACCGGACAAAAGTGAGCCTGACACTGCAGAATATTCCGCTCTGTTTTGGTCCGAGAGCCCACTCAGAGACACTCATGTCAGACAGCCGCATTGATACAATAGTTCCTGCAAAAAGAAAAAAGCCAGAACGAGCACTTGAATTATTCCCCCCCCCCCCCCTCCCCACCCCCCCGACCCGCCATTCACTCAGGCAGCACTACTGCGCGACGACAGCCCGCCTGCTCGCGCTGCTGTGCCCGGCCTGTCGCACTCGGAGAACACGGCGCTCCCAGCACAGGAAGGACTTCTTCATTCTCTCTGGCTGGCTGAGTAAACAAAGAACTCCCAGTCTCCCACTAGTTTATTTTAAAACGTACTGCAAAGGCTCGCGGCGACTAATCTTCCTTTGCACGACTCCCCGGGCTGCACGGAGAGAGTGAGGGAATGACAGGGGGTGCTGCCGTAGCGCGTGTGTTAGTGGGTAATTATCAAAGCCAAATGCAAAGAGAGAGTTGCTCACGCTCAAACACAGTAATTGGGCGCGGGGCGTGGGCTTGGAGGGGCTTTTATAAATACACGCCAGATTCCTCTAAACGATGGGGGGAAAGAAAATCAAAGTTTACATACGGACGGAACTATCGGAATTCATCATTTATACATCATCGGTTAAATACTTTGCAGATGGGCGCTTATATGCTGGAGATTTCCATGTTCACGGCAATAAACTGTATCATCTCTCACATTATGCAAAAGAAAGTACCTGTGATTGATGTAAATAAAGCGGCCAGGAAGTGATGACGAGGTGAAAAGTTGACAACCCGGCTACAATTATTGTCTCCGGGAATGGACGGCGCAGTAATTACGCTGGCGGCGTGCCATATGGATAAATATTCAAGTTTTTCCCCTGAGTTCCATCCGACTCCCACACACAGTATAGCTTCAACACATAATGAGCCGTCGAAAAAATGGGCTCATTGTCAAGTCAAGTTTTTTTTTTTCTTTAAAAAAAAAAAAAAAAAAAAAATGCTGCTGATATCTCAATTGTCGTTCGCCGGCCTGGGCGCAGCGACAGGCTAATCGATTAGCATCACAAAGCCTGAGCGAAGAAGCCAAAGGTTATTTCCCCTATTCGTGCGCCGTATACGATTTTACGACAGTCAAGGTGATCGCCCTCATCCCGCGCGGAGTATTGCGAGGCAAACTGACACACGTGTAAAGGGAACAATGGAGAAAGGCAGGAGCGAGAGAGTGGCATATTCAACGTAGGTACAATCCATCAAAAAAAAAAAAAACATGTTATTACGACGTCAATGGGGAATCCAGAGAATACAATTATCAGTAATAATAGCTGTTCAAACGTCAGCTGCAGCATGGCGGGCCTTAAACGGGCAAACTGTTTATGACGACCACCAGGCTCAGGAGAAACACACTGCGATAAGGGCCGACCAGCGTCTTTGTCTCCTTTTTTCTCTCTCCTTGCTTAATTGAGACGTCTAGACACATTTGGTTGATTTGCTGGGTAGAGATAAGCAAGTAGGCACAACTATGATTCTGGTGACAATGGCACACGCTAACGCGCTAATCCACTTATGGGTTAGGATTTCTATGGGTGGTGGGGGAACGCATTGGCTTATCAAAATATGTTCCACACACATTTCGCTACTTTGTCTTTTTGGCACAATAGCAAAGCTGTACATCCCCTCAGTACCGACTCTTCCCCCCCCCCCCCCCCCCCCCCCATTCGAATGCAAGATAAATCAAAAAGATTTTAGATATTACAATACCTCAGTAATTGGCCAAGCGAGAACACAACAACAAAATCTATTTTACTTGATAAGAGATTTTTCCCCTGATCTTCCATGGTCAGGGCTGCTTAGTTTTCCATTGCGAGTATAAGATAATGTGTAAATGAAAGGATAAACTTTACAGCTTTATATAGGCTTTATATAGGCTATAAAGTTTATCTTGACTAGGAGTGCTGTCCTTTTTTACACATTGTTCCTAGGAATTAGCACCCAGTCAGGGAGTATCTAGGGAGTTGAGCGCGTTTTATGCTCGCAGAGTATAAGAGAACCTAAATAGCAATTTAAATGGTTGAAATGAGGAAATCCAAAGATTATCTATTATTTAGGTGTACAATATCCCATGCAAAAATATCCTGAGTCCATGGATCGTCTTGTGTCTAAATCCTGCAAATCCTACAATACTTAAAGTGATAGTCTGGAAGTCTACATGTATTACAAATTTAATAAAATGTGCCAAATCGACCACCTGGTCTTGCATTTTGATGTAAAGTAATATAAAAACATTTGTAAAGTCCCTCTTTTCCGGATCTCAGCAACTAATCAGAGTCTAGTATCCCCCCCCCGCACTGACCAATGAGACGAGCTTTTCCTGTGAACCAGCCTGTCAGGTCCATTCAGGAGGAGGGGAAGAGCTTGATCGTTTATTTTTAAAAATTCTGTTCTTGCCCTCCTCATTTTGCAAACTAAGAAGGGCTTTCTGGTTAAAGAGAGGAGGAATGTGATTGTTTACTTTAACATTTCACTCTATCTCTCCTGACTTTGCAAACTTACAGACTATCACTTTAAATTTGAATAAAAGTAGGGCTTTAGGGCCTCCTATAGCATGAGAATAGCATTTTCATCTGTGTTCAGTTCGTGATGCCAAGCGGGGCAGACAAGGCCGCTGTCATTCTCCATCCCGAAACGCCAGCGTCTCGCCTCGGCGCTGTTGGCAGTGTTATTAAGTTGTGCGATTCTTGTTTTGCAGTTTTGTGACTGCTCATCTGAAATGTCACAACACAGAACATCTCACTTCGGCTTGAAAGAAAAGACAAGAAAGCGGAGTGGGAGAGACGGCTGGCGTTTTTTCAATGAGATTTATACTTTTTGGCTCAAGGGAAGCGTGGCATTCATCCGAGTCTGTCTGTCTACATTAGCCTTGAGTGATGACGAGCTCGTACTGCACTTAGGGCATAAAACAAAGCGTTAGCAGCAGTTAAATAACAATAGTCACAGTGAGGTAGCAGAGTACATTAGTTCATGGGCGATGCATCTCGGACCAAATGGAGCCTTATATATTTATGAGTTATAGAACAGGGAGCCGCCAGATATATATAATTAAATACAGGGGTGTGAGCTTTTATGCAGCATTTGTTCAGTTCATTTCTTAAAGATCACACATTATGCTTTATTCAAGCGTTTTTTTAACTACTTCGGCCTTTCTTGTAGCATGACTACGAATTATGTGCAGGAAGATGGAGGGCCGAGCCTTCCCACTGTGGCTCAGACTCAAGCATTGCTTCAAATAGTGCTTTTCTTTTCTACATAAACTGAATAGTAGGGCCTGAGGTCCATCCCCAGGATTTTTTAAGAAATTGAATATTTTTTTCTGCATTTTAGAACTGTTTCAACTCCTGTTGTATGCAATCACAATATGGAGATTCATCTCGGGGGACAGGGGAAATCAGTTGACATTGCCTACCACTGTTCTATATAAAAACGCAACATAGGCCACAAGACTACCATCTGGAGCACAGTAAAGACAAAAAAAGCTACAAAATAAAAACAATAGTAGCTACCAGCAGACATGCTGTCTGCGTGTAGAAAAGCCACTTTCACCACAGAAATGATTCAAACAGGTCTGGCAGGTGTATGGACTTATACCGTGTGATGTATATTCGAGTGGGCACACAATTTGAGAAAGGACATGTGCTATGAGCTGAAACTGTGTAAACCATTTACCATTTACTGTGTAAAACGGAATGAAAACACGACTCGGTACGTAGTAACTTAAAAGTCAATTTTGCATGATATAGACCCTTGATCTGTGGGCAGCCACATGCCTGTATGTGAAGTAGGTGTGGAGATGCAGAGGCATGCCTGATCTGCGCCTGTCGTCTGATTTGAGGCCCGAGAGGTCGGAGGGTAACTAATTGTGCGGCTCTTGGGGGTCAGCGTCGGTGTGGCCCCCACCGCTGGTGCTCTGGAAACACCACCCCGAAGGTCTGTGCAGAAAGAAAAAAAAGAACTCTGACCCCAACGCTGATGACATGGAGCGCCCGGTCAGCCAGCACACGCCAGGGCTTAATCTAAGGCACACAGAGAAGAGCGAGTCTCAGGAGGAGAAACTATTGGAGACGGGAAAGCTCATGTTCAGTCATCAAATATCGCTGTTAGGATGCTGGCTGAGACATTATGGGCATGGTCAGCAGGGTCAGAGTAATGCATATGAATGATAAAGCCCGTCCATTCGCCAGTATGTCGTATTTCCAGTTATAAGTTGGTTTGAAAATACAGTATTGAGATGTTCGAAGATTGCATAGATGCAAAGACACAGTCGTTTGCACTGAGCAGCTTCACAAATGCTGACATATCACTTTCTGTTCAAGATAAGTCTCCAATTGGCCCAAGACTACATACAAAGTGCATACAGTATCACCAGAAAATCGGTTAGCTAGCCGGGTTATCTAACAGCAGCATTCCTCAGCAACAAGGGCTTGTTTCAAAAAGCCAATAAATGGCTCCTTGAAACGCTTGAGATTCCACAGAAGCAACTCTCGGTTTCACAAAGCGGTGGTCTGCAGCCTGAGCAGGGGTGGAGATGGTTATCATTGACACCAGTCAATAATTAGCTAACTGGCTAATCAGCTGTTTGTGTGCAGCGCCTGTCTGTGCCTTCTCATTTAGCCGTGATGCAGCAGACACTGGGACTTTTACCTGCTCTGTGATAACCCACTGAACCACAGGGAGGAATGCACTCATAAAAACCACCCCAGCAGGTCTGATGTACATGCCGCCCTGTTGCAGAGCTAACAAATACACATGATGGATGGATCGAGCCTGCAGCTGGAGGAAGCGGTATTGTGATGGAGGTCCAGGGATCATCCAGAGAAAAGGAGTGTCTTGCTTTCATGATTAACGAAAAGTCCGAAAGGATTTCCCTCCCTAAACAGACAGGAGGATCATTAGAGGCGGCCGGCCAGAGCCACAAAGCCAGATGGGACGGCCACCTTTGGCCGCCGCTGTTTTGGAGGCGAATGTGACCTAAACTTGTGTCAACAGCTGGGAAAAGCATCCCCGGCTGTGCTTTTGTAATAAAAATAACACGGCGAAGTATGCCACCACGCCCAGAGCTGTGTGTTTTTCCTGGCTGCGTGGGTCACTACTGTCAGACTGAGCATGGTCCGGCCAACACACATCAAGGCAGCACTTTCCTTCCCTCCATTTTCACCCCTGCCTCTTCCTGTTTTGACAGGAAAACGGAGATGATAACACAGGCGCACAAACAAGCCGCGATCACTGCTGACCCGCAGCGGGCTCTCGTCATTTATGTTTTCTTTTGCTGGCCTCGTGTCCAAACATAAATGAACATCTCTGTGTAAACTGAACGCATGTAGACACCGCATGGGGTCTTGGCCGAGCAACTTCAAATTGTCGGTCAATATGTCCAACTACAATTCATTGTGCAGCATCCATTCATAGCAGCTTTAGCTTAGCTTCATGCGCTACCTGTTTTAAAGCCAAGGTTGAACAACCTCTCTAAGCCTGGCACAGCCTCGAGTGGCGCACTTCCTCACAGGCTTCCAGCAGCGCGCCAACACCGCTGTGCATACAGAAAGGAGCGCCATAAACCCAGACCACCAAAGTCATGGACGCAGGGCTTGTAAGAGGGGAGATGAAAGCCCAGCCGGTCGCCACGGGGAACCAAACATCCACTGAGGAGGTAGCAAAGTCAATATCTAAGAGAGGAAGGAGCTTTCGGGGGGTTGCCTACACTGTCTCTCTAGTCCAAGGCTGCTTTTTTTTTTTAGAATGTGGGTCTTTTATGTAGCCAGGAAGCATCTCGCGGTGAGACACAACAAGTGGAGTGAACGGGGGCCATTAGTGTATCTTTGTTGACAGGCCGGGCAGCTCAAAGGGACAGCCGGCTTTGATTGCCCTCTCTGATCCCCACGCAAGTTTTTTTTTTTCTTGTTTATGAGCTAATTAAGCATTGTGTAGATACGGCCGAAAACAAATCACAGGTCCCCATTGCGTCAATGTGCCTTTGAATGGATACAGTAGGGGTCTTTACGGCACTTTTTATATCTTAACAACTGAATGTTACTTCCCTCTTTACAAATGCCTTTAATAAAATGAATACCTGAGTGAATGAGTAGTATATGTTAACTACTACTACTGCAACTTCCAGTACAATGGACCTGACTCTGTGTCGGAAAGCATCTTCACATCAGAAAATTAATAATTAAGCGAGAATTAGAAGCGTGCTCTTACAGAAAGACAAGGATTCACACCTATTCTGTTTTTGACAGATCTGAGATGCTCCCACACATCAAAGGTGAAAGTGAGTGAGTGATTTGAATTAGCGGCTGGATTGTGTGTTTTAAATAAGTATTTAAAGGTAATACACTGCAAAAAATAATTTACGTAGATTAGTTTAAATGTCTCAATTTGAGAATAATAATACAAATTAGAGTTGTTGTGACTAGTTAAGATCTTTTAATACATTTCGTCTTGATTTCAGGTCTACCCATTGGCAGTTTCCCCAGTTTTACTTTCTCATTTTAAGCAAGACTATCTTAGAACTAGTCTGACATGTCATCAAACCCGCAAAGTAAACATTTCCCCAATTCAAGTCATTTAGGCCAACGCTTGACTGTTACTTTTTGTAGTGTAGCCAGATGCAGTGACACACACGTACAGCCGTTACGTCTCTTGCTACATAACCACGACACCAAAGTAGGGCTGGAAACGCACCAAAAGTATAAAGTCCCATTACGATTATTGAGATTGTCCACAGTGGAGATTGTGATTTGGATGCCTGGCCCTACACTGAAAGTACGACCGCAAGACCAAGAGTTGAAACGGTCCCTCTAAAAATGTCCTGGCTCCCCAATTCTAGGCATAGCTATGTATGAAACCGCACCCAAAGCTGCAAAAAGTTCCTGTGGTGCGAAAAAGCATATTATTCAAATCCTCACTCTACTGCGACCTTTGAGATCACTGCTAACCTAGTTTTACAACAGCTCCTACTATTACTACAACTTTATCCACGGCTATTATCACTACGGTCACAACTACCACGGCAACTCATACAGATGCCCTTTCTCCGCCCCTTTTCAAGGTGTGTAAAACGAAACCAATTACAAAAGATCTATTTCAGCAAACGCACTTGCCTAAAAGCATCTTTCGACCTCCCTGCGTTGAACCATGTGTGACTGGAGTGAATGAGCGCTGAAAGAGAAGGAATTCAAAGATAGGGCTCCATCTGCCGGGTCAAATTGAGGTCAAATTTGTCTAGTGTGACCGCTCCATAGGGAGTTCAAGGGTGCCTTGCTTTCACCCCTGCGGTGGGCCGCACCCGCCGCCGAACGGTCCACCCACAAAGACACGAGGACATGAAGGCCTGCTGTCGGACTGGGGCGGAGGGAGGGGGTCCCCGGGGTCAAAGGGCGGACTGGCTGTGGAGGAGGCCGATAGATGTGGTAATGGACGTGTGGCAGCATATGTTACTGAAGTCTAATAACGCCCGTCTTTTCACTTTCCGCCCAGTTGGTTCAATCCTGCAGAAAAAGAAAGCGGGGCAAAGGCTAGCAAAGGGGCTCGGGAATAGAAACGCGTCCATAGAAATTCTCCCCACCAGTACACAAAGCCAACATGTCCGTAAGTGCGCCGCGAGGCCACCACATCCACACAGGTGCGCTCCCCGGGTGCTTCCCTCCTTGCCCCTTTGTTGTGCAGACACGTTCCAAAAGGCATTCCAGCGATGCTTTCGTCTGACGCATAAACATTCAAGCGGCGGTAAACAACAGAGACCGTGCGGCTGGGCAGATTTGAAAGAAGTACCGAGGGTGAAAAGCGGGGCGCCAAAACCGCCCGTGGCCAGAGACGAGCCGTCGCTAACCTGCAAAAACAGTGGCGATGTCGGAGAGGGAAAAGCTGGCTTGCAGAGAAGAAGAAATTAAAGTGAAAGTCCAAGTGGCAGGCAGCCCAATTTTTGTTTTTTTGTTTTTTTGTTCTTCAACACTCATTTAATCCAGGAAAAGAAAGATGTACACAGTCTACCTCACTGGGTCTGAGTGTGGGGAAGAGGGGGCAGTGTGGGAGCCATAAACAGCGAGGTTTAAGTTTAAGTGCCCGACACACACTGAGGAGGAGATAAAACCGGCCCGGGGCTCTTCAGCAGCCGGCAGCGACATCATAAAGTAGAGCAGTGGTAACAAGAGGGGAAGCGTAAAGAAAGAAAGAAAGAAAGAAAGAAAGAAAGCGTCTATTAATGGCGGCTTGCGTAAGGGAAGGGAGCAGGTTTTTTTTTTTTGGTTTTTTTTACCCCACGGAGAATAATGACAAGCTGAAGACGGCACCGTTTCTCATGACGGGGGAAGTGCGCGGGAGAAAATGTATCGCCGCGTAATCGTCCTCAGGTTGGCAATGAGAGCTAATGAGCTTCAAGTGCGAAATGTGGTTCAACCCGTCATGCAGAGAAATGCCTTAATACCTCCACGTTTCAAATAGAGTTTGTGGCCTATAGACAAAAGGCTGTAAATAGAAATGATCTGAAAGAATCGACACAAGACGCTTCTGTCACGCAAAAAATAAATTAAAAAAAAGTGCCCAGTAGACGAAACCCAATGGCCGCCCGACAAAATGATGCCATTCCTGTTGTGGGCAAGAAAACCTTCCGCCTGCCACTCACGACCTCGACGTACAGTACAGGCCGCAGCTCCGGCACCGACTCGTTCTCGGGTGAAAAATCCATTACGGAAAAATCCATGAGGCCCAAACCTGACCTTTCCGGCGATTCGCAAATTGAGAAATCCAGTGACAGGGAACAAAAAGCAACTTCGCTTCCCCCGTTTTGTCGAACGCGCTTTGCGGCGCCGGCGTCTTTTAGAATGTCAGCGGGCAAATTGCCAAGTCAAGTCATTTACGGAAGAAAACAAAACTACCCGGCGAGAGACGTGTTTTGCATGTCTCTTCCCTGGCGCAAGGCGACGCGCTGGGTAAGAGGAGTGCTCTGACATTTAGACGCTGTTTATGCATGCACGGGAGGCAAATCTTATTGTTCACATGATGGTTTTTAACTAAATATGCGCCATAATAACAGTCACCTTGTCCCGTGCGCGCATACGTTCCCAGTTAAGCCCAGAAAGATGGACGCCTTGCGTTCCAAATCAGGTATGGCGTCTGCGCTTCGCCGCTCTCGCTCGTCCTCGTGTGATACTCGCGTCAACACCCGTTCGTTCATTTGCCGCAAACTCGAGCGTGAAATGAACATGAGCGGGGTGAACTTTGACTGGCATTTTCACACGGGATCTGTGGAGAACTATATGCGTGCACTCGACTGCGCGCGTAGCCGTGGCGCCGCGTGACAAAAGCTAATACCGGGCTGCCGCTAGCTGGCAACAAAGCCTCCGCAATGTGTCTAGAATTACACAAAGGCCGTTTCAGCTCCAGCAGAAGTATGCGCGCTGTCATAAAGAGCTATGAGATGCTCGGCAGCTGCGTAGATAAAATAAGTCCGGTGCTTTGGAGGAATACAAATATGGAAGGTACATTTGGGGTAATAGCGTTGCTCGCCTGCTAATTAGTTTTTGTTATAAAGCCTGTGTTTATCGAAGATCAATGGCACTACGATGACATTAGAGACGGATAATGCTCTGCTAAGTCAGGTCTAAGTCAATAATAGGAGTGTACAGTGGTAGCAAAGAGACAAAATAAAAGAAATCAATTTCAAACAGTTCCGATGTAGAGAACATGTTCACGGAAATGATAGCGCAACCAGTAAGCTAAAAGTGGTTTCATTGAGTTTGGCCGTTTGAAATGTATCATATTGAACTTTCACCGATGTAAAATAATTCAGTTCAGTTTGCGTGATACGGCACAGTGGCTACGTGGTTAGCTGCCTAGAAAGACTCGTGTCTTGCATGTTGTTGTTGTGGCGAAGGAACATTTCCCAGCATATACAGTGTATCTACTGTATATGTGTAACAAATACACATGTGCAGCTCTTTCTAAATAGATTTATTTTTTTTAGAATTATAATATCGTTCACAAGATAATATCTAAATTGCTGTTTGGTATATATGCAAATGTATAATTTTATTGTGTTTATTTCCAATGTCAAGAAATGTGGGGGAAAAATGGCTGAAAAATGGGGGTTGGGGAAAAGTTTGGGGAAAAATGTTTTAAAAGTGGGAGGGGTGGAAAAAATGTGGAGGAAACAGACATGGGGAGAACATTTGCCTGGAAATGTTGCCTCTGGTGACCAACTGCATTTCCAGTGTTACACACGCCAGCAAACAGGAAGCGGAGTAGACCAATCAGCGGAGGGCGGGCGTCTGCCGTTGATGCGGTGTTATTAGCGGTTCTGCGTTAATATTCCTGCAGGAAGTCACCTACTGTCACTGTGTTTTGGTTATTTACCGCCGTTAGGAAAAAAAGCTCCTTCTCCCGTGCATGGGCTCGTTTTCTACTGCTGCCAACGATGGCGTGTGTCCCAGACTGATATCCCTCTGTACAAAAAAATACTGAGGGATATCATTCTGGTCTGGCCAGACTAGGAGAACATGGGGACAAAGCGATGTAAATTAAGATGTTTGCCTGCACACATATTGCTGATGGTTTGCAAAAAATAATGCTTTATCATTGTTATCGAGAGAGCGCCCAAACATATTGAGATATTAAATTCCTTCAGGTATTCCAGTTTCCCACATCAACCCAAAGACAAATCCTACATATTCCTGATCATGAACAGTAAAAGTGTACATTAAACCATTATTTTTAGACTGGCTTTAATATAAACAGTGACAATCCCTATGATTCACCTATGTCATCATGCACATTCCCACGTGTGATTTCTCTTCCCAAGTATGAACCCGCAGTGAATTCATGAATGTCTTGTTGGTTGTTGTCCCAGATGAATGGTCCCAAAGGGGACTAGAGCCGGCGGGTGAATAGGTGGAGCGGCCGCGTCACAATCTGCCAACAACGGAGGCAAACAAATCCTGCGAACTCCAAACTCCAAGGCCACTCTCCTCGACTGGAGGGAAGCCGAACCACGCCCCGGGCCCGCACACCGCCCCCCTCCTCCAGTTTACCCACCGCATATCCATCTTGGCCAGGATACACAGCGCTGGCATTCCCTTTCAGCACATTTCTATAAGCCCGGGCGATTTGTCTGCTACCACAAGGCCCGCTGTCAATTGGGTACGTTTTATGGAGCCGTGGGGGAGATTACCTACCGGCTCCTACACCGTCTTGAAAATTTATCTCGCCGACTATGTTTTTCCAATACTCTGAATCAGCTTCCATAATGGACTACAGCCTGCCCCCGGACAGGCCGTGTGCCTCTCAATTCAGTTTGACGTATGGAGCCGAGAGGCCAAGCGAAAAACGCAAACATGGTCAAAAAACAAACAAACACTGAATTAAAAAGTCAAACTGATTCATTTGTGCTACACTTTGTCTTGCGTTTGTTTACTTCGTGCATTGACATTTGTGGCTTTGTTGCATCGCCTCTGACAGCATAAGCGTCCTTTCTCTCGCTCCGGTCTGGCTCATTGTCGCCGAGTGATCCCTCGCCAAACATCAGCATTCAGACGCGCGCTATTATGTACTGCAATCATTCTTCCCAACAATGAGAAATTACAGAGAAAAGATTACGGCGGGCCTTGGCAACTTTTCAAAACATTCTGTCAGAGTGGTGATTAATAATAGACGTGACACCTATCGCTGTAGCCAGGGACGTGCACAGATAGACCCCAGGTGGTGCTCAAGCACCTGCCCCTTTGCTCTATGCCCTTTAAGTGCCCTTCTCACGACCACATGTTTTAAAAATCTCAATAATAACTATTATTTATGTTATTGTTCTTAGATATTCGCCCTACTACGCCACCATGTGCTGAAAATAAGCTCAACAACTTGAAATCGTGCTTCATTCCTCCTCTGCTCGAGCCGCGGCGCACTTATGTGCTCCTGATCAATGCAGGGCAACTGTTCTGTCCCCGTGTTTCCCCCGTTTGAGAAGATGGTACAGCCCATCTGTAAGACGTTTGAATAAAGTAAACTGACTAAATTCTAGCTTTTATGAACAAACTAGCATCCCCTAAGGGTAATGGAAACGAAAGTGCCGTTGGGGCGAGGACGTCAGCGCCGCGTGTCGAGACCATCCGGACAAAGTCAGCGGTAAGAAGTCAGTAACTTTAGCGGTTCTGTTTGTCGCGCTATAAAATGGTCTTAAAATGAGCTGTAATTCTCAGATTAAGTCAGGGCTGGGCGTAGACCAGGGCCAGAGCAGTGTGAGCTGAGCTAAGGAGACAGGAGGGTGAGGAAGAGAGGTGCCTGGGCTCTGGACACTGTGCCTCTGTGGGAGGAGCACAGGGACTTGAACAGCTCAGTGGATTATTGTTATTTAAGATATTTTTGATATGGAAAAAACAGATGTTTTAGGTGTAGGCTATAGTACTTTTGCATTATTTATTTCTATTTGTGCTAATCATAAGCCAAGAGCCTTGTGATAGACTTTAGAGGACGATGTAGGACTATCTAGTTTATTATTAGGTCCACAACATTGTACATTGTATGTTGCTGTATTAATAAATGGTCTGTGAGTGTTACTAGTTACATCTTGTGGGATGGTGCCCTTTTGTCTTGGTTGAGCACCTGCCCCTCAAAATGTCTGTGCACGTCACTGGCTGTAGCTAAGACACGGCTCAAACGCTCGGTCGTGAAACCGGAGCGGGCACGTTGTAAACAAACTCAAAGGCAATTTGAGTGAGGCGCTTTCTCTAATTGCCGCAGTTGTGTAAGCAACCTTCTACCCAGGGCTAAGGTGTTGGCTCGGCTTTACAAAGAAACTCCTGTGCTCATACTGATTGAGTCCTAGATGAAAAGTTAAATGCCACAAATTATTATGCAGCATCAAGAATCCCAAACAACCTGCAATAGTAAGGCGATAGTTATGGGATGGCACAGGTGCAAATTTGTCTTTGGAAGAACGTTTGTTCACTATTGTTCAGTGTCACTGGAGCCACTCCTGTCGAGACAATTTACTCACATACCTAGACTACTTTACTTGAGTAGTATTTGTGCTGAGAACGTTCTAGTTTTAATACTTTCACCTCCACCACATTTCTAAAAGAGGCTACAAAGTAAAAATAAAAACAAAAGTATATTTGTCCATATACTTTTTTGTTTTGCTCATTTTAAAAGCCTAATAATGCACACTCTGCCAAATCCCACAGAGGCACAACGAGAAAGAAGTTCTGTCCTTTCGGGCACAATTTCCATGTTTGAAAAACCGCACAAGTAGGGCTGCACAATATATCGCCAAAAATATCGTATCGCGATATTAGGTGATGCAATGTTCGTATCGCAAAAAAACACAATATATCGCAATATTACAAATTAGTTTGGCAAAATTGGCCAAAAACAAACAATGCATTAAACTTAGTTATGAATGTGTAAAAGTTCAGTTTTAGCTAAACAGTTCCTAATTTAGGACTTGTTTTGGTCCTGGTGTACTGTAAGTCTTCTTTTGACACTATTTGTAGTTACTTGCGATTTGTGTATAATTAGAATGGAACACTGCAATAATATTGTTCTCGCAACTTTGCAAAACCATATCGCATATCACAAGTTACTTCAATCGTGCAGCCCTACTACTGCAAAGTTATTTTCCCTAACACTTATTCAAACGGATTTGTCTTTCTTCTTTGAATACTTAAGTATCGTCTACAGCAAATACTATAGTATTTTCACTTAAGCAATAATTTGACAGTTTACTTTTATTGTAGTAATATTTGACTCCAGTAGTAACTGTACATTTACTCACTTAATCACTTCTGGTCAGGAGGATGTTTGTTGGCCGATATAGCGGACTTTTGTTTGTGTACTAACAGAACGGATTGTCAAAGAACACATTTAGTTAGTTGCACACAAACAAACAAACAAACAAACATGTTAAGCTGTTCATGAAAGTTATATCCTTATTTCTCGCTGACACTAGTCCATTAGCTAATGTGCTCAGCATGTGAACATACGGCGTGGAGACGGGGAAAAAGCGCAGTAACCCCTTCAGCTGCTTCCACCTGCAAACGTTTCAATCCCCACTTTGCAGTTTGCTCCGAATAGCTGTGCTCACCTTGACTTTAACATCTGTCTGGCCCTCTGCAGACTTCATAGGAGCACATAGGAGCGTCCGACCGAGCCAGATGGCCAAAGGAGGACGCATGGACTGTGCATATATGTGTAACACGCATGACTTCCCCTGCGCCCGGGATCGTGGGCATCTGCTGTGCACTTTCTGTTTCATCTTTCCTCTCGTAGGGAATGAAAGAATGGCTTTTATTTCACATGGGGAATTCCTTAACCTTCTCGGGGCGCATTCCTCTGCTCGCCAAGTGATGAAAAGCTCTGCATGAGAACCAGCCCGCTCTTTCACGATCCAGGCCCATCAGCCGAGGCCCTTCCCCCCCCCCCCCCTCCCCCCAGACATAACCCGCTTCCGGCACCGTGCCACGCAGCAATTTGCACGAGCCATTCCGATAAGTAGTTGGGGACGGGCAACGGTTGCAGTCAATTCTCCTCGCAAATTGAAGGGGTAAAAGAGAGACTGCTCCACTGAAGTTGGGGCCAAAGTTTGGAAAGATAAACAGAGTCAAAAAGTTTAAAGAACGCTTGTAACAGCTTAACTACTCCCGGCGTTGTGCCAGTGACCGCAGAATTGAATCGCTGTAGACTACAGTGTGGCTTCCAGGTGGAGATAGAGGCAGCAGAATGAATCCAGACGGAAGGCGAACTCGCTTCTCTCAAGGATATAAAGCGACCGCTGTGCTCGGACCAGAGATACAGCGCTTCCCCCGCGGAGCGCTTTGTTCTGTGCGCTGTTCTGTCAAATCTGATTCAACGCAAGCTAATGGTACTGTTTGAACTTTGAAACAGCGGCAATTAGTATTTCCCACACAACTCTGCCCAAATGAGTGCTGTATCTACCGTAACACTTTTCACTCCTCTTCACCGCAGGCAGCTCCTGCCCCCACGACCCGGCAACGGACAAGTGGGAGAAAATGGATGGATGGATGGATGGATGGATGGATGTTCTTATCCAACTTAATGATTTTATAAATGCACATAACGTCCTTGAGAAATTTAGGGTAAACCACAGCACCGAGACGGCCCTTTTAAAGATCTTAAATGATTTTAGATTAAATTATGACTCACAGAAAGTCACAGTGTTGGTTCTACTGGATCTGAGCGCCGCTTTTGATATAGTCGACCATACTATTCTTTTAACTTGTTTAAAACACAACGGCCTCTCTGGTGCTGTCCATACATGTTTACATCCTATCTCACAGACAGGACATTCATGGTAAGTGTGGATACCTGCTCCTCTAGGGTCCATAGAATTACATGTGGTGTGCCCCAGGGTTCGATTTTAGGCCCAGTGCTTTTTAACCTGTATATGCTCCGTCTTGGTGATGTCATCAGGAGACATGGAGTCAACTTTCATAATTACGCTGATGATACACAGTTGTACATCTCCATGTCTCCTGATGACACCAGGCCAATGGATGCACTTTTTAACTGCATTTTAGATATCAAATCCTGGATGGCAGAAAACTTTCTCCAGCTTAACCAGGACAAAACTGAAGTTTTAGTCAACGGTCCTGAGACCCAGAGAGAGTAACTTTTACCCAAACTACAGTCATTGTCTTTTAATCCTTCCTCATAGGTGAAGAACCTGGGTGTGATTTTTGACTCTGAGCTGACTTTAATTCCACACATTAAGAATATCAGAAGATCTACCAGAGTCCGCCCCATTCTCTCTCGGCCCAACACGGAGACGCTCATGCATGCTTTTATCACCAGTCGTATTGACTACTGTAATGCCCTGCTTTCTGGTCTTCCCGAAAAGAGTATCTCAGGTTTACAACTTTTACAAAATCCAGCAGCTCGTGTCCTGACGAAGACCAGGAGGCGGGACCACATTACACCGGTTTTAGAGTCGCTGCATTGGCTCCCCGTGTGTTTCAGGATCGATTTTAAAGTTATTTTAATGGTTTTTAAATGTCTTAATGGTCTTGGTCCTTCTTATTTTTCAGAACTGCTTTTACCTTATGAACCTTCACGGTCCCTGCGCTCCTCTGGCAGGGGTCTCTTAGTTATTCCTAAAGTCAACAGAAAGACTCACGGCGAGGCGTCTTTCCAATATTATGGCCCTCGTCTCTGGAACGACCTGAGGAGGAGCTCAGGACCGCAGAGAACGTTCATGTTTTTAAGAGCAGGCTCAAGACCCACCTTTTTAGCTTAGCTTTTAACTCATATTTATTCTTGCTAGGCCTATTTATTTAATTGTTATTAATATGTATGTGTGTGTGTATGTATATATATATAATTATTTTATTTATTTTATATTTTATTTTTTTAAATGTATTCTCGGTCTTATTTTAGAGGTCTTAATATTCTTACTTTTACTTTTTACTTATTTTAACCATTTTTATGCTCTCCCAGTTTCCTCTGGAGGAGCCCTCTGCCTCGGGAGCAGTCATTGGCTGTGGCTGCTGGGGTGCTGTCCTGTGGGTGTCTGGATGGAGGTGTGGTGTTTCTACCGCGCCTCCTCCGGGCGCCCTGTGTTGGTGCCCTGTGGCTACGGCCGAGGTGCTGCTTCTGATGCAGACGGCTCCTTGGATGGTGTTTCCTTACCTGGTTTATCTGTACCCAGCCTTATCTCAGCCTTATGTCCATTGCGTCCATTGTTTTACCTTGAGTGTGTGTGGTGTGTCTCTGGGAAGGTGGAGGAGAATGTTTTAAATCTGTAAAGCACTTTGTGTTACATGAAATGTATGAAAAGCGCTATATAAATAAAGATTGATTGATTGATGCTGCAGCGGAGGTGGCCGTCCACAGCAGCAGCAGCGGTAAGCCTCCATGACGGATGCTTCTCCTGCCTGCCCCTCTTGACACCAGATTATTGCGCTGTGCTTTAATGCAGCCACATGCCGTAAAGCACCATGGAGCATGTCTCCGCTCGCCCCTGATCTCCCGCAAGACTCGCTGGACTGCTCACAGGCACCACTCAACTCATTAGGACCAAAGACGGTAGAAAAAATGCAGCCACAAACAACAAAACCTCGGGCCCTACAACCGATGAATGTGTGAATGTGTAGATTGAGGATTCTGACACTTTCACATTAGCATTTAGAGGGACGTTCTTATTAAACTTAGTGAAACAAGGGGAAATTATCCACTCTATGCATGAGTGGTAAGTCTTCAGTACAAATGCAGGATGACTCATCATTTGCACTGTACACTTTTCTCAATATAGAGCATTGAAATACCAATAACTTCAATTAAAATAAAAAAGATGAATAAATGTCACAACAATAAACAGATATCTAGCGTGAAATATCCTGACATGAAAGTTTATTTGTGTATTTGATAGAGACAACCTGCGGCAAAGCAGTCTAGGTAAGCGATTAATCTGCAGTTTGATTTTAAGATGGCTTGGCTGTGAACAGTGCATGAAAACTGTATTTCTATCCACACTTTCCCCCACGTAAAGCTAAAGTGACGCCGCTTGAGGACAGGTCGATGGAGTAAACGTAAAGTGAATGTTTGTAGGAGGCTCTTGGCGCTTAAAAAAAACAAAGAAAAGTCTCTACAGCTGAACTACAGGTTTGCTCAAAGTTTGTGTGAACAGGCACAGTCCTCATCTGAACGCTAAGAACCTCCAGAGTTCGGCCACTGAGCTTTAACGACTGGAGGCTGCACTGGCGCTGACTGGGACTTTATCAGGGACAGAAGCTGAGATAGAGGAAGTGGAAGAGAGTCCTTTTATGTGTATTTCCAAACTGGTTTCAACTATAGGAGCTGCCATTAAGAGCTTTCTGATTGCCATGAGACACAATGTACGAAACACTCCGCATGCCCTCACACTATATTTGTACATTTGTATGTCATTTTTTGCTCCTTTTGAGTCTGCAGCACTTCACATGAATAAACATTTTCTCAAAGTCAGCTTTATTGTCAGTTTCATTACATGTAGAGTGCACAGTGCGAATTGGAATTACATTACACTCTCAAAGCCTCAGTGCAAACCATAAGTCAAGACTATATATCTAAAAATATATCCACAATGGGGGCAGGGGGACCAGAGTTTGGGAATGCAGGTTCATTTGAATACCATGCAGCAATAACCCAGCAATGTCAGAACAATAGATAACAATAACCCCATCTCCCCACAATAAGCCAACGCTGTGAGCCAGCCTCCTGTAGTGCACACCTGTTTGAGCCCAGGTCGGCCCTTCTGAAACCCTAACCCCCCAATAAAGATCTGACAGAGAGGTCATAGGGCAGCCCACAATGGAAAGGTAACACCCCTTGCCCCTCTGCCTGGGAAACAGTAGTGGGGCTGGTGATGTGTGTTTTTTACACCGTCCCCAGGCTCATAGCAAACTTCTCCTGCACCAGTCGCACCAGTCCATACATGGCCATAGAGTCAACATCAAGGATTTCGAAAAGCCAATTCATTAGTCTGGACGTAAATGTTTATTCCATGGAGCGCGCACATGTTGCAAGAAAGCGTTTTGTGCGCGCCGCAATGTAAAAAGTGATTAATTCCGTCGCTTTGGGGGAAACATAACCTAATTTGTAACCCTTAGCTGGAAGTCAGAAACAACTGAGTATTTTTCCTCGGATCAGGGGTCAAGCGGAGTACAAAACACAAAGCAATCAAACATGAATCTAAATGAGTGGAATTACCGCTCGCTCAGCATCAGTTATTAATTCAAAATAAAAAATAAAAGATGAAATAAAAAAATTGAGAAAAGAGAATAGGCTTTCGCGGTGCAAGATAATTCCTGGAAGCGCATTCACGGTCACACAGTCCATTTATAATAGGCCCGCACACATCAACAGGGGTGAAGCTAGCATTCCTAATCAGCTTCCACCACATTCGTGAGCTTTTCATTTTTACAGTGGCCCGAGCGGCTTCTAATTTTTTTTTTTTTGCTTCGAGCACAAAAAAGGCCAAAGGTGAAACTGGAAATGACCTAGACAGGCAATGGCCCCAATCCAGGACCCTGCGGGACACAGCGGGTTAATGAGTCAGCGTGCTCCCCTGGTTTAGGAGCTCCACCAGTACATCTGCATTCACGGGGGCTAGTATTTATGAGCGGCTGTTTGGCACCGCTGACTTTATAACTGACCAGGCCTACGCACTCGGCCAACGCTGGGCACACTCATTAACCAGATTCCTTCCCCAAACACAGCATACATTGGCACACGACTGCAGTTTCGACATATTTAGATACAGTTTTAGCAGTGGCAAAAAGTAGAGGTTGACCGATATTTGGGGGATTTTACAATATCGGCAATCGGAGTGCTAACAGACTTCCCGCTAAAACAAGTCGTCTCACGACTTCCTAGGCCTCAGGGGAACAGAGAAACACTGCAATGAAAATTGGTTAGCCACAGGTTTGTTAAACACGTGTTTCACCAACTAAACCTAAGTCAATATGGACATGCTGCATGCCATTTCGAGGCACAGGACCTGGGGAATTCAATCCCTGAGGGAGTTTTAATTGTATTTTTGATCGCTGCGTAAAATGCCGCGGCTAGCAACAGTATGCTAATGCTAACGGAAGCTGGGGCAGCAACTATGATTGAACCTCCTAAAGTAATTAAATAAAATCAATTATTTAAGTTTTCACAAGATTATAGACCAGACATTTGGAAAAATCAGCCCAAAATATTGGTCAAAAATATCGGCCATGCATATCGGCATCAGCCTTAGACAAACCCATATCAGTCGACCTCTAGTAAAAATCTAAATAACCTACTGTGGAATGAATCTGTGTTTGGCTAATCTAATGTCCCCGGCAGCACTTCCTAACAGTAATATGCAGTTTGTTAAATAAATGCATTAATACTCCCAATGTCTACTATTCAGACGAACTGCCACTTCAATTTCAGCCTGACTGAGCCCCCCCCCCCCCCCATCTTGAATATTTAATTGCCATTATCATCTTGTCTTTGTAATTGAAAAGTTCCTTTGCAGCCGCCTGTCCGGTTACAAGCGCTTGCTTAAGAGGTTAGACCCACACGAGCCTGGCCTGAGGGTGAGCAATTCAAGTCGTTGGGGGTCACAATAACTGCAGGCTACTGAGTCTGCCCCAAACCAAATTGGCTATTACGAGCGCTGACAGTCTCTTAACTTTTCCCTGAGATGGTCGATGGCGAATCTTCAGTATCTTCCCATCTCATCTGCGGATGCAAATACTAAGCGTGGCTTTCCAGGTAGGGGGGGATTACAAAAGGGAGATATGTCTTTAACGCGAGCCAGTTTTTTTTTTTCCTCATTGGGTCTTTTGATCTGAGCCAATGAGTCAAGTTTGCAATTATAGAAACCACTCTGTCTGCCTCAATCAATTGATACTGACGCTTTAAGAGACTACATTATGCAAATTGAACTATTTTTAAGCGCTATATCTTCATCAAAAAGATACCTGGAGCGGTTTTGTTTCATTCGTGCTACATAACATACAGTGGAACCCAGAAACCGCATTTAATAACTTCTTTATCCTGGGGGTATTTTCGAGACACAACAAAAAAAAAAAATGCTCAAAAGTATTTTTACCAGCTTGAATACAGCGCGCTATTGTGGCTTATTTCAGTAACGTGAATGGACAAGGGGAGTCCCATCAAGTCAGAGGAGAGAGATCACTGTTGTTATTTTCCGACGCCCTTTCAGCTAAGGACGTTAAATCCCAGGGCGGCTCTCATTATGTGCTGTCTGAAAAATGCTCACGTGTGCCAATGCAGAAAAAAACTGGAGGTTGGCATCTCAAGGACATCATCTCTGTAGAGTTCATTTGGGCTTTAGGTCCGTGGCTCTGTGTCGGAAACCCAATAAGGGAAGACCCTCTTTGTAAATGCATGAGCAAAGGGCAGGGTGAAACGTTTCCCAATAATTCCCTGGTATATATATATATATATATATATATATATATATATATATATATATATATATATATAAAAAAGGGGAGGTTGACGGGAAAGTTAGTGGTGCGGTGCAGTACAATCGAACCCACACTGTAATCATTAACTCTGTCACAAAAAGATGCCTCAAATATAAGTTAACCGCAGTTTCTAAAAGCATGTTTGTTTCCCTTTGGCCTAACAATCCAAATGAATCCCCAATACGCATCTGTGTGTGAAAGCAAACAAGCCCCTGTCACTTTTCCCACTATTTTAATCCACTACAGTATTCAAACAATATGTCTGCGAGAGCGGGACAGGGGGGGGAGGGGGGCATCTGTCTGGGGACCCGGGCCGACTTCCTGTTCACAAAAAAAATGCCACGGCGCAGGGAGGGGAAGTGCGACCTTAGTAAACAATCCCCCGCTTGTTTTGTTTTTAGTTTTTTTTTTTTGCTTTCCCGTGGAGCGAGCGCTCTCAGACACAACGGGCGATCACAGCCACGTCTACCTGAGCTATACTTCTTGACCTTTAGAGGAAACAATTTGGAAGCGATCAGCCGTAGAGAGCGAGGCAGGGCCGACAGGTGAGCTCGCCCCCGGAGATAAGAGTCCGCACAATGGGGCGGATTGTTTCGACCAGAGCTTGACCCGGGTACGCGAACATCAACGCGACTTTTAGCCCCAATTAGCCCATCATCAAGTACAAAATGGGGAGGGGGGTGGGGGGGGTACAGAGAGCGGAGCACCTGGGACGGCCACTGCTGCAGGCTCCCGTAGTAAAAAAAAAAAAAAAAAAGGGGGGGGGGGGGGGGAGGTCAGTTCCCATGGCACATAGTGGGGGTTGTAATGCATTAGATGGAAGGGCTTACCTGATACTGCACCATAGGTCTCTCTGGCTCAAAGATGGGACCACACACGAGCACACAGATAGGCCCAGGTGTCCGCCCGCTATACCTGTCCTACATGGGGATCAAGAGCTATTGTGGGTTTTAAGAGAGGTAATCCCATCCCGAGACGCACACGGAACACTGTCACAAGGCTGTCTAGCAGAACTTCTCGGAGAGGCCTATATTTAACCGCGGTGGGAATTAATGGGAGCAGCAGCCATACAGGAACACTTTCAATGCACAGAGAAGGTCGACAGGGACGCACACACTCAGACACACACACACACACGCACACACACACACACACACTTCCTCCGCAGTCTCCAACCCCGGGCTCACTTTGAAATCCCCCACCCCCCAGGACCCAGCAGTTCCTCCAGGGCCCTCCACACCCAAATAAAGAGATAAGCATTGTGTGGACAAACAATAGGCCACTTTCAAAGTCTCCAAAAAAGCTGCCATTTTCACATCCAAGGCCAGCATTTGAAGTGGGGGGCAATAAACAACTTTTACAACTGGACACAATAAGAAAGCTTCAATGAGACTTGTCGCATTGTTCAGCGATATTATTAGGCCTAATGTTTACCGTGTAGCCACAATGTAACAGGTGCTGATGGCGCCTTGCCAACGTCGTTCTCTCACGCACAGGAGTGATTTGCAACGTGCTGGTGCGGCATGAAGTCGGGCTGCTTCTGACTGACCTTGAGTGAGTTCTGGTCCGCCATGGCCATCGCCTGCTTCTTGAGCTCCGAGACCTTCTGCTGACATTGCGGACACAGGGCCGTCTTCTCCTCTGACTCCTCTGAGATGGACACGGAGCCTGCGCCCTCGGGGGCCGGCCGGCTGCTGCAGCGCGCCTCCTCCGCGGAGTGAAGCCTTTTCCTGGGGGTTAGCTCTCCACTAGCTGGGGACACGCCGCCGGGACATCCCTCCACCTTTCAGGAAACACAAATCAAGTTCTCATCAATCAAAAGTCGAGGACTACGCGTGTAAAGGCAGTTTGCAGCGAACAGGTTACACAGTGCACCTGTCCTGTTTCACACACGAGGATGCATCATCATTTTTGAAGAGAGAGAGAGAGAGAGAGAGAGAGAGAGAGAGAGAGAGAAAGTTTCAAGCGAACAGGGAACTTTTAGATTAGGAAAAAGGTTTGGTGTCGTTTGAGCCACTTACAGTGAAGCCCCGGTCGGTTCGGTGCCGTCCATCAGCATCCGAACAGATCATTCTTCCAAAGAAGTGCCCTGCGCGGAGGAAGAAGGCGCTCTTCCTCTGGGGGGGGGGGAAAGTTACAAAGTACGGCAAGGGTGCGGGAAAACTCGGTACGCAGCCATCAGCGGGACTGTCTTTGGCACTGACTGTGGGATAAAACTAATCTGTCGGTGCGTGCAAAGCCTACTGCTGCAGGGAGAGGGGAAGTGGAGTGTGTGAGTTTACGAGCCGCAGCAGGAGTTTGACCAGAGCGCCAGGAGGCGGTGTCTGCTAGGCGAGCTAAGAAAGGGGGCTGTCGTGTGCGCTCTCTTCTAGCTAACCCCACTCTTGCAGGGAAAACAATCATGTGCATGACAACAAGTGCTCTGAGACAGACTACAACTCAACATAAACATCCTAATAGTCCAAAATAAGCATTGTGTTTTCAAGGTTGTCAAATATTTTCATCATTTAATTTCGATTCCCATTCCCAAATGCATTCGAAATTGAAATTGGGCTGCAGCTCAATATTTTTGTGTGTGGATTTAACAATAATGTGCTCAGTGCCTAAGAGTCCCAGTGTTGAAAAAGTGAATAAAAGCTGCCCTCGTGCGCAGTACACCGTGTAGTGGAGGGAGGGAAAAAATGCGCAGTCGATGTTACTCTGGCGCCATCACCTGGCCAAAGCACCATCCAGCAGCAGTTGTAAAGGGATCATGTGGGACACTCCGCAGTTAAAAATTAATTTGGTCAACTTTAAATATTTCATGTGGATGATGTAAGCCACAAATGCAGAATTCAGCGGTGCCTTGGCACGGCAAATGGTTTTCTTTCTGCCCTGAAACGACCTATTTTAGTCATATACTAAAATAGGTCTAATATAATAGTGGTTAACAAAATAAGTGAATGTGATATTTCCTCAAAAGATAAAAAATAATGATTCAATAATATTAGTTTACATGTTAAACTAAAGTATTATGAGATGGCAAGCTAAATTCCTCTCTAACATCAATCAAACATAAAAGGCTACAGGTTGTCTTATAGGATTGGATTGAGCAAATTCACAATATTCCTTTGAGACATTTTCAGTTTGATAACCGAGACTTTCCCTGTGGTCGTTTGATGTAGAAATTGTATTATTTTTCTCTTAGCGCATCATTTGCAGTGTTTTATAGATTTGTTTTATTTTTTTATGTTAATTTACCCTTGTTGTATCTGTTTGGCTGTAAGTGGAGTTAAACATTTACTTTAGAACTACTTTAGAACGAGGAGTAAAGTGGGGTCGTTACAAGGTGCTGTCCGGGGTCCTGAACACCGGGCAGGAGCGCTGACCAAGCCTGAATGTAACAGATTACGCACAAACATGATATCACCATCTCTCCTTCACAGCCACTTGTTCTTACCTTTGCCTTTCTCTTTAGCAAATGACTTGTGAACCCAAAGATGATATCGGAGTCCACGATGATGGTGCCCAGGTCTATGACACCGGGGTTGGGTTTTCCAGCTCCGGCAGACCCAGATGAGTTTGGATAAGCCATGTGGGCAGCGCGCGTTCCTTACACAATAATCCAATCTTTATGAAACAAACACCTTGACTCGTACATCCAAGCAACAGGACTTTACATCTCACGTTCCCTCCAACTACATCCACAGGGTTTGAGCCGTACATCCAGCCGTCACTTGCGGTGAGCGCCTGCACTTGTGCGTAAAACACAGCCGCTCCTGCGAGGACACAATAAAACGGTAGAATCCATTCAGGCGAGTTTACATCCACTTTTACAGCGTGCTGCGGCTGATGCAGGTCTGTGGCTCTGTGCGAGCTCCTGTGCATCTCCTTTCCCTCTTGTCTCTGCTCCTCTCAATCACTCCCTCTCTCACTGATGACCCGCGCGCCCACAGCGGTGGCTGACTGGCTGTACTGTCAGCGCGCATGTAAAACACAATGGAAACGTGAACCTGTAGGCACGTAACGGCAGCCTCTGCGGTATTGTACAAGGTTTTCAAACAATGGTGTGTCCATCAAAGCGCACTTTATGGACACATAATATCATTATTATTGCTCTACTCGTATTACTTCATCATATCCGTTTGCTCACTGGGGATAGGCCCTATATGAAGACATGGCCATATTCGTATGATGATTTTAATAATTAATAATAGCCAGTCAATTGAATGTAGTTACTCTCACACTTTCACACTGATTGGCTATTGGTTTATAATTGCAAACGAGCTGACTCTTGTGTGACCTGGGCGGAAAATTCTAAGGTGTTGCTACTGAAGCTGATAAATAATGCAGTTCTGCCTGAAATGCATGCTACTGATTGCTAATCGATATTCCATGAATACACGTCATCATCACCAACAGGCTGACTCTACAGTGAGTGCAGATACAACAGCGTTCGGCCGTGAGATCTAGCCTTTAGGACGCGATCAAGTTAAAGACTCAGAGCTCCGACTTAATGAGAGGCCTGTCATTTGTTGTACAAACCATAAGGAAGTCTCTAGTGTTTTAATTTTGTCATTGGTATATAACACACTATTTTAACCCACTTGCATCTTAGATCTGTTCCAATTGTGAAACAGTTTATGATATCTTAAGTTAGGGATTTATGCCAATGTCGGCCTGTTTGCTTTTTCCCTGTGGACCCAGTGCATGGGCAACTAGACTGTGTGGAATGTGGATGATGTCTGATGAAGGGCTAGGACCCGAAACGTTACCACCACTTTCGGTGAGCAATAAATTGGTGAGCTAACTACAGTTGTGCGGATCTTTTCTTTTTCTTCCTATGTACTTTTTGGATCCAGCACACTGGTTTAGAACGTCGGATGTGCGTGTCTCTCCTCTTCCATGGAATGTGGATGATGTCATGGTGTGGCAGGCAGCTGCCACGTGCAGCCGATTTAAATTGTTAAAAGTGTTGTACACAAGACCACCCTTTATGTTTTACTATTGCAGTTATGTTCGTGTAACCTATGAATTAATGTAAAGTTAAGCCTCCCATGCGCCTTTTGGCTCATGAGATTCAACACACGGTGACGTCACTGACACGTGCCGGTCCCTTGCTTTTTCAGCTTAGTGGTGGAGTGGAGTATTTGATGAGTATTTGATGAGCCTGTATGGCAACTTTGCCATACAGGCAACAACAAATAAATATTTCACGGAAATCAAATCATATTTAAGTGGCTGTGTGAAACCAACTCCCATTAGGTTTTACTTCACCTTTCAGATAAAAAGTCAACGTTTAGAATGCGTGCAGCATTGGCAAGAGAAGAGCAGAGTTAACAATAGTCTTAATATTCAGGAGCTGCCGTGGGGATAAGAGTTCTGTGAGGTGAATGCGGAGATGGTTGTGCAGATAATTACAGCAGTAAGAGATGATTTAGGGGCTCTCTTTCTGGTGGTGGTGGTGGAAGTCTGGCTTCAGTCTGCCCCCAAGTCGCTGATGAAATTCCTTAGACGGAGTCCCCGGGGAGCGGGTTGCTACATCTGCTGCCCTTTGCGCACGTACAGGCGCACCGCTGAGGGCATCTCATTAATGCCGCTTCTCTCGCTCTCCTGTCTTATCCTCGGCAGACTCTCCCCGCGCAGGACAAGGCTTTGTGAGAAACGTTTAACAAATATTGATAGTTGTTGGCGCATGGAAGAGATCAAAGAGCGAGGAGGAGAAGGCTGTCTGAAAAGAGGGGGAGCAATCGGGGTTTCATGAATGATTCATGCAATATAGAGTGGCCAATTCCTATTCTCACCGGTGCTGAGACGGATTTATATTTGTCAGGTGTGAAATGGAAGTTGAGCTGTGCGCAAAACCTTTGTAGAAATGAACACATTTATTAGCAGATGTCGACAGAAGCAGCCCATGAGTTTCAGTACATTGGACAGCGACCTCCCCTCAGATACACACACTCCACAGAGACAGGATATTTCATTGACTCTTTAATCAGTGCTTTAAACAGGTACAGTGATGACGTTTCAGTTTTCCTGAGCTGCATGGTAACAGATAATACAGTAAGACAAACACAGAAGCTATTCTAATCCTAAACATAGGCTAAATGTTATAATAGATGTATGAGTTAGAAACCTCCAGGCACGATCAGCCGACTTAGAAGAAAGTGTATCCAAAAGCTGTGGCTTTCGAGGCGAGTCCAGTCCTGAGCGGTTTAGCACGTTGGCAGTATTTGTCTGACTGGTCAAGTGGTCCTAAACATTTCACAATTATGTTAAAGAACTGTTGAACTGTTGAGAACCACTTAATCTGAGAGACCAAATGAACGTACGGCCTTTAAACGTTGAATCAGCTAAAGAAAGAAAACAGTTTTGTTCAAAATCAGTCACAAAAAGACTAAGTGCTGGCAAAGTCAGAAGCCTACATTCAGCCATCAAAGCGCGCTTACCTGTGACCGGTGATCTCTTCTCCAGACGGTGCGCTCCTGAAGTCCTCGTGGCCACTCTGCCTGACAGCGGACTGGGAGCTCTTTATATACTGTTTTGGGCTTGGTTGATACAAGCCTCTCATTGAGAGAGGAATGAGGCCCATGCTGGTCGGACCGGCTGAACTGGGTTCCAAGTGAGCAGCACGACAGAGCAGCCGCCCTCCACATGCGCGCACACACACATCACAGAGGCACGAGCCTCACGCACCTTTACATTTGAACTGTAGAAGAAAATGTTTAAATACGTTTCAGATAGTGTTCATTTACTATATTTATTCATCATTTTAGCCAACGCAATATTTATGCTGACTAAAATCAGACTAAAACTAACTGTTAAGTATTTATGTGATGAGTATGAGACTAAATCTATGACCTCCATATATTTTTGTCGATTCTTAAAATGAAAATGAAAAGAAGGGACTAAAACATGTGGATTTCAGTGTCAGGTCTGCGCTTTGTCCATGTGGGAGATGCTCCACGAAGCAGTGAGTACATGTTTCAATAAATCAATGTAATGTTAACATCATTCATTTGACATTTAGTTGGATAGATTTACATTTAATTATAGGTGGCTAAAACTAGACTAGAACACAAAAGAATTCAAATTAACACTAGTTTCAGACTATGACGATGCCCTCTGTAGAGCTGATCGTCTCATTGTAATTCAAGGCACAATTTGACTAAACACGAAATAACAGCTCAAGCTGATATAAATGACCCGCAACAACAGGATGGGATAATTCATACAGAACGGCGTGTGGAAATTGCATTGGCTCTGTGCTCTATATTATGTGTAGTTTATGATGCAGCACAACAGGAGGGGACAGGGATTTGAAATAGAAGACACATTTTTTATTGCTTTTCTCACAGCAAAACAGACCTTAAACATTTAGATACTTCAAAAGTAGTACAATACAAGGACAGCATGTGCTCTTTCGTCTCCCACCTACATACAGCAGCAATAGATGAACAGTCGGGCATATAGCCTACAGTTCAAAACACCTTACTCTCTAAAGAATTGGTTTCTGTGGGTCACATTGTTTGAATCAGTGAGATATGCAACTCTTCCAGCTTGACTGTAGAGTCTCAGACAGGCTGGTTGGGTCTGAAAGGTAACTGCTGGTTTTTGCTTTTCCAGTTTGGGCTGCAGGGAACAAAAATCTTGTTCCGGGGCAAAGTTGAACACCGTACTCTCGTAAAAGCCTTCATAAAACTTAATTCAAAAAGCAACCTATTTAGGTTTTTGGCTAAAGTAATAGACAATATTCCAAGATATTTAAATCCACAGATGGCAAGATGAGGGCCAAGACAGGACATCACAATCGCAGTGCATTTCCTCAAACAATAAAAGGAGCCCTCTAAAATAAAAACAATTAAACATATTACACATACATTTATAGAGCTGGCATTTTCTAATTCAGTGTATTCTCAAAAGTCAATGTTGTGCTTACAATCACTTTGGATGGAAATATATGGCTTGAAACATACAGATGCATTCAAAGTTGTGTGGGACTAAAAAAAAAAGGCCAGGGTCCAGGAAAGCCTGGTTAGGTCGGGCCTTACATGTCCATGGCTTCCAGGCTGGTAAAGACAAAAGGACCACCGCGCATTGTTTACGTGTATAGTGTAGAGATTTGAAAAGGGTAGGGCAGATAGTGGACGGAAACGTGGTGTGGAGCTGTAGAGGTAGAGGCATCACGGTCCTGATGCCGGGGCAGTGAACTCGATCCCATTCTGAGGCACAAAGAAAAACGAGTTATTAAATTGAACAAAATTATTTTGAAGTCCTAAAACAGGCTCGACTTGGCACAAACATTCACCGGATTCAGGAAGTAGTCATGGCCTTTTGGTGCTGAAGTCTGATACAAACTATGCTAAAAATCTGCACTCATGCTTTCATAAATGCTGTACCTTTCTGGATCAGTACAGTCCCTCAGTACCTTTCTTGCATCAATGAAAGCAATTCACAAAAGGAAAATTCTAGGAGTCTGCAGTTGTTTTAAGGTTTGAGTACTTCATTATGGAATTTTTGTTTTTAATAAATACATTACTGATAGGGAACTTAGTGTAGATTTTTTTCGACCAACAGTTTAGTAGTATAGTAAAGTATCAGACAACAACACAATTAACTAAACATATTTTAAAAAGGTCTGAAAACTGAACCCATTGTAAAAACACAGATTGAGCCAAGAGGAACAAGCAGCCTGCTCGGCTGTAACGCTGACAGGAATGTGTGGGCAGGTGTACAAGCAGCCACAAAGTGACTAGACTAGATCTGCGGAGGCATTGACGAAAAACAGAGGGTGTGAGGTGAGCTAATTTTAAACTCATTGCCGATAGCCTTTCTCTATAACTTTATTACAGTCATTACTTTGTAGATTCAGTGCTAAGAAATGGATGGTATTGATCAGCCCACCACAAGACCCAAAACTCACACAAAATCTGGAACTCTGGAGTTGTTTAAAATCTATGTTTAGATATTAAAGGGTTTGCTGGATATATGTTTTTCTTCTGTCTTCCTATAATTCATGAATAACAGGCTCTGTGCACAAAATATTTTTGGCTGACTCAGCCAGTGTAGGGTAAAGATACTTCCTGTCCACATTTGAGCTTACATTACAAGTCAAATAAAATTGCAAAACGAAAACCTATTGAAATAAACGTCATGTCACATGTTTCATAAAAATACGTTCAGATTGTGGTGCTATTTTACCATTTGTTAACATCAAATTAACATACGCCTTTAGCTTAAAGCCTAAAACATAACATATGTTATGTTTACCTAGCCTTAACTTACAAAACCTTCACTGTTTTAGCCTTGAAGCTAAATGCACACGTTCATTTGACACAACATTTTTTAAAATAGCACCAATATCTGATCAAATGTTTATGAAACACACTCAGTTTGACGTTTATTTAAGTTTTCTTCAGTTTTAAAATATTTTTTAATTTACATTCAAATGTAAATAGGAAGTAGTCTTTACCCTACACTGGCCATCAGTGATCCAGACAACTGATAACTGGTAAGTTTCTGACATTCCACTTGAAAAAATGCCCTGGAACGCTGCTCGAATTTGTAATTACAACTCGTGAACTCGGTGATGACCAGAGTGCTCCGAGTTCAGATACAGATGGACACAGCAGAGACAGCCAGTGGAGATGTGCAGCTATTAAACTAATGATAAAAGCACCGGTGAAGTGAACATTATTTTGTGGTCACAGCCTTCAATATAACATCATGTAGCATGTTGTGAGTTAAATCTGGTGTGGAGAAACAGTCATATAACAATGGCACCTTATTAACCCACTGTTGTAGCATTAGCTGTTTTGTTTACAAACCAGTTTATTCAGCTGGAGCACTCGGAGGTCATAAGTCATAGTTCTCAAGTGGGAAAAAAAACAGTTACCAGTTGCCTGAAACACATAATTAGCCAAAAACATTAGTGACTTTTTTGTTCCATTGCAAGGTTTACAACCCATTGCATTTTATAAATAAAAAAATTGTAATAAATGTTTTCCACATTGTTTTCTAGATTACTACCCCCCAAGGCCACACTCCAGGTTTGGTTTGTCAATGTAGACAGACATTACATTGTAACAAAGAATGATTGGTATGATTGTAAATCAGGACATCAGGGATCAAAAGACTGATCAAGATGAGTTCAAGCACAACATGGCAAATCTCACTCCATGTCATTTACCTCCTCCTCATTATCATACTCCGCATATTCACTAAAGTCACCAAAAACTGTCTGAAATTAAACAAAACAAATGTGTAATTATGAACAGATTATCAGAAATAAATTAGGATGGCATGCTAGTATTTAATTAAAAGGATTTGTATTTTTAAAGGTGAGGGGATCCATGCGCTACACCTATTTGTTTTACCTTGGTTCTATTGCTCATGAGCTGGACTAAAAATGCTACCACTTCTTTTTTGCCAATCGACTGGGCCTGTGACAATAAGAAGAGTTGTAACTCAAGAAGACAAACATGTTTCTTTTTTCTCTCAGTCGCGTTGCGTTAATGTGTAACGCACCACTTGAATGGCGTTCTGTCCGTCGTATCCTGGTCTTGTCAGGTCTGCGCCCGCCAGGCTCCAGATTTCAAGGCTCTCCAAGTCACCACTGGCAGATAGACTGACAAAGACAGAAATGTTTTATTAGTTAATAGAGCATAGTTTTCCTTAGAGCTTATAAATATTTGTTTGGGGGGAGGATGTTTGAATGATATAGATGTTTCTCATATAATCTAAACCGGCATTCTTCTTTGATATATCAAAGGCACAAAATGACCTGCCTAATTTAAGCGATGCAGAGATATGCTGCCAGGGAGCATTCCTACAGTTTGTATAACAGTGGGGCGACAGGTTAGACCTGCAACTGCTATGTTGGATGGGTCACTGCGGATAGACATCGTGATTATCTGTGGTCATGTTTTCAGACGGTCTCACCTGCACAGCTCCGTGCCCGCTTCGTCCATTTCTTCGCGGGAGAAGTGTGCGCCAGTCTTCCTCAATAGCCGCACAACTTCCTTGTGTCTGTTCACAGGGGGTAAATAAGTGTTACCGATTGCCTACTGTTGAAAACAAAAAGTCTTTATTCTAGTATAAGATGCCATTGCTTAGAAGTCACTGGATTTATTTTTCAAAACATTCCAAATTAAAAAGAGCAAACAAATGATCTGAATATGAATGGAGTGATTTGGCAGGTTGTGACAAGTCCCTAACCCCGACAATAAACCGCCCACACAAAAAGTTACACTAGCAATCAGCAAGTCACAGTTTAGTTAAACAAAAAACTAAACAAAAGCCCACCATAGGCTCTACAAATGACCACATTGATATTTACATTTATTTCATTCATATGATGTGGCATGTGAATCGGAAGTGAATGAAAGTAACTGAAGCGACATAAGACTTCCTGTTGAGCGACAATGCTGGTATCTCCTGTGTGAAACTGGGAGCAGGCTGGTAGGACTGGTTCTTAAGACACTCCCCACTTTTGTTCTAACCCTGTGACTCACGTTACGCTCTGCCAGTCCTTATATGGACATCAAACTGTGATCGCTGTAGATAATCTCATGACATTCAAATGCCATAAAAATGCTGACCAACTGAAACGTGAATGGATTATGCCTACTATAATTATAGCTGAGGCATTTAAACACCACACACAGAGTGTACAAAGTATTCTAATGACTACACTGAGAGTCCATCTGCCACGACAAGCAGACATGTCTGCACTTGTAGAATCAACCGTTAGAATAGGATAAGAGACATTTGGCACAGCTTTAACGTTTTTACCCGGAGGCTAAGCATAGCACTTACACATGGCATTCACACTTATGGCAATGTAAATGAATCACAAAATAGAACACAGTGCTAGCTTTACTCTCTCAGAACAACCAGCCTCATACAGTCAGTGCCTAGTCTGGTGTTTATTATGCACTACAGTTTAATGTGACCATCAGGTACACTTGCAGTTGTTCTATAACATGATACCTTGAGGAAACCAAACTTTAAGTGTCCACAGATGCAGGTGACCAACAGGAAGATTTGAAATGGTTCAGCTTTATAATGGCTTGCAGTAGATCCAGCCTTACCTAAAGTGCACTGCATTGGCCAGGGGAGTGGCCCCATAACGATCTTTAGCATACACTGTTGCTCCCTGGCTCAGCAGGTACTGCACTGCTTTGAGGTTTCCCTCGCAACACGCCACATGAAGAGGCGTCCGTCCATCATAGTCCTCTAACGACAGATTACTGCCCTGTCGCACAAAAACACACAGTACTCATTGTCGTTATATTGGACCAAAGTTCAAAACGTTTAAAACATGCATTGGGGTTAGAGAGAACACACACACACACACACATACATACATGTGACTAGAGGCACTTGCCTAACAAGTCTGGCCTCATGCTTAGTTGTAGTTGTTCCGTGCTTCTATTAACCACCCTGTGCATTTCCCCATTGTGAGAGTTGAGACAAATGTTTTTCTATCAAGAATAAATAACTTTATGGGTAAATATCAAAGTGAAAGACAATGAAAGTTTTTGCTTTAACTTTAAGATTAAACTAAATGTTGGAAACTACAGTCTAATCTCAGATCCAAGCACATTTCTTTGACATGTAATCATATTATCAACTATGTTACACTGTATGAATGTGCTTCCTGTACCATTTCTTTTAGGGCCTCGAGTGCCTCAATGTCTCCAATCTTGGCAGCAGCACAGGCCAGCGGGGGGGTCAGGGCGTCACGGATGGCTTCCAACTCCTGTAGTCAGAACAACCACACATCAGCAAATGTGAAAGAATTTGTCAAACTAATTTTTAGAGACTAACTTAGTGGTATGTATGTAGCTCTGTTAAATATCACTTGATGAGCGGCTGCAGTGCGCTCACCTCTTTGCAGCTGATGCTCAGAGATTTAGCAATGACTTGGATGAAACGGCTGTCACTCAGACATAACTTGGCTCCAGCGAAATCAGCCCTCATCTCACCGCGGAGGTTCTGACTCATCATCTACAAACACAGCATTAAATACTTCATATTTTTCATTTAAACACTTATATTTGGAGCCTGACTAATATACTGAATCTTGTTCAAAAGCATAATGACTAGACATACTCTTTTCTTTGCTTCCAGATCCAGGTCCTTCTTCGCCAAAACATAGGACAGCTTTGAAAGGGCTGCTTCGGGAGTCATGTCCCCGCCAGATATCAGCCCAGCATCGATCAGAACCTAAAGACAAATCACACCCTTTCAGCTACATAAGCCTAGAGTGCCCTCTAGCATCTGTCAGCGTGAAAATAACAAACATGTGAAATTATATATTTTGATATTTAAGTCGCACCTGAGTATAAGTCGCACCCCCAGCCAAACTATGAAAAAAAGTGCAACTTATAGTCCGGAAAATAAAACTAAAGCCATTGCAGCATTACCTTTCCCGTGGCGTAGGACGTGGACACTGTTCCCCTGAGGCACTGCGTACAGTTGATAATGATGACGCCAGAGTCGGTGGCCTTCTTCAGCTCCTCCAGGACATCTTTGCGGTTGTCTGGAGCGTTCCCACTGCCGTACGTCTCCAGGACCACTCCCTGCATCGGTGCCTGAAGGAAAGCCCTAACCTGGATTTAAAAATATGATGTTTAATTGTTGTTCCGCTGGATATGCACATTTGCACACAAAAAAACTAGGACTGGGCTTATTTCTGGCTGGTAAGTGTGTTTATTCAAATCTGAGCTGGCCAAGTTTTACACACACGATGACTGGATAGTTTGTGAATTGCAAAGGACATTAACATGTGAGAAAAACAAATTTATAAACACCAGATTCCATAGAGAAAGTAAATTTTAATACAAAAAAGCAGATCAAGATTGCCGATAGAGGTGTGATAATAAATCTGCAGCTGCTCATCTTATAAAATCCAGATATACTGCTGAGTGTGCTGGCTGTTCAACGGTTCAAGAATTAAAACTGAAATTATTCTTCCATGTTATCTTTCCTGAAGCTCTCTTACTCCACCCAGCCTCCTAAAACCCCATCTGGAGCCACCTCCGCACCCGCTACCTCACTCTCTGGTTGGCTGGCACTGGGAGGTCCTATACCACATCATTAGCACTGGCAGACGACGCAAAAGGCAGATGACTAAAATGGTAGAGAAGAGAGCAATTAATCTGAAGGTGTTAGCAAGCATGAAGTCGCTTGGCACAACGGCGACAGTTACCGTAAAACACTGGGAGAAGGTGACATTAAAAGTGCCCGTCAGTAATTTTTGATGCCATAAGCAGTTGGGTGATAAATGCTTGAAGGCGGAGGTACAGGAGCCTGGTGTCTAATCAAAACTTGCCCCGTAAAACCAGTTAGAGGCCATGAGGAAGAGTTGATCTGCAAGCAGAGCAGAGGGAGCAGACTGAGACCGTAAAGTCACTGTTGCAGTAGTCCTAGGAGGGGGAGGTGCCACCAAACGTTACAGTATTGATGCCAATCCTCTCTCTTTACAGGGTGATCGGTCATGCCCCATATCCCGCCTCATCGTCCTCAGGGATGAGCTGTGGAAGTCATTTACATGAACGCAAAAAAGGAGTAAAGTTCACTTTAACAAATGTCATCGGTAGCTTTGAAAATTATTTCTTGTTTAGCACTAAGTGGACCAGGAATAGGCAAGGGTGGCATGCTGACTTTTTTGGAGAGCCGGGCCTTCTCTCGACAGCCACATACAGTATATGATCCTTAAAAGGAAGGTTTGGGGGATCTCTAAGAAACTTGAAAGTATTTCTGTATTTGGAGTACTTTAACCACTGTTTAGGAACACTATTTGGTGCAATCGTAATGCTCAAAAGCACCTTGGGGGGTCAGAAGATACAAGCTCGAGGGACAGCTTTGGTCGCGAGGCCTGATGTTGCCTTCCCTAAGGTAGATATTTATGTATTCAAATAAATGTTTTCCTGCTACCAAAGGAGGTCAAATTGAAAGCATGAAAAGCACATTGTCAATATTACCAATGTGGGTAGAACAGATGTTGCCAAATTTCTCAGACAAGTGGAGAAATCCGAGTTACAGATTAAACACAATTCCCTTTTGACCCTTGTTAATTATTGTTAATTATTAGTCTTTTTTACAAACACAAACAACAAAGTGCAATGCTTCGTCTCTGTGCTTGTGCAACCCAGATACAGAGCTGTGGTCTGGTTGGGTGAGTGCAGAACCAGTTTGGAGGCACTCACAGTGGCGGCCGTGATTCCTGGAAACAGCCGGAGCAGCCCGACGTTCCGGTTCAACTCCGTGCTCACTCGAAACTTAGCTGTAGTGTTGGCCCTCCACACTGTGTCCCAGTTTACTGCAGAGGGGAGGACAGAGGAGCGAGAGAGAGGCTTTTACTCCCGACATCAGGGCACGCTCATTAAAAATGTATCCAATGCATGGAGACAGACCGTCCCACCGGCTTACTCAAAATGTCTACTTCAGCGGTCGCCAGTGGTGCCAGGTTAGGAGAAGAGAAGGCATTAAAGCTCGCAGTGTCCACTTTGGTTACACGGTTGCCTCGATACAGTGTGTGGTGGAAATATAAGCCCACCTATAGACAAGAATACAGAAGCATATAATGAATTAACAAGAGGAAGACGGCCAAGGAGCGGGCAATATTCTACTTGACAAGTTTTTCCACTCTGGTAATAAGCCGAATGCCCATCTCGGGTCGCCCGTTGCATTATGGGTAATGGAATATCTTTTGGCTACCAAACAATAATGATAGTTAGCGTAAAGCAACGACGAAAGCTATGATTTGGACCGTTTTAACTGCTGGAAAGTTGATGATTTAAAGCGTTTTTGTCGTCGCCATGGAGCCTGTTGCAATATTAGCTTAAAGTCTATTTTTACAACCAGGGCTGCGTACGGAGATAGACAGAAACAAAACTGCCATTCATACGAAGAGATGCTGTCAAAAGTGACGACCAGTCCTTGTTCATATAGTTGGAATAACTATGGAATAACTGTCCCTATAAAGCGACTGTTCCAGGGTCTGAAACTGTGGCCTCATGTCGACGATATTCACAACATTTAAACTGAAACAAGAAATAAAAAACATAGAATTCCCTCTTTTTTTGTCAATAAGGAGGTGGACAGTAGACGACATCTTTTTCTTAATTGTGACCAGAGAGATCCACATAGGCTATGCCATCTAAATGTACGAGTGATCTGATGGCGTACAACATAGCTAATCGGTCACTAATTTAACAGACGGACGTTTACCCACTATATTTAACATCAACACCGTTCTGTAACTTTTCCCTATGATTACAAGACGAATTCAAATGATTTAAAAAGTGAGGGTGTCTGTGTCGGGCTGATCCCAGGTCCTGTCGTTTCCCTGTCCGCTATGGTCCGCTCCTGCCTACAGAGCCGCCGCCCTGACTTTTCCCTTGCTTTCAAGATATTGACAACTTAAATATTTGCAAGAAATGTCACTTGAGACTTACAGTCTGTAAACCAATGCCCGTAAGCCTTATAGTTCACGGTTATGGCTCAATATACTTCAGTATTCATACTGAACTCACCCACACATTTCAATGGCGGTGTTGTTTGGTAGCCAAAATTAGGAGCCTGATTGACTCACGCATACGCAGTCGAGATGGGCATTCAGCTTATTGCAAAACATAAATCAATCCACAAATGTCTTATTATACAGTACAAAACTAGGGCTTTTGTCAACTACTCGTACCAGTCACTGTAGTCAAATTTAATTGTTAACATAATGGGACTATTTTGGCTGGTTTCGAAGGATACTACTTATTGTCATATACATTTTATGAATTGTAAGGTTCAGGTTGTTTGACCCATCTTTGCCTAAGGTACCCAGATCGCTAATCTTCTTTTCTTTATTTCCTATATTTTTGTGTTCAACCTAAATATTACAGCAGGAAGAAGCAGGTATTCCCCTAAATTCAGACCATATTTATTTACCTCTGGAATGACAAATTGTCCAGCGATCAACAGCGCCCCCAAGAGGTTGTCCCTGCCGTCATTTCGTATTTCATATATGGGCACCTGAAATCAAAACTTTTTTTTTCTTCTCATTTGTTATTGCAAAGACAGACCAAAAAGCTCTTGTACCTGTGAACCTGTGAGTATAATGGGTTTTCCCAGATGCTCACACATGAACGACAGGGCCGACGCTGTGTAAGCCATAGTGTCCGTCCCATGCAGGATCACAAAACCGTCGTAACTTTCATAGTTTTTCTATGCAACACAGACACAGACTTAAGTAAAACATGTGCGCTCTTGTGATAAAAGCTTAAGAAGTACCTCGATGTCCTTTCCAAATCTACCCCAGTCATCTGTCGTCATGTTTGAAGAGTCTAGCAAAGGACTGTACTCCATTATCGTGTAGACTATCCGCTTACTGTTTTTATCCGGCCTGCAAACACATAACAAAACTAAAAAAAACTGAGCATTCTCCAGCATTACAGAAACAGGCAACACACACTTTAGTTTAGCTAATGTCCAGATGCAAGAGCGTGAGTAAAATGTCAAATGCTTCTAATTAGTGATTGAGAAAGTGACTCATTTGTCTTTTTTGAACCAATTTAACAAAGCTAGACAAGGAGGGACAGGGAGTTTATGAAATCTATTACAAATCGCAAGAGAAGATGTCTTATTTTAGAATTGCAATAATAACAGTGGCTCTAAAATTATGCTTACTGAAAATTCAAGGTCAATGAATGTAAGCAAGGATTTTAGTCCTTCTAATTTAAGCACAGATTGTATTGTAAGAAACCATTGCAGTGGGTTTTCATTTAGTCTCCACATTTTTTCAATAAACGGATTAACAACCCCCGTTCCCATCATATAGATCTACTAAAAGCATGGACTGAGTAGCCAAATGGCACAGCAGGAGGAGGTCACTTAAGACCACAGTTCAGTCAACAAGAAGTCCTTGATTCTCTAATTAGGTTTAATCCTCACTTGACGAAGAACATATGGCGCTAATCTTCATGGTCAAAGGAGTGCAAAATTACCTTCATTCAGCATTTTGTATCTTTATCTTTCTGGTACTGTACCGAGATCAAAATGTGCCTTAGTTTGACATCTACATGCACAATCGAATAACAAATTTACAATTTCAGCATTTCCCAAAGTAACATTATGTTGTCACAACGCACATGCAGTGAGTTAAGGGCTCAAGCAGGCATTCAAATACATCCATTTTTGTTGTGTTTTTTTATTATCACAGAGTAGACTTCAGGCCTGCACATTTACATCCTTCTCTAACTACTAAAGTGCATTTCCTGCCAGGCCACACACACCCTCGATAACTCAAAGACGGCAAAACTCGTGAGCATTGCACAGGCACAAAGAAAAGTACCCGTGTAACATAGTGCCAGAATGGGGCGTTGGCTTCCTGTTACGACAACAGATTACAATTGATTTATTATGAGTATTATCAACAAATTGTATACATATTATTTTAATTCAAACTAAATAAAACTATACATTTTGTTATTATTTGTTTTCGATAAACTGCATGAAATTAATATTCTTTCATTAATGTGTGCAAAGCTTCCAGGATGAATGAATAGTATTCGTGGATGGGACTACAAGGAGAAGAGTTCAAGCTTACGGCAGGACCAAGGAGTTTTCGCCATAGTAGTGGTAGAGGCAGGTCTGCTGGGCATACATCTCATCATGGAGAATGGGAAGTTTACGCAAACCTTTCACAAAAGCATTGGCTTTCGGAGTGAGCACTGTGGATGACAATAAAAAGGTGTTCACCTACTGTACATAAAATATGGCTCTGGGTTTACATATGTATTTAGAGTAAACACGTACATGTGTTGTTGTACTGACATCTAGTGGCGTTATAGGCTAACATTTTGTAATGACTGCCGTATAGATCTAATGCAGAAGTTACCTAAAAAAAATCCTTGAAAATACCTTGAAACTGCAAAAATACTTGAAAAATATTTGAAAATCCTGAAGTCCTTAAAACTCCTGAAAGCTTTGAAACTGTTGAAACCTTAAAATTCCTAAACCTTGAAATTCATCAAATCCCTGACACTTTTTTATTCCTCAAAACTCCAGAGGTACTTGAAACTCCTGAAATCCTTTACATTGGTTAAATTATTTAAACAGTTAACATCATTCAACATCAACAACATGAAGTACTTTAAGATGAAGAAACCCACATTAAAATCCCCACAGTACTTCAAGTACCATTAAAGGCAATGGGAAAAATACCACAAAGTACTTCAAATACTGCAAAAACTGTAAGAAGTACAAACACCAAAAGTAATAGCAGGAAAGACATTAACATGAACTTCAAATAAAACTTTGAATGACCTGAATACTTTAAATTATATGAAGAGTTTAAAACTGCAGAAAAACTGGAAAAAGATGGAATAATAAAGAATGTGAAAACCAATAATTGACTGCGGAAGTTATTGCGCAGTCAATCAATTAGCAACAACATCTATACCATAGACATAGACCAACAACGCATAGCAACTACATGTTTAAACTGCATATTTGTGACACAAATGGAACCTCATACAAATAATCGAGTCCATCCTCACCTCCTCCATCACCGTGTGGTTCCCCGGCGCTACAGAACGGGACAAGCATCGACTGCAGCGCATTGTGCTGCTGCAGAGAAGGTGATTGGCTGTGAGCTCCCATCTCTCTAGGACCTGTTCACCTCCAGGACCCGGAGGCGTGTGGGTCGGATCACAGCTGACCCTTCTCACCCTGGACACGGACTATTCACCCCTCTCCCCTCAGGCAGGAGGCTACGGTCTATCCAGACCCATACCTCCCGCCACTTGAACAGTTTTTTCCCCTCCGCCATCAGACTCATGAACAATAACAAGTCTCTGTAGCTTAGTTACGAACTCATGGATGTATCTGCACTTGCAGTGTGCGGTGTGTCCACACTTAGACCCGCTGCTGTCACTTTGTAACACTTAATACTTTATATACCTACACATCTGTATATACAATCCCGCTGTTGTTCATTGTCAAATTGTTGTTGTCTTACCACACGTCACTTTATTTTATCTTATTTATTTAATATTTTTTATGCATGCCCTTATAGCCTTATAGTTTAACGTTCTTAGCTTATTTTTTATCTTAATTCTGTGTTATATGTTCTATGTTGCACGTTTGCACCGAGAAAAATTCCTAGTTTGTAAACCCTGTTCTCAAACCATGACAATAAAACCTATTCTGATTCTGATTCTGATTCTGATAAGAGGCAATAACAACACACGTCAATGGTTTATGTTTGATCAGGATCAATGCTCAACCTTTGGATATTTTTGTCCAAGTTCAAATCCTTGAAGTTGCATAAGATCCACCTCAAACAAAAAACATGTAGTTACTCATTAAGAGACACTGGTGTTACTTCTGTCAGGTCAGGGTCATAGTAAGGGGTCAGACTACTTCCAGTTCTTTGTCAATGGATCAGGAAGTCAGTTTTAACCTACAATAATTTGTAATATCTGTTATGTCTGAATAACTTAACAGCTGCTCTAGTAGGCTACATAAACTCAATGCTTACCTTGCTAACTGATGCTGCTAGCATCAACTTCCTCTAAGCTGTCTATTTCAGGACACACGTGCTGCCTGCACGTTGTTGTTGTTGTTGTTGTTAGGCATGAAATCAAAAGGTCCACATACATGGGTAAAACACACAGACTGTTTAGTAAATTAACAATCATATATATATATAAATATATATATACATATATACCCAAATATGACCATTACGCACGAGCAAGCCGATATTACCATTGTCATGAAGGGTCATCCCGATGGTTCCTCCAGTGTTGATGACAAGGACCCGCGCCTCGGCGGCGTGAGGTGAAGTGAGCGGTTCAGTGTTGTCAAAAGAGCTGCAGCTCGACAACTTTCTCCTACGTGTCGGGTGTAACTGACCACTTCGCGGTGGGCTGATGTCGTTTGTTTCTATGAGATCGAGGGTCGGCTGTGAGTGTGAGAGTGCTCGGGCAAGAGATGTCAGGTTGTTAAAGCTGTAGTCCGCCATGATGAATGACGCGCGCACTGGGTTTAGCTTCGAGTTAAGAAAACTGGCTTTGAAGAAGGTTCACCGCACCTTGCCTGGGGTCTCGGTGTCACGGACCACCCTCAAGGACACGACAGTTACAGCAACTGCATGATTGTTGATTGATTAAAAACAATACTGAACGTGAAGCGATCTGTGTCTTTTTTAGGTTTGCTGGATCTTTGGTATTTTTCTGATGACACGTTAGATGAGGCTGATGCTATCCGTGGTCTGACGTCACTTGCGTGGGCGTGGTTACTATATTCCATACACGTGATCAAATTTTGAATGCCACATGTGATCCTCGGGTTTCAAGCTCCCGATAAGTATCAACATCCAGCTCAAAGCAGCTCTGCCCCTATAATGCCGTAGAATTCAGTGCTAGTCATGAGGTAAGTCTTACAGATAGGTTTCCAAACTTTTTTCAGATTGAGAATGAAAGAGGCTGTGGTCTGAACCAGGGCAGATCAAGACATTTCATACCTAATTGGCAGCTTTCCAAGTACTAGATTACTATTGAAGCTATTTTTTCCCGTCAATAATTCGCGTAGAGGAAAAAAGCAAATATATGAAACTGAAAGCATAATGGTCCTGTATTAAGGTTTAAAAGAACATGTATTTCAGCAACATGACACATTTCCCCAGTCTGTAATTTATAATAAGATTCAAGAAGGATAACAGTCTGTTTCTCCAGTTATATAGGCTATTTATGGGTGTGGTATTACCATCATGGATGTATAATACTTATTACATTATAGTTCCATGGACTTACCCACAATGCTTCAAACCTTTCGAATTCGATCTCTGACATATTTTAGTTGTGCATGCTACACTATACAGCCACATTTACCATTTAGAAATCATTAATATTTAATTCCCACAGACTAAAGGTTTTCTGTGATAATATTCCTGTTATAACCAGAAGATGGTGTTATTCATCTATATTTATCATGCTGGGAACTTCAAACAACATAGACATTAAGACATTGATTTTCTTCCTTTCCTTGTTTTGTTTGTTAAATGTCAGCCTTTATTGCCAGTGCAGAGATTCAAACAGAATGTCACAGTAGGGCAACATCTAATGACATTGTAACATTACGTTTAAACAATCAAATGTCCCCGTGTAAAAATAAGTACACTTGTACACAGTCGTCGTATGTTGGTAGCATGGAGATAGTGTGGGCAGGAGGTGTGTGCTCTGGCAGTGGACACGCAGGACACAGCACCGCAGATGGAAGTGAATGAAAGCCACGAGAGGAAGTGGCGGCTACATGCAGCTCCACACCTTTCCGGTGGAGTAGCAGCTCGACTAACGGAACGACGAAAGCTCTGTGTATTTGACAAGCTACGAGCCGCGAATAAACGGTAAATAGACTTGAATGTTCTTTGAACGATTGACCACAGACGAGCATACGTGATCTTACGCCATATCCCCCAAAGACGCTTCATTTTACACCGCATATGTTTAGTTTGTAACTGCTAGCCAACGTTAGCCATTTAGCTCAACGTTAGCCAACTCAGCAACATGCTAACGTTAGCGTAGGAGCGGTATTTAGCAGCCATGAGATGTAACTAACTAATTTTGCTCGTCTGACCCTCCTCCTCAATCTCATTTCAGGGAAAGAAGAGTGGATCCCATAAACGGATGGTGTTGCTGTGACCGAAAGAGTTTTTTTCTCCACTGAAGCCCCCATCGACGTTTTCTGGTTTGGTGGAATAACCACAGAGGACAGCATTTCTCCGGCACTGAGCTGCACAAGGGCGCACCCGGTGAGGAGGACCGCCACTCGTGAGCACCACACGGGAGCCACAGAACACCATCTCCTCTCTCCTAGCCTCTCCCTGCTTGTTTCTATTGAACACAAGTATGCTTCAGCTGCCGTGCGAGCTAACAGTTTGTTAGTTTTCTGTACCATGTTGTGAAAGAGGCCTGTAAGCCCTGTGATACTCGGAGCACTGGGTCTCGACTCCCAAGTCATTTGTGGATACCACACTCAATACCTTGTCCACCATACAGACTTTGTGTACGGCCAACTCCCCAGTGACTTTTTGCGTAAGGAATGGTTTCAAGATAAAGCACAGAGACGTCCATTGAAGTGACTGACACCCTATCTTGATCTTAACGTGTGACATTTTCTTGGTAGATTGAAGTATTTATGCTCAGTTGCTCAAAATGGGTAAAATGTTCTCTAAAATATTTGGCAATAAAGAGATGAGAATATTAATGCTGGGACTAGATGCTGCCGGCAAAACAACAATTCTATACAAACTCAAGCTTGGACAGTCTGTTACTACTATTCCCACTGTTGGATTCAATGTGGAAACTGTCACCTACAAGAATGTCAAGTTCAACGTGTGGGATGTCGGGGGCCAGGACAAGATTCGGCCTCTGTGGCGACACTACTATACGGGCACTCAAGGGTTAATTTTTGTGGTGGACTGTGCGGACAGGGATCGCATCGACGAGGCACGACAAGAGCTTCATCGCATCATTAACGACCGGGAGATGAGGGATGCCATCATCTTGATATTCGCTAACAAGCAAGACCTCCCTGATGCCATGAAGCCCCATGAAATCCAAGAGAAGCTTGGATTGACACGTATCCGAGATAGGAATTGGTATGTTCAGCCGTCCTGTGCCACCACAGGTGATGGACTGTATGAAGGCCTGACATGGCTGACCTCAAACTACAAGTCTTAATGATAGAGAGCTCATGGTTTTAGGTCCAAATGTTAAAGTGTGAGTAACAAATAATCTCTCAATGATATGGTTAAGAAAATGTTGATTATCTCCCTTCTTAAGTTTACCCGACCACTAATTTATATTTAACTGGGTGTGCTGGCTTGGAGTTTGCTTTTATCTTCTAGCAGGCCTTTCACCTGTATTACTTCGGGGGGGCTTGTTTGGTCAATATCGGATTATTTGATTCAAACATTGAAGCCACTGAGATCACCGCCTTTGCCTATTGTTTCTCCTGTTTTGTATCATTTTCTATCAACTCTGGAATTTTATTGTCCTTGGACTAATACCAGTTTCCAGGAACTTTATTTTCTTCAAAGGTGACATTGTTCATGTCAAGTAGCCTACTTTGAAGACTCTGGAAGGCATTTTTTTCTACACAGTACTGTAACTAAAATGTATTTCCTGGATTTGATTGTCTGCTGCAATGGGAAAATGAAAGTAACCGTTGCTTGCATCTTTTTGTCATCAGTCTACACAAGAGAAAAGTGACTTCAGACTTGTTCCGTTACCCCTCTCCTTCCCTTATGTGGGCTATATAGTTCCATGATTGACCTTCTGTGTCATGTCTTGATATATAATTGTGCTGAAATAGGCCGCAGTAATTTACACATGCTTGTTGGGATGCTTTTTTTAATATTGGGAATACATGTAGTCAGTCGACTCAATCTTTCCAATGGAATGTCATTCAGCTCTTGAGTGCTCTCAATCTAATCCCACAGTCGATTAGTCTCAGTATTGAGACAGTATATGATAGCCTCTATCTGTAGCATGAGTATACAGAAGTACAGTAACTCCACTTCAGATGCCATCTGTTCTGTTCGGGGAGGCTGCTGATTGGTGACAAGTTGCAAAGGCCATGTGGTGCAGCTCTTATTTCTAATTTGACTGTGGAAAACATGTACATAACATTTCATTGTAATGTCTTATTAAAAAAGTGATTCAAAATGTTTGCGTCAGTATTACACTTTACAATATTCTGGCATTGTTAAGTAGTTTTAAGACATAGGCAAAGGTTATAGAGAAAGTTCAATGTTCAACTTTTACTAACGGACCACTGTATATCATAGTTCCACCTGTATAGAAACCATCTCCGGATAAAAAAATAACATTGTGTGCATTTTAAATGTCCCTCAGCCTGTCTGACAGATTAAGTATGTTGCCGCAGAAGAAGCCTAGAGTGAAAGAAGTTTCCATCAGACAGGTCAGGTGACATGACAACTACAACTCTACAGCCACAGTATCCATTGTTTCACGTTGGCGCTTTTATTGGCATTGCACTTCAAGTATATCAATAACGTCATGGTGTTTTTGGTCATTGAGGTGTCCATTAGCCACTGATGACACTTTAATTAGGCTGTAGTGGTCACTTGGGTTTCCACCACTTCATTACAACCATATGATCTCCTGTGCTTTACCAGCTCAACTGTGGGCCCTGGGGGAAGGACAGACACTATAAGTAACATTTTATTACCTCTACCCTGGTCAGAGCAGACCTTGTATTCTCACTGAACTCAAATTCCCCACGCTTCCGGAGAGGAAAGCTTTCAAAAGAGCTCCCTCTGAAACGCAGAACTTGGTTAAAAAATGTGTTTTAAGTTGAAGGTATGGCCACAGGTTCTTGCGACAGCTCTGTAAGCCGTTGTTTTCCAAAGACATTGCCACTGCAAGTAGACAAACATCTGAAATAATCCACACAAGAATGTTTATGGCAGATGTTTGTGGTGGCTGTTTCTATGACGACAGTTTAATGGGATCTTTGCTAGTTTCGCACGGTTCTTTGTAGCTTCCTTATTTTACGTAGAAACAGGAAGTGTGGGAAGAAGGCATCATTTCTGTTTTAGTCAAGTTCTGCAATGCTGGAAAATATAAGTCACCCTTTCGTGAAAGAAAGGTGAAAGCCCAAAAGTTAATTGCCGGTTGAAATGTCTATGTAACTGGTTTGTTGTTTTTGTGACTTTTCAGGGGTGTGACCAGTCAGCATTACATATCCATATTTCCTCTGTACCTCAACAAGCAAGTCCAAAATGCATCATAAGGAGAGGTAATGCCCAATCCCTGATTTACAATGCCACACCCTGCTGAATCCTTAAACCCACGCCATGGAACTTTCCAGGTTATAAGTTGCTTAATCACCTTAGAGTAGTTCTTATTTCTACTTGTGTAATATAGTTAAGTATCTGTTACTCGTTTAACTGTGAGTAGATCTTTAAGTGGCAAAGGCTTCATGTTGACTTTACACACTGTCGGTGAACAGGTCCCAGGGAATTTAACTTTTCTGCACCCTTTTTACGCCTTTTGGCACTTTTAAAGCAACCTGTGACTAATGAAGTCAAACAGGGCTCAGGGTTAAACAGGTCCGGAAGTGGCTGAAAGTCGTTTGAGGTTTCCTGCTGAGGTGCACATTCTTGAATGCCACGCTAAAATGCCATGCATATCCTCCGGTGCGTGTAGAATGTGTATTCTGGACGTCCTTAGAGGACGTCACCAAAACGGCTTTAATTTCTTTGAGTTAGTAAAAGTCAAATGTTTCTCTTTTTGAGCAGAATTTTAATGCCATAAACTAATGCTCAAATAAACTAAAACTTGTCAAATTCACACATTAAAATCAAAGTATTAGGTCTTTCCGCCTTTGGTACTGTAAATAAGTGGTTTATAATAGTTCTATGCTTATTTACTGGCATTCTGTTGTTTGTGATTGTCTGGGTTGGATACTTTCTTATTTATAGTTCATTGTGAAAGCCTGAAGCCCGGTCTTTGAAGAATTACAGGATGTCAAGCACAGACAGAGTGAGCCGGTCCATCCCAGAACCATGCCTGCTGTGTTTTTCCAGCTGCAGCAGACAGGGGGTCGCAAGAAGAAATGCTCAAAGTCGCCTCTTTCTAAAGGTTAGCATTGCTACAATATAGAGAGAATGACACGCTTTCAACTGTTTTTCATGTATGGGAGTAACCTAAGATTATAGTCCAAGTGGTTTCGCTAATGTAGACTGACTTCTTCAGTTTTGTTTCCTGGTTATATGCATTTGTTTTCTATCAATTGGAATATATTACAAATGTAATAGATTGCGTATAAAAATGTAATTATTATATGTTTTCTGAAGTCCCTCCCTTTGCTGGTGTCAGCAACTAATCAAAATCCCCATTGCCATAACTTTGATGAGATAAACCAATGAGACAAGCTGTGAAATGACCTGTCAATCACTTGGAACTAAGAGTAGCATTCAGGGGAGGGTGCTTGATCGTTTACTATCAAAATTTCCCTCTCTCCTATTTTTGCAAACCTTTGGACCATCACTTTAAAGTGCACATGACAGGTTTGATTTTTGGTAACACAAGTATTACTTAAAATGTCACCAAGTTTTCCCCTTGCATTGTTTATTTTAATCCCTCTCAAAGCCTACAGAGGTCCATTCAACATAATTTGTCAAACTTCTTCCTTATCCACATTGCCATTGTGCCACCGCAAAGCCTTGGTAGAGCATCTTCCTATCCTACCACACTGGCACTGACAAGATTGCCGTAATTACGTCATTTAGAGTGACAGTGTATCCACATTAGACAACAGTGCCTATAAAAGTATCAGTTCAGTTCTCTGTCGGAGCAGTGTATAAAGTGACTCAGGGAAGTACGTACACACACGTTATCGCTCACCCCCCTCCTACCTGGTCCCTCTTCTTCCCCTGGCATTGGACTGCCACTTGCCATAATGATGACAAATACTTCGGTACGTAAGAGTGCCGTGGGTCCAGTATTCGACTGCCACCTCTGTGTTAGACTGGTATTATTTCAAGGACTAGATCAATACAAATATACTGTATCATCATCGATATAATTTACACAAGCAACACGCCTTTTTCTACGTTAAATAGCATAGATGAAAAGAGACAGCCTTGAGGGGAGACACAGACAGACCACTACCAAGGGCATTGACCCTGCTTTGTTCAGTTTTTAGATTACAATATCGGTCACTAGCATAGGAGGAACAGATTGTTCTCTCTTTTTTGCCTAGTGTCAGTTTCATCTTTGCAGCCTTTTTCTATTTTTACCCATCCAATTTCGATGTCTATTCTCCAGCCACTCCCTAATAGTTGGAGAGAAAATGAATCTTCCTTTCTGGAACAGTGTCTGCTGGCTCCAGGGTGCAAGAGTACAGTGACACAAAAGCTCCTCTGTGTCATTTGGCTCTGTTGCACCCTACTTGTCTCCCCATGTTATCTTATTTTTAAAAGAAGCCTGGAGTTGTGGATAAATTACAGCGTGCTAGCAGAGGATTTCTATTGACACTCTGAACGCACAAAGCCCTCTTATTGTGGATCGTGGGTTTGCAGAGTGGCGTCCCATAGTTAATGCCGTAATTACCCGGCCACAATGCCTTACTCGACGGTTTCTAAAAGACTTGGCCCCTTTCCAGCTTTTCCCCTCACAGGTAAAAATGTACTACAGCGTAACACCATCTGCTGAAACTGGCCCCATTCTGTCGTGGAGCACACAGCAGTTCCCACATCGGGTAAAGAATGTGTCAGGCCACCAGATAGTGATGAATGTAATTTTAATGTGAAACCAGATTAGTCTTCATTGCTGCAGAGTGTCCTCATTTAACACATTCCCCCAAAGTGCTAACCTAATTAATAGACCGTGAGACGGGAGGATTTCAGTTCAAACGTCATTTCTAGTGATGTTGTCCAATGGAAAGTGAAATTAATTTTGCCATACAGGACTATTATGTGGAAACATTCAAAATAAGTTTTGAAATAGGCCGTCTACTTTGCCTTTTCTCGCTCTCTCTTTTATGGCAAATCAGCCTCACAGCCATAAAGTTCAGGAAGTACAGTATGGGTAGCTGCGGAAGATGCTTTATCAGCAGTTGTATTTGTAGAACATTATATTACATTTGGTTGAATCATCATCAATACTAAAACAGTTTTTTCAGCATTTTTCCCCTAACACTTTTCTTACTTGGAGTAATTTTTTGGGAGAGTCCCTTTACTGCTAATACTTGAGTAAAAAATATTTGAAAGTATGTCTTATTATTATTTGAGTAAACAAGCTGCTGTACCCACTTCTGGTAGATTTACTTATTTTATTCCTTCTGAATAATTCTTCTCACCTCTGGCAAATAAGTGCATTATTTAGCTCATATTTCCACAAAGCTCTCCTTCAAAATCTCCATAAAGTATTATCTATCCAACATAGAAACAATTCATATCACAAATTACTGATTATATCTCGGCAAGGACTTGGGGCTTCCTATCAGTGAGTTGATTTGAGCCAAGGTTGCAGTAAGTGAGAGAGATGATTTCCCAGTAGTGATTATGTCATGATCTACTGCAGTAATTCATAGTTTTTGTAAGAGCAGCCACTAATCTCACTCCCTGTCTCGTGCGATAGGACAAATCCCTCCCCAAGGCCTACTGTCATTTTGTAGTTCTGTAAAGCACCCATAATCACAATTACGCTGCAGGTCAGAAGAAAAAAAAAAGGTGCATTGTTGATTGGTGACTCACATCGTCCACGTGTGTGCACTTCTGTGGAGTATTTACCAAGGCCATGAGTGTGAAAGAACCCCACCCAATCGACTCAAACATTTTTATTTGGCCTCCCTGTTTCACTTGTGCTGCTGCGCTGTGTAAACACAGAGCAGCTTGAAAGGCAGAGGGGCCCCTGCATGCCTGTGGGGACGCCTCGGTTTTTAGCTGGAAATTAACTCATAATCTTGGAGCTAATCTGGGGCTCTCAGTGGAAACTCCCACACATAGAGAGGGGGTACTATGCTGAAACTAAATGGGTTTCATTGAGATAAATGAAACTTAAATGAAATGGTGGATTATAAAACTATACTATTCTTTGGGTGATATTTTTGTAGAACTTTGATACCTTTCGGTATGAAAAGCGCTTCATAAATAAAGTTTGATTGATTGATAGAAATATGGGGTGACGGTGGCGCAGATGGTAGAGCTTCACCCACCTTGCCTCCAGTGTCTGCGTACATTGGTTTAAAGCGCTTTGAGTGCCTAATGTAGGTGGGAAAGCGCTATATAAGTTGAGACCATTTACCATTGACCATATAATGGACATACGGTCAAGGTCAGAGGAATCATCGTCGTCACATAATTTCTGACTGAAGTAAATTAAATTTGTATTAAATTTTAATATAAAAACATTTAATTTCTAAAACCTAAATGATGAAATTGCATTATGCTTTTTGTGAATATCTTCTGACACTTTAAATTATTTTAATATGTTGTCTAAATGAGGTCCCCAGCGATCGTAAGAACCAGGATTTAAGTTTTAGGGCCTATAGTGTGTCCTATGTTTTTTAATGCAGCATTATGCTTATAAAATTCAGTTGTTTCTGGTTTGTCCAGTGGGTGTCTCTTGTTTAACAGGCCCCCTTCCATCTGTTTTTGTGAAATATTCTTTATTAGAGATTGGAAGACTTTAAATGTTGTAAAATATTCTCTCTATCCCTTTTCCAAGATTCAAAAAGTATTAACAGGGATCTTCATCTTTTGATTAAATAATAATATAAAAAAGATGAAAGTTTCTCTACTGATGGGTTATTATCAGTGTTCCCACAGATTACTTGAAAAAGTAATATATTACTGATTACTAATTTTAAAAGTAACTAAGTTGCATTACAAGTTACTATATTAGTTACATTCCGATGCTGCAGACATCTCCACCGCCTCAACACACTAATGACAAACTCTTTTTCCCAACACTCACTTTCTTGGAAGTGCATTTTAACAATAACATCAACAAAGCCGACGCAGACTCAGAAAAGTGACGTATTTCCATCTCTCTCCCCGACCAGTGTGAGTGTTTCTAGGCTGAAAACGTGACTTTATGTCACGTCACTCGTCGAGATGCAAAAATAAATGTATTTTTCCAAAGAAAAAATAGAAAATGGTAACTCACAGTGATTTGGAAAAGTAATTTAAATCTGATTACTTGTTTGGAAATAGTAATGCGTTAGATTCCTAGTTACTGAAAAAAGTAATCTGATTACAGTAATCTGTTACTAAGTAATTAGTTACTGGCATCACTGGTTATTATTAGCATAATTCAAAAGTAGGCCTAACTGGAGGCTATGGTAAATTGCCCAAAAATCTTGAATCTGTTTACACAGGTGTGTCTGTTGAATGGTTCTGGGATAATCCTATTTATTTAGTGTCCTAGATTACCTTACCACAAACTCAGTGCAATAATGAGTTTGGGTTTTTGAAGCGCTTGCAGTGGGTGGAAGATCCAACAGTTTTTTTATTTACACTTCAATGTCACTCTAAGACAATTTTATATTCATATTGATATTTTTATGTGTGAATAAATGTGGCACATGGGTGAATTTTCCTGCTTATGATGAAAGCTAAAATGCAAAGCCAAAACAACCACATGCTTTCTTCAGAACCAGTTGGTTTCCAAAATGTAAAAGACAAAAAACACCTCCTGGTGTCCTCTTGTGGTAAACCGAGTGATAGAGCAAAATATGGCGGCATGGTAGCGCAGCGGTTAGCGCTCGTGCTTCACAGCTACAAAGTCCTGGTTTTGATTCCAGAACTCGCAAACTCGGGTATGGGACCTTTCCGTGTAGAGTTTGCAAGTTCTCCTCGTATTTGCATAGGTTTCCACCAGATACACTGGTTTTCCCCTACCACTAAAAACATGTACAATAGGTGAATCCTCCAGCCTGATGATTCTGACCATCAGCCTGGAGATGTGTCCCCGGGTGCAGCACTGCCACTGCCCACTTCCTATGGGTCGTCCCAGCAGCATCGAAGGATGGGTCAAATGCAGAGGACACATTTTGTTGTACAGTTGTTGTAAAATGACAAATAAAGCACCTTAACATGCTTCATTTGCCACTTAGGTTATGAATAAACTACATTTTCACATTAATATAAAAAGAATATAAAGAAATGAAATGGTCATATATACTTGTATGGTTTCTGACTAAGGCGTTGTCAAATGCAATACATCTTATTTTCCTTTGAAAATAAATACAAATGGTGTAGATAATAGTCCAGAGGTTTAATCTAATTACTGTACAACACAGATAATTATAATACAATACAAATACAATAATTTGTTTACTCAAGTCTTTTTTCTGATGTGTAAAATATGAATTTCTGGACAACTGTAGTCTGGGTCTTGTTGGTCTAAAGGTATTTCCTCACTTGTGAAGCTCTGTTTCAGCAACTGAAATACAAAAAATTGTGTTATATTAAGTCACACATTTTCCCCAATAATAATTTATGAAGGAAAATCTAACCTCAAAAAAACGTTTCTCTATTTTTGGGTTAACGCCTTCGGTTCGTTGCTCATAACAACATATAACACAGGTTTCCGGTCCAGCAAGCAACTTCAAGGTTTCCACCAAAGGAACAACTGACTGCAACAGAACAAGTACGTTGAGTTATCATTAATTCATGTGATACTTTTGTGGGACAGGTGACATAGAGAAGCCAGAAAGAACAGGTCAAAAACATATGTAATAGAATGACTCCTCCTTATCATGTTCTTAAATAAAGCACTAGCGAATACAGCTACATTTAGACATTACCTGTTCATAATAAATGCAGTCTGCCATAAGGATATAATGTGGATAAGGCATGAAGTCAGACACATCTTCACCCCTGCAATAAGATGCAACAAGGGTTAATAATTAAACATTATCTGAAGGATTAATATATAGTGACACTAGTAGTACCTGATAAAATAATGCAGAAAATAGTAGTTGTTTACAAACCATTTTAGTACCTTGGCAGTTATGGAGCCTGTGTTGACCAGATTCAAGTTTTCTTGAATATTCAAATCAAGAAGCGTCTGCAGTTCTTCCAGATCAGTCACAACAACATTAGCCCTGCAGAACAATACCAAAGTTATAGTCTTAATACAGGCTGTTAAAAAAAAAAAAAAAAGAGGACGAAAGTGAAATACACCTTACCCCAGTGTTGCAGCCATAAGGCCAACAGCTCCTGTCCCGGCTCCCAGCTCCACTACCCTCTTTCCAGCCCATGCTTTCACTCCTTTTTGGGAATCAGTGGATTGATTTGTCTCCAAATATTTGGAAAGAACAATGGCAGCATCCCAAACTACACAGCCCACGTCTCCCATATAGCACTGCCGAAGTTTTAAACAAGAACCGTCCCTTTTTTCAAGTTCTCTGATAAAATAATTTGTCTGACTCTCGTGCTCCGCCATGATAATTTCTCACCGGAAAAACAAACCCACTTCCGGTTGGTTCAAACAATAAAAATAAAATAAAACTAGTCAAATTAAAACAAAATACATATACATTTGATACGGTGTAATGACATGTTATTTTTATTCCATCGTTTTGACCAACAGCGACTTTATATCAATATGTGATGGACTAAGAAAATGACTCCGTCAGAGGATTCGCGCCCAAACGTCTCCCGCCGCATTCTCCCTCAGGGCCAATGCTAACCTAAGAGCCGTTATTTACACTTTTACAGGTTACCAAACGTGAAATGTTTCAATTATTTCACAGTAGCACAGACGAAGTGACACCTGGTGGCGACACTCCAGAATGCGAGGGCCCTTGTCATGGTTTTGCAGACTTTAGCAACACTACAACTTCGTATGGCTCAGCCTCAGGGTCTTCTTCGCCCCACCTGAGTGCAGAAGATGCCAGTACCAGTTCCTGCTTTGGTATATCTCTTCCAAGAATCGCCACAGCAGGTGAAAACGAATTATTATCATTTTTTTTTTTTGTAAACAATGTGTCGTTGCTAGTATAAGTGTCGTTTCCCCCAGATCATATCCTTCACAGCCTCAGGTCACATCATGTCGCAAATCCACCACTCTTTGGCACAGACAGCTCCACCTCCTCCACTCGCAGTCATAGGGGTACACCCAGACTCAGGACCCCAAGATCATCCATGCCGGGCGCCCATTCTGTCAGAACGCCGTTGACTGACCACACTGGTACTATGTCTAATTGTATTCGTCTAATCATTACCCATTGCACGCTTTCTTTTTTCTATGTGTTTATTTTTTATTTTTTAGTAACCAGCTGTTCCTCTGCAACATCCACAACTGGAGCATCTGCGATTGTGGCTGTGGTTGAAGGCCGGGGCTTGGCTCGAGGGGAAATTGGCATGGCAAGCCTGAACTTAAAATGCCCAGAGCTTGTTCTGTCTCAATTTGCAGACATGGGTACTTACACCAAGGTGAGCCATTGAGAATGCTATTCGGTGATGGAAAAAAGATGCACAAGCTACATATATTGTATATGCCACGCTTTTTCTGTTCCAAGGTTATAACCAAGATTCATATTCTCATGCCGCTTGAGATACTGATGCCAGACACAGCCAGCGACAAAGGGAAAGCGACAAAGCTTTTCAATCTGATTAATGAGAATTTCATGGTAAAAAATACAGTATAATCATGAAGCACAAGACAGTTTAAAACAATGCCACCTTTGTGTCAGGGAGTGCCATTTACTGCAATTCAGAGGAGGTATTTTAATGAAAGAAAAGGACTGGAGTACATTCAGCAACTGTGCGCTCCAGAGTACAGCACTGTTCTGATGGAAGTACAAGCTAAGTATGCCACCACACCTAATAGAGCCAGTTCATTCTGACACTGAACATAGTCATCTCAGTTCTTATATTAGTTTTATTTTCCTTAATATCACCCTCTTATTTATATTATTATTAGGTACTACTGTCTGGCTGCAGCTGCCGCTCTGCTGAAGTACTTGGAGTTCATTCAAAACTCGGTGTACGCTGCAAAGTCTCTCAAAGTTAGTTTCTCAGGGAGTGAGCAGACGGCTATGATCGACTCGGCATCTGCCACTAATTTAGAGTTGGTCATCAATAACCGAGATCACAGGTAACAGGATGCCTTATGTGAGACTGAATGCATAAGATTTAACACAGATCACGGTTATGTCACCTCGGAAACATCACACTACACAATGTACTAGAAATAATGAACAGAGGCCTGATATCTTCCTGTACCCTCTGTATGTTCCCGTAGGAGTGAACATTCACTGTTTGGAGTCCTTAACCACGCAAGAACGGCTGGTGGTGCCAGAAGGCTACGGTCCAGTATTCTGGAGCCTTTGGTCAATGTGGACACTATAAACATCCGCTTGGACAGCATTCAGGAAATACTGCAAAACGAGGAACTCTTCTTTGCTTTAAAGAACGGTCAGAGCCAACAAACATCAGTGTTGGATGCACTTAAGGATCTAGTTTTGTACCACTTTTGAATAAGTGTTTTCATATGTCTCTTACAGCAATAGGCCATTTCCTTGACATTGACCAGCTGCTGTCTGTTCTCATTCAAATCCCCAAACAGGAAACTGTAAGTACACAATTTTTGTCGTTTTATCATACCAGAATTTGACTTTTTTTCCCCATACTTTTAAAAATAATCTGTTGCACAATTGCAGGTTCAAGTGGCCGAGGCAAAGATTACACATGTCATTCAACTCAAACACACGTTAGATTTGGTGCCACGTTTGCGGGTAAGACGTTCAATCCATTTTGTTTTTCTTTTATTGTCGATGATTTGATCATTGATATTTGTATGACCTGTAGGCTGTCCTGACAGAGTGTGACACTGCTCTTCTAAGGGCATACAGCAGCTCCCTTGAAGACAGCAGGTGACAATTCAAATGTTTAAAATTACACTCTAGGCCCTTAATAATGCACATTAACTTGAATTTGCTTTCCTGCTCCTGTAGATATGACATAATCCTTGAACAGATCAAGACGGTGATCAATGATGACGCCACATATCTGAAAGGGAGTCTCAGCATGCGGACCCAGAAATGCTACGCAGTCAGGCCAGACATCAACGAGTTCCTGGACATTGCCCGCAGAGCCTACACTGAAATTGTGGATGACATTGCCGGTGTTTATTCAAGTTCTTATTTCTCATCTAATGTCAAAGATATTTAACTAAATTAAAAAATTAAAAATTCATTGCCCTGTGTAGCACTAGTGAGTCAAATGGCAGAAAAATATGGCTTGCCAATGCGAACAAGCTTCAGCACAGGTCGTGGATTCTATATCCAAATGAAGCTTGATGGAATTGTCTTGCAGGATGGGAAACTTCCTGCAGAGTTCATAAAGGTACAGGGGTCTCATATAAATGTTTAAAATATAAAAATACCTTGTCAACATTTGTCTGACTTAGGTAACCAAGCGAAAGACCAATTACAGCTTCACGACGGCAGACCTGATGAAAATGAATGACCGCTGTGACGAGGCCCTGAGGGAGATCTTCCACATGTCTTATGTGTGAGCCACAACACATTAAATATCCATAACAATCACACCGTGTTCAGAACAATCAGCTAACTACTGCGTCATTAAATTCTCTCTTTTTTTCCTGGAGAATTCTATGTGCAGATAGTTTTTTTTTTTCTTTTAGTGGAGTTCAAACTGCCTTTGGTAGTCATTTATCTCCAAGCTGACTAGTTGAAGATATGCATTAAGGCCACTAGAGGGCAGGCTATGACCTCAGAGTAGTCTCAGCAGTTGAACATCTTTCTGCACAGAGCAGTCTAAATTTGTCTCCTGATAGGGTGGTATGCCAGCTGCTGAGTATTGTCCATGAGCACATCCACTGCCTGTATAAGCTGTCTGATGCTGTGTCCATGCTGGACATGCTGCTGTCACTTGCAAACGCGTGCACCATCTCCAACTATGGTGAGCAATACTCACTTAAGCCACTTGACATGCCATATTGAACTTAAGGAAAAGTGAATTGTTCTCTGAAGGATTTGTGTAAGCACATAAAGCAGACAAATTCACTCCTGTGAAACCCGGGCACAGATTTGGCAGCTCCACTCGCCTCACTTCTTTCTGTGTGGGTTGTGAGCAGCACTAAGTCAATCAGCCACGTGGGAAGTGGCACTGGCCCTCAGCTGTCTGAAAGTGTCTCTACAGACTCCACACAGACACGTGCTGACTGCCTGCCCCCCTCTATCCCAACCAGCTCACTCACATTACCCCTGTTACATAAGACTGCACAGGCACACACTGTATTTAATGTGCCGCTCTCACCAGTGGAGCAGACTGTACTGACTTCTCACAGCTCTCACAAAATATGTAGCAACGACACACCTTTATCTACAAAACTCTTTATATTTGCTGACTCATGTCTACAAATGTCAGTGGAAGGAATTTTAAGGAGTGAATTTACGTAAATGAAGATAATTATTGGTAATTTGTCCATTCATTTCACAGTGCGTCCAGAGTTCACGGACACACTGGCCATCAAACAGGGGCGTCATCCCATCCTGGAGCGGATTGCCGGGCAGCAGCCTGTGTCAAACAATACCTATATCTCAGAAGGCAGCAACTTTGTCATTATAACTGGACCCAACATGAGTGGCAAATCCACTTACCTCAAGCAGGTGGCATTGTGTCAGATTATGGCTCAGATAGGTACCTAACATGTACTAAAGAGATTTTTCAATACTTATACAAAATTAATATGTTATTATGTTTTAGGATCCTATGTGCCTGCTGACTACGCATCTTTCCGTGTGGCTGATCAAATATTTACTAGAATAGGTGTGGATGATGATTTTGAGACTAGTTCTTCCACATTCATGTTGGAAATGAAAGAGGTACGGCAACTTTAACATTGAACTCATTCACATTTGCCGTAAATGTAAAGTATTCCCAATTAATCTTATGCCTTTTTTGAGGTTTCCTACATAATACACAACGTCAGTGACAAATCGCTGATCATCATAGATGAACTGGGGCGGGGTACAAGTGCTGAGGAAGGCATTGGTATCTGTCATTCAGTTTGTGAGTTCCTCCTTGGCCTGAAGGTAGAGTAATCACACTTTGCACACAATGCAGCTGGAAACCGGACAGGTGGCATGTCAAATCCATATTGTATTTTTTGTTGCACCCTACTAAACACATCCTTGTTTGCGTAGGCATTCACTTTGTTTGCCACACATTTTCTGGAGCTTTGCCAACTGGAATCTCTATATCCCAATGTGGAGAATCAGCACATGGCGGTTCAACACACACGAAATGTTGAAACTGAGGATGAGAATGTCGTCTATACATACTTGGTTAGCAGAGGATGTTCCGAAGAAAGACATTATGGTACAAAGTCTGTTAAATATACACAAACCATAGCTTGTAAGTTGTGTGTGTGTTTTTTTGTGTGTTTTTTTAAAGAACTGCTTGTTTGGCTTTTGTAGGCCTCAAAGCAGCAGAAATGACTGCCCTTCCTCCAGCTATTATACAAGAGGCCAAGACAATCGCTTCTAATGTCAGCCGGCAGCTCATGGTGCGGTTCTTGCAGACAACATACTGTTATGCCACAATCATTTACTTTAAAGTGTGTCTGAAACTGTTATAGGCCAATCACAGCAGTGACCCTGAGACACAGATTCAGAGGGCAGTGTACCACATGGCCACCCGACTTCTACAGACCGCAAGGAACTCCCGACTGGACCCGGAAAGTCTGCGCATGTACCTGAAGGGCCTGAAGAAGCAGTATGAAGCTGATTTACAGGCTGCACAGCAGTTAGCAGCATCTGTGGATATAGAGGAAGAATGACTAAGTCAGCCTTAGCACTAGGAGGGGCAGAAGGAGAGGCACTCAAGAATAGCTGAATGAGAGCTTGGAATTCAATAATTAGCCCTGTGTTCACTCTTCAATCTTTCTTTATTCCTTATTTTTTATTTTGAACATGTGAGCGACACATGTTAATGGTTCCTCTGTGTTAAAAGCAAGAGTTTTATTAAGTTATTTTCACATGTTTTTTATACTCATTTATTTATATACTTATCTAATAGATTCAGTTCTTCATTGATCTATTCATTCATAATAAATGTTCCAATGCAATTCCTTTAAAGTATTTGTTTTTTTATACCAATGGACGTCGATTACGTGCGTTGAATGCACACATAAACGCGGAAGGGTGAGGTGGTGTTTAATGTTAGTAGTTGACAGCTCCGTATCCTGCGGCACATCTTGATACAGGAAACAAGCACACACCCTTTACCAGCCCGTGACCCGCCCCCGCGAACCAGAGACAGGCGGTAGTGTGACGGAGGAGCGGCGCAGAAGAAAGACACCCACCCACCCCAGGCTGGAGCTGCCCTGGGAAGTCAGGAGTGTGCAGCCAGAGTCAACGCGGAGCAACGCCATTTCTCCGCTACAGGGACCAGCCAACCCAAAGCTACAGGTATGCCGCTGGGTGCCGGTTATTGTTGGCTGTGTGTACGTGTTTATCGCCACATGCATAGGCACTCGCTCTTGTCCCAGGCCGGGGCTCGGGTCCACACGCACACACACACACGGGCCTGGGATCGGCCTCTCGAGGCTGTGCGGGAGGAGAGAGGCAGCACACCGGCTCCGAGTTTTAGGAGACAGGGGGGAGAGGGTGGGTCAGCACTTAAGTGACCCATGTCTTCACATCAGGAAGAGAGTTTAAACCTTAATAGCTTCTTTATCTCCTCTTCTCCCTGTCCGCTCTGTTAAATGAACAAGCTAGCATTACGGTCTCCCGTTTCCTAGCTATGTTAGCCGCGAGCTCATTCATATCACTACTCATTCAATTCCGCTACAAAGTATCAACGTTTATCCAGCGATACCGATGTCCAGGAATGAACTTGGTCCAAACAAGACTTAACCAACCCAAAGTCATCGTCATATGTTCCTCCTTTTGTGCTTTTTATGCTCCATTTAAATCGCTTTACTAACGTGGGACTGTGAAGCTAAACTAGCTTAAATATATTTTCGACACAGACGGGCCGTACTATATTTACTGGCCGTTATGATTGTGTGAGGTTATATCGCTCTGAACCGGGCTGCGTTTTTTTTTTTTTTAATTGACGTGGAAGTCGTGCTGGGACATTCAGTACTCTCAACCCCTCAGAGGTGCCCCTTTAAATGGCCCAACAAGTTTCTCTGCAATACTTTCGTATTGCTTTAATGATTTCTTACCACCATCTTGGCAGAAAGTTAAATAACCCATTGTGGCTGATTCATGTTTCCCACACATGCGCACTATTTAGTTTATATTTCTAGTGAAAGTGTAACTCTAAAAGGAACACCTTGGAATGAAACAACTTTATTACTTTATGACGGAGGTAAATGACTCATATCGAGTAGTTAATGTTTCCTTTCTGTGTACTTTGCTTCCTTCCCTTCCTTGGATACTAATAATTTTAATTATCAGACAGGTCCTTGAGGGAAAAGGAATAGTGTTTGTCCATGACTTTTCAACTTTTTGTTACATTTGTACGATTTGATTCGGAACATTAAAGCTGTTCGAGTCATTCACTGCATGGTCTGCTTTGAAATGAACTTCTATACTGCTTCTGTGTAGATCTAATACTTTATAGATTGACGTTCCAGTTCCAGTCTGATTTCCCATCTCCAGGCCTGTCCCAGTAGGTTAGATTCGGGACAGCCAACGGCGTGAGAGGCCTTTGTCTTACAGCCTCATTCTGATGCTGGAACAGGGCTCTCTCTTTGTACAAGGACATTCACACACCTTCTGCTCAAACACGGGAGAGAAACAATGCACGTTCCACCCATTCTCGATCAGCCAATAAGCCAGTCCAGATTTAAAAATTATGTCATAGCTTTAAATGTCCACCTCTGGAGTTTCCAATAACAAGAAACTGAGAATAGCACTAGCGGTCTTGTTAAAAAGTACAGTAGTGGAACAGGCACTTTATTCAAATATCAATTTATATAAGAAAGCAGTTTAGTTAAAAGTTGGTGTTTATAAAGTAGAACTACAGTTATAACTACTACTACCGTCACCGCTGATACTACTTATCTATTTTCTTACTTGTTCAAGTAAGAACACGTTTTATTCAGTATTTGAGCAACTTATTGGCAATGTAGCTGCCAAACTTAGAGTGTGGAGTATGTGTAAAATCTGCCATGGAAGCACATGAGTAGTGTCTAGTTACTTTCCACCCCTGGGTCTTATTTTACTTGCTGAGAAAATGCACATATCTTCACACTCGCTTCTAATGTTTAAACTAACAATCTGCTATGACTTTGCCATAGATCCCCTTTGAAAAGAGTGACCTTTGCCTTCACAATCATGTTCTAAAGCATTTTTTTAATTCCATGTCCCTGAGCCATGTGAAAACCTGTTTTATGACAAATATGTTTAGTTATGTAATATCATAGGTTTGAAATGTTATGTAATAATGCTGTTGTATTTGTGTGTGTTGTGAATGGAATATTTAGAAGAAAGTGAAGTCCTGTCGGCAGCAGCATAGCACACATGTTGGCAGGAAGTGTTACTGGGAAGGTTAATTCATTATCAAGGGTAATCTTCCTAATCCAACTTACTGACAAGGCCCATTCGGCAGCACTGACCACACGTTATGTGGCTTCCTCAGGTCGTATGTTGGCATTGTACACAGTTCACACAAGTAACTCTTTGTCGGCCACACTGTGTTGTCAAGGTCGTAGAACTGCTCCCAATAGCCAGGGGTTAACTTTCCTCCTGACCTGTGCTTCTGTGCCATTTTGAGATTTCTAAATAATGGGTAATCCTTCTGTCATTTGCAGCAATGTCCAATTATAAATAAATAGAAAATCATTAACTTCATTTAGGAAGTATGATGTCCACGTGTATGACTTTCGATCGCGCGCACTATAAACTGATGTTGCTGCTAAGCCAGACTGGCGCAACGGTCGTCAGTAGATGAACTGTACTGAACATGTGGGAGTATTTTTATCTCTTGTAAAGCTATGCTGTTAGAAATACCTCTGTGCCAGAGCTGAAGACGAGATGGCCACTGTCATACATGTTTTCCCTTTTATTCTTACATGATGTATGTTTTGAATATTTCACTGAGGCAGAGAGAGCGAGAGATAATTTTGTGAACTTAATGCCACCATTTTAATAAAGTATTTTCCTTTTTTTTTGCAGAATGGCGGTGGATATCTATGACTCTCAGTACCTGCTCATCCTGGCCCCTTCCCTGGTCATCGCCCTGATGTTCTTGTTCTTCTGGCTCTTCATGAAAGAGACCTCCTATGATGAAGTACTGGCCAAGCAGAAACGCGATCTCAAACTACCACCAGCAAAGCCAGATACTCGCAAGAAGACGGACAAGAAAAAGAGCAAGAAGAAGGAAAGTGCTTCCTTGGGCGGTGGAGGCGAATCTGAGGAGGAGACCAGGGATTTTGATGGACTGGACGGTGCCAACAACTCCGCTCTGGAAATGGACGAGGAACTGCTAGAGACAAGTCCTGAACCCACCCCTGCTGCCTTTGTGCCCCCTGTGTCAGCCGAGCCTCCTGCCGGTCTCAGGGAGAGGAAGAAAAAGGACAAGAAGGCGGCCAAGGCTGCTGCTGCCGCCGCTGCTGCTACTGCCTCGGCTGTGTCCTCAGACGAGCCGGAGGTGAACGGCACCAAACCGGTCAACAGCAAGGCTGAGGAACCTATGAACGAGAGTAAGAAGTCCAGCTCGCCCTCTCCCCGCATCCAGGCTGAGGTCCTGGTGCAAGTCCAGTCTGCAGCTCCAGCCCAGGCCCAGCAAACTCCTCCTCAAAGCTCTGGGAGGAGAAAGAAGAAACCGAAGGCAGAGTCTGGTGAGTCACTTTGAAGAATAAGTGGGCTGCCCTTTGTTTTACAAAAGTTGAACCTGCAATATCCATTTCCTCTTTGTCAAGCCATGAACGTCAGAGATGGTTGAGCTGCCCGATTTAGATTCTTGCACGATGGCGCAGCAGTTAGCGCTCGTGCTTCACCGCTAGAAGGTCGAAGGGTCGGTCCCTGGACAGTCTGCGTAGGTTTCCTCCAGGTACTCCGGTTTCCCTACCATAACTTTCAAGGTTCATTTAGACAGTAGGATTAGAGATGTTGAAATCTTTTACATGTTTGAGCCTCAATCTGCAGGCCGTGTGGTAATACTACCACTAAAAACATGTACAACAGGCCAGGTTCAATGGGAGGATTGAAATTAGCCCATGGCTACAATCTGGCATGTTTACATGCACGAGTCCCATGTGTGATCATTAACATGCACTGTCCTGACCAAACAAACAAACCATCCCTAATGGACGTCCCCATTTTTACCTGGATTAATTCTAGGCACACATTTAGCTTGTGTACAGCTCTATGCGACGGCAAAGTGAATCAGGGCAGACTGCTAACTTCGCTTTAGCACTGCTTTACTAGCAGAAAATAAAACGGTTACCCAGCTGATTATAATGGAGTTATTGGTTCTGACTGTTAAGAATGCCGTTTAGGCTTTCCTCAGGTGTGGCCCTATTGGCTGGCCATCCGAACACATTTTCTACTTCAATAATCTTTATTGATGTGTCTATGGTGCACACATTAGCAGGCAAAGGAACAACCTCAACTTGTTACAAAATCTCATTATTATTATTATTATTATTATTATTGTGCAACTGTTTTCATCAAACCAGCTCCAGTGGAAGACCAGCAGCAAGAAGCTAAACCAGAGCAGGTTCCAGTTATAAAGGTTCCAGTTATAAAGGAAGCTCTCATTGTGGTTGAAACTAAAGCCGTGGATGGGGCTCCCCCACCTGCCACCGGAGGAAAGAAAAAGAACGCCAAGAAGCAGAAGACTGAGCCTGGTATTTATTCTACACTGCTAATGTATCAATGCATCATGCCAAATCCTTGTAACACATTGTCTTTTTTTTTTTTTTCGTTAATCCAGTAGAGGAACCACTGGCTGATTCGCCCACACCGGCCAACAACCAGACGACCAACAATGACAATATCCCACCGCCTAAGAGCAGCGGCAAGAAACCAAAGAACGAGGCTGACAAAGGTTTGGAAATGTTCCACTCATGTAGCTTTGTATACGAGTATTGCTAACTACTCTCCCTGTAATGGTGCAGAGAACACCGGGCTAAAGCTGAAGGAACTCATTTCTGGCCTGTCCGGTCTGGCGCTGTCAGACGCAGAGGTCGTCAGTGTGCTGGCCCTTCTTGGAGAGAAAAACCCTAATGCCCTGAATACTTGGCACAAGGTATGACCTAGGACCAAACAAAAAAATGGGGTACATATTGTAAATGAAGTAAACTGTATATTTATCTTACAGACTGCTGCCAGACCAGACCCAGCTGAACTGGAGCGACAGAGGCTTTTTAACACACTCCAAGAAGAAGCGTCCATCGCGAAGGACAAAGTCAAACAGCTTAGCCAGGTATTGCTGTTTTATAGATGTAAAAATCTACAATTATACTCACATAGACTTCTGTGGGTTAGGAGCTTCATGTTGAAAAGCAGAAAACTGGCCGAGTGGAAGCGATGCTGAGAGAACAGCGCGCAGCCATGGAGAAGGAACTGGGGGGCATGCAGGCCAAGGCCCAGGCCAGCTACCAGGAGCTCCAGACTATGCAGATGAAGGTAACGCATCAGCAGCTGTGCTCGCTGAGAACCTTTTGTTCTGCTAAGTGTTGCTGATTTGCTGTGTGGGTGCAAATGATTCTGAATTAAAAAAACTTTTAGTTTCAGCAGATGCGTGAGCAGCTGGAGAGCCAGATCACCCGCCTGCAACAGGAGAATGGCATCCTCCGAGACGCCGTGAGCTCGGCCACCAACCAGATGGAGAGCAAGTCAGTAATGCACCGAACATGACCATTTTAACCTAATTCCAGACCTGTACATAGTAATGAACATAAACATTCACATTACTTTATATGGAAATGGATGAATCTGATATTTATCTGTCAGAATGCAAATGTTTTGATTTGTTTTTTTAATACATGGAGTGTACTAGAGTCTAAATGCTTTTATGTGAAATCTCGGGATGCCAGAAATATTATTAAACGCCTAATGCACCCGTGTTGCTCGTCAGGAATTCAGCCGAGCTAAACAAGCTGCGCTCAGAGTACGCCAGCCTGAGGAATGAACTGACTGACAACAAGAGCAAGCTCCAGCAGGAGGAGCACCAGAGGGTTTCACTGGAGGTCAGCTACAAGCAGAACGTGTCCCAGCTGGAGGTAACGCTAATCCAGATGCACACGCTGTTGTTTTAGCCTCCGCTTCGTTTCCCCCCCCCAGCTGCCTCACAACCCAACAGAGCTGCACAAAGTCTAGTCATGCGTGTTCACCTCGGATCAGGTGCGCGCGTTTGTTAGTGTTAGTGGGGAAATGGGAGGAGGTCGGAAGGGAACAGCCGAGGAGGAGTGTGGGAAAACCAATCCATGTTGGGAGGATTCTGTTTGCTTTGAAAGTGTCCTTTTTTCAAGCTTCTCCGTGCGTAAACGGCACTTCCCTGTTAGACGCCCACAGAGGTTTCTCAAATGGTACTTACCCTAGATCCAAATTTCTTTTAATGTGAAGGATGAAGCGATGGGGAGGTGAAATGAGAAAGGCATGAAGTTACAGATGGAGACATTCCCTTTACCTTTTTAGATTACATTTTTTAACTTGTAACAGTTTCAAAATAAGAGTCTTGCAATTCTAGTTTGTCCTTCCTTGCAAAAGTCTGACAGAACCAAGAGATTTCGGGGCAGTCTTGCACGTTCTGTGAAGGTCATCACAAAACCAACCGGGATTTTTGAGGTGTTCCCAAAATGCTCTACAGTGGGATGCAAAAGTTTAGGCATAACATGTAGACAATAAACTGAAGTTGTCAAAGTCCAAGTTTAGATCTGAGTACATTTTCTAGAGCCTTTATTTGTATTTGAAAGCTGAACAGGACAAAACGGACCAAAAAGCAACAGTAAGCCAATGTTTTGTTTGTTTCATTTAGGCCCAGCTTCAGGATGCAAAGCGCCGCTGGGAGGAGCTACAGAATTTCCTTCACACTGTCAACGCAGACCGAGAAAACCTGAATGCCTCTAAACAAGGTGATAAAAGCGTGTCTTGTCTTTTTTGTTTTGTCCTTATTTTCAAACGGCACTTGTAACGCCAACGCTGTTCCCGCCGGGTACAGAGCTCCACACGCAGCTGCTCGCGGTGGAAACGGACATGAACAACAAGAGCAAAGAGATCCAGACCTTGCGCAACAGTCTGACCGAGGCAATGGTGTCCAAGGAGGGGCTCGAGCAGAAGGTCATGGAGCTGCTAGAGGCGTCGCAACAAGGCGCAGCAGACGACTCCATGCAAGCGCGCATTCAGGTCAGACGCTTTAGCGGAGTCGGGAGTCTTTCAGGTCAAACGCTGAGGGCACTGCGACAAACCACTGCATCCAGCTCGGAGCGTATCGTGTTGTGTAATGCTGGCCATTTTGTGTTTCAGGATCTTGTCAATGAAAACAAAAATCTTCAAGTCCAGAATGAGATGCTGCAAGCCCAGGTGTCCAAACAGGTAAACGGATCAAGTGCGTCTCATCGAAAACCCGTTTCAAATGTGTGTGTGGGCTAATGAGGGTTCTGTTGTACATATAGGGCGCCCATGTCTCCCACATAGAGGAACTACAAAAGCTGTAAGAGTTTTTTGTTATTCTTATTTAACATGTTTTGGCTTTTGAGTTGTTTTTCACATGCTTTTTCCCCTATTGAATGTAGTCTGGCCGATAAAGAGCTTCAAAGAAAGAGTCTGGAGGATTCTCTGAACGCAGAGAGGAGCAGTGGAGCTGGCAGAGAAACAGACATGCAGGTAACTCCATAGCAGATTCCTATTCAAACAGAACACTGGCTGATTACACCAGAGGAATTTGGGGAATGTTAAATATGTGTCGTCTCTATTACTTGCCTGCTGCTTTTAAAGATGTGGCTTTATTACATTCTCGGGCAATTTGTGCGTAATAAGAAGCACAATGATATGACACGAATAGTTATTATTTCAAGTATTGCGTCACAAATACGTTATTTTATATTCCTCCACAAACACATCTTTTGCCTGCAGTGGATTCAACAGTATAATGAAGAACATAAAGATTAGTTGAAGATCTTCTGTCAGTTGCATAAGTGTGTCGTTTCTCACTGTGTTGAACAGTACATTTCTGTGTGTAGGCCTTGCACAATGAGAACATGACTCTGAAGGCAGACATCCAGAATCTGCAGGCCCAGATTTCTGCGCAGGTAAGTGCTCCGCTCTGATTGTTACTCTGACAATGTCCACGTCTCCCTGTTGTGACACACCCATTGTCTTTGAACCTCCCTGACACTGCACGCAGACTGCCTCTCAGATGGCTCTGGACCAGATCCAAAAGAGGTGTGTAAGACGCACGACTGCAGGTCCTGCTGCATATTTGGATAATGCTTAACTACTGCTCATGCTTCCTGCACAGTGTCCAGGAAAAGGAGGAGAGCATGAAAACTGTTGAGGGCTTACTGGAGAAGGGACTGATTGAAGTGGCAAACAAAGAAGAAGAACTGAAGGTCAGCACAGAGTGTTGTCCTTGCTCTAGATTAGAGAGTGGTGTAGAAACTATTGTGCAACACTGTGTTGAAACAATGGTTGAACAAAGTGGTTATGATGCTTTTTGTTTGTTTGTTTTTGTATTTGGTTATAATTTCAAACAAATTTAGATTTCTAACTTATATTTATTTTAATAAAATATTTTCTAATAACTGCAATAATAATTAGCATTTTCGGCTGTCAAAATGATTGTGTTCGCTGGTGCTATTAATCAAACACACAAAAAAGTAGCAGACACTCGGCATATGTTTTTATCCTGCAGCTTACACTCGCGTAGAGTTACGGTAAAGGGCCGGCCCTTGACCCAAAGTGTTGGTAGGTCAGTTAAATTTACCTTAAGCCTGTGTATTTATGTATGAAACCCTATACTGTATAGCCTAATTGGAAATTATTTGACATTTGTTCATAAATTGTGCCCAAATTCTTCAAGTTTTACCAACTATTATTGGTAATCAATATAAAAATCACATGAGTACAATTAACTGTGCTTAATCAAATTTTTAAAAGTTTTAATTCAGCTAAAAAATGAATCTATTGACCGCTCTGCTAGATTTGAGCAGTGCTTTACAAAATTGCTACGCTTTTTGCTAGACTCTAGTCATTCTCCCCACACTTTGTAAGCTACATACTGTACTGTAAATGTCCCTCCTTTAATCAATATCTCGTATTAAGTCAGCAGTGATCTGAGTGATCTTTACAATGTGGCGGGTGTGATTTGAAAATGTTCTAATAAGTCTTGAATGCACCTTTTTATAAAGATTTTTCAACTCTCCACTTTAAAAATGTAATGTTCTTTGTGCAGGCTTCGAGAGATGAGTCTGAGGTTTTAAGACAGGAGATCGATGCTCTGAAGAGGCAGCTGGAACAGGTGAGATTTTTGAGCATTATTATCCTTTTCTTCCTTATGTTTAACTTTTTAACTGGCTCGTCTTGTCCATTATTGTAGGCATCGTCCGAATTGACAGTACAGGACTACAATGGCCAGTAAGTTTCGTTACATACATGTAGTTACAAATTAACATAAAATCAGCCCATTACTGAGCAATCACTGCACAGGTGAAAAAGTTCATTTATTTCTGTAATTCAGTTTAAAATGTGAAACTAATATATGATGATATAGTAGACTCACGGCATGCAAAGTGACATATGTCAAGCCTTTGTTTGTTTTAAAATTTTTAACATTTTGTAAATTTAATTTTTAAAAACCCCAGAATGAAAATTAGAATATTACATGAAATAAATGAAAACATGATTTTAAACAAAGAAATGTGGGCCCTCTGAAAACTATAATCATGCATATGTACTTGGTACATAGTCTGGGACCCTTTTGCTTGAATGACTGCCTTAATGCGGTTGCGTGGCATTGATGCCATCAGCCTGTGGCACTGAGGTGTTATGGAAGACCTGGATGCTTCAACCAGAGGAATACGGCATTTGATTGAGTGTGCGTGTGGAGGCTCTTGATGCACTGACTCCAGCCTCAGTCCACTCCTTGTGAAGGTCCCCCACACTTTTGAATGGCCTTTTCCTGACAGTCCTCTCCAGACTGCGCTCATCCCTGCGGCTTGTGCACCTTTTTCTTCCACACTTTTCCCTTCCATTTAACTTTCTGCTTTGATCCAGCACTTTGAGAACGTCCAACTTCTTTTGCTATTTCCTTTTGAGCCTTTCCCTCCTTATATGGAGGGTGTCAATGATGGTTTTCTGTACAACTGTCAGGTCAGCTCTTTCCCATGATGGTGAATTCTACTGAACCACTGAGAGACCATTTAAAGTCTCAGGAACCCTTTGCAGGTGTTTTGGATTCATTAGTTGATGAAAGGAGACACTTTGAGCTACAATAATATTCCCTATTCACAATATTCACATTTTCTGAGATTTTGAATTTGCATGATCATTTTTGCTCACCGCTTTTTTAAAACACAAAGTGAGATATCTCAAGCCTTTATTTGTTATAATTTTGATAATTATGGCTCACAGCTTGTATGAACTCCAAATAAAACATCTCAGCAACATCTCAGGATGAGCGCAGTCTGGAGCGGATTGTCAGGAAAAGGCCATTCAAAAGTGTGTGGGACCTTCACAAGGCGTGGACTGAGGCTGGAGTCAGTGCATCAAGAGCCACCACACCCAGATGGGATCCTGGCCCTGGGCTTCAAATGTCGTTTTCCTCTGGTTGAATCATCCTGGTCTTCCATAACACCTCAGCAGTGCCACAGGCTGAGAGCATCCATGCCACACAACCGCATTAAGGCAGTCATTCAAGTAAAAAGCCCAAACCAAGTATTGAGTACATATGCATGATTATAGTTTCAGAGGGCCCACATTACTTTGTTTAATATCATTTTTTCATTGGTTTAATGCAATATTCAAATTTTCCAGAAATTTTCATTTGGGGATTTTTACAAGCTGTAAGCCAACATTTTCAAAATTAAAAAAGGCTTGACATATGTCACTTTGCAAGTCATGAGTCTATAATCATATATTAGTCATGAATCTATATCATATATTAGTTTCACACACAAAAAACTTTCACGATATTCTAATTTTCTGAGTTTCACCCCTTAATGGCCACTTGCATTTCAGGATTGAAGAATGGGGTATGAAGGTTAAATCGCTACAGGAGAGTCTCCAGGCAGCACAGAACAATGGCTCTGCTCAAGCAACGAGAGCTGAGGTTTGGTCCAAAATGACAGTTAATCTTTGTTTGGTGGGGGCTACTGTGTGTAAACGTCTCTTCTCTGTGATAGTCTCTGGAGCAGCAGTTGGCCGTCCTGCAGGCAGAGATGGAGCAGCTGAGAGAGAGGGAAACGCCAGAGACGAGCCAGGAGCAGATCGACTTTAGTGCCCAGCTCCAGGAACAGTAAGACCCATAAACATCACAGGGCATAGAGCTCATGAGGCAGATCCATAACACGCATGTGGTGCACAGGCTGACGGCCAAAGGTCAGGAGGTCCAGAGACTAGAGGCTGATCTAGAGACCAGAACAAAAGAGTTGGAGCAACAGCAGCAGCAGGTGATGAAATGATTCAAATGTATTGTCCCTGCCTGTGTAAGTGAAGGAAGAGTATGGATCATTCCTTACATTACTACCATCAATAAAAGGCATGACCGGTCACGTTATCATGCATACTGTACCATTACTGGACATGGTTTAATAACTATTTGTTTTCCTTTCTATGGCAGTCTGTCACAGTGGCACCAAGCACAGAGCTTCTTGCAGAGTAAGTATGCTTTGTACGAGGGCTGGGGCGCTACACTTTTGTCACAATACACATGCACACAAATATAATCATCCGTATTACCATAGTAATACATTTTTATATGGAATTTCAATCTTTTACCTTAAGAAAGCACAAGGTGAGTTTCCAAGAGCTTGAAATGTTCAAAAGTCTGAGTAAAACAGTTTGAGAAGGGCTAAATCAGATTACAAATACAGCTGTGGTTGTAATACAAATCTTCAGTTTTATTTTACTTTGCATCCATCATTATCAGAGCAGATATCATTCACACTGATACAATCTCACAGACTCCGTACCCGTTTCTTGTACACATTTAGTCACACCAATAAACAGATAATAAAGCGTCGTGGTGTGTGTAAAACCAGTGCTCTCTCTGTCTAAGGTTGTCCGAAAAGGAGAAACGGATCTCAGATCTTCAGGGAGAACTGTCGGAGCTCAGAGACTCACTGGCGCTTCACAGAAAGAAGAACAATGTAAGCTTTTTATTCCAGCAGTTACTATTGTACTAGTCTTAGTGTGTGTTTCCTAAAACCCTCTTTAAAGTCGATGTGGTGGACATTGACACTTTGTTTCATATGAATTGCATGGCCTTATTTCAGCCTATTACAATTTTTATGTAGTGCATATACTGTGGCTAGAATTGGCAACAGGCCTTGATTCTTGATTTAGTTGCATCAAGTGGGTCATTCAGAGCATTAGAAAATGTCTGCTCTAGGGCTGCACAATTTTGGATGAATATCTAGTTGAGACTTCCAGTTCATTTTCTGGAAAATATTGCGATTGCACTTCCCTTTCAGATGCATTTGAATATCAGATTTATCGATCTTCCCCTACTCCTTTTGAGTTTTTATTACGAGGTAATAAACCACCATTACTTCTACTACTACAACTTTCATCTGAAATAATTAATCCAAAAACTAAGACAAGAATTGGAGATGAGAAGTTTGGAAAGAAGGCTAAATTATTCTTCACTATTTTATTACATTTTGTTTAATTGTGCAGCTCTAATTCCCTCCTAAAGCATGTTCACGTGCACTCTTTCTCTGAACACGTTCATGTTTAAACTAAGTAATGAGTCCAGTTTCTGAATAAAATAGCCACTGTGTTCATCTGTTCCTGTACAAGTCTATCTACCTGTATCCTCAGTGCATGTAGCTTTACCCATATGAAAGCCCAGCCCTGGAAACATGTTGGAGCGCGAGTGACAAGCAGAGTGCAGTATAAACCTAGTCACTTCTCTTGTCAGTCCATTCCAATAGTTTGTGATAAAGGCCCATTTTCCCTGAGGCTGAACTTTAAGCGGTGTCTCTCTGAAACTGACCAAAACAGGAGCTTCGGGAGAAAAACTGGAGCGCTATGGAAGCTCTGTCCGCCACCGAGTCCATGCTTCAGGGGAAACTCTGCAAAACTGTCAAGGTCGGCCACCACCTCCTCCACCCCCCTCAAGTCCGCTTCACTCTGGTTCCAATCGGACGCTTTCCCCCGCACTCTTGTCTTCCCATGAATGACCCAGCATCAGTCATCACAAAGCTGCATACTCATTTCGCCTTATGTCAACTTATTTGTTTGAATATAAAAATAAATCGAACTGAATCTGGAATCGATATCAATCAAAAAGTAGTAAATAAACCGCACAGCCCTCATTCATTGCACGGTGATGTGATTTAGATTTTCCGAGGCTCCTAAATGAGTGTGCAGTGACCAATGATTTCACTGGGTGTCATTAGTCTGAGATTCATGGCGATCATTTCACCACGTCTTGTGTTTGAGCACGTTTCTGCATGTTTGCTCCATTGTGCACTTGTGATGTTGTCCAGCCTTTGTCCATTCACTAATAGATCAGCCTTCCGATGCACATGTTTCTTAATGCTCTGTGCCCACACGCCTAATGAGTCCTGACATTTCCCTCATGCAGGCGTGCTAACTGGCCACTCTATTAACAGTTGAAGCGTATGTATTTTAGTCTGCGCCAGGAGCAGGGGACATGCTGAGCCATCAGCACAGCAGCTGCCCCTCTGCGATCAGGATCAGTACAGTAGAGATGTCTTCAGGCACTATATCCAGAGGGCTCTTTGGCAGCTGCTCAATGCTGTCAGCGCTTGTTTTCACTGCTTCCTGGTGTCTGTGTGTAATGGTCCGGTTGGTTCGTTGTGACGGGGCAGTGTAGGAAGTCATGTAAGGGGAAAGGAAAGGAATGTGTTTTAAAGACGGCCGAAAGAAAGTTGTGGGTGAATTTGGCTTTGTTGGAGCAGCATTAATAAAGACTGTGCAGGTTTGAAGGTGTTGCTGTGAGAAATGTAGGTTTTTTTGTGTGTGATCTAATTTGTCTTTTAACCTTGTTTTGGATTGTACCTTTTTTGTAGGAGAATGAGGCAGCACTGGCGTCGTCCCGGGCTGAGTGTCGAGGTGTCCTGCACAAACTACTGCCCCACGTGCCTCTGCCCTCCGAGCAGGTAGGCTTTGTACTATGTTGGTCACATACTGTAAGAGTGTCTGCTGCTGGAGTTTACATTTTTGTTTTCACTCCAAAAGAACCATCAGGAATGGCTTTGCAAGTTTGAGAAGGCGCTCTCAGAAATCCCAGCTGCACAACCCACCCCTGCATCAGGGGACGATGAGGTACATGGGCAGTACAATAAAGAACCAAACGTGTGATCAAAACCATAGTCTAACAACACTTTATCAAAAGGGCCTGGCTGAGAAACTGAAAGAAGCCGAAGAAAGCCAAAGGATTCTTCAGAAAGACTGTGAGACCTACAAGAAGGTTTTGGCAGAGACGGTAGGTCAAGTTTTGACTGAATTAGCCCAGCATCTCATTGCAGAAATTCCCACTTAGTTTTTATATAAAATGGACTTGCAATGCCAACACGTTACATTACTGGTACTGGGGAGTAAAGCAAAGTGAAGACGATGAATATGATAATGAGGATAATGTCGCTACTTTTTAGTTTTCATCAAATAATTCTTAAATGGATCCATTATTCTGAAACACTTGGCTATAATACAAATGCGGCACTGCGTTTGGTGTTTACGGTGTAATATTTGTTTGGTCCACAGGAGGGCATCCTACAGCGCCTCCAGAGCAGTGTTGAGCAGGAGGAGTCCCGCTGGAGGCAGAAGCTGGAAGTGTCCCAGGGCGAGTTAAGAGAGGTATGGAATCAACCACCCTAAAATAAAATCTGAAATAACATTATACCATTAAATTTTTACTTGTTTCCTCTTTAGACGACCCAGAAAGTCACAGAGCTGGAGCAGAGACTAACCGAAGGAGGAGAACTTGATAATGTTAGTTAGCTACATACAGAAAGTGTGTGGACATGACCCTGTCAGCTAATGTTGTACCATCTGTATTCCTATTGTGCAGCTGAGACGGGAAAAGCAGCACTTGGAGTCAGAGTTGGAGCGTGCGGAGCGTGAGAGTGCCACTTATGTGACAGAGGTCCGAGAGGTGGGTACAAACTAGTCTTATAAACTCTCTTCAAACGACGTGTCAATCTTTTAGTTTGTGCATGCTATTACTATAATGAAGGTGGTTGACGTCAATGTAACATTCTGCAGCACACATCGCCAACAGTGCCTCATGCTCACTTGTCTCACTGTCAGGCGCTACAGAAGAATTTGCGTCCTTAGACTCTGGTTCTACAGGGTCACGGTCTTTCCTGCTCTCATCTAGAGCCCACACTTACTGACTGTCACATCTACTACAGTGAAGCTGGCAAACCCGCATAATTCCTATAAACCCATAATTTTAAATTGATTTCAGCTCAAAGATCTGTTGACTGAATTGCAGACCAGACTAGATGGCTCATATACTGAGGCCATCAGGCAGAATGAGGAGCTGACTTTGGTAAGCGCTGGACTGGATCTATTGGCTAGAGCTCCTTTGCACCCTGTCGCTGCCATTGCTGTGGGTGGTCTGCTCTTCCACTGAACACAGGTCTTCTTTCCTAACCATGTCCTCATCATTCATAATCTAATCCAAAACACTACATTTGTATCTGAACAACACAAGTGTTTCATTTCTAATAAAAGGTTGTGAATGATGACCTCTAGTGGTAGAACTAACACCCTCGTTCATAAGACATATTTACTCAGTATCTGCTGCATATCCTAGCTGCCTAACCAGCGCTTTTTACCAAGGGGATATGGAAATGGGCTATGGTGCACTTCAGATCTTCATTAGGATGTTTGTAACCTCCCTGCTAAAGCATGTTCTTTGTTGTTGACAGTTGAAAACGCAGCTCACAGAGACCCTGTCAAAGCTGGAGACTGAGGAGAATGAGCGGCAGAGAGTGGCAGCTAACCTGCACAAGGTAATGGCCACAGTAGCTGCAACCATCACAGGGAAACTCTACCATGGTCATGAATAGTAGCTTTTTAGCACTGTATTGGGAAGAAAGATGTGGGCATAGCAGTTTGATGTGTGTTATATTTTCATATGTGTCTTCTGTCCTACCGTAGGCTCAACAGTCTGTGGATCTGATCCAGGGGGAGCTGTCCAAAGTGTCGGACAATGCAGATGAGCTGATTGAGAACAGCACCACACAGAATGTATGTACACTACTGTTTTTATATATGATTTGTTTGTTTTTTGTCAGCCATCGTTTATCTGTGCCATCTTTTTGTAGGATGAAACGGAAAGAAAGGAAAAGATGGCGGCAGGTCTAAACCAAACTGTAAAGGAACTGCAGCTGCTGCTACAAGCTGTAAGCCAGCAGATCACCAAGGGACCGGCGGGGGTATGAGCTGTTCCAACTGTTAGGCGTTATTGCTTCTATGTAGTTCAAGTGTAAAGCCTCACGATTTGTCCTTTTTCTTTCAGGAGGCAGATAAAGATTTGCCCAAGGTATAGTGGGATGGGCCCCTTTCACAAAGAGATCAACTCTGAACTTGGGTCTCATCACTGCTACCTTCACTTCAAACTGTCTTACCCACTCAGCCACTTTCCCTTCACTCTCTCTGGTCACCTCACCTGTTCTCCAGCACATATCCATGACGCTGGCGGGAAATGCCTGTGGTGATTCACAGGGAACAGACTTTTATTCCACAAACTCCAGACACTGTACCAAAAATGCACGCACTACACCACATTCCTCTTCATCAGCCAGATAATTTTAGTAGAACCTTCTCAGCTGCTCTTGTGGCTACCATTCCTCTGTTTCAATCACAGTGTTTTAAATTATATTAAATACCGCAGTAGGTTTTTTATTCGTCTCAAAGGGCAATTATATGTTGAAATAAACTGGTTTTCATTACTTTTCTGTTAACTTAAATATATTGTTTAAAAGTATGAGCTAGGACTTGCTAAGACGCAACATTCTTTATATTTTTTAACCTATCAAACTACACACTTGTATATTGATGAACTAAAGCATTGTGCACACTTTGGAACAATACTGGGTAGGGACATAGTGTCATCCGAAGATCACTATTTGGAGACGCATGCATATTGCAAACAACTCTATATTGTAGCTCCAAATAACAAGGATTTTGTGACCCGTTGGAAAGAAATGGTGAGATCAACTGTGTTGAGGTTTTAAATCCCAATGCAACTTGACTTGCGTCCCATGTCATCTGTAATCAACACTCGCTCTAATGTTAAGTTCATTAACACGGAAAGTTTAGTTATTTTGTAACAGGTGATGTTAATAAAAAGGGATGCTTGATAATCCTTCAGTGGTTTTCTATTATTTTACCAGCACAGCACTTTATCAGTTCCCTTTTGACCAGAGGAGTCTATTTATTAGGTTTTATTGATTTTTTTTTATCTCAAACTGTCACTTCCAAACTTGCCAGTAGAAAATATCTCCCCTTAAGAATGAATTTTATGGCATTACTTGAAGGCTTCTAATTGATGAAAATGGTTCCAGTTCCTTGTGTCCAAAGAAGGTATTGCATTCATCTCCCGCATGTTAATAGCACCCCAACAACAGCGCTGTTGTTCGGGCTGCACGGTGGGAGGGGGTCAGGTCAAGGCCGTACGCAACATGGGATCAGCACATTCTTCACATTCTCCCACACTGTCGTGCTGCAGTCAGCTGATGGGAGATCTGGCTTTTAAACATCATGGAAACAGAGAACAGACCGCCCTGCTCTCATCTCTGTTATCATGCACATAGCATTCATGTGGCTGAAGTATTGGTGTTTGCACTGTGAGAACCTTGGGATTGCCTATGATAATGTCATCCCTCAGCTACTTTCAGTATACAGTACATTGCATAATATTTGGAATTCCCTTTGCTCTTCTGTCACACTGAAGTATTACATGGAAATGAATAAGCCAGAGATCCAGCTACAGTATTGGCCTGACGCCTTTAGACAGCCTGACGTTTGAAAACTACTCCCCTGCTGTGAAGAAGTTAATAGTGGCTTTGTCTTCTTGCCTCTGTCGTCATTGCGCATGCAGTTGGACTCAATTACGCAATTTGACTTTCTGAGATAAGCCACAAGTCTGACCACTCTTTCCCTTAAACATGAATGCTGACGCGTCGCACACAGCCCCCAAGCTGAGTTCAGAAAGCGGCCCACTCCCTGCATCTGCTCTCCATCAGTGTGGTATGTGTGAGAATGTCTTTGATCCCTACTCCTCAGCTCTAAACCGAGGGGTGTGTAAGTGAGGGCGACTGTACAGCAATTGTATGAGCAAATACAATGGTCAGGCCAGTGGATAAAAGCAGGTGACTGGTAACCGCTTGGCACAAAAAGAGCATTTAACATTTATTATCACAGCTTTGCCCACAGCCTGAAGTTGAGTTTTTCAAGCTTAAGAAAACCTGTTTAAAACATTAAACTTTATTCTAGGTCCTGCTTTCACGTGAGAAACTCTGTGACCTCCAACTACCTTTGTTTTTGTTTTAAATGTTATTGCACTTTGAAATTGCACACCAGTTCAAACATGAGGCCACAACTGCAGAGGCAATTGGCCCACAGTAGGAGCCTAAAGCAGTAAGGGGAGCTTCCAGCCAGGCAGAATCTTGTAAAAACAAGACCATGGCAGGGCAGTAAACTGGGGCGGGGGGCAGAGGGATTTTTGATTAGATTACCAAAAAGAAAAGTTGTAGAGTCTCAATGGTCTTTGGAGAAGATCTGTAAAACATTTGAGATGAGACTTCGTTTCTTATCTTTCTCACAAAAGGGTGAACTTTGAAAACGGAAACTCCTCTCACAAGAACGTGTAATTATACTATGATAAAAGGTGTTGCACATTTGATTTGTGTACTGATGTCAATCAATCAAGGTTTGGATAGTTGTCTAATGAAAGGTGTAACACTGGTTTACCAACTAGGGATGCATCCTACATAAGAGGATTATGAATCTTTCTAACATGAGAACACTGACGTTATTAAATCACATGCAGCAGCCAACTAATGTAATATTTCATATTAGTTTGATGGTAGCTTACGGTGGTCTGCTACACATTAAATTTGAATCCCCCCTTTACCCCCATGAGTTGGGAAAGGATGTGGTTACCAAGCCCCATCTTAGCTTGTGTATTACTGTAATAACTTCAAACGTAGTTTATTCTAAATTATGTTCTGTTCTCTCCTCAAGACGAGAGGGGGAACTTTGACACAGCTTCTCCCACGTAAGGAAACTGGAAAGTTTGCAAAGGTTTCATTTGTGTAGGATCCCTTTAAGAATTCCGGATTGTATTCTTTGTTTACATAACACTGACTGGGTCTGTGGACTATACCAGGTAACACGCCAGGTAAATACAGCATGTACAATCTCAATATAATCAGTGACTGTAACATTGGGTAGAAAATATAATTAAAATACTTTGTAATTTCTTATCACACAATTTACCCAAACCTCCTCCGTAACAAACACCAGCCCAAACGTATCGAGTCGTCCTCACACCCCCGCGGAAAAAGCAGAGGGTCAGAGTGGTACAGTCCGGCCCTGCTGCTCGCTGTTTTTGTACCAGCCTCGGATTCAGCCGCCAACTAACTTACGATCTGCAATGTCACGCTAAGGAAGTTTAGTGAGCGGTACAATCACAGAGCTCTGGATACTTTAGTTCTCGGAAATGTTTGTAGTCGGACTTGTGATATGAAAAGCCAGCGCGCAGTGATCTTGTTCGGTTATTACTGTATTGCTAACGTTGAACAGTGAAGCCTCATGTTTTCGTCAAGCCAAGAGGAGTACTGCGCCCCGACCAAAGACCCGGTCAAATACGGGGAACTTGTGGTACTCGGGTAAGTTTGACCTTTTAAGTGCCTATAAAGCTTGGTTCTTTTTGGGTAAAGCCAACAACATTCTGGCTTCGTTCACTTCTGGTTAGAATTCCCCTAAAGAAGTTTAAACTATGAGTCACTGCATTAGTAATACGTCTGGCTTTGTGTTCATTGCCCTCTTTAATAATCGTTTTTTCTTCTCACTTTGTTGTAACTTTTGCCCAATCTATTACAGACACACAAGTGAATATTTGATGTGATCACGTTACGTTTGGACCCAGGCACGTGTGTACATCGCATTTTGGGTTGAGCTTTTGATGACGACGCACGTTTCACCTTTCTGCGTGCCACGACAATACACCAGAAACCCCAGCGTTGCTCAATGTGAGCCACAATAGGCGCCCGCCTGCTTTAGTCATGATGGGATTTGTTTTTTTTGCGACTTGGGAAGTGAAATGGGTCCCGTGCTCAGCGGTCCTGACCGCTTCGCCCTTTTCATAGCTGGATTGGTGGAGTTCAAGGAATTCGGAAGTAGCGATGGTCCCCTCCCCCCAGTGCGAAGAGTCTTTCCCTTTTCTTTTTTCCCCCTCCGTCAACGCTTTCTGCACAACTTTCCACGTGCTATTCTGAAAACCACGAAGAAAAGCATCATTAAAATCGCACTGCATCTTAAAGTCGTATTAGGTTGCAATACACCACCCTGCAATACACTACTGCGAAATCAACCCTCCATTCTTTGAATACCACGAAGGCATGAATAACAATCTGCTATTCACATCGCCAGGTAGGAGTCCATTGTCTGAAAGGGGTAGCATGGGTCACAGTGCAGGCAGGAGGGGAGCCTGTAAGGAGAGATCACCCCTAACTTAACATAACACCGATGAAGGCCCGAGTCCTGGCAATAATGGCTTAAATGCTGCCGTTTTATCTTGCAAACACAAAGGAGGCTGGTAAATGATTGAACGTGAATTAACGTTTAACCTTTTGACCCTGTAAATACAGGGTCAAAGGTAAGTATACTGTATAGCATTGCTGCTTTTCACGTTTATAATCTGACATGTCTCATCACGCCCCTTAATTAATGTTGTCTGGCAATGTCTCAACCATTCTTGAATAGGCCGTCTTTAAGGTTTTTAGCCTCAAGAGTATACACCAACTTTGTTCTCACTCTCACTTACAGTATTAAAGGCACAGCAGCCGGAAACTTTTTCTTTCCCTATGGTACCTGATCAAAGTTCACATAAGTCACTGATTTTAGTTTTGAATATGCAAAGTGTGTTGCATGGGTGACCAAACAAGCATATGTGGATATAACTTCAGGAGATGTCTTTTATGTATGTCTGCTTTATTATTTAGCAGTCTGATTTTAAAGTCTTATGCCACCCATCGATCAGTCCCAATTTATGAGTCAATTTGAGCTTGTTTTTATATTAATATAGCTTTTACTATTTTGATCCATGAACAGATAGACTTCAAATAAAACTCAGCTCAAACCCCAATTGAATGATTTCCACACCAATATCATAAAAAAAAAAAAAAAAAAGTCCAATTTGTATAATATACAAATTGTGAATATTAAATTAAACTACAAATTCAGTGTGACATAAGTCTTGAGACCTTACAACAACTGCAGACCCACTCTATTGCTCTTGGTCATATGGTAGACTTTGAACATTGATAGAAGTTTAGGTCTGTAGTCAATATCAGAAAGGTTCTGCCTTATACATAAGCATGAGTCTGGATATTTTTAGGAATCAAAAATATCTGTCCGTATCAGACTTCAACATAGTAACATAGGAATAAATAGAGGGGCATTAATCGTTCCGGATACTATGCTGTCAGTGGTGTGCAGAATTGTCTCTGGTTAGTGTTTTAAAGGCCTTGTTGGTCTTACACGGTCAAATATCAACAGGCTGACGCAGACAAAACCTCCACTGTTGATATTATTAGTGACAAGTGCATAATGGGCTGCTGTGACATCATCTTCTTGACAAAGGCCATGGGTGGGCAGATAGCTGACAGTATGGAACAAAGCTTGTTTGAACAGCACTTCCCTCCGCGTTTCCATGTCAGTGTGGCTTTTATTACTTGCATGGCTGCGCCCCATCTCTGCCTGTCCGGGCTTGGATTAGAGCTGGCTAGGCTGCGTGCGCGGGCCCGGGAGGTCCTGGAAATGAAAGGACAGATTCATTCAAACTCCCTTCTCTGCCTCTTCCTTGACTTCCTCTGTCCATTGTGGTCCGGAGACTGGGCCTATTGATGGAGCTTTGTGCATTTCTTACTTAAGGAGCACAATATAGAAAGGGGAAAGACGGTGTGAATTAGAGCTAGCTGCTGTGGCACATCTATAATTGATCATGGGAGGAAAGCGGATATCCTTTTGCATCCTCCACAGCTGATGTACATTAACGTTGTGCGTGTTAGCGATGCATTTTGGACTGGTTCATTCCCTTACTAGATTGGGGTCTACCTAGATAAACATTGCCTCAGGTGCTGCTGTGTCACAAAAGAAGAGCGCAATTTCTTTAGGCTTAAATCCACAAAAACAAGTCCTGGATGTCAACATCGTTGTCTTTTCGATTCTGTAATTTAGCTAAGCAATGCTATGCTATGTTTTTATGAACTTCCATTGCTAGCACCACCAACATTTGAATCTTCCTTGAATCATTCCAGTTAAGAACCGGGGACAACAATTTGTTGTCACAGATTATTGAAGCATGTCAGTTTGAATCTGTCGGACTGCGGCTTGTGCACCTTTTTCTTCCACACTTTTCCCTTCCGTTTAACTTTCTGCTTTGATCCAGCACTTTCAGAACGTCCAACTTCTTTTGCTACTTCCTTTTGAGCCTTCCCTCCTTATGGAGGGTGTCAATGATGGTTTTCTGCACAACTGTCAGGTCAGCTCTTTCCCATGACGGTGAATTCTACTGAACCACTGAGAGACCATTTAAAGTCTCAGGGACCCTTTGCAGGTGTTTTGGATTCATTAGTTGATTAAAGGAGACACTTTGAGCTACAATATAGTCCCTTTTCACAATATTCACGTTTTTTTACAAGCTGTGAGCCAAAATAATCATGCAAAGTGAGATATCTCAAGCCTTTATTTGTTATAATTTTGATAATTATGGCTCACAGCTTGTATGAACTCCAAATAAAACATCTCGGCAACATCACAGGATGAGCGCAGTCTGGAGCGGATTGTCAGGAAAAGGCCATTCAAAAGTGTGTGGGATCTTCACAAGGCGTGGACTGAGGCTGGAGTCAGTGCATCAAGAGCCGCCACACAGAGACGGATCCTGGACTTGGACTTCAAATGTCGTTTTCCTCTGGTTGAATCATCCTGGTCTTCCATAACACCTCAGCAGTGCCACAGGCTGAGAGCATCCATGCCACGCAACCCGAGCAGTTTTTTCCTATACGCAAACTACGCAAGTTACCAAACTATGGTGTTGTTTCATTCCGCCTACTTTTCCACATATAACACTAAAACGGAGCAGTCTGCTGAAGTGGATGAGCACTACTCCCCCCCATCACTTGCAAGATGCGAGTGGTTCTTCCCCTCACGTCCCCGCTCGGCTGCCTGTCTCCCGGTGCTCGCTTCGCCTCCTGTGCACCTGCATGTCACCCGTGTCCCTGCATGTCACCTGTGTCCCGGGCGCTGCTCTCATGTTTTCTCTGCGTGGACTCGGGGCTGCATCGCCACACACTCTTTTAAACTGTCTTTTTATTGTCTCTAGCGGAGTATCAGGAGAGTAGTTTGGTGAATAGACGAAAGTAGAAAGACGTTGTACGTGGCCTTTTGTCTCAAAGAGGAGTTGAATCCACACGGTTCTCAAGAGCACAGTTACTTACAGTAACTCTGGTTCTCTGAATGTGCACAGTCTAAAACTAATTGGGCTACTCACAGGCTAATTCTCAGCGGCAAGACAGAAATAACTGTCAGGTGCAGGTTTCAGTTAGTTTTAAATCAGCGGTTCCCAAACTGTGGGTCAGGAACCAGAGGTGACAATTTGCCATTTACCATTTTACCTGAGGAGTGTTCTAAACACTCAGATCTCCGCCTTATTCTGGGGAGACTCCAGTTTTTGTTGTTGGTTGAAGAGGTAGGAGGTGCTGTTGGCTCCTTAGTGCGTCTCTGAAGTGAAGAAAACCTCTTTTCTTTGTCCTTGCGGTGGTCACCTTGTACACAATAAAATATGATTAACACGTCGTCTCTACTTTTCCATCCATATTTACCATTACCACCGTTGGACAATGCGCATTCACACTGGAAGGGGGATTAGAAAGTTTAGTCGTCAACACTGCCCTATCAGCCTAATAAACACACCAGGATAAAGAGGAATATGAAACCAGGAACTTAAAGTCACAAGGATTTTATTCACAGGTCACCTCACACAGACGCGTCTGTTCCCCAGGTCCCTAACACTCAATCTGTCAGCACCCCACACGGAGAAGACTGAACTCTCTGGGGACACAGACTTCTTCACACCACACCTCAAATTATAATATTCATGAGCCTATACTAAGCGCATCAGTTTCCCATCGTACGAGTCTGGCACTTTCCACTTATCGGCCCATGTCTGCCAGCCGGCCTTGGTAGGGCCCATGTTATCTCTTTGTTTACGTGTGCATGGGGTCTGTTCTCGGAGCCTGTCTGCACATCGGCTCAGTATTTTTCCACTCCACTGTAACAGAAAACTGAAACACTTCTATTGCTACATTGCTCTCTAAGCAAGACATGCAAGACACCATTGATTAGAAACAATCATTCTTTTCATCCCCCTTCTGGCCTCGAAGAGGCCATTTCCTTGTTTCTAATTAATGAAGGTACAGCCGTCGTCAAAACATAGTTGTCCCCTGCCCAATGTATAGTGCCACCACCACCAGGTGTCGAATTTGGCTTGGGCATAGGCAACCACATCCTCCAGTCCTGTGAAATCATCACTTTCTTCCCATGTATAATTACCACTCACTAATCGTTCCATCCGGAACCTGTATCTCCCAGGACTGGGTTCACTGATACATTTCACTTCCTCAGTTCCATAGGCTCCATCTCGAATCAATATGAAAATAAACATTCCTGCAAAATACAAGCACAGCGAAGCAAAACACAACATAACACTCATCATATGGTTCTTAAAGTTATTCTGAGCCACGTGTGTCCTCCCATCCATATCCCAGAGCCTTAAATGCCCCGAGTTGATACAGGCTCGGCTCACCCCCTTCAGGCAGGGACCTGTCCCCGGCCTCTGGGTCCTCCGGGGGCAGGGTCACAGCTGCGTACAATCCCCCCGAAGTCCCCAGAGCCCTGGAGACCATGCTGCGGACGAGAGGGAGAACACAACAGAACAACACACAACACAACAACAGTATTACACCAATTAATATACCCACCTTTTGAAGTACATTATAACTATATTTAGGACAATAATTTTTACTGTCTTCGAGCCAATTATGGTTTAGTTCTGTTTGTTAGAAAGCTCCTTCTAATCGTAAATGTAGAACCCATTCTCTTACTCATTTGTATGAAGTACACTGATACACTATGTTTTCATAAACAAACCTCCACTTTTAGCCGAGCTTTGGAAGCTCAACCACCAATACTTATTCAAGCTCCAAAGATGCTTGATTGTCTTTGTCAGATCCCACCTGCCTCTCCGATTTCCTCTCTTGCTTGGAACACCAAATCGTTACACAAGGGATTCTGTTGCTCGGATAGGACCTCCAGGCCTCCAGAGCCAATCGACATTTTCTCCTTCCATGCTGCCTCCTGCAACAATAAAGAAGAACACTCCGTCCTACATAAAATCAAATTCTACCATGCCATTGTGACCAGTTCTTGGCTCATCAGCTCCTGTCCTGAATCCGTCCCTGCAGCATCACAATTCCTCCTGTAAAGTCCCTGTCTCTGTGTAAAATTAATGTTATCAACCTGGAATGAATATGGATTAAAACATGTTACACACTCAGTACATAAAATAGTCACACTTATAATCTTATAGTAACTTATGTTTTCTTATTATTTGTTTATTTAGATCCGAAAGAGTCACAATTATTTCTACAGAGGTCCAATCGACTCTCCATCTCTTTTTAATAATCATAGCGAGTCTGTGTGCACCAAGAGACGCGATGACCATTAGAAAGCTGGGCAATATCCTTGAGGTCATGAGTGTGACCTTTTCAGTGACTCTTAAGATACCGGATTTACACTGATCTTATCACATTTTGCTATTTTGAAATAAAACACGTTTGCCAACACCAACTTCAGATTTGAAGACGCCGTTTTACTTACTCTGTATGTAAACCTCTATATTCAGAATTCATACCACTCCATATCTCGGCCTCAGATCTAAAATCTAAGCATGTGTTCAAATCTGGATCCAGCCACCCCTTCTTTGGCAAACCACACAATATTTCAACTCACGCATCCAAGGGTTTACCAGTGCAAATGTAAATGATCACCTTTATCACCAACGCTCCAAATTAAGATACACCAGTATCTCCCGCTGATCAAAACATAGGACTCCATCTCTTTCCTGTATTCAACCAAAACCCAACAATAAAACACTACGCCGTCAATTCCTGTACAAAACTCACTCAATGTACTTAAATTAAAATCACAACATCTCTGATCAATTTCGGGACGTTCAGAGACCACCTACACAATCAACAAATTGTTACGCCTTAACACACCTTAGACACAAACCCCCAAACAAGCAAATGAACCCCAACCACTCCTATCAACAAAACTCTTCCACACGACAATGGTAACCTGTGGATGTTTACTGGTCAAAGTTAAGGGTACAATATTATTATCAGCTGTAACCTGTGCTACAAAGTAATTGGAGAATTACTATACTGTTCTTGAGAAGCTAATCACACCACTGATTGAATATTCATTTTAATCGTTTATGTACTTTGCATAGATGCCTAAGATCCGCTGCAAATCAGGTAACATTCAAATTAGGACACCTTTGCCTATAACCCAAGAATTATTAGAATTAATATTTTACTAAACCAATAACGGGCCTTAGCTACGCCTAAACTCGCCTCGCTACACCAAATTATTTTCACTTTGTGTGAACCCTACACTCGCTATGTTTATTTATCACTCTGTAAATATGTTATCTCTTAAAATATTTAATTAAGTGTATTTATCTGTTTATTTCATTATCTATTTCGACTTAATTATTATAGCTGTTTAATTAGGATGCACATTGATCAATTGGAGCATTCTAAAAGATCAAAAAATAAAATGAGAAAAATAGAGATAGATTACCGCCACGCGGAGTCCCATGGGCCCTGGCCCATTGGCAAAACACAAAAGAAATTGATCAAAACAAAATATAAAAATATGTATATTTGCCTAAAAATTCAAAAATCTAAGTCCGAGTGGAGCAGAGGTCAAGGCATCAGACCTGTGGCAAATTGTGAACACCGGCCCTTGTGCATGTGACTTTCAAGGGCTTTTCAGGGAGCAGCAGAGGGAGAGCGTATTTGTTGACATATTTCGAGGGCATATTGTCAGCGAGGCAGCGTGGAGGAGACTTTCAGTGTGGCAGACTTTCTCTTCTAATGCATTTGGACCAATGAACACGCAGAGCGCAACAGGCCTTCGCCTCTCCCCCTTTTACCACCAAAAATTGTCAGAGTAAAAAGTAAAATTCAAAACCAGCATGTCCTATCACGCTCAGCATTAAAAATAGGGTAACATTCAAAAAAACTAACAAAAGTAAAAAATACACGAGTGAATATTGATAATAAAAATTAAAAGAATCCTCTGTCCACTATCAAAAAAGGCTCATGCTCCACTATTGCCTTTGAAGACAAGCATAGTGCTATTAATTTCTCCTTTTATTTTCAATATAATGTAGTTGCTTTTAGGTTGTTAAAACCACATCACTAATAATAAAACTTCAGGAATTCACATACTGGATAACGATCTAATGGAAGGTTTCTTTAACTAGTTATTTCATATGCTTATATTGATTAGTGATCAGTTTCCGCATATATTTTATCCTATTAAATTCAATAGTCTTTTTGTGTCAGACTCTTAGTTTTCGATTATAACGCTATGGCCGTCTTATCAAAAATATGTTTCTCCTAAACACAGTTTGGATTCCAGGTGACCTCCGATCTAACCTCAGGCGCAAACTTTAAAGGATGTAAGAAAGTTTACAAAGCAATTACTTAACTAATTTAAAGGAACCAGGAAAAGCCATCCTGCCGTAATCTGGGCAGCTCTCCTTTTATCAAAGTACCCCTGTACAACTGAGAGCCCGCTCAGACACCTAGAACCTATAAAGATAGAGCTAAGATTCACTTCACCACAAGTCTAAACGATAAAGACAATATTCTATATATCTTTGTATGTCCTGGTACCTTTAGAACCGGACCTACCAACCCAGGGTTCAGAAACAAATCACAGCAGAACAATATGTATTCACTCTATTAGCGCTTCCTGCAAGCACTACATTATATAATAATAAACTAAAAATGCAAGACATTTCACCTTTTATACTTTCTAAATATTGTTTGGCCGTTATCAATATTATTTGTTTTGGTTGTTTGATAAGCACAAATTATGCCCCATTTCCTTTAGCATAATGTCAAAGAATTATACGTCTTGTATTATTATTAAAACAACAACAACAAGCTCTTGGCCTTTACCCATTTATTCTCGTCTGGACCCTGGCCGTCTACATTAAGAGACCGTCGCTTCCTAGATCCATCGCCTTCTGTGGGAACAGACATGTTAGATAAAACCTTTCAACAAAACCTTCTCTTTCTTTCGGTTTTCCCATGTTTCTTGATTACAATAGATTGCCAACTTTCCGCCTGGTTTTGTGCCTATTCGACGACACACTCTCAGGTATTCTCTCCTAAGTTGGGGAAAGGGATGTCCCCTTACTATCCCCTCACAACTGTTTTGGTCTTCCACCATTAACATAATTGGTATTATTGTCATACTTAAGGCCAGTATCAGTCCCCACACCCAAAATGGACACCGTAAGGGGCCCATACTCTTTGTGATCTCCTGGGTGGGGGTGGGATGTCCTCCCCCCCCCTTCAGTGGGGCCACCGGTCCCACTACCATTTCTAATACGGGCCCAAAGCGGGAGCTCCTCCTCCGGGAGGGGCTTTGTGAATCCCGCCCCCTGAGATGGGGGAAAAAATCTTCTCGTTTTTCCACCATTGTGCTGTTACCAGCTCAACCGGTTCCACGCGTTTCCCCACTGTCCGACACTCACTGAGCGCGAGCCCCCGCAGCTCTCCTACTCCTCCAGAGTCCACCACTCTCCCCCGACATTCCTCACACCCTCTTCCCCACACAAGCCACACACATTTGACCACCCGCAATAGACGATTCTAATCAGGCTTAAACAACACGTGTGCCCACGGCGGCTTTCACTCCTCTGACTGTTTCAACAACAAACCACATGGCCCATTCAACATTCAGCACACAGTCCAAATCAAAGACAACACGAAACAACAGCCACACACAGTTTGGGTACCCGACTATGACTCCAACAACATAACCGAACATCAATGCGCCTAATTTTCAATGTTTTCACCCCTAATTCCCCCGTTTTCGCAGACTTTAGGATCCTCGATCCAGGGACACAACCCCTTTAGGAACCTCGTTCCAGGGACTTTAACCCGTTTAGGAACCTCGTTCCAGGGCCCCTTGCCCGTATACTTTAGGATCCTCGATCCAGGGACTCAAACCCTTTAGGAACCTCGTTCCAGTATACTTTAGGATCCTCGATCCTATTTCAGACAGCCCCTCGGACTGTCAACGGCCGTGTCTCAACTCTTATCTCCAGCCCGCGCGTCCGCGGTGCTGGTCGGACGTACTACGTGCTTATCAGCTTTTACAGGGATATCCCCAACGCGTAGTCCTGTAGATAAACTCTCGCTTCTGTAGTTATACTCCCAATTTCTTAACTTCTATTTTGGTTCGGTATTTGGTTCGGTATCTTAGTTATGACGTGTTTTCCCTTCTTACTTCCAAACATCAATGCAGATTTAAACCATCCAACACTTAGCTTCGTTGACTATACTCCTAACTAAAATTTAGACAAAAAATAGCCAATAGACGTACTTTGACACTCGTTAAAAACAGTAGTCAAAAGCAGTCTTACCTTATTCTAGAGTGGACGCGTCCCTGAAGCCGTGGGTGAGTGGTTTTTGGAAGATAAGACACCTGGCATGTCTACCGCGAAGAATTACCGGACCGGACCTTCGCCGTCGTCCGTAGTTGACGACTCCAATCCCCCCTTCAGCACTTTCGGGGTCACCAATGAAGAAAACCTCTTTTCTTTGTCCTTGCGGTGGTCACCTTGTACACAATAAAATATGATTAACACGTCGTCTCTACTTTTCCATCCATATTTACCATTACCACCGTTGGACAATGCGCATTCACACTGGAAGGGGGATTAGAAAGTTTAGTCGTCAACACTGCCCTATCAGCCTAATAAACACACCAGGATAAAGAGGAATATGAAACCAGGAACTTAAAGTCACAAGGATTTTATTCACAGGTCACCTCACACAGACGCGTCTGTTCCCCAGGTCCCTAACACTCAATCTGTCAGCACCCCACACGGAGAAGACTGAACTCTCTGGGGACACAGACTTCTTCACACCACACCTCAAATTATAATATTCATGAGCCTATACTAAGCGCATCAGTTTCCCATCGTACGAGTCTGGCACTTTCCACTTATCGGCCCATGTCTGCCAGCCGGCCTTGGTAGGGCCCATGTTATCTCTTTGTTTACGTGTGCATGGGGTCTGTTCTCGGAGCCTGTCTGCACATCGGCTCAGTATTTTTCCACTCCACTGTAACAGAAAACTGAAACACTTCTATTGCTACATTGCTCTCTAAGCAAGACATGCAAGACACCATTGATTAGAAACAATCATTCTTTTCAGAAGGATAACTGATATGCCGGAGTCTCTAATCCCGTGCTTAGTGTTGCAATGTAAATCCGCCGTATGTCTGGCACAGGTCAAAAAGACAAGTCATCAAAATTAATTATGCATGAAGAGCCTCTGACTAACACATTATGATGCTTCTTCTCCCAAATGTTGCATAATAAAGCACATATGTTTAGACCAATCTAATTGTGGGATAAGAAACTGCTCGGGTTCATTGTTAGTCTACACCTCTTGTCAACAGTGAAGTAATGCATGTGGACAATAACGCAGAGAAAGCTGTGATGTCTTCCTAACGTAAATCAATGCACTTTATGGGGATTTTAAACAGAAGTCAAATGTTCTGGGGCAGGCAACCATTTTTCCTTTTCTATACAAACATACGGCCATTGAGTTGCTCCCCCAGAGACTGTGTTCCATGTAGTGGTGCCTCTCTAATCATCTATGGCTGGGGCTAAGTCCCTGTAGGTGGCTTGTTGTCCAACAGGCCGGCTCTCCTCGCGCAGACCGGGACCATGTGTTTCCTTGCCTGGTCAGCCGTGTGCTGACAGGAACAGGTGGAGCCGCTTTGTAGGGAAGGTACGGAAGAGCAGCGGTAAGTTTGGACTTTAGCATAATGGGAAATTCTCCGAACTTTGGTGAATCCAGCATGCGACTCTTCTACAGGCTTTCATTTAGCAAGTACGATGTCGCGTTGATGTCTGACTCGGTGCCTTGAGTGCATCACGGTGAACAGGGCCAGTGTGACAGAAGGTCTGCGTTGGAGGGCTGTAGAGCATGGGGCGTCCCAGCTGAAGGAACCATCTGGTGGAGGGAGGGAGCTCCACTCTTTCTGGAAGGGAATTCTCCATTCAGCAGACACACACAGTGGATGATGGGGGGGAAATGCGTTCAGGCTGCAACATCAATTTGTGTGTGATATTTTAAATCATGTTCTTATTTGTGTAGGCAATTAAATGTTCAGTTTTCCATTGGATAAAATGGTCTCTCTAGTATTCATTTGTACTAAAGACGTTTCGCCTTTTATTCCAAAGACTTCTTCAGTTTAGCAGTTTTTCTGGTAGCAAATCTGGGATTTTTATTGTTGCACCGATAACATAATGTCATCTCCATGGGGTCTGTGATTACTAAATGCTGTAATTGTTGACCTCACCTGTATTTGTTTGGCTGTTCATATACAAAAAGTCTACTTTAAAATGTAATGTTTAAAATGTACTGAATATTGGTTATACAACGCAAATATCACAATTTGACTTTTCCCCCAAAATCTTTCGTGTAATTTTGATTTAGCTGCAACAGCTGGACCAGTTGAACAGGTTCATGTTGAAGGTGAAGTTGACCTCTTTTACCCTGTATTTAAGTGCACCCTTGAGCAAGGTACACGATCAAAGCAACATTACTCCATTTTACTTTCACCTGTTTGACTGGTATAATACAACCTACAGATTAAATCCCAAAATACGCAGCAACAACAGACGATAACTACTCTATCTCAAGTTCTTTTCCAATATTTGATCAGATTGGAATCATGTTTTTGGGTTCTTCTTTCTTCTGTGACAGGTACAACGGCTCCCTGCCCAATGGCGACCGGGGGAGAAGGAAAAGCAGGTTTGCTCTGTACAAGAGGACCAAAGCCAACGGTGTGAAACCCAGCACAGTGCACATCCTCAACACGGCCCAGGCCTCCAAGGTACAGCACCGCACCACACATGACTGCGTCACTAATGTCAACAGCTTTTGGAGCTACGGACATTTTGTACTCTTCACCGCTTCAATTTAGCTAGGCTTTAGAGACAGAAAGACACCTGTGACGTCTAGAAAATGACTCATGACAGCTTTGTCCAACTCTTGAAATGTGAACTTTACATTATTGTTGGACACTGTTATGTTGACATTTACAGTACAATAACTGCAGTTCTCTGTGGGGCCTCCAAGCCCTACTTTTATTCTTTGTTTTTGGCTTTTTCCTGAGTGTCTGCCAAAAACTGCACCGTCCTGCATTGCAACCTATGGTTTCCAAGCAAAAGTGCTGGAGCTGCTTACCTCTGCATCCAGGGAGGCCCACACTTTACACATTTGTGAAGACTTAAGCTCTGGCCAGGGGATCTTTGGTTCACATTACTCTCACCTGTGCACTTGTTGCAGACATACACCACTATGCACCATGTCAAGACCTTCACAACAAGCATCCTGTGGCAAGTCTGTGAAATGAGATAAGACCTATACGTCTCTGTGCTCATTGAGCACGTTTAGTTCTAAAATGTTGCCTCTAAGTTGTTTTTGATACACGATGGCCACGGACAGAAAAGGGAACAAGTATAATACTCATTTCTGTTGTTTGCAGAGAAAGGGTCAAACTGTGGCGGTTGCTACATTATCAAGCACTTACAAAGTTACGCAATGCTTTTTCAGTTTCCTAGTTTGGACTGACCATTTTCCTTTGTGCATGTTGGTTCTAGGGCTGCAACTAACGATTATTTTGTAATCGATTAATCTATCGATTATTTTTACGATTAATCGCTTGGAGGTGAATGGTGTAGGAAAATAGTATTTTTTCTTTTTTCTTTGTCACATAAAGCTTAAGTGGCGCCGCTTGAGGACATGTTGATGGAGTAAACTTAAAGTAAATGTTTGTTGGAGACTCTTGGAGCTAATTCTCTTTCTGATTGAATGAGACACAAGACGGATATTTATGACATTTTCAATGTACAAAACACTACAGACCCTAACTTTAAAAACAAAGTAGGGTTTCATTAAAAAATACTACATTTTCATGTCATTTTTGCTTTATTTGAGTCTGTGTGAATCAGAAAACGATTAATCGATTACTAAAATCGTTGTCGACTATTTCAATAATCGATTAGTCGTCGATTAATCGATTAGTTGTTTCAGCCCTAGTTGGTTCCCTTCTGTCAACCTGTTAGTTACTAACTGCTGACATTTTTAGAAGGTGAACATAAAGTTCTTGCAGTTGGCTGACCCCTGAGAACCAGCTGTACTTGCGGTCAAAAATAGAGGTGTGGTGGAGGCACAGACTGGATTGGAAAAGGCTTTTTGGCTCTAAATGAACAATAATAAAGTTGTCCCAGCTCTGCTCTCTCTGCTCAGCAGTTTTAATGGCACTGCTGAATGGAAACAGTCACACGCTTGTGCTCACAAGAGTCATGGCAGATAATGAAGCTGATATGCCACTTGTTTTTATTTATACCGTGTAACCCAGAGGCCTGAGGACATTCAAGGGGCTGTTATTTTTACAGTACAAGCAGCGTAAAAATATATGTTTAAATCTGAAGTGCAAGAAGGAACAGGTGGGGGCCATTTGTGCGTGTACTGGTGCATTTGTCCCTGTCGGTCTGAAAGGTTACGCGGCTGACCCACTTCTGCCCCCGCCGCACGTGGACGGGCTGGGCATGTTTGGGGAATGGAATTCGCAGATTAGCGTGGGATGATAATAGCATGTGGTAAAGTGTGGATGGCAGCGGGGCCCCCGCAGACGCCCCACGCAAACACAGACTAAATTGGGGAACTTTAGCTTGGAGACAGGCTTGTGTGAACTTTACAGCTACTGTGGGAAGAGGGTGACTTTCTGGTCTTTTCCTATAACACAAATTCTTGTTACAGTAGCCAATATGAATTCATGGTGCTGCAAAACATAGCGTTATAAAATTGATAGAACAGGTTATCCGTTTTAGGCAGCTGGGCAGTTTAAAGGTTACAAAATGCACCTGCAGATTTTTGTGGCTCATCTTGCTCCCAACGCCCTCATGTTCTACTGCAATAGTATATCATCATTGCTTTCATCACCCAGTCTATGTTGGCAAAATTCCAAGTCAAAAACGATATTACTTTAATGGGCACCTTTGTGTATTTTATTTAAAGCCACACTGCAGAACTGCTGTAGGTCTGTTTAACCCAACATGTACATTTACCAGATGTGCCTTTAATGATCAGCCACACACCGACAATGCTGTTTTTGCTGTAGTTTACCAAAACAAACCCTTTTTTTTTTACATTCTATTTGTGGCTAATTGAGGTCAAAGCAAACCATCAACATCACATCCCCAGTTCATCAATACACCAACCGTGATGAAGTCCATGCTTGTAAATGTTCACGTATTCGCTGTTTGAAATGTTGTGCGGTGTGGCTTAAAAAAAACACACACAAAAACAAGTCGTCTGCCCCGTACAAACATGACCATAACATTAATCTGACGCTGGCAGTTGTTTGAGATTGTGAAATTACAACATATACCAACAGGGACACCATAATGGGGGGGTAGTCTTCGCCTTGAACCGTAATTACCACAGCTGTGATGCAATGTTTGTGCAAGACGTTTGGTGCTAGTTTCCTGTTTGCCAATTGTTCACAGACCCAGCGTCAAAGCCACAAACATGAAGAGACTTGGCAGCCACTTGTTAACATCTGCTTGTGTTGAAACGGCCTGTACCATCCCATACTGTCTAAACATGTTTGTTTTATTTTATGTATTTATTTTTCAGGCTGTCAGCAGTAAAGGCCAACACAGCATCTCCTACACACTGTCCAGGAACCAGACAGTAGTTGTGGAGTACAGCCATGACAAAGACACAGACATGTTTCAGGTACAAAAAAAGAAGATTGGTATTTGAGTTTTTTTTAAATTATTTTATTCATCTTTAATAACCACATCTTAGATAATGATAAATATAATATAGACACATTGCGTTAGGATTGAATTCTCCTATGAACCTGTTTGTGTGTTTTGTTACAGATTGGGCGCTCCACAGAAAGCCCCATAGACTTTGTGGTGACCGACACAATAGCGGGAGGCCAGGAGGGAGAGGAGACACCCATCACCCAGAGCACCATCTCCCGCTTCGCCTGTCGCGTGGTCTGTGAACGCAACCCCCCCTTCACTGCCCGCATCTACGCAGCCGGCTTCGATTCCTCCAAGAACATCTTCCTCGGGGTAATTACTAGTTTGCTGTACAATGCTAAAGTGCGATCTCCGGTTGTCTTCAATCTGTGTGCTGTAATTTCAGGTTGTAAATTAATGTCGCAATGTGCAAGCTAGTAGTTTTGGATTTTATATTTGGACAAGACTGAAACTCCTTTAGAGGAGATGGAGCCTGTTCATTGAGTTTTATAGTGAGGTTTATATTAAGGTATGTTTGGTTCACAGGAAAAAGCTGCAAAATGGAAGAACCCTGATGGTCACATGGACGGCCTGACCACCAATGGTGTGCTGGTGATGCACCCTAAAGGAGGCTTCATGGAGGACTCGAAGCCAGGCGTCTGGAGAGAGATCTCAGTGTGTGGAGATGTTTACACTCTGAGGGAGACTCGGTCAGCGCAGACTCCCGGGAAACTGGTCAGTCTCCAGCCCCGTTGTCTCATTCCCAAACACAGTGTATTCAGTACAGTGCCTTGCGAAAGTACTTTTGCACATTTTGTCATGTTTACAACGCTAAAAATAAAGATTTTATTTACAATTGTTTTACTGAAAGTTCACACACTAGTAACAGACAACTGTGAAGTGAAAGCAAAATGATACATGATTCTGTAATTTTTCAAAAAATAGAAAAGTGAAAAGTGGGGCGTGCACAAGTATTCATACAGCATGACTTAATACTTTGTGGAACTTTGTTTTCAATAGGATTTAGGTCAGGACTTTGACTGGGCCATTCTATGTTTGTTTTTAAACCATTCCATTGTAGATGTAGCTTTGTGTTTAGGGTCATTGTTCTGCTGGAAGCTGAATCTCCGCCCCAGCCTCAATTCTCTTGCTGACTCCAGCAGGTTTTCCTCCAAATTGTCCCGGTATTTGGCTCCATCCATCTTCCCAACTATTCTTACAATCTTCCCAGTCCCCGCTGAGGAAAAGCAGCCCCATAGCATGATGCTCCCCCCACCATATTTGACACTGGGGATGGTGCACTCAGGACGATGAGCAGTGTTAGGTTTGCTCCATACATAACGTTTTGCATTTGGGTCAAAAAGTGAAATTTTTGTCTCATCTGACCAAAGCACCTTCCACATGGTAGCTGTGTCCTCCATGTGACTTCTAGCAAACTTCAAATGGGATTTTTTTATGGCCTCCTTTCAATAATGGCTTTCTTCTTGCCACTCGTCCATGAAGGCCAGATTTGTGTAGAGTACGACTTATAGTTGTCCCATGTACAGATTCCCCCAGCTCAGCGGCAGTACGTCGCAGCTCCTCCAGAGTTATCTTGGGGCACTTGGTTGCATTTCTGACCAGTGCTCTCCTTGTTCAGTCTGTTAGTTTAGGTGGACGCCCGTGTCTTGGTAAGTTTGCAGTGGTGCTATACTCTTTCCATTTCCGAATGATGGATTGAACAGTGCTCCGTGAGATGTTCAAATCTTGGGAAATCTTTGTATAACTTAACGCTGCTTTAAACTTCTCCACAGCTTTATCCCTGACCTCTGGTGAGCTCCTTGGCCTTCATGATGTTGCTTAGTGACCAATAAACTCTGACCATAGCTCTGAGGCCCTCACAGAACAGCTGGAATTATATTTAGAGTAGATTACGCACAGGTAGACTCTATTTAATGGTTAGGATAAGGTGTGAACTTTCTGCAGTCATTAGGAATGTTATAAAGGCAATTTAATGCCTTATGAATACTTATGCACACCCCACTTCTCACTTTTCTATTTTTTGTAAAATAACAGAAACATGTATCATTTTGCTTTCACTTCACAGTTGTCTGTTATTTGTGTGTGAACTTTCAGTAAAAAAAATCTAAATCAAATCTTTATGTTTAGGGTTGTAAACATGAGAAAATGTGCAAAAGTTCAAGGTGTATTAATACTTTCGCAAGGCACTGTATATATGCTTGCCCATGTCAGTATGTTGTGGTAGTTAACTTATGTGTGCTTCCTCTCCTTGTGCAGGTTGAACATGAGAGTAACGTCCTTCAGGACGGCTCCCTGGTGGACCTGTGTGGAGCTACCCTCCTGTGGCGCACAGCAGAGGGGCTCTTCCACACCCCCACACAAAAACACTTGGAGGCTTTGAGACAAGAGATCAACGCGGCGCGTCCCCAGTGCCCTGTTGGTCTCAACACCCTGGCCTTCCCCAGCATGCAGCGCAGCCGGGCACTTTCCTCTCTGGAAGACAAGCAGCCCTGGGTATACCTGGCCTGTGGTCACGTTCACGGCTACCACAACTGGGGCCACCGCTCGGAGCAAGAGGCCAACACCCTGCGGGAGTGCCCCATGTGCCGCATGGTGGGACCCTACGTGCCGCTGTGGCTGGGCTGTGAGCCGGCCTTCTACGTGGACACGGGAGCGCCCACACACGCCTTTGTGCCCTGTGGGCACGTGTGCTCCGAGAAGTCAGTCAAATACTGGTCTGAAATCCCCCTGCCTCATGGAACCCATGCCTTCCACGCTGCATGCCCCTTCTGTGCCACCCAGCTCAGCCTGCCACTGGGCTGCTCCAAGCTAATCTTCCAGGGCCCTGTGGACTGAGGCCTGGCCCGGCTGAGGGATTACAGACAGGTGCCAACATGCTGTGAAACTCCATAGAACTTTTAGTGCTTTCTATTGTTTGTGTGAGCCAGGTGCTGAAAAGGAGACCGTCTCAAAGTTGGTTGTATACTGTGGATCACGCACAGCAGAGCTATTTGACTGTTCAGAGCTTCTGTGGCTGTCTGAGCGTCCGCTGTGGGATTCGGACATGTGGAGTACAGACCACAGACCCCGCTCAGTACAAATGAAATACTGTTTCGGCTGTCCTGCCAAACATTCGCTCAAAACAAGGCTTCAGTCGTCAAAATGCACTGCTGGTTTTCAATCACGGACTGGCAGGTTCACCCGGCAAACAGGTGTACCTCTGCTTTTAAAAGGCGATCGTGTGGCCATGGTTTCACAGTAGACTTCCCGGTGGGTGTGAGACTAGTTAAGTTTATACCGAGCCTGACAGCTGGCCTGTTGGCTGTGACAAAAGCCAGGAGACGAGGAGCTCCACTGGCTTCATCCATTTCACTCACTCCGCACTAAACAAACGCAAAACAAAGAGGACTTAATGTATAAAGATCCAACCTGTGCCTCAAATCCCTCTGAACTTTGGGGAATGATTTTCTAAAGATTACAGATATATTTTGTTGAAGGCGAAGGCGGATGACGCAAAGGAACACATAGAGATCCTCCACATTTTTACCGAACAGAGGAGCTATTTTACCAAGCCGAGGCCCTTGTACTGTTTTTGTATTGCAAATGTTAATATATATTTTTCAGCATAAATAATGTGAGTGAATGTTCAAGTGTGTGGGTTTGACTGAGCGGGTACCCAGCATCGCTTCTCAACAATCGATTCCCTTATCCCCATACAGACTGAGAAACAAGACAGGGCTTTATTATTGTGAATGTACTGGAATACTGCAAATCTTCCTTCAGGTGGCGCTGTCATGGCGAGGCCCACTCCTATGCACAATTCAGTATTACAGTGGGTTCAGAATGCTTTCAGACTTCTTTGAGTTATCTGTAATTTATTATGGAGCAGTCCTATACTTTGTAATATAGGAAGAGAGGGGTATGAATACTTCCTGAACCAATTGTGTATATAACCGGCAGATCCTTCGCCCCCTGTACTCAATATGCACTGGTGTTAGCTTTATCGCGCGCTAGGGCCTGCTCCAATGAAAAACCTGGGCTCTTCCTCACCAGCCTCCCCCTAGATTATACCAAATATATAAAGCGCTCCGTTTCTTCCACATTCAAGATGCAACAACAGCCCCTTTTCTCTCCATCCAAAGTCTCTCCAACACAAAGTGCTGCGGCGGTGGAACGCTGACAGCTCCGGATTACAGTGGAGGCTGTAAAAGGATGCACAACCCAGCTCCATGGGAATAATGATATTTTCACATGCGACACCAAGATCGCTGGATTCAATTGTTCGAGGATAAGTGGAGTTGTCCAGAAAGATAGATGATTTCGGAGTGTGTCAAAAAAAAAAAAAAAGGAAGAGAAAATCTGGGACAAATCTAAGCGTCCTTATCAGGCGAGCGCAGCCTGATATTCGTGTTTGCGAAAGGTTCGTCTTGACGACTCAAAAGTGGTGCTTCTACTTTGATGAAATAGAGGTTAGAAATGGGTCACGGATGAAATGCGAGTTGGTAGCGTAGCTCACCATGTGGATGCAAATATTGTACCAATCAGGGCCAAAGATGCTTACGCCAAAAGATTTGATTGGATTTCAGTTCAGATCAACCCACTATTATATTTTTATTTTGCAATGAATGCCTGTGGTGGAGGTCTGCCTTGTGTGTGCCTTTATATCCTGAAACATTAATAAGTTTGTGACTAAGCTAATGAACCTTAACAGAATGACAATAGCATTATAGAACAGTAGCATTCCCTCTTGAACACTTTGTGCCCGGACGCTGTTGCTTAAGACTGCGCCGTAACAGCTGCCTGTCTCTTAACATTCCTCTTTGGTTAACATGGGTGGGGCCCTCCGCTCACACAAGGCCTTGTTCTATGATATTTGTCTCCTACAGGAATTCTGTAACTCAAGCCATAGAACGCACTGATGCTCCCGATGCCTCCTTTGCAAAGAAATAAAGTATTTTTTAAAAGCACACCGCCTGGAGTTGTTTTGGTGCCTGCACATCTGCCTCAGACGTTCGGAGGTGCAGGTAGAGCTCAGGAAGACTGCGGTCATTAAAGTAAATAGGGGACGTGGCGTCGTCCTCTTGTGCCGCACAGGCCTTTGAAGTGCAGATGTTTGGCCTGAGAGCACATTGTAGGAGCTGCGATGTTTAATCGCACTCTTACGTACGTGTTTCATCATTCCACTGTGCCAACACTTCCCTCACATCTTTTTTTTTTTTTTTTAAAGAAAATGCCTCAATATTTTCAATATTTGATTCATCTATCAAACTCACTGAGATAAGACTTTCAGCTTGTGAAGTTCTATCTTGTCATCATAGGAAAGTGTTACACAACAGAGGATCTCACTCTTCAGGCAGCAGTGAGGGGGTGTTTGTACATGACATATCACTGAACCACATACAGCACTAACACCACCTTTTTATTGCTTTATTTAGGCTTTACAATAAAATGCTTGCGGTTCGTGCATAGAGCCAGAGACTGAAGGAGTGAATATTGTGTTTAAGCTCTCAGTCGTCCATCATGGTACAAAAAAACTCTGCTACTGTGACAAAAAAGCAATGAAAACTTGACCAAAAAAAAGCAACAAATATGTGGCAAAAACATGACAAAAAAGAAATTAAAATGTGACAAATAAACCAATGAAAAGATGATTAAAACATCGCAACAAAAATGACATAACACAAACAAGGAAGAGACTTAGATGGGTTTTGCAGGCCTTAGCTTTCAAATTAGGTGTGACACTGTAGGCCGTAAGCTCCAGTTGAGAAGTTTTTAGATGTGGGTAAAACTGAAAATGTGCTCAGTTAAGGTGGGGGTTAGGGGATTATGTATTGGCTGCTCGTTACCCCCAAAATTTAGGATAACTTTTTTTTTATCCAGAGAATGGTTTAAAACTTTTCAAATGCTTAGTATGTATTATATTTAAAAAAAATAAATGGGCAAATCGGCTTCAAAGTGTAGGAGAAAAAAAACAAACTTCTCCACTGTTCCTCCTTCCCCCACAGGAGGGCACTGCTTCCTCAACAATGGATGGGTTGGCATGAAGCCCACACATCTCCAGCCCGTGGCGGCGCGGAGACGGAAGGCAGGTTTGATGTTAATTATAAAAACGTCTGATTAAATACACTGTAAATACATCTAAATCAAGCACAACAAATTAATTAAAACCGCCTCGCGCATACAGTCTACACGAAATGTGCCCGCGCGCTGGACTCAATATATTTATATACGGAGAGGAGAAGTTTCTTATTTATCTCAATTCCATACGCATTCGCTTTAACGCATCGAGGCTCGGTTAATTTGCGCACAGTTCCCCGCACAATTGCTTTAAATAGATCTGCTAAATATTTGTGATGGTGGCGTTTCCCCATCTTCTCCCGCACGTGCCTTTATCTCGTCTATAATGCCGGCACATGAAAGGGGATTTAAATACATAACATGTCAGTTGGGCACTCGGAGACGGACTGGAGCTGTGGGACGCCGCGCTTCCTTAATTAACATTTCCGCGGCGGAGTTTACGAATGACAGTAGAGACACTGAAGGTGACAGCATGCTAATTTGAGATCACTCGGTGGCTCCCCTGCCTTTAAGCGGGGCAGGGTTATGCAAATAAAGTAAAATGATACAGTGTTTTTTTTTTTCTTTTTCCCCTCACTCGGTTTAAATTATGGAGAGGCAAGGTTCATGTGCGTCACCGGTGTGCGCCTCTCCCAACCTGGCTGATCCTAATTAACTTTAAATGGGGGAAGTATAGTCACGTGTCTTATTTTTTCAAGAGAACGTTTAGCCTATTTGAATAGTGAGTTTCATCATAAGGAGGTTCAGTGACGATTACACGCACAACAAATATAGCCTTTTACAAAAACAGATAATGCAATAAAATATTTTCTCATGTTAGGTTTTCTCTTATAGTTTCATGGCACAGCTTCGTCCACCAGACTGTCGGGAAGCTGAACTCTCCCCTCCCCTGCAGCCCTGTATTACAGGGGTATAGGCCAAATTTCCTTGATGGAGGGCGGGTTTTCTTCATTGAAAAAAAGACCAAGGGCCGAACCCGCCAATTTAACCCAAAGTAAAGCACCACTTTCTTCAAATACCACTGTTGTACATAATATTATGACCTAACTGGGGTTTTTTCTGTTTGGAAATGTTGAAGTATGTTGACAGTATTTCTCACATTTTTAGAGTACTTTAAGTCTAATAATGTTAAACTCTTAACCCCCACCTGAACTGACCGCATTTCCTCTAGTTTGGCGCTGCCCATATCTAAAAGCTTCTTGAAAAGAAAAAGTGTCAAAACAGCGACAACAACAGGACAAAAATGATGATGAAAACACGACACAAAAGCGACAAAAGTGTGACAAAAAAGGGATGAAAAAAAGAGTACAAAAACAAAACAAAAGTGACATCAGCAACGTGAGGAAAAAGATCCGTTTAGATCAATTTTGTAGCTGTCAAATGAGGCTGTAAGCTCCAGTTGAGAAGCTTTTAGATTTGGTTAAAGCTGAACAGGAGAAAATGCACTCGGTTAAGGCGGGGGTTAAGAGGTCAAAGTACTCTCTGATTTGTGTCATAATATTTCTCAAAATCATCTTCGGGGCCAGAGGTTCTATGCCTGATGTTGCCTGCCCCTGCTCTATTGTGTACATACATATACCTTTTTGCACCATTGGTTTGAGAGTAAAAAGTTATTTTCAAACGTCACGTCTACTTTTTTTTTTTGTCATACCATTCCCATATTGTTGTTTTATTGTTCAGTATTCATGAAGTCCCTCTATCACTCAGGACAGAGTAGACTGAGGCCGTGTAGAGTTGCTGTATGGGAAAAGGCCTGTTAGAGACGGTGACATCGACAGCCATTATGCTGTAGCTACCTCTAGACACAACAGTAACAGCAGAAATCAAGCTACCAGAGCTGTCTCTAACTCAGAGTGCAAGATAAGAAAAAAGTGGGACTGTTTGCGTGAAGATAACGCCATAGCAATGCCCCCATCCCGATGTACTACTGTCTATGTGCGGTGTATTTATCTGTGAGCCGAGGTACGGATGCTAAAACACACATGAACAAAAACGAAATCTCAACATGTTCTTGTTATAAATGAACCCTTTTCAGCCTGCTTGTGTGTGGATGCTTTCGAAATCTCCCCCTTCCCCTAAATGCAACAAAACAATGCACTTTGGTAACAGCTTTGTCCTGACGTGACCTCCTCCCGCCGCTCTGCTTCGGGCCACGTCGAACCCCGCGTTATTCCTCCGCGTCCCGCGCCCTCTCAGACCTCCGTGCAGAATGCCACAGGTGTCCGCGGGGCGCCGTGCCAGGCTATCGGCGGGACACCTTTTTTTTGCGCTAAGTTCGAGAGCGGCGATATTTACCTCAATTACCCAGCGTGCATCTGAGGCGGGTGATATGCAGATCGACATGTGTAAATAAGAGATAGTAGTCTTCGCCCTCGTCCGCACGCGCCCGCAAACCGCCAGTCTCGCGCGCTGTCCCCCCGCCTGTTTGGAAAGAGTCAACTTGGCAGAGCGGCTTTATCTCCGGGCGAATTGGATAGCCATTATAAGTGCACTGGAAATGAGAGAGAGGGTTGTTCACGTTCAAAAACAAAAAAATATTAGGCAACATCAGGCTTAGGCAACTGAATAACATATATGTGAAGCACTCTGGTAGCTAAACGTGCCTTTCTTTCCTGAATTCTTCCTTAACTGCGAGTGTTGGGCCACTATTCTGAAGAGTTGACACTGACAGGATGATATCTTATAGAATTGTTATTGTTAATTTGGTAAAGGTTACAATATTGAAACATGAACAGGTCCTTCACAAAGATACATATTTTTCAAAACAAAAACCTGTAAACCATAGCGTTCGTCATTACTGAACTTGACTGAAGTTGATAACCGCTAAGATCTACAGGGAGCACGAGAGATGGGTCAGTCCTGTCAGCTCCTCCTGCAGATGAAGGGGGACCTGGCATGAGAACAACAGTCTCTGCATCCATTAGTTCTAATAAGGTCTTCCTTGTCTGGGTCTGCAGACAAACCACACAACTTAAATAACATGCTTGTCAGGGCAGAGCTACCCTGATGTGTTTAACCGCACTTTCTACAGCAAATACCACAAGGGAATTATCGCTGTGGCCATTATACTCAGTGCAACTTTACTCAAAAAATGAATCATTTCAACCATCCAAGGACCAGCAAAATCTTCAAAGTCAAAGGCGTGATTTCTTTTGTTGATGGTGCACCATCACTGCAGTGTTGTTTATTATAGGATAACCTCCTTTGTTTATACGTGCATGGTATACTATGTTGGTCACTTAAACACAACTTACACCAATTTAGATCAGCTTGGGACACCTCTTGCACACATACACTAATACTTGCTATATATACAGTATGACGGGTACCCTGAGATTGGTATAGCCATATAAGCGTAAACACATTTGTTGTTGTTGTGAGCAAAACTTGGTATACATAAACATGGTGCAAAACATTTTATTCATATCTCAAAATGTATATATTGTAAAAAAAATTTTAGCACTTTTCTTTTTCCCCGTTGGGTCCAGACATCATGTGACTTAGCTAATCAAACACACCCTATAAGAACTGGGGTGTGTGTGTCCTAGTCCTTCATGTCTGAGGAAGGGCCAGTGCCCGAAACGTTACATCTGTAATAAATACTGTACAGTTGTTTGGACAACCTTTTTCTCATTCTTGGGTTTGCAAACAAAACAGATGATCCACAATGACAGACCATCCACCACTTCATCAGGCACTCCTCAGAGTTGGGGACTTTACCAAAACATGTATACCAGGGGTCAAGGTTGAAAGGCTTGGGACATCAATCTTCTGCAGTGTTGCGATGTAATATGTTTGTATTACATATTACAGTTTCAAACATGTAGCTGAGTTACACTACTTTGAGTTACTTCTGAGTTACTTTTGTCAAACTATAAACTGAAAATAGTAATAATGCCACTGAGCAAAAGTGCAGTCAAAGATTTCCTTTTCTTTTGCTATCCCCATTCTTTTGTCTTTTGTTTTGATGACATTAGATCTGCAAATGCAAATCTTATACACCAGTGTCCAACTTGATTTGGTGCTGCACTTTATTTGGGGGGAGTTTGGCATTTTTTCGTTCATACATTCAAAATGCACTTGTAACTCTAGTTACTTGAATTGTAATAACCAATATATTGCCATATTTTGTGTAAGTAATGTGTTATATTCCTTAGTTACTGAAAAAGGTCACATATTTGTGTAATTCGTTTACTTTAGTAATAAATTATCCCCAACACTGGATGTTTTAGTTTTTTTGCTCTCTTTCAGGCAGCTGCCGTCGAGCATCCATACACAGTAAATGGCATCACACTCTATGACCATGAACTCTTTCTTATTAGCTCTAAAACACTGAGTGACCCAACGCTCCCCATGGCCCAACCCTCCCTGCTCTACCCATGTCCTTGTGCGTGACGCTTCATCCACAATGCGGACTGCAATGAAGCAAACAAAACCAGACCAAACTCTCACTCTCTAGTTCAAAGTGCGTATGACGGGTTTTCACGCTTGACTAATTATTACTTGATGGGATAAGACCTATAGACATATTTATCAGACTTTTACACCAGTGAAGTGGCAAATTTATGAAGAAAAGACTTAATAATGAAACAAAAACTTGTTCTGCTTGCACTTTAAACTCCGAGTGCGGACATCCCTGCACTGAGCGAACCCTATGCGTCTCCCGCTCCCTTTTCTTATAGCAGCTGAGTTTGAAGAGGATTACGATTATATCAGGCCTATTTACTGTTTCATGTGGCTCTCCGTGATACTCTGTACTCAGCCTACTCAGCTCATTACTTTCTCCATGAATAACAAATGAGTTGTCAAATAAAAGGCAAATAAACACGCGGGCTGAAGTGGAGCGGGTACAAATATTTCATTAAGACAGAAGTACAGGCCTTGAAACCCGAGCGTGTGCACTTCAATGAGCTTTTAACCATGTCGCAGGTTTAGGTCACATCAGATCCGTTTGTGCAATTTCAACCTTTTGAGGCTATACCATTACTTAAAGCGTTTAGGCTATATTCACAAGTTCTTTTTCCCCTCCATGTTCACAATGTCAGGATAAAGCCTGGGTCTCCTATAAATAGCCTACCTCCGTGCCCTCCTCCTGTCGTCTTAGGGAAGCACATGTGGCGTCTTGCCTGCTCACCCAAACAAGAGGACAAATGACTTTAATTAAGGAGTAATTGCGGAGTGGTGTGTTAATTAAATCTTTATCAGTTCAAGTAAGTGGATTGCTCCCACATGGAAACCACACTGTGCCGCTCTCTGCCGTCCTCTCCCCTCCCTTCCTCCCAGTCGCTCTCAATTCACCCTCGCCGCTGCCGTCGATTTGATTCTGCGCTCCCGGTTGTCGCTCTGAAGTAACTTGGATTAGCGTCACCGGAGGTTGTTTGGACCGACATTACCGCTAGTTACCGGCTGTTTGAGATGCACTTCGATTTTCAGGTCACGGGCTTCTTTGGTGAGCTTTCAACTGGAAACAAAGGCAAAGTCTAATCTGCATAACACTCTTGCTTTATTATTTCACCGTGTCGACTTTCCTCCTCAGAGTTATAAGGGAAATTATAACTCGAAAGGCTGTGCTCTCAAAATGCAGTTTACTCACGCTCTAACGCACACATCTCCACTTAAAGCCACCCCGTGCAACATTTCCGCCCAGTAAATAGATTGAAATACAAGCATTTACTTTCATGCAGATGTTTTTGATCATTGAAAAATACGAAAAAAATGAACAAAACAACACGCGTGTTTGCTGTGAGCGACTCACCTCCCCTAAAACCTGACTGTGACTTTACTGGGAGCGGGGACGTCTCGGCTCGTCTCCATGGAGATGTTGACTAAAGGCAGCCAAATATGAGATTTAAATAGGTTAGGTCCTCCTCCAACTTTTTCATTGCCTACTACGAAAACAGCATTTTCTGTGTTGAGTGCTTCATTAGGAGCATGTTTTGTATTGCTGGCAACAGTATAATCCAAAATGTTAGACGGTGTGCCTTTAAATCAGCAGCGGGATTTCATTTCTAGCTTGATTTATTTCATGTTTAGACCCTAAAAAGTGGCAAAATAATCAAAATATACAAATCTTTGCAGGCTATCTAATATGTCAACAAGTAAACTAATACACATTCGGCAACATATACAACTTCGGCCATATTTATAGATAAAATGGCTTATTTCCGTATATAAATAGTAAACGACCAAAACCACATTTCTTTCTTACTCTTGTCAGTACAGCAAACATTTCAAAGTGATATCTCGTAATTTACAAATGTGTCCTACTCACCTGCAGTGTCTCGCCGTAATAACACACATGATAGGGCCGCAAACGCCGGGGAGGGTCCTTGGCTGGAAAATGAGATACAAGATTTATCAGAGGTTCCTGGTGTTTGGCAAAATTGAATCCCCTAATTTTAATTGCTCTCGACGAGGCGCGCCGCTCGGGGCCACACAAGAAAGGTGCCCAGTGTGCCGTCCCCGTCTCTGGCCGCACTATTATTTTCCATTGTGCAAAGCGGTGATTATGAGTGGCTTTATCCTTGTCATCTATCTTATTTAGAATCATTTAGGTAGCCACATGCAACAAAGGAACAGCGGTCGGCCGTGTTATTATGTCCATTTAGGACGCCCGCTGCGGAGATCTAGGCACGACCAGTCTATGTGGAGACTCCGTGACCCTCTTATTATGATAAAAAAGGCGTTTGCAGTTTGAACTGAAAGGGGGAAATTGGTTAAAATGCTTTGTAAATAACAAAAGCAACAATAGGAGGGGTAAGAGCTTTTGAAACGGCGCTGGTCCCAGTCCACTGAAGTAAAAGACACAGACAATAAAGTAAAGCTGGATAACTTGTATAGTAACTTTGGGCCTTAAGGTGAATGATAACTCATACTAACTCAGGTTCAACACGCGTGAAAATCTGGAATGTTCCACAGTGTTGCTTTAAAACAACAAGAAAGAGTACATACATAAATCTTACGTAGACTAGATAATACGGTTATATAGTTTAAAGTCATGCACTGTTCCTCCAGCACCTGTCTGCTCTCCCAGTCTGTCAGGGCGTTGGAACCGCTCCATAATAATCCAATACCCGGACTATCCCCGGCTAAATCTGAACAACATGAACAAGAGCCGAGTCCTGCGTGGATGCTGGAAGAGATGAATGGGTGTAATGTTCCTGCAAAGCTGATTCCAAAGGGGCTTAACTGGATTACACCTCATTTCAAGCACGCTTAAGGTAAGATTAAAACAGATATGTGGCGAAGTGAGCAAAATACAAATTCAAATAGGCCCAATTTACACTCTGGAGTCTCTTAAGCCACTCTTTCAGGTATGACTTGTCTGTGGACCGGCCTGTTCTTGCACCATAGAGAGTGTGCAGCATGACCGTGACCTACGGCCGATTGTTTATTGGATATTCTGTCACTTAAATCACAGAGAGGCTTGATTGTTGCGGCAAGGCCTGAAATATTTTTGAAATTTAATGACACGTCTGAAGAGCTTGTTTGTGGAGGTATAATCAGACTGGTCAGCGAGGAAATCAGCAACCCATTAGCGAATAATGCTCAATTTCCTGGCCCAGTTGCTCCAAATACTGTATGCATAATAACAAAAATGCAAGAATACTACTTTTGTTATTGCTCTGCTCCTATATGCAATAAAAAAATGAATATTTAAAAAAAAAATCAGTCTACTGGACCATACAAGTCCCTATTAATGCCTTTCTTATCTGGCGCTACAAATCCCCCGAGCTGCAACATTAGAACTCTCTAATCACACACTTTGGCACATGCACAAAATGTGGCACTTCACATGCAATCTGGAGAGATAATGAATTTAATACCGCTGCCGCTATTACTCTCGACTAATGTTTGTTAATAAGCAGACGGCATATGGAGCTGGGGCTTCAGCCATGTAGGTAATTCCCCTCTTTGGACAAGCTGTCAATAAAAATGCTTTTTGCGGACATGGGCTGGAGGGGGGGCGGCTCAGGGCGGTTAATCCTAGTCTCTGCAATGATTCTGTACAGCCAAAACATCAGTAAACAATGCTGCTTTTGTATTGAGTCCCGCCTACCCTGTATGGACATCTTCCCTCTCGGTCTTTTCACTCACTCCATCTCATTGCCAGCGCTCCAACCTACAGGATAACCAAGCAAGTGTTAGTACAGTGGCATCAATCTAGACTAGAGCTCAGTTGTAGAGAATGGTGGGCATCCTGGATGTGGGTGCGCACGCTGGGTGTAGAGTTAAACACGCGTGCTTCGGACTGATTAGACACTTGGAATGGTGTAGGAAAGGAAGCAAGGATTAGCCAGCCTTCAGAGTGGGCGATAGGTGCTGACACCACTCCACCCTACCAAGAGCTCAATTTACCAAGGGATCAGACTCATTTATGGCGGCCAGGGATTATTATCCGTTCAATAGGGCAATTTCATTAATACAGTAACCCTGTGACCCAAGCAATACAGCTACTTGTGAGACATTTAGGGGCAGGCCTATATTAGGTCTCAGTTCAGTTGTAAAGTTCAACATTAAAAGTGTTGTTTATTTTGTAACATATAGGATAATATTGTGGATGGACAATGCTTAGTAGTTGGCACAAAATATTCAAGGAGAGCCTATTGCTTTATTAAAATATGACAGAATTTAAATGGAACAAATGGTTTAGGAAAAGGTATCTTAATAATCAGGTATCACTGGCCCTATAGACAACATTCTATGCACCTTGTGGTCCATTATCAGCCCAACAATAAAGGCTAATATTAACCAATATTGTTACCCTGTTCAAAATAATTTATATTTCAATGTACAACTTTCAGGTTAGCCAACAAAGTTTCTGTGTGTGCGTGTGTCACTGGGGCGTGCACGTGCAGTAGTATCGCGAGCGTATGTCCTCTGTGAATTGAAGCTACGCTAGATGCTTCAGGTTCTTCCCGGGTGTGAAAAAGCACTCTTCCCTGTCAGCCCTGTGCATTTTAGCACCGCATGAATTCAAAAACATAAATGATCTGCTATGCAAGGGCTTAAGTAAACCCTGGACCCGCCCCAACCGTCGGCTATTACAAAACGCGAGGTAAGTTGACACACATTTAGCCTGGTGTTGTGCAGTAAGCTAGCTCGCTAACACTCGTGAGACAACACTGTGATCAATTCTTTGTTATAGCGATGTCTTGGGCGGCGAGGAACAGCTGGATACTGTCGGGAGCCACGGCGGCTTGTGTCGCTGCTCTGTACGTGCCCTGTGTCCAGAGGACTGTCCCCGGGGGAGACTCAGGTCGGTGCTGGGAGCTAGCTGCTGCTGCTGCTGCTACTGCTGCAGCTGCTCCTGTGTGTGTGCTCGTCTGTGTGGTCACGTGGTGTGTCATGTTGTAGCTGCAGCCAATCCAGAGACAGTGACTTCTCTCATAGCGCTGGCTGCTGAGGGTGCTGTCCGTGGTCCTGCCGTCTGCAGGGCAGGATCAGCAGGTGATAGCACTGTCACCCCAGGCTACTCAACCACTCAATAAGATACTAACAGGCTTAGAAAACCTTAGGATAACAATGAATATCATTAGAATCATTAACCATATTTCAGATGATAGGAACTATTTGAGCATCAATTAGAAAATCAATTGGCGTAGAACATTGGAAAAGTCTGCACATTTTTAACAGTTATAAATAATCTATACTAGCCGGTGTGAAGAAGTCTTTTACTTAAGATAAAATGAATTTTGGCAAGGTATCTGCTGGCTAGGATACTTCTGATGCTCAGTTTGTTCCTTGCTCCTGTGTGTCCAAAATATATATTTCTGTGTGTAGACTGTATGTGTGCTTAGCTGTTTCATTGCTCTGTGAAATGCTTTTGAACAGAGTTCAGAGAAATGTCATTACCTCAGTACTGTCAAACATTCTTGTAATGTAGTTTGTGTACAAGCCTTGCACAATTACAAACAGTGTTTAGAAGTGATAAGTTGGTTACAAACTTGTAAATGTGGACTTGATGGCATGAAGGCTCTGCTTGTTAGGTTTGTGCTGCTCTGGAAGTTGAGCTACAAAAGGGACTGCACATTGGCAGTTATAGCACATGAAAGCTGGGACAGATAGTGGAGAGGACGAGTAGCCCTACTGCTGCTGCTGCTGCTGCTGCTATGTCTAGTGAGCGCTGCCTTTGACAAAACGCCCAACCCCTTCTCCACAGCGTTTAGGAATGGTGCAGGATGCCCGCTCTGATAGTGCCAGCTGAACACCCTTGGAATTCTCCAGGTCTCCGTCTCTGTGTCCTAATCTCTTTAGGTGTGATGTGCCCTGGAGAGGCTTGAGCGCAGCCCTGCGGGTGCGCTGTTGTCTAGGAATGTGGAGTGTGGAAATGACGGGGATTATGGCAAGACTGGTGTGGGTGCCCATGCTCCACTATCACAAAGAGTCTTGGCACCCATGCAGCTACCCCGTCGAGTCAATATTTTCTCTTTTTGGTATTAGGGCTACAGAAGAGAGAGAGCTGCCTCTCTGTGGCACTGCCATGGCTGTGTTGGCTTGGTGTGTGCTGCAGCAGTTGTGTTGAGAGCTATAAGTGTGCCATTACTGAGGGGAAATGAGTGAGACGGAGCGGGATGAGAAAGTGTGATGTAAAGTGATGGCAGCAGCTGCAGGTGAACTGTGAAAGCCGCGTTTAAGCCGCGCAGGTGGAGGAGCTCTGACTTCATGCTCCATTACACTGAGAAGTGTAGGGACTCCACACAAGTGCAGGCACCAACACGGCAACAGCGAGGCAGTCAGCGACATGTTGAAATATTCAGCCATTTTTCCATCTATGAGATATCAGAGATATGTGCTTTGTTTAATATTTATATGCTATAAGAAACCGAAACTTTATCAGAAATGTCAACATGCCCCACATGAACGACATGGTGTATTTTGTTGAACAACCAGTAGAGGGAGCTGTGTTGAACCCACACATTATCAGTGTCATTTAATCTGAACGAAATTTCAATTTTCCTGAGTGGGAGAGGCAAACATTGGGTGAGAAATCAGTCTAATTTGAAACGCTCTGGATGTATTCTGGCACAAATGGGTTTGTGCCCAAATACATGAAAGCTCCATAAATAGCTTTTAGGGCTCTTCTCTTCAGTCTGTGCTGCTCCTCACACTGAGCTTGTCACAAATTGAGCAACCTGCTCCTATTTTAAAAGCTTACCTCATTCTGAGAGTGTCAGCTGCCTCGCCTTTCTGTTTGTGCCCAATGGAGAGGATGAGACACTGAGACAGTGGAGTGTGGGAGCAGGGAGCAGCAGCAGAAAGAGCCTGCACAGGACCCTGATGCTCAGGAGGAAGGGACTGCAGCATTATTCTCACATCAGCCTATGTGTGTCTTTGTGTGACAGAGCATTGAAGAGCCAGTCTAATGTTTAGTGTGGATGTGCCAGAGCAGGGAGGGAGGCGTCTGGGGAGAGGGAGAGATGAAGAGAATGAGCGTGCCGCTTAGGAAATGTCACACTGGGAAGATTTGCAGGTTTTGATCCTGGCAAATTAATGCAAAACCCCAGTGCAAGTATTTGGTTTGGGAAAACTTTGGAAGCAGTCTTGTGTCTTAATAATAATGATTGGGTTTACATTAATTTCCTCCCCTTCTGTTCCACAGGAGAGCTGATCACCGCGGCCTGTGAGCTGGGGGTAAGTATTAGCTATTGTTTAATCAATTCACTCATTAACTCTCATAAGCATTAAGGAAGTTTAATTAAGCATGGGCAGAAGCAGATTAATTTACTTTCAGTCCACAGGTTTCCCCCTCTTTTCTATACACTTATTTGACTAAGTTGCAAGTAGAGAATGCTATAATTTGCAACCGGTTTTTCAAATCCAATTAAAATCAATGGTGAGGCGATAGCTTTTGTAGGCTTTGCCTTATGTACGGTATAAGGCTTATTATATCCAGCCCTCTTTTTGTGTGTGTGTGTAAGCCGCAAAGAATGAACTAAATCGGGTTAACAGTTCTAATAAGTTTTATTATTTAATAAAGTTTATTACGCCGCTGTGATCCTTTTAGGGAGTCTGTGTCGGTGTCACTATGCCAGTAATCCTGCGTTAGTGCTGCAGTCCGTGTGGCCTGTCTGTCTCCTCTCAGACCTCCCCAGGGCCTGGCAGTCCCTCTCTGGACCCCAGACCTCCACCGCTCACAGCCCTCAGTGCTTCACTGTGTGCCCTGCTCGCCCCAGCACCAGCTCTGAGCTTCACACGGCTCTACTGTGCCCTTGTGCCGGTCTCAAAACACAAGGCTTTTGAGTAACTCACCTGTCTATAGTTGGATTGACCATTTTTAGGTCTAATCTCCAACTGTTTCTTCTGCTCCTTGTCATTATGTGACAATGAGCAGCGGCCCGTCTATTTGCCGAACCGCTGATATGGCGAAGTTCTCCAGTTTGAAGCCTGTAATGTCCCTAACACGTGGTCTTTGTGTCTGCGGTGACCAGCGCGGTCACACGCTCACCTTTCAGCTCAGTGTTATTTGAAGAGCTGCCTGGTTCATCTTATCAGTGCCAGAGAATGAGCCTGTGTTTAATGACGGAGCCCTTATCTGCAGAAGAAGACTTAGCGGCTAATTGCTGTGATTGCTTAGTTCCCCCAGGCGACTGCCACTGAGCTCAGAGGTGGTTTGGGGCTGGCGCCGGCGAACACCACGTGCTCTGCGTGGACTCCAGGGAGCTCCTCTGTCCTTGGGAAGAGGCCAACGGAAAAGAACACCAAAGCTTTGATGTTATAGAAATGATTATTCATAATTTCAGTTAGTGGGGGGCAGGGTGAAGTTATTGCAATGGTTTGACTCTTTAGCGCTGGGAATCGGAAAGGTCGCCAGTTTTAATACAACATGAACACATACTAACCTCCATTACCAAACGACTCCAGATTTTTCTTGAATGATTTAGTTCCGTGTGTTCAGGTTGCTCATCCACCAGGATACCCCGTCTTCACGCTATTAGCCTGGCTGTCAGTGCGTCTCCTGCCCTCACTGTCTCCGGCCCATAGTGTCAACCTGATGAGCAGCTTGCTGGGAGCTCTGGCCAGCGGTGCACTCTGCCTTACTGTCTGCAGGTAAGGACGCTGAAGTCGTGTGTTAAGTAAGATTAGTTGGGGTGAGACACAACAAACAACGCCAGATATTTGGAATGAATCTGCCTACATCATTGCAGAGGTAAGAAAACGCAAATGTTTAGGAGCAGAAGTGACTCTGTGTCTTGATGGTGTATCTTTTGGCCATGGCAGCCTGGCAGTGTCGCGCCTGATCCGCTGTTTAGCATTCACAGGCAGGAGTCAGCCGTCCTCTCTCTCCCTGTGCCCTACCCGGCCTGTTTACCCATCAGCCACCCGGAGTGAGCGCACGCCTCTATGTGTATCACAATTATCCAGCAGCCCCCATTTCCTGCTTTCTTATTCCACTGTCCACCCTGACACCCCGGCAGCAGCACCCTACATTCTATAATTACTGTTGTCAACCACTCTGCAATTTTGCTTTCATGTGCTGACCCCACTATGTGAAGTATTCTTCTCTTTTTGTATTTGTAAATGTGTGTTGCACCACCAGACACCGCCCTTATGCTGATTTGAGTCATTTTGTGGCTTTATTGGTCGACAGTGTCAACGTGTATCTTTTTATTAGTTCATGCATACCAGTGCGTTTTAAAATGGTCTATACATCTAAAGTGCTCACCGCCGAGCTTGATTGTAGACATACAGTATATTGTGCATATGGACTTTCCAAGTGGGGGTTTTTGGGGTCTAATTATATTTGACTCCTCCCAAACCCAGTAGTTTACATTTGTAAACAATAAACATGCTCTGATTAACAGGACGTGATGATAATAGATTAGGTTCTAAGGGCAGTGTATGTTGTCCCAACATCTAAGACTGTTTCTTTTTTAAATGAGCTAATAGTAATCCTAATAATGTCCAATGTCCTGTTCAGTTCATGTCTTGCTAAATCAGACGTACAGGCCAATATCGGTTTGTTTAACTTTTGTTTGAAAAACAGCCCACACTTTAAGCAGCCTACGCCAAAAAACAAATGATGATTTAGTGATATATTATTTTCAGATGGATACATTTCTTGCTGTTAATACGAGTACTTGAAGGCAGAGTAAATTGTAAAACCTTGAAATTCGTTTGGAATACTCCCAACGTGGCAAGCCTTTGATGTATCCATTTAAATGAGTGGGCCAGATTGCTGTGTTTAATGTGAGGGAATGTAAGTTGATAGGCTTGCCTTGGAAGCCACTTCTCTCTCACACATGAGTTTAAATGTAGCACTTAGCCTCCCTTTGATTTGTCAATTACAGTTTTCTTGGCTTGATCATGCGGTTTGATGGCCAAATTGCATGTCTTGTTCTGTTTGCGCACCGTGGCCTGACAAGCCTTTGAGGAAGCTGGACGCAGTGATAACTGCTATCGATTGCACTCTGAGGTTCCCAGTGAAACATTTGAAATGCTAAAGGCCTCCACCACCATCTCTAGAGCAGTGCTGTCTTTATGGCAGGATAATCCCGACAGCTCGGCGTTCTGTGCCCCTCGTTTTACAGTTTATCTGCTAAAGCTGCTCACAATCTCTGCTACCTGAGGAATCTCTCTCCATTCCTGAGCTTATCCTGAGAAACCTCAAACTGACACGTTAGCACGCAGACAGCCGCTGGAGCGCACAACAATCCAAGAGGCTTCTCATCAGCACTGTCTGATCACATGATTACATAACAGCAGTGTGGAAGCACTTACCTGGAAAAGGATCTGTGCCAAGTTGTGGCCCGTGTAGCACAGCTGATTCACAGTGGACCGGAGAGCGGGCATGTGCCATCCCCGTCCTGGGCTCCTTATATGGCCCTGCACCATATGCTCCCAAGACACTTTCCATGTTTCCTTCAGCACCACCACCAAGGTGAGCTGTGTTCTTGTGTATCTTGTTGAGCCGCGCTTAAGAGCTACAGCCTCAACAATGTTATTTTAGGAAACACAGAGCTCTCAAAGTAGAATCACTTCAGTTTCTCCAATCACTCATTGACGACTAAAAGCAATTCTATCAGTCTCATCATTTTGTACACTTCATATTAATTAATTAATTCCAACTGGATGAAAGAACCCTGCAAGTGCAACTGGGCAAACATACTATTCTCCCTCATTAAATACTGTAAAACCGCGTCCGTGGCAGGAAACTCATGTTGTGTGCACATGCACAAGTCAATTTGAGTTTTGTCAGCTTTTTAAGAGCCCAATCTGCAGACCTTTTGTTCCATGCATTTTTTATATTGTAGTCCAACAGACCCCCATCCTCAGCATGACCAATGGTTCCCCCAGGACTCATCCTCTAATACAGTTAAACAGATGTCTAATGAAGATGTTATTTCCTCATTACTGGCTACGGGACGGGGCTGGAGCGGCAGAGTAGGAGGCGGAGGGTTAGATAGACAGAATACTGTAACAGTTTAATATTGCCTTCGCCCGTGGGCTTGAGATTGTGTCTGCCTCGGACGTCAATATCCCAGCGTTCCCCATCCACAGGCAGACTTAATAAGGCAGCAGCCACGGAGACGGATCAGGCTCCGCAATTACAATTCAGCCAGAATTAGTTAATGGAATCTATACAGCCACATTTATGTTTCACTGCTGTGCGCCTAATGACTTTGTTGGAGGAGGCTGCAGTAAAATGGCATACAGTGAATTGCATAAACATAGCATTTTTGTAAATTGTTTTCCCTCTGCTCTCTCCCTCGTCCTATAATTTTTGTGTTGGGCGGAGATTAAGATGGCATTCCGGGAGAAATTGTCATGTCAGTGGCTGTATTGTTTGAGCCGAATCGCGGTGATTAATTTTACACGCACTGAAGCGTTCTCCTGGAGGAGGGGTTTGAGAGAGGCAGGAGCTGGGACACAGTCACCCCGCACTCACACAGGAGAGCTCCGGGAGAGCTGCACAAGAGCCAGGGCAAAGTCGGTGACCTTTGATTTGCACAACAGTAAAACTAAGTAACACAGATGACAGTCAAAATAAATGTTCCCATAATAAACCTTTTAAAAAAACTATTATGACCCTTATTATGTCAATTTAAGGAACGTTTTAAAATTGATATACAGAATTAAATGTGATTGATATTATAATTAGACTTAGTTTGACTAATTTTTCAAAGATGTAAGATGTACGTTTCTATTTCTGTTTGTAAAAGAATAATAATGCATGCTTTGATCGACTTAAAGCTGAAATACAAAGCCTTCATTTCTGTATCAAATGCCTGGCTTCAGAATTCCAAACAGCATATGATACACTTAGCAGTTCCATATAATAGCTGCTAAGTAGCCTGCTGTTGTCCTGGCCAGAGGAGAGCCGCGGGGTGTTATCGCGGGCCAGCTGGAAACCTCCGCCTCCGAGCAGGCACCTCCTCTACGGGCTCTTTACCCTCTTAAGGAATGTGTGATTCCTTTCCAGCGCTGCTTCCCCAAACCTCGCCTGGGTTAGACAACAGAGGCTCGCTGAGCGGCAGTGGCACAGCTCGGCTATTGTCTCGTCCCCCGGGTGGTGTGTGACAGTCACTCTTTTGGCGCGCTCTATTGTGAGGCCTCATTCAGACAGAGTGCTGCTGTAAGCTTTTTGTGTGCTGTTATTTTGCACGGTGCTGGCACAGCTCTGCCATTGGGTCAATGAGACAAGACCCATTCTGACCAGTTTGCAGCAAAATATAGTGTCCTTCTGTAAGGTCCTTGAGCAAGGACAGTGGTTACAAACGGTTAGTATTTGACCAACTCAAACTACACGGTCTTCGTTAATGAGATGATCATATTTGGTCATTAGGACAGTTAAAACCCCTTATGCTCAGTGGGCAGGGGCTCCAGGATTCACCAAGTTATATATTTTTGCCATTATATTCTGTGGTGACAGGCCGAGAGATTGAACACTGCAGTTGTCAGGGCTGTTATTCTCTTCAGGCCATTGTCACTGAGCCACAACATTTTAACACAGCCCCATCCAGCACTGCATTGAGTTGTGATAACAAGGAACATGGCCATAGTGGTGCGAGGCGAAGCGCTGCTTTCTGTGTGTGCCCTGGAGAATGAGCTGTGAGCGGCTGAGGGGCAGCTTGGGGCCCAGGTGGTCCCGGGCAGACAGACAGGTCATTTACAGTGGCGCTGTACGCACATCACTGGGCCCTCCTCAACTGACACACTCTAAAAGAGAGATTTGTCAGCCGCTCAAGGAGAATAAAGCAGTGCAAGAGAAAGAATATAGGCTGCATATGTGTGTGAGGGAGCGCTGGGGGTGTATTAGATGAGTGTAATACCCCCTCCCTGGACCCCCATGACTCTCCTGCACCCAGTGTGACCTCAAACCGCCCCCCTGCTGGAATTATAAGCTATGGGTTAATTGTCATGCAGTGAGGCAAAATTATGGGTGCGGGGGGTCTGTACACCTCAACAAAAGTCCACACTCCCGCGCTTCATCCTTCCCTCAACTTAATACTAATTCCTGAAGCGGTGCGGCGAGAAAGACGCCGCTATCTCTTATTAAAAGCCACTCCTAGACACCCCATCAACACAGTCGACTAACCCCCTCCCAGCCCTCCACACTCTCGCCTCACTGTGAACAGAGGGAACCGGTGGCGAGTCGGAGAGAGACAACCCAAGAAAAAAGGGGAAGTAGTCCGCACGCAGGACTTTTTTCTCGCGCTCTCTCTCACTTCTTTTTTCTTGATTTACTGTGCTTTCCTCAGAAAGCTCCATTGTTCCCCTCGCCTAAGTCTCATCAGGCCTTTTGTGGCTGACTATCACAGCGGCAGGCAGAGAGCTGGAAATGTATAAATGGTATCATGCCTTGTGATTAATGGCGGTGCTTATGAGTCAGGTCTGATAACGGGCTGCTCTCTACTCAATTTCAGATACCGTTAATGGAATCTGTCTTCTGCGATTGTAATGTGAGAGCGCCTAATTTGCTATGGAGCTTGAAGCTGTCACCGGCAAGGGATTGTGGGGTCATAAGGGACCTGGCAGCCGTTTGGCCTGCAGCTTGTATCTGCGGTGCTGAATAGAGCAGCTCTCTGCCTGTCAGTTAGCTGATAGGCTGATGAGGACTCTAAGCCACTCCACACAATGGCGGAAAGGGCCATACTGCCTGACTTCCCTAATTGTCGAGGCTGCTCATATTTCCGAGCCAGCATGCCGGGGACTGGGCTGCTTTTATTCTATTTTTCCCGACCGTTCTTCCTGAACTTTTTTCTTCCCCTTTTTTTTGTAAATTTCATCCTTCATCCCGCACACTGTCTCACACCCCATGAATGCACACTTTCTCGCCCCTTTAACACACACTTTCTTTTGCCCCCCCCCCCCAATAATTTGTCACGTCTCTCTCCCCACTCCCTCTCATTTTAGTAAGTGGTGGGTCTTAGCGTATGACAGATTATCCCAAGTTTGCTTCAATTACCGCCGAAGAGATGGAGACAGTACAGGAGCGGATGAGGGCCAAACTTTTGTACTCACATTATATTTAAGAAGCGGCGGATAAAGTGCTATCTCTCGCGCGGCGGTTTCTTTTGCCAGCCTGCCCCAGATCAAGCAGCAGCGCGGGAAAAAGAGCCCCTGTGATATTGGAACAACCCAGTTCAGAATGTTTTTCAAGGTCTTGTCCAAGAAGCAAACTCGGGCCGAGGGAAGATTAGAAATGGGCCTCCAAATTAGTCTGGGGAAGTGGCGGCTTTTATGGCTGGCAAATTTAAATTATGTTTGAAACCGCCGCGGAGCTCTCTGTGTTGCGGCAGCGTAATTTGGGACAAATAGAAAAGATAAAATGGTTTATTATAGTTGGAATAACATATAATTGCTTTTCAGTTTACCCAAAAGTTTGTATATGTTTGGACCCATTTACTCAAACACATCTCATGACTCTGTACCTAAACTTTCTTTGCGCAGGTTAGACGGCCCAGTTCCCGGCGCTGCTTTGGCTGGAGGGATGTTCGCTGTGTCCAGACTCACCTGGCAGTGGTCCGTAGTGGCCGAGGTCTTCACACTCAACAACCTTTTTGTCGGTCTGCTCTTCTTGTCGACTGCCAGCTTTCACTGCGCTGAAAGTGGCCCCCAGAGAAGCAAGGTGAGCCGCAAACTACGATCTTTTGAACTTGCTTTTAATCTTACAGTAAATACACACTGCGTGTTTTTTTAGATTGCACATTTAGGGGCGTTTTGCTGCGGCCTCGGGCTCTGTAACCAGCACACCCTGGTGATATATGTTGTCCTAGTGATTCCTTGGGTTCTACGTCGCCTTTACTGTGAAAAGGTAACGCTTGTTTTACAGCATGAGCTACGTTTGAACGTCTGAAAAGTAACACCCTGATTACCCCAAGGAACTTATTTTTAGATGCTTATTCATGGTTTATGATGATCTAATGAGAACATCTGTGTGAAATGACCTGCTGTGTGTGTTCAGGAGCTCTCCCTGCGCAGCGTTGCGTCTCTGGCCGTGTGTTTTGGAGCTGGTTTCCTGCCTTACGTCTACATGCCCGTGTCCTCCTACATGAACGCTGCTCGCTGGAGCTGGGGAGACCAGACCACCGTGTCTGGGCTGCTCACACACTTGCTGCGCTCGGAGTACGGCACCTTCAGTTTGGTATGTCTTAACTAGTCTTTTGCATAGATACATCTTGGGTTTTATTTGTTTTACTTGTTCTAATTCTGTTTTTAGGCAAAGTCGTCGAGCTCTGTTAATATGACTTTCATGCTTCAGTAAGTGAGGTTTAATATTAGATTAAATTGTTACTGTCATCCAGCCTTTCTGTGTTTCTGTACTGATGGAATTATCCTTCTTTGTCTTCTACATGCTTTTTATTATATATTGAATTTATACATTTATTAACCATTGATTCATTTGAGTATAATTTAAAGCAAAGCAGTGAAGTGAAGATGATGACAAAGACCGTGAATGGCCACACATGGTGCTAAGGATGTAGGTTGCAGTGCTCCTTGCTCTGGCGCAGGTGTTTAACACAGGTTTACGCACAGCTGCACTGGACTCTTTGGAGCCCACTGTGATTTGTGCCATCCTTCTCCTCTGAGCCTCCTCTCCTCACTGCAGCTTTTGTTCTTCCCATTCCACTTTCCCTCATGAAAGCAGAACTGAACCTGCTTAGAGGGCCAAATCGCTGTGTTGTGTTTCTCCAGCAGTTTGAAATGATCACTCAGCTCTGGTGTTTAAGTGTGACAAGCTGTGATGACAGACACTGCAATAGAGCTGGAGAAATTGTATTTTTCCCCCCTTCTTTCTTCCACTCAAGCGCCCCCACCTCCACCCGAATCCCTGCTCTCTTCCACCAGTGCTGCCACCACAGTATCTTCCTTCAGCTGACGGGATGGGGGTGCATGTACGTCTTAAGGCCCCCTACTATCAGCCCCCCTCTGCCAGGCACCCACCCTTCACTATTACCCCTGCTGCTTGATGGACAAGCACACCTTCAAGATGGGGGAAAGAGGCGAACATGACAAGCATGTCACAGTGAAGACGTAAACCCGCTGGAGAAGCTGCCACACACACTCACAGACACGCAGTGTACATCGAGAGATATAGAGACTCAATAATCTGTCAAATAGAGATGGGTATTAAGGCAGAGGCAGGAAACTGTGTGCTCTGAGCAAGCGCTGTGTGACTGACAGCGGCTGTGAGGAGCGGACGGGGCAGCGGGTGGTGGATGACACAGTCATTTGTATCTGTCAATCCCATTGAAAGAAGACACGCTCGTCCACTCAGTTTGTTTTCATAGAGGACACAGCCCAGTTAATAATTGGTGTCCTTGAGTGTTGCAAAAGTGAAAGAAGTTGTTACTTTAGTGGACACTTGATTATTGTGAACTTCATCTTTTGTCTGTGTCTTATAGAGCCCAGCTAGACCACTGCCTGGCAGACCTTTCACTTCCTGTGCTGGTGCTGGCAGCAAACAGCTTGCTTCTCTCCATTAATGATAAGTAAGTAAAGAAACATAAGACAATGAATAAAATGCACTTCATGTTTTCTCCTTGGTGCATGACTGGTGTATTTGCCTAAACCTATACTGAGTCTATCAGCCTTAGAATATCATGCATTTTTTTTCATTCATGCTATGTTGGATTGGCGGTCTTGTGGTGATTGCATGATGTCACTTTTGAATGAAATAAATAAAAAAAATGAAATGAAATGAACTGGATTACTTACTCATTTCCCTCTTGGCTTGTGGTGTTGCTTTAATATTCACAGTTTTTTTTCTGACAGTTATTTCTCACTCTAAGTGTAAAGTACAAAACATTTTACCTTCAAACTCAAAAGGACAGTTAGTGAAATGTGCCTTTCTTGTTTCAGAAAAAGTGGCACCGTGTCTTTGCTCGTGTCTGCGATGCTGTTGGTTTACTCGTTGTTTTTTGCATGGAGAGCCAACCTGGATATAGGCCGACCCCTGCTGCTTGGTGTGGTAAGCTTTTCTCACATTTATTAAAGCTGATGACATTCAAAGCGCTTCATTAATAATTCAAATTAATATAACTTATTACACACTTTTTATGGAGGACATGAATTCCCTCTGTTTGTGTTCTGCAGGTCGAGCGTTTTTGGCTACAAAGCGACGCTGCTGTGTGTGTGCTGGCAGGCCTTGGCTTGAATCGCACCTGCAGTATTTTGGAGAGGAAGCTGGGAAGTGGGGCATTGTGGAAGATCACAGGCTGGCTCCTCACTATCACTCTTTTTGTGCATTCTGTGCACACCAGCCACAAGTAAGCTTGTATGCACATGTATGTTTGCCTAGTATATTGATGATCTTTTATTTACGATTACTTTGTGCTGTCATATTAGCCATGTTTTGGAGTTAAGGCTTTTCAGTAACTTAGAAAAAGACTACTGTTTGTAAAATCCTTATGCAAGTTCTCCTGAGTCAACCTGCTTTGCCTCCCTTTAGAACTTCATACTGCAGATCTGAACTCTTCATGTCATGTTTTCTGCACTCACCCCATGGTAGAGGCTAAAGAGAGGCACGGTTAGCACATAGATTCAAGTGCGAGAGCTCAGTCTTAGATGTTGGCTGTCCGAAAAGGCAGATTACACCAGCACAGTGCCGGGAACTGCCAGACAGCCATCATGGAGCAGCTTTGATCAAAGGGAGTGCATGGCCTATCCTATCCTGTCACACCCATCACACCTGTCTGCCTGTGATTAGATAGGCAGCCAGCGCAGTTTAGCGCAGCAGAAGGGGCGGGGGCACTGACAACTTACCCTCCGAACACCTTGAAGCATACCTACAAACTCCAACACTTTCACACTCTTTTCTAAGCAGTAAGAAGGCTCCCAACTATGTTCAAAGTTTCACTGATCAACACTGCCTTTATGTAATGCAAAAGCTTCACACCTCTTCTCACTGTAGGGAATCCAATCTGAGTGCAAATAGTGTCGTGGAGAGGTTCGGCTTGGAGTTACTTGCCTCCGTCCCAAAAAATGCCATCATTTTGACCAGAGGAGATCTCCCTGGGAACTCTTTACGCTACCTGCACTACTGCAAAGATGTACGGCCTGATGTCCGACTTGTTGATCAGGAGGTAAGATTGCTTTGTGATCATTACATTAATTACGAATCATCTGCTTTACACGGGTCCACACATTTAAACAAGATTGTGTATGTATTTGAATCTCTCTTTTGTGCATAGATGATGACATACAGCTGGTACATTGCCAAACTGGGCCATCACCTCCATGGAGTGCACTTTCCTGGACGCTATTGGGACCCAGTTCACCCAGAAGAGAAAAACACATTCAGCCTGGAGCACTTTCTGTTACATAATCCACAGTAAGTCATCCCGAATAAGTGAGAAAGCACAGAAATAATACAAAGCAATGGTTTAAATGTGTAACTATATTATTAAGTCAATGATAGTAGCTGAATGGGTGGGTAACAATGTCCCCTTTGAACAAGTGGGTGATCTAAGAAGGCAGAGATCAGAGGAATTGTGAGTGGAGGATGAAGATAAGCTCAGAGGACCGTTACAATCATAAAAGCAGTTTGATGAACTCAAGAGGTCAACTAATCTACTTGATTTGGTGAAACAGCCTCTGATGGACTCATTTCAGCTCTCTGCTCTCATCCATCACCTCAGGAGGAACAGGGACAGAGAGACTGTAAATGCCAAGCCCACCAGGGGGCAGTGTTTGCCAGGCCAACATGCTCAGCACTGTGCAGGGCAACACTGTCCTGGGGGTCTGAGCTACACTGAGCAGCGCAGGTCTCCACGCTCCCTGTGAAAAGTGTCACTTAAAGCCAATTTAAATGTCCATTTTGCAGAAGAGATGTGGTTGCCTGCATTGGCCTGCCTGATGAAGACCAGAGTTGGATGCAGAGCTATTCCCGGTGGCCCTTGGGTGTTTGTGACTACTTAGTGCCTGTTCAGATGGAGTTTCATCCTGAAGACTGGGTGCAAAAGACTCACAATATCTATAACTGGAGCGAGCCACACAACAGGTGCCCCTCTCTGCTCTTCTCTACTCCACTCTTCTCCTCTCTACCCCATCTACTCCTCTCTACTCCTTTCTGCTCCCCTCTGCTCCTCTCTGCCAATCTCTACTCCTCTCTGCTTCTCTCTACTCCTCTCTGCTCCTCTCTTCTCCTTTCTGCCCCTCTCTACTCCTCTCTACTCCTCTCTGCTCCTCTCTTCTCCTCTCTGCTCCCCTCTGCTCCTCTCTGCCAATCTCTACTCCTCTCTGCCAATCTCTACTCCTCTCTACTCCACTCTTCTCCTCTCTACTCCTCTGCAACTCTCTACTCCTTTCTGCTCCCCTCTGCCAATCTCTACTCCTCTCTGCTTCTCTCTACTCCTCTCTGCTCCTCTCTGCTCCTCTCTACTCCTCTCTGCTCCCCTCTGCTCCTCTCTGCCAATCTCTACTCCTCTCTGCTCCTCTCTACTCCTCTCTGCTCCCCTCTGCTCCTCTCTGCCAATCTCTACTCCTCTCTGCTCCTCTCTACTCCTCTGTGCCAATCTCTGCCCCCTCTACTTCTCTCTGCTCCCCTCTGCTCCTCTCTACCCCCTCTGCTCCGCCCTAATCCCCTCTGCCAATCTCTACTCCTCTCTGCCCCTCTCTCCACCTCTCTGCTTCTTTCTACTCCTCTACTCCTCTCTACCCCTCTCTGCTCCTCGCTTCTCCTCTGTCCTCTTCTCTGCTTCTCTCTGCTCTCTACTCCTCTCTGCTCCTCTCATCTCCTCTCTGCTCCTCTACTTCTCTCTACTCCACTCTTCTCCTCTCTGCCCCCTCTACTCCCCTCTACTCCTTTCTGTTCCTCTCTGCCCCTCTCTGCTCCCCTCTGCTCCTCTCTCCTCCTCTCTACTCTTCTCTGCTCCTCCCTGCCAATCTCTACTCCTCTCTTCTCCTCTCTACTCCTCTACTCCGCTCTCCTCCTCTCTCCTCCTCTCTCCTCCTCTCTACTCTTCTCTGCTCCTCCCTGCCAATCTCTACTCCTCTCTTCTCCTCTCCGCTCTCCTCCTCTCTCCTCCTCTCTCCTCCTCTCTACTCCTCTGTCCTCTTCTCTGCTCCTCTCTGCTCTCTATTCCTCTCTACTCCACTCTTCTCTGCCCCCTCTACTCCTCTCTACTCCTTTCTGCTCCCCTCTGCTCCTCTCTGCTACTCTCTGCTCCTCTCTGCCAATCTCTACTCATCTCTACTCATCTCTGCTCCTCTCTGCCCCTCTGCTCCTCTCTGCTCCTCCCTGCCCCTCTACTCCTCTCTGCTCCTCTCTGTCCCCCCTACTCCTCTCTACTCCACTCTGCTCTTCTCTGCTCCTCTTATTTTGTATCATCCCAAGCATTTTTGTGGTCCTTGTGCAGTATTTTTCCAGTGAGGTTGTCTTGGTTTGGGGAAACTGTTACCCCAGCAAGACATTGGGCCTTTGGCCATACGAAATGAGACTTTAGATGGAAAATAATGAGTTTCATATTGCATTTTGTCAATGGCTGTGTCAAAAGTGGAATTAGTCAAAGCTCTGTATTCACTGGCTCTTGCCGGAAGCACTTCATTCACTCAGATATCCACAGTTGAATACTGTGACATTATTCTCCACACACTCATGACAACCATGTCCACCAATACCAGCAAGTCAAATGTTAGCTTTTTTTTAAAAAGAAGAGGTCAAACATTTACAGACAGCAAAGTGTAAAAAAAAACAGTCTTCTACTCTATGTCTGATGTACCATCTGGTCTGGTTTAAGTTAATGTGTAGTGTTTATGTCAGTTGTATATTAGTTCATAGAAACTGTACAAAGTGGTAACAATAATTTGACTTATTGTGTTCCAACAGTTTCAGTCCTTCGTCCTGGGAGCGCGTTGCCAATGAGGAGATGTGGCAGGCCAGGTACTTGTTCCTCTTTGTACTCGTGTGCAGCACTTGCGTCCTTGCTCGGCGCACATAAAAGCTGAGTCACGACGCATACAGTGTGCCTGAACATCTCCATAAACCAGTCTTGTGTGCAGCTAGAGCATCTACATGTACATTGCATTTGGTGCGGCATCTACATAAATCACTCCATTGGAGCAGTGTAGATCTGCATGGCTCATCCATCCAGCACTTAGCCCTGAGCCCTGTGTGCTTTGTTTAGGATGAAGACGGCTTTCTTTCTGTTTGACCTGGCAGAGAGGATGATGGGAGAAGCAAAGGCTCGCCTCTTTGAGCTCTCTTACACTGTGAGTGCGACCTCTACAAACACACATTTATATTTCATATCAGAGAGCTGGAGAAAAGTATCCTGTGTTGTAACATGTACTCATGTTGTGTGTTTGCAGCTGTATAAGGATATTGTGGAGACTTACTCACACTACCCTCCAAACTGGGACAAAAACTTGGCTCTGGCCTGTGAGCGGCTGCTGCGCTTGGGTCATCGGGGCTACAGTCCAGACAGTTTGCTGACCTGCAGTGTGCGACACTTCCGCCTGTACTTAGACAAGGAGCCCACTGACCCACAGGCCTCTGCCATACGCACTGCCATCACTCATCTGAGCAAGGAGCTGAACCGGCTGCACCACAGTCCAAGAGACAGGACATGACGGACTCTAACATGAACTCAACACTGACCTGTGCCCTAAAGACCCTTTGCTCAGGGAGATTTAAACCAGTGTTTTACCCTAGATGCCAACTGCCGCTGAACTAACCACACCATGAGTGAGTCTTGTGCTGTAGGAGTAACGTTTACAGTCTCTGTATAGACGTGAAGATGTCTTAACTGACACCAGTCCATCCCTGTCCTTCAAACTCAAACTGATTTTCTACCTTTTTGTTTTTCCTCTCACACGGTATATCCAAGCCGAGGAAAGCCCAATTTGAGGACAGGAACGGGGGATTAGAGTTTTGTTTTGATTTAGGACAGACTCATGCCATGTATTGAGTCGCTCATTTACCCATCGCTCTTAATGTTCTGAACTGATGGATTTGATGTATTTTACTCCTCTTTTCTACTGGGGCAGCAGTAATCCCCTGTGGATTTAAATCAAATGTAAAATGTCACAATGCCAGGGACCCTTTTAGAGGTGAGTTCAAACATTTGGATGTGGTTGATGTAATAAAATGCCTGTAAATATGACACACATACTGTACATCTTTCAATACAGATTTCTTTCATATTCAGATGCTCATCTTTTTGTTGGGGCTCTCCAGAGTGAATCAATCGTATAGAAGTTTTTTTTTTTTTTTTTATGTCAGATTGACTTGCAACCAGCCACATTACAGTGACCTATCCAGCGAGCCTCGCGCAGGTAGAATACTGGCTTACACTGGACACTTTAGACTATGTAAATACTCTATTAACTAGACGAGTGTTTTTTTTTATGTGTATAAACCCACTGAATAGAAATGCCATAATAAAATAAAAACTAACCAAGTGACTTTAGATTATTTAGCCATTGTTATATGTGCTTTCTCCTGGTGTTTTCATCATTCTTCTTTCATATTATGATTCAATGTCTCATCCCTGCCCATCCTGCCTCTCCCTAACCCCTCTGTTCCTCTCCTCTTTCCTGTCTCTGCAAGTCGGTTGCCCACCCTAAATCAGCAAGCTGCCGAGGATTGTGGGAACCCATGGAATCGCCGTGACCAGGGGTGCAGGCAGGGAGCCACGGCAACGCTGGAATGTGGGGCGTCTGAGAAGATAAGAGGCGAGAGCCCAGCCAGAGAGAGGCAAGAGATGGAGAGGAGCGGGCAGGGGGGGGGGGGACAGGAAGAGCACAAGTCCATGAATGGGAATCAGAAACAACACCATAAACAGCCACAGCGCACGACAGGCTGAGATACAGAGTGGGGCACACACTGGAGATGGAAGCCAGCCTTATTCTTCTTTGCATTTCATTTACATCCCTGGCCGTATCGACCAATCGGATTGGGAGCAAAGCCCAGGGCTTAGGAGGGGAATAAAAAGACAAAATGCCTTTGCTGCTCTCATCCCTTCCTGATAATACCCCTTCTGTTTTCTTTTCTCTTTTTCTCCGTCTATAAGTAGATACTGTCCGAAATGCCAGCCGAAAACGACACCTCCGCTTGCTGTGTATCTCCGATATACCAAGTGGGAGCAGGGGCTGAAAAGACAGCTTTAGCAGCTGGGCCTATCTCCTCCACTCTCCCGGGCTGGATGGAGGATCGCACTGGAGAGAGGGTGGAGCTCTGCCGTGTGCTGCTTAATAGAGTTTCAACAACACTTTATACAGAGCTGGCCACTATTGTGCGCTCGGCAAAACTTTGTTAGCAGACACTTTGCATAGAAAAAACAAATCTATTTCCAGGGTTTTATAGGATGCCGTTTCTTTTTGTGACGATTTGTTGTGTATTGTTTGTCCCTTCTCTTTGTGATCAGAATGTAATGACTCGTCTGAGGTTTGTTTGTCGTCTCTCTTGCCGTGTCAGTGTAGTGCAGGTAGCGCATGTTTACTGATTTACCCAGTGTATTTGTACAGACGGTGAGTAGTGGTTTGTTTTAGTGTCACTTTGTGTTAACGGGACGAACAGTGAACAATGGGATTCTGCTGTTTTTGCCTCCTGTTTCTTTTAGGGTTACACCATTGTCTTGTCGCTCACGTCTGGTGTAGGCACATGCAGACTATTGTTGTGCCACTAGAGCCACTTTTGGCACAGCTGCTGATGTAGAGGTTTTGAGAGATGAGAGCTCTTCTTAAAGCGTTTCGACTAAGAGGATCCCCTACACCCCTTCACCAGAGATATGGGGAACAAAGTCTGAACCTCTTTGGACCTTTTGGACTTCTAGACGGTTAGCCTGCCTCAGTGGTCAAGTGATAAATGTCGAGTGGTGGAAGGACGAGTTGATTTGTTCTGGATTGTCTAAAAATCAAAGATGATCGTAACGTGTGTATTTTGATATTTGTGAGCCAGTATGTTCGCAAAGTTTGCTTTATATGATTTAACTGAATTCTTCAGAGCGTACTGCATATTATCCCGAAGTTCCTGTTGTTATCTTATATACGCACATTTGTTTATTTGATACAGTCCATTTTGACTACGGCACTTGTGTATATCAAAGGCGGCTGGGCCGAGCATAATTGAAAATGTCTACCGTGGAGAAAGGTCTCTCTCCGCTTTAGCTGTGTAGAGGCAGGAAAAGGCCTGTTTTCCGCGCACTTCTTAGATCTATTTAAATAATTGAGGAGTAAACTGACAAATTAGGTACCTTTATAGGCGCCCCGGGGCTCTATCTGTGGTGCTACAGTCTCACCAATACAAGCAAACGCCACAAGGCACTGGATAATATCTTGTGTGTGCTTTGAGAAGGAGGGGGGTGGGGTGCTAGTGGGCCAGGAGGGGTTTCGCCAATCAAGCAGGCCACACTTGCTCCCCCAGGTTCTAATTTTGTGCCACATTAAAGAGCTCGGCCTCCATTTAGGACACAGAGAGGCATTTTCATAATTTGCCGGGTCTCCACTTGCTCGGGGTGCCTTTTCTCAGTTTACTTCTCACTCCGTGTCTGAACGCAGGGCCCGAGGAGGGAAACGGAAAATTCATTTGCCTCCTTTCAACCAACCAGCTTCAGTTCTGCATAATGGAGCTGCTAGCTGTGTATAGCAGCTAATATTTATCTCTTTAATAATTCCTTATTAGACCCTCATATTATTTACTGTATAAAAGCAAACAGTGCTATTGTCAGCTATAGGGAAATGGTGTTATTCACTCATTGTCAAGACATTAGCCCTAATTTTTCCCTCTTATTTCCTGAGAAAAGTTAATGCCTCTGATCTGCACCTAATCTGCGGCCAAACAGCTCTGATATCTGTTGAGATAAAACCTTTAGTCTTCAGTGTACACACTGTATAATGCCTAATCCAGGTTAAAGTTGTTCATTTCCTTTCGCTGTCACCACCATTCATCCTCTAAGGCATGCGTAAGCATTGATTCATATGTGATTGGTCACATAATTCACAGTCTCAGGGGGCATTTCATTGCTGACAGACAAGCTAATCTGAAATCCTCCAATTTACAAATGAAAATCCCACCATCCAATTGAGCTAATAGAGGGACTTGAATGGGATAATAAGACGTGGTGTAATACTGTGTAAAAAGCCTGTAATGTTGTGTTGGTGTAAGAAGCCGTGTGGCTGGATGTTTCCAGGGGCCTGCGGGCAGCAGCTCTCTGCCTGGGACAGGGAGCTCCTCTCTGGGTGAGGACATGCACCTGCTGCCTGGCTGCTGGGAGGAACCTGGGAGCTCGGCTACTGCTCCCTCTGTCCCTGTGTCTGTCCCTGTGTCCGTCCCTGTGTCCACCCTCTGTGGGCTCCTCTGCCTGAAAGCCCGCTCTCTCCGTCAGTCAGTGCTATATTGCAGTGCTTGCAGATGTGCACAAACAAGGGAGGATTAAAGCAAAACGAATCTAAACAGACAAATGGAATTAGAGTGATGGGTGTCGGTGGGCTGGTTCACACTGATAAACATAATGACGCTCTGTGTGTGCGCTCCTGTGTCTAGAGGATTATCACTGGTTAGGTGTGTGCCGGGTACGGCTTGCTGACTGCTTTTGGGCGACTCTGTGTGTTTGCCTATCTGTCTATGTTTTTGTAATTATGTACATGTATATTTGCGCTTGATTCAGAGCTCTACTTGTGTGTGTGTGTGCGTGCGTGTGATAAATATGTTTTCCATATAGCCTCGCAGAAACAAGCCTTTGTGCCCTCTTCTTGTGCATGGACATGCTTCTGTTGGTTGGGCTATTACCATCTTGCCAATCAAATGGCTGTTTATATTTGTGCACTTAGGCCTGTATACCATCCAATTATTGACATAGAAAAGATAGCAGCACCACAGTCTAAAATCAGAGCTGGATATGACTATGTCCCATTGTCCTGCGTGGCCCTGATAAAGGCTCTGTTGATAGGTCCGAAATAATTAGTGTTTTTCTTTGTAGAAGTTTGTCTATCGCAAAAGGGCACTAGAAAATTATTGGTTCCCCATTGAAGACAGGAATATTTACTAAATAATATATTCCTGGCGCTCCTTTTGCACATTCAAAGTGGTGTTCAGTTGCGGACCTGTTTTCTTGACACAGGGAGGTGTAATTGCAAACTGAAGAGGTCAGAGGAGTTCTGTGAAGCAGCAGGAGGGATGTGATCAACAGTCTGTGGATCCCCTGCCGAGGGGCTCAAGGATTAGGGCTAAACCCTGCCACGCCAGATGGGCACAAAACATCCCTAACATCATCCACTAGCACCAGCTCCACCAGCGTCAGTGTCAGCCCGACCCGACTTCAGCGCAGCAGACCAGGACTCTGAGATTGAGGCTATACCAGCACCTGCACGCAGTCTGAGGTCAGAGGAAGTGCACAACCCTTTTTAGGGAGTTTAGCCTTTTGCAATATTTCATACATATATAGTGTAAATGTCTCTTCCTCATATGCCTATAACATTTCCTTCTCAATTGAGCGATGACTGAGATGAGGCCGACTCTTCAAAGTGCCAGCGAGTGGACATTATGGCCAGTCAGCACGTTCAAGGCTATCAGAAATGAAACTTCCAGGTTGTTTTGATGTGCTCCATTTCAGAGCCACAGGCAACACTGAAATGATAGACTGGAAGTGGAAGGTGAGTCTCCGTTGGTTTCAGGCGTCAGCTGAGTGTTGGCTGCGCGCTGCTTGAGATTTGTGGCACATAATTGAGACCAGAAAGGATGAAACATCTTCAATTCAATTTATGTTTTGTCTTTCTTTTTGGTAATTAACTGTGGAAGTCAGAGTCTGGATTTTTAGAAGAACCGGATTTCACCCTTTGGTTATTTCTTTGAATCTCTTCAAGCATTGATCAGCTCGTCTGACCAAAGAACCTTACCTGAAGTCCATGACCATTTCTTATCAAACAGTGACTTTGTTTTGTATTTATATTTCCCACAATCATATATTCCACACAATATCATTTTACATAGAAAAATAAAGCTAACTCTATTCAGCTGCATGCTGTGATTTGGGGAGCACAGGCTCAGACATGAAAGTGCCCCAGTTTGACTTGGATTTTGAGTTGAGCTGGGCATTCAGAGTAAAAGCTAAGCCTTCACTTTGGCCATTAAAATGTATTTCACTCCACCCACCGCCCAACATCTGCTGAGATCAGTGTCTAAAAGTCCACCTGTGTCTGTTAGTCATGAATTCCTCTGTCCATTGTTTGGAAAATAGTCTCTGCGTTACTAGAAAGCAGATTACATGAGACAAGAGTCCAAACAAATGAAAGATTACAGGCTGTGCACATGTTTCAGTCTAATGCCCTTTCAACAGGCAGTGCTCAGCACAATGCCTCTCTCTCCCTGAGCTCAATTTGGATCTCTTGCTGGCCAGCGCTGACTTCAGGAGCACAACCTCTGTAATGACAGTGTGTTCCACATGACTGGCCTGTCTCCTCCGCTGGTATTAGTTAGGCTTTGGAGTTCAAGTGACTATGGGCTTTAAACACTGGATTTTTTAAAGGGGGGAAAGAAAGAGACTCACTGTTGTTCTTGAAAAGCTGTGTTTATCCAGGATTAGAGACACCAACATGTTAATAATTGTTTCTCACAGAACTGCAAAGAAGCACTTTTCCTGTAATCCCCTAATCAGGCATTACACCTCTGAGCGAAGCAGCAGCGCAGGCGCACGGCGTGTGTGACGCAGCAGGCCCACAGTGAGTAATGCATCATGTCCTCAGCAGCTGAAGCAGGTCTGCTCTCTCAGTGCCCCAGAAATCCAAGTGTTTACCCATGAACAGAAGTGCTATAGAATGGAGAAACTACATTGCTTATTGCATATTTAGAACTCCGAATGTTTGCCTTATTGGATACACATAATTCTTTACCTTCTATTTAGGATATGATACGCATTACAGTAGTTTAGAAAGTCCTACATTGAGCTGGATGAAGGCAATTGACCTCACTATCTTTGTCAATAGATAATCCCTCGTATATCCATTATTAGTTGTGTAGATTGACGTCACAGACATACACAGCTATAGCTCTTTTTAAATACATCTTTGGTTCATTTCCTTGCTGTTGCCATCCACACAACATGGTTTTTCTAAACCTGAATAGTAAGACTGGGATCAAGCTTAAGGACTCTTGCAGTTGGTCTTCTTTTCTTTTATATTGACGTAGATTTACATAGTGATTATAATATACTTGGCTCTTTTGAAAATATTACTGGTCCAAGTTACCATGCCAACTGTAGATGATTTGTGTGCACTTCTCATTATGTGTGGTACAACGATAATAGTGAATATAGGGCATGACTGAGCAATAACTAGTCAATCAATGGTGCTAAACTTCATGTTAACCCATCTGGGACCTGCAGCAGGCCAGTGCACCCCCATGTGCCCCACAAACACACACACGCCGTCTGTGAGTGTCCCGTTTGAAGAAGGGGGAGGGGCTCTCGTGTCCAGTAAATTAAAAAACAGTTGTAGGAATGTGTCCCAGAGGACCCAGTGTTCCTGGCGGCCCGTCCAGCCCTGACCTGGTCACCAGTGAGTCTGCTGTTGGTATTCCACACACAGCTCGGCTCTGGGGAGCGGCCTGCAGAGCCTCCTGAGGGAGCGCTGATAATTTAAGTCAAACATGATGTGGCTGCGTGTTTGACACCCATTTAAAGCTTTTCAATCACACGCGTTTGCTACAGTCGGCTGCCTCGCCTGTAGAGAGCTATCCGTGTCACAGCCTTTTCAAAGACCTAATCACTTTTGTTTGATCGAGTGACCGTTTGTCAAAACAATTGATTTTTCACCTATGAGCTGAAGATTCAGAGCGGCTCTGATGCTGGTTTTGATTGACAGATTTTGTAAAGACCGCAGGCTGGTCCATTGACTCGTACTCCGGGGTGAGCCCCTCCCGATCTGTGTCCGTGTGCCACTAATTAAGGACTTTTTAAGAGCCATGGAGCACACTCATTACCCAACTGTAGCATCCTCACTGTCTATAGAGGAGAGGAGGGAGGCACATTCAGTTGGGCCAGAACCACCAGCTGTAATGTGTTCAACTCATTTTACTCTCCTCATAGGCAATTTCTGCTTAGGAAGTTGTTATTGTTATCTGTTGACTGTAAAAGTAATGGATTTCACATTTATTAATGAAACCATGTTAATCCTAATAGTCACTGCTGCGTGCCTGTTGATTATTGTTTATTCTATTGTGTTATGGAAATGCAAACTAAACAAACAGGCGTGTTTGTCTTTGGGAAAGTAGGCCAAACAACCGGCAACAAACAAAAGGGGGAGTTGTAGGTCAGGGCGCTACAAGCCATGTGTAACCGTGCCTGTCCACAAAGCATGACACGCCGTCGTAAGCCACAATAGACCCACTAACACACAGCAGGCTCTGCCAGAGTGATGTCACCGCGTCTAGACTCAAAAACAAACAGCATGAATACATGAATATTACTAAGTGGACACAATGACACCAATTGTTTTCTCTTTATACATGTTACACTGGTGTTAACACTGAACTGGCGTCACTGAATGAAAACTGAAAATACCATTAGACATGGAAGAAGTTCTTAAAATCTGATTCAAAAAGTGACATTATAAGTGTAAATAGTCTACATTTGTTTTTAAGGAGTGATTGTTTAGGTCAGTAATCAGAATCAGAATAGGTTTTATTGCCATGGTTTCAGAACAGGGTTCACAAACTAGGAATTTTTCTCAGTGCAAACGCGCACCACTGTCTCATTGCAGAGGTGTGGCTTGAGTCACTAATTTGAGACTTGAGACTTGACTTGATAAAATGGAGACTTGAGATTCTATGACTCATGTTGATCTTTGGTAAAAAAAAAAAGGAAAAAGTTTTGTATGAAAAACTACTCTCCTCATATATAAGGCACTCTCTCTCTGTGACAGTCATTTACAAGACAGCAAAAGACAACAACAAAAACTCAAAATCTGATGTCATTTTCTTGAAGACTTGAAAAGTGTAGGACTTAAAGGCCCCTATACCTGATTCATTTTTGTTTAAACAATAAAAGAGAGAGTGAAATTGAAACTGTTCGCAGTGTGCAAACTCATTCCTGGCGCATTTCTACAGTACTTGTAAAGATGAAATTGGTTACAGGGCCTTTAATACTCGACTTGTGTCCAAACGTTAAGATATCGTACCATGTTCTGTTATTGACTCCAAAGGTCAAGGTGCAGATACGTGGACAGACTGGGGCTGACCCTTTGACCTTGACCTGACCCCTGTGCTGCTGCTGTGTCAGTGCATCACTCATCTGTAAAGTTCATAAATCACACAGCAGTCTCCGAGCGCCCCTGACAGGAGAGGCTCTTTTCATTCAGTCTATGCTGTTGATTTTGAGTGATGCCACTGTGATCTTATTTCCACACATTCCCTGAAAAAAAGAGAAGAAAGTTTTTGTTATTTATTCAACTCATTAATGCCGTTCATTTCAGTTTAACCGTTCATCTCGTTCTCCACAAAGTATTCCATTGTAGTCCTCATTGGACTAGAATAGACCCGATTGTTTTTAGTGTCCCTCCTGCTCCCCTCCCGCACAAACGCACACATCCCCGTCTTTGTCTGCGGCCCTGGCTTTGGCAGTACATCTCAGGTTGGACACACAACAGATGCCCCCTGACGCTCACTCACATTAAGCGGGCACGAGATGGGGTCCTGCCAGCCTCGGGGCATTGTGCTGCCACTAAATACCCCTTTGTCTGGTGCCGGGCGAACAAAGCAGTGGCCAAGCGGCTGGTGTGCCACGCGACCCAAACAGGTGGATAGGGCCGGGCGGGCGGTGTGTGGTGGGGGAGAGGGGGAGAGGGAGGGGCTGGGCAGAGGGGTGCATCTGTCCCACTCAACGACTACACTGGGTAGGTCCCGGCCAGGCCCATATGCTGCAGGAGGGAGGAAGACGGGGCGCGGGATTAGGAGAGGTAAAGTTGATCATAGGGATTTGGGAACTGTCAAATTAGCAGAATAAGGAGAAAGGGAGATTTGACTGGAACATTTTACTTATCGGACATACTTAACCCACTAAGCCATTTTAAATGTTTGTCCTGTATTATAGTTCATAATCTGGGCAGGCTCAGTCCAGCCTGGGAGCTCCTGTTGCTTTGAGAAAGTTTGACATATGGAATTATAGAAATAGTTTTAATATATTTACAGTTGGTTCAAGAAGTATTATACCCCGCTATGTTATGGTTTTGCCATTTAAGATGAAAATTTATAAAATATTACATTTTATTTTGAGAATTATACATACACTCCAGCTCAAATAGAGACTGTAACTTTCTGTATCACGGGAAATAAATAAGGTGGTTAAGAGCAATGGAAAAGGTCTGTCCTTTTTTAGGCTCTGAATAGTCACAATGAAAATATTGATTTTCATTTTTGCTTTATTCACTATAATGGGATTTAGTTGATTTTAAACTGCTATAGAGCCGACTACAAGACTCTTTATAAACATGGCACGTAGTACAGCGGTTGGCACTCGTACTTCAGAGCTAGAAGGTCCCGGGTTCGATTCCCACATGGACGGGGCCTTTCTGTGTGGAGTTTGCATGTTCTCCCCGTGTCTGCGTAGGTTTCTTTCGGGTACTCCGGTTTCCCCTATCACTAAAAACATGTACAATAGGCCAGGATGAATGAGAGTGTGTTTGAGAGTGTGCATGGGGGACGACGGAGGCCGCAGCCCGGTGTGGCTTGTTCACGGAAAAGTGGAAGAAAATGGATGGATGTTCTTACCAAATAAACCAATAAACAGAAATATGACTCTGGATTTTCTTGAGTAATGCTTTTCTGACATTAATTATCTATATTGTTTCCATACACAATGAAGGCTTATTTTAAATGATGTATTATTCTAATTAGGTGTAAAACTGTTTGGCCTTTAATCTGTTGTTATTTCAGCAGGAGATTCAGATAAAGTTGCAGTTTTTGCTGTTTGTCTATGGAGCTCTCAGTTTGGTCCTGAAGTAGCTTGGTTATTGTGTATGATGTCACACTTAACAGACTTATTAGACAGGCACATAATAGAAATGTGACTTTAAAAACGGTCTGAAATCCTAAAACCCACGGTACATACAAATCTGATATTCTATCATCCCATATGTTCCCATATTGCACCATAAGACCTCTGACTTCACGTCTTTTTACTGTTTCCCTTTCACATCGTTGTAATTCCAAAGTGCAACGGTTTAAGTTGGATGCCCTTTCCAGCTAACCTGGCAAAAAGCCAGACTGGTTGTACACCAGTATGTAAGAGCCATTTTGGCAAGGCCTTTGTTTCTATGTCCACTATGTGGCAGTATGGTTGTTTGAGGCAAACCATTTTAATGAGTTTTTTACCACAGAATATGTGATGAGATGCCACAGGTTCACCAATAAAATAAATAAAAATATATGTTTTCAGAACAGCTACTTAGCAGGCCGGTACTATGTTTTGTTAATAAATGTAAAACCCGCTCACTCATGCCAATTCTGTCATGCGATTGGCTTGAGCTACCAGTAGTGTGGACTCAAACTAGGGCTGCAACTAACGATTATTATAATCGATCGATTATTTTTACGATTAATTGATTAGTTGCTTGGCTGTGAATGGTGTAGGAAAATGTAATGTTTTCATTTTTTTTATCACATAAAGCTAAAGTGGCGCCGCTTGAGGACATGTTGATGGAGTAAACTTAAAGGAGGCTCTTTGTGCTAATACTGCTTTCTGATTGGATGAGACACAGACTGATATTCATGAAGTTTTCAATCTACAAAACACTACAGACCCTAACTATATAAAAACAAAGTAGGTTTTCATCAAAAAATACTACATTTTCATGTAATTTTTGCTCTATTTGAGTCTGTGTGAACCTAAAAACGATTAATCGACTACTGAAATAGTCGATTAGTCGTCGATTAATCGATTAGTTGTTTCAGCCCTAACTCAAACCTGCATAAGATTTATTTTTATGACTTTGTAAAGTAACTTCCTGACAGAATCCTCATCATTTATCCAGGCTTGGGTGTAACACACTTGACCCCTGTAATTAAGCGGTGTATTGTAATAACTGGCACCATGAGAATACTAGTACTCTGTAATCTAATGAGAGTCTGCTGTGAAGTTGTAGCATGTATTAACCAGTCCTGTGTTTATTCTCAAGGGCTGAAAGAACTCCGCACTGTCCGTCCATTTCATCTGCTGTCTACTCTCTGAGTGGTACGTATGCGTTGTGTATCTCAGGCTTATTCAAATATTTTCTTAGAGCACATTTAAACATGAGAACTATAGAAATAACAGTTTAGGGTGACGTGATAGTTTTACGTCATATCTGCTCTTACACTGTAATTGTTACACATGCAAATGTCAGGGGGTAACCTGGTCAGACTGATCACTAATAAATACAAAATAAATATTTACTCTGGAGGACTGGTAAGTATCTAATGACGCAGTATAGTATGGGCTATAATAAAAATGTAATTAGTCATTAGTTTCTTGTGTTTATAAAGCCATACTTGTTAAGTTCTGGATACGTCCTGAAGTCCCGCTCTGAAAGTTTAGTGATGGGGCCTGCTTTAGTGTCCTGCCCGTATTCAGGGCACGTTGGAGGAAGGAAACCTCTTGAATTCCAAAGGCTTAGCTTCTGCTCGATGACACCCGGAAACAGTTCATTGATGTACAACGCTCAATGAAATATTGAAATAAGCAAAAAAGGAGAGGCTGATTTGCCTTTTCCTCCTGTGGCCCCAACTTGAATTCTGAACATGGTAATGGTGGCAGTTATTATTAGCACATACTTTCTTGTTTCCCTTTGCAAATGTTCAAAATCATCCCACGAAATGTCACTACAGAGAAACTTCTTTACAAATACTTTTAAAAATCTGTATGTAACGATGGAGCGTGTTGAAGGTGTGAATGGTCTTACCTGAGCCGGCTGTTTCGCTGTCGTCTTTGGCGGCCTCACGTGCAGCGGAGTACGTTTTAATGGCACTACTTTAATTCTGGCTCCAGGAAAACGCCGGCTCCTTAAAGGATCAGCGGCGGAGTAATAGGTCCGGGGATTAATAAGGAATGAAATAAATGATGCTGTTCTCTTTTCGCAGATACAGCGGCTCCCTTTGGTTCTCGATAAAGCCGGCGCAGCCCGTGGTGGTTGCGGGCACTGGGCAGAATGGAGAGGAATTGGCTCGTTTCACCATGAAGTCATTAAATTTGTAAGCCATTTGTGATCAAAAGGTGTGTTTGAGGCCGTTAACTATGGAGCGTGATCGGGGCTTTACGCGCTATGGCAAATGTCACTTGTTCCCCGCTAGTTCTACCAAAAGTATTAACTGGGGGGAGAAAAAAGGGTGGGGGGGGGGGGGGGGGGGAAGCATGTGCTAGAATGGAATTACGCAGGAAGATGTGTTTTTGGTGTTCAATGTGCAAAAGAAGAAATTAGCTTCGTCTTGATGTGATTTGACACCCCACAGAATAGTGTTATATAAATGCAAAACAATAGGCACTAACTCCATTTATTGTGCTGACTGGAGTGGAAACTTTTAGATTTCTCACAAAAATATACTTTTATGGGGAAATGCTATGTTATTGCTATAGTGTGACTGCAACTGGTCCTGCGTTTGCACACACGTTACTGTCCATAACTTTATATTTTGTTGCACTTGGGAAGAAATATGAAGAGGAAGCCAGTCATTTGGACATGTCTCTTTTCCTCTGGACAACCCCATTAGTATAATCTATAATAAAAGTCTTTTTAATCAGGTCAGGGGGAAACTGCTGTCAGCGGAGGATCATTCCAAAGCTGTAAAGTGCACTTAAACGTTTTGTTCCAAGCTGATTTGCGCCAAAGCCATTGAAATGTATGTTTAAAAAATTGTTTTTTTTAAATGCATGAACTAACTAGGTATTAAAGCAACATTGTTTTAACATATGCTGGGATCTGCTAAGCCTCTTATGTTTTTTTATGGACCTTTTCTGGCCTGGCTGAGTGGACTATTGAGAAAAATATGCACGTAATGTCCCTCCCAACTCAGGCCACTTAGAATAATCTCCCATTTACAATCAAAAGCCACCCTCGCACACGTGACCAAGGCGCGTTTATCTTAAGGAGGCACCGTTGAAGCGAGTGATCCAAGCGATCATTAGTTAAATATTATATTTGTAATGACGTTGCCGGTACGCTGTGTGGCCTTCTTCCACGAGGGAACGCTCGCAGCATTATCGGCTGCGGATCTGCGTAAATCCACAGATTTCTGTGAGCAGTGTGAGAAATTAAAATAACATGCTTTTTACTGCGCTCACTTCAAATCTCTTAAGAGTTGATTTTTTTTTTTTAAACATCCAAAGCTGTTATTATGTACACTAACATAATCCTTGACAAGATTACCAAACGCATTGATGATGTCACAAACTTAAATCATTTAGGGAGATGTCGACTGTAAGCCTGGATAAGGGGTTTTGAACGGGATACAGCTGGATAAACTCGAATAAGTTATTAACCTATTGTTTCGTACTGAAATCACTTACCTTTTACAGTTGTCGTAAATCCAGAAGCAAAGTGCCGAAATGTTCTAAAGCAAATTTAGGTTCAGGGCGTACATTTGATCTTACATCGATAATCTCCACCTTTACGCACCAGCCAATGGCCTATCAAGTCGTACACCCATAGGAAGGTCGTTAACACAATAGCGTGCTTCATTTATTTATGTATTTATTTATTTACTTCGAATGAGGTGCCAGGGCGCATGGAGACGTTGCGAGGCCCTGATCGACGCAGTATATGCTACGCTGGCCCCATGTGCTCCTCACGGCACTGCGCTCCTGATTAAAACGCGTTACTGACCGATGTTTTAAACCTTGGGTGACTTGTTTCACTTTTAAAGGGACAGTAACAACTCTGGTAGCACGTGGTACGCGCGGATGTGGGGAATATCCACCAGTATCAGTGATGTTGCGTTAAAGTGTGGAGTCTTTGGAGTCCTGCTTGAAGAAGGGACTGCATGATTAAAATAGTTTCCTGATAGGTAACCTATACTGAATGACATTTGATTATACTGTGTGGTCGCATTAGCTTGTTTATTTTTTAAATACATGGTTTAATTGCGTGGCTCTCTGGTTTATTTTAGCTGCCGTCGCTCTAAACAGTGACATAAATATTTGCCTGTTCTCAAATTGTAAACTTCATTCGACTGCATTAGACCCATATTAACTTGGCCTACATTGGGGTTAAGCGAGCAAATGCAGAATATGTTTTGTACATCAACGCTCTAATGTGCATCTTATTTCGCATGGAGAATGGTTTATTCATTTATATTTGATGCGCCGGTTGATGCGCAGATTGACTGAATGACTGAATCTACTCATTTTTTTTTTTTTTTTTAGTTGTCGCTGACGCGGTTTCCAACTTTGATCGTATCTTTCTAAATATCCCAGCCTTTCCCATGTCGTGTTCCGTGTCAGCTGTGTGCGTATCGAGGCTGTAGTCACAGGGTGTAATGTCACAGTTTTGCGGTAAACACTCCGCTGTGCAGGCGCGCACCTTGTGGCCACGCGGCTCAGCAATCAAAGTGGCTCTTCTCTTTAACGCTTTGATTATTCCAAGCAACGCATTTAATTAGTACTCTCCTTCAGCGAGACTCCAATGAAAGAGAGATTATTGGCAATGTCAAGGATGCTAATTGAATGTTGGACTTCTAACAATTAGCCCATTCCAGAGCCACGGGGACTCATTACACTGCCCGTCCGCGCGCACAAGTCAGGCAACACGTATAGACTATTTGAAATGCGTAAAATAATATGCTGCTATTCCGCACCTAAAGAGAGGCAGTTTTATCAAATCTGAATTAACTTGCTCTTTCAAAAAACAGTTTGGGCCAAACAGACGTGCAATGGGCCTATTCGATGTGTTATTGTTAGATTGAAGTCTTGTTTTGGCAGTGGAACGGCTGATGTGAAAATATGAGTGTCAGCTCATTTTCCTAGGGCACTTTTGGCACATTTGGATCACTTGTATGGCCCATTCGGGGAGCTTCTTTAGACCACTGCCGCCCCTCGTCGCGCACTCTCCCACCGCTAAAATATTGGGATTAACATCTCTTGGAGGCCGGGATTAAAATCTTTTCTCTCTTTGTTCAACTGAGCCGCCGGAAACCGCACCACCCGCTACAGGCGAGAGGAAAAAGCAGCGCTATTTTACCACAACATCCCCAGTCTAAACCACGGTGATAATTGCTGGAGGTCGATTGAAATGTGTTCATAATTGAATCCTATTTAAAATCTAGCCCACAAAATGTAGCAGAAAGTGGCGCTCGTTGGTGCCGCCACAGCCACACCGCAGCAGCACGCATGCACACAAAGACGGCCTCTGAATACCGAGTGAAGTGAGCTCAGGACCTTTATTGAGAGTTGGTGCGGTGAGGTCACACCGTCTTTGGGCCAGAGCGGATCCACAAAGAGTGAGGGGAGCAGGCCTGCGCTCTTTTGCACTGGACTGAACCCAGACACGCACTGAAGCGTTCCCGTGAGTCTGTCTAAAAGTCACTGCAGTCTGATGCGCGGGGCTCACACATTGCATACAATACAACAGATCACAGTTTGAAGCCTATCACAAATAAAAAAACAAACACTGATACCATTGATATAAGACACACACTGATTGTCTCTTTGAAACTACATATGGATTCCTTATAAACACTTTTTTCTTAAATAAAGTAGTGCATCCGTGTCCACACAGCGACCCACGTGTCTCTGCAAAGTATAGATCTGAGCGGCCCCTAGGGGCCCCTCTCTGACCTGTTTCGTTCACATACTCGTATTCCGTGGCTGAGGTGCGCTTCAACAGGTGTGTCCTGCAGAGGTGTGCGTGACGCACGGTAATAAATTAGAATCTCCTCTGGAGGTAACCCCGGGAGCCCCATGTCGTTAGTCCGTGTTTAGGACACTGTTCACAGGACCTGGAACTTCCACGAGGACGTTTGGTCTTTATAATCCAAGCAGTCCGCGTTGAAGTTGAGTTTCCAGGACGCTGCCTGGTCCTTGTAATCCAAGCAGTCCGCAGTGGAGTTGAAGCCCAGGCCGGATGTCCCATAGCCCTGTGTGGACAGATGCGCTGGGGATTGGTTCAGATGACTAGTGACGGCATTTGTGCTCATGGGGCTAAGCGTGGAACCGGGACCAGGTAGCTGATGGTGCATGGGCGTGAGGTAGGAGCTGCAGTCCATTCCGCCGAAGTAAGACGTAGAGCCGGCGTAGCCCTGGCTGTAGCCCGAGGCCTGTGTGTACGTCATGGGATAAGACCTCTGCATGCACGAAGAGGAGGTAGACAGAGGGTCGGACAGGGGTGAGATGGATGCCGGGCTCCAGATTGACACCGGCGCAGTGCTGCTGGAGATGGCCGGTGTCGAGGTGGTGCTGGTTGGGGGTGTGAATTGGCCACTGGCCCCGCTCTCGGAGCTCACCTCTCGGGCAGGGGAACTCTTTTTCTTGGCCGGCCGCACCTTGTTCTGGCCCCCGTTCTGCTGCTGCTGTTGCTGCTGGCGACACTTGGCCCGCCGGTTTTTGAACCACACCTAAAAATTCAGGCAAAAAATAAAAAACAAAAATTAATTATATTAAACCATATAATCAAAATATAATGATTACCCTAATGAGGCATATAGGTTAGAGAGGTGTCTAAACTACACTAAATTAAATTAAATTAAATGTTGAATATGTAAAAATTCAGAAAGCCTGATGTCTGACAAAATGAAATGTAATATAATTTTGAGCCTCAACAATAACAATAATACATACAAAAAAAACTACAATTATTATTAGCTCTCTTTAGGAACACTTTTTATTATTATTATTATTGTTTTATTTTATTTTTTTATCCTTGAAAAAAATCTCACCTGTACTCTAGACTCTGGGAGGTTAATTTTCAGGGCCACTTCTTCGCGCATGAATATATCCGGATAGCGAGTTTTGCCGAACAGTGCTTCCAGAATATCGAGCTGTGCGCGTGTGAAAGTCGTCCTTTCTCGTCTTTGCTTCCGCGGCGTAGCTGGAATAGCGGAAAAATATTTATGAATAAAAAGACAAATGTGAACAACAGTAAATATTAACGTTTCTTGTGATTTTTGGTGAACGAGATGTTTGTTCTTCTGTCGTCTGAACTGAGCCTTATTGGTGCGTAATTACGCACGTATTATGCACAAGTGCGCATCCCATGATGCAGGGCGTGCACTTGTTTTCAGAAACTAATTTCAACAGTTCCATAGAGTGGCGCATGTTTGTGAGTATATAGCATATTTGAAGTCCACATGGAGCAGTGTGTGTGTTATACTTCAGCGGTTATGTATGATGTATCACCTGGATAGCCCACTGACGGATGCAGAAGGTCCATCCCGGAAGTGGTTAAGCTGAGTCCATTGACTGTGTAAGGTGGTTGCTTGAGATATGACATCATGCTAATGTTTGTCTGAGGGCTGAAGTTGGAGAAAATCTTGAAAATCGGAGGAGCTCCTAAATGAGCCTGGCCACAGTCCTTTGGCGTCTGCTCCGGGTTTGAGCCCCTCGCCTGTGAAATAAAAATAAAGACATTTAACTTTACACTTTACACACACACAAAATATACAGTACAAGATAAATCTTTTAAAAAGTAAATCTGAGTGGTCGTCGCTTAAAAAAAAGAATCCCAAAACAAAAGTGCGTGCCTTGTATGAAATTATTACTTGACATAATTGGTCTATTATTTATTTTTGACTTGTTCTGCAATATGTTCCTTATTGACTCCACATTTTCCTCCCATTGTTGAGACTGACAATGGTCATATGGATTTGATCTGCGCTATAGTGTAACAGCTCGGAGCAGATGTCAGGACGAAGCCGTGTCTTACACTCTGAAGCAGACTCATATTTTTTGTTCCTAAAACACGTGATCGTGGCTGAACTTTATTGGAATCAAGGCGCACATTATGTGAAAGCAGTCGCGTCAACTTTACTGACCTTCAGCCGCTCTCCCCACTGCGCGTCTTGATTAGTTGCATTTTTTTCCCTTCCATACCCAACGGTTTTAACCCCCTTGCCCCAATCTGTCGCGCTTTAACAGCCATTTATTAGTTGTGCTGCCGCTCAATAATAATTAACCAGAACCAGAATTCACGAGGACAACGGTTCGGATGAATACGCGCTCTGGCGTGTCAGTAAGCTTTACTTACTTCTCCATACAAATGACCTTCCGCTCTCAGTTACATTGGCGGCAATCTATTGGGCCTGTATTAATACAAATCTGTTTCTGTAGATGGTTTAAACTTTCTTTTGCTTCACGCTTTTCAATCCACACCGCCCCCCAAAATCAAACCGTATAAGCTAGAGAAATTAGACTAACAACATAGCTGCAGTGAAATTGTGTTTCAAAATGAGGCATTAGCCTTTACATTTTATTCCTAGGGACATGTTTCCTTAATTCCTTAATCACAAACTAGATAATAATAATAATAACAATAATAATAATAACAACAACAATAATAATAACAACAATAATAATAATAATAAATATAATAATAATTTGATAATAATGTAATAATAATAGAATCAAAAATAATTACCTTGTTTGTGAGTGAGAAGGATGCAGTTGTTGGTACTGCTTGCTCCTAAACGAGCCAAACAGACCAAGCAAACGGCGCACACAAAGCTGGTCCCGAGGCCTACAGACTCAGCCTGGCAAACAGAGTAAAAAGTAGAAAGTCGAGCCAAGCCGAAGCGGCGAATGCGGGAGCCGGAGAAAAAGCAGCGAGCGTGGCTTCAGTTGGTGTGACAGCGGCTGAGCAGTTCTGTGCGCTCGGTGCAGAGATGGAGGAGGTGCCTTCGCCTGAGGATGTGTGGTGTTGTGAGTTGGAGTGGTTGGAGTTGGATTTTGTACAGAGGGCCAGCCAATAGGAGCCGCAGGAATCAGCTCTGTCTCTGCTCCGTCTCACACTGGCGGGGAGGGCTCGGTTTTTTTTCTTTTTTTTGAAAAACAAATGTCTCCTGCTACTTTTTTGACGCACAGTCCTCAGCCAATGGTAGCGAGAGGGCGACTGACAACAAACCATCCCACTATCCCTGCACAACGCTGAGAAGTAAACATAGTGTGTCGCTATAAGCAACATAGATCATTTCTCCATTACTTCATTCAAGTGTAACTTTCTTTACGCAACAAACTGAAAGGGGCCATACTACTGGAACAAAGTACACAAGATTTGCTTACAGCCTAGTAATTCGTGGAATATATATATATATATATATATATATATATATATTGTTATATGTTTCTAAAACACATAAACTGTTTAAACTGTTCTGAATGCAGTCTATAAAATGCGTTATGCAGGTGCACAATGTGTCAAAGAAACTAAAGACGCGGAGTAAGCTGCGGCTGCTTCACATTCCAGCGCGTCGCCAAAAGGGATTTATTCCCTTAAAAGTGCCCTCTCAACCGCACAGAGAGCCAGTGCCGCCACCAGCTTCAGCACCAGCTTCAGCACATTCAGCCCAGCCCCAAGCTCCAACAGGCCCACGCACCGAAGACTGCAGGTAGGCCTCTTTACACTTCCTTCACAAGACACATCAAAAATATGATTCACTAACACTAATAATAACCATAATAATAGGAATAATAGTCATAATAATACTAACGCTGATCATGTTATTATTTATAATAACAATAATAATAGTCATGTAATTACTAGTGTATAGTGCACGTTCATTACAAGCTAGACATGTATGTGACAAATATCCCACGTCACAGTGTGAACCCTCGTGCCCAACTCCAAATAATACGGAGGGTTTTCCATGGCTTCTTAAATGTCTCATCTTAAGAGGCTTTGTGAACACCTACACACTGTCACAGGCACTGTCGTGCACTGCGCTGCGCGGACACGCCACTCTCCTGCACCACATCTGAATATTGATTTAGATTTATAAACACTGAGGTGCGGGCTTTACAGCTGTCATTTGGCTGCGCGTGGCTCCACTGAAACGGCGGAGGTGCGCGTAACGCTGATGTGTCGCTTTGATAACGTGACAGATGTTTATCAACGAGTGGATCGTGGATTTGTTTTGATTTGGACCTGATTCGTGGACGATATTGAAGACTGGCTGTAATCAAGATTCAGGTATCATTTCCCGATTACCCTTTTCTGTTAGACGCACTTTTACGCACTCTTATGATCTGTTTTCAATTTAAAGCGCCAGTCAACCTTAGAACATAGTTAATATTGCCGTAAAAGTCTATTATGGCCCTGGAGTGATCGTTTCATTTTACTTTCATGTCTCAAGCCTTGTCAGTTAGAATGCTCCGTGCGCGCGCTGCAGATATCAGACAGATCTCAGCAGAGGCGGTAAATAATGGATGAAATGTAAAGGGCGTCCTCCGTTGGGACGTGTTGGTTAAAAGGCCGTTTAGAGGCGGCGCAGAGAGCGCCTCTGGCGCCCGTTCCCTTAGACTCCAGCTAATTGACGTCGCACTTTTATCTTTGCACCGCTGTCAACCTGCAGGCCCGGCTTTTACGCACACGCACTGTACCATCCTGTACCGTCAATAGGCACGAGCTTTTGTTTATTAAACATAAGATTCAGGTTTTCTTGGATACACACCTTTTTTTTTTTTTCTTACATTTTTTAATATTTTTCCATCTGGCTTTGAGAAATGTAAATTAATCCTGAAGTGTTAAAATCAAGGAAAAGATTCACAGGCCATATTTATTATCTCATACTTTTAGAACCTATGAAATAAAGGACTTTCAGCTGAATTTTTCATTATAGAACTGTGGATTTATGTCTTAAAACAATTGAAGTAGGATATACAGAAATAGCTTTTCTAAATTTTTTATTTATTTTATTTCATTTAAAAATATGTATTAAATGACACTATTTGTGCCGTGGCTTTATTTTCGAGCTGTATGAAGAGAGAAAGTGTTTTTTGAACTGGCGCCACGTGAGCGCAGAGATAAAGTGTTTGTGTACGAGGCTCGGTGGCGGAGGAGGATAATCGCAGGCTGTATTTTAATTAGCCTGGCAGGTTTGATAGATACGCTGCCACTGCTGCTTTGCAAAATATCCAAAGAAAAGGTGCAACACAAGAGGCCCAAACAGAGGCTTCTCCCATGCACCGTCTGATGTGTGCAGAGCCCAGCTTTGTGTAAAGTAACATGTTTGTGACCCGGAGGTCGGCGCACATTCAGGTCTTCAGGCCCGAGGATTAAAGTGGATAGGCCTTTGAGTCACTCTGGGACGAGCTGATGAGAGCAGCTCATCAGGACACAGGCTCACGGTATTTCCTGCATATAGGGATGATTCACTTCCATTTTTAATGTGCTACGGTTTACCTTCATGACAGTGTTTAGTGCTGTATTTGTATTTATGGATATATTTTTTATTTAAATGAAAATGACTTTTAATTAATTCCCTATTTTGTATTTGTGCAGGAGATCTTCAAACCGAGAGGAGGTGACAACTACAAACCTCTGAGGTGCACGTGACCCCTCCTAATAAATGTCCCCATCTCGTTCCCACCTTGGATAGTCAACTCTTTTTTCTTTTGTGTGTGTGTGTGTGTGTGTGCGTTGATAAAATAGTCCAGTGTCCTAGCAGAGGGCGCAGTGTGTGCACCTGCAGACCTGATCTCTGTCTGTGAGGGGCTGCATGGTGTGGTAAAACCTGCCCTGCAGACCAGACCTCTCAAGTCTTCAAAGGAGGAAGAACTCAATGTGGGGGATTTGTTCAGCCTTTTTTGGTAACCTAGGATTTGAATTGAATTCTGGGAGGCATTCATAACACATTTGGAAATGTTACATTGTGTGATTTTGTGTGTAATCCCCATAATAAATGTGAGGTATGGTCACAGTACGAGCACAACTGTGACTATTCCTGATTGATCAAATACTTTTGTTGTCTTGCCTCTCGGGGCAGAGGTGAGTGGTGCCAGTGGAACAGAATACTCCTGATACTGACTCCTGAATTTGCATGTGTCTGAAAACCTGCTTCTTGTTACCATTGACAAAAATATAATATGAGTTAAGAAATGTTGTTTTGAAATTGCATTTTCAAAAAATTAAAATACAGTTTGAAACACATCACGGTTTCATAAATGATAAAATGCGATGAATGCGTGTGTGTGTGTGTTTTAATAACATTTGCACTAATTTGAATGCTCACATAAAGTTAAATCTCACATAAAGTTCATTCCTTTGATTGTTTTTACTAGGGCTACAGGTTCACATCCAGATGAATACATGTTTAGAGTGTAATACTAAAAAAAAGAGACATGTGTCTCATATACAGTCAGGAGGATGTGAGTGGGCGTTGGTGATCATGAATATCTGCCAAAGATATAGCATTAGCTTTGGGAGATGGAAAATCTCCTAATACCACTCTAGCTAACCTATTATTATTTTTTATCATGGTCAAGGATGTCAGGAGGGGGGGCCTGTGTATTGTACAATAATATAAAACATGTAGGTATAGTTCCTCCCTAACATAAGTGTCCGTATCTATAACAAAAAAATAAGAAAGAAAAAACTCTTGAAATTAAGAATAACCTTTGCCATTTGTTCCATTTTTACAAAAGTAAGTCAGAGAGTATAGAAATAAATAGTTATGTCCGGATTGAAGGTGTTTTTTTTGTAGAACTATTTCCTCAGTGAATGTCTCCTGCCTCAGTGATAAGCACAAGTGCGTGTGTGCGTGTGTGTGTGTGCGTGTGCGTGTGTGTGTGTGTGTGTGTGTGTGTGTGACGGTCCAAAGCCCACTTCGCGTTGAATGACACTTTGGCTGATGTCTGCAGCTCCCCACTTGGACTTCTCAAGCAGACCCCGTTAGTGCCAATTCCTCTCATGTCTTTAATATCTCTCTCTGGGCCCTTGGGTTTTGCCAGTGAAGGCTCCCCAGTGACAGTTGGACTTGATGGCCACATTTGGGAGACAGCAGCGGGTGTTTGTAGCGTTCCCAGCCTCGGGCCTGTGGGACACTGTGATGGCTCGCCTGTCAGCCGGCCCCTCCCCTGTAATTAGGAGAGTAAACACGGTGCTTGGCTGGGCCTGGGAGAGAGTGGGAGGGGCGGAGGAGGGGACTGTCCCGCTCTGCGCCTGCTACTTGACCAGCTCTCCCCTGGCAGAGAAAGAGGTGTTATGCACTTGTCGAAGCCTTGTCTTGGTGGCCAATATAGAGGGACTGCTTTAAACCAGTAATGGACTTATGTTACCGAATGCAGAAGCTTTGTAGAATTAAAAGTGATCTTTTCTCTCCACCACTGCCTTAGCCACGTCTCTGTTCACCCTACCTCTTTCCTGGTTGCTGGAGAGACTGGCCAGTAGCTGCAGGAATGTGTTGTGAGGTGGACATGTGGCCTTATAGCTTAGGCTCAGCCTTAGCGGGGGCACCATCCTGCCCCAGTCACTCCACTCTGTCCAGGCGGGGAGGCAGGCCCTGGGAATGAAGCTGCCATGAGGGCAGGAATTTGACTGGAGAATCTGCCAGACAAATGCCATGCGGCGAGCGATGAAGAGAGAGACCTAGATGCAGAGGAGGCTGTGGCCTGTCAGAATGCTCCTGATGATGAGCCAGTCCCCACAGACTGTATGGCACCGCCCCGCTCCGAGCTCTCTGAGTTTTCTCACAACACTGATCCAGCGGGCACTGTGGGGCCACTCGCAGCCAAGTGCAGCCAGCACAATGTCATTTGCTTTTATTCACCTCCTGCACCTCCAAGAGCCCCGTATGTCTCTGTCCATGTCCATACAAACATGAACATGGTTTTAGAGAAGGTCCATTTTAATGCTCGAGAAGGGCAGCAGTGTGCACGTGGTGGACAAGGGGGTATAAAAATGGGTGCTCCTGGCACTTGCCAAGGTCTTTATGGCGCCCAGAGAGCCATGCTGCAGCATCATGGTCCACAGCATGGGAAGACATGGGGCAGATGGGTGCAGTGTAGCAGCACAGCCTCCGCCTTCTCCCAATGAGAGGCAACAGTGGTGGGAAAGAGCCTGTGTGCTCTGTGCTGTAACAGAAAAGCTGTTGAGGGGCATTTGGGGCTGGGACAGAGAGGGGCAAAGTGAGGGGGGAGTCTCCCGTCACACCCCTTTGATATCCAAGAGCTGGGGCACGAGCCCAATGAGCAATGGGCAGACAGGCAGTCACCGCTCTGGGACACTGTCCAGCCTCTACCCTGCACCTTGTCTGGGAGTCAGGACAGGACAGGCTCCCGCACCAGCCTCCCCAGTGGCACATCCACCAGACAGAGGTGTCCTCATGTTTATCATGAACCTCTCACCATTATGCCCATGGCCCAGTGCGGCTCCACACATCCCCATGGCAACAGCAGGGCCGCCCACAGCATGTGAGTGGGCCCGGGGCCAAGTGGAGCTGCATCAGTGTAAAGAAGAGTGCTTAACCCTGAATCTTTCCACCTTGGTTAGATTTCTTGATAATCATGTTTCAGGCTCCACTGGGTAGATGTCTGGAATTTATCAACATGCTCTGCACAGCACTTTGCTACGGGTTACTCTGTTTTATGTGTCACCTGTATGTTTTTATGTGATTATGTTGTTTTTTATTTACTGTAATTAAACGATAGCAAAAATGTATTCTAATCATATGGAGCTGCACAATATTACACCAACCCTGTGCGCATGTGCTCAATACATCCGTATAAAGAGCTGTGTGCACAGAAACATTGTGTGGTAATATTAATCCTGGGTAAACAGTAGTTTAGTGGCATGAAGGAGCACCTTAAGTTGATCCCGGCCCACTCTAAGCCCTGAAGATGCTAAAGTGGGTGTTTACTGCCAGTGTCTATCATCTGTTTGTTGGCTTGTTGTTCTTCCCGTCCGTAAACACTGCAGATTTCCTTGAGTGGCTGCTAACGTACGTGAGTGTGTGCGCCATGTGCTACATTTGCTGATAACAGGATTTGCTCGAATTGCGACTCACCAGTTCAGAAAGGTTAATTGTCACCGCAACTGGTAGAGCGGCTCCGTGGAGTAATTATTAGTGTAAGTTGCTTTATTATTTAGGAACACTAATTAGGCATTAACTGCTCTCCCCCTTTTTTTGGATCACAACTTCAATTGCATGTCAAATTGCATTAAGTTCACTGTGACATTCATTCGGCAAACCCGACGGGATTCTTTTTGTAGATGTCCTCAGAGAGCTGATGGGTTTGAAACTGATCACTTCTTGAGGTATTGATCAGAAAACGGGCACAGCGTAGAGCACAGCGTTTGATCGCACGGCTTCAAGGGCAGCGCTGGTTTTGTAAATTAGGCTTGAAACAACTTACATTGACTCATTTCATTCATTCCCGTGCCGGAGTAACACAAAAATAAGCTGCATGTTCCCCCCAACATGAGGGAAAAAGCTGTATGTTGTTGGAGTGAAGTATAGGGGAGACCGGGGCTATTTGTCATTTTTCTAGATTTCACGGCTCATCGACAGAAAATCTCACAAGAGTCGGACCTGCATTCAATGAAAGCTTGACTTGAAGTAGACCTCGCTCTCTTTTTTCTGTCATATTGAGATAAATAGTTATTAACCGTCAAACGCAACACAATCGGCTGTGACAATGTGCTGCATATGCGGGGCAAGTTGTCACAGTGCGTGGGGTTGGTTGGCACTATTGTTTATAATGGAGTTGTTGATGTTAACTTAAAATTGAATAAACCTTTGTACGTTTTTTGCTTTTTGAGATAAAATGACAAAATATGTTTTAAAAGGTGTGTTCATTTGAACTAACTGTTACTCCATAAAGTGTAAAATGTACAAATTCACCTAATAAAACCTAATGTTAAAATAAAGTGATCCAAAGTGAATAAATAAATAAAGTGATAATAAAAACATATTAGACACATAAGAAAAAAAATTCCCACCCTTTTATACCCCATGTGACAAATAACGCTGCATGTTTTGTGACAAATAACCCCGAGTGTCCACTTTACAAACAATGTAAGCTAGCTAACAAACGGCTTTAGCATGTTAGCTCTAAAATGGCTCAAATCAAAGCTAACATCGCTCTCTTTCAGATCAATGTCTTTTGTTTATGGCACTGACAACAGGAGAGCTCTCACTGCAAAAATAACCCAAACATTACAGTTTGGGAGGAGGCATAAGAAAACAATTCAAATGTGTCCTGTCCTCATTCTTCAGTCCAAATGAGAAAAATATTATTGGAAGAGAAGAGGAATACACATATTATATATCAGAACCAGCGTATAGCGCCATCTAGTGAGGCGCTGCACAAGCAATTTAACCAATTACCCCGTGTGACAAATAGCCCCTCTCTAATAGTTTGGAGTTTTGAAATATTTCAGGAATGATTTGGTCATAGTCAAGGTCAGGGATGACAAAGGAATTGGCCGAGTGAGTGCACTATAAATAGCTCCTGCGCGTAGATATGAGAGCACATATTAATTAAGAGTCCCGGGAAGCCCGTCGAGGCGCCGCTCACCAGCGCTCCAGCCGAGAGACAAGAGACACGGGCGACACGGGCCTTTGATGCCTTCAGCAGAGGGCATTGCGGTCTGCGGGATGGGATGGGAGGGTGTGACACAGGACACGCTTCAAATGTGCTTGTCCTGCTATGATGACAAGATGGCTCATCCACCACTGCGCCACCGGGCCTCCCCGCTAACCCCCGCGGTGCGCCCCACCCCCTCCGGACACCAGTCGAGTGGAAGGGCCCGGGTAGAAAGGGGACTAAGGGGGGGAGCGGTGATGGCCGTCCACTATACTTGCCGTTTAATCTTCTCCCCCGGATTCTTTCACTATCCACTCCCAACCTCCACCCCCCCAACAAAAATCTGGTCCTGCTCATCCCCGGGCCGCCAGCCTGACCAGTGAGCTGATGGAGAATGGTGCCCGTCTCCGTCACACACACTCTCTCCCCAAATAAGATCGGATTGCCCGGCAGGTCGGAGCGAGAGCTTCACGGGGGTAAAGATAGAGGGTGGGAATACCGAGGGATATGTGCTGGCTCGGTGGTGCACTGCCGGTGTTTTCCACTGATATGTCGTTAGGCTCTTGGGGTTCAAACGAAATGCGCGTAATGCTTATAAGGTGGACCCCCGCTGTGAACAAGCTGGAAACGCACAGCAGCCGGATGACCAGTTGTGGAAGGGTTAAAAAAAGCAAGTCTAAACTCCTGCTGGTGCCTAAGTATCCCCTCTGTAGGAGGTATTGGAGAATTTTCTGCTCATCATTGTTTTTGAAAAGAGTTTAAATAGCATTGAAGGCCTAATTGTAATGTTGTGATACGCCAAATTAAAACCATATATCGCCAACTGTATTGCATCTGATACTTGAATTTCTGAGCGATTCTTTTTCCTCCAAAAACCTGATGTATACGCAACGCAGAGGCGCATCCTCCAGGGGTCAGTAATTCATGCCGCGTCTATAGTTTTCATGTGACGTCACAGCGGGCTAAACGCCTATAATATTTATACAGGCAGGGAGCAGGTCAAATGATTTTGTTTTTGAGGTCCTAGAATGTGATGATGTCAAACTACCAAGTGGGGGCCAGTTGTTCCTATTAACTGCAGTAAACTTTCACAAGTAGTATCTAAAAAGAAAACTTATGAATTACAAAAATGATCATTAATATCATTGACTGGGTCCATGATCTGGTCCATGGCACCAAAAACCTCCTCAAAAACAAAATCATTTTAACTGCACCCGGCAGCAATAATGGCTGTCGTTACTCAGTGATCCAGTGTTTTTTTACCCAAAAACATTTTTTGCGAAATTCAAACTTTTAAAGATAGAAAAACTTTCAAATTGTTACTGATACTTCAGAAGGAATGTTTAGAGGATAGATGCAATGTACAACAAAAACAAAAAAGTTTACAAATTATATAGGCAAATTCATATTTTATAACATTTTTGCCGTCTATTTGCTGTGTCAACAAACAAAACAACATGCTGCAATATCAGACCAGATCCTAATGGTCACCTCGACACAGACTGCTGCTGTCATCAAAATGAAGCAAAAGTATTTGTCTTGCCGTTGATCGTTTTCTTGCCACTGGTTTATGGTTGGATGTTGGATTTTGGGGAAGGTAAATAATGGCTCAGAATAGCACTTTTACCAGTTGTGGATGTGTCTTACTTCATCCTCACTGTCCGTAACACATTAAGCTCTTTTCTAGGACATTTCTTACTAATTCAAAATGCTCCAAAACCGTACAGCGGCACAAACCTGTAACTTCTTCTATCTTCCAGACCGAGAGAGAGAGACGGAGCCTTTGTGCAGCTCAGAGGAACAAAGTGACTGTTGGTAACTTTCGTCCCCCAGTCTTGTGATCAAACAGCGCCTCCGCAGTCCACCCCCACGCTCCTACAGTAGTAATGCCCCTCGCTATTTTTCTACATCTTATCCCTTTTAATTAGAAAGCAAATTCTGGAGCCTGAAGAGAACTAATCCCTTACGGGCCAACACAATGCACAGAGTGGCTTTGAACAGGCGGCCCGCAGCCCTCTACCCCCCGTCCCCTCTGCTGCCCACCCCCCCTTTGCCGGACTGGACCGGGGGAAGGGGCCCCATGCCGCTACTACTTATCACCTCACCATACATGTGCTATAACTATTTGTACTACTGCATATTTGCAATGGGCGAATGTTAACAGTAATTAACAGCCAAAGTGACACGTGTGACAGAGATGATATGAAGTGCGTGCCAAGTCGCCCCATCTCCTGTGGGAGATAGGGACCGGCCTGATTTGCATATATATTAATGTCCCTTATTGTATAGATTAGATCCCATTAGTTAGTGATTCTGCGGGAAGGTGCCGTCTCTGTGATGGTAACTGTGGCTTATTATGCTCAAATTGTGTTTAAATTGTCGGAGGTCGGGGGGAAAGCCATGGCCTCAGTGTCAGGTTAAGGCTGATTAGGCGACCACAATGCAATGGGTTGGTTCCACATGATAACTGCAATTGACAAATATCCGTGTGTACCAGGGTTATTCATGTAGTAATTGTGCTACAAATGAGCTCAATCAGTGTGGTCAGTGGAGGGCGGCTAACATATGTATGTTTGACACAATAAGTATTACAATTCATATAGCTACTTAAAGGTCCTGCTTTTTATATACAGTTGTAAACTCGGTAATTCAAGATATTCACGCCCTCTTTCATTGTTTAAACCAAAATAAATCAGGTACAGGGCCTTTAACGGTGGATAAATGGACAAAGAGAAAGCACAAATCTGAATTCCAGAAGTTGTGAAACAAATGTTAATCTGACTTTTCGGTCAAATTCCACGTCTCGCGGAAATAAAACAAGCAGGTGTTTTGGTTTTAAAGCTAAACGCGAACATTAATTTAGCACAAATGTAAAAAAATAAAAAAAGATCCACAATCTGAACTAATTTGCATAAAAAAAACGATCAGCATGACTTGACTAATTGCTACTTCTGAAAATATGGACAGGACACGGGTACAAGCTCAAGTTAGTTGCAATATTCCATACACTGACCCGAGAAGTTATGCAGATGACATCACAGCATAGCATTAGAAGCCAAATACGCGTCAGGGTTGAGCTGTTTTTTTTGTTTTACCACTCAGGATTCTGTTCAAATGAAAAGAATGCATGTGCACACCCTCTTTTGGGACGGTTATAACTTTTCATCACTTAGTTGATACCCATAGATAGGCAAAGCATGTTCTGTAATCTGGTCTAGCAAGTCTGTAGGTTTGTTCACATGACATACTCTAACAGAAGTCCCTTATGAGAGACCAACAGGCCCGGTTAGAACCATGAGGCCGTCCTTCTGTGGACCCACCACCTGCATATGAGCTGAGGTGATGTTTGTTTTAAAATCACTCTATTATTAAAAGGTGGCGGTGCCATTCAATCACAAAGGGTCCATTGCAATCCGTTGAAAATACTTCAAGTCACCAGATTAATATGGAAAACGTGTGGTCCCAATCCCTCACAGAAAATGCTAAGATCCAACCTTAGTGGATTTTCTTTAAAAAACAACGGAACTTCTCACAGTTTTATACTGTTGGCCCATCTTCCATTTGAAATCATTACATCCTATTTCCGCTGCCCCGAAACTGTTGCAAAACATTGAAGAAAATCTCCAATGAGCTTGTTAATTACAGCTGTCTAATTCTGGCGTTGCCTTGGGCTGGGATGTGCATTGCAAGGGCGTATGCAAGTTTTATGTACATGCTGTCTGTCGGAGTTACTCACTCTGTCACTCTGTCACGGGCTGATGCTGACGGGCTGCCTCTGTGAGTGAGAGGAGCGTGGGTCACTGCTTCCCAGGGCTATGTACGTACTGTAGCTTTTACCCACTCACAAGCTATTAGTGTAATCACAGCCCAATTCTGTCCCAAGGCACAGGTTACCGCTTAGCACTCTGGACAGAGAGGTGTGAAGCGCCTTTAATTTACAACACTGTGCTGAGGTGGGCAGTCCAAATATATATACTATTATATTTCCGTAAATTATACCATAGAAAGGCTTAGAAAAACACATACCTTTTATGAGATAACGATCTAAACAAGTAAATAAGTAAAACTGAACTTTCGAACATTTCAAATGGAAGACCGCTGTGATTTGTGCGATATATCGTGGCTTTTTGCGATACGGATGTCGGTTTCCCTTACTTTTGCGATGGCGATCTCTGCAGAAAGCCCCATTATGCAACCCTAAGGAGTGCAGTTACTTCTAAACTTACTCAAGTACAAGTTCTGAGCGCACTGCCCGCCTCAGACTCTGCGCTGTAGTTGTGTTTTGATCCTACAAAGCCCGCATCCATGTCACCGCTCAGAGCTATCATTACCGAGCTGTCAGTTACGCGATGTTTTCCTGAAAATCTCTGCTGTCAATCTCTATCGGACGTGGGCACCGGCTTATTAATAATGCATAATCTCTTAATTTGTTATAACAACACATTAGCATGGCTCCATCATTGACTTTGATTTGGTATTCATGTATTTCTCGGGGCATATTTGGCGTTCTCCTGGGCCCTGTGAGCTCGGAGGTGGGCCGCTGCAGATGGGTGGTGGGGGGGGGGGGGGGGGGGGGAGCGAGCTCTGAACATGTCCGCCTCAATGGGACTACGTGTTTCCCTTGTTCAGTTTTGTTGTCTAAATGTTTCACAAACTTAATTGGCATTCCCGCGGGGGGCCTGCCAGCTGTCGGCCTGATGGCGAGCCTTGGTAATTTGGTGCGCAGGAGAAGGCTAGCGGAGCAGAGCGCGCCACGCAACACGCCGCGCGCGCTGCACACGGCTTATTTGTTTTCCCCTTGTTTTGTTTCGATAACACACACAGATGCGGAGGAATACACTGGAACAGCTGTGAGCTAACAAGCTGAGCGCGGAGGGAGCGGGGCGCTGGGGGTCCCTCTCTAACGGGACAGAGCTGGATGACCACCGGGCTGAGTGCTAAAGAAGTGAGCCCAGACGCTAAGGAACTGGGGACTGGTGCAGGGTGAGCTCCCACTCCTTAGTCTGGTGTAGATGATTTGAGAATTAGCAACAACTCTCCCTGCAGCAAAAGTCATGGCGCTGCAATCAAATTAGAAATAGCCAAAAGAACTTGCTCGCAAAGTTGACACACAGTACGAACTGCCACGATAACCAAATTAACAAATGATTATGTTCAACTAATGATAGCCTCCTTCTTCCTGACGCCTAATAGGAAGTGGGGGCAGGCTCCGTAAATTCCTTTCGATTATGGACTTTCCATTGACACTTTTTTGGCCCCTCTTTCAGTCAATATTGAACACAGGTTTGCCATTCTTACCTCCACACTTTTATCTACATTGCTATAGTTTTTGCTCCAACCATCCAAATAGGAGCTGGCTTCAAAAACCCAGCCAAACTGCTGAATGAGCTTCAGTTAGCTGTGGGGGAAGCCACACACCCTCAGTCCATCGATATACAGTCTATGATCCGAACACCTTGTAGAGGCAATTCCTTAGTCCTGTATTTCTCCTTAGTTCTTTATTTTGAACCTCTTCTTGAAAATGACAGACAGGCTGTGTTACACGTTGCTGCACGTGTAACACAGTAATGTAAATATCACTCAAATAAATCCAATCAGTCAATAAATCAATCAGTCAGTCAATCAATCAATCTTCATCAAAATCATAAGAATGAATAAACAGTGTCTGCTTTAACTAATGCCACCCAAACATTTACATTTTATCATATTTTTATTGATTAAGGAGGAGAGACACGCGCATCCGACGTACTGAACCAGTGTGCAGGATCCAAAAAGTACAATGGAAGGTGAAAAAAACGTAACTCTGGTGTGAGCAATAAAAATGGTGAGCATTTTTCGGTTGTGCGGATCATATTTTTATTGGCCATAACATGTAAACATTCACAGCTGAGAGAATAGAATAAGTAAGTACACCGCCTGAATCTCTCTGAACTACAGCTGTTTTGTAAAGAGGAATGGTCCCAGATATATCCTGATTGTTGTGAGCGTCTAATCTGCAACTACAGAAAAGCAGTTATTGCTACAAAAGAAGAGTCAGCCAGCGATTCAATACAAGGGTTCACTTACTTATTCCACGCTGTTGTGAATTTCTCAGGTTTCTCGGCAAAATATCTTTGCCTGAGATTCAGGTGGTGTACTCACTTATTCCACGCTCTCCTGTGAATGTTTACATGTTATGGCCAATAAAAAATATGATAGAATGTAAATGTTTGGGGGGTATTAGTTTAAGCAGACACTGTTTACTCATTCTTATGATTTTAATGAAGATCAAACCACATTTAGTGACCAATTTAGACAGAAATTTAAGAAATTCCAAACAATACTTTTTCTTCCAACTGTATGAAATGTATAATTTCTTCTTAACCAAATTATATAAAATGAAGAAATTAATACATACAATTATTATTCATAAGCCTGTTAGCAATATGAAATGACACCTAACACATCAGTTTGCTGACTGCTGCTTAAACAGTATTTCTTTTTGCTTCTCATCATGTGATTAGTGTTTATGGCATTCGTTACATGAAGTTGACCCATCTTTTTACCCCCTTTCAGACGTGGAGCCGACTGTCTCCCAGTATCTCGTGCCCTCTGTGTGCAGGGCTGGTCTGTCAGAGTGAGCTGGAGGACATGTTGACACGGCGCACTGTCACCAATGCATGGCACTGCATATTCACTCCGGATAATTCCTCTGCGGCGGCAACAGCACAGGCAAATGGAAAAGTGACTGTGCTTCAAGGGTAAATGGAACTTCTTCTGATACAGCGGTGTCATGGATAGCAGTGCTAATAAGAGTCACATAAAATCGTGCCTTTTCGAATCACTTCAGGTGTGGCCAGTGTGGAAGGAATCAGACTCTGGAAGATGTCATCTCTGCAGGTGGTGCTCTCCTGGTGCCTCTCTCTGTGTGTGCAGGTAAGGAAACACAAATGACTGCCTTAATGTGAGTTAGACTGATCTGGAATATTTCATTTTATGACGTCAGATAAGTTCACTGATAAAGCACCACAGCTTTTGACAAGGAAAACCAACAATTTCACCAATTTACATATTGGACATAGGCAGGATGTGACATAAGAAGGGGTTAAACATTCCATAACCGTACATACTGTACACAAGGGCCATGAGCAGGTCCCAGATCTAGCACTGAAATTGGAACTTCCCCTCTTCATATGTCCCTTTTGTTTTAGTTTTACTCTTTGTCCATCAAAACAAGAAATGATTAGACCAGCATCTGGCTGTTTGGTCACGTCATGTTGGCACGGTAGCGCAGTGGTTAGTGCTCTCGCTTCACAGCTAGAAGGTCCAGGGTTCAATTCCCACCTGGACGGGGCCTTTCTGTGTGGAGTTTGCATGTTCTCCCTGTGTCTGCGTTGGTTTACTCTGGTTTCCCCTACCACTAAAACATGTACAATAGGATGAATGATGTGTGTGTGAGAGAAAGCATGGTGGTGGTCAGAGGGACCGTTGATGCAGATGTGTGCAGTTGCGACAGTGCTTCTGTCAGTCTCCCCCAGGGGAAACTGAAGCTAAATGCTACGTTAAATTACCTAATGTAGCTTACCATCACCGAGTGTGAAGTGAATGTACAATAATTGTCTCATGTAAAGTGCTTTGTGACCATGTCTGTGAAAGGCGCTATATAAATAAAGATCTTCTTCTTTTTCATTTAGACTGAAGCGGTGGACACAAGTGCCTTTTTATATGCGGTACACGGCACTAGCATCTAGTTTGAAGGGAAAAATATGCGGAAACAATAACACAATAGGCTAACTCAATATTTGCACCTCCAAAACCACCGAAGTGGCTGTAACCTCCCTATTATGGACGAGATACTCTGCAAAATTCTTGGCTCTGGGCCAATCAGTTTTTAATCCACTTTTTTTAAAGAGGCCGGATGTGAAGGATGTAGGGGATAAAAGGGATCTAGAGCTTAGTACGAGCTGCATTCATGATGCACGGGGCTGTGGCCCAACCAGACCCACATATGTTCAGGTCTTTATTGGCGTTCTGGAGCCGACTGGAGGGACAATCAATTAGCTGTGACTCTGTGTTCCCTGGAGTTCATACATATTCTTGTGCCCGTGCTGTCTCCTACAATCATTATTCACCAACTCTAGGTGCATTATAGAGCTACTCTTATGCTGATCCCTTCTCCCCTGTTACCTGTTAGGGACAATGTATTGGCAAATTATTGTTATCACAAGGTAGGGGACAAAATATCCGTATCGCAAGAAGCCAATAAATAAAACAAAATCACTGATAAAACATCATCGATAATTGCAGCGCTTTCCCATATTTTGCAGCCCTGTAGCCTATAGTCAGCAGCACAGGCTAAGTTTGGGTTGTAATTGTCACTTTCCTGAGCGTTGTTGGATGCACTGAGGTGTGTGCTCACAGTGCGCCCTGGCTGTGTCCGCGGTGCCAGAGACCTGAGAGGAGTTTGAGGGGCAGTCTGATTATTCAACACGTCCCTCTAATCCAGCCCTTGTGGTAGGGACCTGTGAAAGAGCCTGGTCTTTGTGCCGGGGGGCTAATCGTGTTTTCAAAACGCCAATCGAGCCTAATCTTCTGGCCTGCCACTAATGTGGAGCTGCTGATATCCTCCGCTGCGATAAATTAAGCTACTTATTAATCTAATTATGGTACATTCATCCCCACAAACTTTCATGTGACTTGGAAAGCCCCCTTCAGCGCAGGGTCCCACAGGCCGTGTCCCTGTCTGCAGACGTCTCTCTCTGGACGGGCCAATTAGCCGCTCTCAGGACGGGCCTAACGAGTCTCCTGGCTCCACTTGGCCCCTCACACCGGGGCAGTCGTTCTCTAGTCTCTCTGATCATCCTGCACTTACTTGGCTTTTATTAATGTTGCTTCGATGTTCCTTTTTTAAATCGAATCCCTCATGCTTCTTAGGTAGACTAGATATCTTTTTAGTAATCAAATTTGTAATTAACCTAAAAACACTCTTTTTTTTTGCAACATTTCAGCACTGTCCCCAATTCAAATCCTTATTAGAACTTATGCAAACCTCTATTTAGCCAAAGACTGAAATGTAGACATTCTGAGCTTGATTTGTCCACAAACCTGTACTTGAAAATATGCAATATGTAGACACAATATTGCACTTACTCTGTTTTTCTTTCACAAATGTTGCATTTACAATGAAGATCTATGGTGCCAAATACTTGACTACAAGAAAATACATTTGGTTACCTCAGCTTTAACTGACTGAAGAAATTAATTAGGTTTAGTCAATGTGACATGTACATACAGTATATATTGTACAATACTGTATCAATGGTTGCCATGCAACTCAGAATCGATGTTGATTAGTTGTTTAAGGTAATCAGATGACAAAAGGGCCTCCCACAACAATTTCCAGTTTTAATTAGGCTTTAGAGAAAATAGGCAATAGACAAAAGTGTAGTCTCTCAGCCCTGGAGCCACATTCTGTGGCTTGGCCCTTGTCTGTCTGAAGAGCCCTCCAGATGCCCGTGTGATTGCTGAACGTCTGTGCACTCCTTCTGTCAGTCTCCTTCAGAAGTGGGGCGCCGGGATACTTCTGGTGGACATCGACCTTTACAGCAGATACAAATGCAACTCATGTATACTCAAACCTGACTTCATCTTGGCCGATTTGAGAGTTTTTCTAAACAAATAGAAGATGGGGAATACATGCTGAGATCTATCTATACATTTTGATTGACAAATGAAAAATGTTAAGTGTTTAAATTTATAACCAAACAGATGTAATTTCCTGTAATCTGATGCATTTTAGACAAACTAATGACATTTCCAAAGGCATCACAATAGTAAAAGTAAGGACACATATTGAACCATTGAGTCATGAGAGAGTTAGAGTTACATGCAATTCTCACTCTTATTGTGGCACTCATAAACTAACCAAACTATGCTCTGGAACTTCTCTCAGGACTCCTGGCCTCATGTTTTATAGCATATATAATGATACTATTGGTTAATTCACCTGAAATTTAGCGCATGTATGAGGCGGACTTTCAAAAACTAAAAACTGTCCAAAAGCTTGGGATGTGGAGAGCCTCTTTATAGCACCTATTTCCCCCAAGCATTATTAAGTCGGCATGTGCAGTTAAAGACCAGCACCAAAGTTTAAACTCTAGACAGAGATGATAAAAAAAATGGTCTAGCCTCGCCCCTGGACTAGGAATCTAAAGCTACTAACGGCCCTGACCTTGTTCCATTATCAGCACATTGTTGCAGCAATTTCTAATTTGATGATGTTTAGGATGTTTACGCTGCACCTGCTTTGACACAACCCCATCTTTATGCCTTCAAATAGGGCTATTACCATAAAATGTGCTTTCTATCACGTGTTGTCACTATCAAACCGCCATTCGATGCAGTGAATGTTCCCTGTACCCTACAGTGGGGCGATAACACGGTGCCGAGGCCGGCCAGAGCGCTAATTGCATGGCGAATATTTATAGTCCAGACAATTAGCTGTAGCCTTTTATATGCTAAATAACAACAGCAGCAGTGGCAACAGAGAGAGAGGGAGGGAGCGGGGGGTGTGTGTGTGTGGGGGGAGGGGGGGGTAAGTAATTAAGATGCTCAAACAGGACAGGGACATGCAGTCTGTTGTGCTCTGATTTGTAGCTAACAAACACAATAATTAGCCTGTTATTGTGGGATAATGAAGTTGCCAGTGTCCTTTTCCCTGCAGCCAAAGCCATCCGCTACAAGGACGAGTACTTTGGCTGCTCCTTCACCAGGAACAGCAGCAGCAGTGGGACCAGTCAAGACACACGGTTCCTCACTGACCACTTTTGGCGAAGTAATAAAAGTGAGAGGCTCTTTAGGTAGGGTTTGATGCAAGATGCATTGGTTGAAAAGGGCTTTTGTTGACTATAGGAGAAATCTACATGTTTGCTATTGAATGTAAATGTAGATTTTATTGACTTCATCCTTTAGAGGAACCTGTCAGGAGCAATGGGCGACCGCAGTGCACCGTCCAGGTGAACAACTCCTCATCTCCAGCTTGGACCTTGGTCAGGGACTGGGAGTACGGTGCATTATCCTACTTGTTATCCAACTTGCATGTGACTGCGTTTATTGATGGTGGTCAGATAAGCTGTCGTCACAGATTAACAGCCACACTTCAGCCAGTTTGTCCCAGGGCAGCTGTGGAGTAGAGTGTGAGACTGAGCAGTAATGCAACTTCAAGTGTCTAGGAAATCATTCCGGGACTAGTTTAACGTAATTTCAATCAGAGGTGGTCAGTTATGAAGTACATTTACTTTAGTCGAGGTTTTGAGAAGCTTTACTTACTTGAGTAGTTAATCAATCAATTAATCGAACTTTATTTATAAAGCGCTTTTCATACCGAAAAGTATCACAAAGTGCTTTATATATATATATATATATATATATATATATATATATACACACATACACATAATATACAATATATAATTAGGACTAAATACATAAATATCAGTTAAAAGCTAAGCTAAAAAGGTGGGTCTTGAGCCTGCTCTTAAAAACATGAACGTTCTCTGTGGTCCTGAGCTCCTCCTCAGGTCGTTCCAGAGGCGAGGGCCGTAATATTGGAAAGACGCCTCGCCGTGAGTCTTTCTGTTGACTTTAGGAATAACTAGGAGACCCCTGCCGGAGGAGCGAAGGGGCTGTGAAGGTTCATAAGGTAAAAGCAGTTCTGAAAGATAAGAAGGACCAAGACCATTAAGACATTTAAAAACCATTAAAAGAACTTTAAAATCGATCCTGAAACACACGGGGAGCCAATGCAGCGACTCTAAAACCGGTGTAATGTGGTCCCCCCTCCTGGTCTTCATCAGGACACGAGCTGCTGAATTTTGTAAAAGTTGTAAACCTGAGATACTCTTTTCAGGAAGACCAGAAAACAGGGCATTACAGTAGTCAATACAACTGGTGATAAAAGCATGCATTAGCGTCTCCGTGTTGGTTCGAGCGAGAATGGGGCGGACTCTGGCTATAGTAAAAACCTATCTTAGTGATATTCTTAATGTGTGGAATTAAAGTCAGCTCAGAGTAAAAAATCAGGCCCAGGTTCTTCACCTGTGAGGAAGGATTAAAAGACAATGACTGTAGTTTGGGTCAAAGTTTCTCTCTCTGGGTCTCAGGACCGTTGACTAAAACTGCAGTTTTGTCCTGGTTAAGCTGGAGAACGTTTTCTGCCATCCAGGATTTGATATCTAAAATGCAGTTAAAAAGTGCATCCATTTGCCTGGTGTCATCAGGAGACATGGAGATGTACAACTATGTATCATCAGCGTGAAAGTTGACTCCATGTCTCCTGATGACATCACCAAGAGGGAGCATTTACAGGTTAAAAAGCACTGGCCCTAAAATTGAACCCTGGGGCACACCACATGTAATTTCATGGTAGTAGTATTTGTGTTGAGAATGCACTACTTTTACTCCACTAGATTTGAAAGCGAGATATAATACTTTCTACTTTACATTTTTGTAAAGGCTCCAAAGTATGGTAAATTTGGTGGCTTGAGGAAGAGGATTTGTCCATGTCATGTTGCCGTACGAGTACTGGAAATTCAGGCTAAATTTTTGCGTCACAAAGTTAGTCATAACACTTATTTACACTGATTTGTACTTTCTACTTTGATTCATCAGTACTTTAACTTAAGTATAAATGTGACTCAGCAACTTTGACTTTTATTGGGGTAATATTTGACCAGTATCTGCACTTTTACTCAGGTAACGTAAATCAAGAACTTTGACCAGCTCTGATTTCAATGGGTCACACTCACATAGTGGGTAATATATCGATGTCAAAACACATATTTACATGGAGCTATCATTTGAGCTTTTGTGTCCATAGCGGCGTACCTGCTCCCCGCTCGTATCTGCGCATGGCCCGAGCGCAGGTTCACTGAATCAACAATGCCGTCTGGCGGGATTAGGTGCGGCTCGAGCTGATTTGATATTTGTGGCTGATAGTGCTTGTAAGTACGCCTTTGTTCCCCCCTCCATTGTGACCAAGATTAAGGCCAGGCTCCTCTTCATCGTCCCGCGCTATAGTGTATAATAACCAAGATAAAGCAGCCACTCACTGATTGAATCATTCTTGCCTTCCCTTAGCATCACCTAGCGCGAATTCTCCCTTTGCTTCTAATACCCGTCAATCACAATCTTACGCGCTAATGAGAAATTGTTGTTTTTTAATTTCTACTAATGATCTTTTTTTTAACGGCATCAACAGACAACTTGGATGGAAACTTTTAATGAAGTTGAATAATTGCATCAAATTGCAGCTAGGTTTGTTTTTGGGGCCGGGCGGATCTGCTGACGAAGCAACCAACGGCAACGTATTTAAATAGTGGCACTCGGAGCCTGAGAGTGTGTAAATGGCGGATTATTGTAATGGGGACAGAGGAGGTACTGTGAGGGATTTCAATAACTGTATATGTACTTATGCACACAGTGGCTTCAGAAAAATCAACCCTGATATCTCAACACAATTTATTTGTAATAAATTATAATTAATAACTAAGTGCCAGTTGCATATATTTATCCCTTGACTTTTAAATTGAAATTTGGTTGCAATGAAAATGAACGCGATTGTATATGGAGATGTTGCTTTCTTTACGCTCGAAACGCCAGTGCAAAAAAAAAAAAGCAGAGACTTCCAAATTCCCCTAAAAGCTTGATAGTCCAGGATATTGCTCCTTCGCCAAGCTTCAGTATCAGAGGTTGAAAAGTGTGCATGGAATGTTTCAGGCTTCCTGTTGGCTAGTGTTGGGTAAAGACTACTTCCTGTCACCATTTTGATATAAAGATTTTATAAAACAGGATAAAACTTAAAAAATAGTGTGTTCCATAACATTTTGTTCAGATAGTGGGGCTATTTCACCATTTGTTAGCGGTAAATTAACGTTAGCCTTTAGCTTCAAGGCTAAAACACTTTCAGTTATAAACACAGAAGTCTCCTGATGAAGTACTTACATCCGGAGTAAAGTTTGAACATGTTGTATTTAGTAAGTAGTAATTATCAATGTACTTTTGTAATGTGTATTTATTTCAACAAGAGGCAGTGTCCGATCTTAATGTATGTGGACAGTTAGCAAGCTAGCTACGCCTACCTTTCAGTCCATTAGCCTGTTTAATTTATTTTTCTGATAGCCATTAGCCTTTAGCGATCAAGCATCGCTAATTGTGAACGACCCAGATGATTGTGGTATTTATTCATCTGGCAGATAGAGTTGCCAATAGCGTCCTTGAAAGTATTGAATACGTATGAATTTTGGTCATGTTTGGGAGATGCTGAGCAGTTCACCCTCTGACACTCTCAAAGTCATTGTAGTGGAGCTACAATAAGGCAGGCTTCCTGTTTGCCGGGGTCTAGAGGGAGCCACACTTTACAAAAGCGTCCCAGAGTCATTGATATGATTGTGTACGCTTGCTCTCTCTCCCTCTAATCTCTACAGGTATTTCTCCTTGGCTCTTGTTATTAGAATGCACCCAATGCTCTCTATTGATGCATGTCAGAGGCTCATTCTTTCATCTCCAACATTTAATTTACCGTCCTGTTGTGCCACTAATCCTGTGTCGTGCCATTTCCTGCGCTCCTCAGATTGCTCTCTCAAAGCCCCTTCTCTGCCAGATAAAGAGGAAGGTAATCGCCATTGTCTGGCTACAGATACACCAGTGGCAGCCGCTTCTCCGAGCAGGCCCCCAAATTAAAGAGCCGTCCTGCCCCTGTGCCCCCGTAATCACCGGGCCGGGCTGGCTGCGCGAGTGGACCCCAGGGCTGGTGCACTTTTATCACAAATAGGCTTTGAGTGAGACCCACCCGCGGCTGCAGCAGTGCTCCTATAGACCCCCATATTCTCCACCGATACACACACGGCCCATTTCTAATCGCTGCCTCCACTTCTCACTTCTGCTCCTCAAACTTCAAAGTTATGTACTAGTTACATAACTAGTTATTATGTACTGTCATTCTGCAAAGTTTAGATGCAAATTTATACTAGCCATAAATATCCAATAGTAAACTGCATCCTAATAGAGTTAGGGGCAAACTAGCAAACAATTGTCCATAGATCGGCTACAACAACATAAACTCAATTGTAGTCGCTGAATGCTTTTATGTGAGCAATAACTCCAGAATTATACTCTTTTAAATCTCCTTTGGTTTGGTTTTGTGTGTTCCCCTTTTCCCAAAATATATTTGTAATGACACAGTCATACACAGCCCTATAAGTAGGAGTCAGATGTCTAGTCCACAATTATTGCTGCCAATAAATAAAAAAGCTCCTTTTAGGCCCAAACCAGTCTAGCACCCATGTTACTTTTCACATTTGGGATTGTAATTTTCATCTGTCTTTCTATAATGTTCCATCAAAGAACAAGAAGCCAAAACAAATCCTGTTGAGCTTGGTTGTAAAGTATTCCAAACAAAAGCACTTTTTAGATTAAATTCTTGACGGACAAAGCCTAACCTCTTCATTATGTGGGAGTGCACCTAAGTGACTGGTGGTGCTGGTGCTGAGCAGTGAAGTGTAATTGATTGTAATGTGTGAGGTGGAGAGGGTCACTGCCCTCATACACAAACACTCAATAGCGTTGAGCTAATTTTCTGTTAATTGTGGCTGTGGCTTCTCTCGGCTGAATTGACATAACGGCGCAGGGCTGAGCCAAATCATCACCATTATGACATTAGTGCGGCTTATCCACTGCTAAGAGCCTGAGCTGATACCAACACTAAGGAGTTTAGGATGCTAAGAGGAGACCATGCAATCGTACAAGCGCCGTAATACTGATGGACAACAATGAAAGTTTACAATACGGATCAAAGATCTGCCCGGGTTAAGGAAGAGATCCAATTAAGAGAGCCTTTAAACACAAAGTTTGATCCTTACGGGCAAGTTAAAGGGATGCTGCTACGGCTAAACCCACTCATAACAAGACATTTAGCTTGACTGACTGCTACAAAGGAACCACTGCTCTTTTAGCGCACTTAGCCTCTGCACTCTGGACTTATTCTCTGACTGGAGTGAAGGGCCTGTTTAATATACAATGTAAATGAATTAGAGGGGAAATGGCGTTGTGCGTCTCATAGAAAAGGTGCAGGGAGGGGCCAAGGGTGTGTGTGGTGTGGTGTGGTGTGTGGGGGGTGGGGGGTGAGAGGGAGATGATTACCCGTGATGTATCCCAGGTTGTAATCCGCACACTGGAGATTGGGCCGTTCCTTTGAGCCAGCAGAGGGGCAGTGGCTCGGGAGAGGCGCTGGGAGTAATTAGACTTGTCTGAAGAGAAGATGGGCTTTAGGTGCCGCTAATTAAGATCATAGCAGTGGCTGAAATGGTTTTAACTGGTCGGCCACGGCGGCGGACTCTCTGAGGAGCTGAGCAAATGTCTGCGGGGTGCAATTTAGCTTGTAATGTTTTTATAGCGAGTGAACGCAACATCAGTAGTGCTAATGGCATGTTTTGCAATACCTTGTTTGTAGGCAGCAGAAGTCAAAATTCAAATGATTTTTAAGCGAACTGTAGAGGAGTCTTTGTGGTTTATGTTCTTGACATAAACCGACAAACAGAAAAGACTTGGATATTTCCATTCAATACATCATGAATAAATAGTCCGAAAAGAGCAATTTAAAAAAAGTTGAGGTTTACAAAGTTACAAATAACAACAGAAGGCATGATGGTTAAGTGGTTGGTGCTCCAGGGTTCAAATCAGGGGCTTGGAAGTAAATACTGTAGATTTACAAGACTCCCCTTCTTGACTGACAGGTATAGGAATAGCATTGGTTATTCCTTACATCTTTGTTGCAACAGACCTTTCTAGCTGTCGCCCGGGGGTTACAGGGTAACCCTCCCCCCTCTGACCAGGCGTCACCTTTAAATCTGCCTTTTCATATTCCTCTCAAAGAGACCTGCCCGCAGAATAGGTGCCTGCCACACCGGATCTCTGGACAAACAAGAGCAGCGGTGGCAGGGGCGAGATGGAACTCTAGCGGGGGTCAATTATTTAACACGGGGACGGATTTTCCTCTCTCCCAGCGTGGCTCCGCCATAAAAAAAAAGCAAATAATAATACTGGTGAATGAAATAGGAAGGAGTTTGATTGAATATGTTCAGCTTAAGTTGCGCTATAGAATGTGAGGGACAAATGTAGGCTGGCGACCTATCTGGGTGGTAGGGCAAAGCGTATGACGGACAGGCCTCCAGTGGCTGCCGACAGTGTTAAAGAGGCAATATTCACATGGTAATCGCACAGGCTGAGGCGCATTAGGCCAAGGTAAGCTCCATAATGCTGGTAAGACAGTGAGTAGTGCTTTATTGGTGAAGAGGGAAAATCCTATCTGCCATTTAGCCAAAGAATCACAACAGTAATGCCATTAGCTTAGCGCCCCGATCTCCAAATAGCATTTAATTACCAAAAGCGGCCCATTGTTGGTGGAGTTTGTGTGTGAGGGTGAGCCGGGGGGTAGAAGTGGATGGGTTTATGTGGCAGGGGGGTATTTGGGTGTCATAGTTTAAGATCTCGGAAGAATGATGGCCCCTCACACACGCACGATCATTCACAAGCAAGCAATGTCGAAGCTAAAGCTCCGCAGTAACTAGCTTAACTAAGGTCTTTAGGGAAAGTAAATTCGGACCAACTCCGCTTTCCTTAATACCTGATTTGTTCAACAACATGATTTGCGAAGCATCTATTCAAAGCCCTTTTGGGTCTTAAGGCTCAAGCCTTGTACCTCGCGGTTATTGTGGCCTGTTTAGGGTTTGGCTGTGTGGACGCTGCTAATGCAGGCTAATGGGCTTCGGCAGAGGAACGCTCTCCCAGGTCCCATTGAAGACCCCATGGAAGGCAGCATAAGCTCCATCAAATAAAGCCTCTGGACAGACCTTTCTTTGAGTTTTTATTAGTGAGGGAGGCCACCCCCGTCTCACCCCAAATCTCCTGTCTATTCTCCTGCTCTGTCCCGCTCCAAACCTGCGACACCAGCGCTCCCTTCAGAGCCGAGATTCAGCCCCCGGACCTCCACTCCCGCCCTTCTCATCGCACCAGGCTGACCCTGACAACCGTGTCCCGTGAAGGGATAAATGAATGTGAAATGCATAGTGGGTCCTCACAGACTCCTTTGTGCAGAGGGGGGGTCAGAGGCGCGTCACTGCTCCTCAGCACTGATGCAGTTTGACAGCAGCGCGGGAGGAGGCAGGACTGCTCTCCAGCTTGCACCGCACTCTCAGGGCCTTTATCACAGGGCCTCCTCTTCCTCATTTCTCTCTTGTGCTGTGGGATAAATCTCCTATGAGATATGAGATATACTCTACAGAACACGTCTGCACTCCAGGCCTCAGCTGAACTTGACCTTGTGCCCCTGATCATCACCTGTGTATGGTAATGCAGGCCACATTGGTTTTTGCTTAGGCCCAATGTGTACAGGGGTCTGTATGTGTGTGGTGTCATTGCAGAGACCCTCTCCTCCCGCACCAAACACCTCATTTCATGCAAATGACACTCATCTAGAATCCAGAGCACCTCTGGTGGCTGCACATTGCCTAATCAATGTGAAGTGCTGTGTAAAAAATACATTGCCTCCCTGTAACTGTTGTTTTTGACCGAGTCAAGTGCACATCCTAGAATGAATCCCAACCTGAGATTCAATTATGGGTGCATGGCTAGGCAGGGGGATGGCGCTGTGATGGCACGGCGCTGCAGCCTTGTTCTGTTTGATGTGAATGTGCTGGACCTGTGAGGGTGAGATCCAGCTCTATAATGTGCTATTGGCCTGCTCTGCTCTGGTTCACTGCAGGGCCAAAAGCTCCTTCATATCTGAGAGAGAGGCTTTACACTCAGCCCACGTCAGCTCTGCAGAGCGCAGGGAGATGTGGAAAATTGGCTGCTGGAAACCTCATTGTCACCTTTTTCTAATGAATTCCCTGATTGTCACATGTGCTGTCAGCTCTGACACAGTGAAGGAGCAGAAGCAGACCTCCAGCTCCGCTCTGGGAGGAAAACGGGAGCCACACGGGGGCTTCATCAGTGTGCATGGAAGTCAGCTCTGCGGAAATGTGTTTCTGTGCCACATAAGCACGTTTCGTTACGAGAGGCATACTTCATTATAAGGTGTTAGTGTAGCGTTTCTACTTTTTACTCAAATTTACATGGCCCGCGTTTGGGATCCATCAACACCTCAATTGTGTATAATGACCAGTTTGAAGATATTACATTAGAAATATGTTCGGTTAAAGATATCACAGTGTCTGATATAATGTTGATCGTCTTCCTGAATGTGGACTGAATCCTCACAGAAATTCAATCATTAAATTAACCTTTGGGCGTTACTTACTTTCCCTGACATTCAAATCCTTACAGACAAACCCTGCCAAAGAACTAACCTTTCTTGAAACGGCATGAGCCATGATAGCTGAGCGCCACCGCTCTACAGAAGGAGCATTCACTTTGTAAAAAGTTGATCTTGCATCCTACCCAAGGACACCACGACTGTCCCCCTCCCCCCTCGTCGTCTCCACAGCGGCCCAATGACAACATAAACACTGAAAAGGCAATTTAGCGTCCTCTTTCAGAACTACTTTGAAAATAAAGGATTTTTAATTACGGACACAATGAAAAAGAAAAAAGGGACTAAAAAGGGAGAAAACATTGACGCACAGTAAACAAAGCTGAAACAATTATCTTCTGGTGACCAGTCGTGTTTTTAGAAGACTCATTTAATCTTTTATTTACGGCACAGAGAGAGAGGCGAGGCGGAGGAAAGAGGCTGAGGAGGTGGTGGAGGGGGGTGCATATATTTACTATATACCCGCCCTTGCAATCAAAAGATGATTTTTTTTTTTATTAGAGAAACAATTTTACCACACGCCCGAGTGGAGGAGGGGCTATTTTGTCATTTTTGTACTTGGAAAATTGCTGGCTGTCAACACCCCAGAAGACAACAATGCGTTTTGAGATCCGTCAGCAGGGTGACATTGTGAGAAAGGCGAGTCAACACAATGTGAGATGCAGAATGGTTTGTGCCCAGACATAATTGAACCTGCTAGTCATGTATTGTTGACTTGCGCACCGACACAAAGTCAGAGGTGGAAGGTAATTGACATTTAAATGGGGGTTGTCTGGTCGTAGCCTGGCCCCAGCGGCTTTTTAATGCACCAAAACATCGCAGTCTTTGGGATCTGCTAAGTGCTTGTTATTGCATTTAATTGCTCTACAAGTTAGTAGAGCGGGTCGTCTTGTAACCAGAGGGTCAGCGGCTCGAATCCCGCAGGTGCACACTGTTGTTGTGTCTTTGGGCAAGACACTTTCCCCACCTTACCTCCAGTGTCTGACACTGGTGTGTGAATGAGTGAGTGGTTCCTTGATGCTTTGAGTGCGTCATGTGACCGTTTGATTTCCCATAATATCAGTCGATATTAAATGTGCCGGCCTGTGATGGCGGATGGACCGCTCACTGGCCTTTGTAATTGGTTAAGGCAGCTTCAATGTGTAAATGAAATATAATGAATCTATCAAATCTTTCCCAAATGAGCCATTGACGCGTAGCCTTTGAAGAGTGGATGTAGATGTGTATCTGCGGTGTCTGGCCCCTGGGCGCCGCACACACTGACTCCTCTCTCTCCAGCGGATGCTCTGATCCTCCATTGACAGACACTGACGTGTTATGTGGGATCGGCCATGATAGCAAGGCCAAAGCTATACAAATCTCCATTTGCAATGAGGAGAAAATTCCATAGGATTAATTTTGTGCCGAAGACCCCCGTTCGGGCCTCCATCCCCCCCTCGCACGCACGCTCCCGGTGCACAACTCAGCTGCGCAGCCCCCGTTAAAAAACCCAGAGGAATACCGTCTTTGTCATCCCGCCGGTCGGGGCCGAAGAATAAGAGAAGTTTTAATCCCCATTGTCCGCGAGTCTGGGGGGGGTCGGCGCTGTAAGATGATCCAACCGGCCACACTAATCCCTCCGTAGCACTTTCGCCACATCAAAAACACCCCCCACCCGCGCACAAAGCAGCGGCCTTGTGCGTCGGACCCCAATGTGCAAATTCTAAAGAGCAAAATGGAGCAAAGAAAAAAGTAGCGACAACGAGGCAGAATGGACTTAGAGACAGTTGCACAGAGATAGGGCTGCGGGGTGAGGGCGGGGGCACCGCTCACAGCCCGAGTGTGGCCTGGTGCTACTGCTATGGCTGCTCTTTTACAGGTCGCCCAGGCAACCACTATGTTTCCCCCTCAGTCCATCCATATCCCGGGATGGCATGGGGGAAGGGGACAGGTGCCACTCAGCCAAATGCACATGGACTTATGTTGTTGTGATACACCATATTGTTTCTCGCTAAATCCTTCTTGCCTCCTTCCTCCGTGTGCTGGTAAAATGGGATTGTAGCAAGGACTCCTTTTGCTTATGGATCAAAAGTGATGAAGATCAAATGAATCCAGGCTGATGAGAGCAGTGGCCAACCCTCTCTAGAGACTGTATTTCATCATAAATTGTCAGGAAATGGTTTAAGTAGAGTAGTGTGCAGCAAATGTTTATGATAAGATCCTGCCTGACTGTTTGGTGATGATGGCGCTTGAATAGGAAATGAGTGGAGTCTATAAGAGGAGGGCCGTAGAGCATGGGAGAAGATCACTGCTCTGTCTGCGGCTCTGGCCTGTGTCACAGCAGAGCTGTGAGATGAAGTTGACTGTAGAGAGTGAGGAGTCAGGCTGGGGGCAGTGAAGACGCGGGGGGTAGTGTGTGTTAGTGTGTGTGTCTGAGGGAGCCAGTAGACAGCCGTTTAAAATTCTGTTTCCTGCAAGTGAGGAGGCTAATCCTGCCCCATAATTCCCTGCTGCCGAGCGCCCCCCTCGCCGCTCCGCGCTCCACATCACCACTCCCTTCTTGTGCGTGCTCCGGCTGGATCTGGCTCTTTCTCTGCCGCTCATAGTGCACTCTCAGTGAGTGACAGCACAATGCCCAGGCCCTCGCACGCTTATCTAACTCCAGCAGATGGTGGACTTGGATCAATGCACACACGCCACGATCAATGGCCCTGATAAAGAGGCTCTCTTCCCTCTGCCTCGCTCGCACCGGCCCGATTGTTTCTCAGGTCTGGTTCATCTGCATCTGCCCCGGCACCGCACGCCGTCGGGCCTGGGCCGCCGGCGTCCTGCGAGCGCACCACACGCCGCTGGGCCGCTGGTGTGAAGGTCCCCGAAGGCGGCGCATCCATCGGCGGAGCTGCTCTGGGGGACAGGGCTCAGCCGCCTCCTATCAGCCTTGTGATCAGATCACAGCCCACCCTCCTCAACTTATCTCTCTCTCTTTCTCCCCAACACTTGCTCTGCTTGTATCGGCAGCACTAATCTCACACACTGATTCTGTGCAGCCATACACAGAGCATTCTGCCGCTGACCTCTGCTGCCTCCCCCCCTCGAGTGCCCCATCTTCCATCCAACTCGAGCCCCAGCAATAAGACTCCCACAAGATGAGTGGGCAGTTTATAATTGTTGAACTCGAGCTGATCTGTGCTGCTTTTCTAATGGGGGAGATCAAAGTGGGTCAGAGACAGAAGTGCGAGCTGAAAGTAGAGCACAAGTCTGACTGAGTGATTACTGCAGAGACTGTGGTGGAAGTGGGCCAGGGAGCATGCTGCTAAACAAATCTAAACACCCAAAGCTAAGATTTGCGATGCACATATGCATTTGGAGATCTGATAATGCAACACAGTCAAAACACAAGGGTGGTGCCATCTGCTCGATCTCACATTACTTTGATAAGGTCAAACTGTTGGAATACTGACAATAAAAATATATTGTGTTCATACATTTGATGAAAGCCTTTTCAATCTTTAATAGTGTTTTTAAGAAAGTTACATCAATAACGAACTCTTTCTTAACCAAGTATAGACAAACTAAAGTAATGTGCACCTATAGACCCTATACAACTGTAACTTTGCCTAGAGTAACTTCCTCCTGCCGCCCCTAAGGCATTTGTAATTGGCCGTTGGTGATGTAATGCCCTTCGATAATAAGCCCATTAAAGCCTTTCTCTGTGCTGATGGAAAACGCACTGGCAATATGGACACCTCCGCTATTTATACCTCCCAAATCCTCATGCATATTCAGACGGCGGGCAGGAGACGGCGAGCGGCAGACACCCTGACAAATAAGTGGCTGCGTTTCATTTCTTTTGGTTAGACGCTGCTATTTCAGTGCACTGGGGCCTCCTCCTGCCCGCTGAAGGGCCCGCACATTCACCAGCAGCCCGCAAGCATTCAGGCCAGAGGAACGGGGTGGGGGAATATAGATGGAGAGAGTCTGGAAATTGATGTTTTGGAATGGGTTCTGCAGTATTAGTTGAAGGAAATGTTACATTCAAAGTTTCAAAGTAAAAAAGTGGAAAGTCAAACCCATGAATTCTCCAAAAGTAACAGCGCAGAAACCTGTGGACCAGTCTCCCTCCGTGGCTCCTTTGGTAACTCACGGTGGGCCAGCACTTGACGCGAGTTTGACAATAACCTGCTCACCCGTATGTGTGCGTCTTTGTGGTAGGTTGTCTCCGGGGTCAGATGGCCCCTCGGACCACACTGGGCATTGTCACATGAGGCGCGGTGTGCTCCCCCCCCCCCCCCCCCCCGACTCCCTCACTCTCTAATCCTGCTTAATTTGACTGCTCAGAAATTCACATGCGCCGCTAAGAACATTTACAGAGTACACTGGCTCAATTTTCCTCCCTAAAATGCAACGCACATTAAGCTCTAAGCTTTATTGATCTTACAACTTGATAGTGATTAAGGGGAGAGGCGCTGCCCTGGCAAAACTGCACGCGTTTACACCGAGGGCCAGGGCGCAGGGCTTTGAATACACAATCCATTAGCGTGGCACTAGAAAGGACTAGCAGGTTTTTAAAGCCGTTTTACTGCATTGAAGGTATCCAATATACACGGCCTGATAAAAAAAAAAAGTCCCCACTTGGATGTAACTACATAGCAAAACTATGTGCCCAAAGAATGAGATCAGAGGACGTCCCGAGCATCCAGAATGACCAGGTTAGTCCATTGATGGATTTCTTTTTCCCTGATGGCACAGGCCTATTCCAAGATGACAATGCCAGGATCCATGGGGCTCAAACTGGGAAAGAGTGGAGCATGAGATCGATCGGCCGCCACAGAGTCCAGATCTTAACCTCATAGAAAATCTTTGGGACATGCTGGAGAAGGCTTTGCGCAGTGGTCGCGCTCTCCCATCGCCAATACGAGATCTTGGTGAAACATAAATGCAACACTGGATCTTTCGCAGAAGCTTTTTGAAATAATGCCCCGGCGAATGTGCTCTCATCAAAGCTAAAGGCGCTAAAACCAAATATTAAAGAGTGTGACCTTTTATTTTGGTCAGGCAGTGTCGACTTGATTTGTTTGATATTCAAAATTAATTTAAAATATTGTAAATTTTAAATAATAAGTAAAATGTTATTGGTGAATATTGATAGTAAAGGTTTTTATGAAGTTTTATTTAGATCTTGTGGCCACCCTATGGCAATCTCTTTTACGTGGGAGTTATGCATGTCCCCGGATGAGATGTTTTTAGTTGTTTGGGAAATTGAAACACACACACACACAAATACACACACTTGAATACTCTACACTAGAATCTTAGGAAAAAGAGACAAATAAATGCTAAAATATATATCAAAAAGTAGTAGTACTGAAATTTTTAGCCAAGCTCCCTCCCAAGGCGATACATGAAAGGAATTATACATTGTTTCTCATTTTATTTTCTGCAAAACCTCAAAAGAGCAAATAGATCTTTTTGGATAGAAACGAAAAGGGGAGAGTAAAAGAGAGCCATGCAGATTTCTCCCATTGAAGATTTAAACACCTCGGTCCATCGTGCGTGTGGGCCGAGGGGCTCTGACCACCCTGTAGGACCAATGCTGCATTAGTTCAGCCCCACTTCTCCAGCTCACCACCACCACCACCACCACACTCGCACCACACACACGAAGAGACCAGAAATAACCGCTTTGATCAGCAGCAGTTATGACAAGAGTCCATCTACAACTGACATTTGCCCAAAATCTAATTTATTTCCTTCTGTCAAATATTAAAGTAGGTTAAATGGGAAGTGTTGTGCAGAGGTGGAAATACCAACATTTGTTACTGAGTGAGTTTCTGGTTAGTAAAAAAAAAAAAAAAAAAAGTCTCAAAGGAAAAGTTTATTATTATTATTTCGTAAAGTTTTGTAAGAAAACAAAAAAATGCAACAACAGATAAAACTCTTAGTGAACTTTTCTCTCTCTTAGAGAGGTCGTTGCCCCATTGCACACGTGTTGGTCACACCCACATTATTTGAAATATGACATACAGTGGGATGAAAATGTATGTGAACACTTTGGAATTTCTCACATTTCTGCCTAAATTGGTCATAAAATATAGTCTGATCTTCATCAAAATCATAAGAATGAATAAACAGTGTCTGCTTAAACTAATACCACCCAAACATTTTCATTTTATCATATTTTTATTGGCCGTAACATGTAAACATTCACAGGACGGGGAGAAAAAGTAAGTGAACCCAGGAATCTTGCTGAACTGCAGCAGTTTTGTAAAGAGGAATGGTCCAAGATTCATCCTGATCGGTTGAGCGTCTAATCTGCAACTACAGGAAAGCAGTGATTGCTACAAAAGAAGGGTCAGCCAGCTATTTAATACAGGGGTTCACTTACTTATTACTTACTTATTCCGTGCATGTTGTGAATGTCTTAGGTCTTTCTGCAAAATATCTTCATAAACTTGTGTTTTAATTTTTCTATCGATATCACGTTGTCCAGGCCCTGAGGCAACAAAACAGCCCCACACCATGATTCTCCCTGCCCCAGACTTCACAGTGAGGATAAGGTTTTGATGTTGATGTGCTGTTTCATTTTTCTTCCACACATGACATTGTGTGTACCTCCCAGACTATTGAACTTTGGGTTAATCAGTCCACAGTATATTTTTCCAGTAGTGCTTTGGGCATCCAAGAGCTCTTTTGCAAACCAAAGCTGAATAGTTTGGGAGGAACACACGTCATGTGTGGAGGGAAAATGGAACAGCACATCAACATCAAAACCTTATCCTCAATCATCATGGTGTGGGGCTGTTTTGTTGCCTCAGGGCCTGGACAACGTGATATCAAAAGAAAATTAAAACACAAGTTTATGAAGATATTTTGCAGAAAGACCTAAGACATTCACAACATGCACAGAATAAGTAAGTGAACCCCTGTATTAAATAGCTGGCTGACCCTTCTTTTGTAGCAATCACTGCTTTCCTGTAGTTGCAGATTAGACGCTCAAATGATCAGGATGAATCTTGGACCATTCCTCTTTACAAAACTGCTGCAGATCAGCGAGATTCCTGGGTTCACTTACTTTTTCCTCCCTGTCCTGTGAATGTTTACATGTTATAGCCAATACAAATATGATACAATGTAAATGTTTGGGTGGTATTAGTTTAAGCAGACACTGTTTGTTCATTCTTATGATTTTGGTGAAGATCAGACCATATTTTATGACCAATTTAGGCAGAAATGCGAGAAATTCTAAAGCGTTCACATACATTTTCATCCCACTGTATGTAGCTGTCATGTGTTCTGTTTGGCTTCATAGGTATAATGTGTGTGCCAAATGGATGCTCTTTATCAGATTATTTGTTATATTTGTTCTCTCTGGTGGTGAAAAAGTACATGAGTGCAAAAACATCTGAAACCTAAACAGATTCCAAATAAAGACAATTGGTTAACACACTGGCCTATCACCCGATTGAACACTGTGAGTATGTATCAGTATCATAGATAAGTATTATAAAGATGTATACATTTCACCTGCTGGGAGCAGTATGCCCATGGGGCTGTAACCATGTTTCCTTCCCTGAAAGATCCTGATGCCAAGAAAAACAATGAAACGGAATGTTACATCAATAATGTGCCATTTCAATAGAAATATAACATAGGATGTCATAATTTTTTTCTTTAGGGAGCACTTCTACGATGCTGTGAGTGGAAATGGGTACATGGCATGGTGGCTGAAAACATTTGGAAGGAAGGCATTGGAGGACAGCCACCGGACAGCCCTGTTGACTTATCTCCGGGGGTGAAAAGGATTGCTCAGGTCCACCCGCAGCTGGATGGTGATGTACGTCAAGAGGCCCCGTCTTTGCTCAACCACATTATGGACAACAGCTTGCTTTTCAGAAGATGAGAAAGACATTTCAGCACCTTCAGAAGCTTGTGAAAGACACTGTTTAGTGAGGTGACATTCTTTCCATCTTTCCGAGGGTTCTGGATACAAAAGGCTTGGCATGAGAATTTTTGAGAAGTTCCTTAGTTAAATGAAAAGAGTCTCCTGCACACTTTTTATCGTGCAAAATGTGAAATGTATTTACAGGTGCAACGTTTCTACAACGAGGCCGTCTTTGGCCATTTGCCTGAAAAATGGGGAGCTGTTGAGTCCGTACATTGTATTCTTGGAGTATGACAACAGGTGAAGCACCATGCTGAGCATCTCATGTCTGTAGATGTCTCTAAAGTCAACTATTTCACAAAAATACTTCTTCAATAGAACACAGGCAGATGTGGAACTGTCCGGGCAATTGTGCTTGTGGGACTTGAACCCATTATCTCTGTACCTGAGATAGACTTCTTAAAGCTCTGTGACCCTCAACCATATGAGCCCACTGACTACAACTGTCATGAGCTAATTTTAGTTACCTTGATAGATGTTTATATGAAAGCTCAGTTTGAGGTGACCATAGTTCAGCGGTAGAGCACTTGGTAAGAAGACCTGTGTTGCCTATAAACTTTCAAATCCCGCTCACATATACAGTATGGTTACTAAGCCAACAGAATGACAGTAACTTTACAGTATAATCTTAAATATGTCATAAAGATGTTGAGTCATATAGGACCTGAGGGAAACACCACCGAGACACTGAGCAAAGCACCAGTGGCAGGAGAATGTCTTTGAATGTAACTTCCCGGACCAAACCACAGCACACTCTTCTATCGTATAGGGTTCATTTGTGTGAAATCTGAGGATGTTCATATTACTTTATTGTGACTAATTCCATTTGAAAGCTGCTGGTGGTGGCAGGTTAGCTCAGAGTGCATGTGGCTTAGACAGGGAAGTCTACCACCTGTAGAGATTTGGAGTTCAGAGCCCTTCTCACACAGACACTGGAGTCTCTAAACTAGTGGTTCTCAACTGGTATGGTGTCGGGATCAACAAAATCACAAGCTATGATCCAAAACAGAACTGACTTTGTTATACATAATGTAAAATAGAGCATTTTCCTTACACATGATGTTTAATAAGCACTTAATTAAGCCTAAAAATCTGTAGTCATTATAAAAATAATCAAATAGTCATTTATTTTTGAAAGCAACCAACTTTTGGGTCCCAATCCACCAGTTGAGAAACACTGCTCTAAACGAAGATGCTCGCAACAGCAAAGACTCGACTTTCTGGAAAAAAACTATTGAGAATATTTGACCTGTATTATGATATCTAGTTTATTTATTTGAAACATTTATCGGGGATGATGATTACAGAATACTAAAATCAACACACAGGCTCCGCTGCAACCAAAGCACATCCAGAGAGCACAGTCACAGACATCAGTTTGAATAATGTGTGCATGTCTGACCTAAAAGCAGGCAATTTTTCACAAGGTGCGAAAAGGTGTAAAGGTTTGCACAAGTATTCCTTTGGCCTACCACTTGTATACATGTAAAATATTTAATACATGATACATACATATGAAATTTTATCATACAAATTGCCTTTTCCCAGTGCCCAAAATGTCTATATGCAATCCTTTATTGGTACAATTTTGACACCGATCGTAAAAACATCTATTTTGTCCGATTTTGACTAAAAAGGTATTTCGTCACAGTCGCTTTCTAGTCAAAATCTAATGAAAAAGGTCCAAATAAGCTGTGGTGCCTTTAAGATCTTCAAGCTTAATTCCAGTTCAGTCCTTGAAAATATGGCATACTCCCTGTTTTTTTATGTTTCAGGACTGTGATTTTTTTAGTAGTAGACATTATCCTAACAACTCATTATTGGAAAACTTTCCTTTTTGCATTTACAGTTACTTTGACATCTTTCTACTCATTTCGGGAAAGCCTCATGGGACATTGTGGTGATGGTAAGTGCCTGCATTTGTTTTACATTGAGGATTAAACCTTGCAGAGTGTGTTGTTATCTGTATCAAAATCTACCACTAAGGCCACTTCACCAATCAAAAATGTATGCAGAGATCTTTTTATTGTAAAGCAATAAAGCTCCCACCTTGTTGGGATTCTAAAATAGCAGCATTGTTCTTCGTATCTTCAGATGGGGGAAACACAATGGCCCGTTTATGCACATATTAGATGTAGTGACAAAGCCATGCCAAGAATCCGTGGACTAAATATGAGTCATCTCTTATACACATGAAGCCAAAAGGTACGAGGCACAAAAGTCCCCTGTTACAATGGTGGCTGCATTGTTCGCCCGAGTGAATGTCATTTTGCACATCTCCCTGGCGTCTTCCTCTGGCAGCCTCGCTTTTCGTCGTTTTTATTTATTTATTTATTTTTTTGTATTTTTATTGTGGATTGTTGTTTACCAGCTTCAGTGTGTTTATATCAGTGCCTCTCTTTCCTCAAAAACACCTACTCATTTGCGCTGTGATTCATTGCGGGCTAATTCATCTTCCCCAGGGATTAGAGACACGTCTAATTTGGTGATATTTCTCTCGTGTGTTCACTTTGGATGGAGGATTCAAACAATCTCCCCCTTCCTCCCCCCTCGCCACAAATACAGGGAAACAATCAGTGCATCAAAGCTGTGTGCTGAGCCAAAGTAGCGAAGAGGGAAAGTGGAGTTCATGTTTGGACTTTGAGTTCATGGTGTGGCACATAACTGGGTTCCAAAAATATGAATGTGCTATGGTAATATCACAAGTCTTGATCCTGAAAATATAACCACATGTAAATGTCATGGAAGACAGTGAGTTGGAATGAAGTAGTATCTTCAGTGTTAGTTTCTTGCATCAATGGAGAATATAAACTTTGCTGGTCTCTTTTCCTCCATTTCTGTAATGAAAGGTGTGCCACAAGGATCAGTTTTAGCCCTGCTGTTATTTTCCATTTATATAAAGGATCTCTTTTGGTTATGTACTGTCTATCTTTTGTACACTTAGCACAATTGAGGAGTGAGGAGACAAAACAACTAAAGTTTCTACCTTATACAGAATTTTGGTTACTATGTGAATTTTTGTTAAGTAAAGTCAGACTTAAATTAAAAACAATTGTCTGTCTAAATCTTGAAATTTCATTCCAAGACTAAAACTAAAATCAAAATGTACACTGCCCACATTGCTTATATGCAGATGAGCCCCTCTTCAATCAGTCTGCCCCAGAAATTCTAAAGCGACACAACATACTTTATATATGCCCGAATTAATCTAATTTGGAAGCTAAGTATCCCACCAAGCATATTCTTAGTAGATGAGCTTTTAATTAGTTTGCAGACATGTTTTTACGCAGGCATCATAAGGAGGTTGTCAGCCTGCAGACAGTGTGCTCCTGACACGCCGACACAGAACACCATGTTTGCTATGGGGATGCAGACAGTGATGGATGGCTGTATCAATAAGTCCCTCAGGAGAGCCCTAAATGAACTCCCCCATGGCATGCATGTACTGCTCCCCTCTCCAACAGCCTCTCGTCTGCCCCACTTTTGTCCGACCCCCGACAAAAACCTTCCCCTCCTTAATTAGTTCAACAAAATGTCATTAAACCTTTGAAGCTTGTAATAAAGAGTGAGCAGAAAAGGGTGCTCCAGCGTGTAGTGCTGGAGGTTATTATAGCTCTTTCAATCGCTCAGTGATGTTGGACGGCAGGACACATGTTGTTCAGCTGGGAGCCTAATAATGGACTTGGCAACAGGTCCACATCTTCCACACACTCAGCACTTAATGTGGAAATTTGTGGAAAAAACTGTTTTCCTTTAGTGGTGTTTATAAAGAATAAAGCAGCAGGAGCTAAACAATCTTCTCTTGCAAGTTAAATTAATTTTAGTCCCAAAGAAAAGCCATTAAAGGAACCGAGACGGACTGATATAGTGATAACAATACTTTCATATTACCGTAAAGTCTAGAGTCAGGGTAATGATGTTTTTAGCATTGGTTTGATAAATGTATTAAAACAAGGAAGCAGTGGCTAAAAGTGTGGTATTGCTGCATAAAGTGACTTTGAGTATACTACTAGAAAACTGCTATGGGCATTTTTTAGATGTGTTTTTAGTAAGCCAGGGTCATATATTGATTGCTTGTTTTGAGCCTTAGCTTTATTTTATGCCAGTTTGGTCAGTGTGTTGGACCATTTGTTAAAGTAATCCTCAATTATTTAATGACATTTTTATGAAGTCACATGCATTTGCAGCCACCTAAGTCCAAGAATGTAGGAGAAACTGAGGTTGATTTTTGAAAGGAAATTTGATAAAAAGGGATTTGTGGGTTAGTGGAGAGCATTTACCCCTAAACTAAGAGCTCATTTGATGCAGAGCTAATATCTCGGTAGAAGTGGCTGCTGTCTGAGAGCCATGAAGTTGTTTACTCTCTTTGCACTTTATGTAGAGGTCATCATGAGCTCCGTGGAGGCTGCTGTCTCACATCCACATGGATGTAGACATGAGGCGTGTGCTGGGTGTGGTCCGAGGATGTCTCATGGTGTGTCAAAGGAGAGAAAACTCTGTTAAGCTCCTGTCTTTGAACTATGATGTTGTGTCAGACAGCCACAGCAGATATTTGCCCAGCAAATATTTTAATCCCCAACTAATCACTTGGTTGAGTTCAGTGGGTGGGGGTGAGGGGGTGCGGGGGGTTGCTTATTGCTGCTGCGACGGTGGCCGGGGCACTATTTTCCAAAGGGATTGTGGGTAGAGTCCAGCGGGGCGACCTCCGCAGTGAGCGGAGCGTGCAGTCTGCAGGTATAATGCGTGGAATTGATGAGGGATATGAATTGAATGGCGACTGATGCGAGTTTAATATGAGTGAATATTGTGGGGGCATGCAGCTCTTTCATGTGCTCTATAAAGCCCTGCAGAATCTTCCTCACTCTGAATTACATTTCCTTTGAGTGAAAACGCTGTGCATGCATGGCTCGCTCCAAATATTCCCCGCAATAAATGCACTGCAACACAAGTGTGCCACCGCCGCATCCGCGCGGCGACTCCTGGCATCTGCTTATTATCAGAATATTCTTAATCATAGTGAGACAGTGCCAGTGGAGGGAGCGAGCCGCCAGAGAGGCACGTCAAAACATCTCCAACCGTAAAGGAGCAGACAGCCAGCGTGATGGGCAAATTAGTCAGAGGCACTGCCTAAATGGATGGCGAGGGCACAGGGGGAGAGATAGTGAGCGCGCCAGTGTGTGTGCAAATGAGCAGGCAGCACAAAACGCTCTGAAAGGAGAGGAACCTTCTCCGTTTCACTATTGAAACTCCCATTCCCCCAGCGCCTCGCCAGATCACAACCCACTAACTGATAGAGAAATAAATTAAGGAAATGGCTGCTCAAATAGATATGATTCTGAGGCAGATTTAAAGAGTGGAACTGATTGTGCATGTCTGATGCGCGTGCTTCCGAGTCCTCACCCGGGGGGCTTGGCTTTCAAAGCCGAGTGACTTGCACCGAGAAACTCTCCATTAACAAAGTTCAGCTCTCCTCGCACCCCCCACGGCCCCGCCCCACACCGCACAGGCCTCTCAGGCACCAGTGCGTCTCCTAATGGCGTTCCAGGGAGCACTGCTTTAATAAACACACTGTGTGTGCAAATGGTTAAAGTGAGGCTTCAGGCATCACTGCAAACTGAAAATACATTTGTGTTTTTATAGCACCACTGTTGGTTAAAGGGAGTTCAATTACAGTAAAAGCAATTGAATTTGAGAAATATCATTGTGTAACAACAATGTTTTTTCTATTGGTAAGGAATTGGAACAAAGTGAATGTAAATGATCAGCATGAAGGTCTGTAGTTGTTAGCATTATTACTTATTAGGGCTGCATAATCACATTTCAATTTGAGTGGTCTCAGTTAGGCAGTATTTAGGCACTGCAATACCCTTTGCAAACAACAGAATATGTTGGGCAGTCTTATAGAACCTGCTAACCCAGTTTAGACTTAGACTATAAGCACCTTTAAACTAAAACATTTTTTAAAACATAAAAGGCAAATTTTAATGCTGAAGATTCAGTCAGATATTTTCACAATCGTGCAGTGCTATTAAGCATGTTTTGTTTGTTGTTACCCCCGAGTTTGACAAAAAAGAAGAAAGATAGTTAGTTTTGTTAGTACAATTCAGATACTTTAATCTTCTCTGAACCTTCTTTATTCACTTAGGTGTCCGATGTCCCAGTGAAGGAGCTTAATTTGCAGCTTTATGGTACAGTGCAGTTAAAAGTGACTGGGTTAGTTCGATAGTCAGACTAAAGGGTTAATATTGTAGGACTGATGGACAGAGGGCCATTGAGTTAGTGGAGCAGCAGTCCCAGGATTAGAGTCACAAGACTGGGGCAGAGGCAGGACCATTACCCCCTCCCACACCACAGGGACAAGTGCACTATAGGCTGTTTGATACATTGATGCATTATGTTAAAAAAATTCAAAAGTACTTGATGTAATAGGACAGATCGTGTGAAAATACTGATATTTGCAAAGAACATGTCATGGATCTTTTTTTTTTAATAAAATGGATCATTTATAAGATACAAGAATAACTCAGTGTTTTAGTAGGACTATTGATACGTCAACATGACACCACTCAAGAAGAAGTAAAAGTATGGTGTGTGTAACTATACAACAAAGGAAATGCATTTTTCAAATTGTACTTCAGTAAATGTACAATTACTACCACCGCTAGGGCTTCACTTGTTACTTGGGCTTCTTCAGGTGAGGCCATAGACTGTAAACTAAGAATGGACTAATTGTGACCAACTTCTTCCTGAAGCCGTAAGGAAACAGGGGGAGGCCCTGGAAGTTCCTGGCTCCTATGGACATCCCATTGAAACTTTTTTGCCTCTCTTTTTCAACACAGGCTTGTCATTCTGACCTACATGAGTTTGTTTAAACATGTGGAACATCATCCTATTTTTTCCCTTTTGCTTGAAATAGCATTTGCTCTATTGTAAATAACAATAATAAAGCCCAGCCAAACACGCGTCAGTTAACTCACGCCGACTAAGTCCAGTCTCTGGGTGGGGCTCAGGTTCATCTGCAATCAACCACTTTATTCATTCATTTGAGACCATTTCATTCAAGCTTTAGAAATGCAGTTAAGTCATGTGTTTTTTCTGGTTTAGAAATGAGTTACACCCAAGTTAAACATAATTTAGTCTAGCTTTATTTTAGAGCAGTTTTCGCCCTGATTCGATCTTGATCCAGGCCTGATTGGAAGGATGAATATTTCATGAGGTGATGTGAAAACTTTTAACCACCAGCAGCTTGCTATGGAAGGACTTCACGTTCACATTCTCCAAGAATTGCCCTGTGATCGCTTTGCTACTATCACCACTGAAGCACCGAGAAAGACTTTGACAAAGAGGCCAATTTCCCTTTTAGAAAGAAAAAAAAAAAAAAACACTTTTAGCGTCATCTGATCTGACCTGCTCCTAAATCCTTGTATTATTCCACTTGAACGTGTGGCGGCTTTATCACAGCGCTCATATGTGCGGCTGCCTTGTCAATATAGCAAATGGGAATACTTCTATCTTATGCGGGAGAGGCTGTAGGTGAATATCCGGGCTACACGCAGGTATGGAGTCTGGAGATAAGTGACCGACTGGGGTACTTTTTTTTTTCAGGGGGGGGGGGGGGGAGAAAAGAAAGAAGAGAAGCAGCGAGATATGGTTGGTAGGTAAAGCAATTACTAAGAGCCTGGTAGAGCCAAGAGCAGGGGAGAGAGGTGCAGAGGCGAGGAGAGGAGGGGGGCTGAGATGTTGGGGGGCCCCCGCTGACTGGTGCACGGGCAGATCACAGGCTCATCGTGTCAGCTCTGTTTGACGATATCCACCCTCATCAAACGACAAATTTGCTACACGTTTACCTTTATCAGATGAGAGAGGAGAGGCTGTGTGTGCGCGCGAGTGTGCAGGGGGATGAATGTGTCTACGCCGGAACCGTCATGGGGCCAATTACTTGCTCCTCTGAGGCCGTCGACAAGGCGACTCTGCCGTGCCATCCCGGGCCCCGGAAAACATCTGTCCCCTGAATATGCAATGAGTGTGAGACAGCGAGCTAATATTTGCGAACACAGGACCTGTCTGTTGTAACTCTAGAGCGCAGAAGGGGGGGGGACCGACGGGCCGCCTCCTCTTCCTTCCTTCCCCACTGTGGGACTACTTCATCGCGTCTTGTTGACCGAGTGTGGCACGTCAGCGAGGCAACTGTATGGATCAGTGGTAATGAGAATGTTTAACTGGTCATTAGCGACTGCCTTAAAGGACTGCGTCAGAGTCAGGAGATGCTCACACCGAGGTAAAGGATTTCTGTCGCACTTCCATGAGAATAATCAGAGTTCTAGCTCAGTATAGAGACATTATCAAACACATGCACATGTATTTACTTATACGTAATAATATGGAAACATTATCCCATGCTATTTCCATCGTATTACCATTAAATGTGGCCAGTACCACTTGCCAGGTTCATTTCCTTTACCAAAAAAAAAAAACTACTCTTGTTTACACCTTTTCCATGTCCCATTTTCCTGATAGCCTATACTTGGTAAGCAGTGTTGCCAGTAATTAGATTACTTTTGAAGTGATGGGATTACAATTGCAAAACTGGTGATTAGATTAAAACAACTTTTTTTTGGTATGATTTTATTGTTTTATTTAGCACTTCAGAGTAGCCATTAAAGGAAAAAAGAAAGAACATAAAAAACATCCATTCAGATGTATATAATATATATATATATATGGAAAAAACAGACATTACTAATGAATGAATAAATAATATTTATTTATTTTCATACCCAGAGCATCTTTATACGATACTTAAACTGTCTGATATTTGGATCATCTACATGTAATTTGTTCCTAAATTTAGGGCACCAAGCGGACACACAGAAACATTTTCTGGGTGAGATTAGTTGCAGAGGTAGTTGCAGGTTGGCATTATTTTGAATTTATCTCATCTAAAGCAAAGAATAATGTGGTGGGAAACTAAATGTTCTCAACTGTGGAAACCTAAGTGGAGCAGACCTAAATGACCTGGCTGGATTCTTTTTTTTTTTTTTAAACTAAAGTAACTCATAATCAGTAATCAAATTATTTTGAAACAAAGTATTCAAAGAAGAAACTAGAGTAATCTGTAGTTTTATAACTTTTATGGAATAATTCCAACAACACTGTTAGTAAGGTCGCTGTGCTTGTACGCTGGGCCCTGTCCCGGTATCCACGTTGTGGGTTTGAGTTCCAGTCTCAAGCCTCTATAATTTGATGAATTTTTCTCCCAGCTCTTTTCCCACTTTAATCATGAACTGTCACCAAAAAAAAGAAAGAGGAGAAAGAAAGAAGAGAACATTTTACCTTAGTTCAGACAGGTCCAAGTGAAGTTTCAGACTTTTTTTTTTTTCAGAGAAGTCCTGGCAGTATAGGTGGGACCCCACTGTACATGTTTTAATGGCTGGGAAACCCTGAACACCTGCACAGGAGAACATGGTTTTAAAAGATATACGACAGCATTATGTTTGCATAGACATTTGTGCGATTCTTTTGGCCATACTTCGACATAATCCTCACGCAGCTATAGCTTTTATTCCTGATGGCTGCAATAACATCCACACCCCTTTGATACAGAGCTGTCCCCTGCACTTGACCTGTGCACTGCTTTGCTCAGTGTCAGGAGGCGCTCTTGATGCCTGACTCGACTGATGCAGATAAAAGAACAGAGATAGGAGCGAGGAGAATCAGCGCAGGCGAGAGGAGAGAGAGCATTAGCATAATGTCCTCCACCACAGAAAGTCCCTAAGGCTATAGCCACGCTGGATAGGATAACACGCCACCAATACTTTTAATTCAATCTCTTTATTTTTCTAATACTTCATAAATTAATAATTGGTCCTCTAGTCCCCCACGCGTACCCCCACTTTACCAAAAAAAAAAAAACACAGAGAGCGCAGCGCTGAATGAGCCGCCCATAACTTTGTGACTCTAACCCAGGAAATTGATGTGAGCGGGCCTGGAGGCAGACCTGCTAATGAATGGTAGGCCCAGAAATAAGAAAGTTAAAAGATGGTCGTTTATAAAGTAATTTAAGAAAATCCTGTTAGCTGGATCAAGTACAAGAGTATAATTTCTCCAAACGGGACGGCAGAGAGCTTCCCCTCGCCTCGCTTTAATAACAAAATGAAGGAGGTGGAGAGATAATAATAAAGAGGGGAATCAATTAGGACAGGGCTGTAAACAGAGCCGCAGGAGGAGAGAGGGGGGACAATGTAAAGTCCTCAGGGGTAGACAGTCCCACACCACAGCCCACAGGAGAATGTGGATTGAAAGGTGCGCAGTGGACTCCAAAAGCGATCAGAAACCTGTGGCGTCAGTAACGACACCTGCCACATGAGCGTGAAAACCTCAGGTAACTCCCCAAATCAATGCAGTGTATACGCCATAAGGGAGACACTTTGCTGAGGCTTCCCCAAAAGGCCGATTTAAAGCTACTCAGCTGATTTTTTTTTTTTTTGGGTCGTATATGCCGCTAACGGTGGTAAAAGTGAAGACAACAAACATGTCGGCGATCCTAAATGTGCGCCCAGTCAACATTTTCAGACCAAAAAAAATAAAAAAAAGAACATACATAAATCTGATTGTTCTTGACGCATAATCCTAATGTTATTGTGTTGTTTGCTGTAAATAATCGAGACTTGTACTGCAGTTTGAAACCCAATTTTTAAACGTTATTTGCAGTGGAAAATGAGGTGCTCTTGGAGGGGCCCCCCCTTGTGGCTTCGGTTGGCCCCGAGCAGCTGTACTTGGTTTGCTTACAGGCTGGTCCGGCCCTGGGTGGCTGTGTCCATTTAGCGCGAAACAGGACATTTTCCTTGGTGAGGTAACAAAGATCATTTGTAACATTTTAAAGTGCTTTGTTGTAAATGTTGTCTACTACATTTTGTCGTCAAATGATTGTTTTACACGCGTTTAAATAGATCAAGTCATTCTCTAATTTTGTTAAGCCACAACAAAAAGATCCCATGACCCAAACAATAATAACTTACTATTGTACCGTTTAACATATAGCCAAAAATAACAAATAGTATTGGCTAAATACAATTTTGGTAAATATTTTATTTATTTATTCATTTTATTTAATGTTTTGTTTGTATTTTGGCCTCGTGTCCGTGTTTGGGAACCACTGACATATGGGCCAAAGCGTTTTCAGAAGGAGGAAACCTAGAGCTCTATGGTTTGACTTCAGCATAGCTTTTATTAACAACAACAAAAAATTATGAAATGAAAATATGAAATGTGTATTTTCCCAGAGCCATGTCATTTATTTAAAGTGAAATTCTTTCTTTCTCCATCTTCTGCGGTCAATAAAAACGTGACAGAGGCTGTAGGGATGACACCAGAACAAACAGACCTAAGTGAATTGACCTGTCTATGTGAGTATGTTAACCTTGTGCACATCTCTGACCTCTCTGACCCCCCCTCCTCCCGCAGATAACAGCCCGGATGAGCGCGCTCTCCTCCGGGGCCCGCCGCACACTGATGCCGCCTCTCCAGGGCCTTCTGACTGAGGGGAGGGGGTAGAGGGAGAAATAATGCCACGTATTTCTATTTGTTTCTTTCTGCTGTGCTGTGCTCTGGGTAATTCTTAATGCCTTCTAGAGATTATACGGCAACTCCCAAACTCCCATGATTATAATTAAGCCCGACTTGGTTATAAAAATGAGCAAATAGCAATTTAGCCGTGCGTCGTGTGAGGGAGCGGGGCGTCATTGCGCGTGTATTCTGCATCTCCCCGTACATCTGCGCGTTGCTCTGTTTGTGGCATTGTGAGTGCTGTGAAAAAAATAAAAAAATAAAAAAAAGTGGTGCAGGGGAAAGGCGTATTTTCAGGGCTCAGTTAGGCACCAAGACGGCTATCATCTTCCTCCTGGCAAAAAGAGAAAAAGAAAGAAGAAGAAGAAGAAAAAAAGCACAAACATTCCCCTCCATTCTGTGGCTCCTGATTATTCTCCGCTGCACTCGCTCTCTGAGCCTCCTCTCTCTTTCTGTATCACTTACAAAGGCAGCGTTCCTCCAAAACGAGGCCACGTACGGAAGGTATGCAAATGAAATCATGGCTCGTGGATTAGAATGGGACACCATATACCCTAAATCATGATTGTCAATCATAGCCAAGGATTAAGGGATATGGGCTCACAGACCTAAAAAAGCAACATTTCCCCCTCCGGCACTTCCCCATTGTGAGGCGCTCAGAGGAACGCGCGCGACACTTGGAGCGCCAGTGCCCCCTTCTGGTGCGCTCCGACACTGCCGCGCAGCATCCACACAACTGCCACAGAAGCGCGCACAGAAATAGACGCTGGCACACGAGGCCTGTTCATTTACATGGAGCGTGGCCCGAGGCGAAAGCTTGATTAGACAAACGCGCATGCTTTGGTGATGCACTGTTTCATCTGGAGTGGAGGGGAGAGACCTCGTTGTGTCTCTGGCACACATGAAACGCACACGCCCAGTTCGACATCAGTGGGCGCGCAGGGCCACAGGCCGTACAGCTCGACAGATGTGGGTTTGCCCCGAGAGCCCCCTCTCTCCATCTGAATCAATTAGTTATTTAAAGTGCCTGTGATGTGAACATGGACTCCCGTGTAGGCCGTTTGACTGGCTTTTGCATGTGCCACCATACTGTACGTGACATGCGTGTACGCCGCCTAATGACACGTACATGTGGAGAGGCTGGAGCTGAAGGACGTCCCTGACATGTTGGGTAGATTTCAAACATGCAAGAAAATACTCTTTACATGCTTTCATGTAACACATGTAACTCTTGTGGCATATCTAAATAGCTATATGCTATTTGCTTAAGTGCTTTGTATTTTATGTATTTATTTGTACTGTTATGGCATGACGTTTTTGAAAAAATATATTTAAAGTGACATGTCTTTCCATTCTGTTTGTTGCCAAGATGTAAATTGGTATATTAATAAGGCTGCATGATTTGGGTGATTTTGGACACCATGTCCAGGAGCATTGATATTGGAGAGAAGACTGAAATATGAACTGCTTAAACAAATACAATAACAACATGCATATCTGGACATGTTTGTAAAGGTCTGAACTGGTTTGGTACGCAATGAATCATTAAGAGGGGTTTTCACTGAAATGTTGACCTCAATTCTCAAAATTGTGGGTACCTTGCAATCTAGTGGCATATTGTCCATTGAAAATACATGAAGCCTGACAAATCTCTCACAGAACCTCATTAGAATAAGCACAAGACTGAATCTACATAAGCACAGGTTGTTTACCTTTTCTTAGCTCAAAGTTTCCAACCATCTTCCTTGAAAAGCATTAGAATTGGACATGTTTAGTCTGTTGAATGTGTGGCAAATGTGGAGTGGCGCGTATATGAGCCTCACAGACACGTTTGGTGTTGTTGCAGACCCCGGAGCCCACAGCTAGAGTGCCAGTCTGTTCCTGTGGCGCTCTGAACCAGTCCGACCAGCCAAGAGAGAGGGAGAGAGAGTGGGGCACAGGCACGGTGCCAGAACCGAGCGCTGGAAATGCTCCTCCACGCCTCGCAATTAATACAGCTTCTAAAGGCGACATGGCACGACGCAGAGAGGCACAAACAAGAGCGCCCTGTTCCACTCGCGCTCTTAAAGGGAGGCGGTAGACAGTACGCTCAGGCGCTGGGGCTGGGGCTGAGGAGGTGAGCTGGCAGCACTCACATCCTGAACAGCTCCTACCGCTCTGAAGGTGGCCCCGTCACCTGCGCCCATTTGGACAGAGCATCCTCCTCAGGGCACTGGGTCGGAGCCAGGGCAACATCTGCAGCGCCTGAGAGCTCCTGGAAGAAAGCCCACTGCAGGACAGAATCACAGTTTAGTATAAGTCAGGTCATTAAGTTATTGATAACACAAAGCCTATAGATATATAAGGCTGCTTGGACATTTTGGGCATTTTCAAAATTAAAAACTCTCAAAACAATTAAATAAACTATTTTCATTGATTAAACTATTAGTTATCCTTTAATTATGTTTTTGAACAATAAAACATAAAGTTTTAGTAATGTCACACCCTCGACCCATAAAAGAAGAGTGAAACCCCATCTCGTCATGTCAATGTTTATTGTTGTATTTTATTCTGCTTTTACCTGTAGCACTTTGGGATCTGTTTTTCCAGATGTAAAGAGCACTACAGAAAAATCTTTTTTCTCTTTTCTTTAATCATCTTAATGAGGGCTGAGAGATCATGAGGTTATTTTATTACACTTGACAGTGGTTTGTTAAATTCACCTTTCACTCACTCAGATAATGTCAGACGCTGACCAATGAAATACAATTGTAGAACCATCTCTACGGACTGACAGACTCTTAAAATAATAATATAGCAATATAGCAGTTTGAAAACATACATGGAAGGAGCCTATTCCATTTCCAAAAGCCTTGCTTTGATGGTACATCATATTATTGGTAGTATTTTGCCTATGAAGCACATGCTACAATTTTCTTAGATCTCTTAATCTCTCCTGTGAAAGATTCTAATTAAAATATTTATGCAGCAGTCTATATATGTCTGTATAGAAGTCATCTTAAATTTTGTTAATTCCCTTTTTATCTCAAGTAATTCCCATATATTTCCATAAATTCCTATTAATTGGAAAATTTAAGACTTTGAAAATTCCCATAATTTTGCAATCGTAGGTATACTGTACATAACACCAGTGCCTCAACTCGTACGGCGTCAGGGCCTGCCAATACCATCAGATGACAAGCAGCAACACAGATTAGAACAGCTACTCTAACCCATAAAACACACAAACTCGGGTAGTTTCCATTCTGTCTTAAAGGATAAATATTTTAAGAAAGGCTCACAACCAACTGAAAATAGTACGGCGACCCACCAGTTGAGAACCTCTGCATCATGACAAACACTTATGTATAAAACAATGTAGTTTCTTACACTTGTGTATAGATATGTATAGCGGTCTCCCCTGTAAATGAGAAGGTGACTCTCATGGAACATGGTTAAAATACATTTTAAGTTCCATTTTCTGGGAGTTTTATCTAAAGCAGTGGTTCTCAACTGGAGGGTCCTTCAAGTTGTTTTTGATAGATTTTGATCGTCTCATGATCAATCCCTGAATCAACAGCTCAGCACTTTTCCTATATATATATATTTTTTAAGTTGTCATATATTTCTATAGATTTACTTTTGGGTTGCCGCTTAGGAATAAAGGTGAATCATAAAGCTATAGAAGTTTAAAGCCGCTTTTTAAACCCATTTTTCATTCAAATAATTTCAATTACACTCAGTAATTATTTGTTGAATGCTTTACCTTATTGTAGTCATTGTTAGTAAAGTATCAAAAGCTTGAGTCCTTTATGCTCCCCCGGCTACATGTTTAAATGCCCTGATCATGTGCTGTGTGTGTGTATAGTCTCAGTTACCTGGCTCACCTCTGTCTCCTCGTTGCGTAAACGTGATCGTCCCAGCGAGCCACACCTGAGCCGCCACTCCGACAGCGGCAGGGGGGGAAAATCGAGTGCGCAAATGGATCCAAGCCGGCGGCGCGCTAAAGAGCACATCATTCTGCATCATTAGGTGAAGACTTAGTCGAAAGCGTGTTTAGCAGGCATTAACCAAAGCTGTTGTTGACATGGATTGACTGCTGTAATGCTTTATTGTCAGCGCTCCAGGAGGCAGAGGCAGGCTGGAGGACTGCTGCACTCACACGCAGAGAGCAAGGCATTATGGGAGGACGGCGGGACGCAGCCGGGTGTGAAGCGGGAGCGGACAAACAGGCACATGTGCTGGATGGCAAAGGCCTGGTAATGGAAGGAGCAGACCAGAGTGCTATAGACTTAAGTTTGGAAATGTATTGCACAGTTCAGATTAGTGTGGGGAAACTTTAAGCGCCGGTTGAAAGCGCGCTGCCTTTGCCCCGGCGCTCCCCTGCCAAATGTGTATGTGTAAGTGCGGCTCACAGTGACGCGTACGAGAGGACAGTCTTATCCTGCTCTCCAGTGTTGACAGCATCACTAATCCCCTCCACCTGCTCAAACAGCCACCCCAAAAAGCAGTGCCCCCTCCCTCTGCTGTCCATGTGCGGGGGGAGTCCCCAGGGCCACGCTGCGCCGCCGTCTACACTCCGGTTATCAAGCTTGGCCCGGCTCCTCTCCCCCAGCCCCGTCCTGCACGGCACACAGTAATCGCTGCAAAAACAAATAGTTTTCAAATGTTTGGAATGGGCCCACTGTTTGCATCAGGGCCTAACACAATAATTTTTACAAGCTATCCAGTTGTGATTAGGTCTGGGAGAATTGAATTTATGTGGCATTGATAATATTAATATTAGCCTAATTAATTATGTTGTTTGAACTTGGCCCGCTCTGTGTACCTTCTACACAACACTAACCAGCTGGAGCTGCAGCTGAGCTCAGGCGTCTCTATCTGCCCGCTCTTCCCAGTCCATGACGACGGCACACAATTCATCAACTGGCAGATATCTAATCCCCTCTGGCTCCACACTTCCTCAAGTCAAAGAAAGAACTTTACTCTGGTGGCAAGAATTCCCATGAATACTTGATGACTTTCATAGAAAGGCAGACTGTTTCATCTCCCTTTCAAAGTCACATTCGCACTCAGTAACTTTCAATTCATAACAGAGGCGCCCTGATTGCACCATCTTTGAAAGGAGTTGCTAATTGAGGTAAGTCGCAGAGTCTGTCCCGATGTGACCGTCAGCCTCGAAGCAGAGACACATTAGCACGTGGTTCAGTTTGTTTCTGAAATCACTGAGGTCACAGCAGTCTCTGACCCAGAAACACTGTGGAGGAGACGCTGCTGTTGCAGTAGTGTGAGCGGAGACCACCCACTCCTCTGAGGTCCTCTCCACAGGTCACAGATGGTCATGTGACTGTGGGACATGTGACCACAGAGCAGAGCCCTACACCTCATTACACAGAGGGACTGACAGCTTTGACCGCAGCTTTAGGTTTATTCCTGTGCAGCCACAATCAAACATATATTTGGCACAATCAAAGTCTTTCATATACGCAACTGAATTCAGTGTTATCCGTTTTACATAATATACTTTCAACCATGAGGACTTGATGAATTAGTATTTAAAAACAATTGAAATGAAAGTCCCTAGAGGTCGCTCAAAACGACTGAAAGTAAAATGCACATATCCCTTGGTTTCCCGTGGTCTGAGGCGGGGACGAGCGTCTGCAAGGTGCATGATTCGTGTCAAAGCATCGGGAGCGGGCGGGGCGCTCCTGGACGGAGAGAGGTGAGGCGGGTCAGTCACTAGCTGAAGTGGCGTCCCAGCCTGGCTGAGCGATAGTCCACACGCAGCTGTACGAAGGCGTGCAGCAGGTTACGGTCCAGGTTGGTGAGCTGCTCTCCCGAACACACCTGCTTCAGGTTGTCGGGGGCGACCACCAGGAGGTTGCACAGAGCGTGGAGCGTGTCGAAGAGCTGCAGCACCAAGGCCACCTGCAAACAACACGGGAATAGGATTAGCTGCTGTATTCTGTTTGCTACATGGAGGATTCGTCACATTACATATATCAAGACATGTATACGTGCATGGCTGTGCTATAATATTATTATCAAATGTGTAATTTATTAAAACCATGATCATATTGATGGTCAAACTCATGGGGCTTTTAATGGAGTAGAAGTGGGACGCATACATTTGTTGTTTAAGCTGAGGTTAGTTAACATGCATGTCCCGACCAAATAAACCAATAAATGTTCATGAACCATATGAGTAAAAGCCATGTTGATTTTTCAAAGTATAAAAACTAATAGATCAAAATGAGAAAAAGATAATTATATTTTTTGGCCCTTACGCTAAGTCGTATTGTTAAATACTATACTCTGGTCTATCTCTGGATCTCAAGTGATTAAACAGTTTCGACATAGCAACAAACAATTCAAAACGTCTTCTGAAGGGCCCTAAGTCTGATACGTTTGTTAAGTGTGACGTCACACACACAATAAGAAGCTTCTTCTGGGTCCAGACTGATGAGAGTTCCAAAAACAAACACAGCAAAAAACGCAATTTTATCTGAATCTCCTGCTGAAAAAGCACCGGATAAAAGGCCTAAAACTGTTTCACACCTATTTAGAATAATATATCTAACCATTTCTCAAGGCAAAATTATGATAACAAAAAAAATTATAATAATTTGATAATTAATGCCAGAAGAGCATTTCTAAAGAAACTCCAGCGCAAATGTAATATTTCTGTGTGATCAGATGTTTATAAAGAGCCTTATAGTCGGCTCTACAGCAGGTTAAAATCAGCCAAATCCCATTATAGTGAATAGGACTAAAGCTCCGATGGACCTGGAAGTAGAGCGAGATCAACAAACCCATAGCATCTAAAACAGTGTCATGTGATTGAAACTCATGAATATAGGATGGTGCACAAACATTCATCTCAATCTTATTTTTTACACACTGATCCAGACCCAGACCCAGAAAAAAGTACATTCTTACACTTTCTATAACCAACCTTCTTTTGGATACAATTACTTTAGTCCAGTAATCCATGCACAATCACCCAAACTGCAATCATTGAATGGTGCAGCTCTAATTCAGTCACACATTTGGATTTCCCCAGCGCTCGCTCGCTCGTACCACCGGACTCACCCGGAAGTTCTTGGCGCAGCGTCGGTACTCGGCCACGTCGCAGATGGCGAGCATGCCACCCATGGAGCTGTAGCTGTACTGCTGCAAGTGCTCGTGGATCAGCCGGTGGAAGCGGATCCCCAGCTCCGTCAGCACCGTGTCCACGTTCTTCCCGTCCATGGACTTCCTCACGTGCTCCACCTGCCGACCCACGTACGCGCACACTTTGGAGCAGGCCTGCGAAAAGGAGGGAAAAGCAATCGAAAATAGAAATGTAAAGACTTATTCCCCAACTTATCCAAAAACATCAGTCTATTAGCAGAGGTTTGGAGTCTTACTGTGGTGTACTGGATCATCACGTTGTTCTCGTCTTCCGGCTTAAAGTCTGTCTTCTTCTGTTCCGTCACCAAAATGTGCTTCATCTGCCCCACCATGCAGTTCAGTGTTCTGTTTACACACGGAAAATCTCTTTAGACCGACAGCCTGGAACACACGGCATTCCGCACCATCTCCCATCTACCTGTCGATCCCAGTGTCCAGCTTGACTTCCATTTGTTCGATCACCTCCTTCTTCTTGTGCAGGCACTCGGTTAACTTTGGTGAGGAGCTGGGGGGGCGGAATTTAAAAACGTGAGCGCTTCACACGGGAAACAAAACGGCGGTAGAAGAAGCGGTGAGGACCTTATGAGGGGCATCAGCTGGTCATTGAACTGCTTATCGAACAGATGGAAGATGGAGTTTGCCTGCTGCACCACATCGAGGAAGTACAAGTTTGCATTTTTGGCGTCTGATGAGGGGATAGCTGCGGGGAACAAAAAAACTCAACTCTAATAAACCGGTGATTACAGCTAACAACTTGAGATTTTTCACTTTTTGCGCTGACTTTTTTTTTATTTCATTGTGACACCTGGTGTTTATTGGTTACCATGATGTGAACACACTTACCTGCCAGGCCAATCTCGAGGGCGTAATCGATGTGGTCCACACAAAGATGCTCGACTAACAGCAGGAAGATTGAGAAAGCATTTCTGGGCAGGTCGGCAGGATCTGAGAGCTTGATCATAGAAAGAAGCAGCATTTAGATAGGATACAACTAATTAGGCAAACATTGTTCTCTATACCAAGCATTTACATTCTTATTATTGCATGAAGACCTACACATTTTTTTTATTATCTACTTTTACATGTCTGGAAAGCTATTGCAGGTGGGAGTAAATCCTCACCCGGTGGCATCTCTCAAAAGCATGTCGGGTTTCCTGCAGGAGGTTGACCACCAGCTCAGGGGACAGAAAGGTCTCTCCGTGGGTGTCGATGCTCGGGCCTAGGGGCAGATTGGTGCGCTGTCTGATCCTCTCCTTTAACTCCTGGATACTGTGGCGGGACATGAAGAGATCAGTGTAAAACCTGCCACACCGACACAAGGCTCGAGCTTAAAAAAAATATACTAAAAATCCCCCAACCTCCCAGTGCCAATGGGCCGCTTCTGGTGGTTCTTGGAGTCGTAGTAGCGCTGCAGGATCATAGCCCCCCGAGTGCGCAGGTATTCCTTCTCCATGTCCATGTAGCTCTCCAGGTACACGGAGAAGATGCTCTTTATGAGTTTGGACAGGAAGGTGTGCTTGTCCGAGCCCAGGTTGAACTCCGAGAGCTTAGTGGCTAGTGTTGTGGTGCTGTGAAGGAATTGGTTTAAGATTATAGTGGGGAAAGAGAGGTTTAGCGCTTTACAAAGATAACAGTTATTAATTATCCATTCAGAACCACTGCTTTAGATTATCCGAGCACACAAGTTGGAGATGGGATTGGAACAGTTCAGATCCATGGATGAATGCTTGAACTACTGTTAACCAATGCTGCTCCAAGCTTACAGCACATGGTATTCCCACATGGTCTCCTATCTACGTAGAATGTAAACCACAAACAGGTGAACTCGTGTATTACCGCGTATAAAGGTCATAGAGGTTCTTGAGGTACTGTTCCACATCAGAGTGCCGTGTGCTGTCTAGTTTTTCCTTCACATGAGCCTGAGAAAGAAACATTTATAAAACATAACAATGTGGCTTTTGACAAACAACTGTTTACCAGAGGAAGACGCACCTGTAGTTTGTTTTCAAAGATGTTCTGAATGAGTTTGGCCATGACCGTCTCTGGGCTACTGAACACCTCTCCCACCTGCTTATTGACCCTCTGACAGAGGTCTGCTGTGTCTTCAAACACATCGTTTCTCAGGTAGGCTCCCTGTCATACAAAACCATGTTCAGTCACGTGACGGCCAACAGGAAAGTCCTACAAAAGGTCTTTAATAAGCTCACTTCTTGGCATTGCTTGATGTAGACATCCACACAATGTGCATAGCCCTGAAAGAGAGTAACTGTGAGTACGAGTGCAATGGTTTTAAACATAAACATAACATAAATAACAAGGAATCACCTTGAAATGTAAAAGAACTGCAGCCACTTCCCTCATTCTGCCAATCTCACCCCTACGCTGGGCAGTAGTGAACTCCTGGATTAACTGTCTCTCCAGGTCATGATATTTACCTTTCAACCATAAAATGATCTGTTATTTGTTTGTAATTCAATGCTATTGTAGAAATAAAAAATGTGTCAGACGTACTTGCAATTTTGGCCTTGACTTCTGAAAATCTGAAGAAAAAAACACAGTAAAATCATTGAAGCGTCAAACAATCTGGATAAAGAACTCAAATGTGCCCTGCCTCTATAATAAAACAGCATGTAGTGTACTAGAAGAGAATGAGTGAAAAATGCTGAAGAGAACAGAATGTATAATTGTACTAACGGCATCATATTTGTCAGACCATTGCTACAGTGACAGTGAGCACATGACTCACCTGTCAAATGGCAGCTCCTGGGCAATCAGGTGCAACTTCTGAATGATATCTGCCGCCTCCTTAATCTGCAGCACAAGAGGGAGGGAGCAAGAGAGAGAGGGAGGGAGGACAGAGTTAGCTGGAGCCGGAGAGTGAGTGTGTGTGGAGGGTATGAGAGAGTGAAGAGAGGAATATGCAGAGTCCGTTCGGTGTAGATCCAGACAGGAGCCACAGGCCGCGGGCGATGCTGGTGTTGGAGCAGCCCTCCTGCCCCTCTCTGTGTTCAACAGGAGCTGATAACAGGCCCCTCACCTGGCCATCAGCAGCTACAGCAGCAGCCTGACTTAGCAGCACATCCGACTCTTTATTGGCATGCTTTTTCTGAATGGGCTGTAATCCCACAGGAGCCTAAATCGCCTTCAATAATCTGTCCGGCCAGGGATATCTGTGTAAGGGGCCTGTAGACCCCCTCCCTTCGTGCCTCCTGACATACACGCTGCAGAAAAAAGCTCTGTCCTAGCAAAGACCCGCCGTTACCAACTCCTCTGTTCGCGCAGATGCCTGCCTCAGCTAACATCATTACTGTGCTCCCGTGAGGAGGATCCAGCCTTTCTGCTCGGCGAAGGTTTTCTAAGTATCTGTCCCCCAGCTAAGATTAGCTAAATCCCATGTAAGTAATGTAGCCGTCTCCCTGCAGTCAGGGTTTAGCAGCACTTGTCTCCACGCTGGCGGCCCAGCCCTCCCTTTCAGAAGGATTAGCAAAGCCATACCCCTTCAGCTATTCACTCGCAGCTTTGCTCTTTCTCCTCATCTGGAGGTGTGCTCAGGAAGTGTGTGGACAGATATTTCAGTACAACGCTCTGGAAAAACAGGCTCCATCTGCAGTGTTCGTCTGTGGGATTGACCCCACATGCACAGCGCAGCACCCACTAATGATGTTTCTGCTGACAGGAATTAGTCTAAAGCAGGCCCATCTCTACTGGAAGTTACTGCAACGTCAAACTTTCAGGAGTCAGCGTTTATTTATCTGACAATAATGGCTTCCTGTAGACAAAGAGAGTGATTTGTCTTTCCTGAGTGCTTGTTATCATGTGCCCCTACATGAATACTGCGGTAATGCGACACAAAGCTGAGGACCAAGCACATTTCCACTCCTCCACAGCCCACTGAAGGCAATTAAGTTTGACATGAACATGTTGACATCCATGTTAGTCAATCAGTCAGCTATTGTACACACAAATGACAGTTTATTAATCCAAATTAGCCCAGGGATCCAACTAAAGGGATAAATGTGACAAATTGATATGGGTGGTTTACTTCCTAATCCTGTTGGCTCTCACCTCCAGCGATGTCTCAGCTGGGTACTTGTCAGTGCCTACATTAGAGCACACCTGCAGGGCTCTCACCTTGTCTGGGTTATGAAACACATCACTGCGGAGATCTCCATCCAGGAACTCATTGAAGTAGGTCATGAGCCGCTGTGCCTCCACTGCCCTCTGCCGAGGCGTGTTCACCCCTTCCAACTGGTCACCCAGGTGACACACCTTGGTCGCCACATAACTGATGTGTTCATCAAGCTCCTGGAAGTGCTGAAAGGCCACCTGCATCCATAAGGCGTATAATGCATTCCATTAGATCACAGTGTTGTGGTGGAAAATCAAGACTTGAGACAACAGAACCAAGTGCACACCTGGTTACTCCTCTGGAGGTCCTGCACTTTGTGAGCAAACTCCTTGGCTTCTCGATGACACTGATGTTCAAGCTTCTCCACTTTCCGCTGGATTTTCTCATCTAACTGCTTCAGCTCCTCTATGTGGTTCTCAAATTCTTCTAGTAGTCTGTAAAAAACATCATCAGATCAGAAAAAGTGATACACAGCCCATCAGACTTGTGTTGTCTGCTGCAGTGGTTTGGATTGGGGGGTTAAATCTGTCCCACTGACCTCACACTCTTTACATTTACTGATTACAGAATAATGCTGCTGCTTAATTCCTGGGCCTAGACTTAAGAAGCTCTGAGAGGCACAGCAGCTTCGTCAGCTGCATTTTAAGTGTCATCAGGAAATGTTCGAAGTCAGCAGCACATTTCACAGAGCAGGAAACATCCCAAAATGATGAGTGTATAATCTCCTGACTAATTCCCTGGCACTGGTTGGAGCTTAAAGACATCTCCCATCCTTCCCATA